>JAOTQM010000040.1:6447916-7737500 GCA_026939265.1 Oreonectes daqikongensis | reverse complement strand
AACAACATATCGACTATTAGTATTAAGGGATGGTTATCAAGTAATGTTACAGTATGGTAACTTCAAAATAATCTACGTTTCCAGCATGGCCTACCGGGTCCACCGGGCCCTCCGGGCCCTCAGGGGCCTCCTGGTCCTCCTGGCCCACCGCTGCCTCATCATGCAGAATTGATACAGGACTTCCAAGTTAAATTGAAAGGTAAAGTGGGAAATGTGGCCTAACATCCATTCACACACCAATCACACCAGACAGTAAAAGAGGCTTGTATGAATCAAAAAAATGAAAGAAAATCTGGATAT
Source organism: Oreonectes daqikongensis (assembly GCA_026939265.1). Classification (NCBI taxonomy): domain Eukaryota; kingdom Metazoa; phylum Chordata; class Actinopteri; order Cypriniformes; family Nemacheilidae; genus Oreonectes; species Oreonectes daqikongensis. Next base: position 7,737,200 of record JAOTQM010000040.1, on the reverse strand, counting down.
TTTAGTACTTTAATAATATTTATCCATTTATAGTCTAACTGGCAGAAGTTAGTAAGTCTTACAGCTTAATTACATTTATGCATTTGGCAGACGCTTTTATTTAAAGCGACTTACATTGCATTATATTATATATTTGTTTCTGAGTATGTGCAATCCCTGTGATCGAACCCATGACCTTGGCGTTGCTAGCGCCATGCTTTAACCACTGAGCTACAGGAAATATTCTAAATATTCAGAATACCTGTGCCAAAACAACATTTTGGTGTGTGAAAAAGAAATGTTGGTTCAACTTAAAAAAAAAAAAAGTTAACTGGCTGCCTTAAATTTTTGAATGAACTCAACTTAAAAATATTTGTTACCAAGTTTGCATAAAATTCATTAGTTCACTAATATTTTTGTAAACCCAAAAATATTTTTTTACAGTGTACTAAATGACACACATTTCACCGACATTTTAATAAACAGCTACTTAACACTTAAACCTAACGTTATGCACACTCTACCTAAAAGAAAACCTTTTGCACTTTTACAATACAAAGAAACTTTATTTACTGTATTTTCATAACATTTTTACAAATGAGGACGTTCACAGATTTAGATTTGTCAGGTTTTTCCACTTTTGGCTACAAATTTGTAGTAGACCCCAAAACAAATGAGTTCATTTTACTATTAAAAACTACGCTGACCTTAAAGGAACAGTTCACCAAAAAATTAAAATTCTGTCATCATTTCAAACCTGTATGATTTTCTTTCATCAACAGAACACAAAAGAAGATATTTTGAAGAATGCTGAATGTTGAACAACGGCAGGTACCCATTGACTTGGACTGGTTTTGTGTCCATACAATAGAAGTGAATCATTACCGCCGCTGTTCGCTTACCAACATTCTTCAAAATATTTTCTTTTGTGTTCTGTTTAAGAAAGAAAGTCAAACAGGTTTGAAATGTCAAGATGGTCTGTAAATGATGACAGAATTGTCATTTTTTTCCTTACGTAAATTCACCATGGTTTTATTATAGTATTAGCGTAGTAACCATGTTTTGGCAGTTTTACTACAAATACCATGGTTATTGTGGTGAGACCGTAGCAAATGTGTGGTTAAACCATGGTTGATTTTCATAAGGCATGGTTGTATGTTTTTGTTTTGGCTAGTTCACTTTCAGCATTGCTTGATGTTTTGGGATGTGTGTTGTCATGCTCATTTGTCAGGTAGGCAGTTATTCTGGTTGTGGGCTGGGCTGATCTCTTAATAGGTGTAATTTTCCAGGACGTGGATTTGACTTGGCCTAGCCAGAGAATTCCACGGATTCCAGATTTTGTATGTGTGTGTGGAATGAGTGCTGGAGCAGTGCCAGGAAAGCAGACACAGGTCTGTTTGTGCTCTGGTGCAGTGAGCTGCAGGCTGTTCTGACAGCAATATAAAACATAAAGGCTCTTATTCACAGAAAAGCGCGGTGGCGCCGTTCGCTCGTACGCGCTAGCGTCCTCATTGCCTCACACTTCCATCCACTCAGGCTGCTCATAGACGTTCACGCACTCCAAATATTTACGTCTCTTATTCACTGAGAGATTGTTTAATGACTTTATATGCAGCCAAGTGTCAGTCAAAGACAATCCCAAACATTTTCCACTGGCTGTATTTCAGTGTTTTTGAGTCTGAGCTGCGGCGATCTGTCACATTTGAAACAGTGGCGTCTGATCTCAGTTTCAGGGCTGATGGGAATTAGATCTGCTCTTTAGAAGAATCTAAGAATAAAACAAAGCGACATTCTCTTTCCACACAGAGATGGTAGGAACTCACTGTCTGCTATGTGATCAACCACCTCGTGTGGCCACGGCCTTCCGCTGCCGACTGCAGCACAACCTGATCATACCCCGTCGCAGTCTTCAGGAGCTCCAGCCCTTCAGCACTGTGAGTGGAAAAATAACAATATCATCCAAAACTATTCGTTCTGTCCATCAGGTGTAATGTAGCACCTCTGTACCTGTTAGATTAAAAAATGAACTCATTAGTTATATTAGTTTAGCTTTGGCTGCTGGATGGATAGGCTGCCGAGCAGCTGGCATGGGAAGAGATGGGCAGTGGCATATTCAATAATTCCATTCCTGCGTGTTTTCCACAGCCTTCAAACACAGAGCAGTTCCATCAGAGAGGACAGGCTTTTAACACCAGCAGTGGCCGATATACACCTCCAGTGTCTGGATTCTACCAGCTCACAGCTAGTCTGCTACTGGGTACGTGGTTTCGAAATGTTTGATCCAGAGCTATTTTGAGAGAGATTTGCTTTTTCCAACCAATGTTTAGATCAATCGTTATTAAACGATACTCATCTTATTTTTAGCCATATGTTGTTAAAAGATGTTTCTAAAAAGTGCAGGTATATGTGGTGAAAAAGAATGAAGATTCAATATATACTGAGTTACTATATAGAGGAACATGTTAGAGGAACAATAAACTAAAAACAGCCCCCCCCCCAAAAAAATTAATTTTACAGTTTTTCCACATATAATGTAAAAAAGGTACTGTACTGTTTTTTTTTTGTTTTTACAGATTTTTCATGTAGGTAAAAAATAGATCAAAAAATGACAAATTTACAAGAACAATGGGGAAAACATGTAATTTTATTTCTGCCAGAAAATTTCATTTTTTAACGGGATGTTACAGTAATATTATAATAATTCAATAAAAAAATAAGAGAAAACTCTTGGCAGCTCAAAGCATTTCCTAAAATAATACATGTTTCTGTATAGTCAGGGCCAACCAAAGCAATTCAATAAATCCTTAATGAAAATGAACCATGATTTTACTACAGTATCCAAAGTTTAGCCAAGGTATTTGAAGTAAAACCGTTGAAACCACAAATGTCTTATAATCTAACTACACTACTAACCATTTTAATATGAAATTTGTAGTATTGTAGTATTGTAGTACAAATGTATAGTACAATGTAATGTAAGTCGCTTTGGATAAAAGCGTCTGCCAAATGCGTAAATGTAAATGTAATGTAAATGTAGTAAAATGCAAACGTTAATCTGCTCACAGGTTTACTCCACTTTTATTAAAATATTTTATTTTCCTTTGGAATATGCACTGATGGGAAATCAAGTTGATCTATTTGTCACACACTCTCTAAGAAAGCGCATGATGCAATGAGGTATGAAACATTGCGTGATGCTTCAGCTTGTAGCATGATGCAATAAAGCTTATTTGGCATGATTGTATGAGGGTAGTGGACAAATAAACCGCACGTGTGTCCTATAGTGCGACATAGCAAAAATGTAAAAAAAAAGTTGATAATATATTATTATTATTAATATTTTTAATTATTATTATTATTATTCGTATTTTCCACATTTTTGCTATTTCGCACTATAGGACACCAGTGCGGTTTATTTCTCCATTACCCTCATTCAATCATACCAAATAAGCTTTATTGCATCATGCTACAAGCTGAAGCACCACGCAATGTCTCATACCTCATTGCATCATGCGCTTTCTAGTCCCATCCAGCAGTCTGTCCTTCAGATAAAGCTCGGCGGAACAGGGGTGGGGTCCTCGTGCTATACCGTCACTGCGTGCCACAATCCTTAACTCTGCATTGTGTGTCTGTGTGTGTTTGTTTCCTCTCAGACTCGAATGAGTCTCAGAAGAGGCCTCAGGCCAGGCAGAGGGACAGTGTCAAGGCCTCCATATGTATAGAGTCTCTTTGCCAGAGTAATGTGTGAGTATAAATGATCCAAGATCATGCCTTAAGTCTTCCACGGTGATGTTGAAACCACATGGTCAGTCAAGCAAATCTCAGATCAGGATGAATGTGTTTATAATGATGCAGGTCTTTAGAGACGGTGACTGGGGTGAGCACTACAGGGGGAGTATTCAGTATTCTACTCACTGGAACGCTTTACCTACAGGTATGACAAACAAACATAACACAAAACGTATTAAATGTCTTTAATGCCAACAATGCTGAAAGAAGCAGTCTGTAGAACTCAAAATGGGAGGTCTCCTGAGCTTTAGAGACTTTCACAAACTACACAATAAGTGGCATTGAAGATGTAACGCACAAACAAAACAAATCCACAGATATACATGTTTCTGTTTCTCCAGGCTGGAGAGTATGTGTCCATTCTCATCGACAATGGAACAGGCTCAGCCCTCACAATTCTCCGTGACAGTTTGTTCTCTGGCATCCTTATTGGAGTATGAAGACACCTAATTCCAGTTTCACGGCGCCCCCCTCCAAATACACGTCTTTGTTTATGTAAAGTATTCATGACATAGTAGAATAATTTCCTAAGAGAAAGCATCTACAAGAGACTCGAAGACGCTTCGGTAATTATATCCTTAATGCTGTTGCCGGGGCACTGTTGTTTCTTTCCAAAATAATGGCAACGATCAAATGCTGTTCATAGAGGTGTATGTAATTTTTTATGTGGTATGTTTATATATTCCATTCTAACAGGACTGAAGTTTATTTATTTGCTTTTTGAAACGATTGCTGATGTTTGTGTATGTTTGTAATAAAACACTTCATAGCTGCTGAAACATGCTCCGGGAATGAATTCACGATGATTTACATAAATGTAAGAGTGCTTGTTAACGCCTCAGGACAGTGTTTCAACATGCATTTGAAGGTTTCGCCTGATGCACAGCTCTGGCTGTGAGACTGTAGACTGTTGTTTTTTTCGTATGCATGCTTTCGAAACAGACACATTTTTAGTACGTCTTAATCCTTGTGTCATGTGTTAATGCAACTACTAAACCTATTATTTGCAGGTAAAGTGGGGTGGACCTGCATGAAAACCTTTGCAAAAACAACAAAACAATCTTGTTTCCAAAACAACCTATGGCAACAAAACCAAACGTAATAGGGCGTGATTGAATGCATTATACTGTATCATCACACAAATAATAACATAAAAATGTACATGTTAGCTGGTAAATTGTGTTCATGGATGATAACACAGAGCCTGTGAAATGCTGATGAATTTAGATGATATGTTTTAGTAGGTTGGGAAGGGGATGAGGTCATTGCGCTGGAAGAGTGGCGCCTGGTGTTTGGCACCGTGCCCTGCCCCCTCTCGCTCTCTTTCACGCACACACACACGCACAAACCATCTAAATGAATGCTCTGCTATACCTTCCAGGGAATATCTCACATAGCATTTGAGGTTGGACTGCATTACCTTACAAGGACGGTTCAAATAATGTGCAGAAAGATAAATGACTGCATGATAATGACATAGTTGTTTATCCCATGATGGGCTTAGTGAAAGCAGCCTCTCATTAAACACAAAGACACACAACAAAGAAACACACAGGCTGACACACACAAACACGCTTTACTTTATCCCCAGACAGTTTGCCAACTTGTTTCATTAATTGCACAACATGGCTGCAGGCCAAACAGAAATTATATTTATTTTTCTGGATAAATGAGAGCTTTTCCATCCCAAACATTTCTGCTCTCTTCAGTGTCTCTAAGCTTTCAGCACAATCCCTCGCCCCCCTCAGAAGAAGCATGTCTAAAACTTCTCTCCCCTCACTCAGCACTGACAAAACATTGCCAAGAGCACTAAACACACACATTGCTGAAGTGAGATTTAGAGGAATAAAATTGTATTAGAAAGGTGATGAGAGATAATCTGAGATTGCATTTACTTAGTGGAATACTCACCTTGTGTCAAATCTGTGATACAGAAATCTTTTCAAAAGTTACATTTTGAAATCAAAGCAAATAATTCATCAGACATGAGGCACTCAAAGTTAAAATCTATCAAATGTCAATCAATTGAAATATTTAAGAGGTTTACATCCAAAGAAAAGTCTTTTGTTCCATGCCCAGTACAATATACAATACAAATTCAAACATTGATCTGATTCATAATTCAATGAAAAATGTAAATTCTTATTCTAATAAATATTTCTTCAATTTTAAAAATACATTTAATCCTCAATTGATTTCCCGTTTGTTTTGTACATGATTTGTAGGACGGACAACAGTGTCCTCTGTTGGTTACATTTTCTCTATAACCCAGATTTCCAGCCAGGCCACAAAGAAACCCAACAAACAAAATATGAATAAACACAAATAAAACATGAATTACATTTTAAAAAGTTCAAATTAAAAATGGGGAAAAACAGGACAGCGTGGACCTTTTGCGATACCTGTATGCCGTGGTTTGGTTATCTCAATAGTTTCTTCAAGTGATGGTTGAAAGAGGCCTGTCTACTCCAGTTGCAATATGTAAACATTCCTCCTATTGGTCATTTAGCCATCGATTAAAGCACAATGGAGGTGTATCTTCTAACCCGGCCAAGCCTTGGAGATGGAGGACACCGTCTCATGTTCAACTTGGAAGTCAGTCTTGGTGTTTTGGGCAGTGGAACAGGATCCAATGGTTTGGCCACCTTAACAGTATTCTTACCAAACATTTTCTTCTCATAATCTAGAAGCTGGGCCCAGAATCCTGAATTAAGTCTGATGTATGGTCGACTATCTTTAACCCAATTATGCGCATGCCGCAGGGTCACTCCTTTGTACTTCATGAGGTAGGCCATAATAAGAGCGGGTGAGCGACTCATGCCCGCAGCACAATGCACTAGGGTTCCACCAGCTCTGTTGTTGTGGATTCGAGCTGCAACGTGGTCAAAATGATCACACAGACGGGCATTTGGGAGATCGGACACAGCGACACGTATGCACTCCACACCCGGGTAGAAAGGGCAGGTGTGGGACAGGGTCACATTCACAATGAGCGTGATACCTTTCCGGCTCACAAGCGCTTGATTCATGGGCGCATCAGCCCCGCTCAGAAAGAGGGTTGGTGTTATCTGCGATAAAGACATTGCTCTGTGTAGAGAGAGATGTAAGTTTCATAAATTTGAGATATGATTTATTGTCATGTATTTTTTTTTACAGGCCTTATAAATACTTCATCACAGGTCATGAAATCACAAATGTCCACAAATGTATGAAAAACAAGCCAAGAATGATACAAATATCACAAAATTATGAAACAAAACAGCAAAAGGCCTAAATCCCCAAAAAGGTCAAATATTTAGTTAGTGAATAATGTAGTATTGTAAATTATACAGGACGACAACAACAAAAACATTTTACTTACCAGTAGCAGGCAACACAACTAAACAGCCACACGTAAAAGCTAAATAAAGACACGTAAACTGTGGTCTTCAGTTTCACATGAACTTTCCATTACAATGTAGTATGTTGCCCATTGTGTATCACACGCAAGCAGTTTATGAATAGTCAGCATGCTTTGAGGTTTCGTTTACATTTCGATTTAAATAAGTATATTTACAATTGAACCAATGTGTGTTTTAAGGCTTATTTTCAGTAACTGACCTGTCTCCTGGTGTGTCTCATATTTAGGCTCTAGTCTAAAGTGCAGGGGAGACCCCTGTTGGCACGTTCAAACCCTAAAAAGGCTTCAAAAACAACTGGCCAATAGAAAGGGAGATTTATTTTAAACTCAACCCAGCAACATTGGATGAGCCCATTGGCATTTAGCATGGCATTAGCCTCTTCATGACACATTAATGCACATCATTCAAATCATAATTCAAACTTGAGCTTTTTTTTCAGGTGACCTTTAAAATTATTCTTTAGAAAATCTGCATTCAAATAAAAATAGAATTTAGGTCCCAAACTTTACTATTAAATATAAAAGGAAACTGTACACAAAATATATTTATATACAGGGAAGGTCAGGGTTGAGTGTGTTCCCTAGAAGAAATAAAGTCATACAAATTTGGAATGACATGAGGGTGAGTAATTATGAGATTTTTTATTTCGGGTGTACCATCTCTTTATAAAAATTGACTACGTTATGATCCCTGAACCGGTAGATGGAGCACTTGACTTATATATCGCTCTTAGACTTGTCAAAGTGTGTTCTGCTTAAGAAATATGAGAAGCTACATAAATAAAACAGATATAATATTGTATAGATGGTGTGTTATTACACAAATAAACCTACGTTTTATTTCTTGTCTTATTGCAAATCTACATCCGTCGTGAACAGCAACGTCATCAGGTGTGTTCGACTTCATGCATCGCTGCGCAGACCAATCGGTATATGACACCCAAGTACCGCGAGAACAACGCAAGAGCGGACTGCTGAGTATGCAATGCGATTTCTCGCGGTACTCTGATGTTAAACAACGAACGGCCTGCACAGCGGCACATAAAGTCAAACACATCTACTGTGCGACGTCATCACAACTTCCTGTTTGCGTTCCACATACTCTCAGCGAAAAATGGCTGAATTAAACAGACAACTACAGGAATATTTGGCCCAGTCTAAAAGCGGCGCAAAGACGATATCACAATCCAGCTCCAGCACCACGGTAGACATCGATGAACCCGATTCGGTTCCAGGCAGTTGGTTCGGTGGCTGGTCCAGTCCGTTCTCAAGTAGCAGTCGTGGAGCTTCATCAGGCCAGGGGTCGAGCAGCGGCTTCTCCTGGCCGTGGTCATCAGAACCGGACCCATGTTTACCGGGCATGAGTCGATCCCAGCGACTGATCGCGTTCGGGACGTGTATTTTCTTCTCCGCGCTGTGCTTTGGACTGTCGGCGCTTTACGCTCCGTTGCTGCTGCTAAAGGCGCGCAAGTTCGCGCTGTTGTGGTCTCTCGGCTCCGTGTTCGCGCTTGTTGGTGCTGCTATCCTTAGGGGACCCAGTAAACTCATCGCGACTCCCACGCCGGGAGCCGCCGTGTATTTGTGCTCTCTGATGGGCACCCTGTACGCGGCCCTGAGCCTTCACAGCACGCTGCTCACCGCTCTCGGAGCCTGCCTTCAGATCGCTGCTATTGTTGGATACACCGTGGCTTTGCTGCCGGGTGGGAGCGCTGGGATGAGATTTGTGGGTGGCATGGCTGCGTCGGCTATTAAAAGAACCGTGTCTGGTAAGACAATGCCGATATGAGCACGGAGTATACAACATACAAACGGTGCTGCTGCCTCGTGAAAACTGGTACTACCAAGTTTAATGTGAAAACTCTGGATATTTATACAGTATGAAACTGCATTCTTCTGGATTGGGATGTCCACGTTTTGCCTGACTAGTGACTAATACATCAAATGCAACTAAACTTTTAATGTTGTCTAATAGCTTTACACATTTGTTTTTGTAAATAAAAAATGAAGCTTAATTCTCACTCTGATGAAAGTCAATCATATATTTAAGATTTTGGGTGATTTAATGGGTTGTGGCCCTAAAAACAAACTACTTTTATTATGTTTTATACTTTAATAACCACCTTGCAATCTTGGATTTTAAGATTGGTTTTATGACTTGATGCTGCATCAGTTTCCCTCCTGAAATTAATAAAATTATTTTTAAAATCACCTTTTAGTTTATAATTAAAATGACCATTTTAACATTACAGTCTAAAAGCAAATGAACAGTGATTTTTATAAAGAATACCCCAACAGAATTAACACTCTTTCTGGGGCATCTTGAATAAATGGCTGAAACCAAAGAAACAACAAGAGAAAAAGACAGTTGACATAAATTTTGCGCAAATTCTATTTTGGTTTCATACAAAAAAAGGACAAAACAATACAATGTTTGTGACAAACTGTACACATAGAAACAAAGCAGCCTCGTCACTCGGAGTAGCCTGGTAATGTTACAGAAAGATTATCTTCATTATCTTACATAAAAAGGAAATTAAATACATGGCACTTAGCCACTGGCGGAACAAAACATTTAGGAGTCCAGTTTCTCCCATAACAGACAGTCGTCAAGATGATGTCAGTTTTGCATTGTCCCTTACCTAAATGACTTTCCAGTTGTTGGATGACAAGTCATTTGTGTGTTCTTTTTTTTTTTACATTAGAATCATTTAAGTCAAAATGAAAAAGACAAAAGAGTGTCAGGTGCTGGTACAAACTTGATTAAGGTTACCACTGTCCATATGAATCATAAAGCAGGTCATCTGCTCAGTGCTGATGTAATATTTGGGAGGGGATGTCTATGGCTTCTACATAGAGTTGTACCATGCATCACAAATATGCTTCTGGACTACAAACAAGTCCATTACAAGAGATGTTTCTTAACACCATAATTAACCCTCCATTATGTCGCTTGTTTGGGTGAAAACAAGTTTCATGTACTGTGAGTACATGCATAATAAAGTACAGATCAGCAGGTTGCAAGAGGCATCATGACCTTGACCTGCGTAACTGTCCTCCAGCAATGAACCCACCACCTTGTCCAACAATTCAGAGTGGAAAAACCCAAACCATTGCCAACAGTTATAGTGTACCTAAATGATTGGCAAAGAATTCCACAATGTTCTTGTTGATGTGCCTCCAAACATCTTTCGAGAAGCTGATACTGTGACCATGTGTGGTTCTTTTTTGTCCTTGTTGACACTGCATCCGTTTTTGTACTACTGTGCCCTGGAAAAGCGGGCGTGACTATTCCTACCGGCCTCGACCTCCCCTCATAACACCGCGTGGAGGTCTGTTATTGGGTCCACCACGGGCCCAACCACCTCGTCCTCCCCGTGATGGGGGCCCATATCCACTGTCATCTCTTGGTGATGGTCGACCTACGGACAGTTAAATGAAATTAGTTAAATGAATGTATTAAAGTTATTGTAAAACACAGGCTTAAAATGTTTTACAATGTAAAAATTTGTACCTGCTCCTCTGTCATCAGGTCCCGTGCCAGGAGAGTCCACGTCTCCTGTGCCTGGGCCATCATGCCATGGCCGTTTGCGTGGTGGCAATGAAGCCATATCCATACCCTGTAGTGATGAGGAACGCTCCCTACTTGCTGGCGAGGGACTGTCATGCATATTATGGTCTGGCCGCTGACCATCCCGATGACCTAAACACACCAACATTCATTTTAACAGGTGTTTTACATTAAGCTTTATACTACATGACACAAGACTAGACATCCTAAACTACCATGTGCAGACAAAGTTAACTCTTTTACCTCCTCTTGGTGGCCCACCACGCGGTCTGCCTCTTCCTCCCCCCCAACCTTGGCCTATTTCTTCTTGAGAATCAAAGCTCTCATCTCCACCATACTCGTCTTGAAAGCCTCCCATTCCACCACGCCCGCTTAGGCCACCCCTCCGGAATCTGCACATTCAGAAGCAGGCAATACAGCACATGTAAGGTCACAGATCATTTGTCTTATATAGTTTCTTGGATTAAAACTAGTTTTAGATCAGTGGATACCCCATTATAACACTTTCATTTGAAGCTCAGGTTATTAAGGCCCAGGTCTTCCAGTCTGAGGAAACCTTTAGAATGACAGACATTTCTTTTTTTCTGTCAAACTACAGTCAAGATGAATGTGGAATCAAACAAATAACACTTACGACTCATCTCCATGCGATGGCCGTCTTGGCCTCTGGTCAAACTCCTCACCAGAGCCCTCATACCCATCATACCTGCAAAAAACATGTCAGCCACTCATTTAACTAAGATTTGACTTTTTGATCCAGAGTACTCTGGACAATAAACATATGTTAAATGAAAAGTACCCGTCGTGTCCCATGTACTCTTCATCGTGGGAGAACATTTCCTGGCTGTCCCATTGGCTTCCAGAGCCTCCTCTATGGCTCCTGGGGTCTCCTTGACCTCTTCTCCAGCCCTCTTGATAACCACCCTCTTCACCCCAGTACTGCCCCCCATCTGAGCCCTGACCTTGGCCTTGTCGCTCTGGTTGAGGTCCCATATGATGGTTGGGCGGTCCTCGAGGTCCTTCTCCTTACAAAAACAAAAACACAACATGACAGAGACAAAATGTAATGTGTTTTAATGCATTAAAACAACAACAAAAAACACCAAATCAATGTTTGCTAAGAAATACCTTTTGGGCCATTGGGCCCCTTCTGTCCCATTCCGTGCATCATTGATTGAGGCCCAGAATTCTGTCCCTGAAAGATATGCAGAACAGAATAAATTCTAGAAAATATGAATTGATTAGATCTAGAATCAGACTGACAAGAGTTCTGTTGTTACCTGATTGAACTGTCCTCTGCCTCCATCACCCATGTGTGATGATTTGCCTTGCATATATGGTGGAGCACCCTGCATGTTCCCTGGGGGACCTTGCATGTTGTTTGGTGGTCCGTGCATACCCCCTGGAGGAGGCCCCATCCCATGCATATTTCCCATGCCTTGCATATTGCCATGAGTCCTGGGTGGAGGCCCCATCATACCCCCTGGCATGGGACCCTGAGGGCCCATCATGTTTCCATGAGGCACAGGACCCCTCATATCCTGATGCATCATACCTCCCTGCGGCGGTCCCTGTCCTCGCGGTGGCGGTCCCATCATGCCACCTGGAGGTCCACCAGGACCTGGAGGCATTCCACCTGGGGGAGGACCCTGCATGCCTCTGGGGCCAGGCGGCATGCCAGGAGGACCTTGGGGTCCCATGTTCCTGTGAGGGCCAGGATGACGTGGGGGTCCGTGCATGTCTGGAGGTCCCATCATGCCCTGTGGAGGGGGGCCCTGGTGCATGGGAGGTCCAGGTGGACCCATCTGACCTGGAGGTATGTATGGACCAGGCATTCCACCAGGGCCAGGTGGAGGCATGTTGTGGGGCATTTGTTGGGGAGGCATTGACTGAGGGAAGCCTTGTGGGGGAGGGGGCATCGGACCACCCTGCCCTGAAAATGGAGGCATTGTTCCTGACTGGCCAGCAGGAGGCATTCCCTGCTCTTGCAACTGTGCCATTCTTTCGATCTTTAGTTGCTATAAACAGAAATACATTTTAACTTAGTAAGTAAATAAACTGTAATTCTTAATCTTGAATTACACAGAAGTGACAGAACTGCATATCTTGAAATATCCACTGACCTCCAGAAGCATAGGGTTTGTATACTGGAGGGCAGCCATTTCCTGCTCTATCTCTGCTTGAGTCTTTTTCTTGCCATCCACTTTTTTCTCATCCTTCCTTTCCTTTGGAACTTCTCCAGGAGGCATCGCTGGAACTTTATTTTCTGCCCAAGCCTAATAAATATGTTAAAAGGCACAAAAGAATGTATCAGTCAAATGATGAGTATACATTACACCCAAATTATAACTTCTTCTATAACACCAAAACTTTGGTTTGTCTGATAATGCTAGCAATGCTATATGTTCTGACCTGCTGAAACTGAGCTGGAATGGGTTTCGCATAAGGAACTTTTTTGGTTGGAGGCCTTTTCTGGTCCTTCAGCATTACCTCCTCCATTCCCCAGTCCAGTCCAGGGATGCTCATCTCAGACTCTGCCACGGTCTCTTTACCTGAGCACAGGTAACCAACAATACTTTTTTTTCCACATTTACGTACAATAAATACACAACTGTGTATTTGCATCCTTACCAGTTTGTTCTTGTTCCATGGCAGCCTTCAGTTGTTCTGGGATCCCCATGCCAGGAATGGCTGCAACACTATTGGGCTCCAAGTCATCTAGAATTTACCATCAAACTAATGAATTCATATCCAAAATATACAACCCCCCCCCCAAAAAAAACTCAAACAAGTGGACAGGTAATACTAACCATATTCCATACCATCCTCTGACATCCCTGGCAACAAGTTAAGATTGTATCTATCTCGCATCTTGTCGCCAGGTCGATTCCTGGTCCAAAATTTGCTGAATAGACAACAGGTGATTAGCTAATATTTAGTCAAATTTGATTCTTTTTGGCTAAGAAGTTATAATAGATACATCTGACAATATGGATATTGTGTCAAACACACTCACCTGGTATGGTCATTAGACCCTGAACACAAGATATGACCAAGCGGATGCCAGGCCAGACTCCAGATCATTCCTTCATGAGCCATCTCCATACCTCCCACCTCCTTCTCCACACTACCAAAATATTTAAACCACATTAGCACTTCAACAACATAAATATCCATGGTTATGGCTACCGAGAGAATGAGAACAGTACCCACCCTGCATGCCAGAATAGCAACGATCCATCAGAACCTCCACTGGCAAACATGCCTTCATGAACTGGGTGCCAGGCTACAGCTGCAACCAACAGGAAAGAAAATGAGTATGTATAAACTGCTTTACATGTAAAAGCACAGTTTATGCAATAAAAAAAATCTGAATAAACCTGTGGCTTCTTTTTTGTGTCCTCTAAAAACCTGGAGCTCCTCCTTCAGGTTGCGAATGTCAAACAGTTTGCATAAATGGTCACGTGATGCCGTCAACAACCAATTGCCATTGAGATTCCACTTCACTTCCATGACTGTGTTTTTATGTGCGTGTCTAAGTGCAAAAGGAAGATTACATACCCGGATCAGTTATATTATATTTTTATCCTGTTCCAGCAGAGACAAACTTAGCAGTTTTAGGATAAAACAAAAGTTAGAGCTATTACTGTAACAAGATTCAGAATATGACAATAGGCACTTTTATTGTTAAACAGCTTGACTATCTCTGTTGTAATCTGTCAATCCTGTCATGTTAGAAATTGGTGGGTACAAAGTGTACAGAACCCTCCATCTTTCTCATAGCAGTCTGTTAACTCACAGTGTTGCCAAACTCTGTCCAGTCTTGGGGTCCCAGAATTTGATAGGTTGTTGGCTGTCTTTGCTGCCAGACACCACCAAGCCCTTAGTGGGATGCCAGTCAACACACTTCACATCTGCTCCATGACCTGGTGACCAATAATACAATAAAGTAAAAAAAAAATTGACAATGTATTTGTACCTATTTTTACAATGAATTTTTATTTTAAAGAAGCCTTATTTATGGTATTCACTTTAATTTGAGTATTGTTTAATAAACAACTAAGTTCTATAGCATGCTAACAGAACCGGAATCAAATTCCATTGTTTAATATGAATTTATTAAATAAAAACAAATATTATGTAAATCATAAATCCATAAAAAATAAATCCAGTGTGCCTTAACTAAATTTCTGATTTTGTGTGAGTGAGGCTGCAAGCATTCTTCATAAATGGAAAAAATGAGGTAAATAAAAAAGGTTAAACAGAAAGTGAAATCATTACAGGATTATCTGATGTTAGGCAAATTAATATGTTTGAGATTGAATTACCAGAGTAAAGCATGACTAAATCAATTCAGAATACAAATACCATGTGGCACAACTGAACACTACACCTTGGATAAAGTTTGTTGGTAGCGAACTGAAAAAAATGCCATTGCTAAAGTTTTTGTAATACTATGGTGTTCAATTTATTCATCTGATATTCAGTCAGAACTCAGAAGGTTTTATGGCCATGTCTGAAACATGACAATGCTGTTCCTTCGCTCTGCATAATAAACATCTAACTGGCTAGTTGGGCCAAAGTCATCCATGTGTTCGGTTATTTTAAAGTCAGGTGCCCTAATGAAAGTACACAAAGACACAATTCTAAACTACTTGCCAGAAAATGTTTTAGGAGTTTGGAATAAAGAGCTCAAAATATGCATCTCTTAAGATCCACACACATTCAGATTAAGTACATAAATCTTTTAACAAAAATAAAAACAGTAACCACAAGTCAAAACAACAGTAATGTTTGCATAACCTAGGTTTGTTGCTAAAGTGCTGCCAAATTCCTTGCAAATTTCAATAAAACCCACCAAATTATAATGAAAACACAATTTTGACAGGGATTTATTTAACCACAAACGTGTTTGCTAAAACAGCTAAACCTTACACTAATTCTTTGCTTTATTCACACTCACACAAAAATTAAATAACATGGTTAACTAAAAAAGCCCAATATCATGCTGAAGATCACAAACCTAAAAACCATTAACTTGATATTAGCAGAGTTCCTCCATAATATATATATATATATTTTTTTTACTTTTACAGTTTTTAGAAAATTAGATAAATTTTGTTGTCATTGCACATGAAACAAGGCAACTTAATGCAGTGAATGTTGGCAAGTCAGTTGTTTGTTGTTTGTGTATGTTGTTAGCATTAATCAAATGAAAGAGTAAAAGACCTTAATCTTACTACATTGTAATTGAATCTATAGCAGAAAAGGAACAACTCTTATCTTTCATACTAAAAGACAACTAATATGAGTAGCAGCCCACAAAAATTATAGCTACTTTTTGAGGGTAATAGGTTTGAATTTGTCTCAACTATGATAGGGTTTTTATTCATATTACTAGCATACTTAAAATGATTTAATGTCAATTCATTAAAATGACAAATATATTTTAATCATCTATTTACATTTACGCATTTGGCAGACGCTTTTATCCAAAGCGACTTACGTTGCATTTATACATTTTATTTCCGAGTATGTGCAATCCTGGGATCGAATCCATGACCTTGGCGTTGCTAGCACCATGCTCTAACCACTGAGCTACAGAAAAGCTGTATTTAAAATATTTAAGCTTTAACTCTTGAAATAAAATACACTAAATAATTGAGGAAGCAAATCCCAAATTTTGATGCCACAAAATGTTTTACAATGACTGACATTTTAAAATGTACTTCACAATAATTTTGCCATATTACATTACAAAACTACGTAAGACAAAACAGCGTTATTGGATATCCAGTTATAGTGTGGAGAAAATATCTACTAGATTTTTGTATATATCTGATGGCAGAAAAAAAAACACACAAGAAAATACTCATACGCAAAACGCCAAATCTTTTTCTGTGTTCATATGCATTAAATTTCCACCAGAATATAAAAACAGTATTTTCTAAAGACATAATTTTAACATGAAGTAAACTGTCTTCAGCATTAATATTTAACATACAAAAAGGCTTGCAGCACTGAGCAAGTTGATAAACAGTCAATTAATAATTACATTCGCAAACAAAAGGCCTAATGAACATTTATTTCAATAAATAACAGACCTCTGCCAAAAACGGAGCAAAAATAGAAAACTGACATTGAAAGCCCATGTTAAAGAGTGCATGTTTGTGTGAAATTTGTGTTTGTGAACCCAGATGACAGTGCGCTTCCATGTTTAAAGAAAAGGATTTGTGAAAATCTCCATATCTGACATAACATACCTCTCAGAATTCTTTCCTCGTGACAGCGCAGAAAGTCCCAGATGCGTACAGTTCCATCATCAGAGCAAGTGGCAAATTTATTATCCGTGGGAGAGAAACTGAAGACACAGCAGGAAGAGAATGAATAATGAAGGACAACATAGCAGCTCTCTGTGGGGGCCCTTTGAGTTGATTCTGACAAGAATCCATCCATCCATCTCTTTAACTGACTTTAATGACAGCTCAATCTACTGAACACTCCTATCATACAATCTGCTAAAATGCGTGAATCTCAAATGTGCACTGCACCAAAACAGCTTTTACTCTTACAAGATAAAATGATAAAAACATCCCATTGTGGAGTATTAGAAAATGGAATTATGTTTAACTTCAATAGGTAAATGAAATGGGTAAATTGACTTTTTTAGCTCGACCAGTAATCTCAAACATGATTATATTTAGACGTAATATAATACTTTTCTTTCTCCATAAAGTACACAAGCAAATTAAGATTTTCCAAAATGAACACCGCCTCAACTGACCATGAAATCAAGCGACTAAAACCATAAAAGACAAACCCTAACCATGGTGCTCAGATATACTAAATTTTAATAGTATTTTTAAATGATATCACTGACGTGAAAAAAGGCTTGTAAGTCTTTTTCACCTCAACCCATGAGCAAAAAAATATGATAATGCATGTTTAAAACATGTTTCCCCTGTTGTTGTTTTTAGGCATGGGGGTTTAAAGGTTCTTTTTATTGCATCAGAAGAAACTTTAATGTGGTCTGCATTGTGTTTTGGTAAACAAGATGAATAGGAAAAGTGTACTGTGATTGAAAGGTTGAAACAGCCATGTGCATTTGTACTCCGGTGAGAGTGAAAATCTTTGTTCTTTATTTGTAAAATGTTTATTTAGAGGCGATTTGTTTTAACAAAACGGTAGGAAAGAATCATCTGGGGCTGACTGAAAGCAAGGCACAAACTTTGATTGCCAGCAAGGGCGGCACAGCTCTTTCCCAACTGTGTGATACCAGTGTAAAATGAAACCTAGGGTCATGCGGGTTTCCACAGTGCACCATTGCACGGACAAGTGTCAATGCCCTCCAAAACAGAGGATCCATTAAACCTTTCAACAAGCATTTACGGCCCTAAGGGTCTTTTCAGCGATCATTTTAATGTTTCTAGTCTGCATGTTTCATCACCTTTAGAATATGAATCATTGGGAATACTTTATTTAAAAGTGTGAAATAACACCTTTTCTGTACAAAGTAGTTCCGTATATAAAAAATTAGGATACATAACTCATAAGCCACAGCTGACAAATAAATGCAGTGTTGCAACAACACACACGTGTCAAAAATCCAAGACATAAACACTGAGCAGCACAGGGAAGAGTATATTAGAACTGACAGCACTGAGGAGAGCCCCCTACAGGCAGAGCCCTGCCATTGCAGGGGTATTAACAGGCTTGGGTTAACTACAAAAAATGGTAGATTGTGTATAGACCTGGCCTCTCTAATCGCCTCCTTGTGAGCCTGGAACATCTTGACGTTATTCATGTTGGATTGCCAGTACTTCACGTATCCTCCGTGGTCGGCAGTCAACATCCACATGTCATTGTGAGACCAGGTCATTGCCCTAACAGGGCTGTCATGAGCCTGTGAGATGGGAAAAGGAGACATAAATAAATTGCCCATACACAAGCTTTTTTGCCATTATGAGGATGTGGTTGCCTGTCACAAAGGTAGTTACCTGTAGAATTGTCTCAAAGTTAAAGGTGAGCCCATTCCACAAAGTAAATTCCCCACTGGAGGCACCGGTTACAAGTCGTCTGCCTTCAGGGGTCCACTGCAAGGTGGAGTAGGGAATGATTTATAGCAATCAGAGAAAAAAATAGATGACACAATAAAGTACAGAACACATTTCCTTCCCCTTTGTTTTGGTTAAGCGATACAAAAGGCTCCAGGCATGTTGCAAAACATACTTGAACATAAGCTTACCACTTACCCGTACAACAAAAACAGGGCATTTGACTTTGTTGGTGGAGGTTCTGACAAACTTTGTTGTAACAGCATTCATAGGGTTACTAAGTATACCAACAGGAGGTACAAGCTGCAGATAAAGAGTCAACATGAGTGATATATAAAAAAAAATACATCCAAGAACTATATACAATAGCAGCAAACAGTGAAATTTTTCTTACATCATTGTAGTAGCCTGCATCTGGTTGAATAGCACGGAAATCTCTATAATCTCGCTGCCACAATCGGTTCTGCAAAGAAATTCGCAAAACATTAGAATCATTGAAACTTCCTGTTTTTTAATCCGGTTTCCTGTTAAATGTTTTGTCAGCCCTATACCTCCAGAAATCTGATGACAGAGGGATTATAATCGATGGTCTTGCGGTTAACAGCTTTCCTCATGCGCTTGCCATCAAACGTGAGCTGCTGCATGGCCTGCTGCTGGGCAAAGTCTGGTCTCTTGTAGAAGAGCTGCCGAGGTGCCTGGTGCTGAAATCGAGGCATGTGGAAGAATCGGGGTGGAGAGCCGATATCTGTTGCCATGGTGACAGTTTTTTAACACCTAAGGATGTGAAAGGAAGGCCATTTACTTAGTCTGACACATATTAACTTGTTTTAAATTAATGCACAAAGAAAAAATTTACTGGACTGATAAAAATAAAACAACACAAATGTCAAGACAATTTTGAGTGTCCTGTTTAAACTAGTATGTATAAGCTGTGATCTTTCAAAAACACAGAAATCTTAAGACTTTGATTATAAAGGCTAAAGCATTTTTTTCAGTGCAACGATATTAACACACATATACAACCACAGTAAATGATATCATACAAATTAGAAAAAAGTGGCTAAAAAAATCTATACACATCGACACAAACAGCAACTGCATCATCTTTTTTTTTTTTTTTTTTTTACAACACAGTAAACTGTATAGGTGGGGTGTTCTAAGGAGATCTGTCTAATGCATGTCATTACTTGCCACAAGTAACCAAGCAATATAATACTGTGATCAATAAAAGTTCTTCAGGGTGGAAGCAGTGTATTCACCATGAACAAACTTTGCAAAGACCTTGAAAAATATCTGCCTAATTGATGTTTACAAATTGACATTTACTGTAATGTCAGTTAGAGGCAGTATCCTGGACAGAACTTAAAGGGACAGTTCACCCAAAAATAAACATTGTCATGAATTAGTCACCCTCGAGTTGTTCCAAACCTGCATGAATGTCTTTTTTCTGATGATCACAGAGAAAGATATTTGGAAGAATGTTCATAACAAAACAGATCTTGAACCCCATTGACTACCATAGTAGGAAAAATTACTTTATAATTTTTTTTGTTCTGTTGAACACAAAATATGATATTTTCAAAAAAATGTAGGACAGCAGAAAGTTCTGGGGCACTTTCGACTACCATTGTCATTTTTCCTACTATGGTAGTCAATGGGGTCCAAGAACTGTCTGGTTACAAGCATTCGTCCAAATAACTAAACGAAGACATTTATACAGATTTGGAACAACTAAAGAGTAAGTAATTCATGACAGAATTTTAATTTTTGGGTGAACTATCCCTTTAAGGCTAATTCTAGACTCTTGAGCTACCCTGACTAAAAACAACTTGCGCCGACATATCTTAAAACATATTAGTGCCATTCGTTTGTCTCAAGATGCACATCTGAGAATGTGAAATGTTTTTTATAAGGCATGTGCATAAAATTCCTTAAATAACCTAATTTAACTAAGGCATAATCCCGGTTTATTTACATTCCTGTCTGGGAAACCACTGCAAAAAGAGTTTAAGATTATTTACCACAAAGCTCTATATTAAAATAAAAATATGCACAAATGTTAAGTAAATAAAACAAATAAATGATATAGTTCACCCTAACATGAAAATTCTGTCATGAATTACAAACTCTCTAGTTGTTCTAAATCTGTATAAATTATCTTGTTTGGTTGAACACAGAGAAAGATATTTGGACCTCATCGACTACCGTAGTAGGAACAAAGTACCCCAGAACTTTTTGCTGTCTTTTGTGTTTCTTACTATTGTCGTCAATGGGGTCTAAGAACTGTTTGGTTACAAGCATTCATCTTCTCTGTGTTCATCAGAACAAAGAAATGTATACAGAATAGTGAGTAAATAATGATAGACTTTTTATTTTTGGGTGAACTGTTCCTTTAATTGTGAATGACATGGGGAAACACTAAACTTTGGTTCTTTGCTTTAAGGAATTAATAACTTGCAACAACGACAGTAACAAACATTTACCCAGTAGCTCTTTCAAATGTTTAAGAAAGGCAGACAAAAATATGTACAACTTCTATCCTTTCCTTAAAATCATTAAATAGGAGAACAGATAGCAAGAAGAGGTCTGAAAAGTAGCACCTTCAAAAACTGCATTCAACAGCGCACCCACATCAAACCAAAACTACATTCATAAGGCCAATAATAGTGAACATGTCATTCATTTCATGGTACAAGTGATGCCAGTAGGACTTGACAGCAACCTATATTACTTTAAATTAAAGTGTCATACTAATCACTCACATCACATTTCCTTGCGATGAGCAAATGTAAACATTTAAGTAAATATTTCAGTTGTACAAGCAGTGACCAAAATGGCAATGTAACATTAACCATTCTTAAAATTCACATAATATACACTCGTATTATGTACAATATACAGTCCTGTAGCATTTTCAACAATTCTTTCTCTCCCTTGCTTGCTTCAGCTTTAATCCTCAAAGTAACATAAACTATCAGTACTGTTTAGCGTGTTGACAAAATGTTATATGCTCTCTTACTTTTAAGTCACTTTGGATAAAAACATCTGCCAAATAAATAAATGCGTGCAAATGTAAATGCTATTAGGATTTGAGAAATAATGAATGACATCTAATGGTTGACAAAATGTTTTATGCTCTCCTACATGAAATTGCTTTGAATAAAAGCGTCTGTCAAATGAATCAATGTAATGTAATGTGGTATAAAAATCCTGTACAACATTGTACTTTGTTGTTACAACTGGTCTGTATTAAACGTTATTGGTGCCAACATAAAAGCAAAAACATTAATTTAATGGTAAATGGCAAAATGGACATTGTCTGTCATGTGCAATACATAATAATAAAAGCTTGTTTTGGACAGCCCTTTGAGAAAAAGTGTTTCCAACCCTCTCAAAGCATGTGTTTCTAAAATAAGAGTAAAGAATTCCCCATACCATATTGTGCAGAAAACAAATTAAACCCAGTTCTTCTGAACATTTAATTGAAAAGGAAATGTCAATAATGAAATATCACATGTCCTGTGAAAGAGTGGAGGTAAGAGCACGTTTACTGTCTGAATAATGGTCGTAAAAATTAAATACATTGGGGTAAATAGCACATACAAAATCCATACAACGCAACTTCTCAAACAGACTAAGTTCCACTATTTAAAGCGATATATTAAAGAATAAAATCGAGTTACATTGGTAACGTTGCCGCGTTTGTGAAAGCCAAGAACACCACGTAAATAAGTTTGTTTCGTGTGATCTCTTTAGGTGGCGTGCTGCATACCGCACTGCAATAACAATCCAGAGCGAAATCCTATTAAAACAACGTGTTGCTTCAATATTTAAAACACTCATCTTTATAACTGTACACAATAAAACAATCTTGTCTGCTAATGTGTAATTCGTCTCTTGTTTTTAGGTTTCTCTATTCAGTTTGATGTCTGTTAGCCGTTAGCCAGCTAACACAATAACGCTATAGCAGGCCCTTAGAAACAAGACACAATTTAAACCTTTAAAAAGAATGAAATTATTACCCATCAGTGACAAATAAGTGAATTTAGTTTATTTGAAAACAGAACCTGTACACTGAGCGGTTAAAATATGTTGTGTGAGAGTAGTTGTTTATTCCCCTGTCTCCCGCACAGCGTGTTTAAATGGCGCCCGGTCAATACTTGAGAAACTCACCCAAAAAATCCAGTGCTGACTGTCTATATATCTAAATTTAAAACACGACTCTTCCTTGTGGAGACTGGTGTATTCTCTTTGTGAAAATGAAATGTCTCCAAATTAGCTATCAACTTGTTATTTTGCGTTAAATTACCCCCCTGCCTCCATCTCGAGGCTTTCTCTCATCTCGTTGCTTTGAACACCGGAAATGACGTCATGACGCCAGACATAACGGCGGGAGAGCGGAAGACGGCTGTTATTTTACGTGCACACATACTAGTATTACTATTTTGTTACTAATATTACTACAACGAAATACTGCGTATAAATGTTTGTAAAAAATATTGTGGCGCTATGCCCAGACTGTGAACATCTTCCTTCTGGGTTATGGTTATAATAACCCCGGACATATCCCATCCTCATTCCGGACAGTAAATTGTTCTTTCCTGTCCGAACAAAACATCAGCAGGACAAGCATAAAATTGGGATAATGTCAGCTGGATGGCAATCTCATGTTTCAAGTGACAGCTATTTACAGTCCTACACTGGTATGATTGACAGATATATGGGCGGGGTCAGCCGGCTGCAGCATGTGTTCACTTCACGTCCGTGTGCTGTGTGCTGTAGTGACGAGGATGAGAAGACGCTGACAAATCTGCTCCGAGGATCATCCCCGGCTTAAACTGTAGGTCAAAATGATTTCTTAATGTTTAGGTCATTATTTGGATAATTATGACCAAGAAACTAAATACTAAGTTCTTCCTAAAATAAGGTTTGAGCATGTCTAGTTAGTTAAAAGGATTTTGCTTGTAAATAGTGACCCAATATAGTCCTTTTGAATGTTTTAATTAATGAATTCATTAATTTTTTCTTATGATTCCGTTACTTTTGAATGTGTTTGTCCTCAACATATTTACCAAAACGTGGTTCTCTTTTTTTCTGATTTAATCAACAGTTTCTTATAAAGTGAGCCTATGGCTACTGCTAAAATCTTCTTTCAGTTTTCCCAGCTCATGCAACACCCTACAGTTTGGAGTGTATTGTACTATAGGATCTAACCTATACATCTTTCTCCATTATAGGAGCACTCATGTATATTAAGTGTAATGATCAAGACGTTCAAGATGCATTAACAAGCATATAGACACATAGGTCAAGATGCTGCAGTTGTGCACAGTTACAGACTCTCTATTGATCAGTAATGCACGGTCAGCCTGTAATGATGAACTGATCCAGAAGGAGGCGGTCACTCTCTGTATCAACGTATCTAAGCAGCAGCCCTTTCCCTCCTCCCGGGTCAGCACTTTGCGTGTGGCAGTCTTTGATGACCCGAATGAAGACCTGTACAAATATTTTGACCGCTGCGCTGATGCCATAGCGAGCGAGGCGCAGAGGGGTGGCCGCACCATCGTGTACTGCAAGAATGGACGCAGTCGCTCAGCTACTGTATGTGTGGCCTATTTAATGAAGCACCAAGGACTCAATCTTACAGATGCCTTTCAGGTATAAAAGGTTTATTTTACTTAAAATATTCTGGTCAGGAAACGACTAGTTAAGCTGTCCTGTGTATCCAAAGTTTTTATATATCCGCTTATGAACCTTAATTGTAACTAACTTGGTTTGTAATTGATGATGATGCTATATCTTTGTGTAAGTTTAAAGGTTGTTTTTTAGGAACTACCACACAATATTTCTTCTTATTATATACAAACTGTACACAAAATATACTATTATAGATAAAAAGTATAGATCCATCAGATTGCCATTTTGTGGTGTTTATAATTCTCATTCAGGTTGTGAAAAGTGCCCGGCCAGTAGTAGAACCTAACCCAGGATTTTGGATTCAACTGGAGCGATATGAACAGGAGCTAAAGATCCAGAGGTCAGCCAGCAGAAGATCAAATCCTTCTTTACTTTAACTTTGTACCAATATTTACTATATTTAGAATTCATGTTCTCCCATCTTTTCACCTATTGACTGTCGCTCCCAAAAGTCGTCAGCTCTCTATTGAAATGAACGGGATCATGTGTAGACTATTCTGACACATTTATGGATGTCTATGGGATAAGCCACGGGTCTCCTCCAGTCACCCTAGAACTGCCCCTGCTGGTTGCCTGATGGGCATATGAACATGAATGTAGTTTGTCTGTAAATATGCACATAGCAACACAGTCTCAAGGGAATTTGTGATATTGTCACGAACTGTAATCTATACATTTTTGTCAATGACACGAATTTCCCCTTTTTTTGTGCCAGCACGACTTTCAATCTTAAGTATTTTAATACACGATATCTTTCATATGTAAAAAATATATATCAACGCAATCTGATGGGAATTCATACCTATTTTACAAGGTGGGTCATTCGTGTGAATTCCTATTTCCTACGATCTTATTCTTATGTTTTGTGATGATTTGACTTTTTCCCTGTGATGTTAGGTTTTAGGGTCGGGGTAAGGGTCGCCGTTTATCGTTTCTTTGCCACCTCGTGAAACTCGCGTTTTTAGCAAAATAAGCCTTTGCGTTTGTGAATTTAGGGTTTGGGGTGAGGTAAAGTGTTGGTTATTTACGACTTCTTTAGATATCAGGTTATAAATATATAAATCTACATACACACGCAGTCTGTGTATTGAAAGTCGTGCTGGTGACACGAAAAAAAAACATGCTTAGTGACAAAAAAAAGGTTGTGCTGACTGACACCAAAACAAATTGGAAATTCGTGTCCTTGACAAATTTCGTGCCTACGCCACAAACTGCCTTGAGAATGGGTTGGCACATAGTTTGTTGCCCAGATCGACGTTAGTGCTGCATGATAGAATAAATCAAGTAACATAATTCACTGCTTGGATTGCGGTTATAATTTTGGAAGTGACTGCAGGTTACATTAAAGTACTAAAATTAAAATATGTAAATGAGGAAGGCTTTTTTGGCATTTTGTTGTATAAAATGCAGTACTGTATGTAACAGTTAAAACAGTAAGCGCAAGTACGATCTGATGATGCAGAGAATATGATAATTAACATATGAAGAGTTTATTTGCAAAATCTGATAACTTCAGATGTTAAAAAAACATGTTTTTTATTGTGCATTCCAATTAATATCAATCAAACTGCAGTTGGGTTGTTTTGATCAAGTAATAATAACAATAAAAACATGATTTTTTTGAAAGATTTTAAAAACTGAGTTCTGTTTTTGCCAATAAACTCTTCATATAGAGTTGATTAGTAAGTTGGTTTTTAGTGTTTATTAAAAACATGTTTTGTAACAATTGTACCAGACCTTTGACGAAAATTCATGTATGGTGTTTGTGTCTGTGTCCGCCTGTTTGTGTATGTTCTATTAGTTTCTAAGATCTGAGGCCTTAGACACTTCATTTATCCCTTTAAATAAGGTTATGTGCCTTAAATGATTATCCTCAGGTTTTAATATCCAACTGTTTTGTTTATTTTTTATTATTATTGTTTAAAGGAAGGATTGCTGTTAACAGTAAGCAGTTAGTAAAGCTATGAACTCTCAGGTTTTACTGTTAAACTAGAAGCCACGAAGCTGCCATCAGAGGCGGCTCTCTTAAACCATGTTCTAACATCAAGCTTTTGCTTTACATGATCCTGTTATATCAAATATAGATTTGATTTATTTTATGTAGTAAAAATAGTTTATGATTTTGTTTGCTTCTGGCTTTTCAGACCTACACAGGCAAAAAACCCCGAAAGCAGTTCTTCCACTTCTTCAGATGCACTTTGTTCTGTGTGGTAAAAGCACTTTTTCCAGAATTTTGCAAATGTTCTGCATAAGTTCTAGCCCAATAAAACAAAGAATGTGTAAAATTATTGGCTGGCAGTTCAATTTCCTTTAACATACAGATAGTGAAATATCAACAACATTGTGTTTTACGTGTAAATCATTTTACTGAAAGAAATATAGGAACACTTTTGCTTTGTATGATAAGCAGAACACATGTCGAGGACCTAAGCTTTATACTGCCCCTGACGAACACTATCTATCCAATCCAAATAGCTGGACACTTTGGTATAGATGCCAAGTTTGTTTTTCTTCCCACAGCCTTCTCCCCAGGACACCAGACCAACGAGGAACCACGTATCATGAAATAGCGTCATCATTGGACCCCCACTATCGCCCTCACAAGCATCTTTGATCTGTCCCAGCACACCAGCACATAACATGTTATGTGTCAGATTGTTCATCATATGTTTGGAACACTCTTTATGGTCTACAATTGGAATCTCTATGAAGTTAAGAACTAAGCTGAAACGTGGAGCTGTCTCATTATACTTTCCCCAGCCAGTGACTATTGTCGGAGTGCCGTTGCGATGCAGCATCCGTTCTGCCAGGTCCTGACTAGGAAGGCATGCTGGAAGTATGTAGTGGGAAAGTTTTGCTGGTCCAGACAACTGCAGCAGAGCTATGTCATTGTCCACTGTGACAGGGTTGTATTGGGGGTGCTTGATGTGTTGTTTGACCAAAAGAGTCATCTCTGTTTGTTCATGCTTGAACCGGTCATAGTCACCTGAGGAAAAACAATTGAAAATCGAAATTTATACTGCTGAGATTTTGCTAACAGTCATGACATCGTAGGTGTCATAGGCTCAATGTGAATCTAAGAGAGGATTAAAAAGATAATGCTGTCAGAAGGATTCAGTTTCACAAAAGTGAGTTACGTACCCAGTCTGACAGTGAGACGTGTGCTTGTCTCTAGGCAGTGAGCAGCAGTAAGAACCCAGTTTTCATCAAGCAGAACTCCACCACAGTGTAACCTGCCCAAATGATTTAGTATAAGAGCCTGCAAAATATACACATATTGACATAAGCTGTACAAAAGGAATTTATATAATGGATCTGTTGCTCTGGATGTCAAATTAGGTGTTAAAAATATTTGGTACTATTGGGATTGAATATATTATATATGCTAATACCTGCCAGGGACTCTCTCCCTTTTTACCAACTGTACCTCCCATAACCCAAGGCTGTAACCCCCTGATGGGCTTATGAGAAAAGGATGATTTTGCAATCTGAATCTGGCCGCATGAAGCTTCACCTATAAACAAAAGAGGAAACACGCAAAAACAATCAAATGGGCTCAGCAGTGTGTATTTGTGAGCTTATGCACACAGTACAGTTTAAACACTACTGTATTGCAAGCAACAGAATAGCTGTTGAAAAAATCAAGATAATTATCTGAATTTATTATTTATAGGTATGTGTTTAGATAAAAATTATCATTTTTGTTTAATTATGTTTTAAATATATAGACCATAAGGTAATTTTATGTTAATCATGTGTTTGTCAAATGCTTATTCAATATAGACATTTTTTTATCGGACATACATATATGTTGATCAGTGAGGCTAGTAGCTAATAATATAACTATTTATATTTTATTGTATAAGAATTTATTAAATAAATAATTGGTTGAATGGGTCGTGTAACTTTGTCGCATTTAAGTTTAGCCAAGTAACAGTTCTTCTACTGGTAACCCAAAATAAGACTAGACATACTTTTAACTTACTAGCTGATGACATTTACTTGTTATTTCTTTTGCTTGTTATCAGAAATAATCTGCAGAGTCACAAAAGCGTGCATGAGCAGTAACGTTTGTTTATGTTATTGCTTCGTAACCGTCTATACACATCATTGTGTGTGTTGCCTGCCAGTGCCATGTAACACCTAAAAAACATACTTTTGGGAGCACAATTTCTAGCGTTGTCTTGGAGTTGGTATCCTTTAATACAACTGCATGTGCGACCCAGCCCATCCTCTTTCATATGGCAATCGTGATCACAGTCCCCGTTGTTCATAGAGCAGTTAGTGGCTGTGCTAGCTGAGGACAAAACCACAAAACTGCTGTCAAGACATTTACACAACCACAGCGCTGGTTTTCAAGCCAAGGTCATCTAAGACACAGCATATCAAAAAAAACGGATAAAGCAGTCAAAATGCACTTTTTTCATTTGTGATTCACTACACTATAAATCAGGCTGGGTCAAATGAAATGAAATATTCTCTTTATTAAAAAGCTGTAACTTATACACAGAGGTAGATCAAAAGGAAAGAGAGAACAAGAGGCTCACGTTGGTCACAGCGTCTCCCTTCAAACCCAGGATTGCAGATGCAGGAGTAATCCTGAAACAGGTCCAAACACTTTCCATTAACACACGGCTTCGTGTCGCACTGGTTTCCATCTAAGAGCGCACAACACATAAATGTAAGTTATGATGGCTTACAAAGATATTTT
Source organism: Oreonectes daqikongensis (assembly GCA_026939265.1). Taxonomy (NCBI): domain Eukaryota; kingdom Metazoa; phylum Chordata; class Actinopteri; order Cypriniformes; family Nemacheilidae; genus Oreonectes; species Oreonectes daqikongensis. Next base: position 7,708,002 of record JAOTQM010000040.1, on the reverse strand, counting down.
ACAAGCCAGATCAGACTAACCTGTATACACAGTCCAGAATTCCAGCTAAGAACAGAAAAGATGGATCAGTGGATAGTGGATCATAATTTAGAAAAAAAAATCTATACGTTTTAAACGGGGACATGACTAACCGTCGCCTCCCTGGTGTTAAAGATTTCTCTCGCCTCTTCGAAATCACAGACTTCCTCCTTACACTCACGTTCCAATGATGGGGGCTTTAGTTCCTCCATGAAAGTGTTTGCTCTTCTTGAACGGAGGAGCATGTGTGCTTTCGGGCTGCTAGAAAATACTGACCAAAACAGATCCAGGGTTGAGAGGACAACATCAGAGTAAGCACCAGAAATTACAGGTTATATATCAAATTGCTCTCTGACTGCATTAACATTACAAAAATAGTGAAGCAAATGTTTACATTTTCAAGAATTTCAATATTTTAAAAATACACTCATGCATAAAAAAAATCTATTCTAGAGAGATATGATCTCACCTGACTTGCAGAGTGCCCTGTCAGACCAAAACACAACCAATACTGAGATATAGAGGAAGAGACTCCTCATCATGGCAACTGACCCTGGAAATATATTTGATAATGATAATGTGTTAAATAGTGTTTGATTGTTGATTCAAATCATTTTAATATGTTGATTTGAAAAACATTTTCTTGAACATTTTTTTAAAGCTATAGACGGTTTTTAGGAATGTGTTTTTGTATCCATTCTAGCAACATTGTTTTTGTTTGTTGTTCAACATCAGCCAAAATACACTTTAAAAAAGACATTTTATAGAAACAACACACAATACCACATACAAGAAAAGTTCAAATTTGTTTACGCGAATGCTTGTTTACTCACATTCACAGTGGCAAATTTCAGCACACAAACAACACACACAAAAAACGTTCTTACCGTATTCCAAACTGATCAACAGATATAGCCAGGGACCTGATTTGTCCTCAGATCAGAACTTTCATGGAAGACACATGAATTAAAAACAATAATCCTTTGTCAATAATCCAACAGGCCAGCACAGAATGAACAGTCTTAACAAGTTAACTGAACTCCAACAAACATCGCACTATACAAATAGCAGCTAAGATCAATTACTGTATATCTGGAATTTGGGAAAACATAAATATCATGCAGTTGTTAAGCAGAGTCATTTAATATATACTTCATGATTGCAATATGTGACTAACCTTCACATATTATTAAAAGCATTTACTTACGTTTTGAAAAACAGGAAAGAAAGGATGTTATGTTTAAAGTGTGTTAATGACTAACTAAATCTGTTTACTAAGAGTCCACAGTCTGAATGCTCATGCACTCATTCTCTGTCTGCAAATATACACATACTCATGTCAATCACAATAAGAGTTTATAAAGATCTCAGTTTCAACTGATTTTGTTCTGTCATTGATATGGTCTTTAATGATGTGTTGTCAAATGATCTAAAAAAAAAGTTAATGTGTTGTTAATCTACAAACTTTAAGGCTGGTCGGTTTTGTTAGTTTTAGGGAGATTTTGGGCAGTTGGTCAGCCGGTGATGTACAGACAACAAAACACAGCTACAATTTCTTAAAGCACGCATTTTATATAGCATTCCAATAATTGTACACTTTCCCTGCCTTTTTTTAATCTAAATAACAGGATAACATATATTGATGTGTACAAATTGTGCGTTTGCATCTATCCAAACTTTGATAATCAAATACGTTTTTTTCTGATATGTGTCAGTTACATAATGGGGTCACATTCTTGCTCTCTGACTATTATAGAAATACTGTATACAATAAGTATATAATATAGCTATTTGATACTGATCCTGAAAGAAAAGCTGTCAGCACACACCTCTCACTGAAAAACATAAACAAGGCTTAACAAACAATTAATTACAATGGGTCCAAAAATGGACACACAGAAATGTATACATTGGTGTCAAAAACATCAATTGTACAGTGGAACAATAATAGCTGTGATTTTATTGGGTTATTATTGGGACAAGTGGGTTTCCTATAGTGAATCAGCAGGTTCTTGCTGGTTAAAATGGTCACATTTTTGGTTTGGAATTCTTTATGGCCAGACTGGCTGGATTTGGGGACACACTTGTGTCTGTGTGTGAAAATAAGGGTGCATAATAGGTTAGCCCTTCATCTTGTGTTATACTTCTTTGTGTTAAAACTTTGCTCCAGTGGCTACAGTTTCCAATGTACTGTTTGATTCATAAAGAGGGTGCATGAATAAAGCTGACTCAGGTTGCATGGCTAATGGAGGAGTAAGGTGTGGCCCCAGGATGTTCTCTGTGTCTTGCTGGCCCTAAAAAATGAAGCAGGACTGTCTAATTCCTAAACCTTGTGAATAGGTGAGAAACATGTTGTGTCTTAAGTCAAAACAAGTGTCACCACCTTCACCAATATTAACATAAACAACAAAAATAAATGTAAGCTGGAAAAAGTAAGTCTTTAAGCAACAAATCTTTAACAACAAATAAATACAAATATTAAAGAAATTCCGAAAATGTTTTAAAAGGTGAGTTAAACATGTTAAAGGGATAGTTCAAAACCTGTATAAATTTATTTGGTTAAACACAGAGAAAGATATTTGGACGAAGGCTTGTAACAGTTCTTTGCCCCCAAGGAAGAATTACAATTGTGCCCCAGAACGTTTTACTGTCCTACATTCTTCAAAATATCATATTTTGTGTTCAACAGAACAACAAAATGATAAGTATTTTCCCCTACTAGTCAATAGGGGTAAAGAACTGTTTTGTTACAAGCATTCTTTCAAATATCTTTCTCTGTGTTCATCAGAACAAAGAAAAGTATACAGATTTGGAACAACTCAAGGATGAGTAAATGCAGACAGAATTTTTTATTTTTGGATGAACTATCCTTTTAGGCATACCTGTGGCATATGACTAACACCAATAGAGGAGAAAATGATCATCAGACCAGCTCTGTTCAGGGATGTTTTCACGAGAAACACTTTCACTGATGTAAGATGAAGCCTGTCTGAGTTGTGAAGAAAGAAAACGCAACACAACAACCTTCTCAAAAGGGTTCACTTTCTTTCTGGAGTACCTTATCTTAACATCAGCTAGCTCCTTTTAGAAGCACGTAAGAGACAAAAATGAAAAAAGAGGCCTTTTGTTGGTCACTATTGTGATTAGCACTTTACAGACCATGTTGTTGAACACTAAGGAGGTCATTCTGCATGCAGGAGCCTCAAATATAATGTAATATTATATTCAGCCTCTTTGCTTTGTCTGAGGGCCTGTGGGAAGAGGTTCAGGTTCTCTGTTTGTTTAGTCACCACTTATAAATTGGTCAATCTTTTGCTAACACTGTTTAGTCTGTTTAGTGATCCACCCAAATGGCTCAAGATACCTTCCAAATTGTAAGTGTATTTAACATTTACTCAAATAAATGATAATTGTGTATATTCTTGCTAACTTCTGCTTTATGTTAATATGGGTTCTCTCAGGAGAGTCGTGCAAGTTTCATTAACAAAACTGTAATTCAACTAGTTTAATGGTACAGTAGTGTTGTACTTTCTAAGATTTTATAAATATTATACTGTATTTTCCACATCTGCTCAGTTGCAATGCTTCTTTTGTTTATCGAATTCTTTTTTTGATCAATTTCTCTGTATTTTCCTCAGGTGATAATTATAATCGTGGGACTGTTGATTTCTTCAGCCCCTTTATCTGGAATGATTATTGATGTCAGGGGGAATCTAATACATCCACCTCCTGGCTCTCCTGACAGACCCATTCCTCCTGATGACTATTTTGAGGGCTCTGCTGCGCACAGTGACAATATACTTATGTATTCTTATGACAATTACTTTGCGGCGAAAGGAGACAACGCCATAGCCAGAGAAGCTCCGATGATGCCAGGATACTCTATGCCCATCTTACCAGTCCCACCTGACAGATATCCTATCATGCAGCCAATACCTCCAATCGGGAATGAGACTCAAGGATTTCGCACAGTGTTTCCTAGACAACAACCTGACTTTTCATACTGTGATGTGCTTCTTGAGGCACCAATACCTCCACCGGGGGATCAAATGCCCTGGTTCTGTATTTGTCAACAATGTAATGGGGGTCCCGTAGGTCCAAAGGGTGACAAAGGAGAGAAAGGCCAAGCAGGTAAGTAATTTGTCACATTTAAAAATGTTGAAACCTGCATTGTGTGCGCTATTGTGCTACATCAGTACCTGGTATTTTCCTTTTTCAGGTCCCAGTGGTAGTCCTGGAATAAAAGGCATGAAAGGATTTCAAGGACCTTTAGGGTTTATAGGTTTTCGGGGACCAAAGGGTAAGCACGCCATACCTAAGCACTCTGAAACTAACATTGCTAATACGGTTTATCTTAAAGGCACAGTTCAACCCAAAATAAAAATTCTGTCATTATTTACTCGCCCCCGAGTTGTTCCAAATCTGTATATATTTCTTTGTTCTGATGTACACAGAGAAAGATATTTAGAAGAATGCTTGTAAAAAAACAGTTCTTGGACCCCATTGACTACCATAGTAGGAAAAATTACAATGGTAGTCAAAAGTCAACCAGAACATTTTACCTTCTTTAAAATATCTTCTTTTGCGTTCAACAGAACAAAGATTTACAACTAAATTTTCTTAAACTAAATGGTAGTCAATGGTGGTCAAGAACTGTTTGGTTACAAGCATTCTTCCAAATATCTTTCTCTGTGTACATCAGAACATCATGAAGAAATGTATACAGATTTGGAACGACTTGATGGTGAGTAAATGATGACAGAATTTTCATTTTTGGGTGAACTGTTCCTTTAATATAATTTAGGGTTACTGATCTGCCTCTGATGTTGACGTACTGCAATGCTTTGCAGATAAAGAGATTTGTCTTTCTCTTTCCCCTTTGAAAGGTCTTAAAGGTGATATTGGTGAAAAAGGAGATTTTGGCCAACCAGGTTTTGTGGGACAAAAAGGGCCGAAGGGTTTCAAGGGTGAGTTTATTTCCTGCAAATTCACCAAATAAAATGCTAACAAACAAGATCCCTAACTCTCCCACTTTGGCACAGGTGATAAAGGAGACATGGGCGTGGATGGGAATCCAGGGCTCCAGGGATTACCTGGCGTGCGAGGAGAGTGCCCCGCAACCTGTTACTCGATGGAGGGACATCCAGGTGAAACTGGTCCACCTGGAATATTAGGACAAAAAGGCCTCCCAGGGGTTAAAGGAAGTCCAGGGCAGAAGGGCCAAAAAGGGGAGTTGGGAAATAATGGTCCACCTGGAGCTCCAGGTTTAAATGGTCAAAAGGGAGATGAGGGAGAACAGGGGCTGTGTCACTGCAGGGACGGAGTTGATGGTGCAAATGGAACGACTGGAATTCACGGAGAAAAGGGCAGTAAAGGGGACAATGGCCGTCAAGGTGCGGCAGGGATTGATGGAACTAAAGGGCAAAATGGGGATCCGGGTGAAACAGGTGGGCCTGGTCCCTGCTCTCCAGCAATAGTGTCTGCATTTTTTGCTTCACTAGGCAACAGTTACCCAGTGCCAGATAGACCAGTTCCTTTTACTAATGTTATTTACAACAAAGGGTTTAACTTTGACACATTGACGGGTGTCTACAAGGCACCCATCAATGGTACCTATGTCATGACGTACCACTTGGATGTCTACAGCAGAACACTAAAAGTGGGCCTCTTCCACAACTTCAATCCTATTGTTAAAAGTACAGGGTCAACAGGTTCAGGTACACTTTCTCAGCAGGTGATCCTGCACCTTACTATGGGTGATGAAGTGTGGATACAGGTGAAAGATGCCAACTCCAATGGTATGTATGTCACTAGTGAATACAGCAGTACCTTCTCTGGCTTCCTGCTCTATCCAGATAGCTGTGATTTGCAAATGTCACGTGAGCTACCAGAACCGATTAATGGAACTTACAGCTGGGGCGAGCTATAGAAGCCCACCAGTCCTGCCCCATAGGTCTAGGATTATTTAGGTCTACCAGAAAAGCTTTTAAAATATACATAGAATGAACAATTGTATTTGTGCAACATCTGCCCAAGCCAGGAAATATGTGGTTCATAGGAGGGCATTGACAATGCTACCTCAGTTTTTTAACAATCATTTAATCATTGTGGAATGATTGGTAAAAAAATAGTGCCCCTTATACACCTTTCCACACAAGCTTAGAACCATTCCCGCATAATGTCTGCAATAACGTCTATGATGCACTTGGTGTGTTTGTTGAAATGTATTTACAGATTTCTCCTTGATTTTTAATGAACAAGACAAGACTATAATTTTCCTAACCCTTAATCTTAACAGTTGACAATCAACTTCATCTGGGAAATTATGATATTAAATATCATTATTTAGATCAAACGTATTTAGTAATTTTAATCTGTATGAAAATATTTTACTTTTATTTAATTCTTTGTCAAATAAAATTTCATTAAAAACTATATCTGTGCTTATACCTTGCCAATTTGTATTGCTGGAATATGTGTAAATACACTTGGAAAACTGAACTAATTTCAGTCATTTGTCAGTGTATTATTATTATTTTAATAAACAAATTATTAACAGATTCCAAACCTATGTCTTTGTAATATATTATATTTTACAGTAAGACAAACCATGCTATTAATAAACTGAACATCCAGAGTATTTTATACAATACAATGCTTTAATAATACATTGACTTTAGTATATTTCTACAATAAAGATTTTTGCTATAAATTACATGAAGTGTATCACAACAATAAAGACTTGACTTAAATCTATAGGATTTGAATCTTCTATTTCTTAAAAGTTACCATAACCACCAGCACAAGAGTTTTTTCATTTCTACAGCATCTCCTCTCACTACTATACTCATTTTCAGTTCGGTGATCTACTTTAAATCATCCTCATGGAGATCAAGCTCCTCAGAAAAGATCATGCTTTGATCTCTCGATTTCGAATGAACATTTCTTCACAGTTAAAACATATTTACGAATGTTCAATGTTTTGAACATGTTAAGTCTATAGTGTTGCAGTAAACGTCTCTATAAGCTTGTCTCTTTAACAGTCAAAGATGTGCAGGAAGATGCATTCACAATTACAGTACATTTACATTTAGTCATTTAGCAGACATGTGTTCCTCAATGCTCACCAGGTGACACGTTCCCTTCATCCTCATCCTCAACCATGCCCTTTAAGTAGGCACGTTTAAACTCTTCAAACACCATTTCATCCTCCAGTTCACTACATACAGCCAAAGATCCCATAGGAGAACAAGAGCATATACAGACACCCATAAGAAAGAAACATTTTAATATTATTGAATATTTTAATATGAACATTTCTTATCATCATATTTATTCATTCTATTCTACATTCATTAAAACCATTACTGACCTTTCTTTGACTTCAAGAGGCAACAAAGAGAAGGACATTTTTAAAACACTCACAAATACACACACATATATATATATTTATGCTCGTATATTATACCTGTATCAGGCTTCGGGTGCATAAGCTGGAAAGGAAGCTCCACTCCTACCTCACTGATATAAAGACACAAAGCGATTTACAAAGTAAACGAAATGTATAATGGGATACCAAAGGCTGAAACCAGTACAAATCAACATTTAAATATATATTTTTTATTAGTAAACTAATGTGTAAAAGTAATAGTAAAAGGTTTTTGTTATGCCTTCTTATTGTATTAAAGGGAGCATGCACTAAAGTTGATAGACTTATATTCCAAAAAGCATCTCCTACAATAAGACAAGAACAGTAAATGTTAATAAATCGATTATTTTATAAGGGTCCCGTAGAAATTGTGTTTTAAATGATATGATTTTCTTTTTTTTGCAAAGTTTCAAATCCAGATTTAATGTTTAATTTTTGGACATTCTTGCTTCATTTTCAATGAGCTTCACACAAACCAAAATGCAATGAAATTATAATGTTTACCTGGATCCAATGATCCTATGACGAAGAAGAGGAACAGAAAAGGTTAGTACCACAGACAACACAAACAAAGCACACATGTGCTTTTATATGTGGTAGAATACCCACCCGCCAACAATAAGCTTCACAACAATTCTGTAAGACACCAGGATGCCCATAACTTCCTTCAGCACACCATCTTTTATGCTGCAACAGAGATTTCAAACAGTTCAAGCCTTTGTGCTGGCATAACTGTTTGGTACTATATTTTTATGAACAATGCTTCTATGTCTGAGTTCTGAAATGAACAATAAACAAAAATTTCATGCCAATGTTATGCATATTGACTCACATGCTTGTTGAGGCTAGATTGGTGTCTTCATGCTTCAGTTTTCCATCAAGTGCAATTCCCCGTCTTTCCCTGTTATTGGCCAGCAGGGGGAGCAAAGTGTAGACTTTGTCCAGTTTGGAACCAGATTCAACTGAGTCCCTAAATCAAAAGGCAACTTTAAATTAGAGAGAAGAATATTATGATTTTACTGGATTATAAATATCTGAATTAAACTATTACCCAGAATCCTCGATCACCACTGCTTTCATGTAACTGTCATTGGAGTACAGAACCACATTTGCAATTTGCTCCACTGAAAATCAAATAGTCAGTGCATTACTTCACGTTTAAGACAGTATCACAGTACTGTTAATATGGGTTGGGATAGGGTTAGGTTAGGGTTTGTTGATATCTCTCACCTGAAATAATGATGTTTCTCACATTTTTGTTGGAGTCATTATTGATTTTCACCCGTACATTGATAGGTTCCCCATGATAGTAAGTCTACAAAAAGAATTTTAATAAACATTTAAAACATCTGGATCACTTTTTTAAGTATTGTTCTACTCTATTCCAAAAACCTCATTCTTAAATTAAAAAGAATGACATACAAAACATTGCTTACAATCCCAAAGAAAGAGATCAATGGAGTATCTCAGAGATTACGTATTTTTGTAAGCACTGATTCCCTCGACCAAAAGTCTATGCATTTTTCCAATAAACTTTAGGAAAATCCCCAAAAATAAGATCTGTGATTAACAAATGTTCATAATGTTTACATGTTTTGTCTATCTGTTTTGTCTATTCTGTCATCTCTATTTGCTATTTGATCAACACAATATTTGCTATTTTTGAAGCCTAAATAAAATCGGCAAGTATCGGAATCTGTATCGGGAAGGTAAAAAGGTTAATTACAAGCGGCTTATAACTGGTGTGTTTTATGTCAAAGATTAAAAAGTGAAAATATTTAGAGGTTTTGTTAGCCATAGATGTTATTGGATGGGACTGGAAGTCTTAAAATGCTAACTCGCTTCCAGGGATTGCATACAAAATACGTCATCTCTCAGGCACTTAACTATGACAGATTGATCTGATAATTCGGTTTTGTTAACACCCACCTGCTTCTCTAAGCTTGCTTCCATATGTAGTGGTTTGTCGGACATCAGAAAATCCCGGGTGGTCTCCACACGAGGTGCTGGTCCTGGATTCTCTGAAGCATATTGGACCTTACGGATCATTAAACGTACCGTGCTCCTGATAGATGGAGCAAATGGGTGCGTGTTATTGGAAATACAGTGTGTATGTTATTGGATCAATATCTAGAAATGCTCAATAGTATTTCAGACTGTCTCTTGAGTTATGACCCATATCATAGTCAGTGGTTTCAGTAGATCATTGCAAGCCTGAATGCTGTTGAATCCACTGTATTTCCACCTGTCTACAGGATAAGATAAACAGAGGACTACATTGAACTAACCGTTTGCGAACTTTGGCATCCTGGCTCTCAGCACAGAAGGCTTTCACCTCAAACTCAACAGCACAGTGCTGCAAAAAATCACGTAGACATTAACCCAGGGCTCACATGCATACATGGTAAATTATGTTATAGTCATATTAGAATCACCTACACACTAGTTTACATTTAGCCTTCATATTAGAAGTAATACAAGCCTATAGAAGCCTAAACAAATGTAAGACAAGAATTAACAAATCAAATTCTAGATCCTTTTTATAATTCTGTATAAAACTAGACATTATATATTCAAATGGCAACTAAAATAGCAGGATTAATACAAAACATTTTGGTAAAGTTAGGAACAAATTCGCTGCAAGGTGCGCTGACGTACGCATACGTCCACCAATGAGAACCTGAGAAAGGCGGGGCCAGGGAATCTCACAATATTAATCTTGCATCGCACTCACCATGATCAGTCAAACGCTATATAGAGATTTCTCTAGTGTGTAGAGACTCTAAAAAAGGTCATCTTTGTCAAATCTATGTGTGGTAGACTAATATGATGATGATTAATTTACCTTTCCAACGTCAGTCAGAGCTGGCTGCAGTCCTACTGAGCAAGGCAAGTTATCCGGGAACTGAAAAACAGTGTAAATAATCGAAACTTATCACTCACTCCAGATGAACAAATTGATGTAGCCTATTACTTGATTAAGAAAAGTAAAAGTGCCCCAACATACTTCAAAGAAAAACGGGTAGGCATTGTTGCCCAGCTTGCGCAGTAGTTTGTCCTGCACTTTGGTGAGGATGCCCTGATCTTTGTCCTGCAGTGGTGGGTATATCTGTCTGGTCGACAGGTAGATCTCTCGCCTAAACGCGATGCCCAACACATCCATATCATCGCGTCCATATCGAAAAGTGCAGGATAAGGTGACGTACGCTTGGGGGCGACAGAATCAATAAGTGAGATCTCACAGTCTCACATAGCGGACAAAATTGATATCCAACTTTGCAAAATTGACTTTTTTTCGCCTTACGGTGTTATTTGTGATGTTTTCTGTCTTCTATTGTACATTTGAGTAATAATAAAATTAATACATTTAAAAAACCTTCTTTTTTGTATAGTAGAGCAAAACCTATATACCCTTTTGCCAAATCATTTGATCAAATAAATGTTAACCAAGTCTGGTGCTTTCTCAATTTTAATACCATACATTTTGATGGTTTTATTCCTCATATTTTGATCAAACCTGTAGAGTCATTACAAAAATATTGTACAAAATATACCCTCCAGACATCACTTTTGGCCACTGTATAGACAGTTTCAAAGCAACAACCTAAACATACTGCGCATGCACACTTTTGTGACCCAAACTTAACTTCTGGTACACATCCACAAAGAATAGAGTCCCTGCAGATTATTTCTAATAACAAGAAAAATAAATAAGTAAATGACATTAGCTAGCAAGTTAAAACTAGCCAGTATTATTTTGAGTTACCAGTAGAAGAACCATTACATGACCCATTCATCAAATTGTTTATTTAATAAAATGAATATACTTATAAATAACATATTATTAGCCACTATCCAGACCGATCAACAAACACAGACCGGAAGTTAACTTTGGGCCAGGCACGTACATCCAATGAAACCGTCTATATGTGTCTCTACAATTGTGAGTCTAAATGACTGAATCACCTTTCTTTCCCTTTAGCTGTTCAGGGTCGATTAGAAGGACACCATCTGTTGATGAAGGGTGAAAACACGATAAAAATATAAGAATGAACAATAAATAAATGCAATTTAACTTTGTTTTTATTCCAAAGAAAAGTCACTTACCCACTGGATCCACATAATTGACATGATCAACAAAGTCTCTCTTCCCCATGTACACACCCACCTGATTCAAAACCACAACCAACAGGCCTATTACTTAACCCCAGATACGACACAATCTTGTTCATTCTAAATGTAATATTTTTTTTAAAGCCTCAAGATGGATGGGGACAGTTTCAAGTTATGTTAAAAAGATATTTGAAATGTTTTTGTTTTTCTAGTATTTCCACCTGTATAGTTGTATAGATTCAGTGTGTCAGGTTTTATAAATCGTAACCTACCGACTTGTCCTTGGATATTTTCTTGAAGATGACATGTTTTGGACTCATTGCTGCTTAGAGACTTGAACTACCTATAAAAGAGAGACGAGTGAGTTGATTCATCAGCGCTTAAATAAATGTCCAGCTGTAATGTAATGCAATCAGATTATAATAATTATAGCCACACGCTTAATATAGTAAAATCTACATGCCTTATCATGTTAACCTACAAAAAATTATATTTAAATTCTACATCCATTACAAACATGCGTACCTGTTGGTGAGGAATTTGACTAATTATTGATGTCTGAAGCTTGAGACAGATAGCGAGCAATGAAGGGAGAGGAGATGGTATTTGTACCCAGGATGTCATGAGGTGTTGCCCAACCCATTCTCCATCCTGCCCAAATATACAGACACATACCCAGCCACGCTTCCCACAGGGGCTGTACCTGCCTGAGAGGATTGGGTTGGTTGCCCTTGGTCAGCACTTGGGGAGATTACCTCTGGGCACGAGGAGCAATGGTTTAGTTGTCAAGACCAAGTCACGTGCAAAGAACTGTGGTGTCTGCAGTGGGCTTTGTGAACAGTTCACGCCGGATGAAAATTCAGGTGTGGTATATAAGAACGGTGTAGGAAAAGAGGAGGTCATGTTTATTAAAGATACAAAAGACATTTTAATGCATAGATAGATTTATACTTGGATTAATACATCCATACAGAATTGAGCAAAGCACATATGTACTAATCATTGATAGTGCCTCAGTTTTAATCCCAGACAGTCAGTGTCAGCAGTGTAAGATCTATTGAAAGCTGAGGAGGGATTACCTCAATGAGAGACGTGAAGTAATTGTTATATAACTCTGAATTACATCCAGCTTTAGTCATTGTGTATATTTGCCTATAAACCAAGCACAGATGTGCACAAATACCTGAATACAAATATTAATCTTGCATAAGAAAAATGATTTTACAGTTTTTGATATAGTACATTTTTGTAAAGATGGTTTCAAAGCAACAACATTAACAACCATTACTGTGCATGCATGCTTTTGTGGCCCAAACTTAACTTCCGGTACACATTCGCAAAGAATGGAGTCCCTGTAGATTATTTCTGATAACAAGCAAAAGAAATAACAAGTAAATGACATCAGCTAGCAAGTTAAAAGTATGTCTAGACAGTATTAGTTTCGGTAACCAGTTGAAGAACCGTTACTTGGCTAAACTTAAATGTAACAAAGTTACACGACCCATTCAACAAATTGTTCATTCAATAAAATGAATATACAATCAAATTAAACAAATCGTTCATTTAATACAATTATTATACAACAAAATATTTATATAAATTAATATGAATAGAAATGAAATCAAATATAAATAGTTATATTATTAAGCACTAGCCAGACCGATCAACAAGACCGGAAGTTAACTTTGGACCAAGCACGTACATTCGATGAAACCATCTATATACACAGAATTAAAAGATTTTTCCTTATTTTACTTAATTCTGAATATTGCATGTAGTTTCCAGTTCCAAAAATTCCAGTTTTTGTTAATTTAATTCCAAATTATTCAGCATGATGCACACATGCAATGCTCATCATTTAGATCTGAACTATACCTTTGTTTAAGTGTTTCTAAAAGGGCAAAACTACATCTGACTGTGTGTTTTTTACTAAGTAAACAAATCACCTACTTACTAAAACTATTTCTATGTAACATGACAACATTATTTCAAGGTTATTGTGTTCTCAACAAAAGTTGTTTTAAAAAAAATAAGAACCTCTGAATTTATGTAGTTATATATTTTATTCACATTTTATTTGACAAACCATTGTCCTTATGTTTAGTTAACTGGGTATTACATGGTCTCTTCTGTACCTAAGCATGTTTATACATTTAAAAAAAGCCTCAATACATTCAAAACCACCATAAGTAAGTAGATACAGATCTAGATTATCAGAAAATTAAGATTGTATTTGAGATTAAATTCCAAATGTTTGGCATCCATGATAATAACATTTGGGTGATTTTACACAATGTTCGTCTAAAACAAGTAGCAAAAAACATAATGGAGTTATAGAATACAAACATCAACGTAACAACAGTTCAGCCTTGCTAATGCGAGTGATCCTGGTAACTCAAACGTAGGCTCTTGCAGTCTCTGATTCTGGAGCTACTGTGTAGACCGGCTTTGGTTTATTACTTGGATAATATGCCCTGTTGAAAGACACAAAACACATAAACAAAAGAAAAACATACTGAGTTTAAAACATACAGCAAAACTAGGCAAAAATTAAAATCTAAAGTGTGAAGTTTACCCTTTGGGGTTTGCTTTAGAGACTCTTTTATAGGCACAGCACAGGAATGAACCGCCCAGTACAGCCAGGGCTGCACCTGCCCAACCTATATAGAGACCAGTACCCAGCTCAAACCTGCAAACACAGACAAAATGTTAGATAATGTACACTTGTGTGTGGGTGTGTATACAGGTATGTATTAAAAAGTGACGCACACTGACATACACATGTTTGCACTTATAAAAAGTATGAATGAGATTCTTCTCACCTGATGCCGCCAAAGAATGGGTCGTTGAAGTCTCCGACGACCCGTGAAGCATACCAAGATGTAGCCACTATGACGCAAAGACCTGTTGGGATATATAGGCTATTATTGGGATGCTTATGGGAGGGAACAAATGTACCTAATAGAAATAGTTTGTCGATATATATTCAGTGCATATTGTGCTTACCTGCAAGGATAAAGAGAACGCCACCACTGATCGCAAATTTTCCTTTAGACTGATCGCTTCTGTTTCCAATGTTAATGCACTTCATCCCCATGGTGGATACAATTATAGAGACCAAACCCAAGATAAGAGCGATGATCATCAATGCCCGACATGCCTGAATATGAACTGAAAATGAGACAAAATGTATAGGTTTAGGGTTAGAATAACTTTTGATGAACAGTATATATGACCATTTATACCTTAACATTACATATTTTTTTGAATATACACTTATTTTAGCATTTTAGCAGCACGACAAATTTCGAAGATTATTATGATTTATTATTCAAAATTAGAGTTGGTTTTTTCATGAGTTTTTTTTAAAGCATTTTTGATTGGTATAAATGAGAAAAAATAGGAATCCCAAGTGAAATGATGTCTGAACCGTCTTATCTGATGATTGCGACACAAAATGGCCGCCAGTGATTGAGGTGGAAAAAGATTTTTCCTTTAAAACATAATTTTAGAATTTTTATTATGATTTATTTTACATATGCTAGTTATGAATGAATAACTTAAAAACTGGGTGAGATTTGACCCTTTAACCTTGATGAAATTGTCACCCACCTGGCAAGGACAGCATGGATTGAAAGTCTCGACACTCCGCTATCCCAGAGCTGTCCTCAGCACAGGAATGCCACAGATTCTCATATTGACGTGTGGAAATGATCACACTTCCAGAAACAGAAGAAATCTTCCAGTAGTCATTAGCCAGAGAAACGCCGGTGACCATCCAGCTGGCCACACACATGATGAATCCAGTCAATTCCAACGCTGTCGACATTTTCACCCCCAACTTGAGCAACAATCACAAGTAATATTGTTATTATTATGCTAGAATTCAAACTCGCTTCAACGATGAAGCGTTTGTACAGTGGTGCTATCACTGCTCCTGTTAGCTGAGTTTGAGTTATCTTTCAGTTAAGCAGCAGGACTTCAACCTTTGCAGAGGGTCATAAAGCCACAGCCACACCTCAGAATCCACTCATCTTATGGTGACAAAACCATGATGATGGGTGTGATCGTTTCGTCTGCGGGGGCCAGAGACACACATTTGATGACACGAATACCATGTTTGGTTATCACTGATGATTGATAGGCCTTGCTTATTTTTGGCTCTTTCTGCAATTATAATGAACCTCATGTTAGAGACCAAAACAAAGATTGTGATTTATGGAAAAAAGTGACCTGGCTAATGACAGAAATAATATTTATTATATCTGTATTCTCACTTGAATAAATTCTGGATTATTTTTAATGCATATTGGGTCAAACGGGGACACACCCGGCTGTTGGGATAAATTAACCAAGAAAATGTTCACGTTGAGCCCAATAACGTGCAGGTTAAAACTAATAACAACCCAGCATACAGGTAAGTTAATTTACATCCAAATGGCTGGGTTTGTCCCTTTCTGAATCAACACTGGGTTGATAATAACCCAGCATTTTAGGGTGTTTAAGTAAGAATTATTTGTGTTTCTACACTGGACATGTTATTTGGGGTAAAGTGATAGTTCACCTAAAAATGAAAATTCTGTCATCATTCAAAGTATCTTATTTTGTGTTTTGCAGAAGTAATACAGGTTTGAAATGACAAAAGAGTGACTAAATAAAGACAGAAATTTCTGTAGTGGTGTAGTGGTAATAGTGGTGCTCTGGAAACTTCTGAGGTGATGGTATAGTTTCACAGAGAAGGAATATTACATTTATTGCTGATATTATTCTGAGCATATTGATACAGAAACCAAAATGTTCATGTGCTAATGACTCATACCACACAGAGAGAGGTTTATGGATTAGATATCTATCAGCTCACTGTGTACTCCTCCTCGTATAGTGGAAGTTGCCAGGATGTGTTTACGTGGGGTATTTACAGTATTTACAGAACAAAGTTGAGATTTGTTGGTCCAGACACGTCCCATGTGTCATTCCATTCACTGTTTTCAAGATGGTTTTCTTTCAATGAATATGAATAATTAAAAAATTATGTTCCCTATGATTTATTATTTGACTGCTGTGAAATAAATGTGAGTATATGTATGTGTCTGTAAAACATTCAGGAAATCAAGGGGGGTTATTGTACACAAATAGCACATCTAACTCAGCTCTGAATAATGGTTGATTTTAATTCTCTTCTCTTATACCACAAAAAAGCATGTGTCATACTTATCTACAGAATATGATTTGTGCATAACAAATCAGGTTTTCTGTACAATCAAGTGATTTTCTTACAATATTTTTTAGTTGGAAAGGAATAAATCTGAGTAGACAGAATAATACATCTAAGTGAAAACTAGCTTCAGTTTCACTGTAACCTGGTTCGAGAGGCACAGCCATGTTTTGTAATAAATATGCCTTTATGGCTTTATGACTTGCCAGTTAGTGGATGATTATCATTTAAGCTCAAAGTCCACAGACTCAGTAAGCAGAAGACTTTAGTTTCTCTATTTCCTTCTAGTTCTTCCCTATGGATTCACTCGCTACCTCATTATCTCTTGAAAGTTTTATTTTCAATGAAACACCTTTAATGAATAGTCTTTCATGGTTATTTTAAATATTTACAGTCATTTCAACTGAAACCACTGTCAATGACTGTCAATGTCAATAGTGGTTATCATTTCTTGTCATTTAAAACATTTATGACTTTCATTACTCTGCAGAAGACAAAAGAAGATATTTGGAATAATGTTGTAACCGAACATTCTTTAATTAAACTCAACGTTTGTAAGTTTGAGATTTTTTAGGAAGTCCTATCCTATATCCTATAGCCTAAGAAGAGCTTTGAGAACTGCACCATTAACCCATTATTTGGTAATAAATATAATATTTGAGACAAAAGGATCATTTTTCTACTAGTTCATCATAAATCTGGGTATCTATTAATTGTGGACCACTCTTCATGTTTGTGGCTCAAGCACATTACTTGCGCTGCAAATCCATTGTTTCAAAAAAACTCAAGGCAAAACTCACTTCTGCCATCTTTAGGATAAACTACTGCATTACATGTCACAAACGCTTGCAGTATAGGCTATTTTAAATGGGTGAAGTCAAATTGCATTTAATGAAACATTTAATATGTTCATACCAACAACCTATCAATGTATCTTCACATTAGCATGTTCCTGGACTTACCAAGTTACCTCTTTGAGATCTATGGATTGTGTTTCATTGCTGGTTAATGGAGTCATTGTAGATGTCTGACAAAATGTGTTTCATAAAGTGTGTTTCTGCATGTATGTAGGTGATATATATAGAAAACTACAAAGAATTTAATTAACATTTGTATACCTGTGTTTCTCTTTTTTTTTTTTAGGTTTTATGAACTTAAATCATTTAAGAAAAATGACTAAATTCAACAATATTAATTTCACAAAATTCTACAAAAGTAATCTCTCTTAAGAATAAATGTCATGTTTTCAGCACAATGGGAGACACTATGAGATTTTAGATTATTAAGATTAGAGCATGCTCTGGTAAACAACTGGATACATTCCTAAATAAACAACTTTCAAAACCAAATAAATAATGCCACAGTAGCCCAGTTTAAATCAAACACCTCTCACATAAGAGACATGCCTAATGGTTGACGTTTTAAAATAAAATCACAAAATATTTCAAACAGGTCCAACTGGCTTTAATTCAGTTGACATGACATGAGGTATCTCACCCAACAAGTATTTCATAAACCTTTCTCAGATCTCGGCTTCAGAGTTCACAATGTACAGGTGCATTTTCCAGCAGAGAAACAGAACCTCCCAACACAGAAAGTGTTGGTTTATCTTACACACTTAAGGAATCGAACTCAAGTACAAAAAAGTTGAAAAAATGCAGCGTGAAAATCCTGGACTCTTTCAATTTGGGACCAACGGAAACCGCTTTAGGGCTTGATCAGGACTGCCGGTTCACAAAGAAGGGAGAAAGGAGGTTATGTTACACATCAGACATTTGATTAAGAGCCTATTTCTTCTGCTCCTGCATTTCAACATTACCTGTGAGTATGACCTAGTATTATTAACCTTCACTTACACAATATATGCCTGGGTTCACAGACAAGGTTTAACACTAGTCCCAGAGTAAAGTGAAAGTTTGAGCTGTCTTAACTGAAAATAAATTGGCCTATAATATTTAATTATTATATTGAATTACATTAGAATATAAATCTATGTCCATTCTTTTTTCATGATTATATTGCAAGGTTATTAGTATAATCATTGCTAATGCATTTCTGGGCCACTTATAGTTACAGCACTTTAGCTTCATTATCAAAGTAAAGAATGTGTAAATAAATGTTGGTGGGGGCTGAAAACAGTGAGAACATTGTTTATGTTTGTGTGCATGCTGCATTTCACCCTGTTAACACTGATATTGAGAAAGATATTATTAAAAATAATTATATTGATATGAAAGTTACTTGATATAAGTATAAGATATGAAAATGTACAAAATATTGGTCATTTCTTTCAGATTCAACTTCACTGCCGGCACATCTTAACATTTCAATGCAGTCTGTAAATATGAAGCACACCTTGATATGGAGTCCTGCAGTGCGGATGTCCTGTTCCACTGTCAACTATACTGTGCAGTTTCAGGGGTAAGCAGGTTTTTAAATAAATCTTTATGCATTTGGAAATACAGATAATCAGCCATTTAAAATGTAAGATGTTTTTAAAATATATTGTCCTAATGCTATGCTTGTATTAAATAACAATATGTTTACTGGGTATTAAGAGCTGTTTATAAACACTATGAGGAGCATACTTCACATGTGAGACACGTTAAAAAAGTTTCTAATGCTTGAGGCATTTTCGACAATGATGTTTGCTTTTTATTCTTTATTGCACACAATCTAGCAGAACACGTTTTTATACTATCAGTCTCCACCCATCACTTCATGTTAAGAGGATTTCATTAAAATCATTACGTATTACAAACGCACTACTACTCTGTTTAGATTAATATTACACTTTCGTTTATAACGCAGAGAATATGAGTCACACAAACTAAACGGAACTTGGGTGGGTGCATATGATTGTCAAGAGATCAGTGAAAACCAATGCGATCTCACCTCTGACCTGGCATCTAACTCTGACTACTGCATCCGCGTGATGACAAAATGCGATGGCAAGAAGTTATGGACACGGCTACCAGCAACCTTTAACAGGAGAGATAGTTAAGCATTGCTGAAATAATTCTTGTACTTTTTTTCTAAAATAATAGAAAAATAAAGGCTAAATTGAATGCTTTTATTTATAGCTGTGCTACTGGCTCCCAAAATGACAGTGGTTATAGAGGGAGACCTTGTTCAGGTTGGATTTAGCACAACTCTTCCTGATATGACCGTATACATGGAGTCCTGGAGCAAGGGAGATGAACAAAATGTGAGATGTTGACATACTTGAATTTTACCAGCCATCAGATTAACATTTGCTGTTAGCTTTGACAGAACAGAAGTGTGATGCATTTGCCAATAAATGCCTGACTATTATGGATTTCTTTGCAGGCTCTAATTCATGTGTTCAGACACTATCCATATCATTTTTCCATTGCCACCCATCGAGGAGAAAAGATATGCTTAAGGGCAGAAGCACTTGTGGAGGCCATTAACAAGAGCTGCAGCATTGATACAGAATGTATCAGTATTGGTGAGTAAATATCATTTCATTTATTCACATGTAGTTATTTATAACTATAATTATATTGCAATATTTTACTTGCTTGTTTCTTTTCATCTTCAATGGATTTTGTAATGATTTTGCAACTTCAGAGATTTACTCTGAATGGTGGTCAATCTCCCTTTTTTCCAAAAACATTTTTTTAGGCAAGACACCAAACTTTGTAATACCAATTGTGGTGAGCATAATTGTGGTGTTAGTCATTGCCGTGGCCATTTGTTTGGGATGTTCAGCAAGACGTTTTGGTCCACATATCAAACAAACCATTTGTCACAGAGAGCCGCTTCCCAACGTACTGGTGAGTACAACAATACCAAAAATCTAAGAAACCACTATATGCGTAACTGAGATCTACGTTAAAAGTGCACACACTCATAAAATGTTCCAAAATAATTTCATTTGTGTGTTGACTTGGCCATTTGCACTTGTTTTTTCCAGCTTGATGATTGGCCCACCAGCACTCCTATCCTCTATATGGATGTTTCTCTGGAGCATACAGACCCACTTTTGCTGTTCTGCCCAACAGAGGGTCAGTACACAGGTGTGGAGGAAACAGGCTAAGTAAAGCTAGTAACAAGAGGCTGAAAATCAAACTAAAGTTTGTGTAGATGGAAAGCTGTTACCGTTTTACAACCTAAAACTTATGCTGTATGGTACTGTATTTAAACAACATAATCATGTTGAGCATGAGGTTGGTATAAAAAGTGAACATTTGAAAGTAAAAAACACAAGAAGTTAAAAAGAGAAAAACAATTAATATTTATGATTGGTTGTTACTAATCAAAAAAGCTGTTTTACACCAAAATCTGATTAAACCAGATTACACTATGGGAATTGCTACAGTCCAATTCTAAATATGAAGTATTATTATGTTATTTTTGTATTAGTTTTGAATGAAGAAATGTTTGTTTTGTTTTTAACATAGAGGACTTTCTTTGTATGTTTTCATGTATTTGTACATTAAATCATACAAGCCATAATGTGTCAACAATACTCAATAATATTCAGGCTGTTTAAGAGTAAGATTATGCACATATAAATGTCAAGTCATCATTAAAGCAGTGTTTGTAGCAACATGTGAATTACTTTATTTTACTATAATTCTTTAAAAACAAAAAAACTTTTACTGATGTTCTTAAATAGATTTTTAAGATTATATCCATATTAGTTACAAATTATATTACAAGCATAAAATGTAAGTGAAAATTTGAACTGAACAATCAACATGAACCCAATGCTTGGTATATGTTTTATATGGGTTTTGTGATCTTGAGATAATTCAACAATTCTAAACTTGACCCCCACCTCCACCTGGACGGGACCCATTCCTTAACTCATGCCAGAACTTCACCAGTGGCTCACGTTTTCTCCAGATCATCTGATTCCCATACAGGATGTACCACCTGAAAAAAGGGAGGAACTCAATTACAATTCCTCATGTCCACACCGGGGGCAGCGTTGTGAAATAATAAACCATTGTGGAGAACAATGAAGCACTCACACTCCGAAGAGAGCCCCCCGAGATGGGCCGCATGGTCGAACAACCTCCAGCCTAAGAGAAGACCAGCTGTATCCATGGCAACAACAGCTTTCAAAGCCTAAAGCGCATCAAAAGGCATTATTATTATAGCCCTCCTGCTCCACACATACAGTAGGACAAGACACACACGAATGCGCTTACAGACACTTACATTTCCAGCACTGAAGCTGACCACAGGAAGTAAGATGATGCCCAGCTTAGCTTCTGGAATCTTGGTGCAGACAGCAGCCAGTATAGTCATTACGGCCCCTGACTTCAGGATACAGATCAATTACTCACTTCTTAAGAGAGCTTTTATCACAAATTCAATTACACTTGCACCAAAGAACACTGGCGGTACTTAACATTTACTCTTATGAAATCTTCAGAACTGTCTAAAAGCTGCTTTAAGTCAATAATTGTAGAATCTTGTCTGAAAATGGATTTTTGAATGTCTGCCAGTACATAAGAGGACAGATTTACAACTTTTTCCTGCTCGCACTTGCACAAATGGCATTTAAACTGGATTTACGAATTGATACAGGAACTCACAGCTCCAAGAGATGGACCCAGACGTCTCGTAGCTGTCTTGAAAACATAACTCACGAATGTGGAGAGAACACCTTCAAATGAGAAAATCTGAGGTTTTCAGAGATCAGTGTAAAATAACAAGACAGACAACATTTTGAGGTTTATTATGATTATTTATACTTAATACATCATGTAACGCTATTTATTCCTAAGAATAAACAGTCAGTACCTCCAGACAGGTAAAGGGCCAGAAACTGCTCCCTCCCAAGCAGGGAGACAATGCTAGTGGAGAAGGTCCACAGCACATACATATTAGCCATCATGTGAATGATGGAGTAGTGACTAAAGGTAGAGAGGACCATGGGAAAGCACTGTGTTCCTGAAACACAAAACAAGAAAACCAGTGAAATGTGTGACATTGTAGACTACTAGAAATATTTTTCAGTGTTCACTTACTGGAGGCAGGGTTAGAGGTGAAGTACTTGACCATGGTGCACTGCATTGAAGGTATTCTCCAACAACACAATACCACAGTGTTTACTGCTATTACACCTTAAAGAAAAAAACTATGCGATCTGAATGATCAAAAAAACATATAAGCCCTAGATACAATGGTTTATATTACTAGCCGTTTTTATTGAAGCACAAGCCCATATGAGTGAGCAGAACCTGTGACTGTCTTCTGTCCTTCACTGAGCCTACTCCACCACTCATCGATGCCAGACATGACAAGAATCACCTGCTTCTGGAAATCTGACAGCTGATTCCACCAGTTGTGACAGTACGT
Source organism: Oreonectes daqikongensis (assembly GCA_026939265.1). Taxonomy (NCBI): domain Eukaryota; kingdom Metazoa; phylum Chordata; class Actinopteri; order Cypriniformes; family Nemacheilidae; genus Oreonectes; species Oreonectes daqikongensis. The sequence continues at coordinate 7,684,888 of JAOTQM010000040.1, read as the reverse complement.
TGTGTCATGAGCCTGTACAAAATTCAGATTACTTTTCTTTAACTTATTACATTTTTGGAGATCTGTTGCCACTGATACCTCAAAAGTTTGTCCTGTTGCTCCTTATTTGCCTCATCCATGGCCATCTGCACTCTTGACTTTACTGATTCATACTGCAAGACGGCTGCGCCGCACAAGTCACCTGTAAAATGATGTTAGCTCACTTGTAAATTTGATTTATTATTCTCTCCTGAATGAACTCTTGTTTTCTCTTATGTCTCTGTCAGAAGTAAAAACTACCCCCACAATGAAAGATGGCACACCATCTTTATATCCTCCTGCATCTGCCTCCTGTGGAACACCCCTCTGTTTTTGATTGTCGCTGAGCTTTCCGGAAGCCGCATCTTTGCTGAGGATGGAGGGTATATCTACCAGGGAAAACATATGTCAGTATTGGTGTTATTTCGGGTGTGCAGCCAGTGAATGTTCCATTTTTTTACTTTGACCTTTGGCCTAAAGGATGATGCCATCTAGCTTAGAAAACTTAACGTTACTAGAAGCAAAACATACAACATGCCAATTCATATTTAAGTGTAGGCTATGTTTAAATACTTTCTCAGTCTTTTCTCACACACCACATATAAAACTGATATATAAAACTCTTATGCAACACTGGAGATTGATAAATAAATGTTCAAAGCTTGATGTCACCGGCATAGCAATAGCGACAAATAGGCTAACCATGCGAGATTTGTAGTGATTACCTGGTGTTTTTTGAAAACAAGAAAAGTTCCATTAATCAAATCTAGATTCGTCCATTTGAACTCCATGCCATGGTCGCGATAGTGTTTTGTAACGCGCTACGGTCACTGTTGTTTTGCCGACGTCAGGAGTCACGTGGTACAAGCGAACCGCACTTTACCATTTGTGTGTGTGTGTTTATTTGTGTGTTCATTTTTCTTCAACTTGACTGACATAAAAGTCTAACTTACAAAGATCAAACGACCCGAGGTGGCCCTACACCATTGCAATGAATGGAAAATGTAAATGTTCAAGAACGTCACGTCTGCGCAAACGCGCATCCAGACATTCATACAATTATATTAAATTATATTACATTAGGGACGTCTCCACATTTATTAACAAAAAATAGAAAGTAATAGATGTCACTGATTGACAAGTCTGAGTTTTTACAATTCCTTTGGCAATTAATTTTTATAATTAATACATTTCCAAATGTAAATTCATATGTGGAGAAATTTTGGTACGTACGAAGATCGTAAACCATAGGTTGAGAAATGTAACAAAATGTGAGAAATTTTTACTTTTTATCCAGTAAACAGCAGCTATTCTTGCCCTTTCCAATATGGTGCGCCGTTGACACGATTTATTAACCAATGCATGACGTCACATTTGAGTTTTTATATTCAAGAGACTGGAATAAAAACGCAGTAAACACAAACGCACAGAACAGTAAAAACAAAGGCTGCATTAGTTTCGTCAAATCAAGGACTAAGAGAAACAATATAAAGAATAGAGAAGACAGCATGTTTAATATATATATAGAGCACATATATACATATAATTTCGATATTATTCTAGTCTGCTATGATATATGTATAAATTGTAAGAAAATTTCAATTTTGAATTAAATTAGAGTGCAAAACTGTTCTTTTATGACATATAAGCAAAAATGTCTTTCAAATGGCACAGTTAACCTAAAAAATCACTTAAAAATGAAGTGATACATACTGTTTAACACACATCATAGTTCATCTTAAGATTTTCAAATTACTTATAGATACAATTTTGTACATTTCCTATTGTATATTATCAGCTTCAAATGACAATTACAGTTTATCCAGCAACTTTGTCATCAGAGCCTCAAAACCCTGCTGAGCAGACCTTAGTTGTGCTAGAGTCTCCTCATGACGCCGTTGACTGGCTTCCTCCGAGTCCTGCAAAAACTGCATCAATTCACAGTCCACCTTTTGACGCTTACAAGGAGGTGATGGTGTAGAAGTTGGTGCCATTGTCAGTGATGTGTCACTGCTAGAATCTATTGCTTCAGGTCTGCGCACCTCCACACCAACTGATGTGCCAACAGCAGGGAAATTTAACTCATGCTGCCCTCCAAAAAGGTCATCCATTTCTGAATAAAACTGGAAGCGGATGGTCCCCTTCTCTCTAATTTTATTGCTCTCTTTTATTTTTTTGTAGGCATCTATAAGTGTATACCACTTCCTGGCCACCTTAACAGGGCAGAAAGACTGCATAAAATGGCTGGAAAGCTTATCTGAAGCATCTCTCCATAAGTCTTTTTTAGTGCCCCTTGCAGATTTAAGTCGTGCACTTAGCTCGTGGAGACTGTTGGGGAGTCCTTCGCCTTTACTCTCAATACGCTGCCGCATAAATTCGATCAAAAACAAAGTTTGATCTTTGTTCAAGCCATCATTTACTTGCTCTGGCACAGGTAAGGTTGATGGTGATGTGCTATCAACAGGAGTGACCACATCATCCTGTCCTCCCATGAGGGCCTCCATTTCTGAATAATACTGAAAGCGGATGGGCCCCTTCCCTGTAGTTTTATTGTTATCTTTGATTTTTTTGTAGGCTTCAACAAGTGTATACCACTTCCTGGTCACCTTGTCAGGGCAGAAAGACTGCATGAAACGGCTGGCCAGCTGATCTGCTGCATCTTTCCATAGATCTTTTTTAGTGCCCCTTGGAGATTTAAGCCGTGCATTCAGCTCTTTGAGACTTCTGGGGAGTCTTTCACCTTTACTCCCTATGCGCTGCCGCACAAAGTCTATCAAAAACAAGGTTTGATCTTTGCTGAAGCTCTCACTTGCTACCACTTGCACAGGTGAAGTTGATGGTGATGTGCTGCCAACAGGGGTGACCACATCATGCTGCCCTCCTAGAAGAGTCTCCATTTCTGAATAAAACTGGAAGCGGATGGGTCCCTTCCCTGTAGTTTTATTGTTATCTTTGATTTTTTTTAAAGCATCAACAAGTGTATGCCACTTCCTGGCCACCTTGTCAGGTGAGAAAGACTGCATGAAATGACTGGCCAGCTTATCTGCAGCATCTTTCCAAAGATCTTTTTTAGTACCTCTTGCAGAATTAAGATGTGCAATCAGCTCTTCCAGAGTTTTGGGGAGTCCTTCACACTTACTTTCGATGTGCTGCCGCATAAAGTCGATCAAAAACAAAGTTTGCTCTTTGCTGAAGCTCTTATTTTTGTCACTGGCTCAAGTGAAGGTGATGTGCTGGGTGCTACATCATTGTTCTCCTGGCAGCTTTCTGAAGCACACATGAAAAGCAACAGGTTAGTATGTGCAACATTAGTAACGTTAATACTATTACTTATCGTTAATTGTTATCTCACCTAATTTGGTGTTCAAATCTTCAATCATGTTTATCGCAACAGTCAGGTCCTCATTCATGTAGTATGTGGTGGGGTCTGCTTCCTTCTGGTACAAGGGACCAGGGAATGGAGTGCTTTTCTGTGGATCCCTGAACATGTTCATATCGTTGTCCAAATATACTAGAAAAAAATCATACACTGTTAACATCTTAGTGTTTTGGGATAGTTATTTCACTAGTTTATTGAAATGAATAAACTTAAACACTTTCCTCTGTTAAAAGCCAACCACATATAAAATTAGATACAGATATCCAAGCTTCAATTGGAAAACCACCTCAGCAAATCAATAATGGAAGTGTCATCAGACTGTAGCAATGTTTAAGTAGGTCCTACTCTCTTTTATAATATATAATTTTTATCAAACTATTAAATTATTCACGGGCATAATCAGTTAATTCTGTAATGAGTTGTCTCACCCATTCAAAAACTTGGACTACCTCTACCGCAGGCTTTTTGCTAACTTTGGAGGCGCGGCTTTTAGTTTAACTTACTGTCGACGCTCTCAGTCTCAGCTGCCATGTTGGACTCTGAAGTCGGAGTCGTTGCTGTTTCTCCGACTGTTTCAGTCTTAGTTATGAGTTTTTGTGTTGACCGCAACACAGATGACATCAGTATCCTAAGTCAGATAACTATTTTTAAGTAAAGAATGTCTAGTATTTCAATATTACAGTAGTATAATTTTTATTTCTACTTCAAATCTCAATTGCTTTCACTATATAAAGTTTGTTCAAAATAAGTTTAGTACCTTCTGCGTTTCCATTCTTCTTCCATTATGTTTTTTAGGTGGACGTCATATTTGTTTTTTAGCTGTGCGTATTCCTGCACAGCAAGTACAACAAACGTTTGCTTGGATGCGTCCATTTTGTCCATCCGACTTGTGTACGAGTCAACTAGGATGTGACGTCATACCCAGCTCCGACTTCCGATGTAAAGGGAACAACCCATGTTGTGCTCAATTCTTAGTAGCCTACCTACGTGGTCATTTGTATTAATTTAACGCTGAAATATAAATATACGGTCCTATACCGTATTGTAAATATTTATTTAAGTTTTGTTATTATGGGATTTTTATTTAGGATATACGTTTTTATGTTTGAATCGTTGAAAGACTATGCCAGAATTCCTGTTATTATTTATTAGTAAGTTAACGAAAGAATTAGGTAATCCGAAATAATATATAGATTTTACGGGAAATAATCGTCAGATTCATTTATATGAATTAATAAACTGTTAATGAACAATCGATAGATTAGGCTAAATAAGAATCGTTAGCAGCCATAGCTATTTTTATTGCTATTGGTTCACGCACCATAAGAAAACGTCCTTTTTTTACGCGTTAATATTTTCACCGTGTGCTTGATTTACAAAATAAAAACAAATAGCCTACATTTTTTATATGTGTATTTGCAGTGGATTGATACAATTTTACTAGGGTGTAAACTGCATGTGGATTCCATGACATCACAAGCCCATTCAAAGACCACCTGATGTCCTTATAAAGGAGGGGAACCCACGAGAAACGTTGCATCCCCGACGACTTCTCTAGTGTGAAGATGGCGGTCCCAGCTCAATCTAGCCGGACCGCATCCGCCAGCAGTCTGGGTAACAGTCCGACGGCAACACCGGGTGGCTTAAACAACAACAACCACAAGCTGTGGTGCTGTAACGAGCTTGATTTTAGGTCCGGAGTAAAGATTGAGGAGCTCAACCGTCTTATTCATGAATTCAGTAAACAAGACCAACGCGAGTATGATGACCAGAGGGCATTGGAAATACACACAGCCAAGGATTTCATCTTCTCCATGCTTGGTAACAGCATCTCCTATTTAAACCTGTTCATGTTTCGTTAAAATACATGCATTTGTTTTTCATAAAAAAATGGATTATCATTTTATAAAGTGACGAAGCTTTTTATTAATGGCAAGCAGACTAGAAATAAAAGAAGAACATTGTACATTTGGTAAGATTATTCATGCTGAATTTGACACCTTGTTACAATCACGACTAGCTCTCTCACAATCTTTATCCGACCACTGAATCCATTTTGGTCTGTTGTTAAGCGGTTTTATGTCATAATTCAAATTTAAATCATAATTTCACAGTAGTAGGGTGAGTATCTCCTAATCTGCTGTTTGACGGGATCAGAAAGATTATGTCCACATGTTGAATCTATTGAACGCTTAATGAAAAACTGGACGTTGTGAAGAAATGCTTTACGTTGATAAAGGTCAGTACCATGGACAGAGCAGACAGCACGTGCATGAATGGTAAATGAGTGTGATGATGCTAGTCATGTTGGTGTTAATGTAAAACTAAATTAAAAATTGTTTCAAATTGTTTCAAATTTATATTTAAACCATTTGCCATTGATATTTAACCACACCTACCTATCTAGCATTGGTTAAAAATAAGCAAAAGTGGCTTTTACATCAAGGCAAATAGGCCTATGTATAATCTGTATAATATGTAGTGTAACTGCATTTACCCAAACTCTTTACAAAGCTATCATACTGTCTTGTTTAAATAAAGTATTTTTTCATTTACTCGCATGTCACTCAGCTGATGTTTTTAAGCATCTTATTCAATAATTGCAGGATTTCCTTCTAGCAATTACTGTATTTACAGTAACTGTAGTTTGAGGAGCTCTCTTAGTATGAAATCCCTCTCCTAGTACAGTAAATGTTTATTTATTTATTATTTGCATTGCATTCATATTAAGTCCTCTTTAGTTTAACAACATGCTCTAAAAATACTTGTAGGTCAGAGATTGTGGATATTTTTAGTGGCACATTAACAGGCCTGTCAAGTTTTTTTGATTCCAGACTTGACGGAAACGGAGATAAAGCAGCATTCAAATGATTGTGGGAACCTCATATCCATTGGGGCAGAAGTAATATACAGCCCTCTGTCCCATTCTGTTCTCACACTTTTAGTCTCCACCATTCACCCAGGCCCAATTCAGATAGCAGGAGGCTGATTGGCCAGCAGTGTCTGTGTATGCAAATGAGACAGATGGAACAAAAGTGACACTGGATGTCTTTGAGAGTTGGAATCACTCTGAGAAAAAGATTGAAAGAAGGATAGGAAGGGGCGGAGGAGTCAGGGAAATAGTTCACAATAGTTGTTGTTAAGCACAGACTGGGGTCATGGACACATAAGTAGATTTGACAGGAGAAACACTAATGCTCATTGGCATCCATAATGTGATTTTATTGGGATGCTGGCATAGGCTACACAAATAATCTCTCCTGAATATCAGTTTTTTATCAACCCAAAACTTGTAATGTGTATATGAACTAAACAAACCACAGTGCCATCCATAAACTTAAAAGTTTTTTTAAGTCATCATTTGTGTGATGATTTATTTTTTATTTCTGATCTCTGTAATTGCCATGTGATTGTGAACCACAATTTATATACACAATTGGACAATTGGCATAAGAATTTGTCGCCGTGGAATTATAAGGTTCCCTCTGCATTCTGAGCAGGTTTGAGATAACAAGCTTCAGAGTTTCTGCACTGACTTTGTAACGTAAAGGTAAAACATCATATAATGTAAATAAATTGTTGTGAATAACTCAGTTTTGACGGGTTATAGAGTTATGACGAGTTATAAATGTCACATTGAAGAACTGTATAATTCCAAGGTGAAACACAAGAACATAACATTATGACATGCTGATGGCACTCCAGTAATGCAGCAAGCTCCTTTAATGACCATCCTAAAGAAAATAATGTTTTATGTGTTTTAAAACCATCTAAATAAAAAAACAGGCACAATTAAATATTTTCTATACTGTAATGAATATTTCTTGTGAATATTGCTTACTTGGACAAATCACTTGCTGTTTTCCTCAATTGTAAGTCTCTTTGGATAAAAGTGTCTGCCAAATGAATAAATGTAAATGTAATGAAATATTTGCAGATGGTTACTTTTTATTTGGTTGTCAATGAAGAAAGATGAAACCATCAGAAACCGAATAATGTGATGATGTAATTACAGCATCTACCACCAGAGGCCAACAGCCTCATACAACCAGCTAAATCTTTACCTTTTCGTTAACAGCATGACAATGATTGGGATGCTTCCAAACTGACCCATACAGAGATCGGATATATAAATATTTGAGTATATTACCCTCCCCAAAGGGAATAAGTAGAGCTAAGCTTCGTGTGGGCCTGCCTGCTTAAATAAGATTAGACATGCATGAGAACATTAAACTGCTGCGTGTATCCCTAAACATCTCTCTTTGTGCTTAACAGCCAGTACACACACAGTATAGAATGCAAACAACAGTAAAGGATGTTACATTCTCTATTGATCTGGTGCTTTTTCCTAGCACTGGTATTGGCTTTCAGCTCCTTTTATTGATCAGCTGGAAATAGACGCCAGGAGGAGAGTGCTCTGTTGTCTGCAGAGAAGTGGACGAGCTTTGGTCATGTGACAGGAAGTGTGTGCTATCAAAGTGGTTGTACAGGAATGTCATTCTTAGATTTTTCTCATATTGGTCTAAAATAACGTATGAAAAAGAAAATTACTATGATTCCAGAAATAACTAAAAACTTGTTCATTTTTTGATATACAGTATATTACACTGTATGTATATTACAAAGCACTCCATTTTTAATATGATATGATATTAGTTGTACATTAACTTTGTCAGCACTATAATATTACAACTATAACTGAAATGTAAACTAACAATTACAAAAAATAAAACTGAAACGTAAACGTATCCTCTGATTTGTCTGTGTTCCAGGCATGGTGCAAAAGCTCGACCAAAAGTTGCCGGTCGCGAACGAGTACCTATTGTTGTCCGGTGGTGTGCGTGAAGGTGTGGTGGACATGGATCTCGATGAACTCGGTATCTACAACCGTGGCTCCAACTATGACATGGCTTTCACCCTGTTGGTTCCTGCATTAAAGTTACACGACCGGAACCAACCCGTCACACTGGATATGCGCCATTCAGCGCTGGGTCACTCGTGGCTCAGCTTACGACTTTTCGACGAGGGTACCATCAACCGCTGGAGGGACTGCTGCATGCTGACCGACCATCTGAATGGCACCACCAACTACTACTTCTCGCCCATGCTGGTAGCTGACTGGTTCCAAGAAGCAGTTGGATTAGTACTGGCAGAGTTACAGCGCAAGCCGCAAAGGGGCACCCCGAGGGTGGAACGTGTCGAACGGCACGGCACGCTGCTGTCCATGGTTTTAGGTGTGGGCAGCAGCCGCATGCTTTATGACATTATTCCTGTGGTGTCTTTCAAAGGCTGGCCGGCAGTTGCCCAGAGCTGGTTGATGGAGAACCACTTCTGGGACGGAAAGATCACAGAGGAAGAGGTTATCAGCGGCTTCTATCTGCTGCCTGCCTCCTCAGCCTCCGGTTGCCGGGACAACGAGTGGCGTCTCTCCTTTGCCCGCAGCGAGGTGCAGTTAAAAAAATGCATCTCCCCGGGACTTATGCAAGCTTACCAGGCATGCAAGGCCATTATTACGAAGCTGCTTGCCCAACCTACAGCTGTCAGTCCATATTATTTACGCAGCATCATGTTGTGGGCCTGCGACCGGCTACCTACAAGCTATCTGGCACAGGAAGACTACGCTGCACACTTCATGCTCGGTCTCATTGATGACCTGCAGCACTGCCTGGTTAACAAAACCTGCCCTAATTATTTCATTCCCCAATGTAACATGTTAGAGCACCTATGTGACGAGACAGCCATGTTTCACGCTCGCAAGCTGGCGCTGGTACGATCCGATCCGGCAGAGCACCTGCGTTCCATCATCGAGCAAGCCAAGTCAGCCAATAGACTTACACAGGAGATGCAGCGTCGCGGAAGCTCCTCTGGTCTGCCTTCTCCGCTGGCCAATCCCTCCTCTGCAGATCACCAACAGCACGATGACCGACTAGCTAAGAAGTTACAGCAGTTGGTGACCGAGAATCCAGGCAAGTCGATTTCCGTGTTCATCAACCCCGATGATGTCACACGACCTCACTTCCGTATCGATGACAAGTTCTTCTGAGAAACGAGCTCTGTTTTCTCCTTTGCTCTCCTTGTATTGATCATGACTGAACCTGGGGATGTGTATGACACTGTCCTGAAACTGGAGTCGTGTCCCTGTGACTGCACACATCAGAAGTGACTGATAAGAACTTCTGGAAGACTGTTGTAAGGAATCAAAGAGGTATAAATCTGGCCTTATCGAATGGAGAATGCCAACCAGCTTGGATTTCTAAAGAAAGTGAATTTCATATCATAGAGGAGCTGTGTAGTTCTGGGAATTTACACATGAAACATGAAAGTATAGTATATGTGCTCTAGATGGTATTGTATTCTGAAGAAACAAATGTAACAGATATTAGAATCAGACATTCCTTTTCTTGTGTTTATCTGTGTTGAAACTATACTTTGTTGTTCTTGTATGTTATTTGTCATTTACTTTGAGGAAACAAGGGCAGATCATGTCAGAGGAAACCAACCCTTTTTCTCTCTATAAGGGATTAAAATCATATTCCATAAGTGCAATTATTAGAGATTGTATTTGATAAAAATGTTCAACTATAAGAATGCAGAAAAAGGCTGTGAAAATGTCGGATGTTGGGGTTTTAGCCCCAAACATTTGCTGCTACAAGAAAGCATATTCTTTAGAAATGTTAATTTAATAGGTTTACTTTTGATATTTTTAAAGGGAGGTCTGTTCACAGTGCAGTGCACACTAGCAGAGGTTTTTTATGTCAAATCCAAACCCACTACTTATGTTGAGGGTGGCACTATTCATAATAGGACATTAGTCATATAAGTTGTACTGTATCTTAAATACCTTTTAACTTGACTGTGTTGTTCTACCAGTAAATAAAGAAGTATACAGTACTTTTGCAAGTTTTGCTTCATTTAAATCTTGGCTTGTTCAAAATTAGTTCTTTACATTAGAGCTATAAGGTTCAATGCTAGGGATTTTTTCTACTGGCCCTGCCAAGTAATTCAAATTTTTTCTGGCCCTGCCAAAGTTTCACAAAAATGTAATATATAAATAACATTGTCTAGTTATTTTAATCATTGTCTTGTTACTAATATCTTAATAATTAAGGTTATAATAATAGCATAAAAACTATCAGCCTAAATCGCAGAAATGTAAAATATTGTTGAAGACAACTAATCAGTAAGTGATTAAATGAGAACAAGTAATCAAAGTTTGTGGATTAGCACAAATAAATGTAATAAAGCAAACATACAAATAAATAATCAGTGTTTTTCAGGTGTTTCAGGTTGGTCTAATAGTAGTTATCAGGTACAGAAATTAAATAATGTAAAATAACACTTTACGGTCTTTACTGTATAAATTAAATATTCATTAAACCTTAGTAAAGTTAATCAGTCAGGAGCAGTGAGTGTTTTCTTGTCTTGTATATTATGTTGCTGCCCCTTTAAGAGATGCTGTAACAAATGAGTTTGTTTCCAAACTGTTTACTGTTGTCCTAAATTAATTGAGACAAAATTGCATTGAACAAAATTACAAAGATACTTGCTACTATGGGTATTATGGCATAATTTTGTGTGGATATGTCTGTTTAAGAGTAAAAAGATGTGAAAGAGAACTCAATTCAGTATTTTGCCTTACTGGTCGCACGCCTAATAAACAGTCAGTGAGAACTGAATGAAGTTCTCTTTTGTGTCTTCTTGAGAATATTTACATAGGCAAGTAAATTATAATTTTTTGGGACAAGTGACATGTCCATCAACTGGCCCGAGGGTCTCCCATGCCATCAAGCAGTCCTTATTGTTGAGCCCTGAAGTTAATAGTATGTCTAGTCAGTATTATTTTGGGTTACCAGTAGAACCGTTACTTGGCTAAACTTAAATGTGACAAAAATACACAACCTATTCAACAAACTACTAAAATTAGTATACAATAAAATTCAACAATTGTTTATTTAATTAATACAACCATTATAAATTCATATAAATTAAATTAAATATAGGCTAAATAGTTATATTATTAGCCACTACCGATTACAGACCGATGAATAAACACAGACCGGAAGTTAAAGTCCCAGTGAAACAAAAAATTACAATTCTTATTTTTTCATGAAATATTGCACCGTTTATAGTTTTGTCATTTTCTTTTTAAAATTCATGTACCCTCATAATCTTCAGTTAAAATCTGAATATGCATTTCTGCCCTGAAATGACTATCCATCTTAAATGATGTAAGTTAGATGGCTTGGGCGGAGCATCGGTTAACTCCTCCTCTTCAACTGCCAGTTTCATTTCAAAATGCAATGACTGTTTTTATAGATCCAATCAATTTGCAGTGAAAACCGCAAGCCATGCCCACTAATTTAATTGTAATTCCTTTTAACTCAGAAATACGTCAGAATACGGAAGTAAAAACTTCCGGTTCACAGGGACTCTTAATTCCAGGAACGCAAAAAACGGACTTGTGTTCTCGTGGAGACTAATCTTGCGAGGCAGCCTCGGAAGAACGAACTTGGATGGACTGCAGTGATTTCTGGAACTTCAAGCGGTTTCATGCATCCTTGATATCAAGAACACATCCGGGTACCTTCTTTGATGCCTTCTTTGTTCTTGTGTACTTGGGTATTGGAACGGGACATTGATAATGTGGGACGAGGACACAAGACTACAGCAGAACGCATATTGAGAAACGGCCTTTAACTTCAGGCTAGGCGCGTGCGTTTGATAAAACCATCTATATAGTGGAAAGTAGCTTTTTAATCTAAATATTTTATATATATAGTAAATAGTTTTAGTTCATTCTGTCATCATTGCTAAAGTACTAAATAAAGTACAAATTCAGGATGAAAAAGCATTGGCTTCCAGAAAAAAAGCATGATCTTGCCGAATAGGAAATGAATAATATTAGCTCACATACGTCACCACAGGAAATTGCCAGAATAAAGCTAGTACCATGTATTCTGGATTCTATAGACTCAGCTTGCTCTGACATAAACAGATACAGTGGACTCTGCAGAAACGCTGAGTAAGCACATTCTGTGACATAATATCTCAGCTTGCTCCTTTCCACATAACCACAACAGCAGCCTCGATCCCGATGACGAATACATCTACTCATACAACTACAGCAGCACAAATAGACTCATCCTCTGTCACCTGTCTCACTCTGATAGCCTCACAGTATCTCTCAGACCCCTCCCCCTCACACACATGCATACACAATGCTGACATGACTTCATGCCCTTCCAAACCATTATGCTTCCAGACGTCCTGTAAGTAGACCTCGAGAGGTCATTACAAATGACCCCATTAGTTTTTGGTGTTTGAAATGTCTCTGATATCAGAACAGAACACTGATCTATCTTATAGCAGCATCTAGTTCTTTTTATAACAGCGGTGCTGTAACATAAGCTGTTATTCCCTTGTCCCTGCATACTGCTGATGGTGCCGTTCTGCGGAGTTTGATCAATGAGGCCATTACAATTTTAGCTTACTAAAATACAAAGAGAAAATATGAAAGTTATAGAGAGAATTAAGTGGGCACAATATAGACTGTCCCATGATAATTTGACAATTTCTTATGTCATTGACACATTGAATAATAAAGTGTTTATTATGTAGTGATTATTGACGAGATTTTATCTCATATGCTACTGTAAAGAAATCACATGGGTATCACACAAAAAAGTCCCACAGTCAGGTGAACAGCTCCGTCGGCAGCGGTTCAATACTGACACTGTACAAAGGCGGGACCCCTCTCTCTCTCTCTCTCTCTCTCTCTCTCTCTCTCTCTCTGTTAAACGCAAATACATGCACAAGTAGAAAGAGCACTCCCGCCCTTAGTGTATGGGATACAAACTCACTCACATACTATTTCATCAATTGCGTCTTTAACAACTGCTCTCCGCCGACGGATCCCAGCGAGATTCAGCTTCATTGAAGCGCAGACGCATCCCACAACTGCTCCCAAACACAGCAACCCAACAAACTCCCTCTAAAACACAACACGACATGGATAAAGGGGATAAAGGTAAGGAACTTAGAGGCGTTTGCGTGTTTATTTGCTCGCCAAGAAAGAGTTACAGTAGGTGGAGTGAATGTTGTGAAAGTGGACTGCGGATCTGACCGACTGGTTCGGGAAGTGCTGGGGGTGATTTGATGCTCAATGCAGTATCCGGAACAAAAAGCTTAGCAAGTGCGGAAGATGCTGTACACAGGGGTACTTTATCGGGTTCTGATGTTTGTAAATGCTTTATAGTTGCTCTTAAGTGGATATATATCTGATAACGTTAGCGTTCAGAGAGTGTGCCAAGAAACAGGCAGGAGAGCTTCCTGTGCAGATGCTGAGCAAAGAATCCTGTCGACATGCTACGTTCACGGAAACATGGCAGAAAACCACAAATCTGATTGATTTTGTACTTAAGTTAACTAAAACTTCAAAACGAGGACTTGTGTTGTACATTTGAGCATGAGCTGGCTGACTTTTTGGGAAAGGAATATTTCTGCCAAGTAAGGGTTAGACCAGGTGCTTCTATAAAAAGTGCTGCCTGTTCACTTTTTTGGGAGAGGTGTGTGATGTGGCTTTTGTGACACTGGGCCTATTGATAAGCGTGTGCATAACAGGAATTCTCTACACTGCAACATTGCATTTTATGCCAAGACAACTTTACCATGGACGGACTTTATGTCATATAGAAAATCAAAAGGTTACGAGCACGTCTACACAGATTTGTATAGATCAGTGTGAGCTATGGTCTTAATGCTGGAAAAAGGGGCAATGACTGACATGTTGTCAACGCATTCACACACAGAGGGAAGTGGGACATATTTTTTTTGCTGTGTGCAGTTATTGTGTAAACCTTTTTACTCTGCTTTCTTAGCTTCATTATGCCTGACATCTTTTTGCTGACCTACACATGTTTTCTGTTTGTCCATCGTTTTCTTATAAAGAAGTGCACTTAGTCCTCTCCATCTTGCTGCACTGTAAAATAAAATCCTATTCAGTTTATAGTCGAATGTTGCATAGTAAAATACAGAATACAAGCTTGGCATTTTAGTGCCTGTATATTTCTGTAAACTATGTATTTCATTTACTAATATAATGTTAATATATACCAAACTGATATACTAATATATGCTTTGGACTTTATTATACCTTATGTACTGTTAAGTGCTAAAATACAGATAAAATGGAAGATATGATCAAAATTTAATTGGCCTTTCATTGACAGTATTTGAACAGAGATGGCACACTGTGTGATATACACAGCAAAAAAAATTTTTTTTTTTCAAAGAGAAAATATAAGTAAGTTGCTATCTAAAACAAAAATATCTGCCAGTGAGGTAGCAAAAATAAACTTGAATTAAGTTTTACATCTTTATTAAGTAGCCTACTTAATTTTTAAACAATATTTTATATCTTAGTTTCCTTGTACTGCAAAACAAGGCAAAAATACTAAATAAGAATCTCTTTTTTGCACTGTACAAAAATACAAAACATTAATAAAACTCAGGATTTCTGGAAATGTCCTCTTACAGTTTTCACTGTAAATTTAAAGGTTTCTATTACTGTATATGCCAAATAATGAAAATTGTTAACCAACTAACCAATTTGTAGCATTTTACAATATATTTTTTACAGTGTGCCCTTAAATGAGTCCCTTTGCTTTGGTCAGTTCCTAATGTACAAGTGCATGTATTTTAATGTCAGTGTTGCAAAAGTCATGTATTATATATCATTCGATCTAGTTTTTGCATTTATATAAATAATGTGAAGTCAGTGCTGATTTAAAATATCTTCAAAAATTATTTGCTCATTTGTTATGTCCTTATGGCAGTTGAACTGTTCTTACAGTTTTATTTTAGTCGCTTTTGTACATTTCTTATATCAATTGAAATTCTAAAAAATGACTTATTTAACCTCCGAATACATATACATTTCTGTAAATGTGTCTAGATGAATTCTGAACTTTCACTAATGAATGGGAAACTTTCTGCCCTGATTGCTCATATAGCACTCAGTTTACATTTGTGTCAATGTGCCATTTCCTGTTTACTTTTCTACTTTTGTATTTGTTTTTATTTTGTGCTATGAAATAGTCTTGTCTTTCTCTTTTATGTATGCAAAGACATTGTACTTTAATCTGTTGACAGACCAAAAGTGTAAATGTGCATCCTGTCTTACAATCAATAGTTCACATACAGTTATGTGTAACTTTCTACCGTTAATATTGATATTTGCCATACATAAAATGTGCAGCCTTGTGCATCAGTCATTGTCAACAAAACCATAGCCATAATTTACACCAAGATCTGACAGAGCACACTGGTATATTGACAACATGTCTAAGCATTTTGACATGTGCCATACATGTTCATTGATGTTCTTTGCCTGATATGGTCATTCACATAAATGTACGTTTGTGACAGTTAATGGTTTTGAGCAAAGTACATTATTTTGTGTTGTCCGTTGCATTTTGCTGATTTTACAGATTGTTTCGAGAACTGCACTTACTGGTTAAAGATAATTCCAAAGTGACTGAGTAAAACTATAAATGTGCTTATAAAACGTAGACTGTTGTTATGGAAGAGAAAATGCAGGGTTAGATAAAACTTTGCCCTGTTAGCAGGAAATGATCCTCTCCATAGCACAATGTAAATGGCTATGTTCATTCTATCCTGTTCTGCCTGTCCTAAAACATTGTCCAGTTTTGTTCTCTATTCATCTCTTCTTCTTCTTCTCTCTCTCTCTCTGATGATGGGATGATTCACTTACTCTGCTGCAGAGACAAGACACAACCCTGCTGCAGCTGCAGGTCATGCAGCAAGAAGTGTGCAATCTCCTTCCTTACTTTTTTAGATCAGTCATTAGAAACACTAACCTCTAGAAATACATAAGGAGCAGCTTGGTATTTGATAAACAATTTAAAAGCGACTTACTTAAAGGGACACTCCACCCAAAAATGAAAATTCTTTAAGTTGTTAAAACCTGCACACATTTATAAAAATAAATGGGGGATGAGATCTGTTTGGTTACTGACATTCTTCCATATATCTTCTTTTGTGTTTAGCAGAACAAAACAATTGATACAGGTTTGAAAAAATCCAAGGGTGAAATGATGACAGAATTTTCATTTTTGGGTGGAGTGTCCCTTTAAGAGAAAAGTTGACCTTATACAAAGTTATTTCAGGCCATTTTGGCCAATATTAGCATCTGAATTATGGGGACTGCAAGGGCCCTTGACTTCGCCTTATAACGTCTCAAATGTGCACTTTGTAAGCTATATGGTGTTGATATTTACAGTGTTGTTGCCTTGAGTGTGTGGAATACAGTTCTCTTACACAGCTTGAAGATATTGAAACACATTGACTACATTAACGTCCTTACATGTTTCAGACTCAGTTATTCAATCTTTCACTAGTTTTGGAAGGATGATCTGAGACTTTTCTTAAAATGTAGACTGTAAAATATTCCAGGTCCAATTTTGAGGAGATTTTTTAAAATCGAGACATTGGAATTACTCCAAATATATCTTGTTCTGTGTTCATTGTCTGTAATTCTCTCTGCTCGTTTTACTAAACCACTCGATTGTTCTCTCTCACACACACGTTGTTACAGTATTTTCTGTCTTTGTGGCTTGTAACTCAAAGCGTTGGTTTGGCGCGTCCTCTAGCGGTAAGATTAGCTCACAGCAGATGCGAAACTTCTTGACCATGCGCTAAAAAAATCTCTGTCTTTAAATGTAGGCTGCATCTGACGTAGGCTGTACGCCGCTCTCCGGTTCCCCATGGACACGAAACAATTGGCTTTTTAATCCAACTATCTTTGCCGTCGGGTGCCCCGTGTCGCCAAAATGCATCGCCTGCATTACCTCATCAACGGCCGTCCCGTCACTCATCCCTGCAGTTTAACTTTCGCGTGCACCGGTCTCTCATTTTACGTCCGCTTGTAAAGACCGAGGCATGGGCACCAGAATGTGCAAATTACCCAAACGTCCTTGCGCAGCCTGCATCCGAAGCTAACTATGCTAAGGCGAGTCCTACTTAATACTCCACTACTGGAAAAGAAGAGAATAATGCGCTCGAGATGCCTCGTTCGACACTATTTCGCTATCCGCTGCTCCTTTGCCCTTTGCTGTTTTTGATGCTCTGAACGTAGAAGCCGCACTGTACAACCACTCGACACTACAGTCACCCTCTGTTGTGATCCTGTGCCCGTTTGCGTGGATTGACGAGGGACCCATACCAACTCAAATCAATGAGGATTCTGAGGCTCTTCCTGAAGAAAGGAGCGCATATGCTGCAGTGTCTCTGTGGACAACGATCGGAGCCGACCACAACCACCAGCGGTGAGACATTTAGCTGTGCATGCTCTCCGTTGAGCGATGAAAAACGCTCTCATTGGCCGCTGGCGCTTGTGAGCACATCTTCCGTGTCTGCGGTACTATGCGCTCCCACTCCACGCATTTGTGCTAACTTGTTTGTGAGGGCTCATGCGACTTCTTACGACCCGCTCATGTCATTCCATCACACATCTTATGACACGAATCGCATCTTTATCATGGTCATGTGCAAAAGCCGCCGCTGCTCATTGCAGTCACGCCAGTTTAGTGCCGAAAAAATCCCTATCCATGTCAAGGACGTTCCTTATGCTTACTGGGAACAAAGAATGCAGGCTGAATGTAGGAAACTATTGATGCATATGCAGCAAATGCGGTTCGCAAATCTACGGCAGACAGACGCGTTCCGAGCTGCTTTGAGGTGAGCTGAGCTTTCTAAAGCGGAGGTCTCGTGTGTCCTCCAGGACAGGGAACTTCTGCACGTCATTCAGCACCTTGGACAGCAACTCAATTCCGCATCGCTCCCAACTCTTCCAGAGTAGCCCGCCTGTCTCACTGCACATTTCAGTCCATCAGAAGGCCTGTCCTTAAAATGATATTGTATATATATATATATATATATATATATATACATATATGAGATGTTTTAATTAGTTAAACACATTCATAACCCCTTTTCAATGTACAATAAATAAGTTTAAGTTGAATTAATCTGTTGCTGAACAGATTCCATGAAAACTGCTACATCCTCAAATATTCCTAAAAGCTGTCCAACTCTTATTCATAAATTTTTAACAGCTCTATTAAGTTACACGAAACAGAGAACTATTTTTATACTGTAGGCTATTTTCAAATAGTCCATTAAAATGTGCTTTTACGCAGCGTTTACAGAGTGTGCATAACTGTGCCATGTCACTGCTGTGTAATCCCTCACTTCATAGGTCACTGCTGACTTACACACCTTTTCTGTTTATCCATTCTTGCAGGCAACTTAATTTTGCTCAGGTTCCGTTCATTCCAGCTGTGCTACAACACATAATATTTTGTGGATTATGTGTGTCAGGTTCAGTATGTTTGTTTTTATTCACATGGCCGCGTCATGTTATGATATGCTGTATGTTTACAATTGTATGATATTGAATGATTTTTATACATTTTTGAAGTTGTTAGATATTGCAGATCGGTTGTTTGGCAAACGCTGACTGAAACTGATTATTAAAGTAAAATGAAAATTTGGTTATCATTTACTCATCCTCTTGTCATTTCAAACCGGTGTGAGTTTCTTTTGCAGAACACAACAGAAAATATTTTGAAGAATGTTGGCCGGATAGCGACGGTACCCCTTCTTTTGTATGGACACAAAACCAATGCAAGTCAATGGGGACCGAAGCTGTTCGGTTACCAGCATTCTTCAAAATATCTCCTTTTGTGTTCTGCAGAAGAAAGAAAGTCATACAGGTTTGAAATGACAAGAGGGTTAATTCGAGTTAACTATCACTTTAAATCATACGTTTTTTAAAAAACAGATGACTTTCAGAGTATTTTTGATGTTTACTTTCATCATGTGGACAGACAGCTTTTCTCACTCACTCACTCACTCACTCACTCACTCACTCACTCACTCAAAAAATAGTCATATTTTAAATATGGGATTCTTTTATACTTGGTAATTCATGCAGAATGTAGTCATCTCTCTGTGCTTAATTCATGGCCGAAGTGAGACACACTGTATATTGAGGGTTCACCCTCAGCTTGGCCAGTGACATGTGATGAGTAAATGTGCTGATGAAACACTTTGTGCTCTATCATGAGGGTTCTTTATTCTCAGGTTTAAATTGCATAGGGCTCCATGACTAAATTAGGTTTTGAAACCAGGACAGCGGTTCTCAGGAGCATGTTCAGGAGACATCATGCACAAATCACCATGTCTGCCATATGTAATGAGTTTTCGCTCTTCCCTTGAATTTTTGCATCCTGGGAGCATTCAAAATAAGTGTACCATATCTGCAAATGATGGAAATGTCTTCCATAAGATTGACATTCTTTATAAACTGTGCAACTTCCCGGTATACACAATTATGTGTTTAATGTTGTCTAAACATTCAAATAGAGGGAACCATGCTGCACTGTAATGTCATAATGCTTATCACATTGTTGCATTAATGTGTGTTGCACTACATGCTGTGTTATGCAGCGGCACAAGCTACCGTTTGCAATAATAGTGATTGAATAGTGTAAGTTCATAGTGCTGGCTCAGATAATGCAGCTAATGGTGGTACATAATACAGCACACTTTCATTCAAATAAAACCCAATAGGTTGCCATTATGCAGGATTTTGTGCATTCCCCTAGTGTGGACACTAGATGGCATTGTATACTTGAAAGTTGTCTCTATCATCCTTTGAGTGCAGTTGCTGTTGTGTTCGTTAAAATGTGGAACTGGCTTGGTGTTAAAAGGCTTTGTGTACCTGTATTGGATAATGCAACAGTTACAGCTAGTTAAAGGGATAGTTCACCCCAAAATTCTGTCATTATTATTACTCATTTACATTTACATTCACGTTTGAAGAATGTTGGTAACCAAACAACAGTGGTACCCATTCACTTCTAATGTGCAAGTCAATGGGTACAGCCGTGGTTCGGTTACCAACACTCAATGAAAACATACATTTCATTTTTGGGTAAACTATGACTTTAAAGCGTTTGCGATGATCCAGATTTCTGTTCATTCAATATAGGTGTCAGTTGTAAGCACCTCTTAAAATATAAATAATAACTGTATCTTCAGGTGTTGGTTGTGGCCTGTGTGTTTATGTACAGTATCATTTACATTTGTCACTTAACAGACAGAATCTAAAAATCTTCATAAAGAAATAGCCAAATAGACAGTATTTCAACAAAGACACTTAAATAGAAAGACTATTCTAAAGACTTGACATGACACTCACAGTCCTATTCAGAATCAGATTCACAGGGCAATTCATTTTACATTTAACATTTAAGTGACAATTTCCAAAACACTAATGGATTTTAATGGCAGTTTCATATGCTTACCGACATAATATACATTCACTGGGAAAAATGTAAAAGTTTTTTTTTTAGCTTTTAGGAATATTTTTTTTCTTTAGTTTCCTCTTGTTGTACTTTTGCTTCTTGGGAAATATAAAATGGATTTTAAGATTTGTGAAGAGAAGAGAATTGTGACAAATCTCATGTACCCAATCTGTCTCAAAGACTGCTTTTGTGTCAAAAATTGATGAAAACAAAATGCTGTGTCATTCACACAGACCTCTGGAACAGAGGTACTTGTAACTAATAAATGTGACAACAGTACAATGCCTTCCCTCCATTACATTAAACAGTTTCAGCTGATGATTTATGATCCATTCTTGTATTTGCGATATAAACCTATTATCTTTCCCATCTTCTAATTTTGTTAGCAACCTCTATGAATTCTTCATACTCTATTATGGGACTCTTTCAGACCAACTATTAAAAAGATATCGGCGAAGTGGCTCTGTGCTTAAACGATATTGTATTCAGCCCATGTTGATGCAATGAGACTAAAAGTGAATTCTTAGCACCACATTAAATTTAGAAGAATGAAGGAGAGCGCTCTCAAAGCGGAGTGAATCTTTAATGCTGCACTTTCACGTGAGGCAAGGAGATTTTCGTGTTCGAGCCACGTGATCCACCCCCTCAGTGTCTGCAGAGTCAGAAGACAAGCTCCCCATATGAGGACATGAAACCCCCTTTATTTTCCCTGCCATGCACACTCTCTGAAAGCCGGCTAATGTACGAGAACTTCGTGCCCCGTGATGCACAATCCCTGGTGTCTGCTGCATGACATAAATTCAGAGTTCTGGTGTTATAGCTGTGATATTTAGTTCTTACTGTGTCTCTCGAGGTGTGGTGTTCCCTCGCTGCAATACTAATGTTACATCTCTGCGGCAGGGTTATCTGCTTATCTGACGCAGTTTAATTTCTTAACTATATAGTGTTGTCTTGGTTTTGCGTCTAAATACAAAAGGAGCCTCACTGTCTTAGATAGTGTTACATTCTGAACAACATTTAGACAAGCCTACTGTGTTCGTGCAAAAATGTGCTCACTCATATGAGTAGACCTGTACAGGTTAGAGTACTTCAGTGCAATTCAGCCATTAGGTTCAATCACACATATTGGCATGACAAATCAATGAAATGCTTTCACCTCTGCAATGAGCTGCATTCCAGGCATTTTTATACAAACGGTAGGTTAGGAAATTGTGATATTTGGTCTTTTGAACAGCAGTGGATGAAAATGATAGAGTAGGCGTTTAATGGATTGTATCAGTCAGACCTTAATATTATGGGCTTGCCACATTAGAGGCAAACGTATTGAACAATAATAACAGTGACAAACATGGGAGGATGATAGCCTACTTGGCAGATGAAAAACAAGCAGAACTGGAACAGAGATGGTTCTCCTATGTGCCACATTCGCGCATAAGTAAAAAAAAAACTAAACAGAGGTGGCCATCTGTTGGACTCTACCTCTACCCATTGATGTCTCTCGATCTTTTTCTCTCTCACTTGCTCTCTTTCGTTTACCACTGCGAATTCCTCATCCAAACCTCAATCACGTATGATTGCGTAGAGAGAGAGAGAGAGAGAGCGAGAGCGAGAGACTATCTCAAACCCCATTCATTGCCTCACTGCCAGGCAGCAGCAGTCTCGGGAAAAATTTACAACATTCCCTCAAATGGCTTTGATGGTGTTATTAGCGTCCTCGTTGGTTGACTTATGATTTACATTTCTAACAGAATAAGGATGCGATCAACTCAAGCAAAGGAACTATGAAAAGCTTTAAAATCATTTGGTCAGTTGGAGCTCCGAGATTCAGAGAAGTTGCAGGCGCGTCACTCATATAGCGCCCGAGAACGCGCACTCTTGTGTCATGGGCTACATACATGATCTGGATTCGTGCAAAGTTATCTGTACGCGTTTGGAATGAGCTTGACATGTGGATCATGTAGGAGTCGCATGGAAGAGGAATTGCGCGTCTGATGTCTTCGTCACCTAGAACACCTGCGCGACAGGTTACATACGTTCACACTGGACGTCTTTTTTCTAAGCTAAACTACATTTTGCACCTTTTGGTAAGCATGGAGAACAGAAAACGTGCATAACTCCTGGGTATACTGCCTGAGAAGAAGATGAGATTTCAACCCTGATTCACGGGATCCTCTGGATTTTTCGCACGGGAATCGGAATGAGATTTGGGTAGCGGACAATTCAGTCTCATTTCATTCAGTCCCAGTTATTGCGTTAACAGCCGCACCAGTCGAAAAGCTCGTTTAATTTGATACTCGAGATGGCCGCGATCGCCAGTTCTCTCATCCGTCAGAAACGCCAGGCGCGGGAATCCAACAGTGACCGAGTGTCTGCCTCCAAACGCCGCCCAAGTCCCAGCAAAGACCCCCGCTCTCTGTGCGAGCGACATTTCCTGGGGGTCTTCAGTAAAGTCCGCTTCTGCAGCGGCAAGAAAAGACCTGTTCGCCGGCGTCCAGGTCAGTGCTGAATGCTTTTTAAGACTACCGCCCCCATCCGAAGCCTGTGCTGCAGTCCAAATCTCCGTCTGCACCGCTGGAGGAACAAAATATATCCTCCGCTGCATTTCATTATTACTGTTTAACAATTAAGAAAATAAAAAAATCCACCTGTTTCATAGCATATGTGCGTCGGTATTCACCAAACGATTCGCCATCGTACCAATCTGAAATCGTTTGATCCGTTTTATGTCTAAATACTTAATATATATATATGTTTGTTTTATTAATGTTATTGTTATCGATTAATTCAGTGGTCGTCATTCTTGCCATTTTAAACAGAGGCTGTGCGATCATGTCTATAAGAAGTTTGCCCTTTAAATAGTGCAAGAATGCAATTTGTAACAGCCAGAATCCAGTGGCACTGCAGTGCACCAGGGCTTTCTTAGATGAAATGTTTAATGGTAAATGTTTATCACTGCTTTACTGCAGTGTGGGGAGGGATTGCACGGCTAGTTGTATTGATGGACGTGGTTTTATTGCCCACCGAACCACGCTGTCATCCTTTTTTGGCACCCAGAAAATGGCACGAAGCGTGTGAAATGATTTAAGAAACTACCCAGCTATCCTCTCCTCCCCTCGGGATGTAGGACAAGCTGAGTGTATCCCCTCTCCCCAATACATATTCAGTTATTTGACGGCTGTTGCTGTAGAATCTGTCTGTAAAAATGTTGTTTTTCCTTCTCCCCCGTAAGATGCGCCCTCGAAACCTCCACAGGTGTCCCGTAAGGGCGTCAGGCTAGGTCAGTAGCTCAGCCTCCATCCATGTGCTGTGTCGTCCAGTTACCCACCCCATTTCGTGCTCATGGGGGACTAGCTCCTGTCTAACGGCAGTCGCCGGTGTCTGCCTTGTTCTTGCAGTATGCTTTCGACTATTGTTCTATCTCTCTGTCTTTTTGTTCTTTTAATGTATGTCTGAAACCTCCTTCCCCCTTTGTTTGGTCCCTTCTTTTTTCCGGTCTCCCCTTTTTCGATTTCTCTCTCTTATGTTTTACCCCCTCGTTATCCCGTATGCTTTGTCTCCTCCGTCTGCAGTGAGGCTCGTGTTTGCTCTGTGCTGCTGATGTGTCGTGTTTCTCTTGTCAGTTGTGGTGGTTGAAGTAGTCGAGGTGACCATTCACCATTTCATGATCATGACATCATCTCTCAACATATATCCGATTATAACTGTTTCTGTCTATGGAATGGGGCGATATGGATCATGTATGGATGAACAGAATTATATTTGCATTGTACAGGAATATGTCCAAATGGTGATGCAAACATGACAAGGATTATGTAGTGGAATAGACACACACTTAAATCCACATATGAGATTTGAACTGTATATGTGGCAATATGGAACATGAACAGAACAGAATTATATCGTACAGGAATATGTCTAAACATGATGCAAATATGACATGCATTATTCAGTGGCATAGGCACGTTCGGGTGCATACATTGCTACACGTGCATGCATACAGTGAATCAAACAAATCTGACAATAACATTTCCAGGTCATATTTCAAAATGAAAGGAACCCCCAAAATAAAGGAACAAAATCAACAAGAAAGAAAAGCCAAATTGAGAGCCATTAAGAGTTTTTGCATTCAAATGTTTACCGTATCTAATGAGAATCATATTGAGAATTAAATAAAATATGTGAATGCATGACAGTAATGAGAGGCAGACAATGAGGACAGCTTATTAAAATAATATTGCAATGCAAAAAGTCTTAGTGGTATTTTCTACTAGCAAAATGAAATTTCTCTATTTTGTGTTTTATTTGGTTGTGAGACAAAATGTGTCCTCGACATGTTTTTGTGAGATTCACCCTCCCCATATGGAAATCTTCTATAAGGCCATGTAAATCACGTTTGTTCATATATGACCATATATTAGATTTCTGTATGGAATCTACAGGCGCACACACGTACGGTTATTTCCTAAAGGGAGGTCTTTATTTATGGAGGTGTGGATTCTGTATGTGATTTAGTAATGTTCTTCCTGATGGATATAGGTAGGCTCGTTCATGTGATTGATGGCCCTTCTAGCCTGTCAGAGATATTGGGTCTGCAGTGGATAGATGAGGTCCATGATGAATAGCTGATCATGACTATCATGGACATTCACATTCTCTTCTGAGCTCTGGTCTTGATAGCTGTGGAACTTTGCTGCATGTCAGGCCATCCATGTGCCCCTCTTCACTTCTACAGTACGTCTCAGGCCTGCCTTTAAAGAGTTATCGCACCTGCTTGTACAGGTCACTACTCCACCAGAAAACACCTGTTATTGCTCCAGCTGGTCCTCTAAACTCCAGGTGTCCATAGTGAAATTGATTAATGGGGTCACAGAGAGCAAATATTTACAGCTTTATCAACACAGTCATTCATCACTGGATAAGAGATTATTACAATTTCCATATACAAAAATGCATTGTGATGGGGCGGAGTCTGATAAAAGTGTGGGCTGGGGGCGGGGCTGTTTTTATTTGTTTCAGAGCCGCAGCTGAAAGGCATTGTGACACGACTGTTTAGCCAGCAGGGTTTTTACCTGCAGATGCAGCCAGACGGAACCATCGATGGCATCAAGGATGAGAACAGCGACTACAGTGAGTAATTGAAACAGCAGTTCCCATCATGCATCAAATGTGCAGTACATGCAGATCCATTGTGCCCCACTAATTACAGGAATACAGGGATAATTGTCACACTTTTTATTCCAGTGGATATTTTTCAGGGTAGGGTTACTACTGAAGGACAATTTCAACAATGGCATATCAGCCTTGACTACAAAAAGCTATTGAAAATACATACTTCACAAAACTCGGAATTCCGATAATGCAGAATGCATGTGAAAGCAGCATCAGTCACAATGAAACCTGTAAAGAAATAAGACTTAAGCAAAATGTACATATTAAAACAATTATACTGAAAAGTTGTAAAAGTTGTTTGCACCAACTAAAATTGAAATAATAAATTGTATAAAATTCTAATATGCACAACTTGCCCTAACTTGATAAATATTTTCAAAAGATTATTCTAAATTAAAAAGGATTTTAAAGGTACTTTCAATAAATATACAAAATCTGTGTATTAGATAAATTAAACGTTGGATATTGATTTTAGTTACTGGGAAATAGTTTTTATCTAAAAGAAAAAATGATATGATACAGTAACAGGACGAACCAGACAGGCAAGAAAGCTGTAAAACCAGGCAATACATGAGAAATGTAAACATGGAACAAAAACAACTGGCAAAGGACAAGAGCAACACAAGGGCTATAAATACACAGGAAAACAAGATAACAAGAACGATCAACAAGAAAAACTACAAAAGACTACAAACATGGCATGGAAATAACTTAAAAATCCACAAACCACAGGGGAACAGACTGGATCATAATAGATATATTTTAATGTTTAGTTTGACATAATTGAACAGTATGATGAGTTTGTGTTGTTTTGATTAAGTTGTGGGTAACGTGAGTGACAATGTGAATTGTAACAATGTTCTATAAGGAAGAGCAGAGCCCGCTTAACCTGGCATAAAGCATTACTCTGCTGTCAGTTGATCTTTCTGAGTCATCCTTTTCTGTCGGGCTTCCTAACAAAGCTAATAAGCTAACGGTCCATAAAGACGGTAGTTTAAAGTGTGAAACGTTTGCATTTCCTGCAAATTGTGCAGCCTCTTTTGCAAGAACTCGCTGCCCAGAGAATTTAATATATGCATCTCTGGGGAATGAGTCAGAGAATTTACATTTCTTTTTTATTAAAGGTGTTTCTTTCTATAAGGAACAGTGGACCATTGTGGGTAGTTTTGTGATTATAGGAAATGGTCTTTCACTTGTATGGCCATAAAGGGTTAGCTATAACCTTTATATGAAAACAATAGCATCACCGTGGGTATTTAGCACCTACACCATTGACCTTTCAGAAGAGAAAAACAACTGTCTCTGCGGGACTAGATTCACAACTAATGAACTGTTCTCTCAAGGGCCATGCAGGTCACATCCCTGTCCTAACTTTGTGTAGAAAAGACATTTCAAAACCCTTTCTCAAAGGCATTTGTTGGGAAGGATTTGTCACTGTCCATTACAAACACTTCCACATTTAAAATTCTACCGGGAAATGGTTTTCCAGTGTTTTCATATGTCCAAAGAGAGCAAAAACTTTCAACATGACGATGATGAAACACTGTCCTGTTTGCTTGCTGAAAACAAAGAATAAAGAGAGACAGTTGAAGTCAGCTGAAATAGCCCCAAGCTGTTCTATACATGAGAGGAATTAAAGTTTCTTTTTCTCCTGTAATCCTCACATGTATCTGTCAGTTAGAGAACAGTAAACTAAAGGTAAAACTAAAACTAAAACGTTCCCTCTGCATTTGTAACATCTGAATTATTCCCACATCAAGCAAATGTAATTAAAGAGTTTGGCATGCAGATCCAGGGTCAAGTATTGATGTTCAGGATGGATTATCAGAATAATACATTACTTCCTACTTGAAACGGGTCAATCTTGAACCCTTGAACCCTTCTGATAGTGTTCTGGAAGAAATTAATTCATCTCCACATCAGCTTTCTATTGAGGCCGTCGGCAGATCAGACAGGGCAACGCTCACGGAATATTGCATTCAGCTTGACTGGTGCGGTTCCTCACACAACAGACCATCATAATTCAAGGACATGTTAGAGTTAAAGCAGTTCCTTACTTTCAAACATGAATTTAATTATTAATATAAAAGTTTCTATAGGCTATTTATATGTCAATTATAAATCATTATTAAAATAAAGTCTTAGAAAATGACTTCTTGTGTTTCCCCTAATGGCAATAAAGAATACTGTTGCTATGGTAACAGTAAAATACTGTTGCATGGTATCCCCATGCACATCTCTTTACATCTATTTGGTAATAGATACATTTTTATGATTACCAAAACCTGTAGGGAAAATTGATAAATGATAAAACAAGTCTGTCTGTGCCATCTGTATTAGTACGTAATGTTCCTATCTTCAGTGCATTTTCAACTTTAAACTGTTCAATATACAGGTATAGGAAGCATTGTCCTAACTACCTGATAAGAAGGTGTTGGGAAAATGTTTCCAAATATCTGCCCAAAATATATATATTGTATAAAGTAATTTTATAACATTAATGAATCGCACTGTGCTGAGGAACAAGTAAAGAAGGCCCATAATAACATGTCGTTTATTTACTGGAGGACAGGGCCATTGTCGAGGAGGAAGGCAAGGAATTTACTGCTAAATGCAAATTTACACAGCTGGGTATGTGGCTACCAACCTTATAATTTTGCCTCTAGTGGAAGCCCTTCTATTCCCAGGCACTATTTGTTGAGAAACTTCTATCAAACATTGTCAAATGGGATAGTTAAGAAAAAAATATAGTCACTTTTTCTTTCTGCTGCAGAACACAAAAGGAGATATTTTGAATAATGTTGATAACTACATAGCATTGGCACCAAAAGACTGTATGAACACAAAACTGCTCAGACATTTCTCAAAATATCTTCTTTCATGTTCCACTGATGTGATGACAGAAGTGTTATTTTTGGTTGTACTATTCCTTTAAAACTTTCAGACTGGACATTTTAGGGACATGGAGCATCCCCGTAAGGTTGCACTGCAATTTTAGTATCTTGAGTATTCCAAAAAATGTGAATTTAAATGTGACAGATTATGTTTCATGTTCTGTGGAGGCACAGTAGATCACATATGATTACAAACGGTCTGCTTCAGCGATCAATAAGATAAGAATCTGATGATGTACTACAGTGCATTCCTTTTCCCTTCATCAAAATGATTCAAATCACTTGTCATCGAATGGCATTATTTAAGAAACCATTTAGAAAACTGAACACGCTCAAAATTAGTAGCAAATAACAATACACTTTATCAAATGCCTCCTGGTTATTTGAAAATATTCACGATTGATTAGTTATTACTGCCAAGGTATTAGACAGTCCAGCTTTACACCGTGTCTACACCGGACGCGACCAGCGAGCCATGACACACGGCTTGTTTTAATGGGATTGTCATGCCGCATCCAGTGTGGACAAAATTTTAAATTATAATGGGTTCTAATGCGTTTCTAATGGCTTTTGTCGTGTTGCATCGGGCGGTCGAGTCCAGTGTAGACACGGTGCAGCAGTTGCTCTATGACAGTGTCTAGCCAGGTCTTGTCTCAGGTTGGTGAAATATCCAAACAGCAGAGATTAGGATTTTTTTTTTGATGTTTTTTATTTTTTGTCATTTACCTGAGGATTTGTCTCCACATACCAGAATATATAGCTCAGTATGTGTACTTAGACTTTGATTTATATGATGTATTTGTAGAGGTGAATAATAATCATAAATCAAATGTTTGCAACACATTAAACAATATCAAGTAAGAGATACAACTATTTGAAACTCTGGAATCTGAGGGTGTAAAAAAAATCTAAATATTAAGAAAATCGCCTTTAAAGTTGTCCATCGGAGGTGCTCTAGCAGGTTGTTGCTAAGAAAAAGCAAGTTTGTTTTAACATTCTCTATTGGCTTATCGCTGTAATGACATTGTGGAGAGTAGATGAACTGAAAAGCTGAAATTCTAAGCTTTACATAGATACCAAACCTGAGTAAGTTATTCCCAAAGAGCGGCAACAGCAAGTGAAGTTTGTAGACGTGTTTCCGGCTATTTTTGTTTGTGACTTTGCTGTATCCAGTCACAAAAAAAAAGTTTTGATATATTTATGGTAGGAAATGTACAAAATATCTTCATGGAACATGATCTTTACTTAATATCCGAATGATTTTTGGCATAAAAGAAAAATCAATAATTTTGACCCATACAATGTATTGTTGGCTATTGCTACAAATATACCTGTGCTACTTGTGACTGGTTTTGTGGTCCATGGTCACATATAATTTATGATTATATATCATATATTCTGTTTATTAATTTTCTTAAATTATGTTTTCTATTATGTAAAAACAGATACATTTTTAAATTTATAAAAACTCACACACACACACACATGTCTGGTTTATTATCTCCGTGGGGACAGTCAATAGGCGTAATGAAGTTTATACCGTACAAACTGTATTTTCTATTCCCTAACCCTACACCTAAACCTAAAGATCATAGACAACATTTTGCATTTTTAGATTTTCAAAAATTATTTTCATGAACGATTTATAACTTTTTGTGCCTATAAGCTTCGGTGACACAAGTCCCCACGAGTTGGTGTGTATTCAGGTTTACGTCCCCACCGGCATATAAAAACCAAACCCCCCCCACACACACACACACAGAGATAGATAGCAGACAGACAGAAACTTACTGTATAAGATTGGACAAATCCAATATAAAGCTGTATCCTACTGCATTGCAAATGGGCTTGTGCAGCCTGCATGTAAAAATATGAACCTCTTTCCCCCCAGTGTGGTATCTGCAGCCTTTTAAGCGAATTTACACCACAGGGCAGAAGGCAGTGATTTTTATCGAGTGAGATTGAATCAGCTCAATGGACAAGTGCACGCTGGCATCCCGCCATACGAGACATCCGCAGACCACGGCTCGCAGTGCCTTCGCTCGAAAACTCTTTTAAGAAACATACAGTACACTCACTTTCCACATATTCACCACTTTTTAATAACCTAACCAACCTAGTTTTTGGATCGTCATTTGTATTACCAACGCTTTAGGTAATGGAGTTCTGTGAAGAGTTTGCGTGTGAGACTAGCAGTGCTCCATTCTATTATGTTATGTAACTTCTGCTTGTATTTCTCCAGCTCTTTTCAACCTCATCCCTGTTGGCTTAAGGGTGGTGGCCATTCAAGGAGTGAAAGCAGGTTTCTACATCGGCATGAATGCGGAGGGCTACCTCTACAGCTCAGTAAGACCCGCATTACTCGGTTTGCATGCTTGTGTGTGTGTGTGTGTGTGTGTGTGTGTGTGTGTGTGTGTGTGTACGTGAGAGAATGCTGCATGCGGTGCATATTGTTTTCCGGCAGCTCATTTATATTTATGCACATACTCCGTGAGCTCAGCCTCATTAGCACAAAAAGTGAAACGTATTCCTGCAGAGCAACCTAGTCTTTAACATCTTGATTAAGTTGTTAAATTCGTGCAGTATAAAATTCCAGAAAAAAAGGGTTGCGTATAGCATGTTTTCCCTGTAGGCTTTAGCTGAGTTATGGTGGGTGACAGGCATATGCTCTTGCCCCCACTCAAGCCTGCAGTTGAAACAGGTTTGTGGAAACATGTCAGAGTGAATTATGAATTTCTGACAGCTTATATAAGTCGGTCACAGAACTCTTAATCCTGTTAAAGAGAATCTAAGAGAAAAGGAATACATTTGTTTCCTGTTGCCACCGCCATGCTGTGAGTTGACATGGATTTGGTTCCTTGATCTCTCTTTGGGCCTGCAGCAATCCTTCATTTCACAATAATATCAAATAATCTGCATTTCCGTTATTAATAATCAAATGATGAACTTCAGACTCAAAAAAAATTCAACTAATCAGAAACCAAAGTCATTTTTTGTAATTTACTGTTTTCTACATAAAATAGTAAAATATAATATAAAGAACATTCTGTAAGACGATGTCAAAAACTGAAATAATATTGAAATTAGTTGCTTAAATCAAACTTTAATGCTTGTTATTTCATGATTAGATTTTGAGACTTTAGCTTGGTTTTCAC
The DNA here is from genome assembly GCA_026939265.1 of Oreonectes daqikongensis. Lineage (NCBI taxonomy): Eukaryota > Metazoa > Chordata > Actinopteri > Cypriniformes > Nemacheilidae > Oreonectes > Oreonectes daqikongensis. The sequence goes on along the minus strand of JAOTQM010000040.1, from coordinate 7,652,883 downwards.
AGACTTGGTCACAAATACATTTTAAATTCAACCTGTTAAAGGAGCAATGTGGACATTTTAGTGGCATCTAGCGGTGAGAAGGCGAATTGCAACCAATGGCTCACTTCATCACTCGCCCCTCCCTTTCGAAGCACTACTGTGGGTGACACAGGACACGTCGTCACGTTTTCACTTATTTTCGCAGTTTGTCCTTTAGGGCTACTGTAGAAACAACATGATGAATTCTGATGGACCTGCGTTGCACAGTATGTAGATAGGAATGGTGATAAAAACTTAACGCTTCATTATGTAAGGTCTTTATACACCTCTGAAGACACATTTTCTCTATGTATTTTATATTGCATTTCTGTCAATAGATCCTCCTAAATATTACATGCAGCATCTCAACTATCAATTTACCACTAGCCAAAATTTGAAATAGTAAGATGAACTGTTTGATTGTACTCAAAAATTTAAGATGGCAAGGAATTTTACAGTGTATGTTAGTTAAGAATTTGAAACTTTTACAAACAGACTGTCGGAAGATCCAGACGTGTAAAAAAATGTTGACGGTCAGACGTCACCTGTTTATATTAAAAATAATCTCAGTTAAGCCGTTTGAAGCATCTTGCTTTGGAAGACTAAATTTACTGGATTAAAAATCATGTTTGATGTGCAACATATGACTGGGGTTTACACAGCTTTCACTAAAACTAAACAGAATGTTACCAAGCAAGCATTAAGCAGCTGGCTTATGTTTATCACCAAGTTGTGCGGTACAGATTGGCACTAGCTAAAACGAAATGAGAACATTAAGGAATGTGGCTTTAGAGCAACTTTTTTTAATTAAACACCAATTTTTAATTAAACAAAAGAATAAACTCATTCCTAACACAAGGAGCATCTGCATTTGGTCATTTTTTGAGGAAACTGTACATATTAATAATAAATCCCAAGATCAGAGGGTTTCACATATGCCTATTTACTTGGACTGATCCATCACAGAATGCTTCTGGTCCAGTCAGATTGAGGGCCAGGACAGTCTGTTATATGTTTTATGTTTTTTAATATTACACCTTTTAAAGTTTTGTTCTTGTTGCAATAATGGCTAAATGTCCTTTTGGGGAATCGCAAAGTCTTTCCTATTGGTTTTTCCCCAAAAAAGCACAGTAATAAAGATTTTTTAACCTTAGTTGCTTTAAAAGCAGTTTTCAATTAAATCAATTAAATTATATACTAACCTGAATTTTCAGATAAACAGCAGACATATTTACTCTTAATTAAAAACTATGCATTTGAATATAGACTTTTCAACTCATTGTCATGTCCCAGGTGGCTTACCACTATACTAATATACTCATTTAATTTCTGTTTTACATGTCCTTTGTGAATGTTATAGAGTCAGTCCTCCATGGTTAGTTTCCTTTTGCTCATTTGCTCAGTTCTAATAACGCTGTTGGAGGAAATAGGTTTTAGTGGGAGTATTTTAAAGTGGGAGTCTATGATGCATGAGGGTTCCTAATCTCTTGACATCTTTAAATTCTTGTAGTTATTCATCTATGATTAAGGCATGTTGATGTGTTTGAAAGATTAGGCCATCAAATGATCATATTTTTTTACTAACAGCTGACTGTACAGCCTTCTAAAATCATGATATTTCATTCAATCTCACAAGCGATGAAGTAATAGTCAGACTGATTGAGAAGATACATCCAAACGCTGCAGGCTTTTTGAAGGAATTGATTTTGTCACTGCAGAGATGCTGTTTTAGTTCTCCAGAGGGGCAATTACTTGAGGAAGTTTCCCCAGCTATGAGGCTGCTCATTATCTGTGGGCCCCTGGAGAAATGTGGAGAGGAGGTTGTGATTTTTTCCTCCAGGAGCTCAGCAAAGTCTTGGCTGTCTTCTGCATTCTGCTTTAATGATGTAGCTCTTACTCGCTTTGATCCTCTTCAGCTCTGGATTAATCAGCAACATTGCAAAACTCACAGAGCCTCCAGCTATTGCTGTACAGGGTTTGCTCAATAGCTTTTCTAAGTCAAAACAGTTGCCATGCTTGTTTTCATATGTCTTTAATCATTTCAAGTTCAGAATGATCTCTATTTGAGACGATCAGAATCACTAAACACAGTGGGTGTCATTCACTAACTCTGTTCTTGCACCAGCTAGTAGTTTGATTTTGTACAGAACTTTTTCTTGAATATAAATTCTATTGTTCAGGGTGGTGATTCATCAGAGGATGTCATGATGTCGCCTCTTTTTCTCAGAACATCACTTCATCCGTTTGTCATCGTAAATTCCAGAATCCAATTTGTCACTTGGCTTAAATCTCACCGGCACTTTGAGAAAGAGTTGTATTATTTGAAAGTCATTAGAGTGAAGAATGTGTCAATACATTTCTATCAACACTAACCCTCATGGCCTAGTTTAAATTGGCTCCCAATGGCTTAATGTGAATATTTATGCACATTTTTAAACCTTACTTCCTTAAAGAAATAGTTTCAGTTTACCATATAATACCATATTCTGTCAACGTTTGTAATGGTAGCCACAGACCGAAACGTGGAGAAAGCCAATAAACTGATATATTTATTTAACAATAAGATTAACAGGAGATAAACTTTCACAGGATAACATTCACACAAGTAACAGTAAAGGCCTGTGTCCACCAAGGCATTTATGCCAGTGGTTTGGCGTGTTTTTTCAATCGTTTCTAATGGAAGCGCCACGTTTTTTTTTTTTTAACGCTCAGCACCAGCGTTCGACCGGGCGCTCAGAGTTGAAAAATACTCAACTTGAGGCAGAACACTCAGTTGCGGCTGGCGTTTTCGGCCACGTATAGCGCCTCGGTGGAAACGGACCCTTAGAAAAGACCAGGCAACCATTGAACAAACATAGTGAGACTATATGGAGTCCAGTTGATGAGGGTGATAGCAGGCAGGTGAGAGTGATTGTAGATGAGAGACATGTGAGGGAGCATGGAGGATCATGGGAAATGGAGTCCTTGGGGGAAACACAGGAGAAACCATTCAAAACATACAAAAATTAAGGTCAGCAATTCTTAAAAATATCCTTGTTAAGCTCCATAACTGACAAAATGATCACAGATGGCAAGACCACAAAATACATAAAAGCGGTTTGTTTGATTCTTCAAAATATAATATAAAATGAATAGACTATGGGTTCCTAAATCATATAAATTCCACTTTTGTGTAAAATATTTTGTACGCCGTTTGTTTGGTCTTTTTATTATGTGGAAAAGTCAGGATTCTGCAAATTAACACAAAGCTATAGGTTTTAAAATGACATAAAAATACATTTTTTAAAAATCACTTTTGTGTAAAATGTTTCTTTAGTATGTCATTCAATTTTTGGTTGAATTTGTTAATGTATATAATAGCATAGCATATGTACATAACATTCATATGACAGCATACAGTTTGATAGATTTACAACAGAGTTAAAAGTTGAAAAATGTCAGTTGTACCTGTACACCTTTAAAAATAAAGGTGCTTCACGATGCCATAGAAGAAGAAGCTTTTTTTGTTCTAAATAATTCCGAAGAATCTTTAACATCCAAAGAACCTTTCTGTTCACAGAAGATTGTTTGTGGAGAAAAAAGGTTCTTCGGATTAAAAAAGCTAACAAAGAGATGATTCTTTAAAGAACCTTTGATTTAATGTAGAATCGCCAATGGTTCTTCTATGGCATCATTGTGAAGAACCTTTTAAGCATCTTCATATTTAAGAGTTTAAGAAAATTGTATTTCACATAGAACAGGAAATTCTTTATGGTGTCTTGTGGGTGTCACCCTGATTTATTGCAACATACTATTTGGACCGAATGCTATGATGTCTAAACAATAGAAATAAAAGTAACTGAACTGTACGAAGCGTTTATCATACACATATTAATCATCAAATGAAGCATAATAAAAAGATCGTTCAATCGTCCTTGCTGCATACAAGTACTGTTAACAAGTGGTCAATATTTGCTGCGGGCATGCAGTGCATTTAAACACACATGCTAATTTCAGCTCACAGCCATTGTGTTAGTCATGCTCAAAGCTGATGGTTTGTAGTGCTACCCGGTGGCTTGCGTGGGAGTTTGGGTTTAGCTCTAGTAAAGAGTCATCCTCAATTATTTATTGCGCTTTCACTGTGACCCACTTTACAGCACAGCGGTAACCACAATTCTCTCTGTACTTCAAAACGCATCTTTAATCTTTAATTAACATACAAGGACACCCTTCGACGCAGAAACTCGGAGAGAATCTTTTAACGCAGTTTACATGCAGACATGCACATAAACATACACAGTTTATCTCATCTATCACTCTAAAACATTCACAATCTATACCAATAAATAGCTCGTGGCCCATCACGCATATACTCATATAATAAGGTGGCATATCACTTGCACCTCAGCGTTCATTGTTTACGCTCATTTACTCCATTTTCTACCGCAGTACACCCCTCAGCACATACGACTCCAACAGTAAAGTGGGGATTTTAGTTTTAATGGGACATGATTTAGATTATGTACACATACCCTGCATGCATGAATATTAGCCTCTCTGCTCCTACATTAGCGGAATAGGTTTGATTAACACAAGGGTTGTAAATGTTGATTGCTGTTAGCATTGAGTGCATTAGCTCGCTAAGTAAACTGGGCCCCATTAAAATCTTCTAGAATAGACTGGGTGTGGTGCAATCTGATGAAGTTGCCATTATTTAATTGTATGTCGAGCCCGGTCAGAGTGATTTGACCCTATAGATCATTTTCTAAGGCTTTACCAGTGCATTTCCAGCATCATGGTCATTGGTGGTTTATGTAAGTGATGTACTTTGGATGAGATGTAAATTATTGACTCGATTTACAAAATGAATCACTGAATATTTCCTCACCTGATAAAAGCATTAGCTGTATTAACCGGATGATTGATTGGAATGTTTGCAGATGAACAGCGGACAGCTATTTCATAACATTAATGACATTTTAGATGAATTAACCTGATCACTCAACGTTGCAGAACGTTACAATCATTAAACGTACGGAAAAAAATCCTCTTATCCCCTGAAAACGTATAAAAGCAATTATTGAGCGTTCACCCTTTACCCCAAGGACTCTTAAATGGGATATTCTAATCTGGCAAACACTTTAATCTCATATTTTAACTTTTAGCAAAGTGCACTCGAGTAGACTTTGCCTCCTTAATCCTAGATTTAGTGCAAATATCCTGCATAAAACTTTTTTGTGTGCATATAATGCTGTCTTTTAACTTTCCCTCCTTCACTGAGATGGAACTGTGTCCTTCTCCAGTCTCCCAATGTGAACGAGACAGCTGTCTAGACGTTGCTCTTCTTGACCTTATCCTTTGAATAGTAATGACCTGCCAGGTGAAACTCAAGAATAAAGATCTCATCCCGTTTAAACAGCTCTGTCTAATCCAGACTCACACAAATTCATCTCCCTTTACCTTTTTTCACACCTGATGTGTCAGGACTTTTGCATTCCTCTCAGGGATTTTGTATATACTGTATTAAACATGCGCATCACACATTTATCAGTCTATTAGGAATTTCTCAGTGATTTGGGCCATTCTGCAAACTCAACAGCATGTCTGCCCTTTGAATACCCAAATCAAAGCGCTCAATGGTTGATTAAATCAGTCTATTTTTCTTTATTCACCCCCAATGTAAATGGTGACTGCTACGTTCTGAAACGTGTTCTTTTTTCCCTTATTGGTCCTTGATGGCCTTTCAAGAACTGGGTATATTTGTTTTTAATCTTTGTACTCGTGAGTTTGGTCCCTTTATCTCATTCACTGGTTTGTAAGGCAGTCAAAAAGCATCATTTATTGTGAAGTTGCTACACAAATACATTGGAATTGAAAATGTTTTCTTCAGGTTTATACATCCAACATACAACATGACTACATTATGTAGTCAATTATTTAATTTTGGAAACAATATTTTGTCTTTAAATATCACATTTAGTATGTATCTAACATATTTTAAATATTTCTGTGTAAAATGTGTTGGATTGATATAAAACAAATTGGTTGAACCTGTTATGTTTACTCAACATTTAAATGTTAAAGTTTTCAACTCAAATATTTCCCGGTCAGGGCACCTTTTTTTTCCAGGCTTCTGATTGGCCAACATGGCTCTTGACAGCGCTCATACGTGTTTTTGCATCTTCATGTGGACGCAATATTTTTTAAGGAAAACTCAGTTTATAAAAATACCTGTGTACATGTGGACTAGGCAAACATCTCAAAGGTAAATAAACATTAAACACTAACAAGTGTTTCTCATTACAGAAAACACAAAAAACACTTAAGAAAATGACTCTCTAACTGCAGTTTTATGCAAACTGGGGACTCTATTATAACACAACACAAATCATTCATGTAGTCCCTACTTGAGTGGATTAAGTTAGATGAATGAAGATGAAAAAAATCATGTTGTGACAATTGTTTTTTACAATTGTGATGAATTAAGTTGTATAAAGTTTTTCAGTGTTAACACATATCATATTTTAAAGCCCCTTTACTTGTGGCACATTAATGTGCAAGAAAGAAAGACATTTAATATTTAATTTCCCCTTTCATTGCATCCATCTTGAATTTGAATGACATGATTCTAATTCATTTGCTACATGTCACATTATGTCTTAAGTATATACATGTATATAGTCTTTAACTCAAAGGTCATACTGCAATGAAAACTACAGTGCCCTTGTGGACAGGTGCAGGAAGGATCTTCGCCTTGTGGTCAGGTGGAGGTCTTAGGTTCATCACTTGTGGCTAGAGGCCACGCTAACCTCTGCAGCATCCCCAGCAGGTAGCGTCTGCTGCATGACAACATGTCACATGACCCAGATAAGAGACGCTAACTCCTGCTGTCTCTCTCTGACCCCCACAGATCAACGGCTGTTCTTTATAAACACACACATACAGTTAGTCACACACAAACACACACCTGCTTCTAGCCACTCCTGGCCGCCTCCCTGGAGACACCCCGATAGAATCGTTTGACCTCTTTTTCTCCTCTCACCACATTAAGGAACAAGTTAAGTCACATATTGTTATTGTTTTTCATCTTCAGGAGATGTTCACACCTGAGTGTAAATTCAAGGAGTCCGTGTTTGAGAATTACTACGTTATCTACTCGTCCACCATGTACCGCCAGCAGGAGTCGGGTCGAGCCTGGTTCCTAGGCCTCACCAAGGAGGGTCAAGTCATGAAAGGGAATCGAGTAAAGAAAACCAAGCCCTCTTCACACTTTGTACCGAGACCAATTGAAGGTATAGTGTGTTTTTCAGTAGTGTTAAGAGCATCATGAAAAAATGAAATAATGACTGAAATACAACGAAATAAAAAAAATCGAAACGAATAAAAAAATCTTTTGATGAGTCATGTTAAACAAATTAGAATGCTTTGTTTGCAAACAAACAAGAATTTTATTTATCAAGGAATTTTTTGTTTTGTGAAAGGTATGGATTACAGCAAAAATGAACCATGATGACTATAGTTGAAAAATAGGAGGTCAAATTATAAGATTTTGATTGAAGATTACAAAAACAAATGTATTTGATGTTACATGTATTAATGCATAAGAGGACATTTTGACTTCATATTGATTTATTTACTTATTGTTGACTCTCCTTTGTAAATAGGGCTGTCCAAATAAATGGATTTTCAATTTTTTACTTTCAACAATTACAAAAACAAAATGCATTTATACTACTTTATTTTTACTTTAATTGTTTTTTTTTGTTTTTGTTTTTAACAAATACATGTTGTTCCAAAGTAAATGATCTCAATATTGGCCAAAAAAGTGCAATTATAATATTTGTCATGATCGAGCAGCCCTATTTGTAAGTAAGTATTTATAAATTCTAAGTATTAATCTCCTGACATATGTTTGCATGTTGCAGTTTGTATGTACAAAGAGCCTTCACTGCATGAGATTGAAGAGAAGCAACGCTCCAGGAAAAGCTCAGGAACTCCAACAATGAACGGAGGCAAAGCGGTCAACCAGGACTCCACATAGCAGGGCCCAACACAGGAGGCTGCTACAGCCCGGTAGCCCCTGCTCCTTGCGCCTCCAACCACGGGAACAGAACTACACGCTACAACGAGACGACGATCCGAACTCTTGCCTGTGAAACTTTTAGAAGAACACAGAGAGGAAAAAAGACACAAAAAAGTTACAGCTCCAATCAGGACTTGAACTCACATTTTATGCAAAAAAAAGCTCAATGGGCAGTCATTCGATTCACAATGATAGTAATATTCTTTGTTTGGAATTTATGCTGTGAGAAATGAGCTTTAAAACATTCTCAACTGTTGATTTTCATGTGAATGCTTTAGCACTTTGTCATGCTTTAATGCTTTAAGTTTCTCTCTTTGCTTAGTGTCATTACTATTAATTCTGTCTTTGGATTTTATGGAGATTTTCAAGTATTTTGGTTTTTGTATTCTTTGTAAGGCATATGCACTTTGGGACTCAAGACAGGGATGTCAAGTGGCTGAATGTAGAATTATTTTAAAGCAGGGCCGAGTTACAGAAAGCTTTCGAAGAGTTTAAAGGTTTTCAAAGCATTTAGCTGCTTATTTATTTTGGTAAGTGTCACTATTCATGCAACACTTTCTTCCGAAGTCTTGCCCTGATGCACACACGTCCAGCACAAGTGCACATGATGCTTTTTGTGTGCGCGCTGCCCTGTTCAGCTCCTCTAGACTGTGACTTGGTTTCAGTTGGAGTGCAACACTCCACGTTGGACAGCTTTGAGTAGAAAGTAGGATGTTTCCTGTGAATTATTCACAAATTCCATTAAAGCAAACCTAAAAATGTGAAAAAAAAGCAACTCCCCTTTTCTTTCTTATAATTTACCTCAAAATTGGACAAAAACAGTTTAAACTCAGGAAGCCCTAGTCCTGAATGTGTGGTCCATACACTAGCCCTGTCCAGTTCAAAGCACAAAGAAGGCCAGTTAGGGTACCCCATATGGGTTTCCAAGCAGTCGGCCTGGACAAGGCTAGTGAATTGTGGGTAACTGACCAGGTACAAAGCTGTCATTTATAAGTCTTCCACTACAGATAGCATGAGAGCTGTGCCCAAGTCTGCAGCAATGAGGAACAACAAAACTACGACACTTAAAACGCATGAGTCATAAGAAAGAGTTTGTCTATGCTCAAATGGACAGTGCTGTATGTAAAAACATGTGTCGCCTACAAACAGGCACACGACAAGAATGTCCGGGTTTCCAGAAAACACTATTAATTTGAGTGTTTCCTTGTGTACAAACAGAACTCTTTATTTTTCATGTTTGCAGATGTTTTCACCTTATTGAAACACTATCATATATGCATTATGAATAATGGGATGTACAAAACATGCATTGATATTATAAAGCAGAATGAAATTAGGATTGTTTAAGAATAAAAGTATGATACTTAAAGCTTTCAAGCTCTCTGTTTCTGCTTAGCATATTTGTCTTATAAAAAGTTGATCATAGAATTAAACATATAATTGCATAATGCTCCATAGAGGCAGCATAAATTGATTTGAGGTGTAACAATTGCTGTAAAAAGTAATGTAATTAAATAAATAAATATATTTAATATTTTAAATAAACATTATACATTATTTGAATTTTAATAAGAATATATATATCAAAATGTCAAAACTTAAAGGAATAATAATAAAAATATGTCATTAATAACAGCGTTTTATCTGCATTATAACAAATCTCTGCACAGAAAAAACGACATAAAAGTTGTCTAAAGTCATGTGGATTGTATTCATGAAACTTTCATTGTGTTTATTTGGAGGTGACACTAAAGCCTCCTCTGAGAAGTCCTTGGTTGTGTTAGGATGCCTTATAACAAAATATAAATGTACGGTTTAAAAAATGTTTTATCCCGCAGTTAAAGGTATAAGTCCATGGTGCAGGTATGTGAAAGTCAAAGCAGTCACGCACCAGTCCAACTTGTCATTTTGGGATAGCACTCCAATGCCCTTAATTTTCCTCGTTGTCATGGAAACAGTCTTTCCCTACTGTCTGTAAGGAGAAAGAGGAGAAGGAGGGGGTGGGGGAGGCGGTTGTTTTTAGGCAAATTATCAATTCTTCTATTTGCAGACAGCTTGTATTTGTGATTGTTTCAGTTTTTGTCTTTTCAAAGTCACACGCTATACGTGTGGATGGCAGTGATGTACCACTACAAGTCTCTGAGGGAAAGGACGGCATGTCTGTGTGTAGCCAGAGACAGGTAGAAGTACCTCTGTTCTTTCAAACGGAATTTGTAATGGTTCTGTTAAACGCTATGACCAAACACACATTGAGAATTACTAATAATAAGATTATTTCAGTATATAAAATCATTTTTCACATATCCAGTTATGTATACCCCTCAGTAAACCTGCTTGAATTTTTTTTGTGTTATATAACTATAAAGCCTATCTGAGCGAAAGTTGAACTGATTCTGTCAGCACCTCTGTAATATATAGGTACCGGTTTAAACCAGAAGGCTTGTTGATCTGGCATGGGAAAAATGTTAACTGCTTTCCTGTAAATCCGCTTCTTTCTTAAACAATATTGATTTGATTAAATCTACTGTAGCTGTAAACAGTCCCTATTCCATTCTGTCAGTATTACATTGATCTGCAGTTTTTCATGTAACTTTTGTTCTCATCTTCACTCATTCTGTTGTTTGGTTAGAGGTCTGATCCTGAGGGATTGCCTTGTTTTGTTTATCGACGTTCTTGGTCCCTCGGGAGTGACAGAAACACCCTTGAAGACTTGGAACATCGAGTTCTTTATTAAGAAATAATTGGTCTCCTTTCAATTAACATGTCTGGACTGCTCTCTGGGATCCTCAATGTGGGATAGGGGAAGAAGGATGACCCTGGATTAAACAATACAGCAACAATGCATGTTAAACAAGCTGTGTATGTTAATTCATTATATTATTTGTGTTATAGCTTATATAGTTGATTCTATAGGTCAGTGGTTCTCAACCTTGTTCCTGGGGACCCACAGCTCTGCACATTTTGCATGTTTCCCTTATCTAACACACCTGATTCAAATTATCCGCTCATTAAGGTAGAAATCCATGAACTGAAGCAAACGTGCCAGTTAAGGAGACATACAAAATGTGCAGAGCAGTGGGTCCCCAGGAACAAGGTTGAAAACCACTGCTATAGGTTATACTTGTTTTACTGTATAAATACATTTATTTTAGAAAAGGTGTTAAGTCTGTGAATGTTATGATGTCCTTTTATTATTAAACTGGACATGTATTGTCTAAATTTGGTGAATAAATGAAATATACAGATAATGAATGAGATCATGCACCTGTTAAAATCCCTCTAGGATTGAAAGTTAGAGGCATCACCATTTTTCTCTTCTGTATGTCAACAGCTCAAGAGCAAAGCGAATTGATCCATTACCCACTCTGTGAGGACAAAGTCTTTGTCCTTCCTGGGAGAATTATGGGATATTTTTGTCGGGGGTGTTTTTTGCTGTATTTTCCTTCATGCAGTCAGATTTTACAGGATGGCCCTTTGAGCTTCCACTCATTTACATTCATATATTCGGCAGATGCTTTTATCTGTAGTTACTTGCATTGAGAATCAAATTCATAATCTTGACATTGCTCTTGCAGTACACAGCTGTAAGGAACGACTTTCCATATGCTGACCAAATTCACATCCACAGCTTTTAATGTGAAACTACAAAATACAAACTACCCAAGCCAATAATTATTGTATTTATTTCAAATACAAGCATTTTATTACAAAAATGTCTCATTATGTTGTTACTTTTAAATGCACACTATAACACACTGCTAGGACGATCGTGTTAATAAAAAAGGATTTTGTCAGTCCACATTTTATGCCTGTTTCATCAAATCGTTTCAGCTTAGTATCACCCCTACAAAATTAGGCCAAACTGTATGTTTGTGAGAGGGAGGTGCTAGAATAAACAATGGGGCTTTGCTGCGGGGACACCTACACACAGAATTACGCAATATTCCCAGTCCACAGACACATTACTCATAAACGACAACAGCAGACATGACATAAGCAAACAAAGTAGCATTGAAGCAGCGGTAGAAGCTAATGGAGAAACAGTGACCCAAAATAACTGCAGAGGAAACTTCAACTCTGGAGCTGCTCTGCAGTGAGAGAGAGTCCATGTGACTCTTTCCTACTCACAAAAACTGCAAAACCAAATATTTTGGGTCTCAAATTCAAAATTGTCTGTAGGGGTTTGTTAGGTATATGTGAGGGATGTTTTATCAAATTTTAATCTGACAATTGCACAGTTCAGTGAATATAATAACACATGCCGCTTACAGTTTGCCCAGGGCACCACAACAGAAAGAGTGAGTGAATGGAAACTGGCAGATATAAAAAACCTCATTCCCTGCCAAAAATATTCCATTTGTTCCCTGACCACATACTATAGATCATTCAACACAAAGCACAGCAAAGCAGACACGTAGACTGATGTCACAGTATTAAATTACAGAATTTAATCATGTATGTTAATATTATATAAGATCTATAATATTTTACATTTTAATAGTAAGGAAAGTTTTTTTACTGAAGATTAATTTAATCACATTTTGTAGACGTTTTTAGATTCATGGTATAACAGGTGCAAAATGATTTCAATCTTTTGTAAATAATGTGTTATTTATTTACTATAAGCCTTATTGTATTTTCTGAAAAAAATAAAAAAAAATAATATGTCATACAATGAAACCTATAATATTATTCAGTTTTTAAAAATCATATGAATATACAATATATATTTAAGATGTTTAATATTACTGCACCACCAAAGAAAATTAAGAAAACATATTTTGTTTATATTCGCATGGTTGTTTATAAAAAACTGTTTAGACATCACTATTGTCCTCACAGTGACACTGATGTGATCTAAACATCTGCAGGACATGGACACCCTCTGCTGGTGAAGGTTTCTATCGGCACCAAACACCAGCTGTTTTTATCTCGCTATCTTTACAAATGTAAGGATGACACTCCTTGCAATGTAATATGCAGGCCATTTGTGAGATATACATATCATTCTAAAAATATCAACTTCATATCTGCTGGTCAATGTTGATCCATTCAAAGCCATACCATGTAAGCCTGCTTTTGAACTGTCCGTGGACTCCCCAGAGACATTTATTTTGTATTATTTTATTTTCGTAACATGAAAAACAAACACCTGATACCTTTTATAATTCATACCTGATGCAATTCAATGCTGCTGCACCGAAAGGCATCAGAGGGCAAATGTCAGAAGTGTGATTTTATTGAGCACCTCGCACACATATACATAAACCAGAGAGCCATTCAAAGGTCAGTCTCAGTCCGACAGACTCTGGCATTGGTAACTGAGTCTAATAAAAGAAATGGGTCCCAGCAGTCTTCTTAACTAAGAGGCTGTAGCTTAACAACCAACATAGCTCAACACCTAGTTTATAAGAACAAGGTGACAGACATGCAGCTGAGTGAAAATACAGCTAAAGTTACTGACACGTTTCTACTGTGCATCTTTACAGGCGTTTCCTTAAAATCATTGGAAAGTGGGATTTTGGTGGTGGGTGATGATGATGTCATCAGAATGGAGGGTGCCGATTGGAGAGTCAGGGATCCAGGGGAATCTATAAAATAGTTATTAAAGACATGCAGGAACGAAGCAAGAGGAGGAAAGAAGACAACTTTCATCTCAATATTAAATCCTGCTGATGAGAAAGGTGAGAAACAAACAAAATATGTATTTTTAATGGCTCAATGTAGAACGAGGAGAAAGGCGTTGTCTTGTGATGTGTAAAATCTCACCTCTTTAGTGCATTCCTATACCCAAACACCTTTATATTTTAACTTTAAAATTTTGCTAGAAATGAAAAAAGGTTTTTAATCCACATCTCTTCAATATTTTAATTTGAATATTGTTACTAGAATAATTGTAATCTTACACTAAATTACATTTAAATGTTGTGCTTTGATATTAGAATTTAACATAAACATTCATTTTGATTTTGTCTTTTTTCTATATTTCTATATTTAGGTTTAACTGGATTGTTTCGTCTAAAGGTTGGTCTCCACTGCAATGCATGCATTAAAAATATAAACAGTTGTTTTTTGCCATTATTAAAAATGCATGATTGTGTTCTAAAATAAATATAGGCCTACACTGATTGAAAAAACCTATTAAAAGCACAAAAACTTAAATATAAGTCTTTTGTATTTTTATTTATTTAAGGGCATGCAGTTAAAAGGACATTTACCAGTTCAATACATTTGAATTATTTCAATACTGCAGAAGTAATAACATGCAACTGTTACCTCGAAGCTCTCCATTTATTCTATTTCTTTTAACCCTAATTCTATTATTCTATTATTCTATTAACCTTTAATAATTAATGCTTGCGTAAGTTAGTTTAATGCAGTCATATCAAATACCGATAAATCCACTTAAACTTACTATATAAAGCACATTCTTTTACATTGTCCAACATTTTTCACATCGAACGCCCAAAATATTCACACTTGATCATTCGCTTTGTAATCAGATCTGCCTGGCTCATTTTATTTCTTTATTAACAGACTGTTCCTGTTAAACTATTTCTGGTTGGAATTTTAGTTTAGCTGATTAGCACATTGTCCTTTGCCAGCGTCTGTGCAGATGATGACTGGATTTATTTGCCTTCTATGAAAGTTGGTCCTCACAAGGGGACTCTCCTTGGGGACACGGTGCCCCTGTGGTCAGAAATAGCTGCATTATTTCCATCTCTTTGACCTTTTCAAAAAGGGACATCAACGGTGAACATGTGCCACCGTCTGGGAAAGGTGGGACCACACCAAATTCTAATCAAAGATGTCTTATTTCTGTGTTTATATGTGCATCTTTCAGATGCAGATTTGGAAATGGCTGGTTCTGTCTGTTGCGTTTGGGGTCACCTCATCTTACTGCAGTGCCTTAAGCCTTCAGCAGAAGGTAAAACAGACTAAAGTGCAAAGACAATCCTTTTCAAAATTCTTCTAGTATGGATTAATCAAAGTGAAAATGTATGCAGTATATTTGCGGGTCTTTGTTTTGCCCTTAGAATCAAACTGAACACCTGGCCGGTGAATCTCCTCTGGCTAATGTTACCGTATACCAGCAAGGTCACTTTGAGAACAGCTCCAAAGCACAAGGACTTCGCAGGAATAACCCTGAGTTCAGCTCACCTCTTGACCCTCTTTCGAGGAGCTTTTCGAAAGTCAGGAAAGACAGAAGGAGGTACTTTCAGCATTTCTGAACTGTTAAAAGTAATTTAGTATATTCGACGTGACCGATTGGGTCAGTGTTATGACCACACACTGACTGATCTTACTCTTTTGGAGAAAACATTTCTTCATAACTTCAGTCATCTTCCATGAATAGAGCTATCACTATGTACCAACGCCAACAGAGCAACTGCTTTGGTCTATGAATAAAACAATGGATCCGTTTAATATGATCTAATTATCACGGGAGGCATTTGTAGGTCTCCTACAAATCTAAAACAGTGACATAACATGTTTCCTAAGCTACACTACAGCTAAATTGATCAAAACCTAAATTATGATCAATCATTACAACTGGATTCATTTCTTTTGTCCAATATGAAGAAAGTTTGTGTTGTTTTGATTTTGGATAATAAAAATGCTTTTTCTTCCCTTAGGCAAAGGAAACTGCCCCCAAAACAGTCTGGACAAAATGTTGAGCGGATAATGCTTGGCGAGAGCAGTAATTTCAAGATTCTCAGGGCAGGAGACAAGTTTCAACATGCTGACAATGTTGAAAGCAGTCCAAACACTAAAACAAACGGCCACACGGACATGTCGACATTTGAAAGAAATCCCACTCACTATGTCAGAACAGAAGTTTCAAAAAAGAGGGGCCAGTCAGGAACATTTGGCCTCCCAATTGATCGCATTGGACATTTCCCACATAGAAGAGGCTAAACATGAAAGATCTCTGTATTTCTTTTCAACAGATTTCTGTTTGATGTGAAAGTTGTTTCTGAATATAAATAACTGATGTGTCTGAAAATGCTGTATAGACCAGTCAGTATAACCTGCTATTTATTGTTACTATTCATAAAGACTACAATCAGATCAAAGAAACATTATCATTTTTTTCCACAATAACATTATAATTTAAATAGAATGTACAGGAAGGAGAAAATCTGGGCACTTTGACATTATATAATGTTTACAATCAAAACCTGTCAAACACTTCAGCAAGCAGTCCATGTTTTCCAGTATAAAAATCGACAGCCCTCGCGTCTAGTTGGTTTAATCTTGTTTAAGTCTTCAGCAGTAGATTCAGATGCATTCTCATTCTGTCTTTTCATGGGACCCATTTTATCCTGCAGACTTCCTCTGAAGGGTGCGTTACTACGGTGTTTAGCATCATTTAGATGCAACAGCAGCATGAGCGGTCCTCGAATATAGCCTTCAGATACCTTAAACAAAACGTATATACACAATTATACATATTATATCAAATAAAATGATATATATTGCATAGATATAAATATATATAAATGTAAAGATAGTGTGAGATCAAATAAAATTGTGAATCAGTTGATTTGGACTCATTTCAAACACAGCCTCTGCTTCAGCACCTTGGAGAGCCACTCAAAAGCTCTTGTCTACTAAAGATCTTTATTCCCCAAGTTTTAAAACATAAACAGTGTTAAAAAAGTGTACACCCTACCTGTTTGTCTGTTGAAGTGAATTTTAAAGTTTCCATGGCTCTGTTGAACAATATGTGCGTCGGCTTAACAGGTGCACCTCCGACTTGCAGCAGCAGTGAAATAAGAAGAGCAACATAAAGCATTTTATCCGGTTGTGTTGAAGTGCACAGAATTCTGTTAAGAGCCTGTGTTGCAGTTTTGGAGTGAGGCTCATTCATTTATTTAAGCCTTTTAAAGTAAAGCCCATGCTGTACGTTTGTATACTGACGTCATAAGAACATTCCCGAATCCATTTGTTCTGTTAGGGCTGTTGACACCATAAGACATTTGAACCTTTTACCTGAGTTTCGGACCTAAAGCTAATGAAGTAAAATAAATAAAACATGTTATTTTGTCAGCCTATAAGACGCAGATCATTTATGCTAAGCAAGTCAGAACAGGGTTCAGCCAGCCTTTAACCTTTTAGCCCCAACTAGACCATCTCATCACTTTCCATGTCATATTTTCATCTCTACAAGCAGTCATATTTTCCTCATTCCTGGACAGACTGTGTTCACTCATTTGAAATGAATGCTTAATTACCATCCCTCTGATGTGCCTCCAAGGTAATGGAAAAAGTGACAGGAACATTTCCTAGCTCATAAAATCTGATGTAGGCTACTTACGTTTACAGCACGACACGAGGATCAGAGAAATTACTTGATGTAACTACTGAAGCGCAACTGTGACGCATGTAATGTAGAAAAGTAGAAAATGGATGAGTAAATGAACATCTAAAACATTTGGTAACGTGGCAGTGACTGCAGCAGAGATGCATCGTCCGGCATCATTATTAGTGTATCGATTTTACTCTTTATAAATGTATAAAATTGCAATATTGTATATTATTGTTAACTTGTTATATTTAAAAATATAATATTATAAATCTATTAAATATTACGAATTTGGATCAGTTTGGAGAGTGTATGAACATTTTATCTGACTGATTGTGACACTTCTTTGTGTAGATTTATTTTATTTATTTAATTGTTTGTTTGTTCATAGAAATTTTTTTGTATGTCCAGTCACTAGTCTGTTTGTTCAAAATAGAGACTAGTTTGGTTAAAATCAAGCATTGCCCACAACCGCAAAATAAATGTTATTCACACTTTGCGCTATCTGTAGGACTTTTATTTTGGAACGACCTTTTTCAAGCGGAAGTAGGTTCGCGTTTCGTTTAACAACAAAAAATGGACGCATAAATCAACGTTATCGACGTTTAAATCGCTCGTTAAAAATAAACCCAACACACATTATAATATTATCGATTCAATCTCAACAACATGGGAGGTGGTGATCTTGTAAGTACAGCTTCTTATTCTGTCTCGGTGATGTTACCGTTAAACCAGTTCGAGCCAGATGATAACAAGTGTTGTCTCGTGTAATTCACAACTTTTAGGGACCCAGTAAAATTCACAAACCCACTGTAAATCAGATTTCATTGTGTCCCACTGGCTCTATATGAAAGCGTTAACTTACTTGACCAACTTGACTAGAAGCAGTCCGTCCATTTAAACGTGATTTGTTTGTGTTGAGCCTACCTTTACTTACGTGTCTTTCACTCAGTTTATCTCTGTGAATCTTACCAGAACTTGAAGAAGAGTTGGCACCCGCAAACGCTGAAGAACATCGAGCGGGTGTGGAAAGCGGAGCAGAAACATGAGGCGGAGAGGAAGAAGATCGAGGAGCTGCAAAAAGAGCTGAAGAATGAGCGTGCACGAGAGGAGATTACCCGATATGCGCAAGAGACGGGCGCTGTAAAGTGTGTGACATTAGTCTTCACAATAATCACAACATTAATTCAAGCAATTCTTAATAAAAACATACCTTATACCTAATCTTAGTTTTGTTGCTCCCTCGTTTTTGTACACAATTTGGTTGTGAAGCATTTATCGAAATTGTACAAACGTCTTTGTGCCACCTTTCAGGAAAAAAGATGACCGTTTGGACTGGATGTACCAGGGTGCAGCGGGACAGGTCTCTCGGGACGAGTACCTTCTCGGTCGCCCCATTGACAAGCAGATCACCGATCAGTATGAGGAACCAGAGACTGGTCCATCTGCTGAGACAGGCCTACTGCCTGGATCCATTTTTAACCCCACAAGTGCTGTCTCTACTAATGATATGGCTGCCAAGATCAGAGAGGATCCACTCTTTGAGATCCGGTAAGCTGGTTGGGTGCTCCTTTACTAATTTTAAACTACTTCGAAGGGTTTGTAATGGTGTTAGAAAGTTGTGCAGTTGTAAACACAAATCACTATCATTTCCAGCAAACGTGAGGAGGATAAAAAGAGAGGAGTTCTTACCAATCCTGTGAAAATGAGAGAAATCCAAAAGATGGTAAGCAGTTCAAAAGCAGTTAATATACTTTGTTGGTATAAAATAGTTCTGTACAGTGTGTGACATTTTGGTTGTCTGGACCCAAAGTTGCGTCAAAATCTTGAGAAGGAGAAGAAAAAGAAGCGGAAGAAGGACAAGAAGGAGAAAAGAGAGGAAAAAGAGAGAAAAAAGGAGAAAAGGCACAGAAGGAGAAGTTCAAGCTCTGATGATGAGGACAGGAAGCACAGGTACAAATAAGGGTGTTTTATTTTGTATTTTCTTTTCTTTGGATTAATGCAATAATGTTTGTGTCTGTTTTTGCCAACCAGGAGAAAAGAGGAGCGATCAGATCTCACAGTCTCGAATGGACATCACAAATCAGGCTATGGACTCCAAGTAAGTAATTCATTCTCTGGCTTGTATTGTTCCATTCAATGAAGGTAAATGGTTACCAATGGTGATGATTCCGTTAATATCTTTTACCCCACTGAGTAAATATTTATCATAAGTTAGTTTGTTATCTTAACATTGTTTTTGTGAATGCATTGTTGTGTGTTTGTTCGTTGTGTATAATTAGTTGTTTACCCATCTGTCTATCAGTTACCAGCACCAGCAAACAGATCCCATCATTCTTCAGTATCAAACCACTCAGAGCACCGGTCAAGAGACAGGAGCCGTTCCCCCAAAGCAGACAGGGACAATCACTCAAAACAAAGACAGAAAACCAAGGACCCCAGCCCACCAAGACACAGGGAGCGTTATCAGAGACCACAGTATACCAATTACAGCAAGTATGTGTATGTTTTATCATTTTATTTGAAGGTATTTTTGGGTTAGAAATGAAATTAAGAACATTTTAATAAGTACCCTTGGTAGTCAGAACGGTTCTTTTAACCACTCTAGACATTTAGTGTTGTCAGTTGCTTGGAATGCAACTTAAACAAAGTGTTTGTTTTTTCACAGGCGCCTCTCAGCTGAAGAGTTAGAGAAGAAGAGAAAAGAAATGATGGATTTTGCCCGTGAAAGAGAAGTGGAGAGAGAGAATAATGTGCAGAGATACAAGCGACAAGAGGAACAGGAGAAAGCTAGAGAGAGCGACAAAAATAGCAGTCATGCTGCCTTCATACAGTAAGTATACAGTCAGACTTCCAATGAATGTTGTATGTTACACAAATAGTTGTGGTAATTTTAGTCTAATTCTTGATCTAAGAAGGTATCTGAAAGATTTAAAGTATTTTAGCCAATAATAACATTTGTGTTATGTACCCATCTGCTTTTTCTGAACTCATATATTTTTAGTGAGTGCCAGCCCCAGTCACCATTTACTTTCATTGCATTTCCCTAAAATAGAAGTAAATGGTTAAAACAGAAAGATTTTGGGAGTTCCTATAGATCCACCTGTCTGATCAGGTTTATTTCAGCAATTCATTTGTACATCTGTCAACAGTGATATAAAGCTAGAGAGTGCTGCAACCTCATCTCTGGAAGACCGTGTGAAGAGGAACATTCACTCCATTCAGAGGACCCCTGCTGCTCTGGAGAAGAACTTCATGAGAAGATGAGACAGTCACCACAGCATAAATGCTCTCTCTTGTTTTAAAGTTTTACAGAATGTTTCATATTTCTATAGATTTTTATGTAGTCAGATCAACCTGTAAATAAAATTCATGAAGTTGCTCAGGGGTTTAGCCCCATCGGACCCTTTTCTGTCACCAGTACTAACGTGTGTATATAAAAAAAACTCGTCTGATATACACGTAGGTTTATTTTAACATGTTTTGTACAGTGTTTTTGGTGGATATTGGTTATGTTCAAATTTTGGTATTAATGCATATACTTTTTGTTTTACCTTTGAAATGTATGACATTAAGCTTTGTCTCAAAAATAAAGAGACTAAAGGTTATTTTTTGACTCTTGTGCATTTTAGAACTGACATACGTGCTTGTTTTACCCCAGTCTCGGCCGAAGTTATATTTCATACAGTATTTGTTTTTTCTTCCCTAAAACTAATTTTATAAAACTGAAAACATGTCCTATTAACACACAGAAAACACAGGCCACATATTTATGCTTAATTCAGTTTATTGCAAGCAGTCAATGCTTCAGAGCAAAATAATACTGAGATTGACAAACACTGGTCACAGAAAATCACTGATATTTACTGAGGCTCATTCGTTTCATTGATTCAAAGCAATAAGATATGACCAGCAGCATGTCAACTTTGGTGGAGGCCTCGGACTGAATGTTGCCTTTGGTTAGCATGCTGTTCTGGATTTCCAGAAGTAATTCTTGCAGCCTGGCATTTTTGGTACATTGTCTCTTCTCATCAGGTCCAGTCCATTCTGTAATAACTCCAGAGATGGGCTGTCAGACTGGACGGCTGCCGGATCGGCATTACTGAGTAGCCACTGGAGCTCTGGAAGGGTGTATCGTTCAGTCATCTGCAAGAAAAAGGGGCAAGAAATCTTTGTGAAGAACTTGCTTCAAATAAGATGTTCTGTCTTAAGCAGAACATTGAGCAGCAGCATTAAGACAAAAGTGTTGAAGTGATGATGATGATGATATAGTCTCCGCTGTAGTGTCAAGTTTTACAAAACAATCTTACCTTTTCATCTGCTGCTGCGCCTCGAGATTCTTCTATAGCAGGGTTCAAAACCACATGAGACCGGCCACATGATATAATGCCCGCTGTCATGGCCAAACAGAGCAGGGAGAGAGTGAGATGAAGTTGAGAGGAGACCATCTCTGCTGTTTTGAAGAACTTGGCTTATTCAAACTTGCTTTAAGCCTTAAGGATGCAGTGCTCCCTGTTTGTCTTGTGGAATATCTGGTCTGTCATTTATAGTGGTGCCTTCTCTTGCATAGAGTTCAAATTAGTAACGCACCAAGAATTTTACTACTTAAATATCAACTGATAATTGAGCTGAAGTGGTCCAGGCTAATGTGTGCTGTCATGATTTCCAAACAGAGATGGAACTCTTTATTTGTATTCTCTTAGTTTCCTAGAGAAGTCAATTTGTGTTATTCTGAACAAACACATGAAGCGGAACCCCCAATAAACTGATAATTAGCCCCCATTACATTGATCTGTTGCTGGGGTGATGTCTTGGCCAAAATTTGGGGTCATAAATTCTTGCTGGCCACCATTAGCAAATGGATGTTGCTTGGTAAGAGGTCAAAAACATGCTTCTTACACAGTCTGCATGTCTTTGGAACTATGAAACATTGTTATTTAAGTGACTATTTTCTGAGCATTTACTACTACTTCTTGTTTATAAATTAATGTGGTAAGTTTGTGATGATGGATGATGTTGATATATTTTCTAAATGGTTTGTGTGGTTGCTCTGTATATGTGTGCATATTTCAGCCTTTTTCTAGTCCTAAATTGTGCGCGTTAGTTTCACAAGTTTTGGCACTATTGGCCTTCCATAAGAAAATATGGCAATTCTTATTTATAATGTAGGCTGTGCGGACATATGGAGAAAAGGATCACACGTAAGTTAACTATGTGTGCTTCTCTGCCGCAGAAAACACACAACCAATGGGGGCAGTCTTGTTTAATTCTCCATCCTGATACTGAAGCCAATATGCTTGGACAGATCAGTATAGCGTATTTACTATTGCTTTAACTGCTACCAGAAAAACATAATGCCATACTACCACTAGATGTCTCCATGTCACATCAAATACACACATTGGCTGACTTGTTGCCTTGCTGCCTCAGGAGGCAATGACTTCAGAGGCAGTGTTTAGGCAGAAGGCAGCTCTTTATCATTTTAGAGCTTTCGGACGCAGCCATTGTTTACATCAGCTTTCGGGTGAGATCACGTGATGTGCGTGTTTCCTGGTACGATAATCTTAATATTATCTATTTATCTTGTAGTGTGTGACGAGCCAGGAGTTTCGAATCTTTTAGTATGAGCATGGTTACGATTTTAAATAAGAGAATCTATCAAGAATCTTATGTTTGTGCTGCAACCAGATTTTATAACAGGTCAGGATTTTTAAACTCCTGTAGTCTGATGCAGGCTTTAGGTCAAGCAAGTGAGATGCAACCTTGATGCAATAGCAGCAGGTTATTTGTTATTTTAACAAGCACAGTTTCCTGCTATGATGTGGCCTAAAGCCCAACTGTATTTTTTCATGCAGGTCATTTTTTGTAAAAACACAAATGTGCTACATTTCTAGTATTTTAAACAGATATAGAAGATTTAAAATCGGTCTATAGTTTTCTTATTCACTAGTGTCTATGTGTGATTTCTTAATAAGAGGCTTAATGCAACTGGTAGCAACTCTTTCAATAGTTTGTTGGGTATGGGGTCTAGCATGTTGTGGGTTTAGAAGCTGTAATAAGTTTAATGAACTCTTACTGTTCTATAGGCTAGTTGAGAAGGCAAATGCACGTTATGTGTAGAATAAAACCTAACATGAGTTGTATAACATCATACAATTATTTACAGCTTTATTACAATTTAAATCAATTTTATGGGAAATAACATTGGTGAGGGAGTAAAATCCTAAATGTTAAATACAAAATAAAGGTGCTTAAAATGTTCTTCACAGCAATGCCATGAAGAAACATTTTTGGATCCACAAAGAACCATTCAGTCAATGGTCTCCATGGGACCCAGTCAATGGGACCAGAGACATGCAACAACTGACACTAGACCAAGGAAACACTGGGGTTTAAATACACAAACTAAAGAGGGCTAACAAGACACACATATAGGAGACAATCAACAGGAAACCAATGAACAAAGAAACTACAAAGGACTACAACAGGAACAGGAAATACAATACAAACTAAAAGTCCAAACTAAAAGGGGGAAACACTGGATCATGACTTTTTCTATGGCATCGAATAACCTTTTGAAGCGCCTTTTTTAAAAGTACCCCAAGGATATAATAAACAATTCTGGTTTGTGTTTTTGAATCTCGAGACGTAATATTAATTATGCTGCTGTTTTATTGTTGATATATCGGTTCAATGAAGTAATAAAACAAAAGGCCAAACAGAAATATTTGTTTCTATGTAACTGGCATTGCTGGTACAAGGAGTGTGCATATTATTTTAGGATAGCGAGATTATAAAGCAAGAAGCCACAGATATGCATCAGCAGAGCATTTCTCCAACCAGTTTTTGACATTGTGCCGTATGTTACTAATGTGGCATTCCTTCAAGACATTGGTTGGTCTGTGGGTTTGGATCAGCCATACAATCAACACAATCATTCCTTCCAAATGGACAACGAAACACAGGGATATATCCCCCATATAAATGGATATTTTGAAGCAATAACAACATTTCTGCCCTGGTGATGTAAGTTTGTTCATAATCGAAAATGTCCTGAAACACAAAGGCAACATAGTTGTGATCTAGATTGTCAAAAATATATAGATATTGCAAAATGTTATAAAGATGGTGTGGGTTGGCACATTTTGCTCCACACGGTGAGTTCAGAGTGAAGAAAACAGTACAGGATGACTGTAATTGCCATCTGTCTATTAATTCACTCATGAGACTGGTTCCCTGTTCATTGGTTAGTAAGCGATACTCAGCATGGTCAGTGGGTAGATGGTCATGAAACATAGGCCTGGCAGCGATCACTCTGTTACCCTTATATAAACGGCTGATGCTGCTGAGTCCTTGACGAATTTGTTGAGTATCGTCACCAAAGCTGTGTGGTCCCTGATGGTTGCATTCTTGTCGTGGTAAAACAGCAGCGAATGAATACTGATTATTCCTGTTGGTCCTGCAAGAAAACATTTATAGTACAATGCATTATTGTAAATGCAAAATAAAGAATGTCACCATAATATGAAGCAGCAGTGCTTAATAGCATCATGATGTTTTATAGGAGACAATTTACTCAAAATGGATTAAAAATCTCTCAAAAAGCCATGAGGAGACTAAGGGTATCCATTACAGGACATCTTACAACATATCACCACAAATAATATCATCAATATTAAATTACTGAGTCAATTTATTGTTAGTTACAAAGCAGATGGAAAACATACACAGTTCTGATATCACGTATGATGCTTGCCAAAACTCCAGAATCTATGGCATCCACTCTGCTGTGTGTCCAGAAACAGAGAAGATAAACCAGGACGGCTCCTCTAATGATCATACACATCTGAAAAAAAGAACAAATAACAGAAGTGATACTAATGAATAAAAGATTTTCAGAATTCATCCTGACAGACCATAAAAATGTAAAAATTTCTCTCAGACACAAATCCACATAATGTAGACTAATATTCATATTTTTAATAGCTTTAAGACTTACTGTAAGATGCTGTCAATAGACAATGAAACAACCAAATAAAATTGGATTCCTTTTGCAATTTGTGTTTGCGGCTTTATAGATGGTCCTTGTCTCTGGTTTTATCTTTAGGAAATTGTGACATTTCTTTTACAACACAGCAAAAACAGTTCCCTTTTCTCGGAACAAGTTTAAGTCTTTTTATTAAACAACACATGGCCTGGTTTCCCAGAAATGAATTAGATTAAATCAGGACTACGCCTTAGTTAAATAGGGACATTTAAGTAGCCTTTACAAACATTCTTTAAAAAATATATTTTGAAGAATGTTGGTAACAGAAACCATTTGTCCCCATTGACTTGCATTGGTTTTGTGTCCATACATTAGAAGTCAATTATGGATCAACAGTTTTTGGTTCACACATTCTTCAAAATATCTTCTTTTGTGTTCTGCAGAAGAAAGAAAGTCACACAGGTTAGAAATGACAAGAGGGTGAGGAAATTATGACAGAATTGACATTTTTGGGTGAACGATCCCTTTAAATGATCTTAGTGAATCAATGGTTAATTATAAAACTGTTAGAATTCATAATACATATGCATTTCTGATATCATGCTGTTTCCCATGACTGCAGGTTTGTCAAAATTCACAGTAAGTACTTTGTACTTTTTAAATGATTCAATACTGTGTTGACAAGAACTTTTTATTGGGTAAATATTTGCAAAGCACGTGCAGTGAGAAACATAAAGCATGACTAAAAATCCAGATTTATGGCAAAAAATACGAGATGCAAGGTTTCAGAAGAACAGCAGCATACCGAAGAATAAAATGTATAAGTAGGGGATAATGTACAGTCAGACGGTTGGTATCGCAGAATAAACTTTTTATGAAATTTAAGTAGGCTAAGTTAAATGTTGAGTTTTGTGGTCACCATCATACAGAAGAGTGGTGCTTGTGCTTTGTGTATTTATCTTTGTGTACTGTTATGATAAAGGAATAGTTCACTTTAGAATTTAATTTTATAATTATTTGCTCCCCCTCGAGTTGTTCCAAATCTGTATAAATTTCTTTGTTCTGATGAACACAGAAATAAATTTGTACGAATGCTTGTAACCAAACAGTTTTTTCACATGTCTTAGTGACTTGCACATCAAAATGATCAGTTCACACTTTTAAGAGCCATTTAAGAAGAATCTGACAATGGTTAAACATCTCTTTTACTAGTGTTATAATACTTGAGATTGTCATTTGGTTAGGGTTTCCCAGTACAAGAAGAAACATCTCCTTGAAATTTGAAGTTCATATTTATTTATCTTGAAAATTCTCTTGTGACAATCAGCATACTTACTGTTCAAATATTACTGTACAGATAAGAGAACACTCAGTGCAATAAGACAAAAGACATAGGCTTTCTACCTCTCACAGTGCACATTTTACATACAAAGAGATTGTACATTATTACATATCTGAACTGCACCCTCTGGGCACAAGAGAGTTAATTTCAAACAATCATCTTTATTGTTGACCTGCATACAGTTTAGGCTGGCACACATACAAACGGTTAAGCTATACTCTAAACCTCCATGTTTTTGACACTGTATACCAAGTGCTTCCCCAGGTTATGTGTTTTTCTTTAACCTCTGATCTAAGATCAGCTCGCTGAACCTTTTTGGGTACTCTTGCCATTATGAAAAAAATGATACTGTATCTGTATTTCTTCCCCAAATCCAAACCTAGCATCTGATGCACTATATGTTTGCAGTCTCTGTGACCTCTCACTTAGTGTGACCCGGTTACAGTGAGTATTGGTCTCCAAGGCAACACATGTCGTACAGGCATCGCTTTCAAACATGGAGGTCAAAGGGAGAAATGAGGGTCGGGGGTACTACTAGGATCCAAGTACTTTGACAATGCAAATGTTGCATTGGTTGTGCAAATGAATGACCACTTGAACTGATCTAAGAGGTAGAGGGAGAGTGGCAGGTATCCGGCTAAGTAATATGTGGCAGAGGATTGCAAAATCGCAGCTCTCTTGTGTACAGCCTCTTTGTTTATGCAGCTATAATCCCTGTTACCAGGCCTCGCAGCCATGGGTTATACATACGTACAATAGCGGAGAGCTATTGCTCATTGGTTTGTGTCGCTAATAACAAGCATTTGTGTCAGTCTGAAGTTTCCAACCAATCCAATAACTTATGATAAATGATGGCACAGTCATTCTATACAAGACCACTGCACAAAAAAACCCTCTTCGTTTTACAACTATCAGTCCGTGTACACGATTCTTAAATAACGCAGAGTTGCAAAAAATACAGCTTTGATATTCCAGATTGTCATTAATCTCCGGGTGACCATCCTCATTGTGCACATCAGAGGATTCTATTGCCACAGTCCCAAAGAAGAGAGGGTTCCCCCTCATTATTACAGATTGACATGCCATACATCAGGGGTTTTCAAACTTTTTCATGCCAAGGACCCCCAAATATGATGAGACTTTTGCGAGGGACCCCCTTTCTAAAATACGTTTCCTTTTTTGTATAAAGAAGCATTTCAACTGTTAGACAAACAGTTAGTGTGATATTATTAAGACAACATATTGTTTGTAGAAATGAAACTGTAATATCCTTTATCATTTTACAACTTTTGCAGTCTTTTGTTTCTCAAACATTTTCTGGGGACCCCTTAGAACATTCTGGAGGCCCCCTGGGGGTCCCCGGACCCCAGTTAGAAACACGTTCTAATTAAAAACATCCCATTATGTGCATCACACACATTTTATAGCCTGTGCAATGACCTGACCCTATGTCATTCTTCGCAACCTGCTATTTAAATTACTACGAAAACTAAAGGCCAAACAAATGAGAGCATGATTTCAACTGTTGATAAATTGTTGATCTGTTTCCTTTCTTAATAAATAAACATTCAAATAAATGATCTTATAAAGTGTGGAAAGGCAGCAAGAAGTAAGCTAGCCCTAATCCAGTCACTATAACATCCAGTGTTACAATAGATTTCATTCAGTGTGGCACAAAACCACCGAAGCATCGTCTCTAGAGGTCTTGAAATCGAAAGGCAAGTAAAAGCTATTGATGCGAAGGTACTGATTGTGTTTTGCGAGAAACTGAATTCAAAATCAAATAAATATAGAAAAACAACAACTGCATCGGGCTAACTCTACATAAACTTTGCAAAGATCTTCCATTTAATTTAGAAAATATCTATAGATGCTAGGTCATTTAGGAATCACGTCGAGTATAAAAATATTCGATATCCACAACGATACGAAAACAGCGCGGAAATATTGCTATGGTAACCCCGACTCGCACGTCCTCTGGCGGGAGCACGCTCTGATTGGCTGCTACAACCCTGCGTGATAATAAAGGGTGGAGCGTGACCCTAAAGTGCTCACAAGACCAGAAGGTCAAATGGCTGTGTCCCAGAAAACAGTGTTCTGAGCGGGGTAGGGGGGCGGCCCGTTCTTCTTCGCCCCGTTGGTTTTCTTCCAGCTGGGCGCGTTAGGCGGGCTTTCTCCCTTGCATGGGCTACGATCGGGAAGCCGCTGATGGGATCTGATCTCCCGACAGAGTCGCTGTTTCCTCTCAATCTGCTCCAGCATGGTGCTGTCATCGTACAACCAGGGCATTGGGTGCATCTGTAGGACACATGATGAATTAGCTCATTTTACAGTTAGATAAATCAAAATGTGTGGTTTGGTGAGGAGTAAAATACCTGCTGGAGATCGGAGGGCTGTCTTTGAGGTGTGCTCATGGGAGATGGTGTGGAAAATGACCGGCCTTGCTTGGGAACTGTCTTCAAGTCTGCAAGGACAAAATTCAATTGAAATGACACACGTTTCTATGTAAAATGGGAATTTCAGGTTTAATTCTGTTCTTACCAGAATTCGAGTTCCCCATCATTGAACTCATGGAAGACCGTCCAGACCGGATGGAAGACACAATGGCTGAAGATCCAGACCTCATGTCCCTGTCATGTGCTTTGGGCGACTCTGTGCTATAGCTTCTATCTTTGCAGTCCCGTCTGCTCATTAAATCGCTGCCATTGGTGATCCTTTCCCTCCCCCTGATCTCCGCGCCGTGGCTCTTCTCTTTGTCCTGACCGGATTCCACAACGTGCTTGCTGCTGTCCCTACTGTCCCGTCGACTTTCGAGCCCAGTTCTTCCCCCATCCTTACTTTCATATCTAGGAGGCAGTTCTATCCCATAGCAAACTTTCTCCCTGCTGTCCCGTCTGGTGTCTAGACCATTTCGTAGCAGTTCTGGAATATTGCATCCTCTGTCTTTACTGTCCCGTCTGTGCAGCGGCTCCGCAGTGTTGCATCCTCTGTCTTTACTGTCCCGTCTGTGCAGCGGCTCCGAAATGTTGCATCCTCTGTCTTTACTGTCCCGTCTGTGCAGCGGCTCTGAAATGTTGCATCCTCTGTCTTTACTGTCCCGTCTGTGTAGCGGCTCCGCAGTGTTACAGCCTCTGTCTTTGCTATCTCGTCGAGGCGGCGCCTCTGTGCTACAGCCTCGGTCTTTGCTCTCTGGTCGGGGAGGTAGCTCCGGACCATTACATCCTCTGTCCTTGATGTCTCTTCTGGCTGACTGCTCACTATTTCCACAGTCCTTGCTGTCACGTCGAGATAAGGCTTCAATGCCATTGGGTTCTTTGTCTTTGCTGTCTCGCCGATGTGACTTTCCACTGCTGCTGCGGTCCTTGTCTCGTTTGGACTCTTTGCTGTGATGGCTGCGCTCTTTGTGCTCACGTTTGGATTCGGAACTGTGACTTTTTCCCTTGGATTCACCTAGAAGAGAAGATATTAAAGATATTTCAGTGACTTATAAATACTGAAGGTATTTCTGCACTGCAGTACAGATTCTACTGCAGTAATATATTTTGGCCACAAGGTGTCCCTTCGCTACTTAGGGATTGTTGGATGTTGTTTTGCACTCTGTGGTCTGTGGCATCAGTGCTCCAGGCAGTTGTGACAGGCGTGGCACAGAAATTCATATAGTGGCAGATGTAAAAAGTGTATATAGGCTATATCAATTAATTAATATAACATCTATATAAATTTATTAATATAACATCTATATATATTATGTACACATATATATACATATATATATACATTATGTATATTATATCACACACGCTTTTTATACATTGTGGAGGCATGAGATATTTTTAATTTATATATAATGTTCTTTATACTGTGTATTTCATCCGTCACCCTACCTCTAAACCTAACCGTCAAAAAAATCTAACAATTTTGCTCTTTTACATTTTCAAATAAGCATTATTTATTAACCTATATTTACAAAGATTAAAAAAAATTTAAAAACAAAAACATGTAGTGATGTGTTTTTTGAACGTAGTAGTGCCATTTATTAAATATTTTGCAAAATGAACTCAAAATATTAATAATTTGTTTAATATGCACCTGTTGTTATTAATCATATAAAATATTTTTATTTGTAAGGGATAATGTACAGGCAGTCGTGTTTACTTTTGATTTTAAGGCAAGACAAGTCGCTCAAATGCCAGGAACAGGCAATCTGGTTTAATCATTTATAAATATAATGTCAAATATGTATTTATTTTTTGTGTAATATTAAACTGTGCCTGTCAAAATCATCTGTAGCATCGAGGTTACCATGTGTGTTTTGTTATCTGGGAATATCATCCCTCGGAATGCAGCGATTGGCCAATCAGAATCAAGAGTGCTGCGTAATAAATATTATTAACAGTTTGTTGTCTTAATTTTTGCTGTCATACCACAGGACACATGCACAGTTTATTTGTCAACTACCCATATGTGTTCTCTTCAGAGAACATGTTGAGTCCCATATGATGGAATTTAGGTATACAATTTTTTGTTTGAGTTCGATTGAAGAAAGGAAATAATATACATCTGGAATGGCAAAAAGGTTTTGTAGTGCCTCCCTGATTATCTTCTGAAAAAGTGCCTTTGTGTACTGTATGCCAGTATTGCTAATGTGTGGTAGACCTGTCTTCTGACTCATAACACAATCGGCGAGTGGGTTCATAAATAGGTCACACGCTATGTTCGCAATCTACAGTGACGACAGAACACCACAGCCACAAACTGCATGAGACAACATACAGGTGCAGCACAGGTGCAGGCCTCTAATAGATCATATGAAAATGTGCACAGTCAACCATGCCCGCAAAAACAGATACACGTTTCACAACTACCAGATGAAACCTATAATCACCAACAAAATCAGGCTCTACAGAGGGATTGGGAACTGAAAAAAACAATTCAGACCAGCATAAATGACTGGTTTATACTGGTTTTGCTGGTTAACCAGCTTTATCATACTGCCTTATACAGGTCTTGCTGTAACAGGTCTAAGGCTGACGATGGTGACCAGCAATGTCCGTCTTTTCTATAGGATTCAAGGAGAACGCATCAAACTAAGACGCTAATTAACACCATATTAAAATATGAGCTATAGAGAGCTAGGACAGTACGTGTTTGTACAGGCAGTACTGCGCTACTGTTCCTCCGAGAGCTTCACACATTCATTGCAATGGGGCCACCGTGACCCGCATCGTGATTGGTCTTCAGCTCCTCTGAGGGAGATCCCTCCCCCCACCTCTTCTGTTAACAGGATGAATGATCAACTCAGAATGTGTGCTACATTATCTAGTCCTCTTTTAGATAAGAGGTGATTACATTTTCAATGGGATGAACTGATTGGTGTCAAAACCTTCTTGACAATCTGACTTTTCATTCAGCAGACACATCCGCAGATACTTATAATACCTGCATTACCTGGGACTCAAACCCATGACCTTGGCACAATGAGGTGCCATGCTCTGCTAGTTGGGTGACTCTAAAGGGGCTGGCAGTGTACGAAGTGTCTCTAGAGACATTGACAGTGAATACATGTATGAACTTACAGTATATATGAGCTTCTTTAAAGACGGTTTCAAAGCAATAACTTAAACAAACGTTACTGCGCATGCTCGCGTTTGTGGCCAAAACTTAACTTCCGGTACACATCCGCAAAGAATAGAGTCCCTGCAGATTATTCCTAATAACAAGCAAAAGAAATAACAAGTAAATGACATCAGCTAGCAAGTTATGTTAAGTATGTCTAGTCAGTATTAGTTTGGGTTACCAGTAGAAGAACTGTTACTTGGCTAAACTTAAATGCGACAAAGTTACACAACCCATTCAACAAATTGTTTATTTAATAAAATGAATATACAACAAAATTCAACAAATTGTTTATTTAATACAATTATTAAGTATTTTATTTTTATAATAAAATATAAATAGTTATATTATTAGCCACTAGCCAGACCGATCAACAAACACAGACCGGAAGTTAACTTTGGACCAGGTGCATGAGCCTGATGAAACCATCTATAGTGCAAAAATAACAGAAACACCTACAGACACTTTTTTATTTTAGCCTTCTGCACTATTGGAACTTAAATGTAAATAATTGTCTGTGAAAGATTATCCTTCAGCGGGTGCAGATGATAGACTCCCATAGTGTATTAAAATAATGCACTTCTATTGTAATGGAAAATATTGACTGAATAACAGGTACTACATTAACTGCCGCCATATGCAGCACCAGACACTTACAGACCTATTTGCTACTTTGGAAACAATCCATATTTCTATATGTAGTGTATTTATAATCTACATCTAAATTTTTCTTTGTGGGCCACTTTCAGAGCATTCTGGTCATTGGTTCAGATTTGTTTACATATTTAAAGAAACATGCTGCTGTTTTAATGCATCACCAGCGGGTCGTCTGCTTTTGCCTCTTAATCTCTCTAGATTAAATCTTATGATCTATGTCAGTATTCAGAGTAGACCATTGTGCAAAGAGAAGCCTGCCAAAACAGATCTTTGCCAAACGCAACCTTTGTGAATTGAGACAGAACGATAGAACGATAGATCGATAGAACGATAGATCGATAGATCGATAGATCGATAGATCGATAGATCGATAGATAGATAGATAGATAGACATACTCTCTCCCGACTCCTTGCTTTTTCTGCTGCTGGTATTCTTCTTCAGCATGTTCCTGCCAGTGGTAAATAGGTTAGTGAGCTCATCCAGTGGGCTTGTGGGCGTCCGTGAGCGTACCACTGAGACATTCTGCATAGAGCCATGATGGCGTCCCCCTGAAGCAGCATCCTGAGGCGGCGAACCCTTTCCATGAGGCGTGGCAGAGGCGCTCCGAGGAATGCCAGCTCCAGGAAACGGGCCGTCGAAAGGTGGTGACCGCATGAGGCTAAGAGGCGTCAGGCAGCGGCCCATGCTAACAGGTGAGGGGCAGGCCGAGTGACTGCGCTGATAGGCATGTGAGGAGGAGGAACTTTTGTAGAGGGCGCAGGGCAGCGGGGGCGCTGAGGATCGCCCTGACACTGTTATGGTAGGAGTAGCTGTTAGCTCCCTCTCTGCACGTCTGGAGTGCGAGGTAGAGGCAGACGTTTCCAGAGAGGATGAGGTTGGAGACTTGCTGTACGAAGCGTTCTCTAACGTGGGAATCTTGGCCATGTCTAGAGGGGTAAGCGGGGACTCGTCCGAATTCGGCGAGCACTGAGCCGGGGCCGGAGGGAAAACTAGCAAAGGTGGTCTGTGGGTCAACAGGTTGGGGAAAGGGGCGGGGATGTCACAAAGAGACGTCCCCCGAGGTGTGTTGCAACGACTTAGAGGAGTGTGGATATCAGCCTCGGGTGGGCAGGGAGTGGGACATTGCGAGCGGTAGCTCGACAGATCCCATCGCGAGTCGTATTCGTCCAGAGCGGGATATTTCATCTCTTCATAAACAGCCTCACCGGGCTCGTCATCCTCAACACGAGGGGTTGGTTCGCGAGGGGCCGCGTTCCCAGACATCTCAATGTAAACGGGTTCATCCATGTCTGAGTCCTGCTGTGGGCCCTGAGTCTGGGGAGGAGATGGAGCCTGGCCATTTCTTGAGGACGGCAGGGTGGGCGAACCTCTTGAACCGTGATTGCGAATGTAAGATTCGTCGAAGGAAGTGCTCAGTTGTGTGTTAGGATTCCGTTTGGGTTTTGGTGGGGGAACTTTCCGGCAATCCTCACTGCAGCCGTGTGTTCCTGCATTATAAGAAAATAACATGTATTAGCCTATATCAGTACTTTATAATGTTGGGTCATGCATAACAAAAAAAAACTGAAAACAGGCTAATATAAATTCCATTCAATTCAACTCAATTCAAATGTATTTTTATTAGGCACTACATGCACAAAATAAAAATAAAAATGTAAATAAAATATATAGGTTATATGGTATTATTATGCATATAATTAAATTTAAGTATATTTACTGTACCAACCAGGAAAATATTATAATTATAGTGCTATTAAATAAGCCTGTGCATCAATGTTTAATAGCAGAGTTGTCTGCAAGATTGTAAACAGAGTGTTAGATTTATAGTGCTATTAAAGGAGCACTGTTGTGTTTTTAGCGGCATCTAGTGGTAAGATTACAAATTGCAACCAATGGCTCACTTCACCACTCGCCCCTCCCTTTGTCCCTCACAGGACAAAGATGTCGTCACGTTTTCGCTTCTTTGCCGAAGGAGATAACTTATTTAGGAAATGCACTCTGTAGAGCAGTTTGTCCGTTTAGGGATACTGTAGAAACAACATGGCATATTCAATGTAAGGGGACCCGTGGTGTATGTAAATAAAGGATAGTTTCTAAGGTAATAAAAACATAACCTTAACATAACACCTCTGAAGACATAGTTATGTATATTATATTGCGCTTGTCAATAGATCCTCCAAAAAATTACACACAGCACCTAGCAAATATGCACATTTCAAATGAAAAAAGCAAAATACCAAATCAAATATATCAAAAATGTTGTAGTGATGCTTTATGTAAAAATAATTGTCTTTACAGTAAACATAAGTAGTAATGTACATGACAATGTTTGCAATAATACCATAAAATATGATAAAATGTACTTCCAGCATTATCTTTCGTCATCTTTGTGAAAGCGCACAAACTTGAGTCTACAGGGACAATGAGCGATCTTCATCTTGTGTTTGACAACATTAAATAACCTGACAATGTTTGTCTACACAGGAGAATGTAATATCTTAAAATTATTCAAATAGCAGATGGTCTCGCTACTGTCAAGCCCATACATGATGCACAAACCATATTTATCAATATTTTATATGATATACAATAAAACATTTAGCTACAGACTTGGGCAAACACAATCCGGGCACTCCCTCAAAACAGCTTGTGTGGCTAAAAATCACCTGTGCAAATAAACTGGTTTACTGTACTCTGAGAATAAAGATGATAAACGGCCTTGATTTCAGTGCTGACAAAAGATAATATTTTATCATATGAATAAAAACACTTTTTTCCC
Source organism: Oreonectes daqikongensis (assembly GCA_026939265.1). Classification (NCBI taxonomy): domain Eukaryota; kingdom Metazoa; phylum Chordata; class Actinopteri; order Cypriniformes; family Nemacheilidae; genus Oreonectes; species Oreonectes daqikongensis. Next base: position 7,617,111 of record JAOTQM010000040.1, on the reverse strand, counting down.
TCATAAACGCGAAAGATTGTGGGCGTGTAAAGAAGAGAAAACAGTCGAACTGCATTGCACCCAGATTAAAGTCATTTTTCATGTTCTCTCTGTGAGTCAGAGAATCCCTGTGCGCATGACTGAGACAAAAAATTGATTATATGTGTTAATTCTGTTAAAGTAGAGAGAGGTGCATCTTGAGATCCATTTCGGTGCCCCTTAATGTGCACCTCCTCTTGCCTTGTCCCTCTTCCCTCCCTACGAGCGGATGTGTTTACCATCGCCCCCTCTCCTCCAGGGGAATTAAATCTAGGTCAATCGCTCCTCCTGAATGAATTCTGTGCTGCCTGGTCCAACACAACCCATCCCACCCCCCACAATCCCCAACCCCCCCTCCCGCTTCAAAACGCAACTCTCCTCTCAATGAGGGACATCCCCCACTCTTTGTAGCTCATTGGCTAAAGCTCTGCTGCGCTGGCCACTAGACCGTTTCTCACTGGTTGCCGTTTCAGTAAAACTTCCTGTCACCTCGCTGACGATTGGATGAGGCTGATGTTTAATGTCTGGATTGGTGGAGCAGCAGGGGGTCTCTGTTTCTGTGGGCTGGTTGCCGTGGTATTGAGGAAGATCTGTGCGCGCACAGTGATGCTTTAAAATTCTGACAAAAAGCAACTCTCAAGGCATGCTTCAAGAACCGCATACTGAATTGATATTATCACAGCATGCAGCTTTGATTTTTTTTAACTTGCATCTTGTAACTTGGAAGACTTTTGGAGTATTAGAGTGTAAATGTTTTTATTTTTTTTATTTTGTATCGATTCATGTAGAAATAATCAACATCAAAATGTAATTTGAAAACTGCATGAAAACCTATTTATACAAAATGCTCACAGAAACACCTAAAGACAAATATCTATGCTTGTTTACTACTAAAAGATAAAAAGAGGGCCATCACTGCAGAGAGGCTTGTTGAGATCTGCATGAGAATGCCCCTGAAACAATGTTGATGCAACTGATGACAAGTGTGACCCTCAATTCATGGCTCCTCCCACCATACACTGCTCTCATGTTTACAACCACATCATCTACAGCTATTTACAAGAGTCTGTGTCCTTGTAGTAAATGAAAAATGACTTATTTTTTAGGGTAAGGTGATGTCACCTAGAGTCTGTGAAGATTCAAGGCCATTGTACATAGTCCGAAACTTTCGCACGTTATAAAATGAATACGATTTACGATACGATCACATTTACACACTGCCTACGAATTCTTTTTCCCTCATATAGAAAATCCAACTAGGTTCGATCTTCTGCGTTATTTGCATCCGTAGGAAGCATTTTCAAAGGTGTTTTGGCTATTCAGAGCCGACGAAATTTTAGGATGACGAATACGAAATAACGTATACAAACATTTCGGACTCTATGTGCTATGGCCTTTACTCTGCACTCTGCAATGTGAGGTCAGCACATTTAACTTTAAATTATATTGTTGGACTGTGTGACACCTTTACTTAGAACAGGAAATGATGGGGATGAGTTAGGATAACTGGATCAGGAAACTACAGTAGCTTTATGTCTGAGCATGAGTGCTAACTGCTAGGCCATAGTTCCAACTTTTATTTGGCCAGAAAGTTCTAAAACTGCTTTATTGTTCCCTTTCTAACTTTTTACTATCTGAATTTTGTTCTTCTCTATTGATACTTTTGTGGACTTTTTTGACATCTTTCATAAGCATTTGCACTGGGCCCACTTTTGCACTATTGCACAGTTCATGTCTAATGTTTGATATTTTAACCTCTATAGTCAAATCTTTTATATAATAAAATCAATATTTTTATGTTGCATTCATAGCTTTCCTAATATTCTTTGTTTTTTATTATTGAAAAGATAGTTCAGCCAAAAATGAAAGTTCTGTCATTATTTACAAAAATATATGACCTTCTTTTTTCTGCCGAAGACAAAAGAAGATATTTTGAAGAATGTTTGTAACCAAACAATGACAGTACCCATTCACTTCTATTATATGGACACAAAACCAATGCAAGTCAATGGGTACCGTCGTTGTTTGGTTATCAACATTCTTCCAAATATCTTCTTTTGTATTCTGCGGAAAAATGAAAATCAAATTCCTTGTACATGTAAACCTATCGTAGCTACCATAAGTTAATCAATATAGTTAATTCTTATGAATATAACTCGAGAGTGTATAAAACTCAGCATCCCATATTGTACAGCACAGACTCAGTTTGCGCTCAGTCCAACCAAACCTTCACATAATTTGACTATCCAAATTCTTGACCGCATTGTTGACACAGGTGTGCTTGATTTTGCATATAAGAGGAAAGACTCAATGCAACCAGATATTACACTGCTAATGTATAACTCCAGAACAAACATTTTGCGGAACAGTTCAGTGTAAGGTGAAACATGAACTAAAGACATCTTACCATCAAACCTCTCTGAGTCATCGCCTTTGGTGGGACTGAGGTCTACAGCCTCAGAAGAGATGCTGAGCTTGGTGTTGGGGTCCCGTCTGGGTTTGGGTGGGGGCTGCTTGCGGGATGTGGGGCTTCCCTCCTCTTCCCCTCCTCCCACTGAGTGGAGGGACTGGGAGCGAACCGCGAAACCAGTGTTGCAAGGGGGCTGGTGCTGGTGAGGGGACACGTGCTCCGCAGGGGCCGGCATGCTCATGGAGCCCATTCGCAGGTGCTTACCCTCTGTGACCACCTCCTCCTCCCTGACAAGAGACCACACAGAGGAATAACACTGTTATGAAGTGCAGTCATTGTGTTATTAATAAAAGCAATACAGATACGATCGATGTAAAGCAATACCCCAAGTCGATTTTTGAGGCTTAGACGTCTCTGCCCTATCATGTTTTCCAAATCGTTTTAAAAAGGCCAAGTTTAGTAGTTGAATGGAAGCAGGGTATAGAAAAACGAATAATCTAAATATAATGTATATAATGCGTTAGAAGTGTATATATGTGTGTGTGTGTGTGTGTGTGTGTGTGTGTGTGTGTGTGTGTGATCAGCAGAACTCTGATAATGGTTTGATGGAGTGAAGCTACTCATCTGAATGAATGGCTTATTTAGATCAATTGATTTCTGTTTAACACCCCATCAGACGTAATGACACAGTAAAAGCCCCCCGACATGGCGTGAATAGATTTATTGAGTGAATGTAACCCCCCCCCACCTGGCATGCTTTTTTGATAGTGTTTGTGAATAAAATCAAAGCAGAATGCAATAATTTAATAACATGACATCATCCTCTATATAGACCGCACTAGAAAATATGCTTGAACTTTTGTCTCTAGCTCTTTAAACTATGCTTGGTATATTCCCTATGTTTATCTCTACTGCACTGGGTCTGTAGTTCTTTACATGTACAAGATCAAAATCTCTGTTAACATCACTTTCTCTCTCTCGTTGCCTTCAGAAAGATGCAAGCGCTGCTCATGTTGACAAACTTCAAGCTGCTTACGTTTATTACCTGACTGTGTGCGCATGTTTGTGTAACTTTGTAACTCCCCCACACACAGCTGCTGAACAGCAGGAGTCTCATGAGAAGGGTTCATTGGTCAGAGGCTTAACTTTGCCTAGCAACAGGGTACCCACGGAAACCAGAAACAAAATCTCTGCTTCTCTGTGCAACCATTCTCCTCACACACACGCGTGCGCGCACACACACACACACACACACATAAACACGTGAGGGATCAGGCATTAAGCTCTCATTAGGAAGAGGAGTGGAGATGTTGGAGCAGCTGTCTGCTCTGCGTGTGCCCGCTTCTGCTCGCGCACAGACAAGTTTCCAACTGTTAAAAGTTACTGACGCAATACTTCTTCATAGCACAGCATTCAGTGTTATGCAATCTTTTATTGTCTACATGAAATAAAGAAGCAAGAGAAGGTTTATAATTATTCTGCAACTATTATTTTCTATTTTTTGTAATAAACACAGGAAAATATATTTTTAAAGATTAAGCATGTTTTGATGATAATATACTTCTCTTATCCCAACCTAGTGTACACATAACTATAAGTATATAGGAAGCTTTACACTGTAAACAATAATTCAACTTAAAAACTTTAGATCAAAAGCTTAATTTCAAAATCAAACTGGCTTTATAAATCATCTGAATAAAAAAAATGTAGTTGTAATGCAGATAACTTTGTAGTAAGTGTAAATACTGATTCTGGATAACTTCTGAAACTGTTCTGTTTCAGCATGCCAACAACCCCGACAGCAACACTGGCTTAGCCAATAGTATGAGTTTGGGGCGGGACTTTCTGTTTGTCCAACCAATGGCCGATGGGAGGTACTGGGGAAAGCCTCTTTGAAAAGGCAAATTATTTTTGCAATTATGTTTGTGTTGTGGTGCATAAATGTATATATATTTTCACATGCACGGAAATGCAAAACATAACTAAAGATGAAAGGACTGCAGCATCTTGTGCTAGAATTTTGTCCAGGTGCATGACAGGGATGTTGTACTATTTATAAAATTGCCCTTGTCCAGTAATAGAATTTGGGTCATTAAAATGGTGCACTGACGCCATTGGGCAGTATAAAGCTATGCCAAAACATTGGTTTAAAAAATGAAATACTCATATAAATGTGGTAAGCACATAATAATAACATACATTTTCATCAAGTCTGCATGGCGTTATTTCAATTCACTTCTGTCCATGTTTTTCTGTGTTTACGGCATAGTTGTTGTATGCAAATTAGCACGTGAGTCTGTGCATGGAAAAAATCTCTGCGCTCCCAGAGACACAGTGAAAGCACCAACAGAATGGCAGAGAATGAGACAAGATCCACCTCACTCGCACCAATGACGCAATCTGATTGGTTAGTGGCTCTTCCAGCTGTCACCAGGCAGAACACATCTCCTGCCAGCATGCTCTTCACACTTAATCTCTTTCTAACAGATTTTTTTCCCTCTCTTCCTTCCGCTCTTTTCCCATCAGTTCCTGTAAAAATGGGTCGTCTCAATGACCCACTTAAATGGCTCATGAAAAATCCAACTTTTCTTTTTTTCTAACCCTCATCCTCCAGCCACCGAGAAGGAATATTTTATATCAACAACAGTAGACCAATATCAGTAAAGACCCTTATATGTGACTTGTGGTTTATGCTGACAAAGACTTATGAAACGTAATGCATCCAGAACAACTCTTCCATCACAAGAAGTCTTTATGTGATAAATTTCTGTTCATCTGAAGTTTTGGAGTACTTTACTTTAAGTACAACCAAAGTAAATGACAGAAGTCCGAAATCCAAAATGACAGACTTACAGTAAATATAGACAAGACTAGAATAAATTCTAGTTAGTAAGCATTCAAACTCCTAAACATCATCATTCACTCACACGGGCAAGCATAAATCATTCAAATAAACTTTCCAAATGAGTAAAGCCTACCCCACTGCCGCGCATGTTTTACCATGCATGTTATGCCCTGCCCGGGTGTGTTGCGATTAGCTAGCATTCCTCGTAAGCACAGAAATTACGTCATGCCAGAGCTGCAATAAATGGTTTAGTTCGTTTCAGCCTGAGCCAAAGTGTGAAAGATCACTCCGAGAGCATTTGGCTATTATTGCACTTAGAAGATGATGCCAAATGTGATCAATACAATCTATGCCAACTGGTCTGGGCAGCACTCAGCAGTAAATTGCCCACTGACACAATTACAGCCATGATGATGTTAGCAAGGCCACTGATTTGAAGTGTCAAAATCCATTTGACGCCTTGGCTCATGACTACGATCCCTTTTGTATGACTCAAATTGCATTACGCTGAAAAACTAGACTATATATAATGCGTCTTAGTGGAAGAGTGTGAAATTGATATAAATATAATTACTACAATAGTCTAAAATCTAGAGAAACATTATCCACGTATTTTCTCTTTGCTCTTGTCTTGAAATCGCACTCCGTCTCTTACGCACTTTGATATACCTCCCAAAGGCGAAAGTTTTCAATAAATATGTTAAAAAAATGAATCAACCTCCACGTGTAGAAAAGGACATGGGCACTATGCCATCGCCAGAGGGACACACAGTGTGTGGCAGTGCCGCAGGAAACCATATTAGGGTTTGTAGCTCTCATATGAATACATGTAGCCGGAGTATGTGCCAATGATAGTGTGAGTAATTGAAAGCTCACATGTATCGTGCTGTCTCATGAGTGAGTGTCAACATGCATAAACATGTGCACTTTATCGTATGCATGCATACCAAACCACTTGCCTTTTAATGCCGTCTTCCTGCTTTCGTTTCTTGTCGTTTTTCTCCTGGAAGTTAATCCTGTTTTTCTCATTCCACACGTGGTCCAGGTTCGGTGTGACCAATCCCTTATACGCTCTTAGTCCACAGTCTTCAACATACTGGAAAAACTTCAAAGATCCGTCTTCTTTGGAGCTAATCATTGCTTATAGGCATTCCAGCAGGGTGTACTGAAAAAATAAAACAATGACATTAATAAGGTTTTGCATTATTGTTAACATGTCATAATTATTACATCAATTTAGTTGATCGTATTAAATGTGAAAGTGTAGACTTTTCAAAGTAGTAACTATACGCCTAGAACTTTTGCATTTACATGACAAAATTCATTCAATACGTTGTTTTGTAAGTACACAAGTATTCTAGGTCAATGAGATTCTCTCGTCGTCAGCAAATGCACAGATAGCTGAGTGCTTAGAGTCAGACGTACAAAGAGATTGTTATATAGTACTGTTTACAGACTGGTTCTCACGGAATACAGGCCAGTGCATTTCCAAGCCTGGATTATGAAGCGTACGCTAGCAGGACACTGGTTAGTGGATCAACAGCATGTTTACACGGCTTGAGTAACCGTATTTATGTAGGGAATATATGTGTGTGTGGATTCACGGTGATGCAGCAATGCAGAGCGTGTGGGTGTGCAGTGTGTGCACTCTACATCTGCACAAGTCAAGGAGAAGGAGACAGAACTGTGTGTTATGTAGGTCAGTGTTATCAGAGTGATCCAAGAATCTGGGCTTGCTTGTTTACGTGAGGGGCAGTGGGTGTGCATGTGTGTGAGGAGGGGGGTTGGGGGCTTAGAGCAGTCAGATGGGCACAGCATCCTGCATCCCACTGTAGCATCTCCAAATGATCGACTAGTGTTTTGTTTGTGTGAGTTCATATAATGTAAGCATTCTTCATCATTTGCATTTAAACATGTTAAATGCATGATCTTGACATGCTTCAATCTTAAATTTCACTAGACAATTTGGTGAACCTCACTGTTTTCTTTTTCTTTTCTTTTCTTTTCTTGCATTCTTACCATAGTCTCCATCATCTCATCTTTTAGTCCTTCACCTGACATTACTTGCAACAGTTGGCCCTCTAGGGAGAGGCGACCCTATTTCCAAAACTAAAGCAGGCATGTTATGTGTATCTAGGTAATGTCTAAAGAGATCTAGACCTCAACCTCAATGCAAAACAAAAGTCATGACTGTGTTTGTGCATGAGAGTGCTGTAGTGGTATCTCATCAAAACATGTTTATATGAGGTATTATTATGAGGATAAACTGAAGCTGATTATGTTCCAAGGTGAAAAGGACAAGAGCTGAGAGTTTTGTACTTACAGAAGTACTAGGTCCCTGCAGGTTGTGGTGTGAACCAGTTCAGGTAAATCCATTTAGACTCGAAGCCAGGGACAAAACCTGACTGATATCCTCAGGTTCCAACTGTAGTCCTGCAGGAAATATTCAGGCCATTGTGAAGTCACTCTTTAGTCTGCAAACTCAAAATCCTGGGATCCAGGTGCAGGAGGGCAGGAACATGCTGCCGTGACGGTGACAGCCTGCAGTTTCTCGTAGCCAAACAACCTTGAGCACCCTGGGTCTGTGCGGCACGTAACTCCAGTTCCAAAAAGATGCTCTCCTCCTCATCTGTACATAATAAACCTACTAAAGCATGACAACATTATGGTCACAACCACAGAAATGCATCCCTCCTCACTCCCATCCACACATGCACTTTTAAAAGTCGCACAGCACGAAACAAAATATAAGCTCATGCAGTCTCCCAAGTCGAATCATGACTTCCAAAGTGAATTCTTCCTTGTTTTAGTGAAGGACGTACTTGAGCACCGGCTGTGCTGGTTGTCGGATGTAGGGCTGCTCTCTGAGTGGATGCCACAGCAGATTAACTCAGGCTTCAAAACACAAAGAACACGCCCCCACCCTCCTCCTGCTATTGGCTCTCTCTCCCCCTCGCATACACTTGATCTCACCGTTTCCTGCTCTCAGTACCACGGACAGCTCCTTCGCAGCGCTATGGCTATTGTTGGTGGGCTGTAGGAAAAGTGGTAGGAAAACATGTGTCAGTCATGGCACAGTGGGCGGGGTGGGTGATCATGACTGCCAGGGTGTGACCTCATTAGACTCGGAACACCACTCCCAGTTTCCTCAACCAGTAAACAGCACAGCGACGATCCAACAGATACACTCATACGTGTAACTTAAAAAAGTTGAATTATATTTTTAATTTATTTAACAGAAAATACCTATATTTAGTATTTTAGTGGAAAGTATGTGTGGTTGTTATTAAAAAACACTTCATTATGGAGTTTTTAATATTTTATAACATGATTAATTTGGTGAGGACCACAGGGGCTTGTTCAAATACATTATTACTGTCAACACAAAGGGATGAGGGGCAGTGATCTGTTGTTTTGCTCAAGACCCCCCCCCCTCTATCCCTCCCCTCCCTGCATTCCCTAGTCTCCCCGAACATCCAAAACAGAGATAGAAAACTGGCACAGGAATGCAAAATGATCTGTATACTTACAGTCTCATTACACAGCTTTCAGACTAGAGGTGGCGCTCCGGGGGCTGTAAATTAGGTAAGCGTCTCGGTTTTCCACGTGCACAAAAGCTTGTGGTTCTTCCAATCAAAGCTCCGGCGTAAACTCCCAACACTGGTTTTGTGTCGAGGTCAAAAGAACAGTTTAGAGTCATTGATGCACAATCAATAACAAGCGGTGGGCGCTTGTGTGATTCATATGGGAGAAGGGAAAGACAACTCTGTCTGCAGTGCTAATAATGCCTTAATAGTTGCAGTTAACCAGATTAAAGACTGGTTGAGGTTTTTTAATTTATGGAGGGCTGTGAGGGCTTTTTTACTCCAGGTTTGAAGAGGTGAGGAAGCAGCAGGTCAGTGGATGAGAAAAGACCATTTGATAGATGAAAGGCACTCATTAAAATTTCACCGCACCGTATTTCCACATCCATGCCTCACCAACTAAAGTGGGACACCCGTCTGCCACATTCTCACTTTGATCAGAACTGTAAAATCACGCACGCACTTAATGTATAAGGTTTTGCAAGCATAACTGGGGATTACACGTTTAATGCTATTTATAAACTTTCACAATGCTTTGAAACACCTTGAAAAGCGTCCCTGTATCAAGCACATGTTTAAACCTTTTAATGATCTTTTAGGTGCCAACACAAAAACCGAGTAACACTTAGCACATACAGATGTGATCTTACACCCCCCTCCCCAGAGGGCTCACACATATAGACAAGAGTGTGATACTTGTAAGAGACGTGATACGGGGATGAAAATTGGGGTCTGGGCGCCACATTCCTTCATTTAAGCAGCTGATTAAATCAAGGGTTTAGCTTCCTGTAAGTCTATAAAGAATAACAAGAACACAATGGCTGCGGTCTCATCCTGCAGACAAATTAGATAAACTTGGTTTTGTCTGGTCTAAAGCAAGTCTGCTAATTTTTTAACTTTGTTTTCAGTTTGGCACACTATATGACACAGCATCATTTGTGACCCTGGCACTGCCAAATGCTCCATCAAAATGACTGGTGATGTGCTGGATGTGATGCAGAGTGACTGTGAGGAAAATGTGACAAAGTGACAAAATGTAAGCATGAAGTCATGGTCTATTATTCTGATTCCTATGACCTCACTTGGAGATGCCGACTTGTGTTATAAATACTTAATGACTGAGAGCAATTTGTCAAACACCCGCCCTTCACAACACACATATACACAGTGACCACAGAAATGTAATATTTCTAAACCAATCATTTCCTCAACATAAATGTAATTGTTCTATGTGATTACAGGGAAGACTACACACATATAGCCTAAACACACTGTGACCATAATATAGAAACACATTATTTCTAAACTCATTCTTACTGACTGCAACATACATTTTAAAATGACTCTTTATTATATTATTATATGGGACACTGGAGCTTGTTGTCAAACAAGAATGTTGGCTTTTCCATTTTTTACAAATACTTGTTTTCTTTAGCAGTGTTTGCTACAGCTCATATGTGTGAAATTTGTAGTTTTTTACTATTATTATTTATTTTATGATTATTATTATTATAAACATATGGGAATAGTTTCTGGGTAAAGCAGCAAGCACTATAAAATCACACTGGCATAACTTGAAACTTAATTTCTAAAACGTTACTTTCACGAATCATTTCGTGCTTTATCATTTTTGTAGGCTACTGTTTTATTTTTGCTGAAAAGCATGAAATGCAGCATTTCATAATAGTTGCTGTCACCTATGATAATGTACGTTTCACATATATTCACTTCAGTTAAGTCTGTCAAGGGACTGCACAGGAAAAATTAATTGAAATAATTTATGGAAATATAATGGCGAAAAAATCACAACATATAGCTGTTGTCTTATGTGCTTTTTACTAAACCATGATGTGGCGGGACAGTGAAGTGTATGTTTAATTAGAAACAAAGTGCTTTAGCGCCACCTGCTGATGTATTATTTTCTCTTCGAGAGCCACAACCTAGGATGACCAGACGGGCGCCAGAGCGAGACCGCAAAAAGACGCCACATGTGTGACCAGCTTCTTGCATCATGCTTTAATTTGACACGTGTAACGAAGGCCAGCTAGTGTGAGCTGTGCAGTTAAATCTCACACCCTATTTATGTTAATCACAATTCATGTTATATTAAAATAAATAATATAAAAAATGCAGATATTTTTATACATTTTGTTTTGCAGGGGCGCAATATAATATCTTGTCTAGGGCACCAACAGAGGCCCTGGCCACAACAATGGACTTGTTAAACAAACGGAATCTGTTCACCAAAGCAGCAATGTGTAAATATTCGTTATTTGAAATGACATGTTGCATTACCGGTATAATCTATTTTATAATTCGCTAAAATTAAATAAAGTATGTGTTCCCGCCCGGTCTCGAACCGGGGACCTTTCGCGTGTTAGGCGAACGTGATAACCACTACACTACGGGAACTTACACATTCAACAACAAGCCCGCAGCCGCCCTGACGTCACACAAACGGTCACTGAAAAGAATAGTGTATATTCCTGATCGGTTTTGGCTTTAAAATTGTGAGGAATTGGCTTTGTAATAGCAATTCGGGGTTTCGTCCAGTGTGAAAACAAGCCACAATATGGCAAAAGTTTGGGGTATGTATAACATAATCGCTGATACAGTATGTGAACCAACTACATAAGAAAGCCTTTCGCCATAGTAAGATTCGTAGTGCAACAATCGTACGTAACGTAACATGCTAACCGGAAGTCAGTGGCACAGTGGCTAATCGACAAACGATGTCAAAATCTCACGCATCCATTTAAATTATGCATGTTACAGAATGTAAACATCACGTAAATAAATGACCACTTACTATAAAATTTTTCATTGTTTCAAAGGAAGTTAATTCATAAGGAGTTATTAGCTAACGTTGGCCGAGAGTAAGTGAATTGAATCATTACAGAGCTGTGCACTTTACCTTGTTCACCACAGGGATTTAACGATAGTGGTTAAATAAAAACCCTCACGCTGTGTTTGAACTACAGATCAAGAGAAAATAACCGGGTAAGTAACGTTACCTAAGATATTTGCATTGGGTTCGACAGGTGTGATAACGAGCTCGTGCTGATAGCATGCATGTCTTCTCTAAGGTCCGTGATTCTGCTGTTGCTCGTAACATGTAGAGACGGACTATCCAACCAGTGTGTAAAAAAGTTTTTATGACCAGTGACTGGATGTGGTTTGTTTCCCCGCCGTGTGGGAAGATATGTAGACCTATTAAAATGTTTGTATTAAAAAGCCCCATGTGACATATAACGCATTAACCTACTAGAAATGTAGACAATTTGTATTACCTAATGATATAGCTTATAGTATTTGTGCACTAAGTTATGTTATGCAACTATGACTTGTAACCCAAACGCATGTATTGCAAAGATTTCCCATTGTCTTTTGTTCATTGTGAAACAAATATACCAAGCATTGTGTAAGTGATTTTCTGTGCTTATCTACAGGTGAATGAGTGAGGCTGACTTCTTCCCCTCTGCTGACATGGCAGAGATCAACCGAATCCATTATGAACTTGAATATACAGAAGGCATCAGTCAACAGATGCGGATCCCAGAGAGGCTCAAAATTGCCCCCAGCCTGTCAGAGGAACCGCCTGGTCCCCTCATAGATGGATCCCACAGTACCATGATGCATGTGCCAGAGCGGATTGTAGTTGCAGGTATTATCACGTCAAAAAATGACTTTAGCATTTTCTTTTTTTTAAAAGATGTTTCAAGAAAACCTACAGATGACTATTTCTTGTTTTTAACTGATCAAGGAGATGGCAATGATGCCCGCTTTGGTAGACCGAGAGATCTGGATCTGATTCAGTCCACGCCAGTAGAGACAGTTGAACTAAAGACACCACCACGAGTTCTCACCCTCAATGACCAACCCCTGGACTTTCTAGAGCCAGAACCAGCAGCCAACTCCACTGCCCAACAAAGAGAAGAGGTAAGAAACGAACCAGAAATGATCTAGGCATATGTTTATTACTGCATTTGAATGATTTTGGTTTCTGTGCTTTGAACTTTGATTATTAGCTTTATTGTCAATTCTGCCACATGTACAGCACATACATATAGAGAATTGAAATTGCGTTACTCTCAGACCCTTGGTGCATACAGATAACAGTAACCAACAGTAGAACGTAGGGCTGTCACGTATCGCAATTATTTGACGTCATCGCACTTTCTGTTACATTCAAATGACATTTCTTCATAGCTTTGTATTTTTTGATTTCCAGACATGCTGCATCTACACAGCAGTCTTCTCTGTTAAGGTCACCCTACAGTAAATAATATTAGTTATTTACAAAATTTTCACATTTCTAAAGTTTATCTTTTCTTCATTGAATAAATTAATTGTCATTAATAGTTATATTGTCAAAACCTTAAAACAGACAATTAATTGCAATGATTTAATAGACAATTAATTGTCAGACAAATTTCATAATCGTGACAGCCCTAGTGGAACGTACAGGATAATAAGTCAGAACCTAGGAGAAAGACGTCCAAATAAGATAAGTAAAAGAAAGTAAATCTATATCAGTGATATTTCCCCTCTCTTTACAGATGCGATCTCACTTGAGGTCAAGAAAGGAGCGCTGTAGGAATGAGAACTCTATGATGCGCCGCAGTGGGCAAATAAACAAACATGATTTGTGAGTACACACACTTCCTTTCACTGTCATTCACTTACCTATTGTCATCACTAATGTGACACCGATGAGTCATTTTCACTTTCCTTATGTCCATTATGATCATAATAATGGTTGATTGTTATTTACAGTTGCAAACGTAATTCTGGGAATGTTTTAAAACATTATTTAGATGTCTTATTGGTATGGTACATACTGTATACAATGTACATAATAAAGCCACTGTGGTTTAGGCTGTAGGTAGGTTAGTAAGCATTTGGTGTTGACAAGATTCTTGTCTCTTTTTTGTCAGTGCAAGCCCATCACCATCTCGTGCTCCGGTTCGTGTCTGTCCTCCTCTCATTAGCCCTGTGGACAGTCAGAATCTTAACAGTGCCAGTGGGCTCCTCAACTACATCAAAAACACGACTCGCAGGGCCTACCAGCAAATCCTGGAGGTGCTGGATGACAGTCACCGCAGGTAAACTCTTTCCACATCTCCATGTATCTGTTATTGAATTGTCTTTGTAGACCAAGAACGGCAATAATTTTACTGAAGGTTTCTCATGTTCAGCTTATGTGGTAAAAACTTTTGTTTTTGGTGTAGTCGAACAGCTGTTTTCCAGTTTGATGCTAGTATGGAGAACACTCCCGATGATGCTGTCTTAACAGATGCTGCATCATTGCGACGACAGGTAGCATCTTATTCCTCGACCGATCTTTTTCATTTTTTTATTTGATGGATATACAATTAAATGTGTGTTGTGATTGACTGAACAGATCATAAAGCTGAACCGAAGACTGCAGCTGCTGGAGCTCGAGAATAAAGAGCGAGCCAAGCGTGAAATGGTCATTTATTCTCTCACTGTTGCATTCTGGGTAGTCAACTCCTGGATCTGGCTGCGGCGTTAGAATGTTCTTTCCGCTCATATTTAACAAAATAAAATTCAGCTAAAATATAGATTTGGTATTTTGCACTTTTTTGTTAGCTTCTCAGTAAGTGGAAAAAAGTTAAGCTACACAATGTTCAGTTGCACTCGCAATAACCAAAAAGTCTAATTATGCTCTGAGAAATATACTGTAGTTGCTGTTGTCGCATTCCCAAAAATGATGCTGTTTTTTGTAAATGTTTTAATATGTAAAGATAGTTTTGTGGTCCAGTGCATTGTGTTATGATGTTAATGTTGTATTATTCTATTAGGTATTGTTAATACCTGGAAGCTGATACTTATTTTTCATTTAAAATACTTTCTTATTATTATTTATGGAACAGTATATTTAAAGTTAGTATTATTTACTGTAGTAAATAATGTTTTGTTGTCTCTCTGTGAGAATTGTATTTGATGTAATAACAATAAAAATATGATACAATAATGACTTCTTAAATATTTATACAAATTATTATCAGTAGTAGTAGTGAAATAAAATGCGCCTAAAAGTCTATATTGTAATATTAGAAAATTTCCCTCCTTTCCCCTTTTCTTTCCCTTTTTACACGTATGTATACGGTATAACAGTTTCGTATTTTTCACGTTTATAAGTCGCATTGTATGTACACAGCCAAACATTTTCTAAGAGGTTTGTAATTGAAACGGTAGGGGGCGCTCTGTCGTATCGAGCACTCGCAGCGCGCTCCTTCCTGACCTGGAAGAAAAACGCACGGTGTCAGTTTGGCCCTGGTCGATTTGGCACAGAATAGCGGACGTGGACTGTAATGCAGAAATATTCGCTGTCAGTGTGATGGATCATTCATTGTGACAAACCGTACATTTGTACTGAAACAACGGAATACATCGCCAACCCATGACAACACCATAGTGCTTACCGCTCGACCCCGATCTGGACTTTTCTGGTGAAGATAATCTGTAACTTTCATCTTTTCTTTGATTGAGGCGTATTTTTCAAACGAACGTGCAAATGCTCACGGAAGAGCAACCCGTCTAATAAACAGGTCGTCTTTTTTCATATTCGCTGTGCTCGCTCGTGCGCTGTCGCCATGGCTCCGATGGGCATCCGACTGTCGCCGCTCGGTATCGCCGTGTTCTGTTTACTGGCGGTCGGTGTGATCTATCACCTCTACGCTGGGGTCTTGTCCAGCAGATTTGCGTCGTTCAGGCAGAAGAGGACTGTGGATCTGAGGGATCTGCTCGCCCTGTCGATAGAGGCTGCGGAGCTGGGAGGACGGGAGGTGAAGAGGATCAGGGAGGACAACACTTTGGAGGAGAAGTCGAAGGGGAAAACTAAAGAGGGAGCAAACGATTTGCTCACAATGGGTGATCTGAACTCTCATCGCAAGATGTTCTACCTGATCAAGAACACCTACCCCCATATACAGGTACAGGTGGTGGGGTCATATTTACTAAATATGAGTAAACTTTTTGGAGGAAACCACTGTTTAAGTGCTTTACAGGTTCATCAGTGTTCTTTTAAAAACAAATCTATTTGCAGGTAAACTCGGAGGAACATGATAATGCTGAGGGGGAGGCAACTATATGGGCACGCAACATCCCTAAAGAGATTTTGGACAAGCTCCCAGGAGAAAAGGAGGTGTCTGCGGAAAGGATCACTGTGTGGATTGATCCACTGGATGCCACACAGGAATACACAGGTCTGCATTTGTGTCTTAAAGGGATAGTTCTGTCATCATTTACTCACCCTCATGTCATTCCAAACATGTATGACTTATTTTCTTGTGCGCAACACAAATGAAGGAATGTCGGTAACAAAACAACACTGGTCTTGAGTTGCACGATTTATCGGTTTTAAACCGGATTTGCGATTTATTTTGCCCGTATTTCACAAATAACATGCGCACACATATGCTGTTTGTGTCAAAAGTAATATATTTAGAAAGGAGAACCAATCCTGCAGCCCTACGTTGTTTCCTATTGATTTCCATTGTATGGACACAAAACGGCTGAAACGTTTCTCAAAATATCTTCTCATGTGTTACACAGAAGAAAGGAAGTCATACAGGTTTTGTATGACCTGAGAGCTTTGAAGTGATGTTTGCCCTCAAGATGTCCATAACACCATAAACCCTCTGCTAGAATACACTTTCAATATTTGGCCAGGTTTTATGTATAGTTTGTAGTTTTATTGTGGTTCTGTAATTGTAGAAAGGTTGTGTTATGTTTAGTGTCTGAAAGTGTGTGTGTGAACCAGGATGTAAATCCTCTTGTCATTGTTTGCGCTTTCAACAGAGAATCTCCGAAAGTATGTCACCACCATGGTGTGTGTGGCTGTGGATGGGGATCCTGTTATAGGTGTGATCCACAAACCCTTCACTGGGTACACAGGTGTGTTTACTTATATAGACTTAAAACATAATAAAACCAGACTGGCTTACAGCTTTCAGTACAGAAAGCAAAAGCCATTTGAGAAATTCTGTAAAATTTAGAGCAGTGAGCAAAAGTTATTAAAAGTATTATTATATAGGCATATATAATATATAGGCTTAAAATGTTACTGTTAGTATGTTAAGAAATGATGCTTTCCTGTAGCTCAGTGGTTTGAGCAAGGCGCTAGTAACGCCAAGGTCATGGGTTCGATCCCATGGATTGCACATACTTAGAAACAAAAAATGTATAGTATAATGCAATGTAAGTTGCTTTGGATAAAAGCATCTGCCAAATGCATACATGTAAATGTAAGAAATTAGTATCTTGCCTTATAAACAATTTCAGTAGTTTTGACAGTGTTGTTTGTTCCTCATCTTCAGCTTGGGGTTTTGTTGGTGAGGGAGCCAGTGTGGCACCTCGTGCTTCCTATAACACAAACTCTCCTAAGGTTATCGTGTCACGCTCACACTCAGGAACGGTGAAGAAATTTGCTCAAGCAGCATTTGGCAACAATACTGAAATTATACCAGCAGGGGGCGCAGGTACCGTATTCCTAGAATGTTCTTGTGTCTATTAAATATGGAATAACAAAAACATTAATTTTATTTAAAAAATATATTTAATTAACATTTGCATGGTTTTCACAATGACTAACTATTAATACAAAAATTCAAGGTTAAATAATGTGTTATGTTTTGTAAATGTTCAAACTTTTGGGGTGTCTTTCTACAGGATATAAAGTACTGGCTCTTCTAGATCCCAAAGATGAGGAACACGAGAAGGCCGATATTTATATTCATGTGACGTTCATCAAAAAGTGGGATATCTGTGCTGGAGATGCCATCCTAAAGTCTGTGGGTGGTCAAATGACAACTTTAAAAGGAGAGCAGATCAATTATTCCGGATCAGAGGGGAACACGGGTGGCCTGCTGGCCAGCATCAAAACTGACCACAAAGCTTTGGTGAAGAGACTTCCAAACTGGGAAGAAAACTAACAATAATCCATCACAGATAACACTCCTATTTTCTTTGGAATCACACTTTTGTGTAAAGATCTGAGGAACCGAGATAAGATTTTGACAGGCGATGGCTGAGCCAGCATCCCTAACTCAGTTATATGTGTAATAATAATACCCAAACAAGTCTGGAAAGAGGTACAGGATTAAAGCATTTTTTGTGTGACATATTTAAAGAATGTTAAAGTGTTAAATGAAGTAAAGGTGTGGGGTCAAATTATGAGTTTAGCTTAGTTTTAATAATTGAACCATTAGCTTTAAATTGTTTAAATCAGATTTGTTTTTGAGTTCTTGTTGGATGTTACTATATTTGCGGCACTTCAAAACGGCTGGTCAAACCAGGTTTAAACGGTAGTGATTTTGGATGAGGATTTAACTGTGAATCCAGAGATAACTTGAATATTATGTCATTGTGCATAGCATACATTGTCTCCTTCAGTGGAATGTTTTCAGTTCTGCGTCAGATATCCAGTCCACTGTTTTATACACTGATAGCTGAATTACTGTGTGATTACATGCAGAGGTTTAAGCTCAATATGTAAATAATAAATATATAACACAGAATGTTAAGATGGAAAATAGTTTTTTTGTTTTAGTTTGTGTGTATGTAGGGTTGGCTGAGAAGTTAAGAAAAGATTTAGTTGAATAGATGCTCAGCAGACATGATATTCAGTGGTTTATTTGTTGATATATCTGTCTTGGAACTCCTTCACTGTGATAGCTAACTCATTGTAAAACTCCAGTTTTCAAAAGAGAAAGTATTTTTGTATGAGTATTCATACCCTTCCCATGGTTGTGTGTTTCTCTTATGACAGAACTTGTGTGCATGACAACAAGAGAATACTGTTGAAAAAAAAATGTCTTGTCTGACATTTGAGGCATGTTACTTGGAATTGCATTGAGTGACGTCTTCATTTTGCCTTTAATAAATAAAAGACTTACGTTTTAGAGAGAACACTCGTTTTCATGCAAGAATGTTGGTTAGATGTGAATGATTTTACATTAATGATTTATTTCATAATTTAAAAATAAGAATGGGGATATATATATATATATATATATACAGCTGCAAATTTTCATTTAATCAGCATTCCTATTGTGGTCATTCCAGTCCACTGTCTGTTGAATTTCAACAAAATCAAACCTCAGCAATGTAAAAGACTGACAGCATTACAAGTAATAACAAGTAAATAACTTTTTTCCCAAATGCATGTACAAATATTATTGTTGTTTTGCTTAAAAGTGAATATGAACCTGTTTTCTTTGCAGTATTTGAGGTCTGAAAAAATACCGAGCATCTTTTCTGCAGTTTTGACCTGTTTCTCTAGTTTTCATTTTCTGCAAATAAATGCAAATAGAAACAAAATAAATATTTGTGAGACAGTGAGGCACTTGTGGCCCAGTGGTTAGAAAGTTGGACTCATGACCAGAAGGTTGCTGGTTTGATTCTTAGGTCTGGCGGGGAACGGGTGAGATGCCCTTGTGGCCACTTGCTTACTACAAAATGTACAAATGTATAGTACAATGCAATGTAAGTTGCTTTGTATAAAAGCCGAAGGTAAATGTATTTGAAATTTGGAAGAAATTGTGTTATAGTTCACAGAATAAAACAAAACGTAATCGTTTTACCTAAATATATACCAATAGTAAATTGTTCTGAAAATGATCTCCATTCTTTTGTACAGAGGCACAGTTAAAACAGATTTGCTTATTATGTGCAATGCCTATGAAATCCAACAATTCAGAATTTAATCGATTTTATGCTATCAATGTTTTTGAATCCACTGTAAATTTTATATAAATATCTGTTAGCAGAGTGTAAAACTGCTCTTATCATTATTTGTCCTCTCATCATAAAGACTTTCTTAATGTAAACTAAAGAGTGTCTGTTTTCCGACCACAAGGTGGCAGGTTTGATTTTTTTCTTGATAGTATGTTGTTAAACATCTAGTAGTGTAAGTTATAATTGACATTAATTCAATATTCTTATTAGCCTCAGTGACACAAAAGTATGTTTTTGTGATCTTTGATGCATAATAAGTAAATGTTAGACCATGAAGCAATAAAACAGAAACTATACAAAGACAGCCTTATTACATTACAGCATTACAGATGAATTAGAGCATTCAGTAGGACACAGCAGGGAATAAAACTGAGCTGCTTATGGCATTAAATGGGTTTGACTGCACCACAGCCTCTCTCTCGTGATCACGTTTTACATTTCTCTAGATGTCTTCAATTAGCACAGCGTGTTGTTCTAACGTGACAAATGAAAGCTCCTCTGCTCCGCGCGTGTCAATGAACCCCTGCGAGCGTGTGGAATTAGAGAGAAGTCGTGAAGAGGTCTTTAGGGGAAAAGGAACAAATATATTTACGTATGATGAATCTGTGGGACAAAATCATATCTTTATATTTTACATTAGTATATATTGTTTGCAACAAATGTGCAGTGCATGATCAAATCTTAAAAATCAGCTACTGATTCCTGTTGCACAGATTTATGGATTATTGCATTATTTATAATCTCACTGGTCATGTTGATGTGTTGCATCAAAGGCTTGATCTTATTTCTTTGATGTGCTGAGAGGAATTGCCCTTAATAGTGCCTTTATTTCTGTCATTTACAATCTTCATCCTCTAACTCTACTGCCATATGGTTCCTTCCAATATTCATTTACGGTGCAATAAATGATAATAAATGATCAAACTAAAATGTGTCTGACTGAGCTTGTGGAAAATTGGCAACAGTAGGTGGAATTTCGTGTCTCCTAACATTGGCCATCACCATAATGCTCTGCGCTGTTAAGACAAGCATGCCAGTTTACATCTCACTTGTCCGTTTTCAGATGGCTGATGTTGTGCCTTAAAGCAAAGTATTTAACCTGCTTCTTCTCTATAACATGCTGCCATTTACTTTGACACCTTGATGCCAAATCAGAGCAGACGTATGCAAAGCACGCACGGATACCGATGGCAACTGGAAACAGCTAGAAAAGCATTTGTTGAGGTGTGAAGTGAAAAAAGTAGAAAATAATTTTTCAGTGGCTGTGACAACAGCTCACAAGGGAAACGGTCTAAGAATTGGTTCGGAGCACAAAACTGAGATGATGTGTGCGGAAACATTCCCATAGGCCATTTATTCTGACACCTTCACAACACTTGTTAGGCTGCTGAAGAGCATGGTAATCATATTGTGTGAGACAAAAATGAATCTTACAAAAGACAATGAAATAGCATACTGATACATTGGAGCACATACACAGTTTAGAATCCTGTATATTAGTCTAAAGCTCGCACCTGTCAAAAAATGTTTTAAAGGGATAGTTCATCCAAGAAGGAAAATTCGGTCATTAATTACTCACTCTCATGTCATTCCACAACTGTAAGACCGCCTT
This sequence comes from Oreonectes daqikongensis, assembly GCA_026939265.1. Lineage (NCBI taxonomy): Eukaryota > Metazoa > Chordata > Actinopteri > Cypriniformes > Nemacheilidae > Oreonectes > Oreonectes daqikongensis. Next base: position 7,595,878 of record JAOTQM010000040.1, on the reverse strand, counting down.
TCATCTTAAGAACACATATTAAAATATTTTTGATGAAGTCTGAGAGCTTTCAGACTCAGTATGGGGGGGATACACAGCAATGCAACTACCACCTACAAGCAGCATAAAGTTAGTAAATACATTGTTAACAGTGCATGTGGCTACAGTTGTTCAAGCTTAATTTTATAGAGCTACGAGAATACTTGTGCACAAAAAACAGAAATGACTATTTAGCAATTTCCTCTCTTCAATGTCAGTTTACCACACTGTTAAAAAATTCTGAAATTACAGTTTTACTGGCAGTAGTTTGCCAGTAACTTAATACATTTATATAATTTATTGAAAAACAATTTGTTCAAAGATAAATGAACACTAAACATTAACAAATCCTTATCTTTACAGAAAAAAAACATTTCTGTGAACCAAAAAGGTTGATGAAGATTTCTGGTTCCCAGAATGCTTTGCACGAGGCTGTTATTTTATAGCTTTATTTTGTAAGGATAAAGACTTGTTAATGTTTATTGTTCATTTTTCTTTGAACAAACTGTTGCTAATAAATGATAAAAATATAAATCTACAGTAAGTTACTGGCAAACTACTGCATAACAGCTAAGTTTGGTATGTGGTACTGATGTAGGAGCTAATTCATGACAAACAATCCCTTTAAAAAAATTAAGATCTAAACTAGAAACATTTAAATTTATACTCATTAAATTGTACATATTAAAAAGTAAAGCAGGTACATCATGTCGACCAAAAAACTGTTCTAGTTGCAAAAATGCAAAAAGTTTATTGGACTCTGTGCTCGTAACGTCACATTTCTATAAAAATGATACATTTTTCGTAGATTTGAAGCTTTGATGTGCAGACTTTATATATTTTTCTGCTCTGATAATCATTACTTAGTACATGCAGAGTCTGTCATTAACCTCCTAAACTATCTCCTAATCTTAGCAGAATACTTGATATAAACATCTTTGAGCAAGATGCTCCAGCATCTGGTTTAGACATGAGCTGCAAGCTATGGTCTCATGACAATACGTCGTCTTCTCTCTAATGCTGTATCTTTACCTGTACATATGGTCAGGCTGGAGGAAAGCATCAAGTTTGGTAATTCAGAGCCTCTCTTTGGGCCGTTTACGGATAGAGGATAATGGATTAGTAAAGCCTAGTCATTTGGCATGAGCAGTATGGTACTTTGAGTAGGAGGGCACGATGAGCTATAGCAAACACAGAACTTTGTGAGACACGCAGTCGCGCGAAACTCAGCGCGGTCTGTTGCGATCATCAAAATTCCCTTAAAGCCATAATAAAAACAATTCGGTCCCTAACAGAAGACACTATCAACAAGAGTTATGAGCATCAATATGTTGTGATTTTCCACAAGACCAAGCTCACAACAGCTGTTTAAAGTGGATGGCTATGCATTACAGCAGAAATAAAACGAATCATATTATATATCATGTGATATATTCTTTTTTGTGATATGGTGTTGTATAATAAACTGGACATTTACTTCAAAAGACTGATGTTACTAAAGCAACACACTTTTAAGTTTATAAACCGACTCTCTTGTGAGAAGAAAGCAAATCACAGAAGACAACACCTGAACTCCGTGTGAAAACAGCAGCTGGTGATACATGAGTAAATGGGAGATGAACCATCTTCATTGATCAGAACACCATAAACCATCCTTTGTGAATAAGCGAAGAGCGAGATATGTTTCCGCAGGGCAGCGTGTTTTTTTCTTCTCTTTTTTATAGGCCACTGCCATAAAGTGTAAACAATCTGTGTGTTTTGAAGGCATTATTACCAGCGGACTGGGGAGCAATAAATGACATACTTCTTCACTTAACACCTGTATAAGTAATTATCTTCGAATGAGTAAGGTGGCAAATAAAACATCCTTTTCGTCACCTTTGTGGAGGTTTCCACTATTAGTCATTATCTATTAGTCAGAGATTACAGTCATGCTAATTAAAAGAATGGACGTGTGTACATGAATCATCAAGTCCAGAGAATTTAATTAAATTGTGCTTATTTATCTGATAGCGAGCAGTCACTCAGGAGTAGTTAATAAATGTTGCTGGATCAGACGTGGCAGTCAGGTGTTGCTGTAACTGCAGGTCTGTGCTCTGGTTCAAAATCAGTCACTTACATGATGTGTAATAAAATCAAGTCTTTAGCCTCTGTTATTAACTTTCAAAGTTATTTTATTGAGATTAACTTACAGGGATAGTTAACCCCAAAATGAAAATACTGTCATGAATTACTCACTTTCGAGTTGTTCCAAACCTGTATAAATTTGGTTGAACACAGAGGACACACACTGGATGAACGCTCGTAACCAAACAGTTCTTGGACCCCATCGACTACCATAGTAGGATAAATGACAATGGTAGTCGAAAGTACCCCAGAACTTTTTGCTGACCTACATTGTATCTCATTTTGTGTTCAACATATATATAGTATATATAAGTTTTTTCTGCTATGGTAGTCAATGGGGTCCAAAAACTGTTTGGTTATAAGCATTCTTCCAAATATCTTTCTCTGTGTTCATCAGAACAAATACATTAATACAGATTTGGAACAACTATAGAGTGAGTAATTCATGGAGGATTTAAAGGGATAGTTTACCCCGAAATGAAAATTCGGTCATCATTTACTCACCCTCATGTCATTTCAATCCTTTATGACTTTCTTTCTCAGTCTTCTTTTGTGTTTTTCAGAAGAAAGTCATACAGGTTTGAAATGACAAGAGGGTTAGTAAATCAAAGTCAAAGTCAGCTTTATTGTCAATTCTGCCACATGTACAGTACATACAAATGGAGGATTGAAATTGCATTACTCTCAGACCCTATATGCATACAGATAACACAAAATAAACATATATCAAAAAAATATCAAACTACAAATAAATACAGAATCTATATATACACAATACAATAATTACAAGCAATGGATATGTAACCGAGATAAATGTGCAAACCAGTGAAAAAAACTGACAGAATTTTCATTTTTGGGTCCTTGTTTTGACCTGAGGAACACCCAAACACCTGCTGTGTGACAACAAAGTTTGTTTTGGAAAATTGTATAAAAAAAAAAAAATTATTTTTACTGATAAAATGCAACTTATGTAGGTGAATGTAGTTTCGAATACTTCAATGACTCATCATAAATGCCCCATTGAGGATGTGTCGGAGTTCTCAAAGCAAATTGAAGGATGCTGACTACATCACCTCTCTCACATTTCTTATCGCCTCTCACTTCTGTTCCCACAAGTTTGAATGAGGAGCCTCTCTTGATTCTTCCTGGACACTTTCAATAAATCACATTACTCTTGGTGTAATTTGATAAAGTACTCGAAGTTGGCTGATGAAAAACTTTTTATCAAATAGATCATTTTTTTAATGAAGAGTAGGCATATGCAAAAAAGAATACCCAGTCATCATTTACTGTCATTCTATTGTTGTACTTTGATGCACTTTTTGAAAAAGATTCTCTTTAAACATTCATAAATCATACCTTTCAAAAACAACACAAGAGTAAATAATGACAACATTTATATTTTTTGGATGCACTCTTTCTTAGCACCACAGCCTTTACCCCCAGTCCTGCTTAGTTGGGACGATTTAAATCAAATGTTCACAAATGTCAAATCCACACTTTGTCCTTTCTGCTATCAGTTATACTTTTCTGTGCGTTTCCTGTTGGCGTGTCACCCCTGTGGGCCGCCTGAGGACATTTTCAATCCGTGTTAATGTTTCTTCACGCGGCGGACTGCATGACTATCTTCCTCAGGCTTTAAGTAATTATCCCAACCATCTGCCTGCATCTCTGCCACAGACAGGGGGACCTTGACATCCCTGCGTTCTGCCTTAGAGAGCGTCTATGAGCCCTGGAGACCTAATACTTTCTTGCAGTAACTCACAAGGTCATCGGTTACAAGCATGATGCTATGATTTATGGTTTAAAACAGGTGAAAAGTTAAAGATCTGAAACATCCAAATAACTTGTAAAGATGCAAAACCAGATATGAATCAAACAAACTATTTAAAACTATAAAGAAATTACATTTTGACTGATTCATCTAATAGAGACATGAATACAAATATGGATCACATATTAATTATTTATGAGCTTTTTATGAGAATATTTCCTGACAATAGCTAAACATAATGGTCCCCCAAAGGACACTAAACACAGTTAAGTTATATCTAAAGTTTTTTGTAATGTCTACATCACCACCTCTCTGCACCTCTGAGAGCCTATTAATGGAAAGTAAAACCAACTTAAATGTATGACTAATTCGTTTTCTTTGTGTTATGTTAAGCAGTTCGCTATTTGAGTGGTTTACATAAGAAAGTGCTAGAGCATGAAAGCCTTTATGAAAGCAAGTGGGAGGATTTCAGGCATTGTTTGACCACAATATGTTGTTCAAATTTGGTCCGTATAGGCATCTAGAGATGATCATTGAACATAATTAGAATGCATTGAATGCATTCATCTCAGAGGTATAGTTACGCCATTTTTAATAAATAATGGGTTGGTTTTTTTTAACTTTATAAAGGATTTCTCTCTTGACAGAAATGTCAAGAAATTATTTGATAAAAATGTCATATTATATTTCATTATTCACATTTGTCATTCAATTAATACAAAATTATGGGAAGACAAACAGTTTTGCTTTTTTGTGTATTTAGTGAAAATAATACATAAGCAATGAGCACAAACTAAGAGAAATATAAGTTCCCAGACGGACATGCTCTCTCTGTTCTGTATAGAGCTGCAGCCTATTATGTTTTTCTCTATTTTAGTTGCATGCACTCAATAAAACCCTTTATGAACGTTCACCCCTTTAAGCACAGAGAGAAAGTGTTGTTCCCTTGAAAAGCCTGGTTTTCCACAGAACACACAGGTGTCAGTCTAGCTTTCCTGAGGCTATGTCAGTGGAGCACAGGAAACAGGGGGTGTGACTTCTGACAGAGCCAGACTGACAGGCAATAGAAACTAAGCGATGGCTCACAGCATTCAGTATTCACAAGGCTCCAGTGGTTCATTCTACAACAATTTCAAATTGCTAATGTACAAAATAACCTCAGCGGTATTGTAAACCGATTAAAATACAAGTGGGGATGGATTTTTTATTTAATGTCTATGCTAATGTTTTGCAACAATGTTAAACATCACAGAAGCTCTATGAATATTAAAGAGTATTTTGTGATACTACTTTGGTTAATGGAGTGTCCAACAACAATTTTACGTACATACAAGTTGTAAAAACACTTTCATTTTCTAATAATAAGCAGTTATTATTTGACTGACTCCCAAATGATTCGTTCGGCGATTCATCATCTGTCTAATGCCCTCCTTTCTGTCAGCCTACTCTGATCTGATTGGTCAGATGGTCTAGTCTGCTGTGATTGGTCTACCGCGTACCGCGTATCGCAGTGTTGCAAATGGAACGTAGGCGGGCTTTGCACCGAGTGACGCACATCTGTCACGGAAATAAAACAAGAACGACCAACGACTCGTTCGCGTGATTCAGAGTCGACTCTCTTTTTTCCAAAGCCAATAACTTTCAGCTTTACAACTTCACAAGAGGGTGAGTAAATGATGACAGAATTTTCATTTTGGGGTAAACTATCTCTTTAATGTGCAGTGCGATTACTCTTTTTGTCTTATTTATAGTTTACAAGTCATGTACATGTACAAGTCAGATATTCAACTGGTAACGCATTACATTAGCAGAGCAAAGCTCATGGGTTCAATTCCCAGTACACACACGATGATTAAATGCATTCTTGAATGCACTGCTAGTTGCTAGTGTCTGGCAAATGTGTGGGCTTTCAATTCAAAGTCCCCCAGTCAGAATAGTATGTATTGAAAAGGCTGAAGAGAAGAGGACCAGGAAAGGTGAGTCATGTACCATTATTCTCAAAAATGCAACTTCAAAGCTGCTCTGGCAGACAATATTTATAACCTCTATTTAACAGCCATTTACTTAAGCCTGCTTACAAATCAAGTCATTATTCATCAAACACAAATTGATAATAATCCTAAGTGTATATAATAAGATGCAAGTACTGTAGAGGGGCATCAAAGTGTTCCTGTTTATCTCTTTCAGAGACATGTAAAAAGTATCTTTGCTAAGCAGTCAAAAACATTTAAATTCCATAATCACTGCTATAATTGTGACACAGATTTGTTAGGCTTCATGGGGTTAAGGTTGTTTCACTGTGATTCAACATTTTTTTGTTCTTATTGCCTACAAGAGATTTACAAGTTTCACTGGTGTACTTTGGGATGTGACACCATATGAATGGCCTACCAGTGTCTTTGTGCAGAAGTGCCATGTTAAATACTTAAAGGAACAGTTCACCCAAAAATAAACATTCTGTTATCATGTAGCCCCTCCCCCCAAGTTGTTCCAAACTATTAGTACTTTACATAATCTATCCATTTGGGATAAACATAAAAACATTAAAAAATACACCATATTGCCAAAAGTATTGGGTCACCCTATCTAATAAACAGGTTTGATGACTTTAGTAATTTCCATGAGTACAAATCTTAATGCTGCAGCATATCATGATATTCTATGGAACTGTGTGCTTCTACTTTAATAGCAATAGTGGAAGAACTTGACTGGTCTGCATAAAGCCAAGTCCTGAACCCAGCTGAACAACTTTTGGTGTCATTTTAAATGCAGACTTTGAGGCAAAAACTCATCACCAAACACCAATGACTTGAACAGGAGTCGTCATTTTGGAACAGGAAAGGGGGCTTTTAAAAATGTATAAATAAAGGCTGCATTAAAGTAACCTGACAACACAATAGCATCTTAAACAGTACATTCTCTACGTCTCAACCAAGAAAAATAATCTTTTATCAAAAACGTCAAATAGCAAAAATGACCCAGTATTCTGAAAATGTCACAAGGAAACAATTACTTTTTGAAATAATAGAAACTGAAGGCAGTGACTACAAAGTTTCATCTGCTTGGGAAAACTGATAAGCAATTTAAAGGCTGTCATTGGTCTATCCTTTATCATCTGAAGCTCTAATGGCACCTCTTTAGTGTGGAAGCTATGAACACATTTTACGGCTCTCCTCGTACATTTTAATTTGGAAAGAAGAAACATGGGAGAGAAAGGGTTTAGTCATCTAGCAAGCCTTGCAATTACACATTTCACATGAATAGAGTGATTTTCAAAGTCGATATTCAGCGCAATCAGTTCTAATAGGAGAATATGCAAATGATTATTTTTGACATTTTCCCTTTATTACGTGTGCCTCAAAGATGAGGCTCATTCAAACTCTTTTTCCTCTGGAGCAGAGGCAAAGGCAAACCGTTATATTTCGGAGGTCAGATAATATACACATGCTTTAACCTTATGACAGAGTGGTAAAACTAATAAACTTATTATACAACCAGGGTTAATGTCAGGTTTGTTTGAGTAGTTTAATTTAATTTGGTTTTACTTTTGAGGTTGACTAGCTGTTAAAAATTCTGCAGTTTGCCAGTAACTTTCTGTAGATTTATATTTATAAAATTTTTTGGCAACAGTTTGTTCAAAGAAAAATGAACATTGAAAATTATAAAATAACAGCCTCATGCAAGCATTTCTGGGAACCAAAAATCTAAAAAAAAAACCCAAAAAAAAACAGAAAAGGATTTTTGGTTCCCAGAATGCTTTGCATGAGGTTTTTATTTTATAATTTTATTCTGTAATGATAAAGACTTGTTAATGTTTAATGTTCATTTATCTTTGAACAAACTGATGCCAATAAATCTACAGTAAGTTACTGGCAAACTGCTGCATAACTACAGCAACAGTTTGCCTTGATGCTTAACATTCTAAAATGTTAAATGTTGACAGAGAGAGAGTTGCACACATTTAAATGATTTTTGATTTTATTTAATTTTCATCACTGAAAGATCAATGGTTGTTTTGGTGAAAGGTTGAGTAAATTAATTTTCCTTATGTTAGAATTAAAGATTAAAAAATGCAATATCATATCTGTGTCTTCAGAGGTGTTTAAAGAGCTTACATAATGAAGTGTTATATTTTAATTAACTTGGAATGACCTATTTCTATCTACAGTACATGCACCATGGGTCCCTTTACATGGAATTCGCCATGTTTCTACAGTAACCCTAAAGGGACAAACTGCTACAGGGCGCATTTTGTAAATATGTTACCTCCTTCGGCAAGAAGCGGAAACAGTTCGACATCTTTGTCCTGTGTCAGCCATCAAAGTACTTTGAAGGGGGGGGGGCGGTGGAGTCGTTGATTGCAATCTGCAACCTCACCACTAGAAGCTGCTAAAATCTCCACATTGCTCCTTTAAAAACACAATGTTGTGCTTGTGTGTGCCACACAACACAAATGTATTGTGTACAATCTCATATCAGGGGTTTTTCATAAGAAACAAGTCATTTTTGTCTATACTTGCAATGCATTTGTTAATACCTGTCTTTCATCACCTGCTCAATTCACTGGGGTCAGTAGCGTCTGTATCTTTCAGCATTCGTAATACTGGGCAGAGATAAAGAGATAAAGTGAATGAAATGATGTGGTAAGAACTAGGGCAGTCATCAGACTCCAGTCTCAGCCATTTTAATGAATAGACCCATTTCAGCCAGTTCTGCAGTAATTTTATAACATTACACAAACACTACATCAGCGTTGCCCTGCTTTGATGAAAATGAAAATAATTACAGCAATTGTGTTCTCTCCTATGGATAAACAACTCTGGTAATGTATTTTGTGACACCCAAGGTCCCTGCTGAAACAGTCACACCATCCAGTCACCCCATGGGCCACACCATCCAGCGCTCAGGAGAACACATGAAAATTGGAAGAGCGCTTTCAAATGATCAGCCAGCGCTTCATCAAAGCCATGCTGTCAGTAAATGCTTTCACGGAAAGGGAAAAGGTCATTGTGGTGTGTTTAAGACGAACCCGAACGCTGAAGACTGTGTATTGAAGAAATTGTTGCCACTGAAGAAAATGAGAAAATGGAATCCAGGACCAGTATGCTGTTTTAGGGGTTATTGAAAATAGGCCTTTAAAGGCAAACAAATCTGGCGTTGTCTTGACATCTCAGAAGACAAGGAATGTGTGTGAGTAAATGGATTCATATGTTCATGCAGAACTCACCAGCATCTCAGAAATTTCTTTGGTTTTGGCTTTTTGTTTTCATTTAATACATCACTGTTGTCATTTACAATTAGAACAACAATAAACTGACAAAATTATACATGTGACCCTGGACCACAAAACCAGTCATAAGGGTCAATTTGTTGAAATTAAGATACAAGTATTTGAAAATCTGCGGGTGCAAATAAATGAACCCGAAAAAGAAAATTCGAAGCTTTTTATAATTTTTTTTTTTAAAGATATATTTTAGGGGCTTTTTGCTTTTAATTGGAAAGGACAGTGGACAACAGACAGGAAAGTGTTGGTTAAAAACAGGGAAGTGGGACCAGCAAAGGACACTTGAGACGGGAATGGAACTCGGGTCGGGCCGCAAGTGCGCCGGCACTATATGTCGGCACACTAACCACAGGGCTATTGGTGCCGACAGCTTTTCATAACTTAAGTGGGTAATTCCCAAAGAGCGGCATCAGCGAGTGAAGTTTGTAGACATGTTTCCGACAATTTTTCTTCACGATTTTGCTGCATCCACTCACAGAAATAAAGTTTTTATATATTTACGGTAGTAAATGTACTAAATATCCTCATAAAACATCATTACTTAATATCCTATGATTTTTGGCATAAAAGAAAAATGTATTATTTTGACCCATGCCATGTATTGTTGGCTATTGCAACAAATATACCCGTGCTACCTTTGGTTTTGTGATTCAGGGTATGGTTTGGTTTTAATAAATGTAACTGTTTTAAGACTACAAATAGCAATGTAAATATCTTGGTTTTATACAATGAATCAAAAAGGTTAGGGGATTGAAACCTTTAACACAATTTCCTTATAGTCGCAATGCATCACTACTGAAATAGCACTTTATTAATAACATTTTGATACACTATACAGCAAAAATGTCTGGCTAAGCCCAACCTTAGAGAAAAGGAAACATTTTACGTATCCTTTTTGCATAGTAAATGTGCATAAATCTCGTACTTCTGTAAAATCTTTTTAATCAAGTTATTTTTAAACAGTTGACAGGATGTTACTAATGCACATTTCAGCCAGTGCCATTGCATGTTTTATGTAAATATTGGTCTTTGAATTAATTAATAAAGGCTACATATTTAATTTTAATTAAGCAATTTAATTGAGGTTATTCTCAGCTGAAGAACACTAAATGTGTCTGAAATAAAGCGAGGGACATTCAGTGTATTACAAATGTATTTCAGACATGAATCATAAATTGTCTGCATGTACTTGTACTACAAATGTGCTCTTGTGATTCGTAAAATAATAAGGAAGTTCAAAAGATATACGATTATCCACAAGGCGTCTGTTTACTGATCTTCATTCGCATCCCTATGTTTAATTCATTACCGCAGTGGCAATAATGTAATAATTGCAAGATGATAAAATGTATTAACTTCTCAGACTTGACACTCTTCCATTGATATTTAGTATGCTGTCCACTTGAGAAGGTGTAAATAAAAGTTTTATTAGTGATCATAAAGCAGTTATATTCAACACAGAAGTTCAGATTTCTCTTATGGATGACAGAATTTAATTAACTATACCTATCATTGGTTCTGTTCGGTCATAGCCTGAGCGACACTGTAATTATGGCACTGATATCCTTACTTCACCCAACAGGAAATTGAATTTGTGAGCTGATTAAAAGTCTGCTTACTCAGACCACAAAGACCTATCACATTTAATCATGCCCCAATTATCTCAAAACATGGAAGTTTGACTTTTGTTAGTCTAACTTGAGCACTTTGGTTTGACCAAAAGTTGAATGACAATAGCTACAAGCTATGTATAATGTATTTCATTACTTGTGAGAGTAAAATTCAGCAGGTTCTACACACAATGCCTGCCATGCCCCAACGTGTTCTTTCACACTCTTTCACTGACTTTTTGTTGCTCTCTATAAGGACTAATTTTACTGCCTGATGTTTACTTACTAGGAGATGACATATAGTGCATGCATTATCACCCTGGACCTCTTAAAAATAAAGGTGCTTCCCGATGCCATTGAAGAACCTTCTTTGTCTAAATGGGTACTTTGTGACGAAAAAAGTTTCTTCGGATTATATAAAGTTAAGGAAGAGATGGTTCTTTAAAGAACCTTTGACTGAATAGTGTTTAGGGAAACCAAAAATGATTCTTCATAGCATTGCTGTAAAGAACCTTTTAAGCACCTTTATTTTTAAAAGGCTTATCTGCTTTACTCAAGGGTACAATGGTCATACAGTGGTATAATACTGTAAGGGGCTCAGGTTAAAGCATCCTTTCAGCCAGCAGTCAAGGTTCTTAAACTTACTACAGCATTAATGTGAACTTTTTAATACCGTAAAAAAATATGCAAAAAACCAGATAATGCAAAATATTGATTTACATACATTTCATAGCTCAATAATATGAAACTACGCTTTTTCTGTAGTTTATAACAAAACATGTCAGTGGGTGAAAAACAATCTACTAAATAGATGTGAGCTTTGTCTCCCCAGAAGGCTAAACAATCATCATCTAATAATTGTCTTGTATTTTATTGACATAATATTATGCTCTTAAATCTCTAGTAGTGCATTAAATTGGTATATATGCAAACTGCCACTTAGGACATTTCCACACTGATATATTACTGCTCCATGGCTTCTCATTTTGTATTTTTATCGAAGGATTTTAATTTACTGTCGATCCGCTTAAAGCACAATTTTATTCGTTTTAATGTTTTTATAAAAAACAACAACATTGAGTCAAGAGGATTGTTCCACTGATCCATTATTGAAAAAGAATGTTTTATTCAGCACCATTTTGAGAAGCTGGCTGAATGATAAAAACCCTTACATTAAGACAGTGGCTAAGTGCATAATATGCAGGTCTGTTAAATCTGTACAGACTGTTGAATAAATAAGAACAGCATTATTTTGCTCAATTGATAGTCTTGATGTTCTTATTATATATTTCTAGCTCACTTAGGACAAATGTGTTTACTGACAATATTTGTGTTGCTAGACTTTAGGGTTTAATGTTTATATACTCACAGTACTGTAAAATCATATTTGCTCATGAAGATGCTGCTGTCAGCAAATTGTTAAGGGATAATGTACAGGCAGCCAGTTGTTATCGCAGAAATAAGCCCTGACAGACCAGGACCCGACGAAGAGGCTTATAAAACGACCATATGAGAAAAAACTGCATGAAATTTGAAATATTTTATTTGCTAATTTTTACCGAATGCAGACCTTCCATGAGGAAAAGCTGTTTACTTTTGGTTTTCAGGTAAGAAATGACGTTCAAATGTCACGAACAGGCAATTTGGTTTAATAATTTCTAACTATAATGTCATATGTGTTATTAAAATACATATTTATATATATTGTTTGTGTAATATTAAACTGTACCTGTCAAAATGATTTGCAGCATCCAGATAACCGTGTTATTAGTTTTGAGCCACTCAAAATGTTGTGACTGGCCAATCAGAATCAAGCATTCCACAATGAGCCGTGTAATAAACCGAAATAAATACTTACATAATATTAAGTAATGTTCCTGCAGTTCATACCAACAGAACAACATAAAATTTACTCAATGTCATTTAAGGTCTATTGGTGTAAACAGAAATTTCCATTAAGATTGATGGGCCCTTTATGAGAAATAATTTATTATACAAATCTATAATTTCCTTTAATAATAGTTCAATAGACCTTTAATGATGACAGTTGTGTATGACTTTAATGAGGAAGAGAAGCCTGTGACTTTGTAAATTTCCAAACTCCAAAACTCTCAGAAAAAAAACTTTATTATAACTTTTTCATTTAGAATATCACTGCACCTTACTTAATTACATTATAGAATGATGAATAAACTTTATATCCATTTAAATAGGAAGACATGCCATGTCATTTTCAAAAAATATGTTCTATTTAACCCATGTCCACAGACCACCCGTGACCAATGGGCCAGGCAGAAGCACATTAGTCTTTATTTATTTATTTTTAACACTTTGTCTTGCTGTCTACTTGTGGTGCATTTTAGAAATTGCCATTAAAGGTGTATTTAAAAAAATAGGTTGACCCATGTTGCCGAACAGTATAGCAGCGAAACACATTACAATTTCAACACCCGCAGCGCAGTTGTCTGAAGAAAGACAACTTCTGTTTTAAAATGAGAAGTTTATTTTGAAAGCTGGACAATGCAGATGGCTTTTTATTGTATTATAGAGCAATAAATGCTTATTATAACAGCAACTAGTAGCAAATAATAGTGTGCATGAAGCAGCATGTATCAGTTATGAAAATTACACAGAAGGCAAGGAAAGCATTAATCAAAAACCTCCCCTAAATCACCTGAAAAAAATATGAGAAAAAAGCACAACTGATTATGTGTGGGCAAAACAGCGTCATTCTCTGCATGAATTTTCCTGCTTACGTCAGATTGCAAACGACGTGACATCATTGGGATGCACTGTTTAAAGATGTGAGTGACAGTCACTCTCGATCAGAGCAGGGGATCCTCGTGTGCAGAGGTACAGTACACTAAACCGCTACGTTCAAGCTCCAACATCAGTGACAAGTGACTGGCTCTTGATCTTTGTACCCTTGGAGTCGTTGCCTCGAATCGTCTCTCTTTTTGAAAAGCAAGTCGTCCATTCAACATTACCGTGGACATAGACAAAGAAAACTACTGTAAACAGGTAAACCGATAGAAAAAACTATGTACATCACTAAAAGTAGGCTGAAAGTTTCTGCGGTAGATAAACTGGTGCTCTTCAATATTGTACGTGATGCTGATCTTGTTAACATCAATGCGTTACTTGCGTATAAGCTTAATCAAAAGATTTTAAATAATTTTTATGCGTGCGTATTTAAACACGTTTTATAGTTTATTTCCATAATAATGAAAGTTCAAAATGTTGCATTACGGTTTGTATGTTTTACCTACAAGTAAATATTTATGTTGCTCAATTTTATTTTCCTGTTTAGAGCCCATGGCGTTAACTATGAACTGGTGGACTCTGGCTTTGAGCGCCTGTCTCGTGCTGACAGTTCAGGCGGAATGCGGCAGAGACTGCGCGCTCTGCGTCTTTCGCATGTTTCGTCAACAGACAGAAAGCGACACACTGGTGAGTTTCAGCTGCCATATTAAACAATTAACCTGTTTGAAATATTCATTCTTTCTACCTCCAAAATAAAAACAACAACATGTTGTCTTTGTTAAGAAGTTACTAATAAGTCGAGCACTTGCTGTTTTTCCAAATAAAGGAAACCATGGTTGTAAGAAATTTACATCACCATTAAATGTTTTCCTATATTAAGATGTTCTCAAGTAGATTTATTTTAAACCAAACTTTAGTTCTTATTCCACTTTGTATATTTGTATTTGGCATGCTTTGTTAAAATATAACATGATTACAACATTTTATTTTTATGTAAACACAATATACAGGCACAAGAGAGTGTTTACGTTTACTTGCTGTTGTTTGTGAAGGAAATAGAATAAAAAAAAGGTTTTAAAAATACCTGTTCAGATTTTAGCAGTGGAATAAAGGATATTAAAATAAATGTAAAATGTAAATCAAATATATCTAATTAAAGCAAGCTTTCTATGTTTGCAATGTGGTTTTATGTCAACAATCAATAAATGATTCAAATGCAATCTGTATTAATATAGCAGAACTGTTGAAAATTAACTAATGATGCTGTTGGGTAGAATTTTTAGAAGACTGCATTTGTGTGCCCTCTGGTGGACTAATAACCTTTCATTTCTTGGTCATTTTTTCCCCATAGACTTGCACATTAGAGTGTGAAGGAAGAGTGGACTCCAGAAAGCTGGAAATCTGCAAAGACATCCTGACCGAAGAGGAACGTCTTGCCATTGACAACCTCAGACAAGAAGACAGTTCAGACCACCTTCTCACAAAGAAATATGGGGGCTTCATGAAGCGATATGGGGGCTTCATGATTAAAAAGGCAGCAGAGATTGACACCCCAGCCGAAACCGATGGCACAGAGACCATTAGTAAGAAATATGGAGGCTTTATGAAGAAGGACAGAGTAGAGGGTGGATCAGAAGACCAAAGAGTGGAACTGCTGAGAGAGATTCTCAAAATTGGCCTCAGCTCAGAGTCAGAGAACCAGCAAGAAGGGGACGTCGTCAAGCGCTACGGGGGCTTTATGAGGAGCGTACAGGGCAACGGCGGTCTTGAGGAGGCAGGAAGAGAACTGCACAAACGGTATGGTGGGTTTATGCGCAGAGTGGGTAGGCCTGATTGGCTGGATAGCCAGAAAACCAATGGGTTTCTCAAACGCACTTGGGAGGACGGAGGCGAGACAGCACTGCCCAGCATGCAGAAGAGATACGGAGGATTCATGGATTAGAATCTGGTTCTGTAGATTAAAAATGGACACCCATTCACAACACCCTGTTCCTACTTTGTGTAGAGCTTGCACTGTATCAATTTCATGTGAAGCCATTTTGAATTTCAATCGATTTTTGTCTTAATTTTGCTGCAAAATGTTCCTGCATAACATACAATGTACAGTACATCTGTGATCTCAGTGAATAGGGTTTGTGTACTATTTCCCCCGTTTGCTCTTCTCTGTATTTGCAATGAAATCACTCATGAAAATGAACATTTGGATAAAGATGGCGTTGAGTTTTAATGGCTATTTATGGGTTCCGTAATCACAAATTAAATGTACTTTTGACAGTGTTGCTCTGTTCTCTTAAGAACACATTAGCTATAGTATGCTTCACTCATTGAAATTGTAGATAAGGTTACATCTTAAATTGTATTAATGCATTTCCTTTAACAACTTTTCAACTGCTTTTGTTCTTGTTTAAATCAAAGCAACATGTCTGAGCAATTAGCTGTACAAAATATAATAAATTCATCTTACTGCAGAACTGAAATGTCTTAGTGAGATATTTATTTCTCAAAAATCTATTAATCTGGAAGCCATTCTGCATTATTGGATGTCATCGCCTAAGTGGCTTTCCCAGTAGCTTTCGATGCAAGACCTAACTGTTTGTATGTTAAGCATTAAGGCACAAGTAAGTAGTGAATATTGTGACTATAGAAACAGCCAAAGGGTGTGGTTAGTACCAGTGCAACTTATAGTCACAATATAGCATTGAGTGCCTTATGATTGTGTTAAATAGTAACTACAAAAGAAAAATACTCAGTACACTTAAAACTATTTATTATTAGGGAATTGTGTGCCATTCTTCTATTAAAAGATAATCCCAGGTAACAGAATGTTGCTATTCAACAAATGGTAAACCGGTGTCATACAGTAAATGTTAGTATATTCTGATTTTAGCACTTTTGAAGCACTGTATTCACAAATCAGCATCCACTGAACCAATCTGTTTTTCATTACATGGCTTTTGGCTGTGTAGTTCTGTCCCTCTGCAGTCTCTACAAATAAGATAATAAAATGATTTAACTCAAATCCTAATTTTATGTCTATGTAGCCTATTTATTTATTCGGTAAGTAGCCATTTGATAAAGCACCTTGTACTGATTATCCTTACTGTACATTATAATATCCCTTAACTAGTTTATGCAAGAAAGTAAACCAGATAGTGTAAAATGATGAATGTTTAAGTGTTTTAAAGGGATCCTGAGCTTTATAATGGTACTAAATAATGTCATTGGGCAATTCCGTGAAAATGTGAACCTTACCAGAAAAAATACCACAAATATCAACATGTGAAGTTGTAAAAAGCATTTGTTTCATTTTTAGTGCATTATTTTCCATAGTCATCTAAGTGGCATTTTTAAGGAATCTCGTCACATACATAACGGTCCATATTCCTCATGAATAGACAACTGTTTTATGTTCTATGAAGAGGCATCCCTTCTCCATTTGTTGGGTATTATTGCTTCAAATTTGTGCAGTTTAATTCACAGAAATGTTTATATAGAAAACTTGCCTACAGACTGATATTTTTCTGATAGACATCAAAAAATTGTTTAGTAAACTCTAATCAGAATGCTTTATGTCACATCCATAACGCTGCAATTGCCCCTGTATGAAAATCTAGCATTGTGGATAAGGTTATTTGAGAGGAAGGGTAGTAACTGAAGGCTGTGGGCTATTATCATGCGCTATATCATGCGCTAACTTGTGTAAAGGTTTGGCATCTTACTAAGTAACCACTTTTGTCACGTTATCTCCAAGATAAGGGTGAGTATGACAGAATTGTCATTTTTGAATGACCTATAGCCTACTCTGCGGAATGTTTGACTCGATTTGACTTGACAAAATATAGACATGTGATTTGCGCAACCTTTTAAAGGAAACGTGCTCAGAATGTGCATGACGTTCTGGTGACGATTTATAATAATATTAATCTAGTATCAAACGACATAAGTCATCGGTGCGACCATAATAATGCAACTACAGATACTGTTACCTGTTATGAATATTACCTGTTTTACTCTGTCGAAACAAAGGAGCACGTCCTAAACATCAGTTCCGCAAGTACAAATCTTACAAGCCAATGAGCAATGTGCGCCGAGTCACATGACCGTAGCACTTCCCGTAGATATGTATTGTATGGGATATACTCGACAGAATCTGCATTACTGTATTAAAGAAGTACTGCAGTCTCTCCACATGCATACATCGGAGCTGTGGACAAAAAGTAGTAGCCTACGTAGCGCAGAACTCGTGTCGGGTTCATTTGAGTTGGAATAATAAATCTGACAACTGACAGCACCTACTACTACTACTACTACTAGGCTACTACTACTACTCGGAAACTTTGCCATTGACAAAACAAGAAGGTAAACAGTGTTATATTATTTCATTCCTAGACTGAACTTAAGGTTTGTATTATATTGTTGAACGTTTCACGTCTTTTATTTGAGTACTTAACTAATCTTAAAATCAGTCAGCTTTTCAACCAGATTTTTGAACTAAAATATTAACCACGCTGGTTTCTGATAATGAGTCTGTTTTACTCACACTGTGATTTATGTGATTATGTTTTTCATAAGGTCACCTGCACATTACAGAATGAACTTCCTCTTGGAGACACTCCGGTTGATACTGTTCACCATCTACTACCACATGGAAGCCCTCATAAAGTTATTCATCCCACCCAAGAAGAAAGATGTGTCTGGTGAAATAGTGCTCCTAACTGGGGCAGGCAGTGGAATCGGTAGGCTTATGGCCCTTGAGTTTGCTTCACTGGATGTGTTACTGGTCCTGTGGGACATCAATGAGGACGGGTTAAAAGAAACTGCCAGGCAAGTGAAAGAAAAGGGAGCATCACGGGTACATTACTACCAGTGTGACTGCAGTGACAGGGCAGTGGTCTACAGAGTGGCAGATCAGGTAAGCCAGGTTCAGACTTGTTCATGTCGGTCTGGAATGAAGAGTATTCCATTCAAAACGAAAAAATGTTGATTGTAACTGGAGTGACCGTTGAGTAATTAAACGAGATCTTTTCTGCATTCACTGCTGTACACAATAGACATTTAGCTAATATTGTTAAGCATAATATAAGGTGTTGTCTCACACAGCTGCAACACCTTTCAGCTTAACTGACTCACTTTTATGGTTGAAGGTAAAAAGAAAAATGTTGCAGACAACAGTGCATTGTACTTTCTTTAATTGTGAGTGTTCACGTTGGCAAAGCCCAATAATGTTTATCACGGTATTCCGAAAGTGTTGTATTCACCTACAATAAATGTTTTAGAAATCAGCATGGCATACTTATTATGTTCATAAGTGCTAGTTTGGCCTGCTTGTGTTAGACTCAAGGTTATTTTAGTTTATTAAAATTGAAACAGTTTAAACATTTCTACATTTACATTTGTCATTTAGTCATTCAGTAGACGCTTTTATCCAAAGTGACTTACAGAGAGATTAGGAAGCAATAAAGTGATTTCTGTTTATTGAAATCAAATCTTGGCCTATTAACTTAAATTAATAATTTAATCTTATATAGCAACATAAAAAGTAAACAAATACATAAGAAAATGACAACAGAATATAGACGGTTTCATCGGACACACAAGCCTGGTCCGAAGTTAACTTCCGGTCTATGTTTGTTCGGTTTGACAATTTATTGAATGTTATTGTATTCATTTTACTAAATAAACAATTTGTTGAATGGGTTGTGTATTTTTTGTCGCATTTAAGTTTAGTTGAGTAACGGTTCTTCTACCGCTAACCCAAAATAGTTACATTAACAGTGACATTTGTTTATGTTGTTGCTTTGAAACCGTCTATAACAAAGTTGCTAAAAATATAAATAGAATAACATAAAAATTAAAAAGCTCATTTAAAATATGAATAAAACTAAAAGCATAACTGCAATAACTGTTGCGTAAGGTCGGTACAGTTCAACTGAAAGATTATATGCTTGATTATTTCATTTGTCCTCTTTCAGGTAAAAAATGAAATTGGTGATGTCACCATACTAATAAACAATGCAGGCATTGTCAATGGCAAGAAGTTCATGGAAACTCCTGATACACTCGTTGACAAGACACTCAGAGTTAACACAATGTCCCACTTTTGGGTAAGAGCACGCTGCTTACTAAATGTATTTATTTTGCTGTTGTTTTGCTGAATGTCACACATACAGTACCCTAATGTATCCTAATAACCCCATAAACATGTTTCTGTTCTGTATGTGTGCTCATTTGTGGTAATTCCTGTGTTTTAGACATATAAAGCATTCCTGCCCAGTATGATAGCTAAGAACCACGGACATCTGGTCAGTGTCGCTAGTTCTGCAGGCTTAATAGGGGTCAACGGACTGGCAGGTAATAATTTCACCTATGTCCTCTAATCTGTTACACAACAGTTCTCTTGCCAGAGGTGTTTTTAGACATGTAATAAAGCCTTCCAAGGTTTAAGAGTCATTTAAAGTTCATTTGTAAAGTTGACAGATCTCAGTCTTTAAGCATTTTAATGACATCTGTCATTAGAACATTAGTTTAAAAAAACAGGTTTGAGGACAGCTGATGGGGTGGGATCGGCAGTGGGGGAATGTGTTGTCTGGATTTAGTCATTATCAGTTGTATTTTTTACATTCATAATCAGTTTATGTTCAACACAAAACTTAGTCTGTATATTTATTCACAAAAGAGAAATAAGAGACTATTAAAATACATTTATTGTACATTCCTGTAATGTTGCTGTAGTTTGTATATGCATTTGGCAGTACTCATTGCTACAGACTGTAGTTTTCATTGAGCAGCTGTTTTAAATGCCTTAAAGAACTGGTTTACCTTGAGGTGTCACTACCCACCCTCTTTCCATACAGATTATTGTGCAAGCAAGTTTGCAGCTGTGGGTTTTGCCGAGTCGGTAGCCCTTGAGCTACTAGCTGACGGGAATGATGGAGTCAAAACTACGATCGTCTGTCCATACTTCATCAATACGGGGATGTTTGATGGCTGTGGGACCAAGTAAGCTATCACACACTTCACACACCCAACCACATTTTTTTCTGTCACTGTGGTTTAAATTCTGAATAGCTGTGTGTAACAGATCTTTTGGTAATGATCAATCTTTCAGTATTACACTCCCAAATTGTCAAGAGTACATTGTGTCAAGGCTGCAATTTCAGTTCTGTGGTTTTTTAATTACGCTTCATTAGAATCTCTGTATAGGCCGGATTTCACTCACTGTTTTCAATATTTCTGCAATCAAAATAAAGACAAAAACTACAGTAGGAAATGACTGTGCTTTATGAAGCATGACAAACACAGGGCTGCTGACACAGATGTAACTCAATGAGATCAGATTGTGTCCTATAAATTTAGGGCTGCATGTTAAACAGGGTAACTCTCTGCTATTGTCATAGCCCGAAGCATGTTGGGCTATGACAAGCGGCCTAAGCGTGTTTTCAGTGCATATTTTGTAATATTGCCAGGGGCTGCATCTGCATTGCATTGATGGACTCTATATGTGTCTGAATGGTTTAAGGCAGTGGTTCTCAAACTGGGGGCCCCCAAGATTTTGTGGCATTATATGAAATATAGATATTTATCATACATTTGATGCAATCAAACATCAGAAAAATAAGACCACCAACCAAAAGTATGTTCCAGCATTGTATAACAGAATAACAATTCTAAGTTAAAGATTATACGGTTTTATTTGGGGGTTGCAAACCAATGCATATAATGAAAAAGTTTGAGAACCACTGGTTAAGGGCATTCACGGGGCTTTTTGTCCTCTGGTGCCTGTTGGAAATTAGAATTTTAGAATAGGAAGTTGTTGTTGTGCTTCATCAGTATGTGCTTTGAGGGGAACTTTTCACTAAAATTACACCTACGTGACAAGAATGTTAAAAATGATGGTATTACTATGTTTTTGGATGTATATATCATGTCTGAACGTGTTTTGGGGCATACCACAGTATTCTTCAAAGTACCTTTCTGTTAAAATAGCAAAAAGAGAAAAACAGTACTGGGCAATTCCATGCAAATGTCAACCAAGTTTCAAGTTTTTACAAAGGTTTTTACTATTTTGATAGCGTAGATGTCAACATTTGGTTTTCTTAAAGTTTTAAAGCATTTTTTCTATTTTTAGTGCATGATTTTCCATAGTCTTGTAAGGGCCATTTTTAGGATTGTCACATCCATAACGGTACATATTCCTCATGAATGAACGTATAAATAAAGTAACTATTTTATGTTCTATAAAGAGCCATCCCTTTTTCATTTGTTGGGTATTATTCCTTCAGGTTTGTACATTTTAATTCACAGAAATTCTACAAAGTATGTAGTCTCTCAAAAGTTGTGTCCTTTGTGTCTCATCCATAACGCACGTTTATTTCCTTTTTTTAACATAGAAAACTCTTGCATAGACTGGTATTTTTTTGATGTCTAAATATAAACAGATGGTTTACTAGTGTATTTGTAACAAATACATTCTCTGAGTGTTTATGTCAAATCCATAACGCAAAATGTCACATCCATAACACTGGAATTGCTCATCATTTACTGTGTGCAGGTGGCCCAGACTGCTGCCCATCTTGGAACCAGAATATGTTGCTAAGAGCATCGTCAGTGGCATTTTAACAGATCAAGTTTACATTTTACTTCCAAGAACCTTGTACATTTTGCTGGCTTTGAAAGGGTAAGTTCCCACTAAATGGTTATCTTAAATTTGACAAAGCGATGTTCTCTCCTTTGTGTAAAACATCTGACTTGTCATAGTCAAAATGCTGATGGTTATACAATGTGTGGTCACTGTCGAACTGAATACTCGTATCTACATTTTTATTCATAATCCGTTACTTTTGGTCACCCCTTGGTTTTGCAAATATTAGCCAAAAAAAGAGTATTGAAAAGAGCTTGTCAACCTTGACAAAATGTTGTTTACATTTTTTTAAAGTGGCAGTTGGAGATACAAGATTTCTATCTGACAATGACATACAAAAGTGCATTGCGAACCTCATTTTAAAGCATGGATCAATAAGCAAATAAATGAATGTAAAGTGTCATAAAACAGTCTGCTTTTTGTTTTTCTAACATAAATCGTTTCACTAGGAATGTAATTGCCTCACCACATCCTGCAACCTTGTATAAACAATGTGACCGTCCCATTTACACTGCAGAAGCAAAACTGCATAGCCATACATATAACAACTTGCTCTTGTTTAAACGGTAATACAAGTCTTGATCCATGCAGCAGATATAAACAGTGACGCTCTGCCCTCATGTCAAAATCAGTTGAAGGTTAAACCTGTATGTTTGGTGTTATCTGTGAAAAGACATGAGTCAGGGATGTGACATGAATTATTCCACTGGAGTCTATTCATGTCAAATAAAATCTGGTGTGTGGTGAAGAAGAGGACAACGGCTCTGAGAGATTGTCTAGAGTGAGAACTAATGGTCTAGATCAGAATCCAACCTTTCGGATCTTTGGGACAAAATTTTCTTGAGAACTGACCTTCGTAGGTGCATGTGTAGATTTACTCATATGTCTATGGGCATTAAAGCACTATTTCTTTAATTAAGTTAAAATTGCATCTGCTTAATGTAGTCATCATGCAGTTATTCAATTTAAAGCTTATAAACAAATAAAACATATTTGGAGATGTCTCATTTGCAGCATGCTTTACTACAGCAAGATTGATTCTTCTTGCATTTAAACCTTTACTTTAAATAGGAATAGAAATGTCAAGAGATGCATGCCATAAAAACATCTTTTTGATTTCTCATTTGATCGTAAACAAGACATTGCTGTGCCACCTAGATGGCATTTGTATTTAATCCTTGTATTAATATGGATAAATAGGTGCATTATGTGAACTGGGAAGCTCCTCCAGCATCATAAAAGAGTTCTGGGTTGATGCTGCAACCAGTTCCACAAGTTGTAGAAAGCGCATGTGAAATGTGTTCCAACTAATGATGCAAAGAAGCCCGTCCTGTATTTCATAATACCTCCAACCCAGTTGTAGACTGAAAACAGGCCTCTTAAAAGCCTCTTACTTATGCAGCTGTGACAATTACTGATGCCAGTACTGGCAAACTCGGGCAGATAAAGCAACACCTGTTTGCGTGGGCTGTGAGACCGACTTCGGCGCATAAAATTGGCCAATTAATTCCAACCTGTGTTTGGTCTCGAATGTGTTCTGGACAGCAGAGCCATAATTATCACGCTTCCAGTATTTGAACAGGAAGTTTTCTTTAATACAATAATGTTCTCTGTGCTTTTTAAGAGAAGAACGTATTTAAAACTTTGTCTGATTTTAATCATATAATTAAATCATCAAATAACACATTTGCTGTAATAATATTTTTGTAGTAGGCTGGGATTTTAGGTGATAATGAAGAGTAAATGATCTCATTTTCAGTCCTGGTTATTATTTTCTGTCATTTGTTTCTGCCGCACATGCTTTTTAATGGTACAAAGGCATATGGTGTTTTATCAGTTTGTTTGATGTCATATGAGCTGTTGTTCAGAGAATACTGAAGTATACTTATTTTTGTTGTTTCTTTACAGTTTGGTTCCTTACAAGCAATCAGTCATCCTTGGCATGTACTTCGGGGCCTTCAGGTTCATGGACGCTTTCAAAGGACGAGAAAAGAAACGGGACTAAACACAATATATGGGAATTATTGTGATGCTTATTAAAGATTGCTTGCATTTTTTTTAAATCATTTTAACTACCTCTGCTAAACAGCTATGTCTTATGACATAAATAAAAAGGTGCGATACAAAAAATCTTTATTGTTTAGATAAATTGGGTTTTAAACTAAATTTAGTTTTCTAAATTTTAGCAGTGTACAATAATATCAGTAACAGCAATATCAGATGTTCTTTATCTATGTGGTTCACATGATATTTACTTTTTACATTACCACTATTTGCCTAATTAAGTGTTTACTGCTGCTGTGACTACCATTTTGTATAGTAGTTTAAAGCTTTAATGGTTCTTTTAAACATGTCAAAAAACCAGCTAATTTACTATAGGGATGCAGAAAAAAATTAAAGGTTGTAATATGTAATTGTTCTTTTTTGAGCTTTTGATTGTATTTCATTTATTACAGCTCTAGGATTGCGTGCAAATGGCACCATCTAGTGTATGTCTTAAGATACTTGCATCACAGAAAATAAAAATATTGAAATATTAGACTATTTGTTTGTAAACTAGCAATGCATTAGTGTATGATTGTATTGGTCTGACTGCGAATATTTATTATCATTTGTGACCCAGTCTGTGAAAACCCAGCTACATAATGTAAACATTCTGTGAAATTATAAACTTAATATCTTTAATATTGACTGAGTAATGCCATGTCAGAAAATAAATTATAGTAAAATTAATGGTTAAAAAGAAACCATTGTTAAGGTTAGTTTAGTTTACTAAAATTAAAACTTTGATAATGTTTCTGTTCATTCATATCAAATTTTCTTATATAAAAGTTATAATAATAAATTTTATCTCAGAAAAAAACTGAAATAATTTTAAGGCATTTTAAATTATAATAATAAGCTAAACAAAAACTCAAATAAAAATGAATTGATTTTGTATAGCAACATAAACAATAAACAAATACATAATAAAATCACTAAATTAAATCATATAACAAAATTCCTAAAAAAATAACTTAAATTAACATAAATCTAAAAATCTAATAAACGCTCATTTGAAATAATAGTAAAATTACAATAAAACTCAAAACAAAACTATAGTAAGACTTTAGGCCCTGGTTTTTACAATTTTGCACAACCAATTTGGCCAACATAAAGAAATAAAAAACTGGTCAGTTTTTAGCAAGCATGTTTTAGCAAGCACTCGAAAAAGAACTGAAACAGCAGAATGCATACTAAAATTAAAACTTTAATAATGCAACATTTAAGTCTCAAACCATTCTTCACCAGCGCCTGAAAGTGATGGACAGACATCACAGACCATTCCACAGATGCAGATGAAATAGAGGAACATCGAATTGGATGAAGGCAGAAATTTAAATGACTTGCTAAGGTTGGATTTGAGATGGAGCGGAACACAAGGACCTCTGGGAGAAAGAAACGTGTTTTCCATTTATTGTTTGCCGTCACATCATTTCATTCCACAGCTCATCTGACAGTCTCAGAAAAGATATTCAATAGCCTATCAATAGAGCAGCACATAGCAGCTTTACGGATGTCCTTTTTAAATGTCCATACAAGTTATTATTTTATGACTACTATAAAATGTATGAATAGAGTGTTAAATAGACGACACGTGTGTAATAAAAGCTTTTATTTTCAAATGAATTAAGTGAGATCATGGGATGCTATCATGCAAGAGACAGGACCCGTGCACCGCTGGTTGCCAGATTGCTAAATCGACGAGGCATCTCGATGAGGCAATGTTTCTTTTTGCCACTGGAATGCGCTACAGTCACACGTGAAACACAAACTAAATCAATTTCATGGATAAAACATTAGCCAAGTAATAAACTAAAGCATACAGCATAAAGCAGGCTAGACTTTATTAAATACAAACGAGCTGCACATTTTTTCAAATTAAGTGCCATAAATTGCTTATGTTTCTTTTTTAGAATTGAATAATACAGGTTTGTCATACTTTAACATGGCAGTATCATCCTGTAGAGTAGCGTATATTTGTAACTTTAATGTTTTACAGCCCTGTTGCAGTACCCGCTCGCACTGAAGCACCCTCACTAGTGTGCGCATTGGCTCACTCACTACGATGACAGTGTGAAGAGCGTCGCGCGCTCCGCACGTTTGATGACGCTCCGCTGTAAACATCACTGACGCGTCAGTCGCGTGAGGGAAGCTATTAAACTTGGAAACTGAGCGTATTTCTCAATTCATTCAGCGCTCGCAAACCCGTCAAACCGAGAATTGTCTGTCCACGCTGAGATGGCAAGAAAAACTGAAGTCCCGTCGGCGTATTATGGTAAATTGCTGCTTATATCGTACTTGGTGTACTGTAGGTTTAATCTCCCTTTGCGCGCTGACAGTTTTTTTCCGCAGTGGCAACTTGCAACATGAATCATTTTGTGTTTATTTTTACGAGTCAAGTTTGAATGTGTCTTTTTATAGATTATTGCCCTTGAGAATAACTGCTTGGTTTACTAATGTTTTCTACAAAGTGCAGCACAGTTCCACATATTGCATGATGCTTTTACCTGCATTCTGTACTCAGTATGGCTAACTGTTACTTGCAATATGCCAAAAAACAAGACTAAACAGGGGAAGCAGCAACTTAGTGTTGCCAAGGGCATGATGTGTTTTGCTCTCTTTCAGCAAATCATTGAAGAACAGTATGGTTCACAGTAGCCTATCACCTAAGACCTCTCACTTATGAGATATCTGAATTAAAACCACGCACTGTAAGATTCAGGAATACATACAAATCTTTAAAAAAATTTAATGTTTCTTTTTGCTTTTCTTGTGGTGTTTTTACTTTGGCAGGTGTTTAAAATGTTAGTATTGTGTATATCTGTTTAATTCAATTATGATTATTGCATCAGTTATGAAGTTGCAGGCTTCAGGCATTTAATAACCTAGAGCCACATACGTGTAACTTGTATAGTTTTTAATACACTGTGATGGATGACAATTACACTGTCCTCTATCTTCTTTAGGATTCCATAATTCACGAGGTTGTCTGTATCTGCACATTCATGACCACAGTTATTCTTTCCTTACTAAAATGATTTGTTATGTTGAGTTTCCGTTTAATGCAGGTCATATGAACTACACATTCCTATATCATGTTTCTATAACAGCGCTAAAGCTCTCTACATTTATGCCATTTAGCTTTGCTTTTCACTAAATCACTTCAGTTTGACACCATTTCTCATGTGTCACATGGAGATGTAATTAAAGTAGAGCTTGTCTGGTTATTGCTTCAGAATACAGACAGACTATAGGCGCATATGCTGTCGCTCTAATCTATGCATGGTCGTGTTCATGGGTTTAGATAAATCCATGGACGTGTGACAGATTTATTTAAATGCACCTTTGGAAGGATGTTGTCATTTTTGATTATATTATGAACTGCTATAATTTTAATGGCAGATAGTGTAATTGCTTTGGATGTTTTCAGTATATTTTTTGTAGGTGTTGTGAATGGCTGCATGTCACGCAGGAGCCGGCTGCATATGGTCCATGTGATCAACTGATGTGCTAAGGAAAACTCTTATATAATATTTATAAGGAATAAATATGCAGGTTGGAAGGAAAACCTTGGGAAAAGGTCACTCGGTTTTCAAACCTGCTATATTAGCATCCTCATTGGCACTGACCTCAAAAAAAATTTCTGTTTCTTATTTACATGAAAATCACTTCTGAAATGGAAGCTGTGTGGATGTTGGATGTCCATGTTCCTTTTGTGCAAAAATATATTTTGAGTATTGCAGAATGTTTTTAAGTATACAGTTGTCTGGCTTGAAAGTCCATTAGCACATTTCTTCTGCGTCTTGAATTCTGGTCATACTGTTCGCTTAAATTGTGAAAGGTGCCTTAATACTGTTGATAAATGATCCACATCCTTACTGCTGTAAGATCATCTTTAAAGAGATGTTGAGGAGCCAGAAAGTGGAAGTGAATAATTCTGTAAATGCTCTTTTCATTAGCTTCACTATGGGTGTTAAAGTCTTTATACTAAGCAAAAACAAGAAGTATCTATTTTTAGTCGGACTGCAGTAAAGACCATAAATAATTCAACAGGGCAAATTTGGGACCACATAATCAAATTTTCATGACGTACCATCAGTAAGTGATGTCTTATCTACACCTCTTTGAAAACCCATAGCCAAGGCTAAGGAATGTTAAATGTGAGACAATTACAGCTTTATGGTCCAAGTGAGAACAACCAACACTCAGAACGTAAAGCCTCTGAAGGTTAATTTCTCTACAGAGGATCATTAGTGAACTATAATTCAGAGAATCACAGTGAGAGACAAAATCGGCTCTCGTTCTAGAATTAAAATAGCTGCATTTCCTCAATGTTTTGCTTGTTTTTGTAACTTCGTGTTTTATAGACCTCATGATATGAGTCTGTATACAGTATGTTAGCATTGTGGCTATTTACAGTATATGTTAGTGTAGTCCTAACATAACTGTTAGCATTAAAATGCTTTGTTTGCTGTGCTAAACAATAGAAGCAATTAGAAATTTTATTTCACCATGCAATGGCGGTACCCATTGACTTTGGCATTGATTTGTGTCTATACAATAGAAGTGAATGGGTGCCACAGTTTAAAATATCTCCTTTTTTGTTCTGCAGAATAAAAAGAAAGTCATACAGGTTTGAAATGACCTTCCCTTTGAATTAAATGAAATGGGAAGGGTGAGTAAATGATGACCGAATTTTTTATTTTTGATCCCTTTAACAAGCAAAAACTACACTTGTCAAGACATTGTTTTTCAACTCTGTTTCTTGATATTCACTTTCCTGCAAAAAATATTGCTTATGCAGTGTTTAGATGGATGTATTAATGCTGTACAGTAGAAGTTATTGTGTTATAACACCTCCTCACTATACATATGAGTACATTCCATCAAAGTCACCATCCATCACTGGTCTTCTGTGACTGAAGATATAAGAGAGGACAGCAAATTAATGTTGATTTTTTGTGTCAGTCAGGTCTTATCTTGCAGTAGCCACAGTCAGAAGTATTCCTGGGCTGACAGAAGGAGATAATCCAGCTTGTCAGCTTTCTCAGGGCTGCATAGGGCTTTTCTAATCTGGGATATTCATCAGATCGTAGATGTACACAGAGCACATTCCATAAACAAAGTTAGGTCACATTCACAATCTGACTTGACACTAACTTTGTGAAGAATACTAAAAGTTTCTTCACAAAGTTTGAAGCTGTAATGTTATATCACAAATTTCCTTTCACATTGTAATATAGTCATTGTTATAAATTTTGATGAAAACTGGATATAAAACATTTTCATTAAAGTACGTAGAGACTTGAGCAGTGTTTCTTCAGTCTCTCTGGAGAACTCTAATACCTTTGAAACAGGGTGTGATTTTGTTATTTTGTAAACATAAAAACTAAGAAAGGCGTATTGAAGATGATGCAGAAACGGACGATTAGAGTTCACAAAGTACAAAGACTTTTTTGATTTTATCATCCCTACAGTCCTTGACTTGTGATGAATCATGTCATCTGTGCATAAAGCCTCTGTATTTGCATCTCCTGCAGGATTAATATTTCAGATGTCTTTCATTGTTAATACATATCATTCATCTTTTAGAGAGGGCAGACACGAGTTCTGTTTGAGGGAGTGGGAGAGGGAATATGCTCCTGCCCTTGCCGTATTATGTTCTGTCTTCAAACCCTTGAGGGGGGCCTTCACTGTTTGCTAGTACTTCATTGATTTAGCAAAAGTAGTTCAACACCTCACATCTCAAGGGTGAGGCGAGTTTAAGGTTAAATAAGGTATTTTGATCAAGATCAGCTGTATGTTCAATGGATGCCATCATTTACTCACTGTCTTTTCATTTCAAACCTGTATGACATTCTTTCTTCTGCAAAACACAAAAGAAGATATTTTGAACATGTCACACACCCGCAAATTGCACCTATGGTGTTGACACAAAACCAGTACAGGTCAATGGATACGCCGTTGTTTGGTTACCAACATTCATTTTTAGATGTAATTCAACAATATAATTCCCAAAATATAAATGAACTTAAGCTTGGCCTAAACTAAAGGTTACGTTATCATTGCAACGTTTATTACGTTATCATAATGTTATCATTGTTTTTCGCCTCTCTTTGTAGAACGTAATGAAGCAGCAGCTGGTACTTTACACATAATTCAGTAAATATTCTTATAGAAGGCATCAGCATTGTGCCTTCGTTGAAAACCAGGCGTCAGCCCCTGACTTTGTTATGAGGCCTGGTATGGGAGATAAACTCTAGAGATCATGAATATGTAGGTCTCCTGTTTTAGAATTGCTCGCACAAAGACGTCTTAATTTAAAAAAATGGGATGCTGAGTGTGAGGCAGTCTGCTGCAGAGCGTGTGTGAATTTTTATTGTTGAAAAGTGTTTAATGATTTAACGCCGTATTGTTGATGTTGAGTTTGTCAGCATGCACTGAGACATGAGTAGTTATCTTTAAAGTACCTTATAAATAGCATGGTATGATAAATATATATTATTCTGTATGTCACAGTGTCTTGGTATTACCAACAGATACCACCAGTGTATTGTGGTACTGCCACAGTTCCCAGCTTGAGTCTGTGTGCATCTGGAGTTTGTGAAGTGTGTGTTTGAGTTATTGTAGCGTGGAGTACAGCGATGCTGACTCACTGGGTTTCGGTCAGCTCCTCCATCCTGAAGAAGCAATCTGCCTGCACTCTGCTGTGGGCTGTCAATGGGTAAACTAAACAAAAGCACTACCTTTCTGGCCATCCTGCTTTGAGGCAGGCAAAAGGAAAATTACTTCTGTCCAAAATTGCACCGATTACTATGCTTTTCTCACATGGGTTCTCAGAAACTCAGTGACAGGAAAGTTTTGTGGTATAAGCTGGCCTTGAGAGAGAAATGTCAAAAGGAAACAAATGACAGAAAGATGAGTAAAGCATCACTGTTTACAACAGGGATTAAAATATTGTATAAGTAGCCTTTTGAAAGAACATATTTAGTATAGAGGACAAATCAACAGCCTGGACTTCTTTCAACCACAATTAACTGCCAAGTTATTCTGGAAAAAACACCACATTTCTGCTTTACCATTAAATGCAAGATTAGTCTTGAGAACTTTTAAGGCCTTTTTTAGACCTGGTTAATTAAAAGGTTTTTTAAACACATCTTCTTTCTTCTGTGACTGTGAAACACAAAGTTAAGTATAAATATTTTTAGCAGAATCTCCAGGCTGTTGAAATGAATGTAAAGGATGATCACAGTTGTAAAGCAGATTGTTAAGAGTACTTTTGTTACAACTTAATCCAACTGGTTGGGTTGTAACAAGGAGGTCCTATCACAATAAATCATTACAATTTTACTCAGACAATTTGAATTATGCTTTCAAAAACAATTTATGTTTCCATGCAGTTTTTAAAGTAACACTGTGTTACTATCATATGTAAGAATTTGCAATATAATCTTTATTTTTTGTCCCTTGTTTCTTTAGGGCCCTATGATTTCCGCGATATGGAAAACACGGATGAAATCACATAATCCAGGCATGATAACAGAATTTGCTGTATAACACGGAATGGCAATGAATCTGGCAAATGCATTATTTCTTAACCAGAAAGTAGCGCTGAACAGCTAAGAAACTAAATGTGTCATCTGCTTGTTTTGCGTGTCTATGAGTGAAAGAGTGGCACGGTTGCATGTACTAAACGCGTGATGCTTTCAGCGTCCGCGTATCACAATGAGGATGCAAACTCATGAACTACATTGAAGCTACTGTCAAACACCCTCTGTGGCGACCCGTCAAAATATAAGTCCGGTTAACTTGAACAAGTTATCAAACACACACGTTGTACCACACTTAGATTTTTTATTTGACCACTGAGTATATTATTTACTTTAGTAAATTAAAGTAAGTGTGCTAGTAAAATGATAAAAAAAATAGCACTTATTTTTAATAATATTACTTCATTAAAAACAGTACTTAAATTTATGTAGACAGAAAAGAAAAAAAGAAAATATCTGTTTCACAATAGTTGTCTAGAGATCAGGAAAGTGACTGTACAGGTGTGCTATGTGCTTGTTAAGTGGTGACGTAAGGAATACCGTTTCTGGGTCGAAACCTCCTCTCATTTGTAGCGGGGCTACAGCTTAAACGGCTGTTTATTCATATTTATGCGAAACATTTATAAATGTATAGTATATACTACAGTCTTAAGGCTCATGGAATCTCCAACATCAATATTTTAATAAATTATGTCAAATCAATTGCTGCCTGGTCTATTGGGATTTCATTATAGGATTGGGATTTTCCGATAGCTTTACCGCTCGTCATGAGTGTATATTAGCATTTATTGTTGTTTGCCTATAACGTCTGATCGAGAGTTTCCATTTATAGTGGTACGTGCGGTCAGCTTAACAGTCTAAGGAAGGAGATTTCCCAATTTTCCGTGACACTAGAATTAATGTGTTGTATTATAAGTGAACACTGTGGCAAAACTTACTTTGTCGACAGAACCTTCAATGATTGTTAACGGCAGTAAAGATTTGTTGCAGCTCGCTTACCGTATTTTTCCACTGGCAGGTTTTCAAAGTGAGCATTTTTATATCATTCCTTTGCAAAGTGCCACACTCTCAATTGTGGATCGACGGTGGTCACAAATTCCTTTCTGAAACGTCAGGTATCTGCCTGAGAGGACTAGTAAGACTTATTATAGAATCACAGTTTATAATAAATAACATTACTGGTGAGGTTTTTGAGACAAATCAATGGCATTGACATTTTTCACTGCAAGTTATTATAAGTAATGACAACTTAGACTAGCATTTTAGTCTGGGACTAGTCTTAAGCCTTGTCTGTGAAACCAGGCCTATGTGCATTTGTTGACTGTTTTAACTTACATGTTTTAGTGAATTATATTTTAGGAAATGTTACGCTTAATGAACACTAAATTTGCAAGATTATTAAAAATTGTCCTTGCTTTCCGATTCTGGCCTAATCTCTGAAAACACATGTTAAATCCAAATCTGTATCTACATCACATTGTTTTTAGGTTCTACCCAGATGTTTCTTTGTAATTGTTTTTATGCTCAGTGTGATGAGACACACACAAGCTGTGCTGTATAACCCATCCTCCAGGTGTCCTGTGTTTAAGCACTTAAAACACACTGCAGTGCATATAGACAGCTGCAGTAAGATGAACCCCGGCAGTGAATGTGCCCTCTGTGCTTCCTAACCAGGAAGAATTTGTTGGAGGTGACATGCAATTTCCCTCCTCTTATACATGCTCCTTGCTGCATTAGGACAAGCCGTGCACTACTTCAGCGTCAGGCAGAACGGTTTATGATACCAATTGCCTTTGATAGAAAGCTTAGTCAATTGCAGAAAGGATTTTCTGAGTAGAAGATGATGACTTTGGTCAGTGTGCCGTGGTGCATTTGTCATTTCAGCAAGAGATAAAGCTGAGTGCAGTTGTACGGCCATCCCATGAGAACGCATTGCTTGAGTATTGGTAATGTGACCTTTGTGTCAATAATGTGAAAACAGCAGTTTATTATTGAACTGATGCAATATGTTAGCCATGTCTGTCCTTGTGCATAGAATTTAGACTCTAATTCACCTGGCACATTGAGAAACAGGTCTATTGGAAGCTTATTTATATATCACTCACATTACATTAACTGTAAATTTAGTTCATTAATTTTAATCACTGCCAACATATGGTTCTTATTAAAAAACAACTTAAAGGTATAATTTTGTGCATTATGATTGTGGACATACTTTGAGTCTTTGCTGAATGATATAGTACAGAGTTATTCAGCTGCAGTCCTGAAGGGCCACTGTCCTGCAGTTTAGTCCCAAACCAAATAAGTCTCACCTGCCTGTATTTGTGAAGTAATGAAGACATTCATTTGGTTTTAGGTGTGTTAAAATCAAGGCTGGAACTAAACTCTGCGGGACATGTGGTGTGTTCCAAGTCATATATTTATGCATGATTCTGTGCAGTTTTGTAGTATAAACTTGTGTGAGTAATGTGGAAATTCCAACATTAATAAGTGTGCTTTAAGTATTTGAATGATGCACTCATTCAGTGAAGTATGGAAAACTGGACACTTCATGCATTCAATACTGACATCAGAAGTACAACTTACAACTTTGATTTTCATTGACTCATATTGTGTTATGCATCTGAACCACTTATACTTCTGGTTAAAGAAAATATTTTCAGTGTTCAGTGCCAGAGTCAGTACTACTGTTCCCTTCTAAAATGCATACACTAGATGGTAAAGTACATAGTGCATAGTATGTCATTTGGGACACAATTAGTGGCCTTCCAGGACCAGACAAAGACTTCGACATATTCCATAATATATATAGTATGCGAAAATTAGTATGCAAAGTGAGTATGTTATGTAAGTATTATATGTCTAAAAACTCAACATGCATAAAAAGAGTATGCGAGAATACTATACCTGTATGGTCTACTGCTTGTGTGTTATTCAAACGGAAACATAATTTGATCCCATAAGGCAAGGAGCACCATTCATTAGATTACAAATTCTAAAAATGAATAAATTTCGGAAAATTAAAAATGGTAAGCTTGGCAGATTTCTTCAACTGTAATACACTGTATGTAGTGTAATATACATTACTGTACATCTGTACTGCACAAAAGTCTGTTCTTTTCTTGCACATGACATTGTAAATTGAACATCTTTAAATAATATCTTATAACGCACATCTGTAAATAACATATCTCTAAACTATTGCACTATGTCACATTATGCCTAGTCTATTCTCCCCATATATTATTAATGTGCTATTCTTTATTCTTATTTTAATTTAATGTTTTTTACGTCTTATGTCTACACTCCTGTATGGAAGCTCCTGTGACCAAAACAAATTCCTTGTACGTAAAAACATACTTGGCAATAAAGCTCTTTAGAATAGAATTCTATTCTATTTTATTCTATTCTATATAGATGTGTCGAATTCGATCTAGGACGCAGGCTAGATTTTTACTACAGAACAATATTCCAAATCAACTACTCGTGCTAGAGTATCAAAAAATATTTATATATATAAAGAACATTCAATGAAGTAAACGATGGAAATATGCTCTAATGTCCGTGACATACTAACACAGCGGAGTGGAGGATGTGACACATACGGTCACAGGCTCGCTGATGAGATGACAGCAGGAGCTGCAACAGGACTCGTAGGCAGTTGGCAAAGGCTGACCTCCTGCTGTTCAGTGAAACAGCCAGAGTAGATTCTGATTTGAATTTCAGATTCTCATATCTGGAGGTCTTACATAACATCACTTATAGGTGCGAAAGGCAAGTTGTAGAAATACTGCATGGTCAGGGAAAAGCAAACTCAAAGGTTATTGACTGAACACTGTGTGCTGTTTCAGTCCTGTACATCAGAGCATTTCTTTAAAATGAGCTTTTGTGGACTTCAAGAACCATTATTATTTGTTTGATTTACTTATTTACTTATGTACTGTATCAGTATCTCTGGGTTTTGTCAGAGGTTTTTAGGTCTAATGTACTGTAAACGTGTGGGCTTGAGTTTGATAGTAAATGCATTTAAAATTGCTTTGTGAATTAATTTCATCTCAAGAGCTTTGCATACAAATATATATGTAAAACAAAACTGCAAATTACCTCTGTGACTTCTAATATGCGTCAGTGGTCAACCTCATTTAAGGTATTTCCCCTTAGAACATCTGTGCGCTGTTTTCTCACTTTTTCCTCATCCCTGTACCTTTTCTGTCTTTCTTGAGTATTACACAACATTCTGCCTCTGACTTTTCACCTTCCTGTGAATATTATGAATATATTACATATTCTTCAGAGTCTGGTGCTGGATTGTTTTTGCCTCCTGCTTTTGAAGGTGTTTCTGCTTTTTGACCCATGTCTTTTCCTCTTTCATCTCATCCGTGTTCACTTAAGTTTCAAAAGGCACAAACTGACAATCGCTGTCTTGGGTTTTCTTGTCTCCTTTTTTCTCATTTGACACCCAGTAGAATTCGTGCTCCCTTGGGTCGAACGGAGTCAACCTTTCTCGCTGAGGTTTTTACTCTTTTCACAATTGCATTATAACTCCCCACAATAGCTTGTGAGCTTTGAATCTTATGTTTTATAAGTTTTATAATCGGCTAATTTTGTCTATTTTGGGATAACCAAAGTTCTTATTGAAAAGGATTTTCTTCAAATCCCCCAGCAAATAAACATTCCTGCAGTGTTCCCACAAAAGTTATACCCAAGTCAATTCCTTTAGCACTGTTCCGGTCTTCACTATATAATTATAATTTTTCAATATGTACACTATGTGTGACCTCAGTTCTTTATCTCAGTTACATCTTGGAGCCTCAATTATGCCGTATCTTTTGAAGAAGTTATATCACTATCTGCTTCTTAATTGCCTATTGATTCCAGTTTTGTTGCATTAGATCCAGGGACAGCATTAATGTGAAGACTCACTAGCTATTGACCTTTCTGTTGGGCTTAATGAGTTGAGATCTCATGGTCGCTTGAATTTATTTGTGTCCAGCCCATGCTCATAATCTGAACAACTGCTTTGAAGCGTTGTAATAGTAGCAGCTTTGTGTTGTACTGTAATTAGAAATGTGGATGCTGAAAGCAGGGAGTGTTGTAATGGACAGATGTTACAGAAACTTGGTTTATTTGTTGTTTTCATAGTTCTCTAATAAAACATCCACCCACACCCTGATTTGTGTATGTGTGTGTGGGGGGGTGTAAGAGAGAAAATTATCACTTTTAATCCACCTTTATTATGACAATAATCATGAATAAGCAATGTTTATTTTTTTAAATGTTACATAGTTAGGGATGCACCGATTGGCCAATAACAATAACTGATTTTCCGTATTTTTCTATTCAATAGTAATATATTTGCCCACATATTCACTTATAAACTGTCTTATAAAAACCTACAGTAGATACTTTGTATTATACAGGGAAAACATTTGTATAAATAAGGTATAATGTACACTGTGTTAATAAACTAGTATCTTACAAGTGCATTTTTTTTTTTTTCTGTTATTAGGTCTTCATAAATGTAAGTACTATTTTTTATAATTTTACTAGCACATTTACTTTAATTTACTAAAGTAAATAATATACTCAGTGGTCAAATAAAAAAAATCAAGGGGTTGGTGTGGACAACGTGTGTTTGAAAATGTGTTCAAGTTAATCAGACTTTTGGTCATGGATTAGTCCAAACTGGTAAATGATTGATGGTATAACCTGTCGGTAGTGGGTTTGTTGCTAATAATGACCAGCTTCAACAAGCTGTTTAGAGCTTCAGCTAGAATGTTTCAAATCTCATATTCATATCAGTGTCCAATAGCAACGTATTCTAGAGGACCTTTTCAGCTTCACATTATTAACAATCTTTTTGAATAACTTGCATATGCTTTGCATTTTGTCTCAACATACACAGAAGCTTATAGCTGAACTATAGGTCGACATACTGTACTTGTTCACATTTATAAAATTAGCATAGAATTATCAGAGAGGCTCCTCCGGTGGTTCACCACTGCATAAGTGCTATAATCACTAGATCTGTGGAAAATAATCGTTTTTACGATGCATTTCGTAAAAAGATTCTCCATTGATTCACAGAACAAAAGAATCAATTTTTAAAAATGTGACCTTTGTAAGTAAATGCCCTTTCCGGTTTTACATATAGGGAGTCAGGGGGCTGGCGCTAATAAATGCACTTATGCCTTAAAAGTAATATTTGGACACATTCTGGGTTCAATGAAGATAAGACAGTGGACAGATAATGACACGCAGGCTCTGTAGAAACTGTCAGGCTTCTGAAGAAACAAAGAAACCAGGACTAAAACACAATTATTTGCTGAAATAACAAGCAGCTGGACTCAACGGTAATCCTTATGACTTCCCTATACGACTTACAAAAGAATCAGGTTTTCCTAGACACTAAAATGTTGCTCGAATTGTATTTCCTGATATTGGAAACAGTTATTTTGCTGAGTGTTTTGTCCCTCAAGGGGGCGCGTTCACGTGGTGTTCACGTGGTAAAGTGATGACACATTCATACCCTCTATTGCTGGATCCATGCGCAAGACGCGCGTTTAAAGCCAACCTCAAACTTATGAAACGCAACAGACTCTTCACGTATACCCTGCATTCTATTCCAAAGTGATCATCCCTTTAATTGCCTTACTCCCTTTGAAGCTCTTAATGTTTAAACTCTAGAGGGAAATTTTTGTTCAAGTTCTTTTTTATTTGTACTGTGCAGATGCGTCTTACACAAAAATTGTTCTTCTCATGAATGAGGCCCCTTGAAATGATATGACAATACTATTCACTTCATCTTGAGAACTGTTATTGTACACTTTTGTTTATGAAATTAATTTATCATGGTTGACTGATGAGCTCTTCATTGATTCCTGTTTGATTCAGTATTTGTTCATGACACAAACCCCTGCTTTATCTGTTGTGGTATAATTTAGTTTACCAGCCCCACAGCTATGGAAATGCAATCTCAAATCAAGCAATTAGTTTTGCTCTTTATGCAGCAGTTTCCTCTAGAGTTATGAATGAATTAAGTTTGTTCAAAACAGTGTGGTCGTCTTTGTTCTTTCGTTCTGACTGTCTCCCTCACATCTGTCTTTGTATAACAGTGCCCAAATGTATACGCAAAGAAAGAAGGCATAACAATTCTCACTGTAGTGTTGTATGCTTTAGGAGCTGATGTGATGTGTTCAAATGTGACCCTGGATCACAAAACCCAAAAGTCTTAAGTAGCATGAGAGCATTTGTAGCAATAGCCAAAAATACATTGTATGGGTCAAAATTATTGATTTTTCTTTTATGCCAAAATTATTGGATATTAAGTAAAGATCATGTTCCATGAAGATATTGAGTAAATTTCCTACCATAAATATATCAAAACTTTTTTTTGTGAGTGGATGCAACAAAATTGCTAACAAAAATGGGTGGAAACATATCTACAAACTTTACTCGCTGCTGCCGCTCTTTGGGAATTGCACTCAAGTTTGGTATCTATGTAAAGTTTAGAATTTCTACTTCCAGGTTCATCTACTCTACAATGTCATTACAGCGGTAAGCCAATAGAGAGTGTTAAAACAAATCTGTTTCTTCTTGGCAATGGCCTGCTCATGTTTTAATTGTTTTGCACTCTCAGATCCCAGCGTTTTAAATAGTTATATCTCGGCCAAATATTGTCCTATCCCAACAAACCATATATCAATTATTATGTATTTATTCAGCTTTTAGAGACTGTAAAAATCTCAAATTCGAAAATAATGTACCCTTAAAACCCTTGGTTTTGTTGTCCAGGGTCACAAATATGGTAAGGAGCATAACATTTCTGCACATGCTTGAGGTGTTCGGACAATCACAACACACTGGCTAGCCGGACAATCAGAGCACACCTCGCTTTTCAGAATGATGAGCTTTGTAAAAATATATTTTGTGTTTCAGAACGCGGGGAAGAGAGGGGCAAAGAGGAGCACTGTATTACACCAAATACACACAATACTGTTAGTTTTAGCCATGTTATATGACTCCTTTTTGAAGGAACACCCAAAAATGCAAATCCTGCCATCATTTACTTATGCTCATAGTTCCAAATCCCTACGTCTCCCATTTGTCAACAAACATATTCACAATTACACAAATTAAAACTTTATTTTCTCCATATTCTAGTCTAGAGTCTATAGTTATATTAGAAGAGATAAAGTGTGTGTGACTGCTTATCTCTTCTGCCGGTGGAAATGACCTACTTTTGAACAAGCTGCTTTTTAATTATTAATAATTTCTAACAAATACCATCCTATTATGCTGTGGAGTCCTTTGTACTTCCACTGAAGCCTCTTTCTGCTGAACAGTGAAAAGCACTTCTGTTTTTTGTTGGCTAATTTGATCAGTAAAATTGAACATTCATATGAATATTCATCGAGTCACAAATGAATACGCCAGCTGCACATCAACCAGGCTGGACCAGCATAGGAAGTAATGCTGTTTTTTAACAATGCCATGGATATTTTGTATTCAATGTCCTAAATTTGATTTAAAATGAGACCAATATTCTATTCGGGTTGCACGGTGTACCACGATACTAAAGCTTCAAAAAACCTGCGATGTTGTTGTACCATGTATTGTAGTACACATTAACATTTTTTTCAACACTTACATCTCTTTTAAATGAATCCATGCTTTAAAAGACTCGGACAAGATAATAAACCAGTGAGTCATTTGTCAAAAAACTTGTTTGGTTCTTGAATATGTTTATGGTATCGTGACAACCCTACATTCTATATTGACAACCATGCATACCTATAATATTATCAGATGCAAGAATGTTGGAGTTGATATAAATGACTATGACAGACATGTAAATGGTCTGTAGGGGCCCTATTTAACACTATATTACTGTCTAATGTACATGTTTTTACTTTTTGCAAAATTATGTTTTTTTGGTGTTTGCAATAGGCAACATTTAATGAATACTATCAATATAGTATGTAAGAGATGGCGGTCTGGCAGTCCTAGGTTTTTTCATACTTTTATTTTTCTGAATGTTTTCTCAGGGGAAGACAACATTGGTCTGAAAAGTAATAACTGTACTATGTCAGATATACAGTGATATGGCAGTGCTCTGCCCTGTTGTTCATTGCTTTTCCTCACTTAGGGAGAGATTGCATCTAATGTTTTTCGTAAAGTTACTCGCAGACTTTGCCTGATGTTTGATTGGTTGGCAGTCAAGTTAAAGCTAATAGTATAATAGATGTGTGAAGGCCTAAAAATAAATTTGCTTATTTCAGCCTATTGATGATATTTATGTATTTGTTCTGAAATGTATTGAATTGTTTTTTTTTATTATTTCTACCAATTGAGTTTTAGCTCTTTATTACTTGCACACAACTATTACACAACTCTTGTCAGATATTCTCTTTGATA
Source organism: Oreonectes daqikongensis (assembly GCA_026939265.1). Classification (NCBI taxonomy): domain Eukaryota; kingdom Metazoa; phylum Chordata; class Actinopteri; order Cypriniformes; family Nemacheilidae; genus Oreonectes; species Oreonectes daqikongensis. The sequence goes on along the minus strand of JAOTQM010000040.1, from coordinate 7,554,651 downwards.
ATTTCCTCCCATGTCTGTCAAATTTCATCATCATCTGTTCTGCTATGGTGTTTAGATTACAGTTTATTTAGAATGTCACAGAGTTTCTCAATGCTCTATTGACACAATACAAGTCATAATTCAGGCATTGCTGTACAAATAATAATTATAGGTTGCTGTATGAATCTAGAATAACGCTGTGGAGGTAGCATTGCTACAGTATTGTACTGTAGAAGAATGTAAATTTGACTTAAAAAACTCTCGCTCTCTTAAACCCCTCGAGGTTCAGCAAGATAGACAGATGTAACTACTCCACAACAAACTGCACATAATGCCGCAGGTTGGATCTTGGTGCTTCAAGCTGAATTTCAATGAAGGATGAATGATGTATAGTTATTTATTTATTTTTCTGTGCTTTTATTGCAGGCACAGTGTCTCCTTTATTATATTAGGCAAATTCAAGCTGCACATCACATTGAGGAATTGAAATTTGCATAAAATGCAGTTAGATGGTTGGTTGTTCATTCGATTTCTTTTACAATCATTCATTTTTTGATTCATAAATCATGTACGTTTAATTTTTGTGCACTCTTTTAGATACTCAGTACAGAGAGAAAGATTGTAAGTCTGTCAGGTATATGACATGTGGGCCTGCGATTCTGAGGGTGTTTCTTCTCTGTTACATAAGAGTTTGGTGCTTTTATGTGCTGTAGTGGAAGTAACTTCATAAGAGGCAAATGATGATGCTGATAATACAGCCACAGAAACAAATGAAAGGGGAACTCTGCCCAAAAATGAAAATTCTGCCATGAATTACTCACCCTGAAGTCGTTTAACAACCATAGGACCTCCATCTATCTTCAGAACACAAATTAGGATAGGTTAGATACAGTACCAGTTCCCCCATTGACTGCAATACAACCAACCATCAAAGCGTAGAAAGTGGTTGAAGCACATCATTAAATAGTCCATGTGATTCCGGTGGTTCAGCATTATTTAATATAATACGACGAGGATACTTTTTGTGCACAAATAAACAAAAATAAGACCGTATTTCACAATTTCCTGATTTCCGTATTAGTTTTCAGTGCACGTTCTACACGTGCACAATGCTCTCATGAATCGCAATTTTTGGGCGGAGTTCCCCTTTAAAAGACCTCACCATTTTTGCCTTTAAGCAGTATTTCTGCATGTATTGTGGCAATGGGGTATATGCACACGGAGCAATGACATATTTCCTCAAAAATCTCAGCCAGCTCCATTTCTTCTGGCGCACACAGCATCCATAGAGAACAATGGCATTTTTCACTCGGCCACTTCAGGATGCATGTAGGATTACGGTCAACAACGGGAATCAAATTATTAAAACACTACGTCATACATCAACAACCAAATAGGAGAAGTGCTTCAGGCTATCCGTTTCAAGCTACAACCAAATAGGAGAAGTGCTTCAGGCTATCCGTTTCAAGCTACATTCACAAATATAAAAAAAGCAAAGTAAAATTTTGCACTTACTCGAGGAATGATAGCAATGCACATAGCAATGCTCAGCTGTGGTGCTGTTGTTTTGCTGAAATTCCATCGTTTTCTTACTAAACACATCGTCATCACTTGGTGAAAAATTTCCTCAGCTCTATGAGAGCGGACGTGGCTTAGCTGGCTGAGATTTTAGCGGAAGTACGTCATCGCCCTGTGTGCATATACCCCATTTAAGTTGAGAAACAAACCTCAGGAGTAACATAGTCACTCAACAGCAACGTGAAAGACAGAGAATGACAAGACGTACACTATATTACCAAAAGTATTGGGTCACCCTATCTAATAAACAGGTTTGATGAGTTTAGTAATTTCCATGAGTACAAATCTGAATGCTGCAGCATATCATGATATTCTATGGAATTGTGTGCTTCTAATTTAATAGCAACGCTTAGCGAATTTCCACTTTTTCGAGAAACAGTCTTCATGCTGTAAGGCACAATGTGTAATAATTCAAGGTTTATTGACGCTCATACAGTACATCGCTGTGAGGCTTGAAAGGAAATTTTGCTCTTGGAAGAAACGCTTGAAATGTTATGAATCAAACTGTCTCCATTTAATAAAGAGCAGGCTTGCTATAATCCTGTAATATTACTCTAAGGGAACATTTTATTCGGACCAAATTCTATAGAGGGAGATGGAGGTATTAACAGTGCAGCAGGGTGCAGCAGGGTGCATCACTTCTAGAAAGGAGAAGAGAGTTGTATGTATTTCAGGGTGATCTGTAAAATCCTCTTTTGGCTGGTGGGGAAAGCGACGTGATTGGCACTCTAATGGCTCAATATATGTCGTTCTGAAGCTTTGCAATAGTTGTTTTTCAGTGTTAGGGAGTAACAAACGTAGCAATGATATAATGTTAATACATCGATTAGGAGTGTGACAAAAGCTGTTGTGTTTCCAGTATCAAGCCTAGTCTGACAAAATCTTTATTTTAAAGCACTAAACAGACTACATCTCAAAAAAATTGTTTACCATTTCTTTCTCTCATTCCACGCGGGTCTATAGCAGTTGTTTTAACTGTCATCTAAAGGTGCAGAAAGCAGACATTTGGCATTTGTGTAGTGAAAAGGTTGAGTTTCAAATGAGTAGGATCACAGGAGGTCATACAAGAAATAATTATTATTAATTATTATATTTCTAATAAAAGGTTTTCTGAAAATTATTTGAATTTTGTAACAATTTTGTGCTGTTATCTTGTAAAATAGAAGTAAAAATGTCATTAAAATTTTGTGGAAGAGATTAAAGGGATAGTTCAACCAAAAATGAAAATTCTTTCATGAATTATTTATTTTAGTTGTTCCAAACCTGTGTACATTTCTTTGTTTGTTTGAACACAGAGAAAGATGAATGGACGAATGCTTGTAACCAAACAGTTCTTGGACCCCATTGACTACCATAGTAGGAGAAATGACAATGGTAGTCAAAAGTACCCCAGAACTTTTGCTGTCCTACATTCAACAGAACAAAAAAAGTATAAAATAATATTTCCTATTATGGTAGCCAATGGGGTCCAACAACAGTTTGGGTATTGTTCCAAATATCTTTCTCTGTGTTCATCAGAACAAAAACATTTATATAGGTTTGGTACAACTCAATGGTGAGTAAATGATGACAGAATATTTATTTTTGGGTGAACTGTCCCTTTAAGAGGTCAAGGTTGGCTGATCAGCATTGTCCTGCATTTTCTCCTGCTGAATGATGCTGTCCATTCAACTGCAGAAAAAGAAGCACATTTCTTCATAGAAAACCATTTGCAATTTACAACCTCACCGCTAGATGTCGCTAAAATCTCCACAGTGCTCCTTTAAGCGATTGGCTCAAAAGCAGTTGTGTGCGTATGAGCAAAGATGGCAGGATTTAAATAGTGTATTTTCAGGAGTCCTGCCCTAGTCAAGCAACTGCCATTGAGATGAATAACAATGCTAAAAGATAGCTGAAAAGGATAGTTTTCTTCAGATATAATAGACTTCCTTGGAACAGATATTTGTCATTGTCAGGTTGATATGTGTGTTTGGGTGAGCCAAAGCTGTGCTAATCTATCAGGTATCTTTTTCCAGATACATGTTGAGGCTCTAGGTGGATACAATCTCAGTTCAGAGGAACTCATAATGTTTATCATTCTACCTCTAGGAATAAAAAACAATTTAAAAAAAAATATTTACATTTAATTATAAAGTGGGATAATTAGGCTTCACATACATTTCTCCTGATAAAAAGATCACAACAATCTCATTTGTCTCCTGCTGGAGCTTTAGGAGAGATCTCTGAACTCATAAGAAGATCTGAGAACTGTCTGTTTCCATACAGTGCAGGTGAGTGAGGGTCACTGTGGTTTGGTTACCAATGTTCTTCACAATATTTCCTTTGTGATGTTCAGAAAATCTAAACAAATGATAAGCAGCAGTAAATGATCTTTCCTGTTAACATTTAGGAACAGGTTGAAACTGTGGCAAAAGTTTAATATTGCAGCTCTGGGGTTTATTTTGCATGGTTGTCAGATTTCTCATTCATTAACATTCAGGAGCTTCTGTCAGTCCATCTGCTCAGGTGCCTGACTAGTGCTTCTCCTGCTGGCCACCATAATCCCCTGATCTGGCCAATCAGAGTTTTAATCCTGTATGAGGGCAAGGGCACGCCGGTGTGAAGCAGCTTGTTAGATCTGAGTACTCAATCTGGATCAGGCAAAGCTCCAACTAACCCCAGACTGGTCAAGTCTGACCTGGGCCGTCTGGCTACAAGCACTTTCAAACTCTTCAATGGGATGTTATTATAAACTGATCTAAGATCAGTTTTGTAATTGGTCAAGTAAAGATTATCATTAGAGTTTGAAAAGGTAAAGCTGATCCCTGACCACCATTAATGCTTTTCTCTCCCCTCATATTCCCGCCAAGCTATAAACCTGCTTACCCGCAACAAACCCATTCATGCACACAGAAGATTTGATTAATGTAACTGTTTCTGACAAACAATGATAACGTTAATATGTTTCACTGCAGGGCGTGTGCTTTAAAGAGTAGTTTACCCAAACATATATATATATATATATATATATATATATATATATATCTGCTGTAATTTATTCATATTTTTTAAGCCTGTATATGACTCTTTCTTTTGCAGAAGGTATTTTGAGAAATGTCTCAGTGGTTTTGTGCCTATACATTAAAAGTCAATGGGGGCCAAGGTTTTTTGATTATCAGCATTCTTCATTTTTCTTTTGTGTCAAAGAAAAGATCTTTTGGAAAATATTTTTGTGTAAACTGTCCCTTTAAGCAGCTTCCAAAGGCCCAAATTGAAGCTAACAGCAGGAAAGATTAACCTCCAATCGAATATTAAATCGGTTTTTAGACATCAGAAACACACATCACTAATATTCTTTTATCCTGATGATGAGGTCTCAAAAATTTGCTATTCTTTGAAACCAGGTCCCAGAGTGGATAAATCTGAAAATACCACCCTTGTGTTTTCATGTGCGCCACATACTGGTCTGGCATGTATACTACATCGTATTGAGTGTGTTTCAGTGGTTTCATGTGTACACAGATATTTCATTAGACTACGCCGTGTTTCTTTTAGAACGAGGAAAAAAACATTGGGAAATCTCTGGCTTTGTGTGGATGTGGCCTAAATGTAAGATGTTGTGGAAATGACATTTTGTAATGTGTTTACACAAATATACAGCCACAGAAATAATTAAGAGACCGTTTTAAAGTATCATTTCAGTTTTTCTGAATTTACTATTTGTAGGTGTTTAGGTAAAATTATCGTTCTTGTTTCATTCTGTGAACTACTAACTTTTAAACTACTAACAACAGGTCAAAACAGCAGAAAAGAAACAAATCATCAGACCTCAAATACTGCAAATAAAACAAGTTCATATTCACTTTTAAGGAATACAACAATAATATTTGTACATGTATTTAGGTAAATAAAAAATTTATCATAGTTTCCAGGTGTCTTGTCATTCTGTCAGTCTTTCACTTTCCTGTTGGATGACTTTGTCACTCCTTAGGTTTGATTTTGTTGAAATTCAACCGACACTGGACTGGAATGACCACAATGCATCTAGAAATGCTGGTTTGAAATTAAAAGTTGGAGTGGTCTCTTAATTTTTTCTGCAGCTGAAGTTATGATGTTACTTGAATACCAATATCTGAGTAAAAGTGTGAAAAGTTTGTTTCATTTTACTACATTTTCTAAAACTCTGGGCCCACAACCAACATATTCTCTTAGCTTTCCAAATAAACTCTGATTCACTCAAAACCCCTTTGCAACTTTCTGAAGCTTCTTGTGACGGGCTTATAAATTGAATTGGCTGTGGACAGCAGGTCATTTTGAGTTTTCCATATAGTCTCTATGGCCTCTTACCATTAATGTTATTTCAGATTTAGAGTTTTGGTGAGCATATCGATAGACATGGATCCTCGAATCAATTGAAGCGCAGCAGTGCTTGAGACTGAGGATAGAGTTTCACCTGTTCAGGAAATCAGTAGAGCAGACCTGCACTACTGCTGGCCCTGGACAGAACCTGTTCAGGAAATCAGTAGAGCAGACCTGCACTCGCTGGCCCGACAGAAGTAAACAGTGTAGTTTTCCCTCCGGTTTCATAGGGATCAAAAGTGAGTCTGTCCACAGTAATCAATCTTGTCTCTGAGCAGTGCTCTTCAGTACACTGGAGATGTTGGGTCTGTTTAACAGGAGAGGAGGAAGTGTGGGGAAGGGGAACGTGGTGTTTACAAAGCTCACCTTGACTGCTTCATATCTTTGACAGCTGCAGACAGTCTTGCCTCTATAATAGAGTATCCTACAGTACACAATACATGTGTATACTGTGTGTGAACATTTGTGACCTACATTGTGGGGACATTCAATCAAACCTGATTCACCTTGTGGGTGAGAAATTGACTGGGAAACAAACTAAATGATGCTTATTTGAAAATGTAAAAATAAATCTAAGAAACGGTGCTATCTTGACATTATGGTTTAGGCTTGAATTTTGTCGCTTTGTCGAACTCGCTTAGCTCAGTGGTTAGAGCATGGTGCTAGCAACGCCACGGTCATGGGTTCAATTTCAAGGATTGCACAAACTCAGATACAAATGTGACCCTGGATCACAAAACCAGTTTTATGGGTACATTTTTTGAAATTGAGATTTTTACATCATCTGAAAGCTTTTTATTGATGTATGGTTTGTTGGGATAGGACAATATTTGGCCGAGATAACAACTCAGGAATCTGAGGGTGCCAAAAAAATCAAAATATTGAGAAAATCACCTTTAAAGTTGTCCAAATAAAGTCCTTAGCATAGCATATTACTCAGAAAAATAAAGTTGTTATATATTTATGGTAGGAAATTTACAAAATATCTTCATGGAACATGATCTTTACTTCATATACTAATGATTTTTGGCATAAAGGAAAAATGGCAAATTTTGATCCATACAATGTATTTTTGGCTATTACTACAAATGTTCTCGTGCTACTTAAGACTGGTTTTGTGATCCAGGGTCACAAATGTATAGTATAATGCAATATAAGTCACTTTGTATAAAATACATAATGTCTGCCAAATGCATAAATGTATATGGACAATGCCGTTCACATTATAACGGTAACCTGAAATGAAAATTCTTGGCTGAAGCTGAATAAAAATAAAACATTTGGCCGAATACCGAACATGTTTTTTTTGCATTTCTTTTTCTTATTTAGCCATTTTTTTCTGGTCAAAATGTGCTTTTTTTATATTTTGTCTTGTTTTTTAACATAATACAATTTAACTTAAACTATAAAACTGAGCAAATTAAGTAAATAAAAATAAAAATATTGAGCCCTCTTATTCAATTGACTAACTGACTCATGAAAGAATGGAATGTAGATCTGTTCGTCTACAACAAAGTAGTTCATTAAAAGTGTCATTCAACATAAGAAATATACGAAAATGATCAAAAAAATATTCATGCAAGCAATGCATGCTGAGGCTGACTGACAAGCATTTCAGTTCACGTCTCTCTAAACTCCACCCACAAAATCTGACTGTTTTCTCAAAAGGTGCACTATAGGGATGACATTCCAAGTTCCAAGGGAACTGTGTGCACGCCACCACTGTGCGATGTCAAAAGATGTCGGAAGTGACTGGGCTTCAGATCGCATGCTCCCGTCTGAAGTACACCAAAGTTTTACAGAATGGTAAAGACGCTTTCGTTCAGCAAATTTACTCTTGTGTCATGTCTTTCTCTGCTTGGCAAATATATAATACCCCACTGTAAACGGGCCACTTTCTGACTGCTACAGTCTTTAATTCAGACATAAAACCCACGTCACTATCATCAGTAGCCAAACATTCTCCCCCAGAGTTTGACAGTATTTTTTATCGTTCATCAGCTGAAAAACATTATTCTAAAAGTGATCCCAACGATATCGTTCTATTTATCGTTATAGTTGTGATGTGAAGCCTGCTATTCTCCTAAATAGAGAACGATTTAAAAACTTTTTTTATAGTTATAGTTATAGTTATCGTCCATAGTGTGAACATCCCTTTAATGGATGCAGTTACTCAGCGTTCATCTGTTTTGTGCTGATCAGCTTTGGTCATAGTTGATTGCCATTTAAGCTAATTAAAATGAATCTGCCCATGTCTGCATCAGCAGTTTACTGGAGATATGAATTCATTTTAAGCTGGAGTCTCTAGCTGATTTTAAATGATTTACATTCATTAACTTCATTTACATAGTCGTTTCAAAATCAAAGGTAGTTGATGCATGCAACCGTGTATATCAGCAAGTGGGCATTAACAGCCTTAGCAACTTGCAGCGGAGTCAACAACTTTGAAACTTCAACAAGTCTTTGCAGCCTTTGAGAACATGCAACATATTTGATTTCTTTGGTGGCAGTCGTTGGGAGATCTGACAGACTTTTGACAAAAAATATATTTTTCTCCATATATACTGCATTGTGTGTGTGTGTGTGTGTGTGTGTGTGTGTGTGTGTGTGTGTGTGTGTGTGTGTGTGTGTGTGTGTGTGTGTGTGTGTGTGTGTGTGTGTGTGTGTGTCCGTGTGGTCCTGGTAAACCCATTTACACATTTTTTTTGTCCCCATGAGGAAATAAGCCTATAAATCATACAGAATGATGTTTTTTGAAAATCTAAAAGAGCAAAAAGTTTAATGTGATTCTTAGGTTTAGGGTTAGGGAAATGTGTGTGTGTGTGTGTGTGCATGTGCGTGTGTGTGCATGCGCTTGTGTGTGAGTGTGTTGGTATGTTGAGTCGGTGAACTGAAGCATGTATTGCTTTTCTTCAAAATCGAAAAGTTGGTAGATTAAGATGGAACTTTAGATTGTGTTTGTATTGCTGGTGGAGTATAATTGTGCTATCATTCTGAAGTGCAGAAGCATATCAGCAAGGAGAGACCGAGTCACGCTTTCTGACTCGAAGTCCATCTCATACATAATGCAGGAGAGGGTTGGTTATGATGGAGTTTCAAGCTTTGTGCTAACGAACAAAAACAGACTTCCTATATATAAATGTATTTATAAGGCTCCAAAAGATGTCAGTTACTATAGCTTCAGAAACACTGCAACTGGTCTAAGAATAAAAATATATCTAGTGGTTGTCATGTGAAACTCCTACCATGGAAAGTCGTTCTTTAACTCTGCTGAATGCCCACTCCACTGAATAAAAGAGCTCAACGCCCACACACCAGCCCATTTATGCACCTTTGAAGCCCTGTACTCAGGATTTCCTGGGCTTTCAATATCGCTGTGATTTTGGGTCAAATCCACTGAGTGTTTACCATCAGCTTGTGTTCTGGGCCATGGCAAGAAGTACTTTCAAAACATTCGGTAAGAATGTCTATTGAATGTATTCTGTTGATGTATAGTCACATATAATATATTTGGTGTACATGGATGAACCAGGATGGATATGCTGGACACAGTGTTTAGTTTTTTAATTATTCATAGTTTAGGATGCCTTGCGAGTGGAGGAAAGCAGTCATGCAGACAGTATTTAAAATCAACGTTGTTGTGTTATTTCTTTTAATATGTGCGATTGTGCGCTGTTCCAGACCACCAAAAAAGAATTTGAAAATACCCAGATGGGTTGTGTGGTTTATTGAATGGTATTATATTTGTGTAAACTGTTTATGCAGTGTATTATGATTATGTTGTAAAATTTTACAGCTACAGTATAACACATATAAAGAATGTAATATAAAATCTGTTTCTATACATTTTTAAGCTAGATATTTCCTTCTCAGAGCTTAGCAGCATCCTAAGTGAATCTGGAATCTCAGGGTGCAAAAAAATCTAAACATTGAGAAAATCGCCTTTAAAGTTGTCCAACGGATGGGTTGTAGCAGGCCACTGCTTAGAAGTAACACGCAAATATTTGTATTATTAAACTGTTTAGATTGAACTGTTCTGGTATTAAATTACTTGGTACAGGTTTTGGGACGGAGCCTCTCTATCAGAATTAGTGGATATTGTTTCCTCATTTCCAAGTTTCCCATGGGTGAATGTGTTAATGTGAGCTACATTCTTTTGTGCATGTTCACTTCTGTGTGCGTGATATTGATTTTCTTACATGTGGCTAGGTGTCTAATGGGGTATATTGATTGAATACCGCTGAACGTGTGAAGGAAGGTGAACGCACAACAGCTTTGTTTGTTTACTTTAATCACTGTGTAGTGCTGAAGGCCTCATGCCAGAGAGAATTAAATCATGAACCACATCTCCAGCGAATTTACTTTCTTAACTCTAATTACTCTCAAATCGTAACCCTCCTCCGCTCTGAGAGCTGGATAGTCGCAGAGAATTTATAAAGAGGTGCGTCGCCACCATGCATTCATTTAGAGCTAAATTGGATATTCATTGCAATTATTGTCATGTTTTCAAATGTCAGATGGTCGTGATGTGGATGAAATTAAGTTCTTTCTTGCTCTTTTTGGTTTTGACAGATGGAAGGTCAAAAGTAAAAAGTAGTTAAAATAAGAGACGCACAGTGTGGATGTGTAGTGACATGAGTTTGACATTGAGTTGGGTTTCTGTAATTAAAGTCTCTATGCATTTGAACTATTTCATCATTCACCATCACCATCAAACCACAAAACAAATGAACTCAATTACCTTGTAGGAGTGATGTACACCTATGCAAAAATAATATATTTTTTTTGGACAGTGGTGTGAGAAGACAAGGGCTTAAATACTGAACTACTTTAATAAACCACTTAAAAATGTGTGATAATGCACGAGTGATGCTATTCTTTGTTTTTTATTTTGCCTTAAATATATATTTGTTATTGTAGATAAACAAGTTTTTTTTCCACACATATCATAGAATTCTTATTTTACAAAGATGTTTTTTACAAAAATGACTAGCACCTTGACTTCAAGATCCATATAATCCAAATTTGAATAGGCACAACACTTCTGTTGCTTTGTTTCCAATGGTGGTCTACAGTGATTGCATGAGGATTTTCCAGCCTCCCTCTGCTCATTGTTGCGTTAAAGGTGGCTGATGGGAGAAAAACCCATTGTGTTGGGGTGATGGAACGCTCAGTCAGTCTGCTAAATGTGCCTCGGCCATCTTTATCGATTTTCTGTCACATCTCAGGTGACAGACCAATTCCGACAAGGTGTACAGCATGGCAGCAGTAATACGATTTGGACTGCAGAAACACAATTGAGAGAATTTACATCATTTTGAGGAATGAAAGATAAATGGAATGTTGATTGTGGCGCATGAGTGATTTGAGATTTAGTCATGAGATTAAGGTGTTATTGTTTTTGTTGTTTATAGTGCTGCATTGTGGTATATTTTTTGAGAGATTTTGTTTATTTTGTTCAGTTATACAACCAAATGAGTTCATCTACACAGTATGCCTACATGTATATTTAATAAAGGCGTTTGTTGTATTTTTTAACTTAAGCATAGCTGTCATGATTTCCTCACACACAAATTCACATGAGATTCAATTTCATCCCTTCCTCTTTTCTTCAAAAGCCTTAGTAGTTTAAAAAAACATTGCGAAGTCACAAAACAGCCTTAGAGGAATACTGTAAACAGACCGGCTTGCATTGAGTTTAGAGATCCTCCACTGACAGACAGTCAGCAGGTGCAGCGACAGGGAATAGAACTACAGTAGAATACATAAGCAGGCTTCTGGATTTCCACCTGGATCCTCTCTGATACTGTATCTGAGAATATCTGACCTGCCAGTCACTCATCCATGTTTGTTTACAGCAGGAATCATTAACAGTAGCAAAAGAAATCACACTTAAGCACAATGATGGATATAATTTATTATTGATGAGACATGTTGTAGATAGCTGGACTTTACGTTTTTCCAAGAGATGCTTTTTTAGGTTTATTTAGGATATTTGTATGATGACTGTTGTCCCTGGCCACCAGTTTTCTTTGTGCTAGTTTAATGTCTGTGGTATCATTTACTGTAACTCTCTGTCTTCCCACACAATAAAATTATTGCAACTCTTTTATTTTTATTAACTCTTTTCTTTTGATTTTCATAGGTGAACCTCGCAAGTTTGACCCAACATTTAGAGGACCAGTTTATAACAGGTAAATCAACCTCAAAGCTACAGATGCACACATGACACTCGACTTAGACCATTAATCACAGTTAACATTTATTTGTGACATCATTTACTGCACTGCATTGATGCATCTTTATTATAGAGGAATCATTTTTTGCTTCATTAGTGTTTGGGTAGTTGATAAATATACTGTACATGTGTCCTATATGGTGTGACAGCAAAAACTGTTAATAATATATTATTTTATAAAAGCATAAAAGAGATTACTTTTCATTGTTAGTTTTTTTTCTTTCACACCACAGGGCACATTAAATTATTAATTTAATATCGAGTCACGAATAGTATGTCTAAAACCCTATGCAAAAAACATTAGATGAGAAATACCCGGATAGTCTACTGCTTCCGCCGAGATTTGTAAGTGTGCATTGGATGGACAATACATGATACAATACAATACAAACAATCTCATGATGCCACAGGAGCTGAGTAAATCAAATAAAAATAGCTTTAAGGCGGATGTCGTTTTCAAATGTAAGCGCCGGAAAATATATTTCTTGTGACAAAACATACAGGTTTTAGGTAATACGCCATAGATCAAAGAACATACGGGTCATATGACAATAAAAGCAGATGCAGTGTGTCTAAAAGGTATTAACACTACTCCCACTCATATAGAACGTACTGTTTTAGCGGTCGATAGGTAGGTACTTCTTTAAATTCAGGACGGTATTCAGTCACAGTATGCGATTTTGGACTATCTCCCAATTCTTTCTCCAGCATCGTGGATAATTAACAGAACCAATATTTCACAACAGGAGGTTTTCTAGCTCTTTTGCTGGCCTGAAAAACAGGGTGTTGGAAAAACACTATCCAAATCTTTGTTTAGTCACCATGTGTAACCATTTGCTTAAGTTAGAGTGGGTGGAATAGCAGGAGCTGTAAAACAACCAAAGCAGGTCAGCCAGCAAAGACCCAGTAACCCACATAGAGTGATGATGGGTCATTTAATAAAGAATGAGGATAGTGCTCACTTTCCTAATTGTGTCTGACTGTGCAGTGGAAGGCAGACGGTGGAGCTAGTGAAAGTGTGGCCAAGGGGAAGAGATGCTGTTGTGTTATATTATGTCTTTCAAAGAGATCACGGTCTGCCCATGTTTGAAGCGCAGCGATATTTGTGCATAAACTGTGATTCTAGCATACATACAGTATGTATGCATTAAAAGCATTTAAATTGTAAATGTACATAGAATAGTTATAGAATTTATAAGCAGGCTCACATGGAATCTGTGTATACAACTCTAGAAATTTCAAATATCTGATGATTTTTTGAGATTCATGGGATGATGTTTTGTGGACATTTTTCAACTTTTTCTCTGTGATTATTGCTTGCAAACAAGCCCATTACCAGTCTGTTGTAAATATTAGCTTGAATTGCTTTCTTTTGTTCTGAGGATTTCAGCTAAATGGAGATGATTACACATTTGTTACAAAATAATTATGCAGCAAGTCACAACACAAGACATTATGTCTGACTGTCTACTCCAATGCTTTTTTTTAATTCAGTCTTTAACAGAAGAAACTTGAAATTAATTATTTCCCGGCTGAAGCGTCAATTCTTCAGTCATTTATATTCCTTACAGCCGCTCTTGGATTCTCTTGAAGTGGAAAGAGGGAGAGGTGATTGAGATGTAATTATAGATGGGCCTATGTACAGCAAAATACGTACACGTGACTCTTTCAGCATTTTCTCCCCAGAGCTGTTTTTGTATGCACGTTGGTTCACATTTTCCCACCCATTGGTTTCGGATTGGATGGGGTCATAGGGGATTGATAATGGAAAGTGGTTGACAGTCAAATTAGAAGTCAGATGATATTTTTCATTGTTTTCCAGTATCACAGGCATTATAGTTCTTCCACATGGATTATTTGGCAGTAAAAAGGCATTTTGAGTAACCAGTCAGAGCAGTTTGGTGCTTGTAAACAACACAGTCCATCAGCCATTCCTAAAAGTCATTGCACACCTGTTAGTCTAAGTCTGTTTTATATCAACTCTTTATTTATTTTATTTGAATATTTTTTTATTGTAGGCAGGTTTTATTGCAGACCAGTCAAGTAATTGTGTTAGATTCTTGATCATAAAATTTGTTTTCTTGCTGTAGATATTTTTGAGAACCTTGTGTATAATTGCATACATTGTTATAGTCACCCTGACATCCAAAATTAAGATTTTTATTACATTTTGCAGTGTTTATTTTAATTTATCCATGTGTTATCCAAGTTGTGTGTATGCTAAAAGCTATTGTGCGGACTTTGTCATCAGTACCTGAACTGGTGAATCGGAATCAATGAAGATTTGATGTCATCTAGAAAAAGAGCTTTATTTCGCTCTTATTTAGGCATGCAAAAACCATTGAGATTATTGAAATATGTAGTATAACAGTTATTTTCCCTGCAATCATCAACGTTGCTTTAGCATATCCTGCATTTCATGTCTGTTGTCATGAAGTAATTCTTTGCTCAGTTAAAGTACACCAGAATATAATATATGTACAGCATAAGTTACAGTGTAACATTTTTTGCTGTAGTTATGCAGCAGTTTGCCAGTAACTTACTGTAGATTTATATTTATCTAATTTATTGGCAGCATTAAACATTAATAATAAGTCTTTATCGTTAGAAAACCCCCCATAAAATAACAGCCTTTATTTTTGGTTCCCAGAAATTCTTGCATGAGGCTGTTATTTTATAGGTTTTTTTCTGTAAAGATAAAGACTTGTTAATGTTTAATGTTCATCAGCAAATTGTTGCCAATAAATTAGATACATTTAAATCTACAGTAAGTAACTGGCAAACTGCTGCCAGTAATACTGTAATTTCTACAGAATATTTTAACAGTGTACTCCAAAGGTTTGCCACAAGGGAAATAAATAGCAAGTACAACTTTTGTCTGACAGCTAATGTGTTCAGAACTTTTCGACAGATCAGAGATGATAGAAAGATGAGCATGTTATGAGCATCTCATATCTGATCTGTCTGCAACAAGCCCCACAGGCTGAGACCTACGAGGACGTAAGAGGAGGGGAGAACCTGTTAGGAAAGACCTCTGTGAAAAGATGGAACATAAGAGTTTTCTGTCAATGAATAGAGAAGGAAAATGCACAGAAAGATTGATAGAATTAAATTCACACTTGCATGGCAATTTAGTAGTGTGTTTTTCAAGAAGAAAAATCAAATTTGTCCTGTTCCACAGAGAAGTTAAATATATAAAAATACCTCTAAAACACATTTAATATATGTTTATGTATGGATTTCACAGATACAGATATGTTGCTAACTAATATAACACAATTGGCCATTTTCATATATAATAGATATACAATACATGTTTATGAATATTTTCTGCTTATTTGTTCATATCTTTAGTTTTCTGGATAAGCTAACACCATGCTGCCAGTAAGAACCAGGTAAAACCCGCAAAGGCCAAAAGTGTACAAATGAAACATATCCAGGTCAAGACGGGAGAAAATAGTTCAATTATTCAGTAAGGCATGTGTTTGTTAAAGCTGGGATGCATTCATTGAAGACATCGGCTTTTCACAGCTCTCTGATCAGCTGATGCACTTCTCTTGTGTTTCTGTTTTCATGCTTCAGATCTCTAAATTACATTTCCTCTGACCAAACAATAGATAAATCACAGCCATACACAAGTTCATACACAAAGAAATCACTGTCAACACAAACCAGACGTCAGAACATCAGTTGGAGACATTTGGGAAGATGGATTCCTTCTGTTTGCTGGCCAGTGGTCTGTAGCTGCTGCCATATGAATGACTTTCTGTGATGGACAGCCTGTGGTGTAATGTCTCATGACAGGTGTTATGCACATGTTTGGTGTTTGTTAAGGGAAGCACAGATCAAAAATGAAATCATGTGGGCTCCTTAACCTCTGACCGGATTTTTCGTCTTCAACATTATAATCGTTTGGTTTAACATTATGTGAAATGAGTTAGTGGTACAAAGGCATTTTAATTCTGTCTACGCTGAGCTCAATGTCTAGTACAGCATTGACCCACAGGCTGGTATTGATAATGAACTCAAATCGGCTTATATGTTTAAAATCTCTCCTGCCCTTTGCTATCTGTTTACAGAGCTGGTGGGCTTAAGGTTTTACATTTAAAGGGCAGTGAGTTTGGCCGCAGGTTTTTGCCTTTGCAGGAGTATGTGGGTCTATATAAAGAGTCTCATAAATGTAATAAATTAATTATATTAATGATTGTCATAATACCTGCCTTGTGCCTCTGTTAACCCTTTACACAGACCTATGCTTCATTTACAACTCAAAGGACATTCTAGTTTTAATGTCTAGGATATTTCAAGCCATTTTTAATTGATACTAGCTTCATCATGTCTTACGTTTGTATCTAACTAAGATGAATTACAACAAAGTTTAGAGAGTCCACCATTAGGGGGGTCCACCATGAGTATATGAGCATATGAATATCTAAACACCTGAAATGGTTTTTCTGTACTTACTGACCTGAACACTTAATTGTTTTGCCTTCATGTATTGTAATGAGAGATATGTTGAAAGCTTGAACCTCAGCTTTTCTATACTGGTAAAAGTAAGTCAGATACTCCAAACAACCATTTTACCAAATCCCCTGAAAGGCAAGCAGAGTAATTTGTTAGCGGCAAACGAATTAGACATTTATAATGGCAGTTATATTCTTTATAGTGGCAGTCGTGGCCCAGTGGTTAGAGAGTTGGACTCATGACCAGAAGGTTGCTGGTTTGATTCTCAGGGCTGGCGGGTAACGACTGAGGTGCCCTTGAGCAAGACACCTAACCCCCACTTGCTTACTATACAAAATGTACAAATGTATAGTACAATGTAATGTAAGTCGCTTTGGATAAAAGTGTCTGCCAAATGCATAAATGTAAATGTAAATGTAAATGTTATAATTGCTAAGATAAAAAAATCTTAGAAGTGTAGAAGTGTAATATGTTACATGTATAACACTGTGGTCCTGTGAGGCACAACATTTTGTTTCTCTGTACACCTGTACGTATAATAGAATGAAAATAAGGTTGATTTCTGAAAGCTAAACATTTTCATAAAATTAAGACGAGTGATAAACATAATTAAATATGACCAGAGTAATAACTAGTTTGATAATGTATGAGTAGATTTATATCTACTGTCTGCTGTCAGAGTGATTGAAAATGCAGTTGCTGAAATGTGATGTGAAATAAAGAAGATACAGTATGCACTCACATACTCTTGAAGATAAAAGTTTGCAACTAGGTTTGGTTCCCCAAAGGGACGTTTTCATTGATGCTTCATAGATCCATTTAAAAACCTTTTTTAAATGCACATACAGTATGTTCACGTAACTGAGTTGTAACAGATGATTGAGGTACTAGAGAAATCTATCTATACAAAGAAATATGGTAACACTTTACAATAAGGTAACACAACACAATACTGCTATATCCAGTAATTTTCTGCTTCTGTTGGTTTCTTGTTCTTCTACTGAAAATATTTGCCTGAAATATGCCATAAATTCACATTTAAAGTATTTAAAGTTCATATTAAAGTGAAATGACCTGCACCACTTAGTCTCAACTCCAGTAATGAAATACTTGATATCTCTCTTTCTCTCTCTCTCCTTTCTTGTAGTGTTCTTATACAGTTGCTCTTTCTCACTACTCTGCAGATATGTCACTCTGTTGACCTTGTCAAAAATTTGCATGTGCGACACATCTCTGCAGCATTAGATGTGTTAGATGTGACCTTGCTGCTCTGAATGTTGTTGGCTCACTGCCTTCATAAACATTTGAGAAATGTTTCACATAGACTTAGAGTTATGTGATGGGGTTGTTTGCTGCATTGTAAACACTGTTGTCTCTTTATTGTATTTTCTTGGAGTCATGAGAGACAGAAATGTGTATTTGCCTGTCTAAGACAGAACATACTTTTTAATTTAGAGATGCATTACACAGCCATTAATATTGTATGGCATAATATAAGCCCTGAAACTCCTGCAAAAAAGTTTTTTCATTTTCAGCAAATGATCAGTGGAGGTGTTAATGTAGGTGTTTAATCTTACTCAGGTAGTGTTGAACCTCAGGAGATCCAAACTAAATATTAAATGAGGACTGTTTCGTCTATTCTCATTTTGGTCTGCAGTTTTGCATTCTAATATTTTACAGAAATTACAGTTTGTAAACAATTTAGATGGTGCTGTTATTTTCCATCAAAAAATGTTATATAAACATTTAAATTAAACAAACTATAAATGAATAAATAAAATGAAAACATTAAATCAGCCTGAATGAAACTAGGGAATTATTTCTAGCTCATAAAATGAAATTCTTTACTTGTCTCGTCTTTCCAGGGGCTGCACGGATGTGCTATGCTGTGTGCTCTTCATCATTGTCATCTTTGGCTACATTGCACTGGGCACTGTGGGTAAGTGCTGCATCTGCTTTCTTGTAGAAGAAATTTATAGTAATCATTTCTTTTTATGGCGGTGTAAACAGCAGCAGTCGGCCTAGATCACTACAGTATCATAAGAGCCTCTATTATAATAGAGGTACAATATTCTGTGTGATATAAGGGGAGCTTTCACAGAAGGGATAATGTTGTCCAGACTATTGCCAAGGATTATGCTGCAAAGCCATTAATCATCATGTCAGTCAAAACTGGCATAGTTAAAGGTGCAATATGTAATATTAAAGTGATAGTTCACCTAAAAATTGAAATTTTATCATCATTTACTCACCTTGTCAGTACCTTGTACTCAGAATGTCAGTAACCAAACAGATATTATCCCCATTTACTGCCATAGTAGGAAAAATAAATACTATGGGAGTCAATGGGGATGAGATCTGTTTGGTCGAGCTGTTTCTATCATACGCCGCAGGTCCCCTTACGCGGAATTCGCAATGCTGTTTCTACAGTAGCCCTAAACGGACAAACTGCCAAACAGAGGGCATACACAGTAAATACGTTTTCTCCTTCGGCAAAGAAGCGAAAACGTGACGACATCTTTGTCCTGTGTCGGCCACCGTAGTGCTTTGAAATTGAGGGGTGAGCCATTGGTTGCAATTCCTCACTGCTAGATGCCACCAAATTTCACAAACTGGACCTTTAACTACACTACAAGCTACTAACAGAAATTAAGTAATGTAATGCTGCGAAATAGAAAGTGGTAATAATAAGAGATGATGCATTTTTAGATGCAACAACACTACCGTCTTGCTAATAAACATGTAGTTAAATTAGTTTCTCCTCAAATGAGTTCTAGTCATAATGAAGGAAGTTTAACTGCTGGCTGGTTGGATTTATTGCTCTATATAGCTCGATGGTTTTAATTACTTTCTCTCACCAAAAAATGAAAACACTAGCCTACAGGGCAGAAACCTACATAAGAACCTTTGATTACATGAGTCCTGCTCTGATTCTGAACCGTCCTGCTTCTCGAGAGAGAAATTAACTTTAACAACCTCATAGACAGCAAATGAAACATCATCCAACATATCTAGATGCTAAAGTGGGTGTTCTGTAGATAAAAGTAGGAGAGCGAGCGAGAGAGCATCACCCTTTGTGAGGAATATTTTTGTGGATGAGGCCAAAGCCTTCTGCGTTCCTTGTCAGCTCCTCTGATGTAAGCTCGTACATGAATATTTTATGATGCTCAACCCCACGAGGAGCTCCTCCACATTTCTTCCCTCTACATCAAAGCGCGGCTAAAGTTAACGCTAATGCTAATACCGCTCGTCGCTCTTTTTACACTTGTAGCATTGAGGCTGACGCAAGACAGAAGCATTGCCAAAGGGGGTGGCTTTGTTCTGTTAGCGTACACTCTTTGTTTCAAGGACAAAAAGACCTTGGGCGTAAGTTTGAGAAAATGGCATCACTTCTCCAGACCTGTTCATCAAACGGTTTCCAACTCGCGGCTCATTCACGCTAACTGCTGCAGATCAACCGTAGGAGATTTTTCTGATGTCAATTGATGGAGAAATGATATTGCAGGTTTGCCGTGGATGTAGGACGCAACTACGCTAGAGATGAGACGTTTAAGGTTGCTGTGTTTCTCCAAATGCCATCATCATGACCATAGTGTCAAGTGTCAATGTCAAGTGTCTGTACCTGCTTAGAATGTCAACACAGATTCAGCTTCACAGTCGATGGATTACACAATCGGCATCACTCAAATCCCTCCATGAGTCATTTACACAATTGCATCACCTTTATATCACTTTATATTGCTATATATTGTGGCATGGTGGTCTAACCTTGTAGCATGAGCTCATTCAGCACGAGGGTCTGGGCGCCAACGGAGTGTGTTGATGCTAATGAGTGAGTTGGGGAGGGGTCATAATGGCATTACTTCATTTTGCCCATGGCAAAGAATGATGTCATCCCTTTACCCAAAAAAAGGAAAAAGACCACTCCAATTTTGTTTCTTCACCAATGACATCATCCTTTAGACACAACATTGCCGTTTTGCTGACAGCCATGTTTGCAGATCTGTGTGGGCACAGAAAAGAATGTTACTTGTGTCTTGATACATACTGTATTAGAATATAAATAGCTTCATTTGAAAATCGCTCGTTGAATTTTGTATTTTGCTAATAGTTTTGTTTTGCATGCAAACAGTTGTACATTTTTAAAGGCCAGATTCAAAGTTGTTATTGCAGCTTAACTCTGGCATTAATGCAAGGCATTGTAGTGTGAAGTAATTTCACAGCTCTGTGAAATGCATCTCTAATAGACTTGGCTCAGCAGGTGACTTCACACAGAGCTGTTGCATGTTGCATTTTTAGAGTTCAGTTTCATTCAGAGCATTTTTTCAGGTGTTTTTCAGAATTCAGCAATAACTTAATGTATCTTATGTACCATCTGTAGTGCCGTTTTAAATGTGTATGGTATCTTATAATACTATACCAGTTGGAGTGTCACGATACACTTGAACATTTTTCACTTGGGAACTAATTCAAATGTGCGACAAAATTCATTTATACAGCAATGTTTATAAAGGCAAACGTTGGGTTTACTTTAATTATGAAACTAAAATGGCCAGCAGATGGCGGCAATTTTTTACTGTTCAAAACGGCCGATTTATTCAAGAACAAAGCGAGTCATTCATTAAAGTTAAAGTTCACTTAAACATGAAAATTCTGTCATTATTTACTCATCCTTTTGTCATTTCAAACCTGTATACATTTCTTTGTTCTGCTGAACACAAAGGAAGATATTTGGAAGAATGTCAGTAACCAAACAGATCTCACCCCCGATTGACTCATAGTATTTATTTTCCCTGGTATGGCAGTAAATATCCAAATAGATATGTTTGGTTACTGACATTCTTCCAAATATCTTCCTTGAACTATCCCTTTAATGAATGACTCACTGAATCATTACCTTGTCAAAGTCATTTAAAACATGGATTTGTAAAAAGAGTAAAAGCACAAAAAGGCAAATGTAAGTGTTTAAATGAATGTTAATGTGCATATTACTTGCGGTACTACGATACTACTGTTTAAAAAAATAGAGCTGCATCGTGGTATTTTTAAGCTGTACAATCCTAATACATGGCTGTTATTTAACATATTTAAATGTGATCATTACTTATAGGCATACACTAAATTATCACTCCGTCTCGACTATATTTATATAAAATATATTATTTAAATGTCAAATTACATTGACAAGAGCAAACGTTGGCGACAACTGGTTGCAACTTACTCTCCAAAATACGGCAAAGTATATAAAGTGGGCAGAGTTGGACCTAGATCCAACCTCGGCCCCTGAATCTCATCTTCTGCAGTGAACCATGATACTTTAGCCTGGTTTTCACAGACGGGGTCACAAATCAATTATTCCCCAATTTATGGATTGAATTATCCTGAGCTTTACTGTTATATGAAGTTATTGTTTTATGGTCTCATGAGGTAGCTGCACACTTTTACAGATTGCAAGGTGTCATAATAGTGCACTCCTGAATTGATTCATCAGGTCCAGTATAATGACTCATGTCCCATTCTTCAATTACAGCCTCTTTGCAAAGCTAGGATCAGGGCTGAAATGTACAACACAAACTCTTAAGGTCTAATTGAAATGAGACCTTAAATGAAGTCTGCTGAAATAGGTTAAATTGTCTGTATTAACCTCTCTTTGTTGTAGCTTGGATTCATGGGGACCCAAGGAAAGTCATTTACCCAACGGACAGCACGGGTCAGTTTTGTGGGCAGAAGGGCACGCCTAATGCGTAAGTGTCAATCATAAGCTTTTGTGTAAGGAACAACATACAGTACTCTCCATCCAATAAAAACCGCTTTCATCAACCAGTCTATATGCTTTTATTTCTTTAAAGTGCATCATACCTGTTTTCATGCCTTATAAAAACCTACATCACATGCTTTTGTGCAGAATCGTGTTTTTTGTGGAGTTGATTGGCACCGCATAACCTTGGGGAAAATATAGACCTGCTCATTAGGAAAGCTGGGGCACAGTGATAAGAGTGTTTGCTATGCACAGCTATAGAAGGAGAGATGTTTTCTCTGCGGTGGATTGGAAGATTTTGGATCTGTGTAGTTCTTAATTAGGAGATGCATTGCCTTTGGTGGCTTAGGGGATTATGGGTAGGGGTATCTGACACAAGCTCTTAATGCTGTCCTTTGTCCAAACGTAATGAGGTTTTATCACCATCATAAATGTTTCTCTCTTGTTTTAGTTATTGGGCAGATCAGAGAATCCTGTAGCTCAACTGGTAAAGCATTAGCAATGGGATTTGATTCAAAGGGAATGCACATGGAAATGTAGTGTCTACAAAATACATTAATGATTTAATAAAAGTTGACTGTCAATACAAATTTGACACTATGGAGAGTTTTAATAAAGAATAAAAAGCGTCACTGAACATGCATTCTGAGAGGAAAACAACTTAAAAACTGCTTTTTACCTCAATATGCCACATGAGTCGACGTGTAAACCTCCACTGACACCTACTGGCCAAACAACAAACATTTCTCATCTGTGAACATCTTTTAATGTAAAAGAGCACCAGACAGTATATTAGTACATTATGGTTTGGTGGCACACAATATGATTCACATTTTTTTCTCCATAGAAAGAAAGCCATATTATTCTACTTCAACATACTTAAATGTGCCAGCCCATCTGTCCTGATAAACCTCCAGTGCCCTACTTCTCAGGTAATACACCTGTACATAGTCCTTAGATCAGATTTAACAGAATGATTCACAGACTATATTGTTAATATAGACTGTTTTG
Organism: Oreonectes daqikongensis; assembly: GCA_026939265.1. Taxonomy (NCBI): domain Eukaryota; kingdom Metazoa; phylum Chordata; class Actinopteri; order Cypriniformes; family Nemacheilidae; genus Oreonectes; species Oreonectes daqikongensis. The sequence goes on along the minus strand of JAOTQM010000040.1, from coordinate 7,531,285 downwards.
TCTTACGCACACGCCTGGCCCGAAGTTAACTTCCGGTCTGTGTTTGTTGATCGGCCTGGCTAGTGGCTAATAATACTTAATGTATTTATTTGTATTAATATTAATTTATATTAATAACTTATTGGATAATAATTGTACGATTTGTTGAATTTTATTGTATATTAATTTTATTAAATTTGTTAAATGGGTCGTGTAACTTTGTCGCATTTAATTAAGTTTAGCCAAGTAACGATTCTTCAACTGGTAACCCAAACTAATACTGACTAGACACACTTTTAACTTGCTAGCTAATGTCATTTACTTGTTATTTCTTTTGTTTGTTATCAGAAATAATCTGCAGGGACTCTATTCTTTGCAGATGTGTACCGGAAGTTAAGTTTGGGTCACAAAAGCGTGCATGCACAGTAATGCTTGTTAATGTTGTTGCTTTGAAACCGTCTATAAGAGAGAATCAGAACCTAAAACAGATGGTTTTTTTCTTCACCATCACTAGATGTGTGTTTCTAAGTGCCCTGATCGATTTGCCACCTACACTGATATGCAGCTCCTTTATAGCTTCAACAAGAGCCATTGGGACTACTACAAGCAATTCTGCAAACCAGGCTTCAACAACCCCAAAAAGGTAAATCACTAAACATCCAGAGGAATTGCTGTGGAGCTCAATAAAGTCAGCAGCACCAATTAGAGTTAAATAACTGAAACAGGAGCTGTAGACATTGAGGAAAGTGGCTGTTAAGTTGTCATTGTTCATTTGTTACCCATTTTCATGTGTGTTTATACAAAACTACAGACTTTTTTGCCATTTGCAATAAATATTGCAATGTATTTTAAAGAGCACATGCTTTTAACCATAGAAATAGCTTCCATTCTAGAGAGATCTCAACTAGAAATATCAAAATGTTTTACATTTAAATATAAACTCACTTTTATTTAGATTCTTCCAATACTATATATATAATTCAATATTTTATCTCTTTATATCCACAGTCTCATTTACTTGCTTGTTTTATCTTTTAAAATTTAAGAAAAAACATCTAAGACAAAGCTGACTCATATCTTCATTCAATCTTCTCTTGTTATTTGCAATAACAAGCCTCCAAGCAATACAATTTCATTTGAAACATGCCTTTAAAAGAGTTTTGCTTTTCTAAGTCTTTCTTCAAAGAACAAGAAAAAGAATTCCACAATGTCTCTTTTAGTTTTGTATTCCATGAGCATCAGGAGATTGAGCTGTTTTTCCAGTCTGACAGGGATAATTCCACAGACTCTTTCGGGGCTTTAAAGACGTCACTCTGAAGTGCATTTTTGCTGCTGGATGGTTTTGTTCAAGGCTCATGTAAAGAGCTGTAAACTTTAAAGTGCCTCACACTTCAGCTGATGTCTGCCATCAGGCTGGTTGTGTTGTCATATACTGTATATATGGCCATTCAGTACTTACAGTATTATGTGGACATTATGTCCGGACGATGTATGTATATTGATCTTTACACCTGCTGGAAGTGTCTGAAATCAAATACCCCAAGCTTATTTTTTTAGGTATTTTACGTTGTGCATGTGTTTGGCACAATTCATAGTTGACATAATGTGCTGTGCTTTTTTTGTTTCAGTCTGTGGCACAAGTACTAAGAGATGAAGACTGTCCGTCTATGATAGTGCCGAGCCGACCATGTGAGTGCCGTGCAGCGTGCGTGCGTGCGTGCGTGCGTGCGTGCGTGCGTGCGTGCGTGCGTGCGTGCGTGCGTGCGTGCGTGCGTGCGTGCGTGTTTCTTTTGCAAATTTGAACTAAACTCAACTTGATTAACATTTGGTCAGTATATTACAGTAAGTTTTATGTTTTATTTTGTAGTGTTGTGGTTAAGCTAATTTGGGCTACTTTGCATTGTAAATGAGCATCTGTTATAGTATTGCTCTCATATACTCATTTTTATTTTGCTTGGCAGTTTTGCAGCGTTGCTTCCCAGATTTTATTACCAGAAATGGGACATTAACAGTTGCTAACAAAACCGCTTTTAAAGATGCACTGGACACAGCGAGAAGTGTGACTGAACTTAGAGATGCAGCCAAGTATGTATATCAAACACACAACACACTGCATACTACATACTTTATTGACACACGATTTTACAAAGTCATACTTTTCCCAAAAGTATGCATTTCTGTCTGTCTCTTTCTGTGAAAGAAAAGAGAGAATGTTTTGTTCTCCAAATAGACAGATTCCACATGTTCAGTGCTTTTTAAATGCTCTAAATGTGATTTCCAAGTAAAGAAAGCTCTTGCAAAATTGGCATCCTTAGCTAATAATAATGTCTTATTCATTCACATAAATAACTGTATGTGTAGTACAGGTATCTATCTTTATCTATCTACACTGGACTGTTAGTTATTGATTTATGTATTTCCTAACACATGCATCAATGTGATATTTCAAGAGTAATAGTGTGTCATGACAGTATATGAGCATGCACATATATGACAGCTTGCACATATACGGTCATAACAGCATAAATATGAGAAAAGCAGGGGATGTGTGTGGAACTATTCTTGGTGCTGTTGGTTTGCCTGTCCAATCAGATTTAGGGACTGTAACTCTTGTAATAGACTTGGAAAGACACACATCTTTTTTGCAGTGGTATTACAGGTATCCTTGAGGCCAAAGAAGTTGGAATGAAGATTGTGGAGGATTATGCCAGTTCTTGGTACTGGATAGTGATGTAAGCATTTTTTCCATCTTAGCTCATGTTATACAAAGATATATTATATTCAGAGCATCTAACCAGAGCATTTCATTGCACAAAATGGTACAATAGCATAATGATAGCATGGTAGCATTATCCAGTATGACACACATGATGTGTTTGTGTATTGTACTTGTGACAGAGGGCTGGTCCTAGCGCTGGTTATCAGTCTTATCTTCATCCTGATGCTGCGTTTCACAGCAGGCTTTCTCCTCTGGTTCATTATCATTGCTGTTATCCTGCTGGTGGCCTACGGTCAGTTTTCATATGTGGCAGTGGCAGAAAAGTGAATGAAGCTTGGGTCAACATAAAAACTGCATTTGTAAAGCATTTTAACTTTTTAAAATGACATATGATTGCAAAGACAAACACTGTATTTTCTAAACAAGCTGAAAAAGCTTGCAAAATAATACCAGGAGTGTGTAATCGTTTATTAAACAGACCCATATATTCAAATGGGTGTAAATAAATCTTCTGAAATAATATAAATAATGTCAATCTCTTATTTGTAGGCATCTGGCACTGTTACTGGGAGTTCACGTATCTCAGGGAGACCCCCGAGGCTGATGTCACTATCTCTGACATTGGCTTTCAGACGGACATTCACGTCTATTTACAACTCAGTCAGACCTGGCTCATCTTCTGTAAGACACAAGGGCTGCACGTCATGGCTTTGTCATTTCCACTATCCTCCTTGTTCACTTGTTCTACTATCTTTTCATTCTTCTCAGTGGTCACTCTGGGTTTGACTGAAGTCTCTATAGTCATAATGCTCATATTCCTGAGAAAACAGGTTCGTATTGCTATCGCTCTCCTCAAGGAGGGCAGCAAGTGAGTCTCTTTATGTTCTTTAAACCAAACATTCTGTCATCATTTACTCATCCTCATGTCATTCCAAACCTGTATGACTTTCTTCTGCAGATCACAAAAGATGATATTTTAAAGAATGTTGGTAACCAAACAGCATTGACCCCCATTGACACAAAACCACTGAGACATTTCTCAAAATATCTTCTTGTGTGTTCCACAGAATAGAGAGTCATATACAGGTTTTGAATAACATGATGGTGAATAAATGATGACACTATCCTTTTAATTCTTGAATTTCATGTATGTACAGAGAGAATATCATCCGCTCTGATCTGTGTCTCCGCAGGGCCATCAGTTACATCATGTCTGCTCTGTTCTATCCCATCTTCACCTTTGTGCTGCTGGCAATCTGTATCTCCTACTGGGCCATGACTGCAGTGTATCCCCTGATTTAACATTTCTGGGTCAAAAATGGGTTTTAAGAGTTTTGAATAAGAATCTTGAATTTTTTTTTTTTTTTTTAAAGATGTACGTTGGACAAGATTTACACTTGAATCTAGTTTTTTACTTCCACTAGATGGCAGTATTGTAACAGCTACTGATGTGAATTGGCTACCTGTGACATCTGAAAGATCATAGCAGTAAACATGTTATCAATACCAGATCTCTTGGGAGACGTTATGTCAATATTAATGTCAATTAGGAATGTCCCACTTATTTAGTCCTTAATAAAGTCCAAAGATTTCTTGCATCTTCTGGCGATGCTGTTTACAAAGTTACATCACCTCTTCACAACTGCAAGTATTCCAATGTGACCTGCAGTCCTGAGGTGAGACCTTTGCTGTTCTTAATAATAAAACTATAATATTGATATTAATACTGTTTCTCAACAGTGAATCATTTTCAAATCTGTTCTATCTTATTGTAAAATATATCACAATAATGCGTAATGTTAATACTTTTCATTTGTGTTTTGGATAAGAGTATCTGCTAAATGAATCAATCTAAATGTAATGTAAATGTTCATTGTCACCAGAACTTTAACAGAACTAACATCACCAAGCAATGTCCGGGCTCTCAGTGTCTTTTTGCCTTTTACGGGGGCGAGAGCCTGTACCACCGCTACATCTTCATCCTTCAGCTTTGTAATCTGTTGGTCTTCCTCTGGCTGGTGAATTTCATCATTGCACTTGGTCAGTGCACCATCGCTGGAGCTTTTGCCTCTTATTACTGGGCCAAGAAAAAGCCTGCAGACATTCCTCCCTGCCCAGTGTTCTCCTCCTTTGCCAGGGCCATACGGTACAGCTTCAGTATGCCCTATCCAAATCAATGCTTTGCTAAAATATGCCTCAATATACACTCACCTGTGCTGTTCATAGGTATCACACAGGCTCGCTTGCATTTGGCTCACTCATCTTAGCCGTGGTTCAACTCATCCGTGTCATACTGGAGTACCTGGATCACAAACTAAAAGGTTGGTGATATCCACAAGTAGTGATTAGGGAATAAAACATATTTGTTGTGGATAAAAAGAATTCATTTAAAATGAGTTTGCAATGGGCCTGATGATGAAAGTTAATCTCTTGACTTTGTATTGTTTGTGCGTGTTTAGGAGCTCACAATGTGCTCGCACGTTTTCTGCTCTGCTGTCTAAAATGCTGCTTCTGGTGTCTGGAACGGTTTATACGCTTCATGAACAGGAATGCTTATATCATGGTGAGAGACGCCCATCCTGCACGTTCCAATAAACAAGTGCCCTTAGAAATACTAGAGTACTAGTAACATATTCAGCGCTACTCAAGGTATAATGTGTGTTTCACACTAGATTGCCATTTACGGAAAGAACTTTTGCACTTCAGCGCGGGAGGCGTTCTATTTATTGATGAGGAATGTAGTGAGGTGAGTGTATTTTAGTACACTAGAGGCTTGATCAGTATTGGTCACGCTCTAACGGTATTTCCTCTCGTGTTCTGCAGGGTGGCAGTGTTAGATAAAGTGACAGACTTCCTGCTCTTCCTGGGAAAACTGTTGATAGCAGGAGGTGTTGGTGAGTCACAATAATATTTCTCATATTTATTATTTCCATATGTTGACCACAAGGGGGCGTACGAGTGCAAAAGCACGCACTGAACAATCTTCTGGGCATTGTGGTTGAGCTGTCCATCATTTGTCTTGCAGGTGTCATTGCATTTCTTCTCTTTACACGCAAGATACCCATCATCCATGAGGAAGTTCCTGTGTTGAATTACTACTGCGTGCCTCTCCTGGTGAGAAATGACTCTTTTTATTTGTGTTACAATTTAGTATTTTCTTTGTTCAGATGGTATTTTGACTGGCTGTTCTCTCTTTCTCTAACAGACAGTAATATTCGGTTCCTACTTGATTGCACACAGCTTTTTCAGCGTCTATGCAATGTGCGTGGACACGTTGTTCCTTTGTTTCTGTGAGTATTTGTATGCATTTATTCTGTGACACGATCAATTAGAAATGATATTCATAATGTTCAACATTTGACAGTTTTGCAGTTTAAATATCAGAACTAAAAAATAATGATCAAATGAAATGATACATTTTGACATTGACTACCCAAACACACAAAATACTTTTTTCTTTTCAAGATAACCCAAGATTCTTGTTTGTTCACGTATTCACTATAATTCAGTATGGGTTTAAAGTTAAAGAATTAAAAATAAAACTACAGTGTGTTAAACAGCTGAACATATTAACATTTTAACCTCACTGGTAAGGCTTTTATAAAAGTCAATGCCTATAAATATGCATTTTGAACTTGGCAGAGGACTGTTCTTGAAAGTCCAGAATATTTTTATAACAAGAGACCTCTTAACAACTTGCATAGGAAGCAAAGAAATAAATCATTATGAATGTATCTCTCTTCTCTAAACGTTTGATTGCCCATCACACTGTAAGCTCTAATTTTCCTCACCGTTTCCTATTACCACCGTCTCTCTTTCATCTCAATCCCGCCGACGTTCACAGGCGAAGACTTAGAGAGAAATGACGGGACACCAGCCAAGCCTTTCCTCATGTCTCCTGGCCTGAAAAGGATTCTGGGAAGGGCCGAACAGAGTCCCAAAAAAACACGTGGATAAAATTCTCTGAACCTGAAAGTGACACACGAGAATACCTTTACTTAAATACTAAGCATGCATTGACTTACATATTGGCTGTAATGGACTTTCGCTACATAACAGTGTACTGTAACGGGAGCTGCGAATTATGGAAGCGGTCATGTGACCACCCACCTCAAGAGACCAAAGACTCTCTGCACTGTAACAGCAACTTATCCAGGACACAGAGCTTCGGCCTTTGTGACAGACTGCATACGAACACGTTTGCCTCTTACTACTGACTGCTGCCTTATTCTGTGATTGTCGGAGCAGTAATATTTTTAGTTTGATATGTAAGAAACTGCCTAAGATTAAACACCTTTTGGTGTTCTGACCAAGTAAAATCTGACCAGAACATAGCGGAAAATCATGTGATATTACATTTTACAAACTTCTCTCACATACAGTTTAGGCTGGTTTTACAGCCTTAGATGAACCATAATCTGAAATCCATTATTATTGCAATGTAGTAGAAATAAGAATTTTAAGAAACCAGCCAATAAGTACCTGCTTTACACTAGGAGAGCACTGATACAGTACTTTATCTTTAAAACTTTGCATATTGGTATACAGGATCATTCACAGCATTATAAATGTGTTAAGCATTTGTAGTCAACACAAGAAAATATTTTTGCTCAATGAAAATGTAAATATAGTTTTTGTAATATAATCTACAGTGTGTGACGATCGTTTTATTTATTGATGTAATGTTATAATATTCAGTATTACAGCAGCGATGCAGATGCCACAACTTGAACCAAATGCAAACATTTTTGCATCCATTGAAACTTTTGGTGTTCTTGCGATTTTTAGATGCAATCTGTTTTTTTAGCCATACAACTGATTGGTAATATATATTTACAGTAAATACCGTAGCACTTGCTATAGTCTTCCAGATCATTTTTTTTTATCATGTGTTAGGAATGTTGGCTGAGAATTTGACTTCAAGCCACATTTATAAGATCACCACCCCAATTCAACTCGAGAGGAGGTAGACACTTTATTAAAATGTAAGGATTAGAATTACTGAATGCCTCTTAAATTATTTTATAAAGCATATTAACCAATAGCTGAATGCATGTCTTATTTTTCAGCTCAACATCCAAACTTGAACGGATTGTAGGTCATAGGTTTAAAAGATGTTAAGGGCTTTAAAACGTATTTATTTTGTGTAGTTCAAGTTACTGTGAGGTGGTGGTGGTGAAGGACACTTAATGTATACGAATTTCTGAAATTGAGTGTGAATAAATACTTCCCAAAAAGAAAATTATCATCATCCGAGTAGTTCTCTTGCTTTTGTAAGGATTTTGTTTTTTTAATAGAATAATTTGGAACAAGAGGTAAAAATGTCTATCTTGAGGACATCCAGATGAATATTGTACTGTGATATACATGCTTAAAGTGCTCCAGTTTTATGATCCTGGATTTAACCATTTTTGTAATGTTCTTGGAATTAATATTTATTGTATTTGTATTTTTTGTACCACAAGTGAAAGTGATTTTTATATTTAAATAAAATCAAATCAAATCCCACAGACATTTCACTGAATCACTTTTTACGAAGACATTTTGTATCAAATTGTCAAAGCATATGGCACAGCTGTGATGAATCTCTCACTAACAAACATTTCTCTGGGCTCGATTCCCTTTACTAAACAGCCATTAAGATGCATTACAACTTCACCACACTTGATTCAAAAAGTTTTGTATATCAGTCATCAGAAACCATTAGCCAGCTACACACTTAACCCTTAAGTTATATTTTCAGTTGCAGATCACCTTCAACATGGTAAAAAAAAGTTATAGGAAAGATCGTTTACTTACAGCTTTAGACCTGGACAAAAATGTCAGATCTGCTGCACAAGCATTTTATACAACCAGCTCGCTTGGTCAGATCCTCAGAAAGACTTGCAGGAAAAAACACAATCACACAGCCGGATGTAGTGCATGCACTTTTCTTTTTAAAAATTTTAGAAACAAATGAAATGTGTACTTTATCTGTGCTCAAAAGTACTTCTGCATACATCCAGATTTATATATGCCCACAAAAACAAACAAAACAGTTTGACAAACTAAACAAGCCATTACAAATTTAGTTTGAACAAATCTTGATGGTAAATTTGCCATAAACACAAATTAAGACTTCCACATCTAATCCAGTATAATGCTTTAAAAACCTCAGATACCATGCTTATAAAGCAAGCAACAAACTTAAATAAAAAATACATCTCAGCACTTTTGTAATTTAGTGGATTTTTATTGGATTTTCTTCAGCTTCCAAGTTTCTCTAGATCCAAACAAACAAAATGTGCACTGACTAAACCAGAAACCAAGAATTCCTTGGTAAATTTATTTTAAAACAAAGTGCTCAGTCACATACAAGAAATAAATTAAATGGCATTTATTCCATCACTATATAGATATATAATATATATTAAACAAAAACTTCAGGCTCTTTTCACAAATATGTTGAAACGTTTCTTTTAAATCATCGTATGATTATATCCTTCAGTAAGTGCCCATGAAAGATGAAGTAACATAGGTCTTGTTCAAAACTCAGTCAGTCAATAGAAGAGCAAATATTTCCCATCCAGTCATCTGACCTGACCGACGATGCGGCAGCAGCAGTGGGCGTCTCAGGCGTGACTGATGGGCAGCTGTGTCATCGAATGGGGCAAGAGAGGCTGCAGCACCAGTGAATTGGGAGAGTGGACTACAAGAACAAAATTTAAGGTTCAGTAACAAACCTTCAGCTCATAGAATCAGTGATACAGTAATATTCCATCAGAGCATAATGTACCATCCATATAAGAGTGTAGGGCGGTAAGCATAGGGGTGTCCACAGGAGCAAAAGCAGTGTACTGAAGTTCATCTATTAGAGGAGAGAGTCTGGCAGACTGCAGGGATGACACTGGTGCTGTGGAAGAGTGATTTGGGCTGACGTGCTTCTTATGTCGAGCTCGACAGTTTTGGAACCAAACCTAGGAGAGAGATTGATACAGTAAAACATTGGTATTTTCATAGATAAACATTTATAAGTTATAAAAAAAAAAACGTACAAGGTTAGAACCAAATACCAAGGTTTATACTCGAACAAGGAAAAAAAACACATCCTATCATATAAAGTATGAAAGCAAGCACTACATAACTAAAAATAAAAAAACAAAAAACAGATTTCTTTAAAATTAGTGATGTACCTGAATAACCCTGCGGCTAAGACCGGTTCTTTCTGCCAACTTTTGTAAAGTCTGGGCATCTGGATTGTTGTCCTGAGCAAACTGGGCCTGCATTACCTGGAAGAGAAAAAAAGTGAAAAATAATTCCTGTGTACTGGGTGCAATTATTGGCAAAATATAAACTTGCATCGGATTGCAGCACTTTATTCCAACATTGAACGCAAACATATGAATTTCAGGATTAACCTGTAGCTGGTCAGCTGTGAAACTTGTGCGTGCCCTCTTGGCTGGTTTGGGCTGATTTACTTCCTGTTCCGATGGAACAGCTCCTTCAACATTAACACCTTTACCTACAACCACAGAGACGAAATAAAAACATCAAACTACAGTTTCATACGAGTCGAGAGCAATAAAAATACGCGTTCGGTTATTTTTCAAATGTAATATTTGGTATGACCGGTTTCCATGGCCCGCTTCAGGTTGTCCAACATGCAGTCGTAGTGCACGCGACACAGGACTCGTTCATCCACCAGTGCAAACTCTTCTCCCGTGGACAGTTGCCTTTTGCAGGAAAAACACGCGAAACACGCCAAGTGGTAAGTGTTGCCTTTTGCTCGACGGACCCAGTCATTTGAATGGATGTTTCTGCCGCAATGAGCACAACGCGTTCCGTATTTCCTGCGAAAAAACAAATCAAAACAAATCTGTGATTAAACCTTTCATCCGGTAAACAAGCTTTTATGTGACGTTTTAGAGAGGTTGTGCATTATTGTCTAGCCTATATAGAATTTAGTTTGTGAAACTAGTCGAAAGCGAGTGTTGTGTCTGTGTTAAAACAGTCACTAAACCATTTACAACAGATTTATGGTCGCCCGTCGTTACGCAATGTTTGCGCCTGACAGGAGATTTAAGGTTCCTTATAACTACGTGAAATTTTGTTGAATAAATAGTACAGTTTTATTACCTGAAATAATCCAATTTACAGAATATCTCTTTCTCTTTTATATAACAACTGATGTGTCTGCCTAGAGAGGTTTGGCACACGCTGCAAGACAGGCATCTCACGTGCCAGCACATGTCGTTCACCTGAGGTAAAAACAAAACAAACCTTTTTAAAACTATTATTCTTAAATTTTCAAGTTACAAATCATTTTAAAATTAAGTGTCAATTATCAACTTATGACTTGGTTAGAAACAACTTTAAAATAAAACGTTAAACATTTTAAACTCAGAATTTATTTTGGCATCCCGGCGTCATGAGTTCAACGATTTAATAGAAAAATCGCGAGCCGAAATGATTTTTTGTAGGTGTAAGATCATTTTTAATCTTTACCTTTAGCAGATATTTGTCAACTATTTCAGTGCCACAACTGGTACAGATGGCTTTCTCTGTCATGGCATGAGGTGAAGAGCTGGGCGACAGAGTCGACGACGACGAGCACGAGACTTCTTCAAACAGCTCTTGCGTTTTATCCTTAAAACCAAGCAAAACCATATTGCATAATGTAAATATTGCATTACAATATGCGCATTGCAAAATTAGAAAACGTTTCTTAGAAAAACTCCAGCAAACAATAGAAATAAACCATTTGGAGCAACAGGTCAAGTAGGCTAACTTTCATAACCCCCAAATACGTCCGAATCACTTCACAACACAAAAAAGCAACAAGCAGTATTTCTCAACTCCAAAAATCCAGTAAAGTTATTGTTGTTAAATACCAGTTGGTCTTCCTCAGGCTCACTTATAATGTGAGGTGTGTAGAGGAGCGAGCCTCCACAGCCCGCGGGCATGATGAGAGCAGCGCAAACACACAGTATGAGCGCTCGTCAACGCTGCCGCCTTTTAACCTCCAAGCCCGAGCGACCCATTAGCTGCCACTCGCTCTTTTACCATGACAACCTTTTTTTACCATGACAACCTCACAGTGTAACTACAAGCCCGTGCAGACATGTAGAAATACACGCGCTTTTAAGACAAAGCGTCATCCTCTTGATTTAAGCACTTAAACACTTCAGGTCGGTCATCAGATTCCTTTCTGACACTTTCAATAGCGCGTTGCCCTTATATAATTTCCCCCAAACTCCGCAAGTACATTTTCCTGGTTTTGTTGTATGCCTTGAAAATGCTTCGGAAATATTTCTAAACTCTCATTTAATGAACCGACAGTTGCCACGATAAAGGAAGAAAAGAAATCACGATCACTCAATTTATATTAATTGCACGCAGGCGTTGCCTGAGGCACAGCTGAGGATGGTACCGTAATTCACGCTCAGTCAAGCCGTGGCTATTAGAGCTGACACATAGGAGTAAATAAATTCTGAGACGCAAAACAAAACTTCTGTTCAGCTTTTGGTCTTTAGTTTTCCATAAGTTTAATCATTTTTTTAAATAATCTCCTACAACATAAAATAAGAATCACATATCAGGATTTTTTTTATTAAAACAAGAGAGAAAAAAAGAAAATCGAAGACAGCAAAAGACGTAATACATTTTAAATGTAAGTCATTCATACTTGATCATTCACTTACTGTGCTTTTGCTTGGGCTTTCTTTAGATGTGGTTTGTTCATTTTTCCAGTACATTGTCCAGTAGGCTATCCACCTTCAGATTTCCTATGCTACGAGAATTTATCCATATGGATCCTGCAGCTGAATGCATGTCGTGACCATGTTTTAACTCTAACTTTTGTTTTCCTTAGCGAGGGTGGAACTTTTCCTCGCATTTTCTCACTCCCCTAGCCGCACCTCCCTGTCACATTTACACACGCCTATTATTCTGAAAGTTGCAGAAGAAAGATCTGTACACAAACTGTGAGTGGCGTTATATTTGTTGAATTTACAACGCAAGACAATTTTGTTAAAAAAAAGCATTTTGGACATTCGCATTAAAAACGGTTACGCGGCATGTATTTTCTACTGAAAAGTTTGTAGGAACGCATGAGAGTTTTTGCTTTGAAATCATTTCGGCTGCAATTATTTTTCAGTATCTTTAATATTTTCATTATTTAAATATTTAGAAGTTTTTTTTAGAATTGACATGATACTTTTGTGACCTGTTGCAAACAAGTATTTTTTTTAAATTCAGATGTAATTGCGCAGGTTTGAGTCTTGTCCAGCTGATAAGCTGTTGTTCACTTCGCTGCTCATTCACACATACAGTATCACTTGAGACTAAATATTGACGGATAAAGAATGATTACTTATTTGGGGATTTATGCTGATTCATTTAAATATAAAGGCCTAAATATATTTATCCTTTTTTTTATCAAAAAGCAGAAACTTTTTAAACAATATAGAATGTTTAGCTATAGAATATTTTAAATTCTGCTTTGTTTTTATTTGACATTAATCTTTGTTGATCGGTTCGTTTGTTTTGAAATAATTCCTTTTGTCATTTGATATGTTTGCAATATTTTTAGTTACGCGTAACGGCTTTCTTACGTCTTTCTAATGTCTGTATAAATAATGAATTTTTTTGCATCTTAAAAAAATAACTTCACTGTCTACTCATTAGACAATTAGTAATAATTAAATTAAAAACTATAAAATAATAATAATGAATGATGTTTTTCATTCGAGATCATAACAAAGTTTTAGCTTTCACTAAGTCTTTATAAGATATTTTAAAACAAATGTTTCTATTAAAATACACATTTTCTTGTTTACATGAGAATTTTAGTCTTTCCGTCGATTGATATAGCTACCCTTTTAATCAACCACTGTAAAAAAAATATTATGATATTATTTTGAGTAATATTAACAATCTCCAGACATTTCAATTGAACGGAGGTGATTTAATTTCAGTCAGCTCATATATCTGAATTTTAACAGACACTGACGTCTTAATTACAAGAGCAATAATATCAGCTTCCACACAGATTATTCTTGCCTATTTGGATTGGTTTGTTTGACGTGGAGGATGTAAGGCAGTCTGGGGATATGTGAGAGGTGTCAGTCAAGTCAAAGAGGGTGACCTTTTTACTTTGACTTTCTGTTTTGACTAGAACAGATTTTTAATATATATGTTTCTTCTCGGGGGAGACTTGCTTTTCTTGTATACAAAGCGTTTTTGTGATGGTCAATACAATGTCGTCATTTTGTTATGTTTGTTTGTTTGTTTGTTTGTTTGCATCTGAGCTGAAGTGTTTTACATCACTGGCTAAAATTATGTAGTTCTCATTCACTCTCATGCTTTGACATTTCATCTTATCTCTTGATAATTCAGAGAACTGTGGCATTATATCTCAGTAGGATGGCGAAATCCTAAAGTGTGGCATTAGTATTCTGGAATGTTAATCTTATTCTAATTAAAATTCTTCTGCTTTTTTATGTTTATTTGTTCTATTTCGTGACATGCATTGATTTGATTTTCAGTTGCATTGGACATGCAATGCCTCCAGTCTTTCATAATAAATGCCCAGATGCATGAATGCTTTTATGTAAGATCAGATACATGGGGAGTCTCATTGTGAAATGGATAGCCATTTGCAGTCACTGTTGTCTGAGCAAGTCTTATCTCTCCTGTAGCATCTATTGTTGCATTCCACGAGTCAGATTCACTTTTCTGTGGGACATATCAAAATCTCGTAAAATTCGAAGAGAAAAATATTACTGACTCTTTGCTGAAAATGTAGAGCCTCTGTCTGTGTCTTAAGATGGGTGGAAACATTGTCTGGAGCTGTCCGAAGGGATGTAAGCACATAACTAATGCTAATTGTTTTTTATTATTAATGTCAAGAACTGTTTTGTGTATAATCTACCTTATCATCAAGAACTTTTGAACTTGAAGACTTGCTAATATTTTTCCCTACAATGCAAGGGGAAAAAATAAAAGTAAGATCTCAAAAACAAGAAACACTTCCAGCTTTATTCATTTATTCATTAGTCTTTTATTTACTGACTTTCATTCATGAAGTTGAGATCTGATGGGAGTAGGAGGACGAGGTGGGAGGGGGGGGTGGGTGTGTTGTAACGTGACACTGAGGGTCTAGGAGGTGAGGGGTCTCAGAGCTCCTTGACTTTGAGTAAATGGGGTCTGACAGGTTGATCGGGAGCGCTGTGGTTATGTTTCCTCACCAGTTCTGCTGGCATTGCAACTACGGCCAGCGTAGAAAAAGAACCCCCCTTTGGCAGATGTACAACAGCCCAGTGAGTCTCCAGACACTGAGGGGAAAACAATACTGTGCATAAAACAGTAGTGGTTGAGGAAAAGGTACTGAAGCAACTTAGCATCATGACTTTAATGGTAGTCCAAAACATTGCAAGGATCATTCATCATGTTTGTTAACACCATGTCTGACCTAAACCTTTTCCTGCAATGTCATTGAAGTAATTATTATAATTATTATTATTAAGTAATTTATTTGTTAATTATTATTTTTTATTGTCAAATCTTTATTTGATTGTATAAAATATTTACAATATTTTTATGTCCATCTTTTAACATGTTTTTCTCCTGTTTTCTTATTCTTAAACATTGTTTATTTTTATGATTGCATTTTATACCGTATCTGCAAATACAGATAAGAAGGTTCAACCCCCATTGTGTCTAGTGGTCATTGATGTCCCATTCCAGATAAACTTGGCATTGTAGTTTCCGTCGACATCTCTGTGATGGTTGCGTGTCATGGAGTGAAGTCCTCAGATGCTCTTGTAGCTGAGGAAATGGACCCGATGACAGCTCCCCATGTAGCTAGGGGGCTCCGAGCCTCTGCTATCATGCAGAGTACAGGAAACAGAGATTACAACACGACCACGACAGGGAAGTTATACCCAAAACACATACATTTAAGTGTCTGTTCTCTCTGTCTACCCTGTAACTTTCGGCTCCATCCAAATGCTTTGTCTGGTCGCCACAAAGAAGGGGGGACTCACCTCCGGTACAAAGTGGTGTGGATTGGAATGACCTTGTAAATAGTATTAGGATGTGGTTTAGGTCAACATCATTGGGTTTGGCTGGTTAGCCCAGTAAGCCCATGATGGTAGACGGCAGAACTGTGTCAGTCTGGGGGCAAACAGCATTTTTTTGTATTGATGAGGTTACGTTTTTGGAATATACAGCTGCGGAAAAAAAGAGACCATTCAAAATTTTCATTTCTAGGTTTATTGTGAGCGTTCCAGTCCAGTGTCAGATAATTTTCAACAAAATTAAACCTCATGAGTGATATCAGGAGTCATCCCAAGTGAATATAAACCGGTTGTCTTTGCGGTATTTGAGGTCTGAAAAAATACAGAGCATCTTTAAGATTTTCTGCAAATAAATGCAAATAGAAATTGGGAGAAATGTAGTTAGAATTTCACAGAATAAAACAAAAATAATTGCAGTTTTGCATAAACACAGCTACCAATAAATAGTAAATTCAGAAAAATCTCTTTATTTTTTCCGCAGCTGTAGGCCTATGTGATATGTCACAAATGTTTGACTGTTTTATATTAGATGTAATGCCAGTGAGTGACTACTCTATACAATAGACTGCTATTTTTCCTATATGCTGCCTTTCATGTCAAAGCTCAAGATAACAGGCAGTAATAAAGGACTTGAGACCAACCGAACAGCTGCCTTTGAGATTGTATAACACACTTCCTATTGCATGATGAATGTGTTTGTAAAGTTCAATGTAATTGCTTTGAAAAAAATTACTTTGAATGTAAGTCTTTCAGGAGAAATTAAAAATGTGCTAAAATCCCTCCAATAGGCTTTGACAGACCTTCCGTGGCTAAGCTTCAGTTCGGATATCCTGACAGCTTTGAAGTCATCCTTACTTGTAAAAGGTGATGTAACAATGGGGCTAAAACCTGAACCCGAAACCTTCACACAGAACTGCTGTCTCTTGAGACGCCCTGCAATATGTGAATGGAAAGAATCCAGAGGAAAGGCTGGATGGAAGCAGGACCCTTTGGGCCAAAACTCTTTTCATCCATCCAGACTCAAAGCATTTTGCTCTGAGAAATTAATCCAATGAAAGCCCCCCTGGAAAACTGTTAAATTACAGTCCAGATTGAATTTGACCTCATTTGAATCAACAATGAGATGTGCATTCCTCTATGATTTATTCATATTTAAAGCACCGGCTGGCCTTTTACCCTCAAGCGAACTTAACCGTTGACTTCAGAGTGGTTCCAGTAACCTCTTAAAATCTATCACTGCGAAACCTGAATGTGAAGAACAGAACGTCTGAATAGGGTGTTTGATTGAAATTGACCTTTTTGTACATCTTTTCACCCCCTATTGGTTCCGCTTGTGTCCGTGACATCACACAGTTAAGTCAGCGTGTATTAATACACTCACACTATGATCTGTGGGGTTTGTCTTTGTAACTCTGGCAGGGTGCTTAAAACCTGGCAGGGCACTTAGCCCCCCTCTGAGGAAAAAAGAAAGGAAATGCACAGTGTAAAGCCCCCCCCCCCTTGCTCTCATCTGGTAGTGATTTGTCTTTGCCTGTGTACCATTGGCCCTCATTCAGCATGGCGTCTGCCACAGTCAGAGTCAGGGGAGTGCTCTGATTACAGCCGTGATGAGTGAGAGAGAGAGCCTGGGACTGTTGGTGGGCAGATCAGCAGGTAAAACTGACCTCAGCCCAGTGCTATACAAATATGTGGATGTTAGGGACACGTTGACCGCCCCTCAGTGTCGTCTCATTGAAGGGATGCGGTTACGGGTGATGTTTTAATAACCGTCCTTCAGAGTGTTTATGTGGTAGTAAACGTTTATACACTTTCTTTGCCAGACACACACAAACTTTGTGATTGTTTTGTTACTGGAAGTCTTTGCTAAAATGAAACAAAGATCTATCCTTGTTTGACTTTTTTTGCAGTTGTAGACAGCATTGAGAATAAATGGAGAGCAAATGGAGTCTCTTGCTCAGATTGTTCTCATAAGACTAAAGTAAGGCCACGTCACTCAAATTTAGAGATTACTTTCAGATTTGGAAGATGTTGTTAATTTGATTTGACAAAAGTGATTTCTCATGATAGTTTCCTACTTTCTCAAATATATATTAAAAAGAAATGCATAAAATATGCAATGTGCTAGGACACTTCTCAAAACATTACTGCCCTTAAGGCCCAAAAAGTAACCATATTTTCCAATTCGTTTCATTTCTATATTTATAAATGAGTGTAATCTGGAGTTTTAAACAGATTATGTGTCTTAGAGAGCATCACATAATGCTGTCAAGGACATTTTACTGGCAAATTTACCGTCAAATGTAAAATTGATATATGTGTTAAAGTAACTTTAACATTACTCTTTTAACTGGGTTTTTAAAAGGGAAAGTTCACCCAAAAATGAAAATTCTGACATCATTTACTCACCTCGAAAGGAAGATAATTGAAAGAATGTCAGTAACCAAATGGATCTCATCCCCATTTACTGCCATAGTAGGAAAAATAAATACTATGGGGGTCAATGGGGATGAGATCCGTTTGGTTAGTGACATTCTTCCAAATAATTTCCTTTGTGTTCAGCAGAACAAAGACATTTATACAGGGTTGGAACAATCTGAGGGTGAGTAAATTATGACAGAATTTTCATTTTTGGGTGAACATTTTTGAATATAATATCAGATTTGCTTGAATTTGTCAGTTTGTTTAGTTTACTAAAGGAAATGCTTTTGTATGTGTATGTAACATTTTTCATGCTGTGTTTCTGAGTTAAATGCCTTAACATTTATGAAAACAAATTTGAAATGTGATGCAGTCAGCATCTGTACAAAACTGAAAGAATAAAAAAAAAAAAACACAGCAAACACTTATCCCATTGTACATGCCATACATTCAAAAAATGATTCATTCCTTACATTTGGAAGGTATATTTGAAAAGATCTCACCATACATGCATGAAAAACTCCATTTAGACACTTTTCTATAAGTGTTCCCTGTGTGTTCTGCATTCTCTTGCTCTTTGACATCCACATGTAAAGGTTTAAAGAAGAAACAAGTGAGTGTGGAAGAAAATACAGCTTTTGAGTAGAAGGCAGGCGTGAAGCAGCCGCGGTGACAGTAATCTACTCAATTATTTCAGTTATGACAACAGAAACACGGAGCTGAAGCCCTGCACCTGTCCCAGCAGCCTCCTCACCTCACTGCAGCTGTATGCGCACCAAACGCATGACATCACCACACACACATATCTTTCCAAGCAAGGGTTTTTTCCCAGTAGTGTGTTGACGTAGATGTCGGATGTATTTTCATACTGGTCCCCACAAAGGTGAATAGTTTTCAACCGTTTGTGGTTTGTTATGATATCATATAACGATACCAAAATAATACATTGTGCACACAAGATTCTGCGATTCTGGATCTCTATTCAACCCAGTGTTTCCTCCACCCTGTTTGACTTTTAGCAAGAATTCTCCCTTGAAAGATTTCTAAAAACAAACCGAACGTGCGTTTGCGTTTGAACACGCTGCTCTTGGTTATTTATTCCAATTTATTCAAATACATGTAACCTTTGGGAGATTTTAATAATTGCAAAAGAAATAAATAGGGAATTAACCTGCAAACAGCTATTGAACGAGGTTCATTTTTATCATTTCCAAAGCACATATATTCGAATGACAAGCGTCTTTGTGCCTTTTCGAGATAATTTAATACTAAACCTGCCAAGAAATTTGTCTTCCCCGAGGGTAAGTGATAAAGATCAGGGTCAGTAGCATACTGAACCAGCATTTCTGGGTGAAAAGCTTAAAAAAAATAATAAAATCACACCAGCAGCTAAAGATAAATACTGTGCATAAATAGGCTCTTGAGAGGAGGGAAACCAATCTTTCAGGAATCGAAATGATCCGACTTGGCCTCCCCCTTCTATCGGCACTCCTGACTTCAGGCATGGCAATGCCCTCTCACGCTGGGCCTCTAATTATTTCATCATGTAGCAGGAAATCCTGCCAGGCCTACATAAACAGCTTGGGGAAGAGGGGTGGGGGGGGGGTGATCTCCCATTCAGAAACCTGGTGACATCTGACATGTGTACACACACCCCCACCCGGCCCCTACACCGGGACCTAGACCCACGCCTTCAGACACCCCCTCAAATCCAGAACGACAATCTTCTGGTCCAGTCTGACCACCAATAAACAACATGTGTTGTATTTCTATACGCCAGTCGGTTTTAAAGGTGAAGTGGAGTGGCAGAGGTGGTTTCAGATGAAAAATCATACTCCTCGGCCAGCGCTGAGCATAAATTACATGGTGTCTAAACTCTCGGCAGGAAGCCTTTTTACACGCACAGTGTTTTCCTAACAGACCGGCCACTTTTCTAGTCTGGTTCAGTTGTGAGCTGCACCACTGGGGATACACATCCAGAAGTGGCTGCTGCTCTGACTGGTAGTTGTCTTAAAGAACTAATAACACGAACTGACCCGGTAGTTTCAGTCTTTCAGACGTACTCATGCACACGCTAGCTATGTTTCTATGTATGTAGGAATAGATATGGTTTGGATTTACTTCAACTACTCCTCATACTGTCCACATGAAGTGACCACACACGTTGACTCTGCAACAACATGCATAGCAAGAGGGAATATTTATGGCAAAATCATAAATAAAACCATCTTAAAGCTGTGAGAAATACTTACCTTGTAACAAAAAAGAGGCCCATTTATCATGAATCGCCATCTGTCAAAATAGTTTTCGCAGACGATGGCATGCCTCAGCCTGAACGTGGCAGCGGCTCCTAAATCGACTGTTTACGTGTCAGAAAGTAATCGTTTCTCTCCAGGGTTTTGTCACCTTCTGTTTAAACTCAGGCAGACCCTCCAAATAGAATTGTTTTTATTACAAACATCAGCAGGACAACAGAACATCTCAGTGCCAAATGAGAAGATTTGTTTGAACTGGGTTTTTTTAAACTTGTGTGTCAAAAAGTATTAGCATTTTACAACACAAGTTACGTTTATAGAAATCATTTGGTCAAAAGCTGAAGCTAAGTCTAACAGTTCCTCTGAGCTCCACTGTTCCTTCAGTGCCGCCACAACAATACAGACATATTTTATGTTCTGAGCAGATTGCAGATTACACAAACACACACACAACCCTTATTTTCAGAATATAAAGATAGGTCCCGGCCCGCTGACTCAGGGGATGTGCCTGTATGAAACTGCATCTGTAGCGAGTGTTGACAGATCGGCAGACAGATTGATCCAGATAACAGCAGATTTCCCCAGCTAGTAACCATTTCCTTTAGACAATTGAGGGAGTCACTGAGGGAGATTAAATGACATTACAAAGAGAATCATTTTATGCCCCATTGGATTACACAATGTAAAGTCTGAGGGCTCGATCTTGTCAATAAACACTGGTGCTAATTGTTATTGCATTTAATTATTTAAATGGGACACCAATAGCAAATGGCATGACAGTAAATGATCCCTAAACGTACTGAACAATTATTAGTAAGATGAACCCTTAACTCATCATTAGGATGTAACAGTGATAATAAACATGTTGGAAAGATTGCATGTGTACCTTTAATTGAAATACAGTGACCTCTTTGAATTTTTTCATTCATGTTTAAACCATGTGATTTTTTTACTAGTAAGGCATGCTAGCAACACCAGGGTCATCGGTTTGATTTCAAGGGTTTTCACGTATAGTGTTAAAGTGGAAAACAGTGAATGCACTGTAAGTTGCTTTTCAAATAAATTAATCAACAAGAAGAGCAACAAGAATTTGTACGTATTGTATGAGGTGGCATATATTCGTATAAATTTGTGCGATCTTTTTCATACGTTTTAGTGTGATTTGCTTTTGCACCAGTGACGTTAGGTTTAGGGGTGGGGTTACACTGTAAAAAAAATAATTTAACAGAATTTTTCAGATTTTTCATATATTTTTGAAATACGGTCAAAAAACTTAAACATTACAGAAAAAGACCCTAAATGTGGAAAAACAGGCAAAACAATTTTACAGGGAAAAACGTATTTCTGGCGCCCCAGCTTTTTTTTTTACAGGAGTCTAAAACTGTAAAATTTCAAAAAAGACTGCAAATTCACAAGAAAAATGGGGAAACATATTTATATCCTGTAATTTTAATTACGATATATATTTCTGTCGCTCCAGCTGACAGGATGCTGCAACGCAACCTTGCGGTGAAATCGTAAGTATTTTACGAGGTGCCCATTTTGGATAATTTGTATGAATTTGTATGTTCTCAGTCGTACGTTTTAGTACGGTTTGCTTTCACGCCAGTGACGTTTGTTTTCATCCCAGTAACGTTTGCTTTCGCGCCAGTGACGTTAGGTTTAGGGGTGGGGTTAAGGGGGAGCCTTCAGTATTGCTTAATCGTACGCTTTTATACGACTCACAACGTATGAATTCATATGAATTCGCCACCTCGTAAAAGCCTTACAACTTCTTGTGAGATCAGATTGGGATATTTAATTGTATCATTTTGTTCCTGTTTAGAGAAGGCCTTTAGTTTTGTTTTTCGGTAACACTTTACTTAAAGCCTTTGTGTATAATGCATTATAAAGGGTTATTAAAGGGTATAATGCATTATTATTGTTCATAATGTGCGTTGTGATACATTATATGTTGTTTTAAAGAATTATAACCAAATTTAAAATGCATAGTGTAAAAATGAATTGATAAGTGCAATAATGTATTAACTGTGGTTACAATTATTCATGACACATTACAATGCATTATAAAGTACATTACAAGGCATAATTAATACATTAACACTATATTCATAATGCATTATACATAAATGCTTTAAGTAAAGTGTTACCATTTTTTCTAATAATCGTTCTTTTATGGTCCACACTGTACAAATTGTACATTTTGACCAAATGCTTAACTTTATGCAAATTGAACATTCTCCCCACATGTTACATCCTCCTGAAAAATATATGTAGGAGAAATAAATCAGACACACATTGTTAAGATATAGTAAGAGTATGTCAGATTTCTTTCTAAGGAAACTAAATCTAAGATTTAACAATCTGATTTCCATTTAATCTCATTGAGATCTTACAAGAAATTCTTGTGATCTTTTTCAAAACCATTTTAAATGAATACACAATAAAAGGTGCTGTTTGTTAACAGTAGTAATTTAAGTGCATTAGCTAACAATGAGCAATATAGTTTTTCAGCATTTATTAATCCTTGTTATTGTTAGTTCATGTCAGTAAAGTTATTCTTTTCATGGTGCATGAACTTATGTTAACAGACATAACGTTTGATTTAAAAAAAAAGTTTTGGGAAATGCTGAAATTAACATGAACTAAGATTAATAAGTGCCGTAGAAGTATTGTTCATTGTTAGGTCATGTTAGCTAATGCATTAACTAATTGTTAACAAATAGCACAAAAACATTTATTTTCCAGACCCGCGATGTAGTCTGCTGTTTCATTTCAGACTTTCTGAGTCAAAAAAGGTCAAAGTAAATAAAAACATGTCAGAGCGTGTGTGACTAAGTGTACACATGCTGAATTGCTTCACAGGTGAAATGAAGTGTGTGAACACACAGAAGCCAGAAAAACACAGGTAGACCAGGTACAAAACGCAACAATTCCTTTCTTTTCCTCACACACCTGTCATTAGATTAAACACAGCACGAGTCAACCACACACACCCATCACACTCCATCAGTGTTTTCACAAAGCACGTTTCAAATTCCATAGCATGACCTCTCAATGCTGTGAAGGAATAATAGACAAGACTGGGCAATTTATTCAATGCTGTAGGTCGTAGAATTTAAAGGCTCACTTCATATATTTACATATTGTACCTAATTTTACTTTAATTTATGTACTTTAAAATACACTGTATGTTATAAGCATTTTGGTGTGAAGCTCCCTTTGAATTCCTAATCGTTTCTTGAATTCCATTAAAGTCTTTAGTATTGCACACCACATGTTGTCCGTTCCTTCAAGGTTTTTCAATCAGAATGATGCTCCACTCTTCCTGTGGTGTTGGTGCGGCTGTCGCCCCCGCAGCTCAGCTCTGATTGTCCAGGAGCGAAGCATCATATCAGGGGGCCTCATCAAACAAATAATAGCCCCAAATTGACAATCAGAACAAGAGGGGCCTTCCTCCGGTGAGCCCGTGAGCTTCTCCTGGTGATTAGGGAGTGAAAAAGCCCATAATGCAGCGCTTTTCATTGATCCTTTAATAAACACTAATTCTTCTCAGCCTCCCCTCCAGCTGCAGTTTACAGGATGGATTTAACTGGAAAGGAACCAACATGACTGTCTTATTTTGTGTTCTTGTGGAAACTCATCAATTTGTTTTGCAGTTCAACTAGTAGAGGAATGGCATTGACGTTTCAGAGAAAACGATGTTGCTGGAAAATGTTTGAATTGTTTGTAATGTTGAAAAATACTTGCATTTGTGGTGTAGTTACTGTACGGCTGGGTTTGTATTGTATTGTATTTAAAGTGATGCAGGATTTTTTCCACCCCATTTACTGACTTTAAAGAAAAATGATGTCAGAAATGAAGTCAGTTTTATCTCTGAAATACAATGATGCTGGACCGGCTGATATCATTATTATTCAGTTAAGTTAGTCATTGTACAGCTTCAAAAACACAAAGCCTGAATAACACAAAGACTTCCGAGTAGCATTTCTGTCTCCTTCCCTGCTTACTGACCCTTTTGTCTCTGTGTCCATAGCGCAGGAGCAATATCTGTGACTAACCCGGATGTTAACCCTATTATTTTGGTTTGTTTAGACCATTTACGGGGCTAAAAATAGCCCATCACTTACCACCTGTTATTTACCAATTTCCGCCAATTGCGTGCCTGAAAGCGTGACTCGAGAGCTGTTCAGACTGGCCAATGTAAAACAGGATAAAAAATACAAAAACATTATTCTGAAGTCGTCCGTCTCAAAAATATACAAACGTCAAAAGATACGTCAAAGGTTAGCCTGACTAAAGGGGAGAGAGTGATATTGTGCCAGATCATGGCCACATCAAAGACTTTAAAGAGAACTATTTGATACTGACAGGAAAACCGGTGCAGATATGGAGCTGCATGATAAACAAATAAGCCTTTCTTAAAAGGGACTGCAGAAGATTAAAGTTTGCACAGTGGCAAATGTGTTTTCGTGGTTTAATGCATGTTCAAGTTTTTGCTTTTCCTCTTAAAGGGTTTTGTCAAGTGTCCTGAAATAATAAAACATGCTTTGAAATCCTGAACCCATCAACACTCTTCTTTTGGTGTGCTTTCAGGAATAGGATTCTTTTGTAAAGATTAGAGGAAGATTTATGTTTTGATATTGGCACTTGCAAAGTATTTAAAAGAAAAGTGTCTTGATGTTTTGGTTAATTTTAAGAGCAACTGAAAGAAGCTTGATGTGAGAGTTCAATTGTCTTTTGAAATAAGTGTTTGTGATATACATTGCATTGCATATAAATATTTGCACATGGACATGTATTAAAGGAATTGTTAACCCAAAAATGAAACTTCTGTCGTCATTTACACACCCTCTTGTCATTTCAAACCTGTATGACTTTCTTTCTTTTGCAGAACACAAAAGAAGATATTATGAAGAATGTTGGTAACAGAAAACCATTGGTCCCCATTGACCTTCACTGGTTTTGTGTCCATACAATAGAAGTGAATGGGGACGGATGGTTTTTGCTTACCAATATTCTTCAAAATATCTTTTTTTGTGTTTTTCAGAAGAAAGAAAGGTTTCATACAGGTTGAGGTAGAAAGTGAGTAAATGATGGAAAAGTTTACTTTTGGGCTGTCACTATGAATTATTGTGGCCAAAACAAATTGCAATATCTATGAAATTTTGACATTTTATTGTGATTAGTCAAATTCACCTTTTATTTTTTGGTGTTTTCTCTAGTTTTTGGCCAATAAAAAGTGGTTTCTAAAGGGATAGTTTACCCAAAAAAGAAAAATGATTTTTTTAAATCATTTATTCATCCTCGTGTCATTCCAAACCTGTATGACTTCCTTTCTTCCGCAGAACACAAAAGAAGATATTTTGAGAAAAGCCCTGTTCCAAAAGCCATTTAGAATGTCCAAGCCGCTCTTTTTCATACAATAAGTAAACAGTAACCATGACTGTGTAGTTTTCTTTCACTTTAACTATATGGAAAAACAACAGTTTTTCTTGGACACTATCGAGTAGCCGGCTTAAAAAATAGGCAGACCAAACTGCTCAACATAAAACAGTCCTATCCAGAATTACATAAAAACATCATACCCAGAGAGTGAGGACATCACGCCAGTGGGATGTTTATGCACAGTCAATTTCAGCAGTAAAGCAGTTCACACACACACACACACACTCAACTATCACGCGAGTGCTCCGGAGAGACCGGTGTGCCACACAATCTCAGGGCTGTATTCAGAAACCTGCACTGACATGAAGGATTTTCCATATCGTTTGGTCTTGCCCTCCCCACAGATATGAGATATAAAAGGGCCTAGCGTGCCTTGATCACTCCAAGGCTTGTTCCAGCCAATGAAGATAAATGGCTGTTATCACAGGTCCAATCTGAAAACATGGCACTCTGCTGTGGCTTCTTTGATGCAGCTCCCATGTAGGACAACCACTGAAATGTCCAACAACAGGGAAGTGCCAATCAGATTGGCTTTGGGTGCAATAACACGGGACTGTAGCAATGTTTTGTTAAATCTCGTGATGGTGGTGGTGCGGTGCGGGCGGTGCTTACAGCTGTGGGAGGAAGTTTGTGGTGTAAGTACGACAGATGTCTAAAAGCCCCGTCCAATCTTTTTAAATGGTACTCATTATAACATCTAAGCACAATAAATATGCCTTTAAAGAGGAGGATTACTGTGTAAACCAGCATTAATTCCTTCCTAAGGCTGTAAATATTTTTGTTTTCTTTTTAAGAAATGCCATTTGTCTGTGTATTGACATCAATCAAAGTAATGGGAATTGGTACCAATAGTTTTTTAAGAATATTTTGCCGTGGCTCAATGTGTCATGTAGACGTATTTTAACGTTACACACCTCAACTCTTAAAATTAAAAGACGTCCATGCACTCGATGCAAAGCTTCCAGCACTGAAAGATTTAAGCAGTCAGAGTTGCACGCCATGCACAAATTTGCTGGCCGCAAATGTTTGGATTCCCAAAAAAGCAACACGTCAGTGGCCAAAGTAAGAACATGATTATTCTGTATATAGCAATCTGCATGTTGTTTTTAAATGACGTCTCTGATCAGACTTCTTTCTGCTAATCATTTTTTGTCATGTGAAATGAAATCAAAGTGAGGTTAGACTGCTGATTAAGAATACATTACGAGTACATTAGCAATTTATGAGGTCTTGATGGCAGAGCTTGTTTGTATGTACAGTATAACAGCAGTCAATCTCTCAGCTCTGTTCCAATCACACTTGATTAGCTCACAAAGCATTCCATTCATCCACCTCCATCACCTGTGCATGTTAGCAAAGAATACCTTTAAAATCCCATTGAATGCTTGTTGTTTTATATACTTTCACGGTTTGAAGAACTAAGTATACGTATACAATTTAAGTAAGCATCATAATCCTTTAAGATTTTGAGAGAAAAATGGAACCGGGTTGTTTGTTTTGTAGGATAAAGGTTTAGTCAAGCTTTTGAGCTAAGATTCTGTTCAAATAGATTTTGTTTTCATCTGAATCTGATTCTACATCTGCATCTACAGCTATTTCACATTAAGTACAGTAGTTGACGTCTTCATAAAAATATCTTTATGATTAATTAATCACACTCCCTGACAGTGAAATGGTATATATTTTATTATATATATTTTTTTTAATTTTATTTTAATTATTATTATTTTGATATTGATGATATTTTAAATTATTTATTTCATTCAGCATTTGGGCTATTCCAGCATTATGGATGTGACATTTACAGTCAATTCTGAGAGAATCTAATTATTACTAATATATCGAACCATCTGTTTATATTTTACTAAACCTCTGTTGATAGAATCCAGACATCAGAAAAATATCAGTCTATGCACCATTTTCTATTTTTAAAGAGTTTTAAAAAATATACATAACATACTTTGAGCGATTTCTGTGAATTAAATGGTGCAAACCAGAAGCAATAATACCTAACAAATGGGGAAGGGATGCTTTTTGCAGACTACAATATAGTTATTTTATTTCAATTTTCATATCTCCATTATGAGGAATATGGACCGGTACAGATGTGCCAATTCACTTACCTGACTATGGAAAACGATGCTTTAAAAACACAAAAAACACATCTGTGCCGTTTCTTAAACATATTCCACTAATATTAAGGTCACTCCCAATGTCCTGCTTTAAAAATGACTCCTGGACTGTATTATAGCCTATTTCGGCTGATGTCACAACATGCACTTTGTTCGAATGCGAATATACGTTTCCTAATTCGCAACGGCTGGCCGTCTTGACCTTTGACCTCTTTAGGGTGCTCTACCTCTAAAGTGAAACCGGTCAGGTCAGGAGATGTTTATAGCCCTCAATGCTCTATTCCGCTCTTTTTTCCTTTCATTTCTTTCTTTACTTCCCGTGTAATTATTTCCTTCAGAGTGATGCGTGAAGTTGAGAGAGGTCAAACAGGGAAGGGTCCTTCAACCTCCTCTGCTGTCTCCGCCCCGCCACCACTTCAGAAAGTAGCAGGAAATTACAGGGGATCACATAAATTATAGCCGGCCCACCAGCGAGCGGCAGGCAGCACGCCACACATCACCGGGGTAAAGGAGGGGTCGACCTCCATAAGGCCTGAGGGGGCTGCAGGTACCAGATGAGTATTGTGAAATGCAGAGAGATACATCACATGCATCGAGACACAGAGGATGAGAGCAGCTGAGAAGTTACAGTGCAGGTTAGAGAAATGTCATTTATGATATCTGGAAGCTTTTCAATATATTTGGTCTGTTTGAACGAGGGTACATATTTATTATTCATCAAGTTTACTCAATAAAATTAAAACCAGTTGACTAAAAACTATAAACAGGAACTTTTCAATAGCACGACATCTGCCAGTTGTGAAAAAGTTGATCTATATATCTCAATTTATACATTTCCATGGGAACCTGTTTCACCACATCAGTGAGCTCAGTTAAACATGATACAAACTCTAGACAGGCCTCACGCTGAAATATCTATGAAGGCCCTATCATGGCCCACTTTAGTCCGATGATGTCATTATCGCACGTCACATTCGACTAAGAGGCCCGACTTGTATCTGTCGTTAGGCCGAATAAAACTCATCCGTCATTCACCGGTTGATTAACGCGCTCCAGATGTTTCTGTCCTCGTATTTCAGAAGCTCCCTCCTCCAGCCTTTGTTGTGATAATGATACAGTTCCCTGTGTGCAACTGTTTATTTTTCTTTCCGATGGGGTACAGTTGCATGTTCAGACATTTTCGGAGCACGCAGGGCTCTCCGAATGTAATCGAGTGCCTGAGATGAAAGAGCTTCAAATTAATCTTCCAAATCTGTGCGTTCTAATTCGTCATTTCAGTTCTCATGGGACCCTCCCTGTTTGGACCTCATCTTTCAGACATAACTTTAATGGAGTTCTAGCACTGGCAATTGTGCTGTGAGTCAGGAGATGGAAAGGGCCACCACGTCTGTGTATGTAATCGATATATGAATGTCACAGCTGTTAAGCCGGAATGAGAAATATACTTCCTACAGAGGACACTGCTAGAATCCAGTTGGTTTCTAACTGATCCAAACTGGCCACCAAGTTGATCGTGACCGACCGGCCACTATGTTCTAAAAACCAGCTCGACCATCTGGTCTACCAACTTAGATGTGCTAATGCCCAGCTTAGACCAGCTATTCCAGCAGACGGGACAGTGAACAGCACAAGGATGTTAGAGTCAGGGCCAGAGATGATCAAAGATCGAAAAAGCATGTAAAACAAAATATCTCGTGAAATAATGATGTGATGAGGTATGGTGTTCATATTAAAACTGCTTCCTAATTCGGCCTCCTCCCCATCAATTCCTGTCTTGTCAGTTTAAGGTACTTACTGTACTATAACAGAAACCACAGTCTTGATAAATAGAGCCCTCGCAGACAAACACATTGGTGAGTCATTTTTATTCTGGAGGGTCTGACCCCTTATAATCTTGTTAGCCCACACCATGCCTTCATAATGATAGGGATCATGGAATAAGGGACAGCAGTTAAGGGCTGAAAAACAAAACATGGAGGTCTCATCAAATTACCGAAAGATCAGACACAAATAAAATAAAAGATAAGATTTGAATGTAGAAAGATACTTCTATAAAATCCTGATTTGAAATAACACCACATGGGATAGCGAAATTTTTTTTTATTACATGCAATTACTTTTTTCTCTATTTAATAGGATATTATCATATGTAGAATAACACAGATTTGCAATCACATAAATGCCATTTTGCATTATTGTGGCAGTAATCAAAAGACACAGTTCTTTCGCTAAAGCATTTTATTATTCAGCTGCATTGATCTTTACTGATTTAAGTGACCGAGAAAAGAGATAAAGATAGACCTACATCATGGATTTAGATACACTGCTTACAGAATAATATCATTTTATTTATATAAATAATTTAAACACTACAACAAATCATATTATATCAAATAGAAATAAAGTTAAAATATAGAAATAATATTTTATTGGCAAACTTAAACATTCTCCACAATAATAATTGCAAAATTAGCTTTAGTAAATAATTTTCCCTTCAAAGATAATGTGTAATAGGACAAAAAATGACTAAATTGTAAATGTTCGTCAAGTTTTTTTATCAGGTGAATTCGGATTTAAACTAAGTTTGTCATCGATTTAAAAAGCTAAAGTTTTAATATTATGCTTCCATATAAAATATGATCTGGTTTTGGATTTAGATTATTTAAGAACTTTGAATAACTATTAGGCGATGTTGAGATAAACGTATTTTTTCATGGTGTTGAAAAGTAAGCAAACTAATAGGATTTAATCTCGACTATATAGCCTACTGTACAAGACCTTGATGGACCATCTTTCTTAGATTAGTCAGCAGACGAAACAGTTGCATTTAAATATCTCAAATTCTACAGACACTTTTATCTTTTCGGTGCATCAATGTAGGCCTACATCTATTTTAGCCCGTTATTCCCTTTCTTGGCTATTTGAAATGTTCATTCATTAAACAATGACCTTTTGTAAAGTTAAATAATACAACAATAATAATGAATAAACTAGTGAGTGTATAGTTGCGGAGGACACAGGGGTTGAGCTGTTTTTTTCTGTTCTTTGGGAAATCAGCGGGCCTGGAGTGACAGTAAGAGGCAGTGTGATTGCACGAGAGACCTGAGGACGCGCAGCGTGATTGCGCGGGGAGACCTGAGGACGCGCAGCCGCTAAATCAAGCGGGTCTAATCAGAGGCAGAAATGGGCCACTTGACAATCACGCGGGTACAAAAGCCCCCAATTCACCTCTGATTGCGGCGGTGCTCGTGCCCTGCCAGCACACCCTCTCACTCACTTTAATGCCCCTTCAACTTAACCTGCCAATCAAGCGCCCCTCCCCCCTCACCCTTAATGTCTAGTAATAATTATGAGAGATTTCTAATCATTCCTTAGTCTTTCAGCTGGCTAATTGATGTTATTTTAAGATTATCATTACAAGTCATTTGCTTGGCGAAAGGTGCATTTGTGGTTAACTTGGATCTGAATGATGGTGCTGCTGGGTAACAATAGGAGTGCATGACAATGAGCATAAAACTGGCTCGTGGTTTTAGTCGTAAAGAGTATTGTGTTTCGTTTAGTGACTCACAATTTATTCAGTCAAAATGAATTTTATATAGTCACAACAAAAACAGCAAAACATTTTAATAGGCATTTTTTTTAAAAATTATTTTATATAGGCCTAGATTAGGTCCTAGCCTACTGTAAATCATGCATATCGATTTAATTATAACCTAAGCTACTAAACTAAATTTTAACTGAATACAACTGGAGTAATATAGTAATACAGTAATATATGTAATATAGTAATATATGTAATATCTAAAACAAAAATCATTTTAAACTCATTTTACAATTTCTCTCCAAAATAATTTCTCTCAATAGATTTTAATTGTTTTAAAGCATAAAAAATTTTTTTTTACCTCGCTTTAGTTTCTCAATCCAACAATAAGTGTATTATTGGGCTGCAGAAACAGTCGTCGCAAACAGTTAGTGATGTTTTTTAAAGGTGCATTAACCCCATCTACTGGTGTACTGATGTAGATCACTATCAATCCGACACCTTCAGCTGTTTAGACCAGCATTTCACGTTTTTCTGGTAAGAAAGTGTATTTTAACTCGACTGATTCACTTGCGTGTCATGAGATGTTTTTATTTGTGCAATAGCAGCTGGTTGTTTTATCGTTAAAGAAAACTAAAGCTAAACCAAAATGACCAAAAATCACGACTATATATAATTATTAATGTAATAAATAATATGTAAAATAAACTAGATTACAACTTGATTATTAAAAGGGTTCTTCACAGAGATGCCATAAAAGAACCGTTCAGTCAAAGGTTCTTTAAAGAACCATCTCTTTTCTAATCTGAAGAACATTTTTCACAAAAAAATAACCTTTTGTGAAACAAAACGATCCTTTGGTTGTTAAAGGTTCTCCATGGAACCATTTAGACAATAAAAGGTTCTTCTATGGCATTGTGAAGCACCTGCTCTTTGGAAAAAATAAGAATGTCTACATAACAAACTTGACAAAATAAAAAATAAAAAAAAAACACTCCTATCAGTGTTATAATGTAGGCTATTTGTACACAGGTTACTTACTTATCCAATTATATAATTTCATCATTTTAACAAAAACTCTTATTCAACATGTCATATCACATCTTGTGTGCTATTTAGTTTCTTTATTAAAAGCACAAAAGTCTTCAATGAAAAAAAAGAATCAGAATCAGAATGAAGCAGATCCACATGGTGGAGACGGGACTGTTAATGAAGCGAGCTACAGTACCCAAATGAGCCGTTGCAGGACTAGGCCCAGGCAGTAATGCCAACTAATCCAGAGGAAATGGGCTCCAAACCACACCGAATTTTCACAATGATGCCTGACAAATGGTTTGTCAGAAATGAAAAACATGGCTGATTTCTTCAATGCTGAGGAAAGCAACACTGCACAACTTTTTAATGCACAAGAAAAAAAATGAAGTTCTACACAAAAAAGCTTTTGATGTTATGGAATGTTAAACTGAAGCAGATTCACCAAAACCAAGATAATGAGGCATAGAGCTGTTTAAGAAGCAAGTGTTCCTTATCAAAAACATAAAGGTTTCTAGAGGATGTGGGTTTTTCTGTCTGTTTTGTTAATAATTGTCATTAAGATAAAACTTCACTTTTAGCCAAGAAATCTGCACTCGTTGCCAATATTTACATCTAATGTTCACAAAAACAATGATGTGATGCATGTTTAAATGGGCCACTACTTCAAACTTAATGAGTATATGATTAAATACAAATGTTTGGAGTTTGAAGAGATCTGGAGCTAGAATCCAAAAAAACGATGATCACATGAGGAAAGAAAAGATTTTCTATGATAACAGCATTAGATCCAAGTCAGTTTCTTCTTGATTGACACTTTGGCCGTCACAGTCTGTCTCAGTACTGTCCTGTATCCGTTTCCTCCTTCGCCTGTACACTGGTTTCTTGTCCACCTCCTTCTGTAAACTGCATCTCTCTTCTTGAGGTTGCAGAGCAGCCTGTAAGCACTCATTGAATCTAGTAAAAAATAAATATGACATGACCATCATAATAAATGACACTCCTGAATACAGTAAGGTCCAAAAGTATTTAAACACATAAAAATAGGGTTTTTTTGGAAATGTTTTGAAAAAATTTAAATGAAGAAATATTCAAGATTCAAGAACCATAGATCAAATGTAATTAAATTTGTGACATGTTAACAATTTTGCGACATCAGATCATGCTGGAATAACATAAATCATTAAGGTTTTGCTCAAACTTGTGAAGTCTATGCTGACATTAAAGCGAAAGTTTTAATATGATTAATTCTCCTAAATCAAATTGTAATGTGACTAATATAATCAGTTATTTAAAAGAAGAATATGAAGACTTTATCTGAAAGCATACCGCTCTATTCTCTTAAGATTTTCTTCCATCTTCTGGTTAGCAACACCAACAAGGAACTCAAGGTATTCATCACTGACAAGAACTTTACCCCTGTGGCTGAGAGGGACCTCAAGACAGTGTGTGCTGCGCACTGCCTACATATACCAAATACATTTTAAAATACAAGTTACTTAAGAAGAGCATTAATGCATCTTTAACATATGGAATACATAGAAAAGCAGTTTGATCATATAAGTTATAAAAATGTCCTACCATGATTATCTTGCCTTTCTTTCCCACAGTTATTCCAGAATTCCTGAAGCCAGAGTTTATTGCAACAGTGTGCTGAGGGGAAACCCATGAAAACCAATTTATTCTTTGTCTCGTTCAAAAATTCTTTCATTCTTATTAAATGTGACTCTCACCAGTAGTTGTGCATCTGCAATGTGTTTACACTGAACATGGAGGACAAATGGCTCGAATTTAAATGTGGCTTCTCCAACAGACTTCTCCAAACCTTTGACCTGTTTGAAACAGTCTATAATCCATTAACAATGCACATTTACAAAATATCCTCAATTCTGAATTTGTATATCTTACCACATCTTCTTGTTGACACTTCTGGTGAGTAACAAATAACCAGGAACAGTTTTGTTTTTGCACATCAGGGCAATCTGAAACCTTAGATTAAAACCCATGTTACTGCATGATATTCACAAACAATTACAGTCAGAATTTGGACTGCAGTTATGTTTCGTATAGTTATGTTTTAGCAGACTTATGCCTAAATTCGCCACACGACAAATATACAATTCTGGTTTTAGATTATTTATAAAAAGCAGCCAACAGATGTCATACAAGGGAACTGCTTCCATATTGTGTAGAATGAATCCATGTGAATACATTATGAAAGTTTTTCTATCTTACCCCATCAAAAAGTATAATCCTTCCGGAACATGAGCTTGTAGTAAAGTATTTATCATGGCTGTTAATAACAGAGACGATATGAGAAATGTCTTCATCCACACTGCCCTTCTTACTAAAATCACTCTTATTAAGACAGTGATTCTTCCATTGCTGAAACGTATCGCCTTCCATCTTTAAAGACTGCTGATTTAGTATATTTATTTATTTTCTATCAGTATTACTTAGAATAAAATCCTACTATTTTCAATCCGATTTAAAATAAGCGTGCAGCATGTGTCCACACTGTTTAGCTCCAGTATTTTGAGAATACGGTCCGGTACGGTGGCCGAAACCTGCCAAAACTAATTCTGTACGGAAGCGAAGAACGACTTCAGTCAGCTGTAACAACCTGCGCGGAAGGTGCACGTGAACTGTGTGTACTTACTTTATGGCGTGTGGCTTTTGTTAAAACTGTAACTGAATGCATAGTTTTACTTTTATCGAATATATATCGTAACATATTGTATAAGAGTGCGCTGCGTAGGCTACATAATTTCGCTTCGTCCTAATTTATGTGTTTGCTACAGAGCAGATTCCAAGCAGCAGCCAAAGTTCATGCGTGTTTCCTGGGGCCCAACATGGCCACATCAATATTAATGCGGGCTGTCAGAGTGTCAGAGTTTGGAGCCTCTTCTGTGTTAAAACTGTGCACAGACCTGCCTGTGCCAAGTCCTGGACAGAAGCAGGTAATGTTTAGACTTTTGAGATATAAATTTGGATCGCAATAATCATTATTAAGTTGTTGTGTAAACAGGATTGTCTGCTTTACAGGTTCTGATTCGAGTCCATGCATGTGGCGTGAACCCAGTGGAGACGTACATCCGCTCTGGATCATACGCCAGAAAGCCCGATTTGCCCTATACTCCAGGATCAGACGTGTCTGGTGTGATTGAAGCTGTCGGGGAAGGTGTTCGCCTCCTGCGGGTGCTGTCAGATTATTATTCCTTTTTTACACTGACCACACAGTGTGGCTTGTTTACTTTGAATGGATTGACATGACTTGTGTTTTCTCAGGCAGGTGACAGAGTCTTCACCACAGGCACCGCGACAGGAGGATACGCCGAGTATACTGTTGCCTCAGAGGACACTGTTCACAAACTTCCAGATTCGCTTGATTTTAAACAGGGTTCAGCAATCGGAATTCCATATTTCACAGCATATCGGGCGTTATTTCACAAGTACGATATAAAGTTTGCTGCATTCTTTTATACTTGTTGTATTTTATGCATACCTTTACAGAACAAAAAGCAACTAACATAGCATTTGAGATGCACTGTTATCACTTAATCCATTCCCTGAGAATAAAAATGACATATCTTGCCATTGCTAGCAACATGTTCTGCTGTTTGAACACTATATATACTATATAGGATAAGAGTAAATAAACAAAAAAAATGTGTTTTGAATATTGTGCCATCTGCTTTTGTTAAAAACAGGGCTCATGCCAAAGCTGGAGAGACTGTCCTTGTCCATGGAGCTAGTGGTGGGGTAGGACGTGTGACTTTTTTTGAATACCTTCTATCCACATGTATCCAGTTTACATTGATTATGTATTTTGCATATGTTTATGTAGGTAGGTATTGCAGCATGTCAGATTGCTCGAGCATTTGGACTTAAGGTGCTTGGTACAGCAGGAACACCAGAGGGGATGAAGCTGGTCCTCAGCAATGGAGCTCATCTTGTTTTCAACCACAGAGACAAAGACTACCTGGAGAAAATTAAGGTCTCAATTCACTTTTATTATAGTTAATATACACTTTGTCAAGTTACTGTATGACTGATCACTGGCGTCCTTGTTTTTAGGCAGTTACCGACAATCAAGGTGCCAATATCATCATCGAGATGTTGTCCAATGTCAACCTCAGCAATGACCTACAGCTGCTTGACTTCGGTGGCAGAGTAATTGTGAGTGTCCTGTGTTTTAACACATTATTAGCACTAGATGAGTTATGTTTATAGCATGTTGTTTTTTCATTAAGATTGTTGGCTCTAGGGGTCCTGTTGAGATCAACCCCAGAGACACCATGATCAAGGAGTCGAGCATCATTGGCGTGGCTTTGTTCTATGCAACTAAGGTACAGTAGATTACGCTTTTTGGCACTGCATATTTATCTACAGTCAGCATGAGTGCATCAGGTGCAATATAACACTTTAATTCATTACCCGAAGTATTTAAAATAATTCACAGTAATTCAGGTTTAATCTATATTTATTTTTACAGGAAGAAACATATGAGTGTGCAGCAGCCCTGTTTGCAGGAATGGAGGCAGGCTGGTTAAAACCTGCCGTTGGTCTGGAATATACACTTGATAAAGCTGCACAAGCACATGAGGATATCATCAACAGTCCTGGAGCCAGTGGAAAGATGATTCTCATAATGTAAAATCTAGCGTGTGGCAATGGCAACGTCAGACGTAATTTACTTTAGCTTACAGTTGTTACAGTCAACTGCTAAATTTGTTCTTCGGTGTAACATTCTGATGATTTACACAATATTTTGATATACAAATAAAATCATAGAGACTAAGAACTGTATTAAAACAAATTGGAATCAAAGGAAATGTTAAAAAATAAACATGAACAGTAAATATATTATAATAACAGAAAAGAAACGAATAAAAACAAAAATAGCAAAATTCACTCATAAAATAGGATATATTTGCAAAAACAATTTTACTAAAAACCATGTAATTGCATTATGTATGAAATTAACAGGCCTAAACTGATATTTTCATTAAAGTAATTGTTTGTAAATATTCAATACAGCACAACATTATATTGAAATGATATGTCTGCTGATGGCATTTTTTTCTTTCAACTGCATAATTGCATGTCACTTTAAGG
Organism: Oreonectes daqikongensis; assembly: GCA_026939265.1. Taxonomy (NCBI): domain Eukaryota; kingdom Metazoa; phylum Chordata; class Actinopteri; order Cypriniformes; family Nemacheilidae; genus Oreonectes; species Oreonectes daqikongensis. The sequence goes on along the minus strand of JAOTQM010000040.1, from coordinate 7,493,585 downwards.
CTTGTGTAGTGTGATGGATAGGACAATGTAAGTTGAACTTGTGTGTTCTTGGCTGTCAGGTATCGGTTATAGACACTACACCACATTTCTGAGATCAGGTAACACACTGGTTTAGCGCATGCTCCGTTTGCACTGAACACAGACATATTGTAGCTATGACATACAAGGGGTGACTGTAGGACAGTGGCACCTGTGACAACCTAATACTGTGAAGAGGTTTGGAAATTAATAATCGTTTTTTTAACCAGGCTTATTGACAGTGTTCAACGATCATGTTTGGTAAGCAAAACATTTATGTTATCATCCTGTGTATGGTAAATATCACTAGTTTAAGTGAGCGCAGACAGTTTAGCAACATTTTCAAAAATGTGTTTAATTTTGCTGTTTTATTTAAGTTTGGAGCGTCAGTTTTGGATGTTACCTTATAGGTACTCTACTTAAAAACCACAGCTATATCTGAAATTTATACTCAACAGTGTTATGTTTTATAATATATGTGATTATTTAAAAAAATATCCTGAAATTCTGCTTTGAATCTTGCGTTATTGCAAGCCTGTATTACTTTCTTCCACAGAACACAAGAAACAGGAAACATTCTGAAGATTTTTACTTTATTCGTGTAATGAAAGCAACTGGGGCTGTCAGCCTGTAATGTTTTGCCATCTCCATTTGTGTTCCAGAGAAGAAAGTAGATCATCCAGGTATGAAACGTGGGTGAGTAATGATATGTTTGGTGACCTGTTCCATATATGTTAATATAAGTACAGTATATATATTCTAATGTAGAGATATTGTTCTAATGTAGAGATATTGTAGTGTTGACTGCCTGGAAAGGCTTTGTGAAATTGCATTGTGAAACTCATTTTACAGAATATGTTATAGCCACAGAATATGTGCCGAGTGTTGGTAGTAGGTCTGTCACATTATTTTCACTACACAATTATTGTGGCCAAAAGAATTCAGGATAATGATTTTATTGCAATATCTATTGAATAAAAAAAAGAAATTAATAATACTCAGTCAAAAGTCAAAGTCGTCTTTAATGTTGTTTGTTTTCAGTTTTAGATTTTTAAAAAGTGTAAAAAAAAAAATTTAAGTGTAGGGAGACTCAGAGAGTGTTTGTAACCATTCTGGCTTTAATATTTTGAGCATATTTAGCAAAATTGAAACGGTAAAAATAATTCAAATATACAAGCATTTCAATAACTTCATATCTCAGTGGTTCTTGTGTGTCTTGTGACTAGTCATTTTATTTAGTTACAAAACAAACAAGTACCAGTAAGCTTAGTTATCAATGTGCCACCATGAATCCAGCCCTTGGATCTATTTATGTTTCAGTTTCACTGAGAATTCACTGAGAATATTCTCTCATAAACATATTATTTATCCTCAGAAGATATTTAATTACCCACTATAGTAATTTGAATTACTTTTGTGATATTTGGAGCCCTGTATAAGAAGATAACATGGCAACATTTTCAAAAATGTTTGTGTTTAACTAAAGAAAGTAGCATTGGCGTAAAAAAAAGAAAATTAAAAACATTTCCAGTAAATTAATATTTTTCTTGTACTGACTTGCACTATATATAATGTGAAGGAACAGAATAAACTCAACATAAGAAAACAGGTGTAAGATCATGCATGTTTTATAACTTCACCTTCTTTTTTCTGGCTGGCAGTTAGTGTCTCCAAGCAACAGAGGTCAGAGGAGCAAAGCATCAGATGCAGTTGCCAAAACAAAAAAACATGTTATATAGACGAACTGTAATTATGACCCTGTACGTGTAGGTAGGTTAGAACTTTATTTTATATTCAGTACCAGACTATAATATTACTCTTGCTCTTTGTTTTAGAAAATTGGGTATAATGATGTAAACTCTGCTGATCTATCACCATGGATCACATAAGCTGTCTTGGAAGTCCAAACAGAGCCCCATGCAACTTTAATGGCAAACCATGAGAAGTATGTGATCACATGTGTTCTCACAGAGCTGATTCTTGACATATTCGCCATGTAACTGAGATGTATGCCAGAATTATAATGCTCATCCATCAAAAATGAAGCAGATAACACTATACAGATATTATGGTTTCTCTCAGGTGTCTACCTTATACTGATGGTGACAATCACTCAAGTTAAGCTCACATTACTCTGCCCTTCTACCTGTGTGGTTTGTTCTGAAGATGTCATCATCTGCCATAAGCTCTTAAAGATCATTGGTAAGTTACGGTATACTGTACCTATTGATCGGGTGCAATGAACATTAAGTGGATAGCATGGGGTTGCCAGATCTGGGTAACAAAACTAGCCCAACAATTCATCCACATTCCAACCCTCAAAATAAGCCAATCTTATGACTAAAAGACACATTTTACGTTGTTATACATGACACACTTTTTTTTTCGTGGTAAAACAGGGGACTTGGCAACCCTGAGCATGTTTGTCTTTAGACCCTTTGAATACATTGAATGATGTGTTTTTTGCGCTGTATAGATGCACCAGACACAACTAGGGCTTTGATGCTTACTGATGGATTCATCAACTCTGTGGACAACATGGCCTTCTCTAATTTATCCAACATGAGTGTTCTGGCACTCAGCAACAATGCCATTTCCACCATCACAGAGAATGCTTTTCAGAACCTCACATTCCTAACAACACTGTCTCTGGACCACAACCGGATCTCCAGCCAATTCCTGGACAACTCCACGTTCTCATGGTTGCACAGACTGGAAACTCTTCAGCTTGGTAACAATGATCTGAAATACATTGACGGCTCCTGGTTCCAGAACTCCAGAGGTTTAAAAACACTTCAGTTGGAAGGAAACCTCCTTACCAGCCTCAACTCCAGCATCTTTACCCAGTCTGACCTGAGGAACCTGGAAACTTTGGATTTATCCGATAACCTAATTATGTACTTGGATCGGAATAGCTTCCGAGGGCTACCTCGTCTCCGCAGCCTCGATCTGTCCCGAAACTACTTACGAAATTCCCCAGATGCATTCTCCTATCTGTCGTGGCTCTCGGCGCTGAACCTGGATTTGAACCGCTGGAGCTGCACTTGTGAGTTGAGAGAACTCACCTCATTTCTCAACAGCTACATTCAGGCTCCAGACAAAGTGTTGTACAATGGGCAGCGGATGGTGTGTGTGAATACAGATAACCCAGCAGTGCAGACTGTGCTAGAGCTGACCGAGGCTAACTGTGTCCCACCAAACAAAAACATTACAGTGGAGGTCGTAGCTAAACCCAGTATCACTCCTCAGCAATATGTTCAAAATGTTGCTATAGCTATTGTGTTTTCATTTTTGGGTGAGTATTTAATTCTAAAGCATTAAGGGATAGTTCACCCAAAAATGAAAATTCTGTCATCATTTACTCACCCTCTTGTCATATTTTGAAGAATGTTGGTAACCGAACAACGGCAGTACCTATTCACTTCTATTGTATGGACACAAAACCAATGCAAGTCAATGCGTACCTCCATTATTTGGTTACCCGCATTCTTTAAAATATCTTCTTTTGTGTTGTGCAGATGAAAGTTATGCATGTTTGAAATGACAAGGGGGAGTTAATAATGAAAGAATTTTCATTTTTGGGTGAATTATCCCAAATAATTGATCATTCTTTGTTAATTTTATTTATTTACAAATTTCTGTGTTGAATTTGTAGGTGGTGTTTGTATAACCATGGGAATAATTGCCATTGTTTACCACAAACTCAGTAAAAAATCCACACTCATGCAGGAGGAAAATAAAGCCGGGGAAAAGGAAATGTCCAGTCCAGAATCGACCCAGTGGAAGTTTTCTGAAGGCAAAGACACTCTATCTATGAGCCATGCTCTGTACAACAGTAACTACAAATCCCATCAGCACCGGGATGGAGCAGACTCCACTTATCGTATGGGGCCAGAAGCACTAGAGAATAATTTCACCTGTCACAAATGCAGTTCAACCGCCCTAGCCATCAGAAAGCAAAGAAGAGAGATTGTTCTGCAGAGAACCAATCACATGGGAGAACAGCATGAGAGAGATGATGATTGGCCAGCCTATGTGGCTAGTCACCAATGTAAAGGCAATGATGGACATTCTGTGTTGCAACAAAGGATCAAAGGTAAACTAGCACTAACTTTATTTGTTTTTAAATGATTTATTAGTGGAGTCTATGGTCTGTGTCACTATTTATAGATTAAACTTTAAGTAAAAAATGTGTTAAAAAGTGTTACACGTTATTGTGTGACTCATCATGCACCTTATGAACATTAATAATGCCTCATTTTAATATTCCCCTTTTTTAATGTACAGACAAAAATATACAAAGACACAACAAAAGGCAGACTGGAATTCCAAGCAGCCACAATTTAGGCAGTCGGGATACTTCTTCCCAACATCGTGGGGGTTCAAACGACATCTCAGCTGTCCGAATACAACAGCTGGCCCTCAGTAATCATTTCTCAGCCCTCCAGAGAGGCCCATTGAGACCCACAGACCGACTACACAATAACTCACCGTTAAAACACCAGGCTCAAGACGTTGGCCCTCAGCCAGTTTACAGAAACATCAGCTGTCTGCAATGTCATCAGACTTACGAATATAAGCAAGCTGGGAGCAATAAGCAGAGCTTTTCATTTCAAAATCTCTCTGAGAACAGACTTCAACAAGGAGAAAAACTGTATGACGCTATGCTATACAGAGACATATTGGGTTATAAGTCCAACGCTGGTGAATGCGGTAACAGTCAAGCCAGTGAGCTGGGTTTCAAGTTAGCCTCTCAAAGAAGTGTTACCTTTGATCTGTCAGGATCCGAGGAACGTGTCCTCGACACACCAGCTGACAGACACAAGAGGGAGATAAAAAGCTTGAAAACATCTGCGCAGAAGAGCGACCGAAAATCGGTTAAGACTAAAAGCAGCACGCAGGGGCATTTAAAAACCAACAAAACCAGAACGCAAGCCAGGAAGACGCTGAAGGTTAAATTAAACTTGAACCCTCTTCGGAAAAACAGGGTTCATCCAAAGTCTGGTAGTCAAGATGAGAATGAAGAAGAAAAGATGTTCAAAAAGGCCAAGAAGGTAAAATTGAGAAGCAAAAAAGATCTCAAACAAAAATCAAAAAAAAAGACCAAGCACAACACTGATGGACCAGAAAATGAGGAGGAGGAAGAAGACCAGGATATATCAACCTCAACAAAACATGCTAAAAAAGCAAAACACACCAAGAAAGAAAACAACATTTCAAGGTCTAATTCTAAGGATATTGATGATGTTGCAAAAGAAAGTTTACCTTGTGGTAATGTAGATCATTCAGAAAACGTTGTTTCTGTTGAAGGGGAAACTCTGCTAACTGACAGTTTGTTAGAGAGCCTGGTCAGTAGTACCCTACAGAGCTCTATGCCACTAACCCTCAACACTGCAGATGTGACTGACACTCAACAGCTAAATAATCCACATTTGACACTTCCTGTTAGTGTCTCAGGTGAATCCACCGCTCCACAGGACACGGTTGAAATGACCAGCAGCTTGGATCTGAGTTCTCCTGCACCTGTTATCCAAGAATATGTGTCTTCAGGTGAAGGGTCACCAAAGAGAAAGATAAGACTCATTCTACCTGAACAAACTTCCAACAGGCCTCAAACAGCTCTAGATAAGAAAATCAGATAATGTTTTCTGACAGTACAGTGCAGACTATATACAGATTTTTTTGCATATTAAGTTTAGTCTTCTTTCATTAAATGCAGATATTTGAATGTAATATACATATGTAGTGTACGCTGTGAGTTTTTGCAGCATCTGCAAGCAACATATATGGAAAATCATTCTCTGTATACATTGTTAAATGATTTCTAATCTGTTACATATACAGTAAGCATCAAGTTTACACAGTTAATGATCACTTTATTCAACCAAAGAAAACAAATCCACTCCACGCTTTGTAGCAAGAATCCAAAGTACGGCAAGTGTGATTTCACACAATTTTTATGGTCTGCTGATAAAAGGCAAAGGAATTCCACATGATTGGACCTCAGGGAAAAAACACTGTAAGCCGAATGTCATTGCACACCTCACATGCATCGATGCAGAACACTCTGACACTCACAGAACAAACACTCAGGAAATCTGATATTTCAAAGCAATGAAGGATAGTAATGAAAAGAACAGCAATAATGAGGAGAATGAAGAGGGAGATGGAAAGAAGTCAAAAACAATTCTGGGGATCTTTACAAGAGAGCAGTTCATCATGTTATGTGTTGGGATTGGTCTGATTCTACTTCTTCTCATCATTACTATACCCTCGGTTATTCTGACCACTCGTTCAGGTATGGACCCCCTTTTATGGGGAATTCATGTTTCTGTAACATGGTTAGATGTGGAATATTGCTTAATGTATGATGAAAAATGTTATGAACAATTAATTAAAATTATGTATTTATTTTAGAATAAATAACAGTTCACATACCAATGTTTTTGTTAAATATTGTGTAATTTGTGTACGACCTTAGATGGTTCAGTCAAAATGGAGCCTTTCCCATCCGATGGAGATATGCTTGACTTTCTTCTCCAAACTGAAAAAATTTGGGAGAAAGATGGCCTGTATGCAACCTGGTATCACGCAGCCAATAATAAATCTGAGATGATCAGGGCCCTGAACAGTGAGTGATATAAATATTTATCACAGTATCATGGATAGATCTGTTTAATCTTAAACTATAGCTCAAGGTTGAGCTTCAATAACATAATAAACCGATAGCAAATCTTATGATATGTATAAGTATTATGAAACACTATCACTTTTGCGTCTTTGTTAAATGTCATGTAAACTGTTTGTTACAGGTGATGTTATGATCCTTGAGGCTGATGTAAATGTGGAAGGTCATAACACAGCTAATGAAACCAATATTCCCATCATGGCTCATCCACCGGATATATACAGTGACAACTCTCTGGAAGAGTGGCTGGATGTTGTACTCAAATCAAAGAAAGGTGAAGATCATAGTAAAAATGTTGATGTCATGTCAATGACACCAGTTTTGTAACAGTATGTTCATCCTTACGTAGGAATAAAATTAGATTTTAAGAGTATTAATGCAGTGAAACCCTCACTGGAGCTGCTGAGAGTGAAAAACCAGACGGGTATCAACCGGCCTGTGTGGATAAATGCAGATATTCTTCCTGGTCCCAATGTCCCTAACTTATGGCCAGTGATCAACGCTTCTGAGTAAGATCATATGAGTTTGACATTGTACTTAATTAGACTATTTTGAGTAATATTACATTCTGAAACTGTGAAATGTTTATGGTTGTATATTTGAGCTTTTTTATTTGTACTTTTACTAAGATTTTTTGATCTCATTGAGAAGACGTTTCCTGATGTCACCATCTCTCCAGGATGGAAGGTTCTTTACCTCTCCATCGTTCCAAATGTGACATACTCTCGCAGCATGGTGGAGCAGATGTACTTTACTGTAAGACACCTCCCTCAAAAGATCACTTTTCCTGTACATGCTTTGATGGCCAAGAATGGGTGGCCACATCTGAGCTGGCTGCTCAGCCAGTCTTCAAGGTAACCTCAATTCATTGCATAAACATTTATTTGTGGCGTTTGCTAATGCTTATACTTAAAATTCTGCAACAGGTTCCACACCATCTGTACAGACACGAATACCTTAAATTATATGGTTTGTTAAGTAAATGTGTACTTTTACTTTTTGTAGGATGATAAAAGTGGATGATAAAAAAGGCAAAAATCCCATTGTTTACATTGATGGGGGACTCGATCAATGCTTACACTCTATAGAGTGATGGCGTTTCAACCCATGGTTGGGTCACCAACCATTGGCTTAAATGAATCTACAAAATGTCCATATTTGACCCAACTGTGGATTGGATTGTAAACATCAGAGTTTGAGCATGGGCATTGGTTTTAACTTGGCGGCAAGCACTACTCACAAATTAAAACATTTAGTTGAAGATGATTCACTGTTTTGTTGTTGGTTATGATTCAGGTTCACCTTAACCCTCTGGCAAGGTAAGGAGAACCCCACTTTGAACGATCTTCTCTTCATCAGAGACAACAGTAACCCTCAGCGTATCTATTATGATATCTATGAGCCTGCGCTGTCACAGTTTAAAGAAGCTGCCAGTGAGTGACGTCTTGCTTTTGTGTATTACACATTACCTGCTGTATTTTAATTAACTCTTACCTCTTCCTGTTTCAGAGCAGAGGAACAGGCCCAGAAGATTCTATCCGGGTGGAGACATAGTTGACTATTTCAAGCCTGTGAACGGGGATGGCCTCCACATTCAGTGGGAGACTGTGACTAACAAAGATTCTTTGATATCTCTGCTCAGAGGTATAATTTCATCATCCCAACACATAGATATCGCAGAAATACTAATCAACACCATTGCATAGATCTTGTAAATACAATTTCTCTGCAGAAAGCCACGAAGGTATGCTGGTGATTCCAGTTGTTTCCAGTTCAGGCCAACCAAATATTCCAGTCGTTCAGGGTTCTCAATCTGAGCTGCGTCTTCAGGACTGCCTGGATCTCATTCTTGCCTCCAAAAAGTCATGGGGACTCTATTTAAAGATAATGTCCCAGAGTCAGCTCATCCCTACACTGATGCTTCTCAGACAATCCTATGACAGGGATTTTCTGCACCACCCCACTTGGGTCAACATGGAAGTCGCCCACGGAGCTTTTCATATCCAAGGCTACGTGACTGGAGAGGAGTTCTTGAGATATGTTGATCAAATCTTTCCATATGTGACTCTGGCTCCTGGTTGGCCTAAAGAGGTTCTCGGTCAAGGTTACACGCCAGAATTGGTGGATGACATGGTGAAACTTTTTCAGGGAATTTGGCAGGATGTCTCACTGCAGCTGCAGGCTGAAGCTCTAGACAGGTCTATGGATGGATGTAGGAGCCTTATGCATGCTCAGTCACGATTCTCACTTACTCTGGAGCATCAGGCTGATGAAAGACGACTTAATATGGGGACTACAAGCTTAATGTCTATCAGAGCAGGAGACAGGCAACGGAGCTACTACAAAATGCCTAATAAATACAGAGATCATATAGCAAGGCTTCCTGTTTAAAAAACTTCATACAACATAATACAACATGACAATATGGACTAGATATGTATAAAAAAAATACAGTCAAGTTGCTTTAAATGTAGTTTTTCGGTCTTTGTGCTGTTTAAAATGTTTATGGACTTGATATGTACATTAAGTCTGAAAACCTGAAATTGAACCTGTATAAAGAAGTTAAATATTTAATATAGTTTATTATAATTTATTTAGTTAGTAATTTATATAGTTTTGGTAACACTCTACAATAAGGTTGTATTTGTTAACATTAGTAAATGCATTAACTAACAATTAACTAGCAATGAGCAATATAATTTTTCAGCATTTAATCTTAGATAATGTTTTTTACAACAAGTAACAACTTTTGATTTTAAAAATGTATTAGTAAATGCTGACATTAACATGAATTAAGATGAGTAAGTGCTGTAAAAGTATTGCTCATTATAAGTTTATGTTAGCAACCATATTAACTTTTTTAACTTATTCAATTTACAGCATATAAATAAAACATATAGTAGAAATGTATTGTTCTAACAAAAACAATGTTCTCTTTATACTTTTATTTTACATTTATATATTGAACCCAAATAAATGCAAATAAACACAATTAAAATGTTTCAATTATAAAATTAAATTGTTATTAATTTTACTCTTAAACATTTGTTCAGTAAATAAACATACATTTTCTGTACAAATACATTACAGCTATAAAAGGACATAAAACGCATCTGAACAATGTTAGTGTTAAGAATTCAATTAAAAGCTGAAATTGTAGTTTTTTCAAGGTTTCTTTCTACTTATAAAATAAAAACAGTTTGATGTAAACATTGTGAATTATGCCAATGTCTATGTGACTGCAAGGCAGGTACTGTATAACAGACGTGACAGAAACCATGCAACATGTCAGTATTGTTACTCATTTTACATGCATATGTTAACCCTAAATAGAGCTCATGTTCCTATATTATTGATGAGAATATTAATAATTTCAGTGTCTTTCTGACTCCAATAACAATTCTGGAAGTACACTTCTGGAAGCACCAAGTATTTCATCTTAACTGTTTGTTTTGTATTCTACAGCCTATTATTACCGTTTAAAATGTTTTTCTTGACAATTAATATGATAATATTTATTAAAACACTTATGAGTACCATTTATTATAACAACACCCCTCAATGCAAAGAAAAAAGTAATTGATCTGGAAATGAAGTTTCCAAGGGGTTAGAAAAGTAATTATCTGTCTCATTGAAGTAATTTATTTGTAAACCAGTCCTTACTATTTATCCTGTATATTTATTGTTTTCACTGTAATATTTCTGGCAGAAATGCAGACTGAGGTACGTATGGCCAATGAGTCTCTGTTGGCTGCATCACAATGGTGTGTTTAACCCAACAGCAGATTGTGATAATGTATCAGACGTGTGTGCAGATGAACTGACTCTGTTCTCCAGTAGGTACCGGCTACATGCACAGAACGTTGAATAAAAGCTGGACGAGAGCCCTGCGATATCAGTGGAGATGTATGGCAGAACTCCTGGACTGGCCTGGTTATAATAGGAAATCTGAGGGCAAAAATGAAAAATGTGTCAGGAGGCTCTCTGTACATTCTGAGCGCTTGAAGGACTTTGGTTTCTTGGGTAAGGTTTTGATGTCCTACCTTAGAGATGCTTTCTGACACCATATAAATAGTAAAACCAGCACAGACCACCTCACCCCTGTTGAAGCCCTCTATAGGTGGATAAGTAGGCAGAGTGACTGATCTTAGGGCAATGACATACGGATCCCTAAAAAAGAAAACATGGTCATCTTGAAATAAGAACTGACACTATTTCTCGATGCACTTTTCTAGTCTAATTGTGTATAAATCACACAGGTTTTTGTCATACTGTGAAGATAAAATGGGTTGTAAATGCTGTTTATTAAAATACTCTGCAATGATGTCTTTAGGATTTCTTGGGGAACCATAAAGAGGTCAGGAGCAGCATATTTTGATAGACCAAACTTCCCGGTGCAAATTCACTACATTTTACACCACTGGTCACAAAATATGCTGCTCCTGACCTCTTTATGGTTCCCCAAGAAATCCTAAAGACATTATTTCAGAGTATTTAAACTTGTTCCCCACATTCATACAGTTCATATGCTGTGACTACTGATGTACAATGTAGTGATTTTGCACCGGGAGCATGATTTGATAGGGGAGTTTAGTCTATCAAAATATGCTGCTCCTGACCTTCTTAAGGTTCACCATGAAATCCTAAAGACATTATTGCAGAGCATTTCAACATATTCCCCAGATTCATACAGTTCATAAGCTGTGACTAGTCGTGTACAATGTAGTGAATTTGCACCAGGAGCATTATTTGATGGGGAGTTTGGTCTATCAAAATATGCTGCTCCTCACCTCTTTAAGGTTCCCCAAGAAATCCTAAAGACATGATTGCAAAGTATTTAAACTTGTTCCCCACATTCATACAGTTCATATGCTGTGACTAGTCGTGTACAATGTAGTGATTTTGCACTGGAAGCATTATTTGATATGGGAGTTTTGTCTATCAAAATATGCTGCTCCTCACCTCTTTAAGGTTCCCCATGAAATCCTAAAGACATTATTGCAGAGTATTTCAAAGTCTCCTCACCCGATATCACAGGGTGGTCTTCTAGAAGCCAATAAAATGAAGTCCTGAGCTTTTCCTTTGTCACCGACCGAGGGTGTGACAACTCGATAGATGAAATCATCCTCATCCACCCTAATAAGCAGCTCGCACAGACTAAAACAAAACAACACACACATAAAGTCACTGGGAAATAGAATGTTTTCCCAAAATCACATCGTAGTTCTTTTTGTCTTACATATAATGTTGGTCCCACTCTTGTCTACGGCTGAGATCTGAGACGAGGGTGAACGCTCTGCGTGCTGGGACATCTATCTCAAACTCCACCCTGAAACACAAGCTCTGATTCTCCTCCACTGTATACAGACTCACCTGCCCAATACACAGTAATACAGTGAGTGTTGTGTGAACTCTATGATGTGTAAGTGAGACATCGAAACCGGTGCTTACGTGGTTCTTCTTTGAGGAAAGGACCCAGTTGTTTTTGGCCGCAAGCATCTTCAGGGCAGACACGTTGTTGTAGCTCAGATATACCTAAGAATGAGAATATCATTAGCAATTCTGTCTATATACACAGAAATTATGTTACAATGTATGTAGACCTAGCTCAGAGAAGAGAGACTGTAAGCACACTCTAAACAATGTGTGTATGTGAAACATTTGTTTAATGTAGTACCAACATGTTCTGCCAATGTAAACCACCAAGGTGTAACTTTATACCATATTCGATTACACATAGAAGTAAACATTGAGCAAAGAGTCCTTTTTGGCTTTTTTGTAAATGTGCAATTAAGTGTACAAACATTTCTTTTTGTGCCAAGTCAAATTTTGTAGTTCTGCATATTGTGTCTGTTTTTTATTTACTTTGTTTGGCATGATGTCAACCTTCATCAAAATGTCAGAAAGTTTAGTTGTTTTTGATGCTTTCGTTTGTTCTATTTGTGTCATTTTTCCAGACTTTTGAGAGGTAAATATTTCTAAACATCCCAAGAAACCGTTTTTCTTTGTCGTGTAGACAGATTTCCTTCTGAATACTCATACTTGTTTCAGAAGGTATTTTTTTTAATCAAAACTGTAAAGTACAATATGACTCATCAATATTTAAAGGGATGGTTCACCCCAAAATCTAAATTCTGTCATGAATTACTTACTTTTTAGATGTTACAAACCTGTATACATTTCTTTGTTTGGTTGAACACAGAAAAATATATTTGGACGAATGCTTCTAACCAAACAGTGCTTTGCCAACAGAACAAAACAAAAAAATTAATAATGTAATCTTTCCTACTATGGTAGTCAATGGGGTCCAAGAACTGTTTGGTTACTATTTGGCTGAACTATCCCATTAAGCTTAAAACTGAAAGCCAACTTTTAGTAGTACACTAGTAAACAGATGTATGGACTAAAAACCACAAAACTCATAAGGGAAGGTTACCTGGTTACTGGGGTCCCAGGGGACAGACAGCGGCACCTCAGTCTGCTTACACGAGATGATGTACATCCTGAATAGTCACAAAAAAACAGGGTCATATTTTTGGGGGGAAATTTATTTAACACTTCCTTAATAAACAAATATAACTCAGACCTTAAAAGGCCTTTATATTGTATGGATCTACACCATTGTTCTTACTAATAGAGATGCACAGTGACAGTGCCATCTGTAGGTCAGCTTTGGGTACTACAGTCTAGCCAACTCTTCCTGTATTGTTTTGTGAGATTATAAAAATAAGCTAAGCGAATGTTAATAAAGAATAAGTGTCAAATGTGTAACCTATCCAGCCGAATCTTCTTCCTGGCAAGAGCTTCTTGGTATCTCCTCTTACCCTCCTGTCAAAAGTAAAAAAATCAGAGGAAAAATTATTCTTCGAATATTCAAGAAATCCTATACACAGTACATTCTATATAAATGTCATTATATCTGAGAGTAGCAGTATTCATAATTCAAATGTGAAAATTAAATTAAAATGCTTCCTGATAAAGAACCAGCTGTTAATTGTGGTTATGAACTTTAGATTGAAATGGAAATTTAAGAGAATGATAATTCGCACTGTGATTCTTCACCTGAGGTTCAGGTTTTATAGGAGGCAGTGGGCATGGCCTTCCATTCTCATCCAACACCTCAAATGTCATGAAGGCACTATTAATGTGTCTCAGAGGTTCCTCTCCTTGATAAGCTTCAGCACATACGCCTACTTCCATACTGTTCAACCAGAGATAAACCACTTGTAAGACATGACCGTTACTTTGTAAAAAGCTAGATGTACTGCTTATCTGCCTCGTATACATGCCCACCTGTTCTTGAACGTGTTGTTGACAATGGCTTTGAGAATCAAGCGATCTCCAACATGAGAAGGTCCTCTGAAGTAGAACATGTCTATGGTCCTCAAGGTGGGATGAGCATTGCACAAACGACTGTTTTAAAGGAAATAATGTTGAAATAATTATTGGGAGGACTGTAGGTAGTTTACAAATTAAGTAGAGGTGGAAAATATATTTCAAAGTAAAATTCAAATAAAATTCATTATTTCAAATAAAAATTATTTTCGGTAAAAAATCCACCTTCCCAAATAAAAAAAACCCATAAAGAATTAAAATTATCATGCCGTGATCCAGAAACCGCTAAAATATCATATTGTCACGTCCCTGTTGATTTCCGCTTTCCAGAGCAACAATACTGTCACTTTTGCAACGTCTTTGTGACAACATTACAAACCTTGAACCCTGATCTGGTGCTGGATAAACGTTTGACAAGGCTAAAAATTAACTGCTGTATAAAAGTGCACTTTGCATGCGTGCCACATATCGACTCCACACACCTGGCTGCAATAGTAGCCACATTTTCCATCCAGGCCATAATCTGGCCTCCGAATGTATTGACCTGATGATTGGCATGAGGAGGAAGAACGAGCTCAACGCTCTCCACACGAGTCTTTTCTGTGTCCACTGCCTCCTCTTTATCACGGCTATCTGCCTCTGACACACACAAACAACAACACATCTCCAACCGAACAACTGAGAACTGAGGTGGTCTAGACCGGAAAAATTTACATGTATATGTGTAGCATATACATATATAAGTGCTGTCTGGGTGAAAAGAGAAGTGAGAAGTTACAGTTACACCACATACCCTCAGTGAAACTCTTTTGGAAGTTCTTGTTGTTAAGCAAGTCCTCCATTATGTCATGGTGGATCAGTCTCATTCTCCTTCTCTCGGCTGCTAAGCTGTGTTCCACCTGCTCTCTCTGTGTGTGAGGAACCACCTGCTTTAACTGCACCTGCATTCACAGTTCAAACAGATTTGTTATCTATCTACATATTTAAAAAAATATATATTTTAAAATAATATATATAGGCTAATAAATAAATAATTTTCTATAGACAGTTTCATCGGACGCACACACCTGGCCCGAAGTTATCTTCCGTTCTGTGGTTAATAATATAACTATTTATGTTTTATTTAATTTATGTCCATATGAATTCATAATTAATATTATTGTTTAAAAATTATATTAAATAAACAGTTTGTTGAATTTTATTGTATATTAATTTTATTAAATAAACAAATTTGTTGAATGGGTCGTGTAACTTTGTCGCATTTAAGTTTAGCCAAGTAACTGTTCTTCTGCTGGTAACCCAAAATAATACTGACTAGACATATATTTATTCTTTTCTCTATGTGGATGTGTACCGGAAGTTAAGTTTGGGCTACAAAAGCGTGCATGCGCAGTAACGTTTGTTTATGTTGTGTTTCTTTGAAACCGTCTATATTATAATTTTTTTTTATTTTTTATAATAATTAGTCACATCATTCCTGACTAACACTAATGTACATGAAAACACTTTCCACACCTTACTTGTCCCCGTGCGTCTGGCGACAAATGTGGCGAAGGCTTGACAGACTCGGGAATGACGACCACTGTACAGGTCCTCACAGTTCACCTCTATCCCCACCTCACACACAAACCAACATATGAGTCAGAAGGTGAAAAATACTACAGAATGCAAAAATGTAGAATACAAGCAATATTTATTTGATGTATTTCACTAGACTACTTCTCTTTATGTGACTTAGATTAACCTTTGGTTGTTACCTCCATACTTGAATTGAAGGCTCTATTGACTTTGGCTTTGATGTTGACCACTTGTCCCACACTGAAAAAGAAATGTAGCTTTTAAATCGGATTAAACTGTCATTAACGCAACATAAACCCAGCACATTGTGTATCACCCTGAAAGGATAATCTGTGATAATCTACTATTAACGGCATTATTGTCAAGATTGGCCATGTAGCACAAGGCCAAAGACTCAGATTGATGTATTGACATTTATTTACATTTACATTTATGCATTTGGCAGACGCTTTTATCCAAAGCAAACTTACATTGCATTATACCTTTTGTTTTTGAGTATGTGCAATCCCTGGGATCAAACCCATGACCTTGGAGTTGCTAGTGCCCTGCTCTAACCACTGAGCTACAGGAAAACTGTATTACATACATGGCTACTTACCAAATAATAAAGATTACATATTAAATTGAGTATTTTAGTAGGTTATGACTAAGTGGGTTAAACAGACTGGACGGTGATACAAGTTTGAGCTAAAACATGATCTATGTAGGAAATGAGTTTATGCAGTTTAGCAGTTAATCAAAAAACATCTGACGTCAGAATGACGCGATTGACCAATCAGAATCAAGTATTCTAGAGAGCCATGTAACAACAATAATTGTTTTACATAGTCTTGACAATCTCCTCACTATGATTTAGTCTGCTAGAGAAAGTCTTTTGTCTAATAGTTTAATAGCACCAAAAAGAACTGCCAGTACTCCCTAAGGCAAAATGACATGCTGTTTAGGATGTTTGTCGAAAAAGAACAAGATGCGGCTCTAATTATCAAAACTATAAGTGATATTTCTTGGGTACCCAATGGTGCGCTCGAAGTAGATGTCATCAACAGAAGCTGTTACACAGGGGCATCCAGCATGTCTCTCAGCTGGAATAGAAGATAAAGTGTTTTTATGTTATAAGGCCTATTTATGGCTAATATGTGATGTTTTCACAAACACTTTCATTAATTCTATGCCGATTCAATGCAATATTCAAGAGGTTTGCACACACAAATAGATTTTGTTTACTGTAGGTTAGCTTTGGCAACAGAATCTGGGCATTACACGACACACAAGACCTTATATAGCACACTCTGAAGCCTTTACAATGCAAGTCAAAGATGCAAACTTGCCAGAGAGACATGCTGTGCAGTCCATCCATTTCAGCAGCTGTCCGACACTCAGCTCCCCACAGTGGTTGGCATGACAGGGCAGAACTATCTGGCTCATCTTTACCTTTGTAGAGATCTGACGCTGCTCTTCATCTTCTATACGCAGGTCCTGCAGAGACTCTGACGCCATGCTTGTGAGGTCTGGCTTTGGATAAGATCAAAATGTTACATAATAATGTCAAAACCCAAAAGATATAGAGCTAGGGAAGTATTTTACATAAGCATTCCTGTTAGGTGTCAACAATTTTTCGTATTTGTGTAGTGTAGCACTTAAAATGTAAATAAAAAATGTAAAAAGTTATTCCAAAAGTTGTATGATTCATTCCTCTTGCACAGATATAATAGTGATATGACTTGGTAATAACTCGACAAATCTCACAACATGTAACTACACGTTACAATGTACTAGTGTGGAAGTTGGGGACGATTGCGCAATCTATAAAGTAAGGCACTCCTCATTCACACCCTTTCATTTAATGATTAAATACAATAAACATGTACCATTAGGGTTCATCTACAAATTCAATTCACGAATACACTCATACATATAAATGCACATGCGCGCTGCCCGGATTATTTTCATATGATGAATAGGTACGTGCGATTGAATGACATGAATACGCGCTGCAGTTCGGGAACACGAGAAGTATAAGAAGGGTTAGGCTGAGACGTGGCATGTATAAAGTAGGCAACAATTACGCTCTTACCGCAATCTGCTGGTCTGGTTAAGTTAGAGACAGCAACCTTATATGCAGATCCAACTCCAGTGAAAAACAAAAGCTCGTTCACGGAAGCTGTGCGGCTCAATGCTGTGCAGGCTACTGTTTACAGTTACTCATCATGACCCCGCCCCACTGCTCCGTTTACTCATGTTTCATTCATGTTTACTCAAGTTAAACTTTATTTCAGAGATCTCATTTGTGTAATACCATATGGCTGTACAACAATGCCAACAATAACCTTAAAAACTAAATATTGTTTTGAAAAAGTACGCTTACGAGCGTTGACACCTGTTTGAGTGTTGTTGTTGCCCGACAGGTGGCGCAACAAGACTTTTAAAGCTTTGCGGCGCTATTTCTGCTCTCGGTTGTTGCGTGTTCTTGTAAGTGTCCAGCATGGGCAGTTCATGAATCAGACAGCCCACACTCATATTAAAGAAAATTGTTGCAGTGTGTCTAAATATTTTTTGTGTGTGTACAATTTCCCATAGAGCGACGGCGGTTGTTCCATCACAACCAAATCGCTTGCAAAAATACACATTCGGTTCCTTCAAAAACATGTTCCGCATCTATCTGACTCACCAATAACTGTATTTTTTGTCTAAAAAAATATTTCATGTTGTCATTTTCTCCCTTGCTTACTTCAGCTTTATCCGCCTAGGTCTTGTAAACTGCTGTTTAGTTGACAACATGTTTTAATGTGGATAAATGAATAAATGTAATGTAAATGTAGTTCACAAATGAATGACCGATCAATTTAGAGATGGTTTTTATTGTTTTAACTTCTACGCAGATTGGGGAGGGGTCGTAAGGTCACGTCAAACTCATTTATTGGACTATAAAGCTGTCAATCATACAGTCCGGGTCCCCGCCCATAGTTCATGATCTGGCTGTGTAGGGTCGGTTCGGTTGAAGCGGATGGGGTCAGAGGCGGGCTGCACGCTGACAGCTGGATCATAAGGAAACACATCGCAGTCAAGCTGGCAGACGCGTTTATATACAGCGCGAGACATGTTTACTAAAGGTAAAGGGACCGCGGTGCCGTCGGACGGGCAAGCTCGAGAAAAGTAAGCGCTGATGTCTCACTCCTTACACGTTTATTATGTACATGCACCGCTGATTTAATGTTCTTCTTATTTTAATGTTATGTTCAAGCTACATGGATATTATCGTGAGGAAAGTGTTTAATGGTTATTTAGTGTTTTACAATATTTTAGTTGCAGTACATCTATTTCATTTATTTACCATTATTGTGTTGTTTTTAAGTCGTGCGAGAAGGGTATTTCTCTGGCAGATTTTTAGTTTGCAAACGCCTGTTATCGGTTTATTGTCGCTCTATCTCTCGATAATATTAGACTTATTGTAATGCATCGTTGCTCCGAGTTGTCTGGAAATGTAGCGAGGATGCCAACAGTTGAATCAGTGATGAAAACACTTTTTGCTCAATAGGACAGTTTTCTTAAATGGCATTCGTTTTTATTTTACAGGTTGGCATTATATGTTTATGAATATTTGCTGCACGTGGGAGCTCAGAAGTCCGCACAAACATTTTTATCAGAGGTGTGTACGTGTAAATGCATCTGAATGCATCCTGAAAGACAAATGCATGATCGTGTCGATTGACCAACACGTGTCGTTGAAGTATCTTCATCCTCTGTTGAATTTTTGTTATATTTAGATAAGATGGGAGAAGAACATAACGCTTGGGGAACCACCAGGCTTTCTGCACTCATGGTGGTGGTGTGTATGATCTCTTAATTGAACAGTTGCTTTCATTTATGTTATGTATCTTCTGACATTTTTTCTTATATTAATAAATATAAAATTATTTACACTCTATTCTGCATTGCTTTAAATGATCTATATAGTGTGTTAAAGCATATGTATGTTTTTTTTTTACTGTTGTGATAAGTGAATGTATTGTGACAGTGCAGTCTCCTCTCATTATAAACAGTGTGTTTTGGGACCTGTACTGTGCAGCACCCGAGAGAAGGGACACATGTGATCACTCTAGTGAAGCAAAGGCCTTTCATGATTATGTAAGTAATTTATGCCTAATTCACCCCATCCTTCCATCATATGATCATAATCCAAAACCTAGTGAAACATACCTCTGTGGTGTGAAACTGAATATTAATAGCAGTTTTGTGAACATACATGGTATTGATTCCCTTTTTCCAGACTGCACACTTGGTTTGAATTAAGTGTGTATTTATTGCATTAATGTGTACAGTAATCACAATTTTGTGAACATGAGAGCTTTCTGAGTACACATTGTAGATTTATTTTTGTAATCGGGATATTATAAAATACGTGATGCCCAGTAAATATTCCTTTAACTTAGGAGCTTGGTAATAGTAACATTGTATATTGAGTAATGGGTTACACATGCTAACAATACTTGCTGTTCTGAAAATAAAAATAGTGCTTTCAAAGCCTATGAGAAATTAGACTTCCATGCGTGGCATCTACCTGGCGTGTAAATGTCGTTCTTAATCAGAATGCTGGAAATTTTGATATTCAAAAATGTCTTTATGGATCATTGAGATACTTTGATGTATTGACCACAGTGGGTTGGGGTTAGAAGGTCAGGAATGGAAAAAACTTCTGTTATTTGAAACAGAAACCAGTCTTACACAAATCTCTCCAAATCCCAGAGTTTTGAAAGGCTGTACATGTTCTTAGACAGGATTAAGTTGAATAAGCTGTAAGGATTTATTTTGTAGTTGTGGAGCTTTGGTTCCCTCCGCAACAAACACACTATCAGTTTGCATAACTTAAACTCTGGTGCAATGGCAATTGAACAACAATTTATTGTAGGAACTTTTCAAAAACACTGTTGCTGGCCAGCTGTTCACATTTCTAATCTTTTCTCACACCCGCCAAAAATGATACATTAACATTATTTTTAAGCATATTACATTTATATTGCATAATTGCATAAATATTTACATATTTACTTATATATTCTGTTATTTATTTGTTTAAAATGTAAGCCCCTAACAGCTACTGTATAAACATGTTTCTGCTGGAAAACAATGATTTGGTTATTATCGTCGAATCATTTTCACATCCAATAAAATCACAAGTTATTTTATCTGTTTTGACAAAACTTGTTAAAATTTTAGAGATCAGAGAAAAACACATACATGATAAAGAAAGTAGTATTGCAATGCTGGCCCAGGACGAGTGACAGTTCCATCAGCTGGTCCCAAACTCTTACGCTGGCCCAGAAGCCATCAGGTCACTCTTACTGTTGCGACTGTACATTGTCTTTGTGTAGCCACTTTTGTACATGTCTAGAAGTTATTTTGCATAGTTATTGTTAGTCCTAGTTTAACCAGTTTAAATATTAGGTCTGTCTCTTTGCCACAGATAAAACAAAGCCAGTTATCTTATCATTAGACCACCTGGCCCTTTAAAACTTGAAATGGTGGTCAATGTTGTGAGATGGGGGAGGAGTGCTTACAGGATCTGATAATATTAAGGTCTTCTCATGCTTTTTCGCATTTTAACCCTGACGCAGCAGGAAAGTGTGTCACACCCGCCCCACCTCCCTTTGGGGCAAAAACGAATAAAACCTGCCAGAGAACAGACATTTTATAGTAGAGGCAATTTTATTTAGATAGCAATTGAATATTGGCAAATGGTTCCGGTCAGTTGTTTTCTAGTGTATTCCAGTAATACCATAGGCGATTGTTGAGTTACATCCAAACAAAGACAAGTGTGGCTTTTTTCTATAACACCAGACAGATTTTTGAGCGAGCAAGTAAAATGATGTTTGGATCAACACCTGAATGCAAAGGAAAAAATGTATAGGGGAATCATTGATTATACTGTGTCAAACCTTTATTTTCTTCACACCTTTGACTGATAATCAATCTTCACTCTTTGACAATTGAAAAATGTGAAGACCATTTAGTCCCATGTGTATTGTGTAATTATATTAACATGGATTGATTCTTTTGATCATTTAAGGAATCCAATTTAAGGTCACACCTATAGGATCTCAGTCCATTGTCTTCTGAGGTCATAGTGACCAACAAATGCAGCCAACTACGCACAAATAATTGTTTTTCAGTTGTAGTGGGACTTTCCAATGGCGTCTTGTTTTTATACTATAAACATTTCATGTGCTCTAAACAAACCGCAGATATCTAAATATTGTGTAGGGGATTTTACTACACTTCATAAGGACACTCGATGTTCCTGGAGCTCAAGGTAGAGCGGGCCATTAGCAATAGAAAGATTACTGGTTTGATTCCCAGGGAATGCATGTACTGATAAAATGTTTTCTTTGCACTGTAAGCTGCTTGAGATAAAAGCGTTTACTCTACTAAAGTATATGAACACAGACGCTCAAGCTTGATTTGTATTCTCACGGTTTCAATAGGTCTTGCTAAGTAAGTTGAATACATTTAAATCCAGTTACCTGCATAGTAACACATCAGGTGTGATAGCACAAATATTTAATACAAAACTGTATTGCCCTCTTGAGTAGTGAGGTTTGTTATCGCCTGACCAAGTACTCATGTCTGCATTTGCATACTTGAGTACAATGTATGTTTCTGGCTTAAAAGTAAATGTTTTTACTCTTTATGCAACCTTCATTACCGTTTAAGGTGATAGTTCACCCAAAAATAAAAATGCTGTCATCATTTACTTGATGACATGACTTTCTTTCTTCCGTAGAAAACAAAAAGGATATCTTGAAGAATACCGTTAACTGGCACCTATTGACTTGCATTGGTTTTGTGTCCATACAATAGAAGAGAATGGGTACCGCCATTGTACGGTTACCAACATTCTTCATAGAATCTTCTTTTGTGTTCTGCGGAAGGAAGGAAGTCATATAGATTTGAAATGACAAGAGGGTGAGTAAATGATGACAAAATCTTAGGTGAACTATCACTTTATGTTGAGGATTTGGTGTAGTGTATCCATTTCACATCATTTCAACAGGATAAACAAATAGCATCATTATAATCGTGTCTCTGGAAATATTTTCAACCTCCTCTTTTCTAGATGTTCTATTATTTGTATACAGTTACTCAAAGGTTTGCACCATAGTGTGCATTAATAACCCAGGGAGTAGCAGGGGAGTGGAGAATACAGGAAGGAAGTGAAGAGAGAGAGAGAGAGAGAGAGAGGTTTTTGGAGGGCAGAGGGAGAGCAGCAGTGGAGGCTGGGGGAGGGGTGTTGGGCCTTGGCTGAATCCTTGGCTTTTTTCCTGTGTGCTGCAGATAAACAAAACAAAATGAGGGCCAGGAACATTTCGAGGGCCTGCCGTTTGTGTTTTTGTATATGAGTTCGGGGTCAGCGGCACGTATCTCTCTCTCTCTTTGCGAGTGTGTGTGAGAGAGGGAGGGTTAATTAGCTTGCTTGCTGATAAGAAGCCCATAGGTTGTGTAGACACGCTGCGACAGGAGTGGTTAGAAAGGCGGCCCTTACTTCGGAGCTATTCCAGGAATTTCCTTTCTCTCTCTCTCTCTCTCTCTCTTTTGGCTTGACCGTTGTCTTGCCGGCTAGGTGGAGTGGGGGGTACGTCTTGGAGGGGGTTGGAATGTAGCGCTGTGTTCTTGAGGCAAGGCTTAAGACTAGCAGCTACCGAGCCAGAATTCCTCATGATATTGCTGTGTGTGAAAATGTTTGGGTCCCCGCTCAGCGATGAAAGACAATCTTCTCTTGACATTATGGGGGATATAGTTTGTTCGCAGACAACATGTTATCCATTGACAAGGCTATTGGTTTTGTTCTGTTCATGGCAATTCTATCAGTTTACCATATAGACAAATTATTGACGTTGATTCAGTATTAAGGCCATTGCACATAGAGTCCGAAATTCGCATCCGAAACTTTCGCACGTTAAAAAATAAATACGACCTCACACTGTGTCAATCACATTTACACACTGCCTCCGAAATTTTCGTCCGTCATAAAAATAATCGGACCGGGTTCGATTTTCTGTGTTTTTCGCATCCGTAGCAAGCATTTTGATGGGTGTTTTGAGAATTCAGAGCCACCATACAAGCGAGGATGACGAATACGAAAAACGTATTCGTCATACGAAAATTTCGGACTCTATGTGCAATGGCCTTTAGTCTTTATGCTTTTATGTACAATAAAAATGTACATTTATGCATTTGGCAGACGCTTTTATCCCAAGCAACTTCCATTGCATTATTTATACATTTGTTTCTAAGTATGTGCAATCCCTGGGATTGAACCCATGACCTTGGCGTTGGTAGCTCCATGCTCTAACCACTGAGCTACAGGAAAGCATATGATCATAATATCATATTTAATGTCAAAAATCATAATATTTCAAATACTTTCTTTGTGGACCTAGATGTGTATAATTCAGAGCACACAGAACCAAGCATGCAGTCTCAATTAGCATGGCACGTAAAGCTTTTCGGCCCATTCACCTGAATGTAGTTGTTTGGAAGGGATGTGGTTGCCATGACAACAACCCAGGTGGCAGGTGACCTGGGTGGTCTGCCTCAAGCAAACGCTGCGTGTGTCTGCTCACGTTCCCCTCCCCCTTCTCATAACAGACATGGTGTCTTCACAGATTTCTTTATGAATTTGAAAGTAAAAAGAGTTTTTCAACTCATGCTGTTTAACTGCTTCAGGCATAGCCCTAAACATACCTGTAGTTTCATATTTATTAACCTTTTTTGTTATATTTGAATCTCCAAAGGGCATAAAGACATAATTTGTCTGTACTGTCACTCCTCCTTGTTTAGCCTAAAGGGATGTGCTATACTTTATGGAAATTTGACAACCTTACCCGTATTTGTCATTTATTGTATGCTGTTAATGCGGGTTTTATGGAGAAAAAAAGCATTTAGTTTTTAAAAAAAATCTTTTAAAATTTTTAGTTTTTTAGCATTTAATTTATTTTAAAGCTTTATGAATGACAAGCCTTTGCCTTGTCTTCTGAAAATATCATCAATATTAGTATTCGTAGTATTATTAATTAGTTAGTAGTAGCATTAAAAAAAGAATACCTTTATTTTATATTTATTTAAACACCCAAGGACACCTCATAGCATAATAAAAGCAATAAAATGCGACCCTTACAGAAATCATTACAAAAATTCTAATGGTTTCCATTAAAAACATTATGAAGCATTCGATTTTTTTTTATGAAAACCATTACAAAATTCCTTTTTGTAGTGTGTTTTGGGCATTATTCTAATAGAATTTATCTGTCAGATAACATTCCACCAACAGAATCCATCAAATACTAGCAGACACCATTATAGTTTCCATTAAAACCAGTATAATTCATATTATGATATAATTAATTCCCATTATAGTATAATTTTATTTTCTATTGTGTTTTGTGCCGGGATCTATTGTTTTTTCAGCAGGGAAAGCAAATCAAAACCACAAACATACAAATATATCCAACAAACAAACAAAGGATACATACAAAGATATCTAAACATCTTTAAAATAAAATGCATTTGAGATGCAAATATCAAGGTTTGTTTCCCGAGAATCGAATTCATTATGAATGCAAACGTTTTGTGCTAGATTTTGACTTTTGAAGTGAGTAATGCTTTCCCTTGCAAAATTAAGTATGTAAAATATACCGGTGTTATAAAAGAGCCAACCTGCTGAAAACACACCTTTCAGAAAAATGATAATTTTGTGGTTGTGCAAACGCAGCGTTTGTTTATGCGCACCAGCCCCGTCGCTTCGTACACAAGCGCTCGTAGATTCTCCTTCCAGAGATGCTTGTTTTGCATCTTGTGGCCTAATTGCCAGTAATGGCGCTTTTATCAAGGAGGTCAATTGGAGAAGGGCAGCAGAGAGCTCATAAAGCACTCTCTCTGACTAATTACTCTTCCTCTGAGTCCACACTAGAACTCTTAAGAGTCTCTCAGCCTATCAAACCATTGCTCAAAATAGTCTTTAGGTCAAACCTTGTGCATGAACCGCAGAACCCACCATCTAAATAATTTATTGGGATGGGAACATGTTTACAAGCTTATCGAAGAAAACATTGCAGTCAGAGACTCTAATGTGGATTTGACAGATGAGTTGGACCTGGATAGAGATTCCTAAAGACCTGTTATAAATGCTTGCCATCATTTTTAGACCACATTGTTTGTCAGCTACTATTATTGTAAAGTAAGTTGCATCATTTTTGCCAAAGTAAGCCCGTGGGAGTAGCGGCAGCATGCAGTCAAGGCATCGGTACAAAGCCCCTGAGTGCGGCGAGTGTGTGTTTGCCTCTTCTGTCCGAGTACTGATACTTGCAGATTCTCTAAGGAACGCAGTGTGACGTCAGGTTTGGGGTTTCTGTTGAGTCCGGTTCAGGTGTTGTATGTTGTTGCACCTACAAAAAATACAAGACTTTATGAATATTACTGCTGAAATGATTTGTGTTATTGAAGAGGAAAGTTATGGGCTTTGTAGTTTTCCGATAACTTACTATTAAAAGCAAAATGTAAAAGGTGAACAGTATTGTTATCACTAGTGATGTACCTTCCACAAACCATCAGACGAGTGAAATAGTATAATAGGAAGAGACTATGAAAACGTTCAGTTCAGCTATCTTGATTTGTCATGTACAAATCTAGATGATCTACAGTTGGTGTAGTGCTGGACATTTTGGATTTGAATCACGGAAAAGCAGTTACTGATACACATGCCGGATCAATAACCAACATTCCAGCACATGACACATGGCTTCCCATGATCATGATTCTTGTGTTAATTCATCTAGGATAACCGTCTGGCATTCAAAATAAAAAATGGTACATTTTCTGTTATAATGTGTATTTAAAAGTTAAAATTCATGGTTAATTTTGCCTCAAGATGCCATGATAATTATCTTATTAACCTTTGGGTATACTAAGTACATTTTGCCAAATCTGGTAAGTTTCCCTGGTATTTAATGGAAGTGTAAGAAAATTTGTGCATACTCCATGCTGCATTTTTTTTGGGGGGGGCAGTATTGAAGTACACTTTTCAGAACATAGCCATGGGCACATAGGGAGGTGGGCTGCTTGAGCAGATGCCCCTTTTATAACAGAGAGGATTGTGGGAGGGTAAGAGCTCAGATCCTTTTTGAACAGAGAAAGAGAAGCTACTGGAGATGGCAGCAGATGGGGAGAGCTTCTTGCCTGAAGTCGAGCGCTCTCTGCTGTATACCAGCCTGAATCCCTAAGGAACAGCTGTCAATAACCATTAAACCGCAAGCCTATCAGTTTTCAGTATTTCAGTGGTCTGATGGAGTTGCTTTTGACAGTAATGGTCTTGCTTCTGCTCATAGACAGAAATCACTGATCTGTTTGTTGATTCTGTCTGAATGGCTTGAGAATTGCAGAGATGATGCATTATTAGCGGATCAGATTATTTTCTTCAAATCTGAAGTGGAAATCTGTACTACAGCTTATAGTATCGTATATCACACTTCTATAGATCTGAGCGGTTTATGGTCTCTTTATGTCCTAATGTAACCTCCCCCTTTTAGGGCTGTTGTATTACAAAAGTCTCCGTCAGTGTGTCTCTGGTAATCATTAATGAATCTCCAGGGAAACTGCTGACATCAGACAGAAGGTGTTGCTTCAGGCTGTGGTTAGGACCTGTCTCTCACCCTCTCTCCTCATTCTACCATTTTTACAACGAAATGCGTCACGTCTGGTTAAGATACAATGTAATAAGCATAAATATAGGTTTTATTTATTTTAGTTTTCTTTCAGTAAGATATTTGTAGTAACATGTTACAATAAGGTTGTATTTGCTAACATGAGTTAACAATTAACAATACTTCTACAGCATTTAATTAATCTTAGTTCATGTTAGTTTCAGCATTTTTTGTAACTGGTAAGGTCAACAAAGATGAATAAATGTTGAATGCTTGTCCATGTTACTAATGGTAACACATTTTCTGTCCTTCTGAAACCAACTTTCTGTAAAGTGTTAACATATTTTTGTAATCAGCCATCCGGCCTCTTTCTCTGAGATCCGCACATTGCATTTTAGAATAATACATGCATTGCTGCATCAGAATTTGGCCAGAAAAGTAACACAACTTTTTTGGGTCACACTTCAGTATGGGGGCAATTCTCACTATTAACAAACCCTTAACTACAACTTTTCCCTAGTAAACTCTTAATTTGTTGTTTAATAATAGTTAGTAAGGTAGTTGTTAGGTTTAGGTATTGGCTAGGATTAGGGATGTAGAGTATGGTCATGCAAAATATGTGCTTTATAAGTACTAATAAACAGCCATTATGCCAATAATAGGCATGCTAATAACAACTAGTTAATCGTGAGAATTGTCCTCTTACCAAATTTTTTGTTGGTTAGGTTTGTTTCCTTGTTTGGTGTCAGTCTTAGATTTTCAGATCTTTGAATGTTTGAGCAGTGGGGATTGTCCAACAGACTGCAAAAACAAAAGACTTTCATAGCAAACTGTTGCCATGACAATGAGGTAAGTGCCCCTGCCAAAGAGCATTAGAAATAAGACACTTGTAAACTATTTTTCTGGGTGGATATATTAAAGAATTAAATCTTTTAAAGGAAGTTTTGTGTGGACATACATATCAACCTATACATACATGCATATACCTATAGATATATGATTTCATCAGTAGTGCTCTTGACACATCACAGGCAATGCAAACACTGAACTAATTAAAACTAAACAACTAACTTACTTTATGGGCATATTCTTGTTTGTGTAAAGATATCTTTGGAGCTGGTCAGGAGTCCTCAGATGGAACTCTGATGTTTACTGAAAGTCGTTGGCTTTAAAAATGAATGGCAATAAACATATAAATCTCATGACCTGCTGGATAGCTTTTCCCCCAAAACATTTTTACAGTTGGGTTTCTTTTTTTTCCCCTCTCTCTCGCTCTGCGTTCAGTATTTGATAATCATTCATTTAACCCCTGGGCTGTTGGATCTTATCTGGGTTGAGGTCAGATGTATGGATGGCATCAGATTAAGAGGCTTTGTTACCAGGCAGATGGCACTCATCTCCTCACTCCGTGGAGACAGACGAGTGCAATGCTTCTCTTCAGAAGCTGGCTGACACTCCAATGTGGAAAGTAAACGTGCAAATACAAAAACCAGTAACACCTGTCCACCAAGTGATAGACAGTAGGAGGACAACGTGTGTGTTTTGACTGTTAAATGGGCGCTGTGTGATAAACCGTATGCAAAGTAGACATCCACTCGATCACACAGTTTAACTAGTGAGATGTAATAGTTTTGAATTGGTCTAATGATCATTCTGTCAGAAATATTTTTTTAAGTCTTGCTGCTAAATGACATGAATGGCCAGCTCAGTCCATAATCTTCCATGAATTTCTTTTCATGGTTGCCATTGATATTGCCAGTGTAAGGTCCGAAGTACCATAACCACAATAAGTTTTGTTCTTATGAGGACACAAATACACAGATGTCCTAAAATAGGGTTCACTGATATACAAAACAAATTAAGCTTTATTATTTTTTTTTTCTCTCTAGGATCTAAATATGCTTTAGCCTCTTGTGTTAAACAAGAGATTGTATAAGTTGCATTCCTGGTATTGTGGTTGGCATGGGTGCATTTTTGTCCATTAAACATTAACAGTTTATGCTTCCTGTGCTTATGTAGTGCTGCAAGATTTATTACAATAGCACAAATGTGCGTATCACAATGGTTTACAACAACTTAACGATTTTAATACTTCAAAAAGTTGTGAATATTCAAAGATTTGGGTCAATGCAGATAGCAGAAAAACTGGTGAGACAGAGAGAGTGATGCTATTTTTCCAAGAAAGTATGTAAAGCATGCATGTTTGGTTATATAATTCTCAGTTTTTAATGTATGTGAGTATAAATCAACACACTTTAAGCATTGCTGTATAACATATCATCTATTGCATTATTTGCATTTTTCTTTAATATTGCGCAGCCCCACCCACAGGTATTTTATCTCATATTTTCAAGGTCACGAGCCCTCGGCCTTTACAACAGTAAGCCTCCTCATCTTTTCAAATACCCCACATACGTGCCACCAGGATGATCAAGTACCTCTCAGCCCATGATCAAATGAATATCTAGCCAGATGCATCTTTTGTGTACTGAGGTCAGAGCAAGACCTGGATTTTCATTTAATGATGTCAGAATGTGAAGTGCAGCTTTGTCCGTGGTGCAGGTCCGCTGTCTCAAGTGGCGTCTAATGTGCAGCTCCTGAGCTTCATCACACTCATATCAGATGAGAGGGAAACACAAGCATGTGATGTTTTTGTTAGACACGGCAATAAAAAGCAATATTATGACCGTCACAGTGGTGGTCACTGCACATACTGTGCGAATATCGCTTCAGTGGACCACCGTGTACTCTGTGAGAATGACTAGAAGCAGGAAATGGAGGAAGCTTAGCTGTTAAGGGGTTGTTTAAACTGATTGGTGGTGCCCGAGGGCGTGTCCTGAGATCCCCACGGGGGTTTGTGATGGGCTGATAAATGAGATTGACTCAGGAAGTGGGATGTTGACTAGGGGGAGAAAAACTACTAAAGCTGTGGTTAGATTTTTATTTGGTTCAAACATTACTAAAGGAAATGTGTTTGGAAAGGCACAATGTCTATTTACCGTAAGTTAATTATAAAGGCGAACTGCACAAATCAATAATTTTATGTTTATGTACAGTTCTTGGCCTCCATTGACTACCATAGTAGGAAAAAATTACAATGAAAGTGCCCAAGAACTGGTTACTTTCTTACAGTCATTCAGAATTTTCACTTTTGGGTGAACTGTTCCTTTAACTTTACCTGGCAATGACACAGAAGTCAATTTAAAGTTTTATTGACAAAGTTCCAGACTGCAACAAATAGCATATCTGGGGAAGAAAGTCCTAGTCATTGGTTTATGAGTTTCAAGGCATCAAGGCAGATTAGGACAATAAGCATTAATAAAACAAGTTTTACATTTTATTTGGTTTCCATCACCAGTCACAATGTGTAAATTGAACTGTTATAGTTTTATTTTCATAATTTTTTTTATTGTAGTTTCATTAATATGTTGAGCAATATATAATTTTTATATTGTTTGTTTTCACTTTTTTGTAATTTTACTCATTTTCCTCATGTGTTTTTTATATTGCTATACAGGTTTTTTTTGTTTGTTTTTAATTTATGTTTGTTAATAATTTGAATGCCTTGATTCCTAAGGTAACATTTCTCATTTTCATTTAGTTTTTTTAAAATAACACTCACTGTCTACACCACACGTGAGCAATTTTTCAGTAGTTTGAGTTTTAGTAACCTTTAATAACCTTGTTACAGATATGTTTTGTCAATGCTTATTGGTTATCTGTGATTTAAATTGAATGTTTTTTTATAGATCTAAAATTATAGCTCTCTCTGTCTGTGGTCTGTCTGTCTGTCTGCCTTCTGAAGAACACTTACAAGTCTTCCCTTCTAAAACTTTATTGTGGTTGGATATTGAATTCTCAGTTTGTAAGGCATAAATGTACTTCTGGCTCATCAATAACAGACTTGCCGTCTTATTTTTGTCCCTGTTGAATTTGGGTGTTGTCGTGCTTGAACCCTGATCCGTCACTTGTCCAAATCCACTGATGTTTTATGTCTGCACTCTTTTCGCCTTTGATAATCTCACCCATTAATCTCTGTTTGTGTTATTTGGCCACAGGGGTTACAACAGTGTTGACAAAGGAGATTAGCTGGGACTGTTAAGGAAATGCCCTAAATTATGTCCCTCTGGCCTAATTCAGTGATTTGAGGATTATCAAGTGTTAATAAACTGGACAACAAGTGTGAAGTGTTTGGAATAATGATTTTCATATTTTATGAGTTATAATGGAGTTTCTTGGTGGATGTTATAGATTATATTTTTGCAAAACAACAACCAAGTTACAGATATGGTTGATTCAACATGATTGTATTATTGTGAAGAGGTTGAGCATTATTTTTCACCATCTCCCCTCTCCAATAGGAATGGCTGTATCTAGATGATCTGCTTAAAGGGATTTCTGAGTAAGATGTCGCCTCACCTGTCTTAAATCTCTTAAATCCTAACCTTGTAATCAGCTTTCACCTGCTGACCTAGAGCCGATATTCTAACAGCACATTAGATTGAACTGGAGAGACTGGCCGAATGTTCACCCCTCAGTGAAAGCCTGATAGCGAGTGATGGCTGATGCGTCTTTATGCAGGGTTAATGCCACATTAATGCAGCTCTGTGTGATAGATGAGTTTCTGCTGAAGTAATGTCAGGCATTCAGACTTTTCATATAATGGCACGGCAGATAACGGAGAAGATATCAGTATACCAAGTTGTTTTTTAAAAGCTATACAATTTGGTGTGAAAATGTTGTTCTTTTATAAAGTGGATGTGCAAATAATTTTAATTCTAAACATAAAAAATATTTTTTTAAAGGATGCGTGCTAAAACTGATGTATCTTTTGAACAAGCTCATATTGTTTCTTTCCTCTCCACACAGAGTGCTGCTGCTGCACCGAGTCCAGTCCTAGGCAACATGCCCCCTGGAGACGGCATGCCAGGCGGCCCCATGCCCCCCGGATTCTTTCAGGTGGGTCATCGCTGTTTCTCTCCTCCTTAGCCATTAAATCTCCTCCATTACCTAATAATCACAATCTAAGCAGAGCTCCTCAGGTGCACAGACACGTGCTGCTGGTTCAAAATCTGTGCACACAGAGGAGCCATTATGCCACAGAGTCTCTGGTCATCTGCCAAGCCCAGCATCTGCAGGGAACCGGTTTGATTGCGACCATTAGCTGCTAATGGTAGGCAGGGTTATGCGCGTTCTCCGAGAGCCAGGGTTATTGTTACCCTGCTGAGTAGCGTTTAATACGTTGGTGAGATGCACCTTCAGCACTGGAGTTACCAGGTCATCACTCAAGAGGTTTCGGAGAGGGTGACTCATCAAAATCTCTAAATGTGTTCTTGGAAAAGATTTATGGTTGATAGGATGTTTTTAATGACCTAATGAAGGGAAGCATTTGGAGAATCTTTCTTTGAGCAGATGGTGTCATAACCCTCAGAGTACTTAAAATAAAGTAAAAGACTCTCAGATATTGAGGACTGTAAGACGTGGAACTGGTTTATCCCAGTCTTGAACTGTGTGCATCAGTGCGTGCAGGAGAACTTGAGAGTTTATTGGTATAGTAGTCTTTTGGTGTATGTACCCTTAAACCTCATTGCCCTCTAGTGGTTACATAGAAGAGAAATCATTCAAAGTCTCGATTTTAATCCATATGTAATAATTTACAAAAAAAGGCATACACAATTCAAGTCAATATTTCTCCTCCTATGCCATGACATCCATATATTAATGTTGCCAGGTCTGCAGTTTTCCATTGAAATTGTGCTACCATTGATTTTTTGTATTCTGCGGGATAAAGGTGAATAGATTTTTTTCATCAGCTGTCATTCTTAAAGTTATTAATGAAAACAAAGCATGATTATCATTATAACTATAGAGTGGTGTTCATGCATAATAGTGAATGTAAAATATGTATTTTGGTATGGGTCTGGCATATTTCTGGAGTATTTGGGATGGGGTTATTAAGCTAGTTTTGATGGTTTTGTTACGCAGATATGGCAACCCTGCCACATATAGATATTTGTTTTTGGGTTTTTTTGCATGTTTTCTGTATTAAAATACTTTTTTGTGTAGAACTTCTTAGACACAACAAATGAATTATCTTGCCTGTCTGTACTAGAAGAAATGTTGTGATATGAAACTGCAGTTTTAGAATATCAATCAAGACACTTGAACATTATCAACCAATCAGATTTCCAAAACATCATAAGCATACATGTTAAAAATATGTTTTTGAATTTAGCTCTGGATATAATATGAGTCTCCACTGATATGAGAGCTTCTCATCCAGCTCAATCAAACATAATATTGTTTCTTTTTGCACCGCTGGTTGTTTTCTCTTTATCTGCACCTGACGCTTCCACCTGTCCTGCCTTTGACTTTGCTTTGTCTGTCTCTTGGCATTTGTCTCGCTGCTGCTGGCACTATGGCAACCTCCTCTTTCTCACCCTGCCCTCTCTGCAGGGACCACCTGGTTCCCAGCCTTCCCCTCACGCTCAGCTACCTCCTAACTCTAACATGATGGGGGCACATGGACAGGTAATCATATACATATAACACACAAATATTATTTTTCCTTTTTTTTTTACATGCATCTCTTTTCTTAACATACTGTTTTTGTTACTTCGGTCTGTTAGCTTTGTTTTGGCTACATGCTGTCGCAATGCATTGTGGTATTGTTTTTAAACAGTATGTTACTGACAGCTTCTGTTTTCATTACCAGCCCTTCATGTCTCCACGATATGCTGGAGGACCACGGCCGCCCATCAGAATGGGTAACCCGGTAGGTACAAAAAATTGCATTAAAATTGTTTCTGACATATGTTTTGCTCATACTTTCACATGTTGTTTTAACAACAACTTTCTTTTTCTGCAGCCTCCTGGAGGGCAGCCTTTACCTCCAAATATGATGGACCCTACACGACCAACAGGTATGAGGATTAACATCTTTCCAGTTTCATCTACTATTTAGAATTTTGAGATTAACTAAATCGGCAACTTGCGTTACGTCAAAAAATCTTACATCATTCATGCTTGGTATCCGAACGACATCTATTCGCATCCATGTAAGAACTGTATTGCTTTATTAGGTAAAGTCAAAAATGGTTTTAAACGGGACACATTGTAATCACTGAAACAAAAGCAGATATATCAGTGTTAAAAGAGTTTTAAAATGGTATCATATGTGTTCAGGCCATCCAAATATGGGACCCATGCAGAGAATG
Source organism: Oreonectes daqikongensis (assembly GCA_026939265.1). Classification (NCBI taxonomy): domain Eukaryota; kingdom Metazoa; phylum Chordata; class Actinopteri; order Cypriniformes; family Nemacheilidae; genus Oreonectes; species Oreonectes daqikongensis. Next base: position 7,459,056 of record JAOTQM010000040.1, on the reverse strand, counting down.
AATGTTCCCCGAGGAATGGGTCCAATAGGACCAGGACCACAGGTCTGGATAATAAACACTCAATTTTACAACTGTCAATCATAACTGCACACATTTAAGCTAGACCCATTTCTATGACTGTTTCACACTAATCCTCAAAATGTCATACTTTTGTGTTAAAATTCTCAGTTTACTCAACAATAATGCATTTAAAAAGTCTTTACTTTACATTCTATATGTCTGTCTTCTTATTAGCCAGAATCCTCTCTGTGTTCAGTCCAGAAATTAACCTTGCTCTTGTTCTCTTCTCTCTCATGGTGTCTTCTTGTGGGTGCTGGGTATCGTAGTCTGATCCGTGGTTATCATTACAGAACTATGGCGGAGGAATGAGGCCTCCAAACTCCATGGGCCCTGGAATGCCAGGGGTGAACATGTAAGATTCTATGACAAATGTAATGCATCAAGGTTCATATGTTCATGTATTGAACTATTTGAATATTGTGGTTACACTTAAAAGAATTGTTTACCAAAAAATTTAGTCTTGCACTAGATGATATCCCCACACTACCACAATATGAATATTTGCTGTCAGCACGAGCAGATATTCTCATGTGAAGCAAGCACAGCTGGTGTTTTCAGAAGAGCGTGTTGCATTTTTAGCCACTTAAAAACAATTTTGTGGGCACACGGCCTAATTCAATATTCAATGATGATCTTCAGTTCTGTCTAAGCTGTGTGTTGCTTGAGTATGCGTCCAGACTTCAAAAAGCAGATGAAGATTTTATGGTCAATATTTTTGTACGTTTAGAAGCTTGACGGACATGGTCATCTGCAATTGGGTGGCGTGAGTTTTGTCAAGCTTATTTTGTGGTCCACAGACATAAAAAATGAGGTTGAGCTTTGAGGTTTTTAAGGCTCGTCTGAGCGTTATAGTTGACAAAAGGAGGTAACTGTGAGCAATCACTTCAGGAATAAATCCTTCGATTCTGAAGTCTCGCTTTAAAGAGTTTTCTGAGAAAAAACTCATGAACACTTTGATTGCTAGGGCATGCAGAGGTACAGAGTAACCAAGATCGACAATGAAAAGCTTGTCAGTGGTTCTTTTTCAACTTTATTCAGAATCTTGGACACGTCATTCAGTCTGAGCTTACAAACTTGAGATTTATTGGATGTTCAAAATTAAAACTTTGATTTTCTCTACAGGGGAGCAGCAGTGGGCAGACCGTGGCCTAATCCTAATAATGGAAACACAGTAAGAAACTGCAGAAAAATGCACTTTGATCAACTCCACGCCAAGAGTTCTTGTCTAAAAATGATTTCTGTAACATTTGTTTTCGCAGATGACATACAGTTCCTCATCCCCAGGAAGCTATGTGGTAAGATCTCGTGTTACTGGCAGTTTTATGTTTTGTTTATACTGATTTGTCTACTATAAATAAGTTGCTGCACTGCTTTCACAGGGACCTCAAGGAGCAGCAGGGGGTGGTGGCTGTCCTCCGGGAACACCCATCATGCCCAGTCCAGCAGGTGAGAGCTTTTTACATCTCTGTCAGAGCCAGTGCTGGTTCAGAGGATCTGAGATCCTCTCTCAGAACAAGTCTGTTCTTATAGACTTGGTGGCCAGATAATGACATTGCATTACTACATACCCTGCTGCTTGACTCTCAAAATAATATCATTTTGCATAGTTTTGAATGGACTTATTGGTCAGCCTTTTTGAATATACAGTGGGTTCTAAAGTGCATTCAAACTTGTGCGGACTCCACAAGTTTTGCAAAACCTGTTGAGAGATGTTATCTCAGCATGGTTTGAGAAAAGAGCATCTTTTCATTTCGTCTGACATTTCATTTGTGAGTCTGCAATAGGGCAGAATCTTAAATTAAATATTAAAATATTTATTATAAATGTTCACACCTCAGTAGTTAAGTCTAAAAAAAGATTCTTTTTATATCAGAGTTTTAAATGACAGATTTTCAGTGTGCTCTAAAACTTTTGGACCTCACTGTGTAACAAATAAATTAATTCATAATAGAGATGCACCGATATATCGGCCAACATTTGCTATCAGCAATATTTCATACTATCGATAGTTTAAAAACAGCCAATGATCAGAGCCGACATAATATTGTGACAATCCAAATGGGATCAGAAAATGCAATAAATTTGTGCTCGGTGTATATAAAATGTTAAGAAACATCACCAGATGTTCAATATTAATAGTCAAAAAGGGGCGGTTTCCCTGTTTCTGTTGAACAAAAAGGAGATCATTTGAAGAATGTAGGAGAGCAAAAAGTTCTGGGGCACTTTTGACTCCCATTATCATTTTTCCTACTATCGTAGTCAATGGGGTCCAAGAACTGTTTGGTTACAAATATTCGTCCAAATATCTTTCTCTGTGTTCAACCAAACAAACTAGAGAGTAATTCATGACAGAATTTTAAAGTAAAGTATGTCAATTTTATTGTCAAGTATGTCATTTTTAAATACATACTTTACAAAAAAACATTACTGTGTGCATCTTGAGACAAAATAAATCACACAGATATATTTTAAGATATCTCAGTGCAAGAGGCTTTCTATCAAGACATCTCTAACATTTAAATTAGTCTGGAACTAGGCTTAAGCCCTGTCTGGGAAACCACCCCTATATAAATGAATAACATTCAGAAAGTCAAAAAATATTAATTTAATCTTCAGAATCGGTAGCAGATATCACTCTGAATAATCGGCTAGTATTTGTGGAAAAATTTAATATCTGTGCATCTCTAATTTATAAAAATCAATTCATACATAATACAGGTGCATAACATCATTGTATTTTACATGATCATTACAATGATTATTCAATTAGAAAAAATCCATAATAATATTTTTACTTGATGTCTTATGTGTATCTCTTCTGTTTTCACAGACTCCACTAACTCTGGTGATAATCTCTACACACTGATAAACTCAGTACCTGGAGGAAACAGATCTGGTGTAAGTTACTGCAATTTTCTTTCATTATGTAGTTGATATCACTTTGTAGTTGTCATGGCCTCATTTCCTCTTATGTATTTGCCTGTAGTTTTCTATGGGCCCGGGGTCAGACGGTCCAATGGGAGCACTAGAGCCTCATCACATGAATGGCTCATTAGGTAAAACTAGAAAATCATTTCAATCAATGGGTTTTTTACCGTCCAAATTCAACAAATTGAATCCCATCTGATGAAGCAGATGTAATTTATCTTAAATTTTGACTCATTTTCTCACAGGTTCAGGAGACATAGATGGACTCCCAAAGGTATTATTAAAGCAATTATTTAAACCTTTCGTTTCTGTTGGAACTCTGTAAAAACCAGCAAAACAAGATTTATACTGCTGCGAATAAAGGCCGTCTGCCTTGGATTTTTTTCTCCCCAGAATTCCCCTAATAATCTAAGCGGCATGAGTAACCCACCAGGAACTCCACGAGATGACAGTGAACTGGGAGGAAGCTTTCTTCACTCTTTCCAAAATGAAAACGTAAGTGGCAACAAAATGTTGTTGAATATGATTTTTGGTTCAACCGTAAGGCAGTTATGGTGAATTTGTCTTAATGCACTTTTCTCCTTTTACTTCAGTACTCACCAACAATGACAATGAGTGTGTAATCGAGAGGTGTGCATCAGTTCCAAGACATTAAATGCAGGCGTCTTTATGACCAGGGACCAACCCCACCACCGTGAACCAGTGAGGTCTAAGTTTAGTCTCGCACATTCATGTGAACCAATCTTAAACCATCTCTGGTTGAGGTGAATGCTTTTCATTTTAACACAGCCAACATCAGTGAAAAGGACCGAGATGTTTATACAGGAAGGACCGGTCGAGATGGAAGCCCATCTGGCATAGTAATTTAAGTTCATATTTTTATATTTTGTAGTTTAAAATAGCAGACAGAAGCTTTGCCCTGGTTCCCTAAAGATGCCCACACAGGATGAGAGCAGAACAGAGAGGACCGTGATAACATCTACAATGTGGATTTAGAGCGAAATACTATATAAATGGCTTTTTGAGAGGCTTCTTACATTCCATTGGCAACTTTTAAAAAACACATTTTTTAACAGCCTCAGCACAAGTCATACTGTTATGGACTTCTTTAAAGTGACACATCCACACAGAGTATAAAGGAATGACTTTGAAGATATGGACCAATGAGACTACGAGGCGACTCCTTTTTCATCGCCTACAGTGGACTATGAGCTAATGTTCTATTTTCATGTCACATTGTTTTTTAACTTATGTATTTACCAATGACATTCACTGCTGAAGCCTTTCTAAAGCATTTTCATGTGCTGTATGACTATTCTGATACTTTATACCTTACACCTAAAGTCAGAAATAACACGGCAAACATAACAAAGAGAACAGACAGATTTCTGCAGCAAAGGAAACTAGCAAGTTTACTATAATGAAAATAAATAAAGGAATAGGCTGACTATATTTACATCTATTGGAATAGTAATCTGACAGAGTGGCTATTTATTGGGTGATTGTGATGTTGCAATAGTAATCTTTTCTGTTTCCTCATCCTGCTTTTCCTCCCATTCGCATAACTCTGGTTTTCACATTTGCTTTGTTTTAATTTTCCTTTGTTTTTGACTTTTACTGTTTGCTTTTAGTCACAGATGTGCCACAGACACCCAAAGGACGATTATTTAATTTATGTTTTTTTAAAGTTGTTTCCACGTGTTAGTCTGTCACATTGCTGTACAGCCACACTTGACCTGTTACACATGTACTATGTTGTTTAGCCTTCAAATGTATATTACGTTCTTCAGGAGAAATAGTAAAAGGAATGACTTATGTAATTTTTATGATTAAATTATTTTTCTGTTCATACCGAACTGTTGTAAAATATTTCTGTCTCCTAATGCCTTCTGCAAATAAATATTAACAAAACAAAATTGCTTAAGACAGTACAAAAGCTCATCTCTGGTGGAAATGACAGGTTTTATTCACAGTTCTTTATTTATTTTCCATTTATGCAAGTTGGATACAGAATCAAGCGTCATGATATTCTGGCAAATGTGTCTTGTGTCAGAGCTGTTTATGCTGCTCCGTGCAGGTAGAGTGCCAAGAACTTCTTGAAGGTGTTAGGCTCATATCCTGACAAACCAGCAGAGACCTACGATAAAGAGTCCAACATGTTCAGTAAACATGCAACACCAAAGATCACACAAAACAGCAAACTTCACACTGCCTTCATATATTTCACAACTGGTTTACTAGAATTTCCATAAGCAAATTCAAGATAGTAATAAGTCCTACAGCAACAAGAGATACTTCTGCTTAAATGGTGAATCAAAATTCAACCTTTAGTGTATTTAATTTTAACAGTCAAAAATATGTTAGAACCAAATTTTGATTTTAATAAGTAATAATAAATTAAAATGCAGGCTTATTTTGATAATGAACGTGAAATGTAACTGAATGAATTTTACAGTAGGTGTTACCTGCACAACTTTCTTCTTGATAAGAGGCCGAACTTTTGCAAACTCATATAAAGGCTGGTCCTCATCCACCCATGCTAGATTCTTCACTCCACTGTCAGACTGCAAGTCAGTTGTGTTGAGCTGGAACACCACAAACTGAAAGAGACGGCCGTTAGTGGCCACACTCTGTACCACAATGGGCTTGTCCAGGATTCTGGGCTCCTTCTGCAGGACGAGGAAAGAATGTTTTCATCTTTCATCATATTGCTTTTTTCACTGATAAAACCTATCAGCAGTATTTTGGTTGATTGTATAACGGTATGATAAACCTATGTAAAAGTAGTTAAAGCGCCAACTGCATACACTTCCAGTCAAATGTTTATGGTCACTTAATTATATTTAAATAATATTTTTACCACATTTTAGAATAAAAGCAGTTATTAAAACCGTGGAATAACACGAATGCAGTTCTAGGAATGATGTTGTGACTAAGGAAAATTCTAAGAGTATTTTAGCATCCTTAAAGTAGTCACCCATTGCCTAGAATTTGTAAAAAAAAATAAAAAAAAATAAAGCACTCTTTATAGTATACAAAATAGTATCAGCCAACGTTTTGAGGTCTCACTATAGGATGCAACAGTACTGAAATAGTTCAGATTAGAAGATTTTTTTACATCATGAGAAACATTTCATTCATGTGACCCTAAACATTTAACTGGTAGTGTAAATGTAAGCATCGTAGTAACAGACGTCAACAGATTTATTTTTGCAAATGCAAGGATCTTACCCCGTACAGAGCTTGAGCTCGAGCCAGTGCATTCCCAAAAGCAAACATTACCATCTTAGCACGGAGCTGTTCTGGATAGAGTTTTGGGGTGTTGCCCATTTCCATTAGGAAGAGAGTGTGTGCATGATGGAATGGGTAGTCTGCTTTAAAACCTTGTGAAAAGAAATAAAACCATGCTAAATGTCACATAGATTTTCTGATATCTTCACTCTCTGAATTGGTAGTAAACACATAATATCAATGCTCATGAAATATAGCCATTGCACATGTTGCCTCAAATATCAATTCTTATTCAAGATAAACTGCTGTCAGTGTGAATGGCCAGTAGACAAGTATTAAACAGCTGACCTGTGTCAATTTTCTCCTGGTAGACGCGTGTGCACTGAAGATCAATGGTGGGAGAAATAGGGTAGAAGGTCTCCAGAGCTTGATCTGCCGAGCTCTGGATCAGCTCATCTCCAGCCACCACTGGCACAGGGGTCATACTGTTCAATAACAGCCCATTCTGACCCCTCACCTGGAACATGTCCTCTCCTATAACCAAAGTTTAATAAAACATTTTGTGGTATTTGTCCAAATACTTTTAATGGCCACTGAATGTAGCCTAATATACACACCTCTTCTCCATGTGGCTGATAAACTGTATTTATCAGCAAGAATTCTCTTGGCTAGTTCAGGATGAGTCACCTGCAGGCTGCCACACAGGTGTAGCAGGTTGTGCAGCAGCGAAGGGCTACAGAAAAATACAAATGCACAAAAACTGCTAATTCTAGTCATTTGAAAACAACGTTATAGACAAGCTGTATGTGAACCTTCACAATACTTTTTCCCCAAACGTAATGTCATTTTGTGTCGATGTCAATATGGCCTTTTGGCGCGACGGATTTTTGCGAAAAGGAAAATGTTAAGGGCCAGCAGTAGCTGGGAGATAAAACACCCACCAAAGGGCAGACTTTAACTGGGGAGATGAGAGATATCAAAGAGGCTCTTATGAATGGCAGACCTCCCAGGAGCAGAATTAATTAATAAAGGCTTTACTGAGCTGCTCCCTGCTGGGAAGGCAGACTGGCCTGTGTTTAATGACCGTCATTAAATTCAACACATCATCAGAGGAACAAGGCTCGGGCCAAATGCCACCTTCAACATCGAAGCCGTTGAGCCAATTATGAAGCGCTGAGTGAGAGAGGATTGTGTGTGGGTCTCTTTCTGATCAGAGACTAAATGAACAGGCTTTGCGTTTTTACAGTAGCACTGTAGCATTGTTCTCAGTGTAATAAACATGTCATTCTTTGCCATAGTGTACAATTAAGATGCACTTTTACAATGGTTTTATTACAAAGTTATGGTTAATTAACAAAGTTAAATGTTATTAAACCTGCGAGACTAGAACTAGAAATTGCTCCACCCTTCCCAAACAATGGAAATGATAGAGCGTCACTAAACTACAATTCACTAAACTATGCATCACTTAACTAAAAAACTTAAGTTATTATATATTTGGTAAGAAAACATCTAATGCAATGTTAATGTATATGACAATAATACACTATGTTAATGTATTATTTTATAAAGCTATAAAATATTACTGCTTTAATTTAATATAGAAACATTTTAGTTAAATATAAACTGCAAAAACAGTGTGAAAAAACTTAATATGTAGGCCTACATGTAGTAAATTTGTCATGTTATTATTTATTTTTTATGTCGCTATATAAAATTTATATATTTATATTTTAGTTTTTGTTTATAATTTCAGTGCCTTAAATTTATTTCAAATTATTTCTGAAACAAAAATAAAATATTTAGTTTAGTTTAAGTTTTTCCAAATAATGCTTAGGCCAATATTTAAATTTCATAAACAGAAATGTTTTCAAAGTTTTAATTTTAGTAAACTAAAATAACCTTGGTGCTATAATAGACTCTTTATTTTTTAAATTATGAGGTTACATTTAAAAATTCTTTTAAAAAAATAGCTGAAGATGTTTCTCTTTTAGAAGAGAACCTCTCTCACCAGAACCTCTCTCTGGGTGGTCGGTGTTCAGTGGTGTCCCACAGTCTGGAGTTTTTAATGGCATTCTGGACTCTGTCATCCTGATTCTTAATCTGATTGGTTGAATCTTCAGCCAGGTTCAGAATCTGAACAGGTAACCCTTTGATGAGGACAGACTTGCTGAGCCAAAGAGCTTGTCGAACCCCTAGAGATAGATCACAAATTGCAGATCACATGCTGATCGATTCCATTATATCAAACGAAATAAAAGCTTATTTAGCAAATGCTCAAAAATAAAGAAAAATTCAGATTTAATATTAAAGTTATAAAGGTCAAATTATAGCAATTAATGCTTTTATTAACAATAATAATAATAATAACAGATTTATTTATAATAGCATATTAGCAATGTATTTTTTTGCTATTTATTTATTGTAATAAAACACACTGACAGAATGTAATGAACACACCAAAAATATAAACAAATGTAAATACCTTCCAGCACGTTAGTCCTCTGGTTAAATATATAACAGGGGTTGTCTTTGTGCAGCGGCATGTCTTCTAGTTTAGGTGATTTGTAGTGGCTAGGCTCCTTCCATCCACGATCCCATTCAGGAAACGTCGGCTTTGCCAGTCCCGGAACATAGTGCATTCTGTCGGCATAGGTGATGGGCTCCAGTCCGGCAATTTCATGCACCACCCGAGGCTTTCTTCTCGGCACAACCTTGCCATTTAAGCAAGAGCTGGTTGACACCCAGCGATACCCATAAGCACTGATATTAAGGACATTGAGACAATCATTTGATTTGTATTTTTTTGTAATTTTAGGAGTCGATGTCCTAATACTTTGTACTGTTGCGTTAAACATTTTACGAAATATGTATATAAATAACACTTTAGAGAAATGTATGAAATAATCAGCTACAGAACAATGTTGCTCATCGTTTTGACATTTTCCCGTTGGTACTCAGGAGGCGGCCATGATTGTGTCACGTGTGATCTCTGTCTTCCTCTGTGATAGGTGCATATTGACAGACAGTGCGCATTGTTGCCTTCTACTGGTTATCGGTGGTCATTGCAGGTGTAGCTCTAAAACAATCCAATTAAAAACGAATTAAAAAGCAGTCAATTTAGTTAAAAAAGTAAAATAACACTAGAATAAGATATCAAAGTTAATATCATCATTGACCATAAAATAAACCTCCCTTTGAAAACATCCCATCATCAAAATTCCAAGGGGCCAAGTGTCATACATTTGCACTGTTAAACTGTATACAAATGTCTTGACTTTATTTTGTCTTGACTTCATGACAGCTACAAAACAGCAGTAGCGTGCAGGCTGCATGTAATACATGTGGTCACCTGTGTGTTTGTTCCTTCCTCTTATTGACCAGTTGTTCCATGCGCATGATACACCTATTAAGTTTTCATGCCATTCTCTCCAAACAGTGTCTTGACATGCAGCCGGTGTACATCTGATAGTTCTCATTAATATTTAGTGGGGGAGGCGAAGAGTCCACCTATCCAGTTGCTCCGTAAAGGCCACAGAACTAAGAGCTTTCTTCCAGAGCTTTAACATCGCTCCTGCTCTCTGAATCAGTATGCACAGAGGAACTTAAACTCTACATAGGAACAACATGGTTTGGAGGATGACAGTTTTCATTCATGTTTTGTTTATTGCTGGAAAAGTCACCTCCAAGAAAGGTAGGTCAGCTTCCTATCTCATGGGTGAAGGTGCACATATATCAATGGTTTTATACTGTAAACACTTATTTTAAGTCCTATTCAGCGGCGTTCTAAATTTGGTAACAATATATTACGTTCTCAATTTCACATACACAAATACGTATGTGCAGCTCCTAAAATACATAAAATATGTATATCTACTGTTCGTCTAGGTGTTAAATGTGGTGGGATCCTCTCTTCAAGCAGTGGCAATATATCCAGCCCTAATTTTCCAGGCCTGTACCCGTATAATACAGAATGCACCTGGCTGATAGTGGTGTCAGAGGGATCATCGGTACTGTTAACCTTCCATCACTTTGAGTTGGAATACCATATAGACTGTGCCTATGATTACATAAAGATATACAATGGCATCTCAGAGGACGAGGGAAACCTGCTGGGCAAATTCTGTGGTGATGTTTCTCCTCCTCAGTTCAGCTCCTCCTGGAACATCATGTCCATCATCTTTCATTCAGATCGCCATGTTGCACACAAGGGCTTCTCTGTGGGCTACAGGAAAGGTGAGCAGTGCCATTGAAGACTAAGGGACAAGTGATTTTCGCTATTCAGCAACATGCCATATATGACAACAACGGACTTTCTTTTGTAATGATTCATTTGCATTGCCACAGATGTTAAACGCAAATGTAGCTTTCCACTCCAACAACAACGTTAATCTTTTCCATCTCTGTATATCTCAGATATGTGCGGTGGGGTTTTGACCGGCCTCTCTGGAATAATCTCAAGTCCAGGTTATCCACTAGAGTACAGTAACAATGCCGACTGCTCTTGGACGGTACACGTGTCCAATCAGAGTCTGGTCAGCCTAGTGTTTCTTGACTTCCAGATGGAAAACAATGAGGGGTGCAACTTTGACTATGTGGCTCTCTTTGATGGCCCCACCGTTACACACCATCACCTGGGAAACTACTGTGGTAATGAGAGACCTCCCAACACCATCACCACATCAAACCAACTGCTGGTGGTCTTCAAATCTGATTTCAACATTGGGGGGAGAGGTTTTAAAGCCTATTACTATTCAGGTAAGACACATGTTGTTGTGTATATGTAGGTATAACCTTTATAAACGTTTTTACATTTTGCTCTTTTAAAAGGAGAGTGCCAGCAGGTTCTAAAAACCATCAGTGGGAATTTTACAAGTCCTCACTACCCAAACATCTACCCCAACAACATCAACTGTCATTGGACTATCACCCTAGCAGCCGGCTACAGGATCAAGCTATTTTTCCCTTCTCTGGAGCTTGAGGATCGAAACAGTCTGACAGACATGTGCGATTATGACTCTGTGGCCGTGTATGACGGGGACACTGAGACAGACACCTTGTTGGGTCACTGGTGTGGTAGTGAACAGCCTCCATCTTTGACCTCTAAGGAAAATAAACTGTTGGTTGTTCTTAACACTGATAGGAACTATGCCTTTAAGGGCTTCGTGGCATCATATATTGGAGGTGAGGGATGACACAGCATAGGTTGAATTCATTTATAACAAATTTGTGAAGATTTACATTCTGTTCATGAAGTATCATTTATTGTGACCATTGTGTTTTGTTGTTGTGTCACAGTGGTGCCAGTCAATGTAAGCTGCACCAGAACCGAGTTTCAGATTCAGATCTCCAAACAGGCTTTGCCTCAGATGGACCGCGAGGGCATTTATCTAGGAAATCCGTCCTGTTCTGCCCAGCTGACGGAAACATCATACAAAATTCTTGCCCGCTTTGTAAACTGTGGAACTGCTGGACAGGTATAAAAGTTAAATAGACACTCCATCAGTTTTAATAGAATTGAAATGTGTGTTGCATTTTTCTATATCTATCCTCTCCAGAAACGACAAAACATTACCATGCTGGTGAACTCGCTCTATATTGACTTTGACGGAACGCAGCAGAATATTCAGGAATATGAGGTGCAGTGTGATGCCCAGAGGAAGGTGGCCATGGTCAACATCATCTCAGTGGAGGAACGTAACAGGCTCAATGAACTGGCCCGTCTGGCCAAGGAATCAAGCACAAAGAAAGAGAATGATGAAAGCGAACCTCATGATACCAGTGACATCATCTTCATCAGCATCTGTGTTCTTGCTGTCATCCTCATGTTGATTGCTGTTGTGTGGTTGGTGCTCCTATAGGTGTACCATTTATTGGCTATATAATGGATATACCTCTATTTTTGTACAGTTTTATATGTGTTATCAATGAAAACATGCTGACAACTAAAGTGTAAAAAGACAAATGTTGTATTTAAAAAAAAAAATTGTTTAAAAAGTGGTAACAAGTTATTAAGTAAATTACACTGTTGTATGTTTAAAAAACATGAACAATAAAAAAAGTTGGCTAAAATGTATTGGAATTGTGATTGTCCTTTTCTTCACAGTTTCTTCTTGTGATTGCTTACAAATTTGTTCACTGGTATTTCCCCATCCTTGACTTGTACTCTCAATTCAGGTTTGTGTTTCAGAGCAAAGACAAGAGCCCTAACTGTTCTTCTGTATGCACCACTAACAAGCCGTGAGCTTTGGTGAAACACCTCTCTCTCTATGTTCTCCACCAGTCCGTGCTCCATCTGGAAATATATGAAAGTGAGATATTTATAGCATTTATTGAATATGTAATGTGACCATTAATTTGTATACTGCACTGTAAGTCAGTATGCTTATGCCAAACTTGATATGACCTTTATTGAAAACGATGTAGATGTAGAACTATCAGAATTTTACATTACATTCAATCAAATGAATTTTTTGTAGAATTTTATATGGACCTGATCATTAAGAGGATATTTTCTTTCATTCCTTCAGTTAAGGAACCATATATAATGCATTCCTAACTATTTCTTTACAAACTAGAAGGATCAAGTGCAGACACATTCAATACCTTTAACTCAATGGCTTCAGAGAGAAGTTTTCTTGCATTACGCCTCAAGCCTTCAGTCTGCTTGTCACAGCGAACTTCTATTGAGGGTTTGTTTCCATGCTCCTCAATAAAGGTCCTCCAATTTGTGTACACTTCACCAGCAAGTGATTTGACTTCAGCATCTTCAGAGTATTTGCGTAGGTTGTTAACAGTGTGCCCTAAAGAAATATAAATGGTAAGAAATGTAAAACTGAAAATAGAGTGTATGTTTGCCTATACAAAACCAATATAATGACCTTACCAATTTTAGTAGTCTTTAGCACTTCTTTGGAAGGCACTTTCTTGTCTAGTTCTCTCAAGGCTTCTATTATGTTTTCTTTGGGCTGGCCAGGGAGTTCCAGGATTGACTTGGATCTTTCAATGTCTTCAATTACAACCACTCTCTGGAACAACCATTGCGATTTCTATAAGAATGCAATCAAAGCTGCGAAGATATGATGGACAGTACAAAAATACCAAGACTTACCCGCAGGGACTCTAATGTTGCTTGTTTGTAATTCCTCTCTTGTTTTGGTTCCTGTTTCACCGTATCTGCCTTTGGAACCCGAACAACAAATTTATCCATGATTTAAATTCAAATTCAAAGTACAAAACAGAACAGAATAAATCTACATCAACTTTTAAACTTCATTGTATTTTCTTAATTGTATGACTGAACATGTTTATTGTTTGATTCTGTTTGGCACCGGAAGAAAGTATGTAAGGCGTTTTTCAAAATAAAGGTCCCATGAACAAAAAACTCAGAAAAACAAATAAATGTAAAATATAAAATTTATAAATGACCTTTTAGTAAAATTAATTAAACTACACAATATTGCGATCAATAAATCAGTAAAAATTATTGAACACTATATGCACTGTTGGACCAAATGAGTCAGCAGTTGTCACGTGACCCGTGTCTCAATTTTAGCGCCTAACTTGTAAATCGTCAGAAAGATTACTCTCTTAAGAGTTACGTTAAGTATTGAAATACGACATTAAATACTACATGAACATAAATGGGACTTTTTAAATGTTATAAACTGTGAGCTGAAAGTGTTTTGCGCCCAAAGAAGTAAGTTAATCTACGCTGTGACCGGTTCTTTGTTTTTAAACTGACTAACGTTAAACTCCTTAAAGGAAGGCAAAAACAACGAGTGAGGTATGTTTTGTTTCTAACATTATCTTTTGAATGTGATATTTATACATGATATGTTCGTATTAACAGTTTGGTTTCATCTTTTCAGACGCATTTGAATGAATCGTAACACATGTTGAGCTGTTTTAAAGTATTAAGTTAACTGTTTCTAATGTAACGTTAACGTTTCCCAACATTGACACGTTTGCAGCTCTGCAGATTAATTTGGGATTAAATGGAAACTGTACCGAGTCAACAGAGAAACATCCAGCAAAATGTTGAGAAAAACAAAATCCCCAGTGAGTGACTCTTGTAAATATTCTTTTGTCTAAGTGATTATTTGTGTTTTAATGTATTTACATTTAGTATTTTAATTTAAGATGTATTTATTTCAAATTAAAATCAGATCGGTTCGGTATGGTACTTTATTAAAATATTTAAGATGATTTTTCCACACCTGAAACTTTGGCTTTCTCTGTTTTGTTCAGTTGATGTTGATGTGGATATTGAATACTTGTATGAAGTCCTGCCAGAGCTTTCTCAAATCTTTCGTATCCTAGACAAAATTGGAGAAGGTTTGTCATTTTGCTGCTTAATACTCATTGCTTGAAATGCTGAATGACAGAAGAAGCGTCGTAGTATGCTTTTCTAGAAAGTATATGATTTTCTTTTACTTTCTGCTGACTGACTTGAGCAGGATGAACCGTTGAGCAGGATAAACCGTTGAAAATATGATTGTCTTTACAGGTACTTTCAGTTCCGTATACTTGGCTGAAGCACAGATGAATGATGGTTCAAGAAGGATGTTTGCATTAAAGCATTTGATCCCTACCAGTCATCCAATGCGCATAGCTGCTGAACTCCAGTGCCTGACTGTTGCTGGGTGAGTGGTTGCTTTCCTACCATATCTTCTACCTTTTATCACTTGTGATGTTGTGTGTTTAATGGGATCGATCCCATAACCTTGGCTCTGACACCCATTTACATCTTGAGCTTCTGTAATCCAAGAGTTTCCATGCAGACTTCCATTAAGTGATCTTACCTTTTTTGTTTAGTACAGAAATATGAGTGATAGTTAGTTTTCTTGTCATGCATTTGTATGTTTTCTCTATCAGAGACATTTAGAATAGGATATTTCTGATTCTTTCAGTCTTTCACAATGTGTCTATTACCTCATTCTTCACAGTGGGACAGAAAATGTGATGGGGGTCACTTACTGCTTTAGGAAAGAGCATCATGTGGTCATTGTCATGCCATACATGGAGCATCAAGCTATCGGGGTTAGTGACTGCAATTCTGCTTTTAAGCCACATGATAATAATGATATTGGTAGAATGCAATAACCCAAGTCTTCCATGTAGGAAATAGTTGAATCCCTGACATTTGAGGAAGTGAAGCATTACATCTTCCACCTCCTCAAAGCTCTGAGGCACATTCATAAGTTTGGCATCATCCATCGGGACATCAAGCCAACCAATTTCTTGTATAATCGACAGAGGAAAGAGTATGTATCTGATATTCACATTGCTATGGTTATAGTACAATCTTTATCTGATATACAAACAATAACCCTTATTTAATTACAATAAGAACTTTACTAAGTAATCACGATTATGGCAATGTAATTTTTTGCCATATAGTTTCATTTAATATGAGCTTACAAAAAACTGCATGTAAAAATGAAATTTTAAATATATTGCTGATATGCATCTGTCCTCTCTCAGGTATGCTCTTGTAGATTTTGGTCTGGTGCAGGGCACTCCAGACACCCAGATAGAACTGCTAAAGGTGGTGAAATCAAAAGCTTATAAAGGTGGTGGGTCTTCAGGAATGGTGAAGGATTCACTTGGGAAACAGAAACTTGTGCCTTTTCCACCCAACAACAGAAACCTTGCTGTCCACTCCAGCACTAAAGCACCTGTTAAAAGATCCTGCCCACCCTCACGTTTTAAACACACCAAGGTGTCTGCACTGGTCTATTTATGTATTACATGTTGGTTATGGAAGTTCACACTCTTACCAGATTACCACTTTCACACTTGGTATTTAATTTTGGAAAACCGGTTTATTTTCTTTTTAGCACCATAAAGATATTAGACTTTATTGGACATTTGATGCTTAAAAAATGTGTACAAGAGAAAATAGAAGTCCCAATGTTTTTTTTTTAATAATATATTGTAAACACTAGTGACAAGGAAACTCAAAATATATATTAATAAAATACATTATATTATTATTCTTGTAATAATAAAGTGTTTTTCATGAAGAAAATGTATTTCCTTCCTTTCAAAGGAACTTTTGGAATCACGGTCTATATTCGGAGAAAGAAACTTAAACAACACAAATTCTCAGAAACCCGGCATGGAGAAGGTTGAGGTTAGCATCACTTCAGACTCGCAGCATTTGATGACCTTCAAACATTATTAGATTTCCCTCTCATGTCAACTTGTGTCTCAGGGTCAGCTGTTAAAGCCAAACAAAGAAGAAGCAGTTCCACGCAAAATTGTTTTCACCAAACGGCGTTTAGTCCCTGTGAGAGCTCCGCTGAACAGTCAGAAGCAGAAGGACCCTCCTGTGACTTTGACGCTGAGTGCTCAGAAACCCAAACCACCTGCTGTCTGCCAGACACTCACCTGCAGCTGTTACATGACTGACCGCATCTGCAACATCTGCCTGTCTAGGTACACACTCTTCATCAGCTGAAGTAGTCTTATCATTTGAATTTTCTAGTATGCTCAATGAAGTGCTTTTTTTCTTAACAGGAAACAGCAGGTGGCTCCTAGGGCTGGTACCCCAGGCTTTAGGGCTCCTGAAGTCCTTACCAAGTGCCCCAACCAGGGAACAGGTAAAGCTGACCAACTTATTTAATATTACTTGCATATTTTTATTTGTGGTGTGATTTGTAAATAAAGATGTCCGGTTTGAAAACTCATAATACTAAGAGTCAAGTTTCTATAAAATGCTAAATGATGTTTTGTGTTATGTGTGTTGATAAATCATATCTCTCCACAGCTATTGACATGTGGTCAGCAGGTGTTATATTACTGTCACTGCTGAGTGGCAGGTATCCATTCTTCAAAGCCAGTGATGATCTGATTGCTCTAGCTCAGATTATGACCATTCGAGGATCTAAAGAAACAATAGAGGCTGCCAATAAGTTTGGTATGTTATTGTCTAGACTTTCTCCATTTAATGAAATACATTTTGTCATATTTTATCTATATATTTCTTGCACTTTAAGCTTACGGTATATGATCTTTTTATCTGAATGCAGGTAAATCTGTAGTATGCAGTCAGGAGCTCCCTCATCTAAACCTGAGGATCCTCTGCGAGACTCTAAGAGGTTTGCGAACCTGTGATGATGGGTCACTTCCTGCTGAGTTTCAAGTCTCGCGTCATCCAGCAGATCTAGGCAGTCCAGGTAATAAAGGCTCACTCAGAAGTGATGAAGAGCTGCAGGAGATGGGTTGGTACAAAGTCCCTGATGAAATATATGACCTCCTGGATAAACTCTTAGATTTAAACCCAGAAACAAGGATAACAGCTACTATGGCACTGCAGCATCCACTCTTTAATGACATGACAAATTCATTCATGTAAATTCTATCTGTGAATGTTACATAAAAACACAAATATTTGTAATTTTACTGTACAAAGTTCATGTATTTATGTATTTTTTTTTCTTGCATCACTTTTGAGAATCTGTTTTATAGTAAGTTAATTGTTTATCTTTAGAAGGTGTACAAGTTTGTATCCCATAAATATTTATTTATTTATGGGACTTCTGGACAGGTTTTTTATATTTGAATTAGAAAAATGTTTATTTGAAGCTTGATGGATCATTTCATGTAGCAAAAATGAGAGAACATGAGAACAACATGACCGTCAAGTATTTAAATTCAGTTTTAACCTGCAATGTTCTTGCATAGGTAACAGTATTTATGTAAATGACACACACAAAGATGAACATTTCAAGCTGTCAGCAAATAATAAAAAACATATTTATCATCATGTAACACGATTGACAAATCAAGGTTTTGGTGATGAATTTCAATTTCTACATTAATATCCTAATGTATAAGATATCCTATTATAAGGAATTTTTATTATTTTTCACAGACATAATGTAAGTATTATAATACATACAGCTGAATTCTTTAGTCTATAAAAGAGAGTGATTGTTGCCAGTGTTGAAGGATACAGTGAAATATAGATATGGATAATGTGATGGATTGAACCCAGTCTAGTACTATCAGAAAACGTTCCCTTTTGATCGGTTGTGGGTTCTTTAAGGAATCTGGTATTTTAAGAGGTATGACAACATTAGCTGTATGAATAAAACAGTCTCTTACATCAGGGTCTGACCCTGTTGGGTTCATGACAAAGGTCTGTCTTTAGCTTCAATGATCTCCTCAATTCTTGCCAACACACTTTCTACCAAGTCAAATGTGAAGAGAGCTGACTGCAAAACCTGAGGTAAAACAAAGCCATGAATCATTACATGAGTATAACATTTCCAGAGGGTTGATTAAATGCAAACAATGAATTAAATTCAGCTGCACTGAATTACAAAGGTTCATATTGGTTTATATACAAAAAAAAGCAAGCGTACCCGCATCTGCATTTCTGGTGACATATTTGGTAGATTCTCATTGCCAACGGTTACTGTGCAAGTGGTTGTTTCAGAGTCTGTTAAACACAAAATGGGTCAGCAAACATGGTCGTATAATTTTAAGTCACCTAAAAACACACAATAGTTCCAAATTTACTATAAAATAATAAATCGTGATTTTGTGTGAAAACATTCACAAATTGTTTTTATGTAGTTACCTTTTGAACTGAGCTTCTTATTTTCCTTTGTGCTCTTCAGTTCGGCCTCATAATGCGCTTTAGACATGTTCAGACCAGTGCGTAGCGGCTTCAGATAGTTATCTTCAATCTTATAAAGCTCAGTCCATATTCCTGTCTGTAACATGATGTGATGTTCATATGATCACGAAGTGCGTCATGTTATTAAAGAATGGTATTAGCTTACCTCATTCTCCCATTCTTTATCTCTGATGAGCATGTATCGGAGGAGGTTGAGTGATTCCATGATCCTGTTTCAGTACAGATAACAATTTGCCAATTGCATGTTTTAAAGGGAAAAATTCGTAGTAGGAGGAATCAATAGTTTATAAAGAGGGTGTCACCTGTCCAAGTTTTGCAGAAGGTCTGTTTCTGGTCCTTGTGGAAGGCACAGCACTAGTCGCAGCAGAGGCAGCAGATGTTTACCCAGGAACCAATCATTACCGTTACACGGCTAAAAAATATAATGACAATGGAAGTTCAGTTAATCAGTTTTAATGGATGTTAATTGTTAATCAATACATAGCCTATCATTTATTACCATACCTTAAGGGAAAAGTCAATCTGATTTTTGATGTTTTTGATTATATATCCCTCCACCCCTGCATGGTGACTTGTTTTTAACATGCCTCTGAAAACAGAATATTAAACATTAAGAATATAAAATATTTTAACATGGCTTTTTCATAATAGTGATATAATGTCCAGTAAAGTATGGCACCACCTGATGGCATCAATGTGATAGAGGGCTCACCTGAAGAATTTGTACTTGGCCTCTGTGTTGAATTTGTCAATACTCAGCTGGAACACTTTAAGGCCTTTAGTTCTCTGTGGTAGTATTTGCAGAAAAGAATGTAAAAATCTACAGTAACACAAACACTCTTGTCAATCTGATATTGGAAATGACATCCACTTAAAAGAACTCGCTTACCAAAGTCTGGTCTGGACACAATGTCATAACTTTAACTAGGTTCTGAAAGAAAAACAGAATGTCTTCGAACTAGACACAAATATATAAACCTGTTGTTAAAATGTATAAGTCACAGCAGAATGAAAGAGCTAAGCATTGTTTACCTGTGGAACGCTGAAAAATGTTTTCAGCTCCAACAAATCCACAAGCAGACTGTTATCTTCAACTCCAACAAGACTTTTCTCATATAATTCCTGGTTAAAAAATTAAAAGAATATTGTGACAGTATGCACTAAACGGTTGCCATTTTAATAACCAAAAATGACACTTACTAATCCTTTCTGCAAACGTGATTCTTCAGTTCTGTGAAAAGACAAAACCCAGAACTGAGCTTCATACATACATTCATATTGACATTATCATTTGTTAAATACTCCATCATCACCTGCTTAACAGCAGCTCCACATATTCCATGTTGCATTGAAGAATAAAAACAGGGCTATAAAACATGCAAAAAGATAAATTTTTCAGTTTGATCATTTATAAAGCGTATGTAAATGAGCAGTAATTATATGCTTATTAATATTTCACTGTACCTGAGAACAGCAGGGAAAATGTTCATGCCGATATGATGCACAAAGAGCAGGTGAGACATGCAGGCCAATGACTCCTTTGGATATCTGACCTCCTCTTCAAGAAAGCCTGGCACCTCCTTTCTCTTCAGTATATTACGACTTAACAAATTCAGGAGTGACTCCCCAATATTTGACAAAATAACCTGTAGACATGGAACAAATAAATATAACAGTGGTAAAATACAGAAATAATTTATTTAATAATTTAATAATTTTTTTGTGACTATCTTCCACAAGTTATTAAAGAGGTTACTTTACCAGAATCTCCGAAGCAAATTCTCTCAGAGGGGACTTCTGGAGCATGTCTGGATCTTTTAACCGCACCTCCAGGAGAGGCTCACTTAAACTCTTCATACAGCTGGTTTTAAATAAGAACAACAAATTATTAACACCTCCATCTCCCACATGCTTGTCGATCAACTGCCATGTAAAGCACATTATGGCATGACTACATAATCAGACACCTACAACTTAAGCAGTTCCACCCTGAGCTCAATGTCCTTCGACAGTCTGTTGTTATCCTTGACAACCTCCTTGATCTCTAGAACAAAGGGCTTCACAAATTCTAGAAGAGCTGTGCAGCAGCGACACAAGCCGAATACATCATCTTCCTCCTGCTCTTTGGTGACGGGCACCGGTAGTCTGGCCACCTGACTGAGCAACGTGGACAGAGCCATGCCAACGGACGAGGCCTTCTTCACACCCATCCTCACCAGCACTGTGTAGGGCAGTTGGGGTTTCAAGATTAAGATTTTAGAGTTTATAAAGCATTGAAATTTAAATACAAAAGCGCTTTAAGTATTGAATGAGAGGAGTCCCATTCTCTCGCCACCTCTCTTACTTATATTTAAGGTGAAAATGTTTAGGAATTATGCCACATGAGAACGTTAAAAACATTCACCTTTTTGTAGCGGCTTGAGCAGAAGGGTAACGGCGTCAGCAACAGAACTCGAGTCAGCATCCTCCACCTGCTCCAGCAAACCTATCAGCAGCTCTTTAGGACTACAAACCTGTTTCATAGAACAATATCGCTAAGTTAAAAGCAGCATGGAAACCTCATTTTATTCATGACCAAACCACTCATTACAGTTTCAGAATAAGACGGAAAACACCTCCAGTAGATGTGACAGAATTGCATGACAGTGCGGAAGGTTTTTGTCCTTCTTCAACAGGATCTGTATCAGTGGACCCAGCAGATTCCAGCCCATGCATCGCACAATGTTCTTCAATTTTAAAAGAACAAATGCAGGTTTAAGTTAACAACATATAGCTCTTCGTACAACACAATATAGACAGTATATGTATCCTCCTCACCTTGTTTTTCTCATCAACCAAAATGCTGAGAACTTGGGCACTGTCACCTTGCTCTATGCAGGTTCTTCCTGCAGTAAGGAATAAATCATAGTCCTCGGGTGGGAAGCTTTCATCCTTGATTGCTTGCTAGAAAAGACATAACTGTGAATCCCATAGGTGATACTTTGGGAATATACCAATTCATACATCTATACACACTTACACATCTCTGGACTACATCAGTGAACTGGTCCAGAGCCATCGCTATGGTCCGAAACGTGTTTTAGGATCAAGACTCTGTGTAGTATGAAATGATCACATTTTCATAACGTTTAATATCAGTCAATGAGATATGGATCATATACCGGGACTATAGTGACGTTTTTACGATCAATCATGGCATCTTTAAGAAAAGATGAGAGCAAGTCACCGACAAGCTTTTTTTCGCGATCAAACACAGCAGACCCAAAGGCAATGAAGAATAATCTAAGCTGCATTCATAACCAAAACCCCACAGCTCCACACTGTTTACAAGTTTGTTCAAATGTCAAGCCGATTTTTAAAGCTATTAGCCAGAGCTAAAAAATCTTTGTACGACTGGCGTGCTTAAAATCATCTGTTTCATGCATTGGCGTAGCACTGTATAAGCACGCCTTGCTAATTTACGTTATTGCCTGTAAATTATGTAAAACTATTGATAATATTACAAGACTAAAAAGGCGCATGTACTTACGGCTATATTTTGAATACGCTGCGCCGCATGTTTCTGAACTGCGACGGAGTAAAGTGTGTCTCTGGCGGCTTGCCGTAGAGCTGTGACGTATGCGGAAAAGTTTTTGTTTCGACAGAGGCAGAGTAGAAGCATGGAAACTGGAGAAGTGGCTAGAAACGGCCCGTCTCAAAACCAAAGAAGAAAAGTACGATATAAAGAGTCAAATAAACAACTTTATTAATAACTTTTCAACAATTACATATGTGTCCTCTTTTTTGAATTTTACGTTAGGTGGAAACGGTTCCCAAGCAAGATCAGCTGCAGTTGAAGCGAGACGGTGAGTTGACGCAACTTAGAAAGTGACCTATTCGTCAGATATGGTGACCCATACCCGAAATGTGACCTCCGCATTTAACCCAACCAGTGAATAGTGAACACACACACTTCAAGTCATGAACACACATGCGGTGGGCAGCTAACACTGCAGCACCCGGGGAGCAAACGGGGGTAAGGTGCCTTGCTCAAGGGCACGTCAGTTGTTACCTGCCGGTACTGGGAATCGAACCGACAACCTTTCGGTTACGATTCCGACTCTCTAACCATTAGGCACAACTGCCCCACCACAACTTGTGCTATTAAAATAATATAAGTTCTATTTAAGCCGCGTGGCATCACTGAAAGTAACTGTAATTCATTGTATAGATCAGAGATGAATGAAACTCGATTGAGGGCTGTGTGCCGAAAGTAAACGTTATACCTAACTGTATTATATTGTGGGCTAAAAATCTTTCCATTGTTTCCTGTTCATTATGTGTCACAAAGCACACTATACTGTACCAGCAAATATATTAAATAAAATTCTTCTTTACACTAAAGAAGTGTCAGATTTAATTATCTGTATTAAATTTCCATTTTAACATTCCACTTTAAAAAACGATTAGGCAATTACATTTTCAAGCGGGCCAATGGCTCCTGGTCTATGGGATCTGTGACGTTTTTACGACAAACATTTAAGAAAAGAGAGAAGTCAAAAGCCCTCAAAGAAGCTTGACCCAAAGCATGCAGATGTTAAGCTCCTGGAAACAACACAGAGGAGTTTACAATTGTTAAGTAAGCTTTTAACCATTCAGAGCTAAAAAATCATTATAGACTGGAGTCTGAAATATCTGTTTCTGCTGGCTAGCACATCACTCCTGCTAACTACAAAGCCTGTAAACGGTATGTAAACTTGATGTGTTCAAATAAACTCGCATGTAAGGCAATTTTGATATACATATTTCTAACTGACTTTAATAAATCTCAGGCCTACCCAACAGTTAAAATTCACAGACCAATAGAGCATGAAACGAGAAGGTAGAAACGGCCGTGGCTAAAACAAAAAAAAAACAAAAAGTTTGTCAAATCCTTTATTTATTTTATTTTTCTCTTTTGTGAATTTCTGTAAAGCCCCAAAGTTTAGAGCTCCAGTTCAAAAACTCCACTTTGGCTAGAAAGGAAGGGTAATGGTGTTACCCGAAGTATTGAAGTAAAAATAATAGTAAAAATATTAAGTATCAAATGCGGTGGGCAGCTAACACTGCAGCACCCGGGGAGCAAACGGGGGTAAGGTGCCTTGCTCAAGGGCACGTCAGTTGTTACCTGCCGGTACTGGGAATCGAACCGACAACCTTTCGGTTACGATTCCGACTCTCTAACCATTAGGCACAACTGCCCCACCACAACTTGTGCTATTAAAATAATATAAGTTCTATTTAAGCCGCGTGGCATCACTGAAAGTAACTGTAATTCATTGTATAGATCAGAGATGAATGAAACTCGATTGAGGGCTGTGTGCCGAAAAGTAAACGTTATACCTAACTGTATTATATTGTGGGCTAAAAATCTTTCCATTGTTTCCTGTTCATTATGTGTCACAAAGCACACTATACTGTACCAGCAAATATATTAAATAAAATTCTTCTTTACACTAAAGAAGTGTCAGATTTAATTATCTGTATTAAATTTCCATTTTAACATTCCACTTTAAAAAACGATTTTAGGCAATTACATTTTCCCCAAGCGGGCCAACTTTGGCTCCTGGGTCCTAGTTTGGGCACCTCTGTTCTGTTTACAATGTGTCCGAGTTTGACTTGAACTAAACATTTAATGAATGAAACTCGATTGAGGGCTGGTGTGCCGAAAAGTAAACGTATAACCTAACTGTATTATATTGTGGGCTAAAAATCTTTCCATTGTTTTCCTGTTCATTATGTGTCACAAAGCACACTATACTGTACCAGCAAATATATTAAATAAAATTCTTCTTTACACTAAAGAAGTGTCAGATTTAATTATCTGTATTAAATTTCCATTTTAACATTCCACTTTAAAAAACGATTTTAGGCAATTACATTTTCCCCAAGCGGGCCAACTTTGGCTCCTGGGTCCTAGTTTGGGCACCTCTGTTCTGTTTACAATGTGTCCGAGTTTGACTTGAACTAAACATTTAACTGATGTTATACAGAAGAGAAGCTCTTAAAGAGACCCTCAGAGAGAAGCTTGAACTTGAGCGCAAAGCACTGCAGATTGTTGAGAGGCTCCTGGAAGACAACTTGACAGAGGAGTTTCTCATCAATTGTGTAAGTATATTTAGCTTTTATACCATTCAAGTTCAGCTTTCATAATTATTTACAGTCATTATAGAGTCTTGAAGAGTTCTGAAGAGTATGTCCTGTCTTTTTCTGCTGTAGCTATGGCACATCACTCCTGCTAACTACAAAGACACTGTGGAAGAACGGTCCATTGCTAAACTGTGCGGATATCCTCTGTGTTCAAATAAACTCAGCAATGTAAGAGCAATTTCTGATCTAATGACATATTTCTTTAACTTGTACTTTAATAAAAATACATTACAGGTCCCTACCCAACAGTTTAAAATATCCACCAAGACCAATAAAGTCTATGATATCACCGAGCGAAAGGTATGAAACTATTTTTTGTTGCTTTTACTTGTTTTGGCTGTTTAATAACTAATTAAAACAGAAACAAACAAGTTTGTCAACATTTCCTTTTGTATTTATTTTATTTTTCAGTGCTTTTGTAGTAATTTCTGCTACCAAGCCTCCAAATGTTTAGAGCTCCAGATATCAAAAACTCCACTTTGGCTCAGAAAGGAGGAAGGGTAATGTGTGTTACGTATTTGATTGAAGTATTGAAGTATGAAAATAATCAGTTATAAAATATTATTAGTATCAAAATAAATGTCATAGAGTTTTTATATTTTATAAACATGCCCCTCACCTTTTTTAAGGCCTCCTGAGATTAAGCTGATGAAAGAAGGGGACAGGTACGTATGAAGAGTTTGAATTTAAGATATATAAAAGATGTTTTGCAGTATAAAATAATCCTTGAAAGTGAAGGATTGTAACTGTATGAAATCAAATAAACTTTCTATATCTCACAGAGGCATATCAGGGCAAGAAGTAAAGTTGGTTCACAACCCTATAACAGAAGCCGACGTTGAGAACCCTGTCCAAGATGTTGCTGAGCCTTCGAGGGATTCGCCTCCCTTTGGTCAGAGTGATGGCAGTGACATTGAGCAGGACTTTGTCTCCAGTGTGGTTTCCAAGCATCATAAACATACAAGGGTACACTGGGGTCAACTGCCCAAAAGAGATGGACATAGTGATCGTGATGGGCCAAGCAGTGAAGAAAATCAAACTGCATGTCCTGAAAGACCAGCCAGCAAAAGTATTGTTCAAAATAGATATCCACCACAGAAGGACCCAGAAGCATCCACCACAGAAGATTACTGTCCACCTACAATGGATAAAATCACATCTGTTGAAACCGATGTTCAAGGAACTCTGGAGCTCTTGAAACATTGTAGTCTAGAGGACAGTCACACTGTTAGCCATCAAGAAACTGTTGTCCCTTCACAGCCCGAGACTGAAAACACCATCCCTGCCTCAGATAGCCTAAACATTACTCAGGTGGGCATGAGTAAGAGAGGAGCAGCAGGCCTCAAAGGTCTGTTGAAGGATCATAATAAAGCTAAATCAGCTCCAAAATCCATCAATCTGTGTCTGGTAGAGCATCTAAGAGAAACATTTATAGGTTGGAGAACTGAGGAAACCATGAAATGTCTTTATGGTCCTGGTTACACCTTAGAAACAGAGTCTAAGGTACAGCAAGTGGAAGACAGTGAAGAGGAACTGGATGAAGATGACCTGGATGATGCAGAGATGGAGCAAAGTTTAAGACAGTCGGGTGGAGGTGCGGCCAAACCCAGTGCACCATCTCCTGATTTTAATATGTTGCGGAAAGAGACCGAGCAGCTGGAGCTGAGAGTGAAGGAGTTTTATAAAGGAGTTTGTGTCCTGCCTGAGGAGCTTGAGACTGATTCAGTCAAAGAAAGAGTAGACACAGAGGTGAGAAAATTCAAATGACATTGAATGTCTTTTGTGTCTCTGATCACTGACTGTAACATTTACACATTCAGCGCTGGCAAAAATGCAGCTTACAGCATTTTTATTGATAAAAATCTTAAAAAGGTAGATGGGGTCATGGCACATGAGGTTTTTATAGTTTTGTTTTCAGTTTTATGGTAGTTTTATCAATTTTAATTATTGTCAGAGGCCTCGTGGCGGTTGGGCGACCCGAGTTTGATTCCTATCTCATGGTCTTTTTCCCATCCTGCCCCCTTCTCTCTTCCACTTTGCTTCATGTCCTCTTTCTCACTGTATTCTACAACTAAAATTAAATTTGTATTTATTTTTATCATGGGAAGTTTACTTTTGTTAAGTGCTTTTCTTTATTCCTATTAATAATGTTATTGACTCAATTTATACTTCTAACAGTTTAGTTTAATTTTTTCATAAAATATTTGGGCTGATATTTTATTTGAATAGAATTAACAAAAATGTTGGTAACACTTTACTTAAAGCCTTTATGTATAATGCATTATAAATGGTTATTAAAGGCTATAATGCATTATTATTGTTCATAATGTGCGTAACTTGTGATACATTATATGTTGTTTTAAAGAATTATAACCAAATTTAAAATCACAGTGTTATAATGTATTATCTGTGGTTACAATTATTCATGACACATTATAAAGTACATTACAAGGCATAATTAATACATTAAAACTACATTCATAATGCATTATACATAAATGCTTTAAGTAAAGTGTTACCGAAATGTTTTTATAATTTTTAGTTTTAAGAAACTGTAATAACCTTGATCTGAGGGAATATTAGTGTACTTTTGATTTGCCAAAAAGTTTATCTTTCTCTGAAGTAAATGCAGTTTGGTGTTTTGTAATGTATTGCAGTGACATATTATTAAGCATAATGTCTGCATAAGTGTCATAAATATTTGTTGTGGATATTGCATGCACCTTGTTGATTTAGTCTGCAGTTACTGTGCCGGTCCTGTTGTGGGTGCTGCATCCAAGCATGTTGGACATCATCATTTAACAAATGAATCGAATTAATTTTGTTCTTCATTAATTTGATCCTGCAGGGAAGTGGAAAGGATCCCCTTCTTCCTTTAGTAGATTCACATGCACAGCACCTGATCCAGAAGCGCATAACTGTGGAGAAGCTGAGCAGGAGGTCTGTGTTATTAAGCAATTTGTGAATCAGTGTTTGTAATACTAACTTGTTTGGACACTTAAACATTTTGTCTTCGCTGATTTTATGTACATGTTTACATTAACAACATGACTTGAAGTGCATTTGAGATATACATTACTTTGATTGTTCCCTGGGACTACAAATATTGCAGAAGAGAGAGATTTTTGCTTAAAGTCATCAAAACTTCCTTACCTCATTCAGTTTGATATTTAACCTTACCTCCTTGTGTCTTCCCAAAGTATGAGAGATGTTCTGGGACCCCTGCGCTTAACAGTGAATGATGTCATCAATGACATCAATAATTTGGTCAGGACTTTCAGGTGAGCTACGTACTGACTATTTTGCAAAAGTTACATACCATTGCTTATTAGTAGAATTCTGTGGTTTTCCTGTGTTCTTGCAGTTCACCTTTCCAAACAATGATGTTCAATATAAAATCAGTGGTTGTCTATCAAATAGTCCATAGAATTCTTTCTCCCTGAACTATGAGAATTGAAGTTTCACGGATCATAAATTGTAATTGGTCATAGAGGTGGTGTCAACAGGAAGTAGTGTGTCACACTATGAACGTGATTTACCATGTTACTGAAGGGGCACTTCACCCTTGGATTGAACCTGCTTCCAGGAATTCTGTTTCTTCTGTTGACAGCTACCAAATTCGAGCGCCTCGTCTACAAAGAGACACAGATTAAAGCCATTTGACTTTGATATTGCTGTTTATTTCCCTATGTAGTGCAAGTCCTTATGACTGGCGTCCACTTGGAACAGGGTTTCCATATAGAAACATATAAGTGTATTTTTACTAATGATGGCAGTAATTGTTCTTTTTTATTCTAGGTTCACAAACAAAAATATCATTCACAAAAACCCTGAATGGACTTTAATTGCAGTGGTTCTTCTTTCAGTGTAAGTATCAAATCAAGAATGTTCAATACAGTAAAACATACAATAGATGTCTACATTTGCTTAAGAAAATGTGAGTCTTTCTTCTTCATGTATAACTCGTCACCACAATGCGAGGGTGTGGTAGGTGGTTTCTGGGTGGATGCTGACTGATCTTAAAATAAGAGTCTGAAGTCTATATGATATTCCACTCTCTACATATGGTTTGGTACATATGTCTCCATCAGTGTTGCTTAAGTTTATCACCATCCACATTCACGTTAATCTGATCGCTAGAAAGAATAGAAAACCTGTCTGCAAAAAACCTCACATTTTTGAGGCGTCACTAATGTCCATAGCACAAATGGTGTGCATGGGATGGATGAGTCACAAGGTTTGATCAGAGCAATAGAGGGAACAAAACACGTTTTCGGATTGTTAGGCTAATGAACTACAACTGCTTGGTTTTTCTCCATTGCTCGCGCACGAGAAAGTGCCACATGTGTTGGTATTTGTCATTAGAGGTCAGCCCGAATGTTCCCCAACCCAAGCTAACATGTACTCATATAAAGGCTCAGATTATTGCTATTGCAGATAATGCTTTGGGTTTATCTGATGACGGCTGTTGATTGGGGCTTTATGGCATCTCGGTGGCCTGCTGTGCTGTGACAGTGAAAGTATGTGGAAGGGAGATGAACAGCTGGAGGGCCTGACTTTAGCGGGAGTGGGCAGGAACAGTGCTGAGGAAATCAGGGAGCATTGTTTTCTCTACAGGATCACACACTCTCCAAAGCCATAACATTTGTGATTTATGTCTGTGTGTATATGATTTGCTTTTTTCCAAGTTAATGTTTGTCTAATTGATAAAGATTTGTGATTATAATGAGGATGTTTCGAATAATGCAATTGGCAGACGGTTTTATCCAAAGCCATTTAGAGCGAATACACACCACATGTTTTCCCTGGGAATCGAACCGATGACTAGCACCATATTCCTTCAGTTGAGATGCAGCTTCTGATTTGTCTCCTATTATGCTTTTAGGGTTGGAATTGCTGTAACTAGTAATGTTGCACTCATAGGATTGCCAACTTTAAAATGTTGCCTTGCAATTCTTAGTAAAGAAATCAGGAAATTGATTTCAAGTAGTAAAATGTATGTGTGGTAGAAATGGCAACACAATCATGTTTGTACTCTGCCAGATGGTGTGTATGACTTCCCTCAGGTTTATGAACGCTTGACAGAGCTACTAAACTCTGAGGAGAGTTCCGTGCTGCTCCCTGTCTGTGTCAACATGAGCTGGTATCTTATCACGGCCTGATTGCCGTGGATCCGTGATGTTGCAGTAACAGCATGGGAAACATTCCACCTGAAGAGCCATCACACAAGCCAGAGTAAACCACTCCCTGTTTAAAGATCTGCCTAAAAACACAGCTCTGATTTATTATTGACTGGCTACATGATTTTGGTTTGGAGTTTGTTCGTCTAAAAACTGTTTTGTTTGTTCACGTTCCATGCGAGCAAGTGAATATGGTTCAGCTGGTTAAAGAGAGACCCCCTCCCATACATGTTTTATGTGTATGCTTTTAACATTTCATAAACTAAAATAGCATGCCAGATGACATGTCCGATGTGCTAATATGTTTCTATACGACATAAGGGTTAGAGAGAACTGCTGACAACCAAAAATGTTTTTATTTTCATCATCTTGAGTATGATTGTTACATTTATTTGTGTAATAACCCTCAATGTTTGACATCTTTAATACAACAAATAAGTAGTTTGATGTTGCTTTATTTCACAGGCAGTACTGTATTGCTTTATTTTGCAGGCCAAGCTATTCTGACAATAGAGACGAGTAACCCACTGTGATCTGTAGAGCATGGCAAACAACGTCTTAATATAGCAAAACGTTTATTTAAAACGTGTTGAGTTTTATGATTTTTTGATTCAATAATCTCAGTCTGTTTTAGGCAGCGTGTTTTTGTTTGCTCATCTTCATTAGGTTTCGGGGCTCATTTGAGGCTTTCAATCTGTTTATCAGCAGAGAGCCTGTTATTTTCCCCTCATGAATAATTTGAATCCGCACTTCTCTCTGCCTTATGTCAGGTGTGCCACTGGCCTGTGGTCTTTTGTGGAGAGCAGTTAAATAATAGATAAAGCAAGAGAAACAGTAGAACAGGTTGAATCCGAGCTGCCGCAATAACCCATTTTCCTTTTAGGCAAAGATCTATGGATGAGTGACCTCTAAAAACCAGTTCAAGCACGTGTTTAGGTTTTTCCAATTTGCATTTAGTTATTATTTCATGGAAAAGTTCGTTTGCTCAAGAGTTTTTTTTCATACTGTTGTGTTCCGAGGTAAAGAGAGTACGTCAGCAAGTCTGCCTTTGTAAGGAATTATCTTGTAAGCTCCTCCGTCAAATGATACTTTCTTAAATGAATCTTGAGTGTGTGTTAGGTGTTTTCATCAAATTTTGTCGAATTAATAGTTATGATCCATGGCAGTGCTGATAAACCCTGTTTGTTTTGTAGGTTAACAGAAGTGTCACCACTGTTGAAAGAGTCCCTGGCAAGTCCATCATCAGTTGAATACATCTCCTCTTTGATGAGAGAACTGAAACTGAATGATAAAGATCTGCACAGTCTTGTGTTGCTCTTCAAACCCCAAATCATTTTACAAGCGTAATGTACAGCATCAAAGATTTACAATTTAAAATAAATGCCAGCTTGTTGCACTGATTACATGAGTCGTTTGTTGTCTCTCTAAACTACACTGGATTGACTATTAATTTATTATTTATTATTAAATGTGTTCTTATTTTTATACACTAAAAACAGTTGTGTTAAAAACAACACCTTTTGTGTTACTTTTAACTCAACTTGTGTTGTCGCTTTCATTAATTGATGGTAAATAAATGTTAAAATGGCACATTTTGGCAAATTATATATTTAAAAAATGTCCCATATCCAAATGAAATAATTGATTTTTAAGGACCTGGATATTGGCACTGTAATGTGAAAAGGGTATTTTGCATATATATTTTGACAAAAATGTTTAGTTTGAAATGCAAACAGTAATGCTTTATAAAATGTCATGTTGTCTGAGATTGCTTTAAATCTGGTTTCAAGTGAAAAACATGCATAGCAGTGCAAACCATTTTTGGTTCCCCAAAGATGAACAAAAAATAAACTACTGAACAAAAATCTGCATGCTGCAATTACTTGCAAATAAATATTTTTTCACAAAATTTCAGTCCCATGACCTTCATTGGACATCTTCTAAAAACCATTTCTTTCTTCCTGATAATCTAAAGAACCTTTTCCATTACTTGTGAATAGGGTTCTTTATGGAACAATTCAGCCCAATAGCATTGTGAAGCACCTGTTTTTAAGAGTGATGTTTTCCTTTAATAAAACCCCTTATTCAGTGTAGGCCTAATACAAATGAATGGTGTAAGTCAAAATGTTGTTAAAAAAAAGAGAGTACTTTTTCATCAGTTTATTCGTGTTTGCAGAGGAAAATATTATTTCACATCTTATAAAATGCAGCAATAATTTAAGCAAATAATAAAAGCACACAACAAAACCATCTATTCTACAGCCTAGTGTCACATGTGCAAACAAAAATATTGTCTATATTGTCCTTTAGCCTCATTTTAGACCATGCTGCGTTTCTTTGTGTCTCCTCAAATCTACTTTGCGCTGAAAGCCTTTGCCGCACAGCTCGCATCCGAACGGCTTGAACCCGGTGTGTTTTCTGCTGTGTGTGATGAGGTTTGAACTCTGACTGAAGGCCTTGCCACACACTTGACACTTGTGCGGCTTTTCGCCTAAAAAGAGAGAAAGAGTAGCTTTAGTCAAAGCAAAAGTTGTTTTTTTTTTTAGAAAATGCATGCGTGAGCCAAATGCAATGGGGTTGCCTATAAGAAAATGCAATACAGACTATAAGCAATAAGCCAAATTATAGCCTATTTTATTAATTCATTTCATTTGTAGGCTATAGCACCATAATTTTACTCAGAATATAAATCACCTGTGTGAATGAAAGTGTGTTTCTTCATATCTGATTTCTGATGGAATCGTTTGCCGCAGTACTGACAGGGATATGGTCTCGTGTCAGAGTGGATGAGAAGGTGCGTGGACAGAGTGGACGACCTCTTGAAGCTTTTGTCGCAAATTTTGCAACTGAAGACTCTTTCCTGCGGAAAAAATAATAATAATTAGCAGGAGTTCCGAGGTTTATAGTATCCAAATGTAATGTGAATGCAAACCTACTTGTGAATGGACAGCTTTGTGTTGTTCCAGACTAACCGCGTGACCGAACGTTTTGCCGCACATATCGCATGCGAAAGGCCTCGTGCCACTGTGTGATCGTCGCACGTGAACCTCTAACCCATGAGGGGTCGAAAACACCTGTTTGAAAGAATAACAGAGTTTATTATTATCTGCCAAAACCACAACTGCATTTTATTCATTATTTTAATTGTAATTTAGGAAGTATTGGAGAATAGGGTTATGTGCTGCGTAGCCTATAGCCAATGGTTTGGACAGTCTTGAATGTAGGTTTATAAATAAATGTTTGAAAATAGTTTTGTATACAAATATTATGTGTGCCTGGGTTTGAATTTCTTTTTATTTATTCATTTATGAATGGTTTGGCTCAAGAAAAAGAAACCAGCATAGGCTACTCTGTTTATAAAGCATCCCTGCTGGCACCTCACCTCAGAAGTGGGTGTTAAAAAATAAGATTTATTAAACATTTCGGTGACGAATGTTTTTAACGTGCTAATGTTTAACAATTGTTTTATTGTGATCTTATTTGTACTTTTTTATTGTTATTAACATTTAAATGTGTCCAAACCTTTGACTGTCGTAGTGTTAATAACACAAAATCGTTAGCTAAACAAGAGACATTTTGATGGTTTCTACCTTAGTGCATTTTATGCATTTGTACGACTGGTTTAGCTGAAGTCGAGTGCATAGGATATTGGATTCTGAATCAATCTCTGATCCTTTAGTTGACAACTTGAAGTCTGCGTAAAAGCTACTATCCAGTACGTTAGTGTTCAGAGATCCATAGTCCTGGTAAAATCGTCCGGATTGATTTGGTTCAATGAGGCGGCGGGAACCTGGTCTTCTTTCTATGGTATCATAGACCCCCATTGATGTCTCTGAATCCACAGAAAGAGGGACTCGGTTGCATGATTGAATGAGATGCCTGAGGTCGGATGTTGAAGGGGCCCAAACATACGGACGGAAAGTCATGTCGAAAGGCTGAGAGTCGTCTGGAGAAGGCACCGGGAATTTATCCAAATCTGTAAAATGTATTAGTAAAGGAATGCGTAAGAAGGAGTGCTGTGCATAGGTGCTATATAGCGTAATATGAATGAGCCCAGACGTAAAGTCGCGTAATGAAAACTGCCAACCTGGAGAGTCTCCAATAGGTCTCCAAAAGTCCTCATAGTCCGATGCGCGGTCACACACACTGCCCTCACAGCTCAGAGGCGACTGCTGGGACGAATGATCCGCGGTACACACCATGCTGGCTTTAGGGGAATAGTTGCCCGGATCCTTGCCAGCCGCATCCACTGCGCTCTCAGAGACTTGTACCATTTGACTTTCTAAACGCAAGTAGAAGTCACAGTAGAATCCAAAAGGCATTATATACTTTTATTGCATAGATTGCTTAATAATTGACATGTTATATAAATGTTTACGTTATTAAGAGTTCATACCCTGGCATGTGAAAAGTTTCTCAATTTGGATGTAGTTGTCGTCCAGATAACGGGGTTGGTGATAACTGTGCGCCCGTTTGCTCTTCACCAAAAACGACCTCGGCATGTTTACTCTTCAGGTTCAGGGTCACCATTCACTGCGCTCCAATCCTACCAAAAAAAGTTCATTTGAAGACCGGTGTGAATAAAGACACCTGCTCCTTACCGAACGACAGGTCTGGAAAATCTCTGTATCACCTAGCGTTTTGCAATCTAAACCTCATAAACCAACGCAAAGCGATTTCAAGTTAAGGCGCCCACTGTTATTGTGCTCTCTGGGCAACTTGATCTCAAAGCCTTATTTAGTAAACCGATCCTCATTCTGCATGAGATATCAGCATCACGTCACCGATGCACACACCAGGTCCAGGTAACAGACTGGAAATGGAGACCAGGGTATTATTGCCAACACTGTATAACTAATTGGTTTTGTTCTGGTCCGTAATAACCTGATGTCGATGCTAAAACAACATTAAGTTCGAACTCAATTAGATTATAATCTTTCAATTAATATTCTATTTGCACTGGTGAAATATTGACCAACAGGCCTAAAATGATCAATTTATGTCTGTCTCTCGAACAGATGGTATTTGTATAATTATTAGATTTCTTGGATTATTTCGAGCAATATCTAGAATGGCTTAGAATACATTACTATAAATTAATTTGATTTAGCCTATACTTTTTATACAACATGCACAACATTGCAGGCTACTGAAGCAAATAGAGTCCAGTATTGATCAAAAACAACAACTTTTTAAAACTACAAAAAACGTTCAATAATAAATGTACGCGTTGTCTTCGTCTCATGGTTCAACAGACTAGATTTGAGTAAATGTGGGAAAAACTTCTTCGCACCGGCTGTGAGTCCAGATAGCGCTTGAATCCTATATTAACATGTTTGTCCACAAATCTGACATGCACAATCGCATACATAACAACTCTTGTGCAAAATCTAAAAACTGACTCTTTATCCAAACTGAACAAGTAAGCTGCGTCTTAAGGAAAAGTTTTGGTGACAGCGAACCTGTGTCCTCGCATAATGCCATCAGAAATCAAATAGCCTAATAACGCAGCCCCCTTAAAGTTTGTTGCATGAAACGCATTGATCCTCATTGAGCTCTGTTGATAACTTCACACTCACCTGTTGCGCTGTGTTAATGTGCTCCGCTGGAGATGACTGCTGCGCTTTGAGCCTCAGCAGCCTAAACACTCGCCTTAAATAGTTCTTAACTTCCTGAATGACTGTGTTTCATCATGTACGACAAACGCATTTCTACAGGTAGCCTCGAACTACAAAACCTTGTGGATATAAACGAAATTAAAACAGAAATCATGATTTTATAAACTGCATCATATAGTCTTCTAAATATTTTGAAAGCTCTAAATCAGATTAGGATTTTTCTTGTTTGTGTAGGACGATTTTAAATTTGACCTAGGTGTGGTTTCTGCAATTGTTCTTCCAGGAATAACATCTCAGCCAACGCTGGGTGTTATATATATTTTTTTTTCACTTTTCATGTTATGAGAAACCATCACAAATGTGACGTATCAAATGTGATAAGTTGAAAAACTAAACTTCTGGTTCATTCTGAGCTTGTGTTTGTAAAATGAGTCTTTTCATGTTGTGCAAGCCATGTGAACAGCACTTTCTTTTTGACAATGCTATGTGGCCAAACAATAATGAACCAGACGGCACGGTTAACTGGTTACAATAGGAGGAGGTCTTCCGTTATCTTTGTAATCAGCTATGCTCATCGTGAACCTCCAAGCCAGGGCTTCTGGTTGTAAATCTATAAAACAGTGGAGTGCTACAAATCACATGGAGGCAGACGTGTTGAGAGGTGCTAAGAGTTTCCTGGCCATTGTGTGGCTATTTGAGAAAATGTTCTCTCAATAAGCAGAAGTTTTGGTATCAGAGGGTTCCACAGCACGCATGTGTGACCACGCTTGAGATGACTTGTCAGTGACCAGTGAATTTTCATAAAGACGACTCTTTATTTATTAAGGTTTTATTTTGGTGTATTGCAGAAGCACATTACAATATAATTAAGCTATCGCTGCGTACATAGTACGATTGAATCTGAAATCTGTAGTCTTACAGGAAGATTTAGTCTCATTGGTGCACCACCTCGGCCTGACAAGGCGTGTATGTGGCTAGCAAGTTTACATCTACATTGAGAAAATCTTCATATTGTGCTTCAGTCCGCAGAATAAATGCAGAAATGTTTTTGAGATCTCATGCAATAGTCTTGTCTATTGTTTAGGTCAGTCTTTTAAGTGCATTTATAAGTAACTGAGACAAAAAATTACATTTACATACATTTTCATATTTGATATCATACTTGGTGGATGCAATTGTGCATCACAAACGTACTGTACTACGAATTTTCCAAGCAAGCTATTTTGCTACCTGTAAAGCTAAGGATATATACAGTGCTAGACATTGTAGTTCAAGTAGCAGAACTGATGTTGGATGTACGTTCAAAAGTCAAACATACTTGAGTTTTTAACTCTGTGATCTGCTTTTGAAGATTTGCAATGATGGCCATGTCTTTTGCATCTTCTCTCTGCTTTTCTTCAGGGTTTGGCTGGAAAAAAGTAACCGTCTCATTAAATCAATGGCGTCAAATACTGAAAGAGTATTAAGGTCACAGCTTAATACATCAAGTGCAATCTCTTGCATCAAATCAGTCAGAGAGGCTAATAGGGACTAGAATAAATCAAATAAAGATGTATTATTATTACAACATCCTATAACAGGTAAAAACAGTGTACAATCATTCATATTTGAATAAAAATGACCAAATTCCAGAAATCTGGTTCAATGGTTTGTGTCTTCTATCGTTAATGTGTTTTACATGCAAACAAACTTTTGAAAAGACTGTCACAAAACACAAAAAAATCTAACATCTAAATCTAACTCTAACCATTAGGCCACAACTTAGTTCTACAAACTTGAGACTCACTTGACTCAATTTTTAATTAGTAATCATATAGGACTGTAAAGAGGGTTGTCCTGTAGTAAAACCTTTTTAGCGTGTGACAGCCTTCAAGAATGGCGTCACATTTCTAACAAGTGCCGTGAGGAGTTTCTTGCTAGATCTCGCATCCCGCATCCTTTTTTTGGCAAGAATGAGAGAAATCTTGTCATCACTTATTGGCAAAACTGTCACAGTGTGGCTTTGCACACTTATTGACATGCACAGCATGTTTAAATAATCGTGCAGTGGTCCTCAAACTTGCCCGATGTACACAGTTTCTGTGGGCAGCACTGTTACTAGCACATCTTCAGAGTCTCATTGGACGGCATCTGGAGACAGGATGACGGGACATCAGGTCAGTGCTCCATTTTTAGGTGTCAAAGAGGCGGATATATACGGAAGGTCTTAGCGTGGGTTGGGAAATGATGTTGTTGTCCACTTGGAGCAGTTATGAATCGGTAGAATATGAAGATTACTCTTGTTTTAGGTTATGACTACATTTAAGAGTAACACAAGATTTGAGTTGGATCACTGTGTCATGGCCGTGATACTCAATTGTACTCTGTCCTTACGCTAGTAAGGCTAGTATAAAGAATAAATCCATTCTCTTTTAACGTAAAGTAAAGACACGATACAGGCCGAGTGTAATTCTCCTATAGCACAGCACACAGTGTAAATGTGTCAAACCTCTTCTTCACAGCATGAACAGGAAACCAGTGACAGACTTAAACAGACAGTATCACCACGGCAATAGATTCGGCTCTTTTCGAAACCTCTGAAACACTTTTCTTTTATCACAGCCATTCTGGTTTCTCTGCATTTCTTTAAAGAGTATGTGATTGAAATAACTGCATAAAGCAGCGGATAATGGTTTGAGGTTTTAGGTTCACAGTGCATCAACTTTGTCTAACAACTCACGCATGGCCCCTTTTTAAAAATACGACGGGGCGCCTGTGCATCCCTAGAATTGTTCACACTTTTACAATTATGGGCCTAACGAAACAAATCTAAGAATTTATTTCACTACACAAGCAGTTTCTCTTTCATGTGCACACCCACAGTTCACATGCAGATTATAAGAAACAAACACCAATCTAATTTAATCAGACAGGTCCACTTGTCACCAAAACCACAGAAAAGCAGACAGAGAACATGAGGTGTAGGGCTGATTACATATACAGGTTATCTGATAGTTTCTCACTCGAACCAACTCAACCTCAAACCACTGGCAACATTTCTGTCAGCTGCAGATAAAGAGAGGTTTTTAATTTAGAGCAAAATGTGTGCATTGGAATCAAACTGCTGGGCAGTTTTTGTGCATATGGTCAAATCAAACATCTTCAATCACAATATAATGTTATGAGAAACCATCACAAATGTGACTGTATCAAATGTGATAAGTTGAAAACTAAACTTCTGGTTCATTCTGATTGCTTGTGTTTGTAAAATGAGTCTTTTCATGTTGTGCAAGCCATGTGAACAGCACTTTCTTTTTTGACAATGCTATGTGGCCAAACAATAATGAACCAGACGGCACGGTTAACTGGTTACAATAGGAGGAGGTCTTCCGTTATCTTTGTAATCAGCTATGCTCATCGTGAACCTCCAAGCCAGGGCTTCTGGTTGTAAATCTATAAAACAGTGGAGTGCTACAAATCACATGGAGGCAGACGTGTTGAGAGGTGCTAAGAGTTTCCTGGCCATTGTGTGGCTATTTGAGAAAATGTTCTCTCAATAAGCAGAAGTTTTGGTATCAGAGGGTTCCACAGCACGCATGTGTGACCACGCTTGAGATGACTTGTCAGTGACCAGTGAATTTTCATAAAGACGACTCTTTATTTATTAAGGTTTTATTTTGGTGTATTGCAGAAGCACATTACAATATAATTAAGCTATCGCTGCGTACATAGTACGATTGAATCTGAAATCTGTAGTCTTACAGGAAGATTTAGTCTCATTGGTGCACCACCTCGGCCTGACAAGGCGTGTATGTGGCTAGCAAGTTTACATCTACATTGAGAAAAAATCTTCATTGTGCTTCAGTCCGCAGAATAAATGCAGAAATGTTTTTTGAGATCTCATGCAATAGTCTTGTCTATTGTTTAGGTCAGTCTTTTAAGTGCATTTATAAGTAACTGAGACAAAAAATTACATTTACATACATTTTCATATTTGATATCATACTTGGTGGATGCAATTGTGCATCACAAACGTACTGTACTACGAATTTTCCAAGCAAGCTATTTTGCTACCTGTAAAGCTA
This sequence comes from Oreonectes daqikongensis, assembly GCA_026939265.1. NCBI lineage: Eukaryota > Metazoa > Chordata > Actinopteri > Cypriniformes > Nemacheilidae > Oreonectes > Oreonectes daqikongensis. Next base: position 7,419,155 of record JAOTQM010000040.1, on the reverse strand, counting down.
AGGATATATACAGTGCTAGACATTGTAGTTCAAGTAGCAGAACTGATGTTGGATGTACGTTCAAAAGTCAAACATACTTGAGTTTTTAACTCTGTGATCTGCTTTTGAAGATTTGCAATGATGGCCATGTCTTTTGCATCTTCTCTCTGCTTTTCTTCAGGGTTTGGCTGGAAAAAAGTAACCGTCTCATTAAATCAATGGCGTCAAATACTGGAAAGAGTATTAAGGTCACAGCTTAATAAGAAAATATAATAAAGTACTAAAATGTATTAAATTGGAGTAACATTCATTGATTTGAAATCAGGTCTTAAGTCATTTGCTTGCTTTCTTCAACCACTATCATGCCAGACTAGCTCATCCGGTGGGGATGCCTTGCACAGCGACATGAATACAAGCAAAGGTCTGTTTCTCATAACTGCAAAGTGAGATACAGTTTTGCAGTTTTTTTGCAAAATCACTTCTGCATAAATAAGCTGAGAGACAAGTGTGAAGCGTGGAGCAGCTCTCAGAGTGTGAACTACGCTGGCATATGAAGGACCGGTCAGCAAAGTGAGAAAGATGTTATCATTACTTTGCTTCTAACAAAAGCGGAAGAGACCGGTTCCTTTAAGCATGTCTGGGTGATAAACAGATCTCAATAGACAAGTCATTGTGTGATGATGAAATGAATTGGTAACTGATCATAGTTTTAATAGTCTCATGCATGAGCTTTACATTTCACAGAGCTCAGACATTTTCGATGAAAAAATGCTTTATTCATCTTAGTTAATAGTCAAATGCTGAAATAATAAATCGATTTCTCATTTTTCAAGTGACCACTGAATGACTGTTTCCAATTTAATAACATTTTTCTTGTTATTTTCTTGTTTTATTACTTAAACAAGTATGAGTTGTGCTGGTATACATTTAACATATCATCATTTACTCACCTTTGAGTTGTTTCAAATCTTTATGAATGTATTTGTTTTGATGAACACAGAGAAAGATTTTTGATTGAATGCTTGTAACCAAACAGTTCTTGGACCCCATTGACTACCATAGTAGGAAAAATTACTTTATAATCTTTTGTTCTGTTGAACACTAAATTTTATATTTTGATGAATGTGGGACAGTAAAAAGTTGTGGGGCACTTTTGACTATCATTGTCATTTTACCTATATGATAGTCAATGGGGTCCAAGAACTGTTTGGTTACAAGCATTTATCCAAATATCTTTCTCTGTGTTCATCAAAACAAATACATTCATACAGATTTGGAACAACTAGAGAATGAGTAATTCATGACAGAATTTTCATTTTTGGGTGAACTTTCCCTTTAATGATGGTTGAGCTCCAAGATTTATTTAGCTTTAGGGATGTCTGGGAGGGTAAATGACATGGTTAACCACCTTCAGATTGTCAAATAGTGGATGATGTCAGGTGAGGTGTTACCTTGTATTCGGCAGCCGAACACTGCTGTCTGCTCTGTTGTAATTGGTTGTGTAGATGTTGGTTTTGTGTTGTCAGATCCTGTAAATGCTCTCGTTGACTGTGAACATGCGCTTGAATGCGCTTTAGCTGGTTACTGTGAAGTTCATTCTGAATTGTAAAGACCAGAAAATGTTAATTCATGCAGATGATGACAGTCAAATGCATCGCATGTGGCAGTCCTTCATAAAATGTAGAACAGTTAAACGTGTTTTACGTTACAAACACAGTGAAACTGACTTCAGTGTTCAAATCTGATTTAGGACAGATTTCTCATGCCCACTTCTACTGACATTTCAATGTTTCCCATTCAGAGATAAGAATCATTGCAAAATGTCTGGATGTTTCATCATGACAGTTTCAATGGCAATGACAAATTTTGAGTATACAAATATGTGAATTTGAATATGTAATATTCAACAATACAGACCTGATTAATAAAACACATTTTAGGATGAAGGAAAAGTTAGGGTTGTGTGGTGGACAGAAAATGTTCATGTTTTTCAATGCTTCTGCATTACATTTATGCATTTGGCAGCAGATTTTATCCTAAATGTTTTACAATGCATGGGACTGAGCTAACACAATGTTCTACAAGTTCAGCTAAAGGACACCTGTAGCATTTAATATTCATTTTAACGTATTGTATTGTACTGTAAATGTTAAAATTCGTATTATTAAGTGCTATAATATTAAGTACAACTTAAAATGTATAATCGGGTGCTTGCTGTCACCTCTGTCTGTAGCTGCAGCAGTCTGTGACGACTCTCTATGAGTGCTGCTTTACTGAGAGCTTCCTTCTTTTGTGCGCTCAACAGCTCCACCTGCGGTATATTCTGCACACTGCCACCTTTCTGCTGATTCTGAAGATCATTAAATTACCATTTTGCTATTAGAACTATATATATATATATATATATTTTTTTTTTAAAGGACTTATTTTTACTATAAATATATAGTAAAAGTCCTCAAATGTCACTCGCCTGCCATTTCTCATCCATGTGTTTAACATGCAGTTTGAGCTCTTTAAGTCCTGTTAAAGCTTCAGCTTCTCGCAGTCTACAGCTGATCAGCTCCGTCTGCAGATACGCCACACTGTCCTCATCTCCCGGATCTGTGCTGCTCTACAATACAGCAGAGAAATGATAGGTCACATATTGTCTCAAGAGAGAACATAGGATTGCGTGAAATATTCACGAAAGTCTTCACCTCTTCCATCTGCGAGATCTTAGCCTGCATCTCTTTTAAAGTGTTGTATGACTTGGTAGTATTGAGCCGAGTGGTCTCCAGTTCTCTCTTCAGCTGTGACACCAGTTTTTCAGAACATCTCTGGGAGGACATGAATAGACAAACATGTAGAACGATGACAGTGGATCTCTTTACATTTCTTTCTTTGGTAGAACTCACTCACTTTTTCCAGCATGTCAAGTCTTTGCTTCAAAAGCTTGTTTTCTGAGTATAGCCCCTGTGAGAACAAACTAAATGTGAGAAAAAGAACAAACTAAGTAGTTTTATCGATTTATAAACACTATACATACAACAGAATGTTTTGTTTAGGAAATATGCAGGAAAAAACCAAGCACTCGCATTTAGTTCCTCTTGTTCCTCAAGCTCCTTTGCCTTAAGAGATGCATAATCTTTTCTAAACCTAAAAACCATTGAACAAACAAGATAACTAAATGTGCAAAACAAATAAAGAAACATTTTTATGGCGAAAAACTTACTCTTTCATTCTTTTGTGGTTGTATTTTATTTGATACGCTGCTTTAATCAAACTGTCAGGATCTAAATCTTGTTGTACTGAATTCTGCAAGCACTGAAAATGTTAGGACAGTAAATATCAACTTTTTTTACTTCACAGAGAATACAATACAACAATATTGAAGGCCCAAATATCAATTAAAAAAAGATTCCTGAGCTTGGCATAGCTAAAAATAAATCCTGAATGAATTAAGTCATTTTAAAGCACACTTGGAAGTTTGTTGAGGCCCCCTAGTGGGCCCTGGCAACCTGGTTGAACTTGAGAAATAACACCGTATTGGATGAATCATTTAAGTCGATATTTTAATATTTTACCAATAAAAACTAACAATTAAATAGCAAAATAATAATCAAAAGATTTTGAGCAAACTCTCACATGCATCATGCCTTCTACATCAAGCTTGATAAGTTCTGCTTGCTTCAGGTAAAGCGTGGCCAGACCAACCCGAAACACAATCTCCAATCCCTAGAAACAAATTCACAATAACACATTATGTAAAGTTGTCTATACTTGAAAATATATTGTCTTTATGTTTAAACATATACAGCCATTACTCACTGATCGTAGTGAGAGGTCATTTGTAAAGAATGGAATATGGAATGTAATGGACAGTGATGATGTGGTTTAAAGTACCTCACACATGAATATGTCAAAAACCCTTAGGGCAGCTGTGACAGGCAGGGAAGACAGGAGGATGTGGAGAAACCAGGATGAGGAAAACATCGAGGTGTGGAAACCTTGAGTCTGAAAGTGGGAGTAAAGCTCTGGAAGCTGCTCCTATCAGAGAGAGAAAAAGATCTTCAGACAGCACACAGCAGTTTTACTACAAACCTCTAAATCTGCATAGCGTCAACTCAGCAATTTGCAGCAAATGCAATTCTTTGAAATCTGTGTCAAATTGATTTGATTTTATCTTACTCAGCTCTAAGGATTGGGAAGAGACGAAACATAAATAATTCATGTGCCTTAAATAAAGCAGGATTAAAGCTGTGCACCTGAATCATAGAGTCTAACTGATAAATGCAGCAGCCAAGTTCAGCCATAGTGGATCTATAGAGCTCCTTCATTTGAAAGTCCTTCATAAGCCTCACGAACACACAGAAGGCCTCTTCGTCAGACATCTGAGAAAGATGACAGTCATATAGGGGCAAAAATACAGTCCTAGACTTGAAACGTAGCTAAGAAACAAGGCTTTAAAATGAGATATTTAACATTTTAGTTGGGGGTTTTTTCGATGAGATGCAGAGCCTGTTAAAAAACTGCATTGTTGGTCACATATACGTTGGGATACCAGTTTCACAAACAGGCTTCTAAAAGAGAGAGTTCACCCAAAAATGAAGGTGTCATCATTTACTCTCCAGCTTGTCCTTCCGAACCCGTATGACTTTCTTTCCTCGGCAGAACACAAAATGAAGATATTTTGAACATTGTTGGTAACTACACAACACTGACCACCATTGCTTTCCATCGTATGGACACAAAACCACTGGCATTTCTCAAAATATCTTCTTTTGTGTTCACATATACATGCAGGAAGGTGAATAAATGATGACAGAATATTTTATTTTTGGGTAAACTACAGGTTTGCTTGCAACCTTTCATGCCATTGTAAGGTAATATTTTTAGCAGTGCTTTGTGTGTTTGTAACTATAACTTATTCAAATAAATGCATTACCTGCGTGATCAATAGACCCACAATAAACACGCTTCCCTGAGAGTGTCGAATTTGTCCAATTTCTCGTTCTAATATGGAGTAAGCCTTTGATGAAAACAACATGGTGTTAATACCCTTAAAATGTAAATCTAATAATAAGATATTTATGTAATTGGGGAAACTAGATTCTAATCTGTCTGACCTTGAGCACATTAAAGAGCGCCTCCTGACCAGTGCTGGCCAGACTCTGTAACAGCTGGTGTTGTGGAAGAATGCGCATCATGTCTCTGCGTATCAGTGTCTCAGAGGGAGATGAGGTCTTCAGTAGCTGTGGATACTGCTGCCGATCGGCCACATTCTGAGCATCACACAGCAGCTGCCACAGGTGAGCCCTTAGGTGAGCCGGGATCCCTTTCCTGATCAGCTCCTAAGGGTGGTTGATTTGATCTATTCAAATAAATGATTAAATCAATTTGAAGGAGCAAACTCTTTGAGGCAGTTACCTTGAGCTGTCCGACTTTATTTTTGCTCCAGTCATCCCATTCTTTAATGACTTGATCCCATATGTCCTCCTCAGAAGAGAGGATCTTGGGTGAGGAGAGGTTTTGCAGAACTCCATTTACAGAGTAAAGAGACTTATTATCTTTTTCTAGCAGCCTGTAGAGAAAAATAGTCCATTCGGAAGTCCAGAAAAAGTTACCATGAGCGGTGGTAGCTTAAATTTTTTTTTTTACACAAACAAACAAATGCAAGAAAATACAATTCTGTCAAACATGATACAGTATATGTGTCACTAATGTGAATGTGTAACTTTATTAGTTTATGTACAATTTCTGGGAAACAGTGGAAAGAGAGACCTGTTCTGTTCCTCTAGTTTAGCAAGTAACTTCATCTCATCTGGACTGAGCTGTGATGCCAGAGAATGAAACGGATGGTTTGCAGTCAGAGAGTCCATGTTTTACTCAAGAGTAAAGTAGTAAATGCCTCTTCTTCAATGAGCTATACAGCTAAAAAAAATGAAAAGGAAGTTAAAACATGGGTGTTACTGCATTTAAAATTTCAAACAAAATATCAAGTACCATGTGCAAACAAATGACTATTTCCTCCAGACTGACTTAACTTTTATTCACTTTGTGCAAAACAATAACAGGAGTATGTTCTGCTTAGTTTGACAAACAGAAAGCATCCAAACACTTTCTTTATTTAAAACCAAAAAACAATTTTCAGATTTTTGCATTTGTGTTGAATTCATTTTATTTACATGAATGCATTTGCCATTTGTATATAGATGCATGGCAGGATGTGTGTTTCCCATACTGTGTCATTTTGTAAGAGATTACAGCATCATACAACAGTCATGTCTTACCAGCGTGCAAGAGTCCTTTTAGTCCTTACATTCCTTTCATTCAGGTTGCGCTGATCTTTAAAAATCTGTCCTTTTAATTGAATCAAACTTGATCCATTGGCACTGGCTGTCACACCTGTTTCTTTCATATACCAGGCAGTAAAAAAACTACAGCGAAATGATCACATGTTACTTTACAGCAGAGTCTCACAAGCTGGTCAAAGTTCCTCAAAAACAACAGCTCCGCTAGTGACTAAGGGGCTGGTTTTTAAAGTGTCCTGACAGAGCAGCTTCCTCATTTCACAAACTTCTCTCAAATTTCAGCTGTCAGAGAGGTAACTTTTACATAAGGGACAAAACCGGTTTGATAGCAGAGAGAAGCAGAATTGCAAGGTTCAGTGTGGGGCAAACTAGTTTGATAAAGAAGCCACATTTTGATTTGAAGGGACAAATCATTTATTTAAACACTAAAGAAAATGCTCGTATCAACAGTGTAGCTGAGGGACAGATACACTGTATTATGCCCCACCCATTATGCAGGAAGGCCTATTGAGGAAGTTGACAGCTGAGGTTAATGAAGTATGTTTGATAAATGTAAATTTGAACATATGTATTTCCTTATGCATTATCCACATCTGTTGAAAATGTTTTGTAATTGTCCAAGCACTGGTGTTTAGATGCACAGACACTATAACATTATTTTTATAACATTAGGCTATTTTAAAAATCCACCCTTTATGGTGCTTTATTCAGCCTTATTTTCTTTAGTATAAAAATCGTGCAGAATTGTGTTGTGTAAGGTTGACACATTATATGAAATAAAACGAAACATTTGCAGTCTAAAACGCTCTCAGCCACAAATTTAATGTATATACAGTACTAAAGATTGTTATGTGTGTTCTATGTAGATCAAGGAGATTTACAAAAAGGCTCACTGTTCCATTCGTGAGAACCCGGTTCATGAGAAGAAGCCCAAGAAGGAGGTCAAGAAGAAGAGGTGTGTTCTCAACCTGTAACTTTTCTTTTGCAATATTTTTTTGCTTAGTTTTTTTTACTAGTTATGGAATAGGCATGTTAGCAATGACTTGCCAATGTTAAAGTATTGCATTATATTATACATTTGTTTCTGAGTATGTGCAATCCATGGGATCGAACCCATGACCTTTGCGTTGCTCGTGCCATGCTCTAGCCACTGAGCTACAGGAAAGGCCAAAATGCATGTCAGATGTTTATATTTACCTGGTTACTATTATATATGCTTATGTTATATTTCACCTGATAATATGTGTACATGTATAAGTTTATTGCCCAACATTTAATGAAGAAGCAGTTATTTACATAACCTCGAGTGTCAGCTGTCTACACTATTCTGAGCAGATCCATGTGAGGACCAAAAGACATATTGTTCCTTATCTCACCAGTAATGAATTTTGTGTTGTAGGTGGAACCGTGCCAAGCTCACTCTGGCTCAGAGGAAAGACCGTGTGGCTCAGAAAAAAGCCAGCTTCCTCCGGGCCCTGCAGGCTGAGGCTGATGATTGAAGAGATGACTGATAACTGTCAACTGCTCCAAAGAAAGCATGGACCTTTTCCAAATAAATCATTTGGAAAGAATATAGTGTTTGTGGTCATTGATACAGAAAACAGGTAATTTCACATCAGGTCTGATTGATAGACTGGACAATGGCCAACATTGATACAGAGTGGAGATTATTTGAAACATTTTTAATGTGCAAAGTCATGCAGTCAAATCTTATAAAACATCGTCAGTTTAACGCTTAAACAGCAGCAATGTGTTTCATGAATAAACTAAATGAAGCAAACTGACAATGTACAATTCAAAACAACCTACTGAAAAATAGTTGATATATAGTTACCAAAAACATAACAGGGTGGCCGCGGGTCCTTAAAAAGTCTTAAAAAGTCTTAAACTAGTTTCCTAATATAAGGCCTTAAAAGTCTTAAAATGTCTTAATTCAGATTCGACAGGTCCGTAAATATTTTTCGTCGCACTACACAGCAAAAATTTCCTCAGTTGTCACTATGACGAAGCCACGCTTCAGACACGCCCTCCGTCAAGCGTTGACGCTGACGCTCCGTGTAAACTGCGTGACGGACCCAATGACTGATCATTGGACATACCGTATTTTTTTTCTCGCGGTAGTTATTGCGTCGTCAGAGAGAATTGAGGTAGCATGTAGCCGTAATGGGTAAGTGCAATTTAATAATAAATGGCTCGAGAAAGATGATTCTCGTGGTGGTTGAGGCCGGTGCCTGGAAATATCTACGAGGCAAACTGCACCGTTTGTAGAAAACGTTTAAACTGGGCACAATGGGCATCAAAGCGTTGAAATCGCACACGCAGAGCGCGAAGCACAGGAGTATGCGAGTGCCCGTGAGAAGCAGAGTACAATTGAAGGTTTCTGTTCCACCCTTACCACTAGCAAAGATGTCACCACAGATGTTGGGAATCCACAGCCGCCAACGCCATCATCTGACATCCGTACGGTTTTTGGCTCAACGCCAACACTCCGAGCTGAGGTGATTTGGGTGCTGAGAACGGTAACAAGCCATCCACTCATTCAGGTCAAATGACGGGATCGAGGAGGTCTTCAAAGCTATGTTTCCGGACTCGGGGCTTGTTCAGACATTTACGTGTGGAAAAGACAAAAGCAGATATATAGCTAAGTTTGGACTGGCACCATATATTAAAAAAGAACTTATAGCCGAGGTCAACAGATGTGGTGCTTTGTGATCATGTTTGACGAGACCCTGAACCAGACAACTAAAAGCAAGCAACTGGACCTTCATGTGCGGTATTGGTTAAATGAACATGTTCAGTCAAGGTTCTTTGGATCTCAGTTTATGGGCCATGCAACTGCACAAGATCTACTTAAGCATTTCAAAGTAAGTTTTCTTTTAATCAGTGTATATCATGTAGAAATGTAGGCTAGTGTAAGGCCAAATTATGACACAGTGTTTTTTACAACTTTAGGTTAACAAGTATATTATAGCTGAATTGTAACTTATATAATATATATGTTATTGTATTTAATCTATAAGTGTGTATATTTTAGTTCATAAGTATATAGCTTACTATTTAAATGCTGTACTACATTTTCAACACTGTTACTTTTCCATCTTAAGTGTAGTCTACATATTTGCCAAGTCAATAAAAACAGTAAAGGGCAGTCAATGTTAATAAGTTTACCAGCTGAATTAAATTTAAACATTTTAAAATAAAGGTGTTTTACACCTGCCAAAGTATCTTAATAAAATATACAGACAAATATCATCCACATTTACTGTGTGGCTAGACTCTGCACTGGTTGTCTTGTTATAAAATGATTCATTTTAATGGTTCATTGTTTCATTTTTAAATTGTCAGAGATTAAATATGTTGACTGTTGTATGGTTAATGTTTACCTTTTTTATTCCCAGGAGTGTGTGCAGCAGCTTGACCTGAGAACATGATTTCTGTCTCCATGGATGGACCCAGTGTCAACTGGAAATTTTTTGAACTGCTCCAGCAGGAACATGCAGAGGCGTTTGGAGGTGCCCAACTGACTGTGGTCGGGAGCTGTGGGCTCCACACACTTCATAATGCCATCAAAAGTGGCTTCAGTGTCTGGCAAATGGAGAAGGTGCTCAGGGCACTGCATACAATCTTCCATAATAGCCCTGCTAGAAGAGAGGATTTCTGCACTTTGACCAAAACATCTGTGTTTTCCCTTGCCATTCTGTGGGCATCGATGGATAGAAAACCTACCAGTCATCGATAGGGCTATTGCAATATGGCCAATGATCGTGATGTACATAGATGCAGTGACACAGAAAAAGCTTCCAAATCCAAGAACATCATCCTATGACTCCCTTGCAGAGGCACGGAATGATCCTCTCATTATGGCCAAGTTTCACTTTTGCATGACTATCTCCGGACCTTCTCCACCTTTCTGACTAAATATCAGACGGATGAGCCTGTGATGCCATTCATTAGCAAAGACCTGGTCATGCTCATGAAGGTAATAAATAACATGTCATAGAAATAGTGTGTGATGTTTCCATTTGAATTCAATAACATTAAGACTTGTTATTTACATTATACTATATATATGTCATATATATGTTCTCAGAGTCTGCTAAAGAGGTTCATCAAGGAAGAAATCCTTCATGACATAACTGCACTGCAGATGGTCAGACTGGACACGACTGACAAGAAAGAAAGAAAACAACTTAAGAATGTAGACATCGGCTTAGGAGCAGAAGCAGTCATAAAGGTATTGTGGCAAATATCAAACAATGGTTAGGGTACAGGAATTTGTCTCACTGTTCTGAATTCTTCCAGAGTAGTTGCAGTGTAGGTGAGCTCAGTGTGTTGGAGTTTAGAAGGGACTGCGTGGCCTGTTTGACTAACATCGTCCAGAAAATTCAAGATAAGAGCCCATTGAAGTACACTGTTGTGAGGCAGATGGCATGTTTGGACCCAAAAAACATGTTTTCAGATCCCAACTTGTGCCAGGAAAGAATGAAGCGACTTGTTTCATAGGTTTCTACAAGACCGCCAGCTGCCAGGAGGCATCTCTGCTGGTATTTAAGTTTTTAAGATCTAGCAGAATGTCACATTTACCTGAATCTTGTTTTCACACACATTTAGCAGTGATAGGTTTGTCTGATTCAGTTTTTTTTTCCATTGTTATTAGTGTTATTTTATCTTAATTTGTTTTACAACAGGTGATTTAATTGTCCAGCAGTTTGGAAACTTCTTGTCTCTGGAGGCAAAATCAGAGTCATTGTCTTCTTTCCAACCCATGAAGACAAGGCTGGATGTTTTTCTGAAAGGACTCCTCCCAATCCTACCCTGAGCTCTGGACTTTCTGCAAGAAACTTCTGCTTCTCTCCCATGGCCAAGCAACAGTGGAGGGGCTTTTCTGTTAACAAGGAGGTAGAGGCCGATAACATGAAGGAGGACACCGTTGTTGCTCAGAGGATGATATGTGACTATTCTCTGTCTCTGGGGGGGTTCTAAAAGTTCCTCTGACGAAGGAGATCCTGGCAGCTGCAGCTTCTGCAAGATCTCAGTATCGCCTATACCTGGACCAGGAAAAGAGAAAAGCAGGAGAGCAATGCACAAAGAGAAAAAAGAAAAGCTGCAGAGGACCACCTTGAGCAGCTCAAAAAGAGAAGATGGTAGTAGCTGAGGTGGCAAACAGCCTTGAAAAAGAAGCAGACAAACTGGCAGAGCAAGCTGAGGGTAAATCAGGTACACTCATGGCCCAGCTAATCACCAAGTCTAACATTCTGAGAAAGCGATACAAAGAAAAGGTCGCAGAACTAAAAGAGGTTGAGACTGAGTTAGGAAATAAATCCGTAGAACTCAGCATATGCCATAATGTCATATGGTGTAATATCCAGTTACCATTTTCTTTATCCGTTTAACCTTCTCAATGAAAATGTCTGTTCCACATTTCTCATTTAAATGAAAATTGTTCATTCACATTGTTATTATAATAGAAATACAAGCCAAAACAGAAATCAACCTGTTATTCTGAGCTTGTTAATGATAGTAATTAATGCGGTACAGTGGCTTCTTTGCAGTTTAACAGCTGTTGAATTGTATTTTGAGTTCATGATTTTTTTTTTCTATTCATTTCTTCTTCAAAAGAACGCATTTCTAGCTATTTGGCAGCTGTCATTTTGATTTCTTGGATATTTTTGCGGATATAAAAGCTCACTGTATATTGTAATAAAAATAGATTTTGTGACAGCAATGATACTTTGCTATGACTTTTTGTGTTTTATATATTGTGTGTGTGTGTGTGCGTGCGTGCGTGTTTTTCCATCGTAGGCTTGGTCTTAAATTTCATGTAAGATGGTATTAAAAAGGTCTTAAAAAGTCTTAAATTTAACTTGTTCATATCTGTAGACACCCTGCATAAACCTCTTCTATTTATTAGTACATCATGAATTATGGTGGTGATGAAAGATATTTCAAATTGTAGGGATAATTCAGAGGCAAACTAAAATGACACCATGTTTTACTCATCCTCAAGGAATCCTAGGTGTTTATGACTATATTCTTTCAGATGAATACAACACTCGACATTTCATTTGTCTGAAATAAGAAAGTCATATACACCTAGGATGCCTTGAGGATGAGTAAAACATGGTGTCATTTTAGTTTGCCTCTGAAATAGCCCTTTAAAAAGTATATTTGCCATATCAAGCATTAGTTGTGTCTTATGAACAGATGCAATCAGTGCCTTCAGAATCTTTTCTACAGGATTGGAATGGCTGTAATTCACTTGGACGCATTCCCCACCTCTGCGTAATTTTTAGAAAATAAGATCATTTACAACTTTCAGCCTGGTTTGGCATGTTTGAATTATGTAGATTTTCCTTCAAAATCAGATGCTAAAAGCTCATGATTCTAAACTGGAAAGCCAAAACCAAAATAAATAATGGAACAACAATGCTGATCAACTGATAAAAGCCTCACCAAACATATTCTTGTAAACATTTGTGTCCTTAATGAGCGATGCAGACTTGCTAGGTCAATATTCTTTTAAAACGCTCCGTCGGTTGTTGTAGTTTAAGGAATGAGGCATCTTCACACACAAGCATTAAAAAGAAAATAAAAAACTCACTGTGAACATGCATATCAAGGCATTTGATTCATATGTCTATTTCTGAATGGCTTCTTTATGGCTCGTTTTGCTGTGCTCATTATTGATGAACATTACAATACATGATTTACACGACCACAGTTGGTGTTGAGTGTATTTATTAGCTTTTCTATGTTACCATCCAACAACGGATGCAAAATTATTGTCATTTGCTCCTTCAAAACACTTGAAGGTAAATAAGCATGATCGTTGATCAACTGTGTATGACAAAAACACAGAAATAGAAATTTTATGCAAGATGCTAAGTCTGAGCATCACGTGTCAATGGTTTAATACGATTTCTATTGTGGTATCAGAGCAGCATTCTTTGAGCCTATCAAAAAAAGGACATTTTCCTTCTAACCAGCATCGTATTTAACGGCTAGATTCCTAGCGGTCTAACCTGAAGTGCTTTAGACTCAACATTCATGATTCTGAACGTTGTCACAGTGGCTTATTTTCTTCATGAGTCATTAGTGTGTGAGATTTGTTTCCACAGCAATGTCTTGAGGTTGTTGAGAATAAGCGAGTGTTCCATTTCCATCTGCTCGGCTGAACCCTTAAGGGCCATGCAGGCATACAACTGTTTTTCCAGCTCTTCCTGTAGATGAAAGGGAGCTCCTCGTAGGATGTAATCTTTTAGTGCTCCACAGGCCCTGGCTAAGTTAGGCTGAGCCACCTCGGACGTGCAACGGTGTTCTGAAAGGTTGCATGCAGTCCTACAGTCCACACCGTACACGCAGTCCTCGTCGTCCTCGCAGCGCTGGAGGATCATGGCCCGTTTGAAGGCCTCTTCGGCTACCACGCGCCGTCCATCCACCAGTCTGAGGTCATGCCGGTCATTGTAACCAAAAGAACTGGCTCTCATGTCACACATTAAGAAGCTCCCAAAGGTCCCGTGGAAAATGTCTTCTACAAGTTCCAACAAGCCGATAAAGATTTTGGCCTTACGGGGCCAGGACGGTGTGAACCACTGGTCCATGCTTTGCCGCATACCCGTAGGGATCCACAGTTTCATGGGCCACGGAAGGCTAAGTCCATACAGCGGAGCGTGGGGCACCCGCTCCACCACGTACAGGTCCCCACAGAAGCCTAAAAGTCTAGGCGTGTGTTCTCTGTCTTGGAGCACCACTGCAAGCAGAACCTCATTGAGCTGCAATAAAGCCCAAGCAGATTTGGCCTCGGGGAGAGAAATATGGCCGTCTTTATTGCTGTCTGCCACTGAGAGAATCAGGGTTACCAAACTGGAGAGGTTGGCTTGCTCTCCAACCTTTGCCTACAGGAAAGAAATGACGGGTGAGCAAAAGATTGAGTGATGCTCTCAGTATGGTATCCCTTTATGCATAAAATATATTAAATTATTAACTATATATATAGAATATACTATTAAAATACATTGAAAAATACATAAGGAATTGTAGCTTTTTATTTATTGAAAAGTAAAATCACCATCCCATTATATGGGAAATATACTATTTAATGGAGTAATGTGGAGATTTTAGCAGCATCTAGCGGTGAGGTTGCGAATTGCAACCAACGGCTCACTCCACCGCACACACCTCCCTTTCAAAGCACTATGCTAGCTGACACGTTTTCGCTTCTTTGTGGAGAGATAACATATTTACTAAACGTGTTCTGTAGAGCAGTTTGTCTGTTAAGGGCTACTGTAGAAACAACATGTAAGGGGACTCGTGGTATATGTAGATAGAAATAGCTCATTCTAAGGTAATAGAAACATAACGGTTTATTATGTAAGGTCTTTATATTATATTGCATTTCTGTCAAAATATTTCACATATTGCATTATATATTCCCGTATATTGTGGGACACATAGTAGCGTCTTCCATAACAAAATATTGATTTTATGGCTATGTTTGCAAATCAGCAAATTTAGTGACTTATTTCTAAAACTAATAACAGAATATAAATAAGTATAAATACCTTCAAATGACTGGCAACCATCTCCTTGAACTTCTCTACAGAGGTTCCACGAGTGGGTTTGTCAAATAGTGCCATCTCTTTCTTTGGCTCCAGCTCCTCTCCCAGTTCATAGTGCAGAAGGTCACCTAGCTGGCACTTAATAACGCCATCCTGGTCACCCCAGCTGCTTGTATACACCTGAGATACCAAGCAAAGCAGAAGAATGTGACGTCAAGACGACGACAATAAAATAGATGTAGTTTTAGGGTATATGGTGAAAGTGTTAGTGTTATAGATACATACCTGATTGTTTGGCTTGGTGGAGAGACACCTTCCAAAGTACAGTGAGCTTTCTTCACACAGGCTGCTACAGGCAGAGCCATCAATAACACCTTTACTGTATTTGTCACACTGTTAAGAAAAAATTAACCATTTAAATGAGTAAATTAGACTTCATCAATTGGGTGAAAGATACAACGATAAACACACATCACATGTGAGACTTCTTTCGTCTCAAAAGACAACATGTTTACACTGTCTGACTCATATCTAGTGCACTATGCATCATATGATGATATGACGCGCCGCTCCAGTGAAGGGGGCGGGACTTTTCGAATTCTAACGCGCATTTGTTTGGGCTTTGACGAGTTGCTGAAGTGTAGCGTGATGTCATGATATTTCTAGATTTTTTTGAGCGCACCTGCAAGACTTTCTGTTATATCTTTTAAATGCACATTTTGTCAGCGCTTAGGAGCATATCAGTTCTTAAGGCTACATATTTTTAATAGAAGGAAAAAACTGTCATTTTGATTTAAGTGGATCTTTAAGATCCTGGTTTTGTGATCCAGGGTCAAATTTGTTTTTGAAGGGTTTTAACATTTAAAATGTGAAACTACAGTGTGCAAGCTTAGAATAAATATTGTTATCATCCATTGGTGTGGATGCTAATGCAGTTATTGTTATAGTTATCTTTATAGTAACCTTGGTGTGACCAGGCCTTAAGAGTTCCACACAGCTGTTGCATATTAGTTTATGGTCAAAATATAGAGACATCTTCAACACAAAACCAACAGGTGGAGCTGTGGAGTTTTTATTCTGAATCCAGGGGAAGAGTTTGTTCTGGCATTACTTTCTAACATTTTCTAACAAAAAACTATAGAATCATTTTAAAGGATTTGAAAAAAAACAAATTGTATTTTCATGATGCTTGATCGTGAACTGAACTGACAATGTATGGCATTTATTTCAAAATATCCAATTCTGTGAATAGAATAGAGACAGAATATCCATTTAAAAAGCCACTGGGCTATATTAAAAATATTAGTACAGTCAAGAAATGTCACAGAAAATAATGAATTTTAACAGGCACGAAGATGTGTACTCACAATGATGCTCTTGCATTCTCGTCCTCTGCATAGCTCAGTGTAAGTGGAATATTGCACATAAACAACCCAACTACCAACAAACACCACAAGCCACACGAGGAAGAGATACTTCACTCGAATGTAAGACAGCCGAGCCTGAGGGAAGAGTAAGCACATGTTAAACATCAGCCCAGATCTGTCAACTTTAACCTAGATAATATAGTCTTTATTTGTTGGATTAAAATATTTACAAAGTTAACAGCATACTGTTAATAATATCATCTTACAACCTACAAAAGATTAAATAAATCTTTCACTACAGCACATGTCCACCAGAAAACAATCATCTACAGTCAGCTAACCACATAATTGCTAACCGATGCCAGCCAATGGGTCATGAAATGAAAACAGCCACCACAATCTGATAGAAAATACCTAAAGGCCATCAATTATCAGACAGATTACCTCATTTTAATGCACTCCATTTAACAAACAACCTAGAGGGAGTTTCTGTCATGTGTTGCACACAAAAGCAGAACTACAAAGGTGTTATGCAACACCCAAGATATGTGTTGAGTGTGTAAATAAATGTTAAATATGCCAGGAATGTTGGTAATGTTGTTTAAATACTGGAAATGCTAGGTTAGCTGTAACAGCACAACATACACCCATCAAGGAAACATTATATATATATATATATATATATATATAGTCACTACTGTACTTATCTGATTTACTGATGTCGAAAATGCAGTTACTGTGTAAGCAACCGTAAAACTTGATCTAGGGTTAGTAATTTCATGTACCAAGTTTATACTATGAACCGTTTCATCGAACACACACGCCTGGCCCAAAGTTAACTTTAGGTCTGTGTTATTTGTTGATCAGTCTGGCTAGTGGCTAATAATATAACTATTTATATTATATTCATATTAATTTATATGAATGTTATTTTGTATAATCATTTTATTAAATAAACAATTTGTTGAATGGGTCGTGTAACGAAGAAACGGTTCTTCTACTGGTAACCCAAAATAATTCTGACTAGACACACTTTCAACTTGCTAATGTCATTTACTTGTTATTTCTTTTGCTTGTTATCAGAAATAATCTACATGGACTCTATAATTTGCGGATGTGTACCTGAAGTTAGGTTTGGGCCACAAAAGCACACATGCGCAGTAACGTTTGTTAATGTTGTTGCTTTGAAACCATCTTTAATGAGCAAAGATACGCTACAATGATTTCTGTGTAAATTTAGATGCTGCTTATGATGAAGCAAAGATGAGATGCTTTCTATTAATGGCATCAATGTCATACCATCATGGAAAGAATTCAAGCGTCATTCTTTTATTTATTTATTTATTTTTTTAACATGCATAGACACTAAAAATGAAAGACAGATAAAGTTACTGTCAGATGGAAAAAGTCAGTGGGGTCACTTTACAACAAAATTATATAAAACATATATAATTTTCTACATTTAATCAAATCAACGCTATCAACACATATTTAAAGGTCAAACACAACAGTAAAGCTGTTATTCTGTTTGTTTATGAAAGATGGTCAACTGGTATAATACTAGTTCAGTTGTTTCTTTCCTCTTCAGCAAATTACCAAGTATTGGATGTACAATGTACACATTTGTTTTAATTTAAGGTGAGTCTACCTGTTTGTTAGTTTATGAAAGTATAAAATACATTTGCCTGGCGTTTTTCTCTTATGACTCATCATTCAGCCTTCCCAACATGTGTATTTAAACAAGAAAATAAGACCACATGTGACACATTCGATTTTGTGTTCATGCAAAAAGTACTGCCTGACATTTCTGACTGTTTATAGAGTCAACACTGTGTCACCTAGAAAATTTTAGACACAAAAGAAGAGTTTAGACACTGTGGAAACCTGGAGAACTGAAATTACCAGTTGTATTACCAGTACACAAACATTCCTTTTCACTTTAGAAGTTGCTACATACCTTTCTTCTGAACCTTTCTGGAAAAAGAAATAAAACGAAATCCCATCATATATTTATTAGACTTGTATATAAACTGAAACAGAACAAGGTTAGGAAAAGGTCCAAGAAACACACTGTCCAGATGTGCGAGGGGATGGATATGAAGTAATAAACGTTAACATCAGAGTCACTGAGGAAATAAATCCCAGTACAGATGTCTCAGAGGAGCCTGTCTCAGACTATAGCCTCTTCCTGCCAAATCTCGCTAGTCTGTGTGTTATGAGGCATACTAAGGTCACTGAGGGTAAACAGGGTAGTGTCGATGGCTATGTATACTCTATGACCAGCCCAAACCTCCAGATCACTATGAATAAAGTTTCCTCTAATAACTATAGCATGCCCTGTAAAATCCTAAAGGACTGCTGCTTGCCTATTATTGCTGTTGATACTGCTTAATTCACTGCTTTGGCTTACAAACAACCTCAGCCTTGAATGATTATCTCAGCAGACGTTATTCAGACATAATGTAGCCTTGGGTCTGCTTCCAAAAATCAATCTGACATCTCTATTCAGAGCCAATCTATTAGACACAATGCTAAAGAGTATACCTTATTTAAAACAAATGCTTCAATGACTAAACTTGCAAAACATTTGTCATTTTAATCAATGGCATCATTTAAACCGACTCTCTTCGTGGTGCCTGCATTTGCAAAACAAATGGGTACAAAAATAACATTATCCCAGAGTACAATTTGTGCTTGTTCAATAGCATTGTTTCCATACATTTTATTACATCAAAACAGACAGACCTTATATCCTTCGTAATGCATGCTTCTGATTTTATTGTGCAATGTTTAACAGTGCATATCATTCAAAAAAAAAGAAATGTTTGTCTTCATATAGTCTCTTAATCGTTATACTCGTCTTTTTTAATTTGCAAACAATTGTTCATTGTCTATGTCTAAGCTTGAACGTTATTTAGCTTTTTTTTTTTTTTTTTTTCTTTTCTTGATTTATCTTCCATATAATTCTTGGCATGCTCATTTTTGTAAACTACTTTCATTTTTTGTACAATATTGTTAGTTCAGTTCTGTTGAATCTATTTTGATTTTAATGTTGAGATACATGATACCAGATATATTGTATTAACTCAAATTTAACAAACGTGTAAAAAAGTGTAAAAAGCTATTCCAAAAAGTTACAGTTACATCCAAAGCGGCTCACAAATGAAAAAGCACTTAAGTTTTTTATTGTTAAATGTTTTGATGTTAACCAATACTGGAGCACTTAAATACATTACTGAAAAATATAGATACTGAAAATATAAAACTGAAATATCTACACTCTTAAAATAAATGTGCTTAAAAAAAGATTCTTCAAAGCAATGCCATACCAGCTATTTTTGGTTCCACAAAAAACTATTCAGTCAAAGGATCTTTAAACAACCATGTCTTACATTGAAAAACCTTTTTTCACCACAAATAACCTTTTGTGAGACAGAAAAGTTATTTGGATGTTAAAGGTTCTTTAAGGAACTATTTAGACAAAAAAGGTTCTTCTATGGCATCGTGAAGCACCTTTATTTTTAAGAATGCACTGTTAAAGGCAGCATTTAACACTAATCTAACAAATAATAATGTCAAAAATAGTAAAAGCAATCAACTTGGAAAAGAATAACATTTACAATACCATTGTGATATGAATCTGACCTGGAGGCTCCACAACCCAGTCAAAAACAGTCACTGATGGCAGTGTTTCAGGAGTAGATTAGTCACTTACAATTAAGTGCAAACTTGCAGCCACTCCTTCTTTCATTCCAACATGAAACACCCACTTTTCAACATCCAACAGCTTCCCATCCTAAATCTTTTAATATTCTACTTCACTGTCTGCCACATTACAGAGATATAATGGGTTTCAAATGTGGTTTCATATTGATTTCAAGTATCTGATTTACATTTTAGGCATTTGTTTCTGAGTTTGTGCAATCCCTGGGATCATACCCATGGCCTTGGCGTTGCTAGTGCCATGCTCTAACCACTGAGCTACAGGAAAGCTACATCTGATGACTAACTTAAGACAAAAAGAGGGTGTATATGCTTAAGGAACAACTTCTAGATGTGAGATGTGTAAGATCAACCCTCGATCCTTCATCCACAAATTGACAGTCCATCATTTATTTGTATAGCATGGCTCCTTGACACTATGAATCTGATGCCACATGCTCCCTGTTCTTGCACATTGTGCCAAGTCATGAAGCATTCTGCCGAAACGGCCCGGTGCGTTCTAGACTAGTGTCAGCATTCCCGCTTGCAAGCACCAGGTCTGGCACTGTCAGTATTGAGCTTGAGTCAATTCATCTTGTTGCTTATTACTTTTGTGATTCACTCAACCACACACCTTTATTTTCACCTTTTTGATACAGCTGTGGTGTGTGGCTGCCAAGTGTCACGAATTACGAGAAAAACCCTTTAACATCGATAAAAGAAAAAACACATCAAAGCCAAGCCTGCTGTAAAGGAAAAACTCAAAACTAAATCATGAAAACAACTCATCTGAACAAACTGGAAAAGGGGGTTGTACTTTTCTCAACACATTTAAAAGAACTACAGATTCCAGAGCAACATTTGCATAGATAGACCATGTGGAGACAAAAAAACCCTGAAGGTGTGTGCAAGAGAAAAAACATCATCCTTATTGAACCGAAAAGGGCGGGCACATTTTTAAGAATCCCTCAAAACAAATTCTAGGTAAAGACAGCTTCTGCAGGCGACAGGTCTGGAGGAAACTGTATAAAAACTTATTGTCTTTATATAACCTGTGTGTAATAGCATTATGTCAAACTTGTAGTTAATATTTAACCCTTAATTGCATATCTGGGTCAACATTTTGCTCACATGTGTTCACATTCCAGTAAAAGTGACATTCCAGAAATTCTTGGTTACATATGCTTTGCTGTAACTCAGTGGTTAGAGCATGGTGCTAGCAACGCCAAGGTCATGGGTTTGATCCGAGGGATTGCACATACCTACTCAGAAACAAATGTATAGTAAAATGCAATGTAAGTTGCTGTGGATAAAGGTGTCTGCCAAATGTGTAAATGTTAATTTGAACCCAAAAAATTATTCACGGTCTGCAAAATAGAAACACAATGCACAGTTTGTTGTTTGCCTGTTTTGCTTATTTTTAAGCTCCTTAATCATGTTGTGGAGTTGTGTGGCTGCCATGGCATCACAGACCCAGTTTAACTTTATCCAGTAGCCTATGGGGGATTATTCTCACAGCAGAGCTGGATAAAAAGCCCATGGCAACGCAACCACACTGTCTACTCGAGCAATGACAAATCCTTGCGATACGAGAAGCAAATACTAGACTGCTATTCATGTCTCAGTGCAGTGATGAAAAGCCATAGTTAGTGACTACTGATCAACATGCATAACGGATACATTCAAAGCAAACTGCATTAGTAGGCTATTGATGTCAACGCCGTTTCAAGCGCAACCGCATCACGTCTTTACGGCGTTATTAAACAAAATATTTTATTTTAACCATCATGTTTTTTTAAAGGTCATACACATCGGAACTAGCCTATACTTATTTTTTACCAACCATGAGCCGGAGATGGGAAATAATGCACGCGCGTCTAACGAGGACTTTTAACCATCAAACATAGGCTAATACATTTTAAATTCGCAAAATAATCATTACCTTATAGTGGTAAGTCTTTAACATCCAGGCCCGTGAAACTAGACCCCTCGCCATTGCAGAAATGGATCATCTCAGAGATCTGAGGGTTATCTAGATACTGTCTCCATATGCCGAAGAAAATGAAATATCGTCCGGCGAACTTTAAGAAATCGACTCGTCCTATGCATTACGTGTACTCACTGTCCAAATACATCGTAGACTTCCCCGGGGCTAGTATGTATATTTATACATTTGTCGGGAATTAATGTTATTCGAGTCGTCTTGGTTGACATCCAGCGGCTAGCACTGTTCACATGTTCAGCTGTTTTAAAAGCAGCGAGACACGAGCATGTAAAGGGCGCAGGCGTATACGATTACTGCCGACTACATGTAGTGCTTTCTTCATGAAGATGTGCGTCGTGTTTACTGGCGCCATCTATTGGACATTACACATGATAACTATAGAAATATTTAATATGTTTTCAAATACAAAGAATTTAAAACAGAAAGAATAAAAAATATCGCGTCTCTCTGTAATATTAATGCAATATTCTGTCTGCTTGCTATTGCACTGCAGATTAGGCTACCAAATGTGATATGTGAATGTAAAAATGTCTCTGTCTATTTAAAAAGTCCAAATCTCAAAAGTTGTTTATTGTCCATATCTGAGCTTGAAAGTTCTTTGAAAAGAACTTTCTATGTATTTTTATATGCTCGTTTGCTTGATTAATTTTCAGATAATTCTCTCTTTTTTTTGACATGCTCATTTTTGTAAACTACTTTCATTTTATTTTTGTACAATGCCTATTGATAGTTCAGTTCTTTTGAATCTGTTAACAAAGGTGTAAAAGTGTTGTAAAAAGGCAAACAATACTTTCTAAAGGAGCACACAGCAGAAATTTTGAGTTTATTGCAGGTTGGTTGTGGTCACAGGTCTCCAACATTACTTAGAACTACTTCTAGGCATGTCTGTGCTCTGACTTTGAAGAGCAAAGTCTGTAGTTGTATCAGGACACTCCCATAAATATCACTGCAAACAAACAGTTTCAACAGGTTTGAATGAAACCACCCAATATAAAAAGTTTTTTTGCTACTTCTTATCAAAAGCTTGCATGCATAACAATTAATACAAGACATAATTTGTATTTCTAACATAATTTATTCCTGCCACTCTACTGCTGAGTTATTTTCAACCTAGCATTGGGTCAAAAAGGGACAACCCAGCCATTGGGATAACTTAACCAAGAAAATCTTTATATTTTACCCAGCATTTTGGATTGAAACCACCCAGCATGGCTAATTTATAACCCAACAGATGGGTTCGCACCATTTTGACTAATCGCTGGGTTGAAAATAACCCAGCATCATGCATGAATGTAATGCATTTATTGTGATTACTTGTAAAGGGAAACCTCACAATAAATTTGTGCTGAAGCTGCATTGTATGTATTTGTTCATAATAACATTTGTTAATGACATGTGTTTTAAAGGTTTAATACTTTATTTTGACTTCTTCACTGTGTGAATTGGTAAAAAAAAACATGTTTTGGAATTCAAGTCGAGGAGGTAGCCCAGTCTTTTTCTCTTTTTATATCTCTGCTGTCAATGATAATGCAAAATCTGTGCCCACACATTTGCAATAAGCTTCCCAAATAAGCATCAATTTTCATTTGAGTGCCAAGATACGTAAAGGAAAAGCTGTTGATCATATCATGCTGCACATGCTACAAAGATGCTAAATGTGACATAGGGCACATTCTATAAACATTTATGTTAATTTACAACTACACTGGTACAAATAGAACACTGACAATCAGGGACTGACAGAATGCTTTTAATAGACATGTTTCCTTTACAACGTTGATGGCAGAGCTGCAAAAATGGTACTGTTGACATTATTTCTGTTCATTGACACATTTTAGGAAGCCCAAAGCAATCTTGCTTGCATGTAAACAGCAGTCGAAATGCACTTAGCTCTTTACTAAATGGACTATCATAGCTAATAAGTATAGGCACTGTAAACACTTCCCTTTACACTGAGTCTTTATCACAACTGATATGCGACCCTGGACAACAAAAAGGGTCAATTTTTCGAAATTGAGATTTTTACATAATCTGAAAGCTGATTAAATAAACTTTTTATTGATAGGCTATATGGTTTGTTAGGATATGATCATATTTGGCCAAGATATAGGCTAACTATTTGGAAAAAAAACTATTTTGCAAAAGTAAAATGGTTAGAAAATCGCCTTTCAAGTTGTCCAAATAAAGTCCTTAGCATAGCATATTACTCACAAAAATAAAGTTTATTTATATGGTAGGAACTTTACTAAAGATCTTAATATCCTAATGAATTTTGGCATAAAAGAAAAATCGTAATTTTGACCCATAGGCCTACCATGCAGGCTATTTTTGCCTATTATTACTAAAAATGTTGCCGTAATACTGTTTTTATGGCTTAATAGAGATTAATTGTACAAAAGTAAATTACGTAAAGATTCTGAAGTTTCAGCTATAGTGACTATCATGTCAAAAGTGAATAAATAAAAATTTCAATCAATTTTATTTAGAAATAAGCGTCTACAAATATGATTTCCTTGTGTATGAATAAAACATCCCAGATCATATGAAGTCAATCATAAATAACACGTGTTTTACATAAACAACACGTTCTGACTGTTAAAATCATATAATAAGTCATTATGGTGAGGCGGAAGTGTGATGGGAGGGAGAAAAGTGTGAAGTGACGGTGTGAGTGAGATAAACATCCTCCCACTAACGCTTTTTCAAATTTGTGAGGGAAAGTGAGTCCGTGCGGAGCGCGAGCGCTTCCCACAATGCACTCGCCGCTCAGCGGGAAACCAAAATGGCGAGAGCAAGCGAGCGAAATCAACCGTTTGTCTCAAAGTAAAAGTACAAGCTTTTGAATCGTCCCGCTAAAAGAACATCACCTCGGTTCATAACGTTTATCGGGAAAGCAGCTTCTGTTTTTTGTTTATGTTGTAGTTTGTGTTTGTGAGACACTGTTACCCGGGAAAGTGGCCGAATGAGGTAAGCGAGATCCAGGCAGGAATCAACATATCAATGTAACGTTAACAGGGGGTGTATGGGGTGGGGGTTTCATTGTATCAGTTGCCGGTATTGAATAAAATAAAATCATGCGTTTTCTGAATCCGGTGAAACACAATTTTATAGCGTTGTCTTTAAATGGGAGGCATTCATTGGATGGCGCATTGTTTTGAATGAGAAAACCTGTTAGCGCTGTCTAGCTATGCTGCTAACAAAAGAGGCTTTTTGCGTTCCCTGTCATTCTGTATGGGAGCTTCACTGGCCCATACAGAGTGCTATCTGTTCCGAAGGTGAACCCACTCGAATTGTGCATGTGAATTGCCTCCAAAACCTGCTTAATAATAATCATTCAGCATGCTCGCATGGATTTTTTTTGCAAATGTACTGCAAGTTTTTGTTTGTACCACTTTTTAGTGGCAGATATCAGTGTAACCAAAAGTTGCTTTGTAATTGAATTGTGTTTCTCATGAGGTGATTTGCTGTATGACAGAGACTCAGGAAGTGCAGAGAACCTGGCTGCCCATCTAAAGACACCTCCAAATCGGCAACACAAGTCACCCGTGCCCTTGTCACAATTCCACCTGAAAGATGGGCTGACTGACACGGCTAAGCTTGCCAGCAAGTTTGAGGAAGGACAGGACGTCCTAGCTCGATGGTCGGATGGCCTCTTTTACCTGGGGACTATTGCAAAGGTAACTACTAAGTAGACATGTCTTGGTGTAGCACCAACTTCTGTGACCACAGTATTCAATAATACAATATATTGCCCTAATAAGTAACATACAGAACAATGTGGTCAAATGTGTACACACACACACACGTGCAGACATGCATATTAACCCAAGACACAGTCATCAACATGGTTTAGGATAATAGTTGTGGCAATTCTTACTGGGATGTATCTGAGCATTCATGTAACATGGTTGACCACTGGTATACTATAATAGCATTATAAATAAACACTAGGCAGAGGTAACTGTTAAGTATTACAGCAAGCTGCGTTTCAGAGATTTATTTTTCTTTTGCTCCTCAGCACCGGATCTCTGTTGCCTCTATCCAAGCATGGTTTGTCATTTACTATTCATACAGCTAGTTAAAAAAAGACAAGTAGCAATTGCAGGTTAGACCAGGTTTATCAATATACAGTTCTTAAGTGCCAGAATTGTATTACTCAGAACGTATATTACAAGTGACAAGTGATTTGTTTTTTTTGGCACAATCTGCATGTATGTGTTGATGGTCCTGATTATTGGTATATGACATTTTGTTTTATTACTACAAATAAGGAGTATATTTGCAAAAACTCATTCATTTTCACAAAAAAAACCCACATGATTGCAAGATAAAAGACTCGATTTATGAAAATTAATACAAATTGTAACAAATTATTACAAAAATTTGAACAACCAATTAGAACACAGTGTTTTAGATTATTCTGCTCTATATAAGCAAGCAAGTTCGTTTTTAAATTTAAGTAATCTGAACTGCTCTTGATTTGATTTATGCTTTCCACAGATAGATAAACAAAAGCATCGGTGCTTTGTGATCTTTGAAGATCAGTCTAAGTCCTGGGTTCTGTGGAAGGACATTCAGACAGGTAAATGCAAATAGTTTTGCATTCGTTGTGATTGTCAGTGCTATTTGTCTTTTAGTCTTTATGGCATCTTTAAATGTTTTATCTTGAACGATGATTTAGTTTTATGGACTAATGTGCGTGGCATCTGTTGACTTTAAATCTAACACTGGTTCTCTTTTGCTGTGAGTTAAGATTTTATATTCTTCTAATAATCCTCCTTTCTTTCTGCTAAAAGTTTTAAAAGAACACAGGTCAGTTCTTTTATTATGGTTTGCCCATTTCTACTATGCTGTCTGAGTTGTGGTTTTGCTGTTTGCCACCTTTGGTTTCTCTTTCCTATCTCTTTTATTCAGCCTGAGTTATCTCTTAATTTGTCCCTGACAGTTGACAGACCTCAGAGTCTCCAAGCTTACACAAACCGTAAGTTCCACATCGAGCCAGGAGACGAGAATAGGGAAGGTACCTATGGAATCTGTCTGTGTATTTTTTGGTAACAGTTAAACAAAGGGAGTCTGTACATAAGCCAGTATCATATTATATTTTATAACATTATGAAATTGGTCATTTTTGGGATATTCAGTTTAGTTTAAGATAAGTGGTAGTTGCAGTGATATAATATTTCACTGAGGTGTAAATGTACACACAAATTCTTGATGGTTGACACTTATGCACATCTTCTCCTTTGACCTTCAGGGGTTTTTATGGGTCATAAATGCACCGTTCAGGGATTATATTGGAAACATTCTAGAGCTTTGCCCCACACAAATTTCTACTTTTATTTTCCCTTGAAAACCATTCTGTTTATCTCTTATAAATGTAATCACTGTTTCCAGTTGTAATGGCGTCACTCTATCGCACTTATTTATTTGTCTTTTTGCTCTCTCTCTCTCTCTCTCTCTCTCTCTCTCACACTCTTTTTTAGGGGACAGCGGAGAGGAGATGCTCTGCTCAATATGCCAGAATGAAAGCTCTGAGCCTCCCAACGAAATAGTCATTTGCGACAAATGTGGGCAAGGTAGAATGATTACTACCCCATTTGTTTTGCATGTAAATCAAACAAGGAACATTTGTGTGCTTGTTAATAAAGTTAGATCTATAATATTAGGGATTGTGTTGACAATTCCACTGCTGACAGTAGCTCTTCTGCAGGGTACCATCAGCTGTGCCATGCTCCTATAATTGATTCAAGTGTCATTGCGTCTGATGACAAATGGCTCTGCAGACAGTGTGTGTTTGCCACAACAACAAAGGTTTGTTGATTCCACATTCACTTCTACTAAAGCTGTACTGTTTATAGATTAAGTGCATATTAGCTACAGATATTCAGCAGCCTGCTTATGTTTACTTTGACTCCCCTGCTGCATATGTTTAGACATATCAGATACTCTCACAGAACTGTGTTGTTTTCACAAATTAAATGACCCGGAGGAGGCCACCAAGCTGTCTTTAAAAGCTCATTCAGTAGCAGCTGTGACTCAATACAAAAGACGTAGACTGCAGTACTTACAAAACCAACAATGAGTTTACAAAAATGTTTTTGTTATTAAGTGACTCTGTTTGAGTCTAGGCTGGAGCCATGGTTATCTGTTATAAATTGTTGGTGTGTCTGTTGAAATCCTAGAGAGGTGGTGCACTGAAAAAGGGCCCCAATGCGAAAGCTCTACAGGAAATGAAGCAGTCTCTGCCATATGCCCTAGAAGATTTAGTGTGGGACCAGTGCCACAAGACCAACGTCCAGCAATGCTACTGCTACTGTGGAGGACCTGGCGAGTGAGTGAAAAATTGAAAAGTTCTAAGTTGCAGACTTTTTAAAAGATGCATTCCTGTCTGAGCCTGTGGCTGTGTGGACAGTGCTCCGGACATATGGCGCAACATATGGTGCCCTGGGAGGTTCGAGTCCAGGCTCGGCATCCTTTCCCAATCCTACTCACCTCCCAATCACTTCCTGTCTCTCTACACTGTCCTCAAAAATATAACAAAAAAAGTATAGTCTAGACCAGAGCTTCCCAAACTGTGGGCCGTAGAGGTATTGCAGGACCAAAGTATGTAGTTAGTGTTACGGATTTAAATCTGTTTGTAAAGAATGTTTACATCTTTCACCAGAATATATAAATATTAAATTTTATTCATATGAAATTCTTACAAACTGGTTAATAAATGTTGACAATTTTGTGCAAAGAGGCAGATTGCTTTATTAAATATATCTAATATACTATTAATCTCTATATTTTTGTTTGGAGGGGGCTGTGGAGCTTTTGCTATATTTTTGGGGGGCTTTACCCATCTGAAGTTTGGGAAGCTCTGGTCTAGACAAAAAACACAATATTCAAGCCCAGTATTGAATCATTAATTGCAGACCAGCAGAATTCTAATGCTTATCTTTTCTCCTGCAGCTGGTATCTGAAAATGCTGCAGTGTAATAAGTGTAAACAGTGGTTCCATGAAGCCTGCATCCAGTGTTTTCAGAAGCCAATGCTCTATGGAGACAGGTGGAGTACTACTTTTAAACCAGCTAAGTTCAAAATTGTTGTTGTGTCTTGTGAGTGAAATCAATTTTTTTTGTTTTATTATTTTCAGGTTCTATCTATTTATTTGTTCAGTTTGTAATAGTGGACCAGAGTACCTCAAACGTCTGCCTCTGAGATGGTGAGTTTTAGGCTCTTTTAACAGGCGAACCATTGTTTGGTCTGTTCACATTGAACTTCTGTGCCTATTTCATAGCACTTATTAAGTAGTACATGTAATATTGTAAGTAGTACATGTAATATTGTGAGTATTACTGTGCGAGCAGAAAATGTTTACCATTGTAGCTAGGTAACTAGTCTGCAAGGGAGGGCTTCAATTTCATTGTATTGTTGAAGCATTTTCCCCTTCGAACATGCTTTGTATTTGTCTGCTGCAGATGCGTTGTAAAAAAAGGTATAGAATATAAGTGTTACACTCTGGTGTGTATTAAAATTGTCTTGAGTGTGAACTAGGGGCACTAAAATATTAAAGTCATATATTTATTTTTCAATAGTTTTCAATTAAATAGATGTGTTTCTGTGTTGTCTTTATATTCACAGGGTAGATGTTGCACACCTGAGCCTCTATAACCTAAGTGTAATTCATAAAAAGAAATATTTTGACTCAGACCTGGAACTGATGGCTTACATCAATGATAACTGGGACAGGCTACAGCTTGGTGAGGTATAAATCTCTCCTGTGGATTTCTAATTGCTCTAATGAATCAACTAATGTTAATGTCACTCTGGATCATTTATTCCTTTTTTTTCGCCAGCTTGCAGACACCCCGAGAGCAGAGCGATATGAATATATTCTGGAAGCACTTAACAGCAACCTCAACATGTAGGTTCATATTTATTTATTTATTTGTATATTATACAGCTTTGGAAAAACGTCGCCTTGGAATGATAAGGTTCTGTCTGTGTTCAGAGTAGTTTTGAGATATAGTGGTGGTTTTCCAGACAGGGATTATTTTAAACCTGGACTAGGCCTTAGTTTAATTGGGAAATTTTGTTTTAACAAACATACCTTACTAAAAACATTACTTGTGTGCATTTTGAGACAACACAGAAGCACTGATTTATTTTGAGATATGTCAGTGCAAGTTGTTTTCAGTTTGGACAGCTCTTACATTTCTTATAGTCTAGAACTAGTCTAATCCCTGTCTGGAAAACAGCCCTATTGAGTTTTTGCATTTTATATAGCAAAAATTATATGAGGAACACATGAAAAGGACAGAAACCCTTAATGTATTCTAAATGTACAATATCATTATTTTCTGAAGTGTTAATGGGGATTTTTGGAACGGGTCAAATTCCGATAGAACTTTCTAATGCTGAAAATCACTTTTTGCTTAAAATTATAAGGTTCTATTTGCAAAACATTTATTAAAGCAATACATTTTTTTCATATTTTAGGATGCTTTTTCTTGTTCAAGTTAAGCATAAAAGACTTTGCTAATTGTTGTATATAAATGTTTTATCCACAGAAGGTGGGACAGGTAAAATTATTTTCTAGAATTGTAGGTATGAAATAACATCATAATGTTTATTGTTGTAATTAAGACTGTTGACTATTTGGCCTTTAGGGCTTATTATTGTAAAATGTAAGGCATTAATCACAGTGTATGAGAGTGTATGTTAACAGGAATTAGGAAGCTAGCGCTGCTGGCTATTGTTGTCTATAAATAAAAATAAAATCTCCTCAACAAAACTTAAAACGAAACAAAAAATATACTATAGTTTAAGCTGTTGTTTTAGGTTGCACTGTTTCGTCAGATATTTCCCACTGTCACTGAGGAGCTCGTCCACATATTCTGATTGGTCCTCTTGCGTGCATTCAAAGTGCTGGCTCGCAGATAGAACCTTATAGGATCAAATTATAATTCAATTTTGTAGATGGAACCATTTTGTTTTCTTACAAAAAGCACCAAAATGTAAACATTTAATAAACAAATATGGCATAATTTAAAGAAGTTGTCACAAAAATATAAGAATAACTCATAGAATCTTATAGGCAACGAAATGGATAAAAATGAGTTTCTCTCTAATTGTTTCAAGGTTCATGTCAGGGAAGGAGATAAAGAAGAAGAAGCACCTCTTTGGATTACGAATTCGTTTCCCACCGCCCCCCCAGAGCTCAGAGCTCCCATCAGACCGAGAGCAGGAAAAAGCCTCTCATGAGATTAAGATCAAAGGCAGGAAGGCTAATAAACCCCCTTATTCATGCAGGTTAGTCATTACTTATTATGTCCCAGTGGTTCTAAAATGAATGGGCAGATGATATAATGCACTTTCAATGCTTCAAATGATTTTCTTTATTTGGCTTTGTTTATAATTGCGTAATTGTTTTAGCACTGTCACTAATGGAGTGGTAAAGAAAGGAAAGAGGAAACATCGCACACACTCCTTAGAGACACTGGCCAAATTGAGAAGATCAAGTGAAATTTTGGCGCAGGTAAAGTAGTGAGATTTTGTGCTTTAAAAATGATATCAAAGTTTACATTGTGTGGACATTTT
Source organism: Oreonectes daqikongensis (assembly GCA_026939265.1). Lineage (NCBI taxonomy): Eukaryota > Metazoa > Chordata > Actinopteri > Cypriniformes > Nemacheilidae > Oreonectes > Oreonectes daqikongensis. The sequence continues at coordinate 7,387,669 of JAOTQM010000040.1, read as the reverse complement.
TAATTTTTTTACTTTTATAAAATCAAGAATGATATGAAGCTTCCAACTGTTCACAACAACTCACTGGATCTGATGGCTTCAAAAAGGTAAGTCTGATATCAACACAATGTTTTTGTGCTGTTTGAAAAAAAGCTACATTTTAATTACAGTTTTGTTTTCTCTAGTGTCAAAAGTGAGAAATCTTTGCCTTCTTCAAGTACCTCAGATGTTGAATCCATTGGTGCCACCAGCACCAGTGAAACTACCTCAACAACCATCTCAAGACAGTCCAGGTATTCTTCCACCATCAAATGGTTAAATTTCATCATTTTTCTGTGTCAGGATTCAAAACAGATAAATACAGTGACTTAGAATGACACGTTTACCCCATTCGCCCCTCAGCTTGGGAAGTCCGAGCGGACCACTCTGGCCCACTGTGACACAGCCTCCAATTAAGAGACGCAGGGGACGGCCAAGACGAGCACTGCAGCCCCCCAATCCTGAGATCCCACCACCATGCAACCGACTTGAGCCGCAACCCAGCAACGATGTCCCTGAAACCAGCCCAGTTCCCTCTTGCTTTTATGGCGGCATGGACATTATGCAGGACTTGGACCCCGATACTCAACTCCGCCACCTAAAGAGCTCCATCACCACTTACTTTGGAGCCGCTGGTCGCCTGGCCTGCGGAGAGAAGTACCGGGTGCTGGCCCGCCGCGTCACTAATGACGGCAAAGTACAGTACTTGGTGGAATGGGAGGGGGTCACTGCCTCGTGAGCTTGTTATGGGTGTTGTTACATACTGTGTACCTTTGGTAAAGGTTGGGCTTGAGTAATGTACAGATGGAGGAAAGAGCAGTGATTCTGTTACAGAATGTACATGCTTGCCTCAAGACTGCCGCAGAGATGGAGACGGGATAGTGTTCAAATGGACTGGATGGACACATTGAAAAGTTTCAGGTTCAAGACATAATCAAGTCACAGCTATGTGAACAACCTGAGTCCTTGCTTTTTTTTGCCTCTGATGTGCAGGTGCCTTATAGGGTTGTGAAACAGATACTATATATGCTGCTGGAGACTTGAGGATTTATTTTTTCGTATTTAGTCAAATGTTTTCTCATAGTTCAAATTGCCAAGGACAGAGAGCGCTAATGTCAGTAGGGCACTTTTATTTACATTTCAATTCATTGCACATACGTTCTCACCCTATACATCCAGTATTGTCTTATCTCAGTTCAAATGAGTGTTTAAAATTTGTTTATAAAAAAAGACTGGCATGAAAAAATGGTTAACTTTTCTCCTGCTACAATGTCTAAAAGTATTGACGGAATTAATATCATACATTACACAAATTTAAAGGTGGCTAATGTAAAGACGTTTATTTTGTTAACCAGTTTTGATTTCTTTTCCTGAAGGTAAATGTTTTGTGTATATGTTAAAAAGGATATGACAAAGCGCTGCAGCTTTAGTTTCTCCCTAGACCCCCCCCCCCAAAAAAACGTCAGCTGTTAATATCTGCCTAAAGACTTCTTTCGTTCAGAGCCAGCTTAGTTTTAGTTCTGTAGTTAAACAGATTTTTTTTAAAGCAGATATATATTTTTTTGTTATACTATGCAACTGATTCAACATTCAGCTTCAGCTTAAAATAGGAAAATGGCAGCAATATTTTTGTTACATTTGACTCAGGCTTTTTTAATCGTGGTGCTATTTATTGCTTTCAGAGAACAGTGTACACTATCAAACTGTCCATTCCGAGAGAGAACTCAGGATACTTTGACTTCAATGTAAGATTTGATACAATTTTTAATACAACATTGATACAGAATGGGTTCTGAAAGAAATTACATGGGGTTTTTGATTCAGCTGTGTATTATAATTTTAGGTTGCAAACTATTTATGTTTGTATTTTGACCTGAGAATTCCCTGTTAAAAACATGAACTATTTGCAGAGGTTGAAGGTTGCATTGGTTAAAGGCAAGTTTTGGACTTCAACATTATTACCTCCTTATTTTGATACAATTCATTCTTATATATTAAGCTCTTGGTATGTTATGTATATGAAAAGTTTTTCAGTTGGTGTTCAAGTGTTAGTAAAGCTTGCTTTGTATTTTACTGGCTTTGAGCAGGCTCCTTTAGCCAAAGAATAAAGATCTGAACTCTTATTGATGTAAGTGTCTTTTTTATGCATTAGAACACCTAGCCAAAGTTTGATTGAAATGTTGGTCAACTCTGTACTATAATGTTTGATTGCAGCCTGCCAATTTATTTACTATGAGTATAATAAATAAAATAATGTCATGAGATGCTGTCAAAAACAACCCGACACTATCAAATATAAAACACCCGCTGTCAGTTAACATGTGGTACGGTGTGTAATATATAATACAGAAAATATTATATTGCCATTGAATTAAGTTACACGATTTTCGTATAATAAAATGCAAAATCGGCATTTTAAACAATTTTAAATATTATCTTTGAGAATTCGCGCTATCTTTCGCGGTCCCCTGACGTCAGTGTGAGGTCGCTGGGGGTGTTTTTCCTCTCAGCCAATCAAATGAGGCGAAGATGGCAGCGCGTTTTGTTTAGATCTCAGAGGAGTGTGTATGCTAAGCTAAACCTACGGGAGATAAATAACGTTACTCTTGTTCGTTGTATAAAACTACGTCGTATGCTGTTATTCAGTACTATAAAAACATCGTGTTAAAAAGCAAGCGTGAAAGCAGCGGAAAGCTGATAGGTGTTGTAACGTAAGTTAGACAGCAGACGGCGGCTCCTTGACAACCTGTTGATACCATACCATGTCTTCAAATCATTCAGTATAAGGCAAGTATGATAACACTTTACTATGTACGCGAAACTTTATTAGTAAATTATTATCATAATTAATCCATAATTCTTCACGGAGTTTTTCACTTTTTGCTACGGTTGTACTTAATGCATAGTTTACACGTGTGTCTTTTACGATACCTGTCTGCAATATTCCTGTTTTCTTAAATGTTTTCATTTTTCTATTAAGTTTCAAAGTGCTAAAATGTTTTCTGTATTTATGCATATTGTAAACGGAGCTATGTACATATTTATTGAATGTTGTCATACATAAATACAATAAATTCATATGTCAAATGAAGGGTCTGTATGAAAACGATAAACAGTTTCTCGCCTTAATTTACAGGGTTTGTTTTAACACTCACCAATGTTCAAAGACAACAGGGGTCTGGTAGATGACGTGGTCTCCTTGAGAAATCAGCTGCTGTTAACAGAGCAAAACTTACAATCACTGGGGGAACAATTAAGGTGATGCATTCAGTCTCAGTGGACTTCTATTTGATTTAACAGAAACCATTAATATGCCTTTCACATTTAGTATTGCATGAACTATTTCACATCGGTAGAGTGCAGATTCGTGTGAGTTATAACATAAGTCATGTTCATTGAATTGCTCTTGTTATTTTAGTCATTCAGGAAATGACATCATTGGTGAGGATAATGACAGAAGTGAAGCACATGAGTTCCCTGGTCGTCTTACTCTAGAGGACCTCCATAAGCCTGAAAGATATCCACGCACTGACAGAACAACAGATCAAAGGGAATGTGCTCGTATATCCACTTGTGACTGCACGGTAAGAACCAAAAATGCTGTGTGATTAAGAGAAGATCAGTCATACTGGGATGTTGCAGCAGACAGATGCTGCAAGTGGATTTAATAAAGATTCAGTATGTTATGAACTAGAATACTAGACAGTATTCTGTGTATTACGGTTTGTCGTGATAATTAATTTGCCCAATTTTATTACCACGGGCAATCGAAATATTGTGAATAATTCTAGATAACAAATTTGCATAATTATTATACATTTCACTGTTATCACAGTGCAGGTAGTTTGCTATTCAAGTCAGAATTCCAGAATGCTCTAACTAACACAACCCTTGCTTATAGACAGTTTAACACATCAGTTCTGTCTTATCTAACTTGTAGAAAAAAAATATGATTAGAAGGATGTATCTTTTGTAAGTATGATAATATCTTTTTCAGTGCAGTCAATAAATGAAACACCACATGGTGCCAGTTGCACTTCTATGAAACCGTAATACAAATCCAGTTTGCATATTTATTTAAGGATGCATTTAAATTCAACTTAACACTGTGGTAGTACCGTATAGGGCTATAAAAGTCCTAGCAATTATGATATAGAAAATTGATACTATCACGTCTTGTATTAACCCTAAAACGGGACGTTTTTCAAATCTATTTAATATTTTATTTAAAATGACTGGTTTTGTGTCTGCCCACAGCCAAAGAGAGACATGGACACAGAGACGTCTGTGCTTAGGAGGAAGCTCACCTCTGTCAGGCAGGAGAACACGTCTCTGGTCATGGAGAACAGGCAGCTCATCAGTGATCTGGAGGCTGCCCAGCTTGAGGTAGCCAGCTCAAGATCCAAGGTAATGCTCATTGATGAGAGATCTGTTATAGCTGCCTATTTTGGTAAAATACTGCTGAATTTATCAGGGAGATATTGCATACTGTTTGCAACATTACCTCAGCTATTTGTCCTATAGATCCGTGTTTTGGGATCTTCCGTGGGAGCCAGGGCCTCCAGTGTGTCTCTCATGAATGAGCAGATTATCGATCTAGAGGCAGAACTGGATGCTCAGACGAAAGCTTTAGAGTAGGTCATTCTCTCTTTATGGCCTAATTCCTTCTAAAAGAATCGCATCACATGCTTTTTAGACAGAAATATTGACTTATCCGCTCGGTTTCTTTAGGGCTGCTGAGGAGAAGCTGGAAGCAAGTGAACAGATAGTGATGGAGAGTAACAGACTGGTGGAGAAGCTCAGAGATGAGCTGAGATTAGTTAAAGCCGAGCTAGCTGAAAGAACACGTCTGGGGAAACGGTATGGTCTGAGTTACGCTAATAAAAAACAAATTAGAATGTTTGAAATAAAGTTTTTATGAAATTTTTGATGATTTTAAAGGGCGGAGCAGCAGAGAAACCAAGCACTTCTTAATGCGGAGAAGCTTACAGTTACTTTCAGGGACTACAAGGAAGATGTTTCTAAAAAGATGGAGGAGGTACCTGTTCTTGACTTTGTCGACTTATTTTTGGAAACAAGTTTTGACCTGTTAAATGCCTTACAACAACAACAACGATTGAAACATTAGTCACGTTTTCTGTTGTATGTGGCATGCGTTTGTAAAAGGTGAAGGAGAGTGAAAACCAGCTGAAGGTCAGTCTGATGCAGTGTGACAGCGAGAGAGAGGAGCTGGAGAGGAAGTGCACAGAGTTGGAGAGAGAGAAAGAAGGTTTGCGCCACAACATCTGGTAAAAGAGCTTCCCAAATACTGTTCTGAATTCCTCATTAAATGGCCGATATGAATTGTAACTGGCATTTTTGTCCTGTCTGAACAGTGAGCTGAAACAAGTTCATGGCCGATTAGAGTCTGTCTCCGCTGAGCATGTGCAACTGCAGTCTCAGGTACAGCAGCTTTCAGATCAGCTGAAGAAACAGCAGAAGGAGCTGGCTGAGAAGGAGGCGCAGCTGCAGGCAACGGCAAACGTGAGGAGAGAGAATGAGGACCTGCGTCTCCTTACGGCTTGCCAGGAGCAGAGGGTGGCTCAGGCCCTCAGAGAGAAAGAGCTGGACAGAACGGAGCTGACAAGCTTGGAGAGCATACTGGACTTACTACATCTGAGAGAGGTGATGGATACAAACACATATTTTCTCACTGAACATTTGCTTGGTGCATTTTAAGCAGTTTCGAGACAAAGGAAGCATAAATGCGTGTCATTTTTTCATCTGAATCTTTACCTAAGGAAATTAATAATACTTTTGGCTAATGCTTAAAATTTTACAATATGTACACTCAGATTAATCATAGAAACTATTGCTAAGGAAAGAAAGTTAGACTTTAAAAGTTATGATACAGTTCATTTATTATGGAACTTTGGAATGACTTGTGTTTCAGAACCGAGATGGTACACTTTGTGTGAACCCATGTTTGCTGCCATCACTGTCTTATACCAGCACCATTGAATCTTTGAAACAAAAGTCTGGTGAGTGTCTAACTTAGCTTTTTTCATTATATCCTCCAGCCAGACATTAAAAACCGTTACTGACACTGCCAAGTTTCATTTGCTCATTCTCCTAATTGTGTTTTTAATGTATTTTACAAGCCCCTACTCAAATCTCATGTTCATTTAGGTGAGCGCTATCAGAAGCTGTTAGCAGTGCTGCAGATGGCTGAGCGGGAGAAGACCCAACAGGCCAGCGCTGCTCAGAGCCTTCAGGAGAGACTGACCCGAGCCCAGGAGGAGATTTCCTCTCTGCAGGCCTCCATCACAGAGAGATCTTCTCACTACCAGCAGCTGCATAACCAGTTGCTGGAAAAAGCTACTCAAGCCACCTCCTTAGAGAAAGAGGTGAGAGGGCCATCAAATCCAGAATCTCTAGGTAGCCCTGCCTTTGAAATGTATTTGTCCAAAATCTTGCTTTGCATAAGTGTGCAATAAACATTAAATCACTTCTTACTGGCTGAGATTTGGTCACATGGCATAGCGGTTTCTCATTCCCTGTGGATAGACAGATGGACACCTGTCACATTAAAGGGACAGTTTACCCAAAAATAAAGATTCTGTCTTCATTTACTCACCCTCAGGTTGTTTCAAATCTCTATACATTTCTGTGTGAAATTGCTTGAGGGTGAGCAATGACAGTATTTTAATGCATTATTATGAATCTCACTGTGTAACTTGAACAATAATGTGTTTATAGCTAAAAAAGAAAAGCTCTCGTCTAGCTGTGCTTGAGAAACAACTGCAGGAGAAGAGTGCGGCTTATTCCCAGGCTGCAATAAAGACCAACCAGCTTGAACAAGAGTTACTGGTAACATATATTTACCTATACAATATCAAATAAAAACCAATAATTCTATTGACAAACCTAATAATGTTCTCTTTACACACGTTGAATAAGGAAAAAGCCAGCAGTATCCAACACTATCAGTCAGTCTTAAGCAAAAAGCAGAAGGAATATCAGCAGGCTATAGAGAAATCTAAGGTCTCACAATCACACAAATGCATGGAACTGGAGGACAAAGTAGAGGTGGTAAGTATGTAGATATCTTATGAATAATATTACACTTACAAATAAGATTCTAAGTCTAATAAAACTGCATGTGTTTCCAGCTGAAGCTGTCTTTGGCTCAGAAAGGAACCGAAATTGAGGAACTAGTGGAAAATATGTCTGAGCTTCTGTGTGAGAAACAGGCGTCACAGCAGAGAGCTGCTCTTTTGCAGACCGCTATAGAACAGCTCACTGAGGTCAGAGCTCATCTATTTGTTTGTATTCGACACAGAAATCTGACATCATTTAAGCCATTCATTTACTTAAGCATGAATGTTCATAGCTAAATGTTAAATGGCTAATTAAATATAGTTCTGTTTCTTGGACAGGATTTTGCAGCCAAATCTAAATGTAGTGAAGAGAAACTTAGAGATATTGAAGAGCAGGCTGCTGACTCCGCTTCAAAGGTGAGACAAAAAGACCTCTTTGTCACTGTAATGAACTTTTCTGAGGTCATTAGAAGTGGTCCGATGCTTTTATCTGAAGTAGTGCATTGCATTTGGGAAATACATTTTAACAGCCCTGCATTCTTTGGTGTTGTTAGCACTATGCTCTAACAGCTGTGTTACAGGTACATGTCATGCTTATTGACACTTTTCTAGGTGAGGAGCCTGCAGACAGAACTGTCCTCCTGTAAAAATGAGCTGAGTTGTTACCTTCAGCAGCTGGAGGATGTGAAGAAACATCATGAGAGAGAGCTGGAGCGTAAAAACATTGAGGTCAGTCAACATCATGGTCTGAATGACACTTCCTTTTCCTGTTGCCATGCGTTCTTTACATTGTTATAAGCAAGTCATAAATATTATATAATATTAAATATAATAAATATTTATTTGCTCTGTATTTTTTAGCTCTCCGAGCTGAAGGGGGAGCTGAGGAAGAAATGTTTGGCTTATCAGAGCTCCAATGAGGAGAACCTGCAACTGCAGAACTCCATCCAGAACCAGCACACCATGCTGCAGGAAAGTACATCTCGTATCGCGCAGCTGGAGGAGAGTCAGAGTCAGCTACAGAGCCAGGTACATTCAAACCTTTACCAGAGTTTTCAATGCCAACTTACTATATATGTGACCCTGGACAACCAAACCATTCACAAGGGTCAATTTTAAATTTTTGAACTTGAGATTTATACATCAATTGAAAGCCTAATATGTATGCTTTTCATTGATGTATGGATTTGTTGGGATAGGACATAGATACCAAACTTGAGTGGGTATTTCCCAAAGCGATAAATTGAATACTTTGACCCATACCATGTGTTATTGGCTATTGCTACAAATATACCCATGCTACTGGGACTGGTTTTGTGGTCTAGGGTCACATATACAATTTCAGTTCCACTTTTTATTAGGTGTCTTCAACTACTATGTATTACAAATAATAAATATTTTTGCATTTATAGAATGAAAAAATATATCTTTATGTACCACTTTTCATTTTGAGGGTGTCTCCTATACCTCCTACATATTTCAGAAAAACTTCAATAAATTGTTTGAGAAAATTATGAGTTGTTATACAGCAAATTGCCATGAAGCGCATATGTATATCTCATGAACATCACCTCTTTGAATAACCACATCAGTCACCACATCAAGTGAAATGTGCTTTTGGTTTTGATCATTTTTGCATGTTTCCTAGCTATTAACCAGATCATTACCCAACAACAACAGCTGATCAATGAATAATAGAGGCATTCATGTGTGTGAAGACATATATAGCTGTGCCTGAGGGTTGTTCTGCTCCAGCTCAAAACAAGCTTCTATTTGAGTAAGATAAAAACTCATATTTGCAGTGTAGCAAAGTCTGTGGGTATCTAGCAAATATGTCTATGCATAGATCACAACAAATTTTGTATAGAGCCATACATCATGGTAAGTCTCATGATAGTTGTAGGCACGTTCTTTCTGTTTGTACAAATCTAGGCCACCACCTTGTTATCTAGCTGTAAGGTGTAGGGCATGACTCACTAAACTAATTTTCAATTTAGTTAAAAAAATAAGACTCTTACACATTGGTCCGCAAGGTGGTTGTTAAATTGCTTTAAAAATAAGGTTGTGTTGATCGTGATAATAGCATCTACTGATTCTCACAGGTGTCCCAGCTGGAACAGGAGTTGGAAAAGGAGCGCTCTGCCTTGTCTCAGGCCCTGTGGAGGAGGGAGAGAGAGGTGGAGGAAGCCACCCAAGAGGTGCAGAAGAAGCAAAGACAGACAGCAGAGCTCTCCGGCTCGATAACGTGAGAACGTCTAATGTTTTAGTCTGTCAATCATTTTCCTGCTTCCTACAATGGATGTTATGAACAAATTTTCACACACGAATGGCATTACATAAACCACAGCATTGTGTTTTTGGGTTTAGGATCAAATCTTGTTTAAAAAAAACTGGGGTAGTTTTTGGCTTATTCTGGCCAAGAATCACTGAGTTGGATCACATGACGTCAGAGACCAGAGCATTGAGTGTCAATATGAGAGTTCAGATCCACATTTCCAAAACAGACCCCTTTAGGCTTCACATTAGAAATCTGACCAGAAATATTTAGTACTCAAAACTATGTTCTCTGGGTACCGCACTGTGGCAACACACATAGGACATGTGTCTTGTCTTGAGGGTGTCCCTTAAGAAGGTCTTATGACTGTTTAAATAGCTTCAGTCATCTTATTTGTCTTATTTGTTTTCATAGCCACTCCTGCTGCTCTCATTCTCTATATATACCGTTAACAACAGCGTGTCTTCATTCATTCTTGTATTTAGAAAGGGGGAGATAGAACTTCAGTTATTGTCTGTTCACCAAAAGTCCAAACCTAGGCAAGGTTTTAACACTGAATTTAATGCCAATCTTCTTTCACAGGTTGTTATTTTGAGGCAACTTGTGAATCTATAATACTGTGTGTTTTACAGGCAGCTGAGCTCAGAGATGAATAAGTGTCGAGTGGAGCTGTCAGACATGGAGCTGGAGCTGTTGCGCCTGAGGAGAGACAGCAGCGCTAAAGCCTCTCAGCTCAGTCAGATAGAGGAGACGCTCAAGGAGACTAAAGGCATGCTGGATAAGAAGAGTGAAATGGGTATGCATGGGTACCGCAGCCTGTGTTGGGCTTTAAAATATGGGCGAATATTAGAATGTTGGCACATTGGGGCTTGTTGGTTTGGCCCAAAGCCTAAATGTCTGAAATTCGTATGGTAATACATTGAAAAAGGAAAATTGGAGAGGAAAGACAAATTTTTCCAGTAGCTTAAAATAATGATTTTTTACATTTCAAACATTTCAATCTGTAGTTTTGAGAATTATCAACTTAAATGTTGCAGGTTTGAAACCCACAAGGTGGCATCTACAACCACCATTGTGCCCTTAAACAAGAGTCTTCTATTATTTTTGTCTGCCATGATTTTAGTGTGATAGAAGGATGACAGTTGTTTCATTGTGTTCCCAGTCACAGACCTTGAAGAGAAGCTCCACCGCACTGAGATGGACAGGCGAAACTCACTGCAGCGGGCGCAGCTGCTGGAGGGACAGTTGCAGGAGGTGCGCGGTGAGTTGGCAGACACTCTGGACCACCTGCAGGAGCTAAGAGACGTCCTACAGCGCACACAGCTGACCTCAGACCAGCAGCAGGCGACCATCGATAAGCTGGCCACAGAGCTCAGGTGAGCCACTCTTACGACTGCTGGAATGAAAGCAGTCTGTCAGTCACTATATACAGAGCACATCTGAGCCTTCTGGCACTTTTACATAGGGTGAAAGTGTGCGATGAGGCATGAGCACAGATATTTGTTGCTCTTGTGCTACTGAAATAGTCGATGAGAGATATCTAGTCCAAACATCTCAGAAGGCAAGGTGTTTTATCTTTTTAGATGCCCAGGTAGAGTTGTCAACAGCGGATAAACCGGCTATATGGCCACATCAATGCACATCTGTTTTTTACACATGGGACAAGGTCAAATGTTTATTTGTTACATTCCGTTTTACGGACTGGTTCTCTATAATGTCTTTGCACATTTGATCTCTTTTCAGTTCCTTTATTCCAAATGTGTCCTCTTTGGATTAAGCCATATTATGCTGCTCTTTTGTATTAATTTTTAAATCTGTTATTTTATTTATAAATATTGTAATTTGCATTAATAGTAATCTGTATTATTTATGTGCCATAATGTGATGAATGTTATTTATTGCTTTAATTTGAACTTTTCTGTTTTTATTGTATTTTTAAGGTTTGAAGCATCTGATCAAAGATTGAATATAAAGTATTGTTATGTATATACTATTTAGATATGAAGTCTGGAGTTTTGGAGGATATTTTATTATACACAAATGCATATTATGCAGTGGTTAAACTGTAAACACAGACATGTTCTTTAACTCACAAACAGTTTTTAGTCAAATAAAAGAAGCAGTAAAGGTAATAACAGAAAATGTCATCACGTGAATATTATTGTTGCCACAGATGCCACAGTTACCTCTATTTTGACATCTATTTACATCTTTTTTAACTCTTAAACCCTGACTAAATAAAAACATCAAATGGCTTTGAAAATACAATGTAAGCTACGGTGTGTAAATAACAGAAGTCAACAACAGTGACATAAATATTTAATACGCTTCTTTATTAATATATAAAAAAAAGAATATTCATGTCCAACCCACACCATCCATGATTGTCTCCTCATGTAATGTGTTTTTTGGACAGTCATGTGTTATATTTTACTGTGTACATACACACAGCAATGAAATCATCTGTAATAAAAGAAAGTGTGCACTTGGTCATGTTGCAGCTTGTGACATTAGCAGTGGTTTACTGCATTAGTAACTGTTTGCTAACACAATTGCAAAATATGTTTCAGTGTCTTAGTGTTTTTGCACCCCCAGAATGAATGCAAAGCATAATGGATCTGATCAAGTACATGCACAATGCTTAATCCTGTATACAATATACAGTTTCCCAAGTGAACCAAGATTTCTGCCTTTAGCAAGTGATGTAGTTTCTCAAACAGGTTTCTCAAACCCTTTCTGATATTGGCCAAGCTAACAGTTAGTCCTGTCCCAAGTCACACTACCGGTTGAGCTAATATTGCGGTGCCTAAACAAGCATAAATACAATTCTTGCTAATGTGTTGGCTCCCTTTCCTTTGGACCCTGTGAGTAGGCACATAAAGCAAATTTTAGTGACACAGGGCCCTGGACAACCCAATCCCTTCATTTTAACAATGACAAACATGCACAGCTTCACTAATAACTATTCTGCGCACATTCATTTAACAAAGTGATTTTGACAAATGATTTCTATCATTGTGTTTATAGAGAGAGTCAGAGAGAGCTGGAGGAGAGGAACCATGAGGTGTTAGATCTAGATTTTGCTCTGAAAGAGAGACAGGGGGAGCTCCAGCAGAGAGCACAGCTGGTACCACACAAACTATTTCTATATCTGTATGGCAATACCTATGGTCTGCAGTCTGTTAAAGCATTGTCTTCTGTCTTGAGCTGGGGCAGCTGGATGTGGTCGTCAAGGAACACAAGCTGGAGATGGAGAGGAAGGTTGAGAATCTACAGGACGCTCTGGAGAAAAGCCAGAAAGAAATAAGAGAGAAGGACCAAAAAGTGAGTCGTTTAGCATAGCTGCTACAGATAGGCACTCTTGTTTATGGAGACATACACTGATGAGGTGTTGTTGTATTGTGTGCAGGTGCAGTTTCTGACAGAAAGACTGGAGATGCTGAAATCACAGCTGCAGGTTAAGGAGGAGTTGGAGAAGGTATGACTCATAACTAAAACTACAGGGAGGGGAAGATGAATTTTACTCTGTGAAAGGCTGTTAGGATCTTACAAAACCGGTCATGTACTACTTCAAAATAAAATTTCATCTTGTTACTTTAATGTGAAAATTAGGGAAGCACTGATACCATTTTTTTAAAGACCGAGTACCGATATTTTATTTCTGGTATTTGCCGATACCTTTACAGTATCTTTTCTTTATTTTTTGGTGAGGTGGCAATTTTCCAAGCACAACACAGTGAGACTAATAAAAATAGAATATCTTCATAATTACAACTTTACCTCAAACACATTGTGAAAAAATAAATGATTTTATGTGCTTGTCACAAACTTTAAAAGCACAAATTTCAGTCAGTTATGTCACATGAAGTATCGATCTTTGGTATCGGTGAACTTTTACGAGTACGAGTACGTGAGCTTAGTATCGGGCCTGATACCAGTATGGGTGCATCCCTAGTGAAAAAAATGAAAATATTATACATCTTGGTAGTATAAAATTGTACTACTATTATAGAGAATGGTGGAAAAATTCCAGATTTCTCCATCTGCACACAACAGACATTTTTAAAAACCAGGACCAGTTTAGTAGCACAACATAAAGTTTTTAAAGATTTTAACCTGTAACCCTCTGATAACCTATATTAAATGAAGTCCAGCTGAGCCACTAAAAATAGTACTTTGCAAAATGTGAACACCAAAAACTAAACATGATAACATGAAGCTCTTTATCAGTTGATCTATAGACCACTTTGCAAGGTGTAAAAACTGGCCCAGAAGCACTTTTTATTTTTTTACTTTACGGGGTGGTTTTGTCATAAACCAGGATTAAGCTTTAGCTAAATTAGGATATTTAAGTTGTTTTTAAAAACATTACTGGTATCTTAAAGTAAAAATCTTAAAGATATTCTTTTAACATTTTGATTTGGTTATATCGGTTGTAAATGTTCTTTTGCTATTCTGTTCAAATGTTTGTGTAATGTTAAAAATCTGAAAAAGGAAACTCTTTTTGTTTGCGTCTTCTGAAGTCGTCTATACAGGGGTTAAATGCAGTACTATGTTGTGTAATGCTGAATTTTACATACATAGTACTTGTTATTTCTTCTTATTTTATCACTGTTGCCATCATTTTGATGTCTGTTTGTTTTAAAGGTGTTTTATCAAAGCAAACCAATGCAACTACGATTAATTGTTGATTTTGTGACATCAAACTGTTGTTGTGTGTGTCAGGGTGCTTTAGAGCACGGGCAGCAGCTGCGTGTGTATCGAGAGCAGCTCCAGAAAACTGTGCATGAGCTCCAAGAGTCACACACACGCTGTGATGCTCTCAAGACACAGCTGAATGATGTCACTCAACAAGCACACCAGAAGGTGAGAGATGCTTCTGCATTTCAAAACTGTATTTTAAATTTTCTTGACTTTCAGAACTGTCACACCCACAGGCTTGACATATCAGCATTATATTTAATGACCTGATCTGTAAAGAGAAATTTCTCTTAAGATTGTTCAGTTAGCATAAAAACCTGAAAGACACACCCGTTCTAACTTGTCTTGATTAACTAGTCTCATGCAGTTGAGTTTTTTTTGTTTCAAGTTCCTCAAGCATTCATGGTTGTTGAATGCAAGTAAACAAATTGTGTCATTTCAAGTTTGGTATTTTGGATCCACCTATTTGAAATCTCTTGATCTTGTGAAACACAAAAGAAGATATTTTGAGAAATGCAAGTCAATGGGGGTCGGTGTTGTTTGGTTACCAACGTTCTTCAAAATATCATCTTTTGTGTTCTGCAGAAGAAGTTCATACAGGTTTGAAATGACAATGAGGGTTAGTAAATTATGAGAATTTTAGCATCAATTTTTTGGGTGAACTGTTCCTTTAAAATACCAACCTACTGTCATAAGAGAAAGCTTATATTTCTTATAAAGCTTTTAAAATAACTAGAAAAACGTAGACACCTGTAGACTTTTATTGTTCTTTCATTTCCCTAATGAACTTTCCCCTGGTTGCTGTGTTTCTGTAGAAGAGTGAAGTTCAGCAGCTGCGGGAGGAGATGGTTGAGATGGAGAAGTGTTTCACACAGACTGAGATCAGACTCCAGGCCACTGTCACTGCCCTGCAGCAGGAACTTGAGCAACAGAGAGAAGAACACCACAAAGAGGTACACTTCTGCTAAAACAGCACTCCCATAGGACAAACTCCTGTTTCCAGCCACAGAAACTCAGTGTCTGACCCTCTCGTAGCTTTCAGCGCTGCAGCAGACGCGTGGGCAGTTGCTGAAGGTCTCGGATCAGATCTCCAACAGCCTGCGAACCTCTGGGGAGCAGCTGACGCAGCGGCTACAGCAGGCCAGAGATCAGCTCGAGGACGCCAGAGCTACCTCTGCTCGCCTACACGCGGAGCTTCAGAGCAAAGAACAGCTCTTACAGAGTGCTAATGAAACGCTGCTTATCAAGGTACCAGACCACGAGGAAAACAAAGTTAAAGGGTGTTTAGTCAGTTGAAATAGGGATTGTACATTTCATGTAATAAAACATTTGCATATTTCTTGCTCATGTTTTTCTGCAGGAGTCCGAGCTTACTCGTCTCCAGGCCAAGCTCTCCAGCTTCGAAAGGGCCACGGAACTGCACAACATCACACTTCGTCACAAACCCAGCACTCCTCCCCCTCTTTCTCCTCCTCTCAAAGACTCCATTCTTCAAAGCTCCTTGTCCCCCTCCAGAACAAACTCTTCTGCACATTCAAGCCTCTCCTTCTGGCACAACGCTTTCTCAGACACCTCTCTGGAGCTTTCAGACAGTTTGAAAGCCGAAGTGCAGGCCGCACTACTGCCAACCCCCTCCCCAGACCAGGCCTGGCAGGGTCTGAGCACGCACGAGGCCACCGCCACTACAGACATGTCCTTTAATCCACTCACATACATGCTGGACCGAGAGGAACAAGAGGAAACTGACCTGGAGAGTCTCTCAGGTATGCTGAGGTTTGTTAACCAGACACTGGCCCTTCAAGAGCAGCAGTCTATTTGTGACACCAGCTCACACAAAACAGGCAAGTTACTGCATTACATATTTTTAGGGGGTATAATTTCTATAATATTATTACTCGTACTTGTATTTGAGATATTCTCCTAACACAGGTATTAAATTATATTGTGCAGCTTGTTGAAAGTACAGAAATACAGAATGGACAACCGTATATTGAAACAATGCCATGGTGACTTTGCTTTGTGGTTGTTTTGCACAACCAAATGTCACTCATGTTATCAAATAAAATCTACATAATCTGTTATTTTGTCTGCAGGAACGTAATGAAGTTACGCGTCTGCTGGGCAAGTGTCCCGATCAGGGATTTTTTTCTCATCACTAAATCACTACATAGAAGTTCAAGGTGCTGATTCATTTTGACCTTAATGTCTGGTTGTTTTTTGCATCAGTTTTTTCAGCTAGAGCTGTTTGAACATGTTTCGTTGAAGGATCACGCCTAAACACAGATCTTGCACAAGTATTTGAAATATCTTTGTCATGTAGTTTTTGTACTGGTATTTTGTTGCCACTATAAATTGTACTTTTAGAATGTCTTAATTTATAATTTGTCTAATATATTCTACATTTTTTACAGTATGAATTATTCATTTACAATAAATTAAAACTTGGATATTCAGAAATGTCTGTTTTGTCTGCATTTGGTTTACTGTCATGTATACTTCTATTACTTCAATTGCAAAATGTATTCCACAAAGCATACGATAAAGTATAGGATAAACTTTGTCATAGGTTGGCACCCATTCTATTCAAATGAGGTGTGATGTTGAAGACCGTCAGGCTGAATGTTGATAATATAACAAAAAGAATAGTGTTTGTTTCTGTGCATGAACGTTTCCGTATGTTTTACATGTGTGTGTTCATGCTCGTGTTCCCACAGTACCGAAAGCATTGTTAATTTTAAAGTTACTCTGTCTGTGAGTGCGCGCGTGTGTTTGTGCGTGCGTGCGTGTTTGGGGGAGGGGATGTCCTATTTGCTAGAGGCGGAGATAAGTTTGTACTGACGGGTCTTTTGTGTTTTTTTTGCTAACCACAAAGAAGTCTAAACTAAATTTAGATATTGAAAATGATAATATGCTAAGATTATAAGCATGAATATTAGCACTTCTCTGTTGTTATGCTCTGAAGGAGTTAGCGTTTGCATGCATGAAAGAGGCTTTGGTTTGCTGTGAAGAGGATGTGGTCATAAACTTAGTGATTCATCACAGTGAGCGCACGCTATGTGCATTTTTTAAGAGTCCTCATTGCGTTACTTAAAACTAAGCAAGTTCTTTCAAAACGTATGTAGTCGTTGGAATGTAATATCTCTTTAAAGATGTTATGAGATGTTTACATATTTTTAGTTTACATATTTTCGTTGTGCATTTTGATTATTTGAAATGCACACATGATCTTGCCAGTCTATTTTAGGGTTTGCATGTTGAAACAACAATGAAAACGTAAAAAAATCACATATGCCTATCAAACAAGATAGAACTAAATACATGATGGATAGGGTCTGGTTTTACATCTGCACAATACAGATATCATATAAAGCTGATGGTTGTTTGAGTTTTGTGGTCTGTGGGGCAGAAGATATGGGTTTCAAATTCGTCAAGGCAGGACGTTATATGGTTTTCTGGCACACGACACAAGATGTGAAAATATGTGTGTATGCTCTGAATGATTTGATCATTTGTAAATCAGTTACTTTGCATTAAATGTTGGGTTTTCACAGTAACTTTGTTACTTGGCTGCACTTAGAATAGCATCTAAGCGTGCTGATGTATTCATTTATTTGAAAAATGTGACCGTGAAGATATAACAGGAAGTCAGGGCTTGAGAAAGACTGGACTCAAGTCTCCCACATGCTTGATGACAACATTAGGCCGTCAGTCAGACTTCCTGAGTTTACAAGCATCTTAAACATATACCAACTTTAAAAGGATATTGCATTTCATTTTTCATTTGCAGACACCTCCACAGCTTTGTTTGTCTTATGTGTGATTCTGTATTATAAGTTAAGGCTAGATATTTGACAGTGTCTTTCAAATCTCATTGCATCCCCTTCCTCTTGTTAACTTGACCTTTGGCAGCCATGACAACAGTCTCCATGAAACAGTGAAGGTCTCTAGTGATTCCCTCTCTTTGTTTGACTATCAACGTCGCACCAGCCCTTCGCTAACACTTAAGCGTGAGCCCTATTTATGGACATTTTCACAGTTCTTCCTGTGCAGCCTACAATACAGTGCGCTTGTGTGTTCGTGCGTTTTGCGCATTATCTTCGCAGACGGATGCGTTGAACTGTTAATGCAATGTTATAGTAGTGCACTAGAATTTAATCCAGTGTTGGTATAAGCTTTTTGGCTGTCTGGCTGCTGGAGGAAGTTGTTTATAATGTAACTTGACAGTTTGGCTTTAGCAAAGCTTGCATGGGCATAACCTCTGAATGCAAATAGCTCGTAATCAATGACAAAATCTGGAAGCGTAATCAAGTTGTGAGCAAGAACAGAAAAGTTGCAAGGGTTTTGTTGATGGTGATGCTTTCACCCTGTCACTGCGCCCGATGGTCAGCTTTAAAAACGAACCTTGTTTTGCTCGTGTCTGTAAATCCTTTTTACAAACAATTTTGTACACAAAACAGAAATACGAGTACTGCAAGTGAAAACATGCCCACATTTTTTCTTAGTTGTCAGTTTTGTAACAGTGCAAATTTTACGTTTAACAAGTTGTACTTTATATACCTATTAATAAATATAAGCAGTTTGAGAGTAATAAATCTGGTTATCTATAACAATGAAACTGTTCAGAACACACTTTATAATGGTGCAAAATGCATTTCATCCCTAATGACATTTCCCACTGTTCTTGTTGGTTTTATGTGCCTGGTGTCGTTTCAAATAGCTTTTGGTGCTTCTAGGGTAATTGCAAGCACATGGCAGTGGGGGAGATGAAGTCTTACTCTTTCATTGGGCAACCACTAAAGCACCATCTGATTCTTGTTTTATATTATACATGGGCTTCCATTTTGTGTCTTGTAACGGGTGACATTTTCATAAGTCGCAGTGCATTCTCTATCAGAGACTAAAAATGTATATAAGTGTTTGTCTTGGGCTTTCTGCAATTAATCATGTTGTGTGTCCATTACTTTGCTAATGTTGCATTAAGCAAACAGGCTATACTTGTAACACCCCTGCCTTTGTAGAGTGGTAGTGTGTGTAATGTTGTGTTATAGGGCAAGAATTTTAATTTTTTTTCTTTAAAATAGATTACTTATTAGGCTATTTAAAGTATTTTAAAACCTGGACAAAGTTTCCAATTACTTAAAAAGGCACAAGTGTTCACGTTTTCTGCTCGATTGTAAATCTTAACGCAGTCTTTAAACTCGCATAAATCTAAAGACACAAATGGACTTTCGTGGGTTTAAATGTATTTTGTGTCTGTGTCTAAACACCTCGTGAGCGCGCAGTAGGTTTGTCACACAGTCGTGTTTAAAGCTCGCCCGTTCACTTCTACACGCCCCCGTTCAACAAAACACTCCCTCGACTAATACAATCGTGGGCTCGGAAAATAAATGCTACACTTTATCTAACACGTCGCCTGCATCTACCCAAATCTCGTAAGTTTTCTTCATTATTCTGCTCTTCGCTTTTCCACGCATTGGTTGCTTTTAGGCGATTAAACGAATGTAATGATTTTATTCCCCTTATGCAATATGTAAGGAATGTATGTAAAGGTTACACTGTGTATATAGCCTATTTTGAATGCAATCGGAGTAGCGTCGAGTATCCAGATGTGAAAGCAGTTTTCATGCACGCCCATTTTTTACCTTCATAAAAAACAAAGTCCAACTTTTGCTGTTTGCGCCGAGGTGAACAGACTTTGAATAACAGAAACGGCGAAAAAAAATCATATTTGGAGTATTTAGTTATGCAATATCCATATGGAAATACAGTTGCGTAGGATTTTTATTCTGGATACAGGGCAATGTGGTTTTACTATCTTGTAAAAAAAATATTGCTATAGGCTAACATATTTGAGGTTTTATCACTTTAATTTAATTTTTAATGAACATTTATTGTGTATTCAATTCTATATGGAGTAATACTTAATTCAGCTACACTGATGCTGGTAGCCTATATTCTTTATTGATTTCCATTATGTTATTGCTGCACAGAGAGCCCCTTACATCTGCTGCAGAGAATATGTAAACATCCAAATTTGCATGTATTGTGGTTTCTTATGGAAAAACTTAAAAGCTTGTTCGGATCTATATATTTCCTGCTTCCAATGTACACACACCAAAAAAAGGTATAACAAGAACCGCATTTGCACAGAAACTTATTTTACAAATAGCTTACCATAAAAATGACTACGGATGATGCTGAACGTCCTGTAATGACACCAGCTTGTAAAAGTATATTTTCATAACTCATTTATTATGATCCAAAATGCCACCCACTGTCACAGATTATCCAAATGTATTTAGTTACAGTTTACATAGATTTCCTATTAGTCAGAGCTAAGCTTAGAGCACATAGTACTGAGTTATAAACCTCTCGAGCAGAACTTAGGTCAAGCTTATCAGCTCGATCATATGTTTCCCTTATCAGCTGTTTGTTATAATTAACACTACCGTGACTATGATCCCCTTTTCATAGACTCTTTGTGTTACTTACACAGTCTTATCTAGCCCACCACCCCCCATGCAGGTGTGATGCATTAGGTTTGCATTAGGCATTATATTTGCTTACGCGATGCAGATAGTTGACCAGCGATAGTCACCACACTGTGTGTTTTGTGGGGCTCTTTGAATACAGAATCACAGAAGTCAAAAGATTCACACAGTCTCAGGCAAACAAGAGCTTCCTCAGTCATTTCGACTGGTAGAGGAACCAATACTACTTGTGGCAGTCGTGGCCCAGTGGTTAGAGAGTTGGACTCATGACCAGAAGGTTGCTGGTTCGATTCTCAGGGCTGGCGGGTAACGGCTGAAGTGCCCTTGAGCAAGGCACCTAACCCCCCCTTGCTTACTATACAAAAATAAATGTACAAATGTATAGTACAATGTAATGTAAGTCGCTTTGGATAAAAGCGTCTGCCAAATGCATAAATGTAATGTAAATGTTTCCCTTCTTGTTCGTGGAAGATGAGACATTTCTCACTTTCCCATTATGACGTAATGCTACAAAAAGACATCCAAACCTTTCATCCTCTGCATTCCCTCCAGTCACTATGGTGTTCCATAAGGAGTTCGAGACTGCAGGGAAAGCTCCTGGTCTGCAGATATGGCGTATCGAGAGCATGGACCTAAAGCCAGTCCCTAAAAATCTCTATGGCAACTTCTTTACGGGTGACGCTTACATCCTGCTGTATACCACCAAGGCACCATCATATTCTATACACATGTGGCTAGGTAAGTACACACTTTGTGGACGCACATGTGCATTTTAACTAGTAGCCTAGTTACACTAGTCAATATTTATTGTAACACATACGTTACTTACACACATTAAGGCTCATTCTTAGTCTTCTTTTTATCAGTTGCTTAATTTAGATGAGGAAGGATGTGGTGGCTCTATCATTCTTTCTGTGTCTATAATGTCGTTACAAAGAAATGTTTGGTTTTGTAATATTTCATTGAAATGTAATAACTTTGAAACGACTTTTACTTTTGGTTTGTCACCAAAAGTCATATTTTTTAATGCAGCTTTTATAAAAGCATGACAGTGGTTTTTCAATGCAAATGTATATGCCCATTCAGGTCTCCACTTTTTACATTTCAATACATTTCTAATGAAGTGAATCAAGATTCTGCCATGTATACCAGTTTTCTTTATCCACAAACTTAAACATAAATGCACAAATGTATTTTTTTTACAATGTTACAACCATATAAGTTGTTTTTCCTATATATCTCAAGCTATTTGTCCATATGAATTAAAACCCAATAGTCATTGCTTATGTAATATGCTGACTGAGGGCTTTTTGCTATCGATCCATATAGGGGCAGACAGGAAAAGCATTTGATCTGTTCGGAAGTGCACTTGCTCTTACACATTTCTGCTAATTACTTTAAAGCATCCCTCCTTCCCCTGAGGAAACATTCTGTCTAGCTCAGCCAAATACAGATGACATACCAAGGAAAGGTAGTCACCTAGTGTAAACAATGTGCTTTTACTTGTTTGTGACCAATTATACTTCATACAATAGCTTTCACACACTTACATTTAAATCTGCTTAAATCTAAAGACTCGTGAGCCTGTTTGCCTGCTTTTTTTTTTGTCACGCCCAAACGTTGAACATAGTCTTTATGCCCGCAGACATAGTAGTTCTCCAAAAATTGACTTGAGCTTTGTGTGAGAAGAAAAGGTTTATTTGAGGACACAGAATGGAAAAACTTTTAATGTGCTCCATGTGGCCTCTCCGGGGTTTGCTTCTTATTTTACCGTTACTGCCAGTTTTGCTTGGAAAGTGAGCTCAGTTTGGACTTTTTTTTAGTAAGTTATAAAACATTTCCTTTGCAAAAGCATTTCCTGCTTTTTCCATTAAAAATAATCTTTAAAACAAGGCACATTACTTCAAATTTAAAGCAAAAAAGGTTTCTGAGGAACCAAGCCGTATCTTATTTTGCTTCTCAAGTAATGCATCCATCTTAAAATAGAGATGTTAAAGATGTTTAACTGATAAAGAAAATGTGTTTACCGCTCTCTCAGGAAATGATTTGATAGGAATTTGATTTATTTCTTAGGTAATGAGAGTTCTCAGGATGAAAGTGGAGCTGCGGCTATCTTTGCTACACAGTTGGATGATTTCCTTGGAGGTAGTCCCGTTCAGTTCCGGGAGGTCCAAAACAATGAGTCACTCGCCTTCCTGGGCTACTTTAAGTCTGGCATCCAGTATAAGGTGAACATTCAAGAGTCTTTCTTTAATTCTAGAGGTGCTTCCCAGAAGCAGTGTTTACCATTAACTACCAGGTTTGCTGGGTTTTCTTTGTAGGTCTTCATGAGTCTGTTATGGCTGAAATGCATTACTGTTTAGTCATGCTACATTCTTTCCAATACATTCAGCAATTTGATGACCTCAGATGGTTTGCTTGCCACTTTAAAAGCACTTTGCAGAATGGACCGCATTTAGTTGCTGTATTTTATTCGTTTTTGTTGGAGGTCAAACAATCAGCTTCTCATTATTCTAAAGAAAATTCCAGTTGGATATTATCAAATCCAAATAGTTATGTCATCTAATATAAAGTTCACACTGAATACCTTGTTTGTCGTATTGATATAAATAATATAAATATATTTTTGAATAGTTTATTATTATTTATTGGCTTCTTGACCTTCAAACGTTTTTTAATATTGATTTTGTACTTCCGGTCTCCATAGCAAGGTGGAGTTGCATCTGGCTTTCATCACGTGTCAACTAATGATGTCGATGTGAAGCGTCTGCTGCACATCAAGGGCAGACGGGCTATAAGAGCCACTGAGGTGGGGATGACCTGGGCCAACTTTAACAAAGGAGACTGCTTCATCTTAGACCTGGGGAAGGTAGAGATGTCTGAATCAATTTATATTGATATTAAAACTATATTTTAAGACAGAAGAAAACCTTGCTCTCCATTTTTAAACAGGATATTTATCAGTGGTGTGGAAGTGACTGCAATCGCTTCGAGCGTCTAAAAGCCTCCCAGTTGGCCATTGATATCCGGGACAATGAGAGGAACGGCCGGGCCAAGCTGCACATGGTGGAAGATGGAGAAGAGCCAGACGCTATGACTAATGTGAGTGAAAGATTAAAGATCTTTATTATGCACGTTTCCTTGTTCTGGAATTATATTCACTTTAGGATTTGTCTGTGAAATAAGCAGACCACTGCTGCTTGTGCTTTTATTTAGTTTTATATTTTTATATTATCAGCATATCAATTCAAGTCACGGTTTATACTAAATAAATAAGATTACTTTGACATTGTCATATTGTTTAGTTTGTACAACATGCACCAGGTGCCATGGACTTCACAGGTTTGTGCGGAACCTGATAATCCAGGTTTTCTCAGCTTGTTTTGAATGGAAACAGGAGAATCTGACTTTTGTTTAAATAGATAACAAAGTCAATGTCACAATTTTGCTTACTTGATTGGTGAGAAGTGTGAAATCATTTTATTTTTTCCGGTTGTTTTAGGTCTTTTCTTGACTTAAAAAATATCTTCATAGATACTGTTTTCCCATGTAGTAGGATACGCAAACAGAAGATTGTGAGTGCAATGTTGCCAGGTTTGATGTAAAACTTAGCTTGTACACAATAGCTTGCTTGTTTCTGTACTGGCTCTGTTGTTCTGATAATGGAAATGTGTCCATAATGGCAGGAAGAGTTTTGCATGGAGTCAGATCATTCAATACAGGGCTCAGTCTGGTTTGCTTGGCATCAGATTAGAATAAAGCAATTCTGTGTCTATAGACGGATTCAAAGCAACAACATAAACAAACGTTATGTTACTTAACTTCCGGTGCAGATTATTTCTGATAACAAGCAAAAAAAAGAATAATAATACAATTAATATACAATACAATTTAACAAATTGTATATTTAATACAATTATTATACCAAAAATATTAATATAAATTAAATTAAATCTATTATTAGCCACTAGTCAGAACGATCAACAAACACAGACACAGTTAACAGACAACAAACACAGTTAACTTCGGTGTTCGTCTATATGAGCTTTAATCCTATATCCTTCTTCAGACTCTTGGACCGAAATCCAGTATTGCCCCTGCAACTCCAGATAATGACGAAGTTGAAACCTCCAACAAGAAAAAGGGAGCTCTGTACATGGTAACTTTCTGGCAAAAATCTCTCACTTCAAGTTTGCTGTCCTACAGTATTTTACATCACAGTTTTTATTGTAGATCTCAGATGCATCTGGTTCCATGAAAACAACTGCAGTGGCCCAGACCAGCCCGTTCAAGCAGGAGATGCTCTCTCCCAGTGAATGCTACATCCTGGATAATGGAGTTGATAAGAATGTGTTTGTGTGGAAAGGTGTGTCTCAATATGCAGGAACTCATTTATTTACAGTCATTACTGTAAAGTCAACATGAAATCCACGTTAACCGTATTTACTTTAATACATGTTGCTGGTTATATTGTGTGTGTTTAGCATTATGTGTTTTTTTAAAAAGAAAAACGACTTTTTTTTTTTTTTTTTAGCTGACATCACCTTGTTTTGTGGACGTGAAACTCAAATCACTAGGGCCCTTATTTAAATGTACCACAAAGTTTTCATAAAGATGAAAGAGCTTCATTCAGTCTATGACTCCAGTCTTTCCTTTTCCAAACAGGACCAAATGCAAATGCAGAGGAGCGCAAATCGGCTATGAAGGCAGCAGAGCAGTTTATCAAAGAGAAGAACTACTCCAATAAAACACAGGTATAGAAATGGAAAAAATAAAACACCATGTCATATCATAAATGAAACAGACACGAATAAATGTTTTTCCTATATTGTTTAAGCTTATTATATGTGAAGAACTAATGTATTTACTGACACTGTTTGAAACTGTAGATTCAGGTGATGCCTGCAGGGGGCGAGACTACGCTGTTCAAGCAGTTTTTCTCAAACTGGAAGGACAAGGACCAAACCACTGGCCCCAGCAAGGCCTACGCCATAGGCCGCATAGCTCGCGTGGAGCAAATTCCTTTTGATGCCTCCACCCTTCATAGTAACAAGGCCATGGCAGCCCAGCACAACATGGTCGATGATGGTTCTGGAAAAGTCCAGGTTAATACAGTTTCAACAGACTCTGGCTGTGTCTGAAAAATGAGGCAGCTGACTTGCTCCTTCCCTTTTCCCTACTCCAATACTAATTTTCAGTAAAAATGCAATCCAAAAATGTAAAAAGTAAAAACTAAACCTTCTTAAATGCCATCTTTATTTTTATAGCTAGACGTTTCTTGACCATAGTCCCTTTACCACAGATATGCACACAGAGAACTGTGTGATATCAAAGGATACATCCCTATGCCCTAATGAGTGAGAGCTTGGAAGGGATGAAGGGTGTAGGGGATCAAACAACTTTTTCTTGAAGTGCCCTTTTGCATCATCATCCTATGCCCATATGGAGGCTGCGCAAAGAATCATGGGGGCGTGAAGTGTCCATTAGTTGTACCCTTCAAAATCCTTCATTCCGAATGTCTCTTTGAAGTGGCCAGTTATGAGCATTTCGGTTTGGAATAAACCTTGGCAGCCATGATTGTTGAAGGGCAGCAAACATTGGATTTGAATGTGCCTTACTATCTCCAAGACAACATTTCTCATCTTTCAGATGCAGCCTGATGCACAAGGAGTTAATAAACCTTGCCTAAATCTATTACAATTTTATTTATTTTATAATAACCAATATGATATAGTAAGAACCCAAAGATGGTTGTTTCAAGTGGTTAAGCAATGGGTGACTTGAATGCGGATCTGTAAAACGTACATTTGTCCTCATTAGATTTGGCGTGTGGAAGGAGGGACCCGTGTTTCAGTGGACCCGTCAACCTATGGTCAGTTCTTTGGTGGAGACTGTTATCTGATCCTCTACAGTTACAAGCAGGGAAGCAGAGAGCAGCATATCATCTACACTTGGTCAGTCCATAAAATGTTTGCTTATTATACTTTATGATATTGATGGAATATCATATCATATCATATCATATATTGTCAGTCACATAGATACTGTATTATTAAACAGTTGAAGGCTTTTTGTCTCACTTATTAAAGTGTTAGACTGGTGTCATATGGAGAGTGATGCCATGGTATCATTGGATGCATATGACATTGTGTTACAGGCAGGGGCTGAAGTGCACACAGGATGAGCTGGCGGCTTCCGCCTTCCTTACTGTCCAACTGGACGACTCTATGGGCGGAGCTCCAGTTCAGGTAAGATGAACTGGTTTGTGTAAGAAAGAGTTGTGAAAAGGTTAAACACTAAATCCTTAACAAAATTATATGTTCACTTATGTAGTATTTATAGTAATGCCATGCGGCTTGCTTTGTAGCTGTCGGCAAAATCGATGTCCACAGAATTGGAGCATTTATAATTGACAAAGTTAGACACCTGCCACATTGCGCCATAATCTGCGAAGTAGCATCAGTACGAACAAGTCAATACTAATTTTTCTAAAAATTAAAATGTTTTAAAACTTTGAAAACCCCACAGATTTTGTATTTGTTATAGCTGTAATTTTTATAATAACTATCAGAAATAAATTTTGATCATAAGAGCTTTATTCAGCATTGTTTGGCCATTGTTAAAAATACTTTAATGTACAAATAAACGATTCCAGTGTTATGGATGTGACATTTTTCGTTATGGATGTGACATACAGTATATAAGCGCTCAGAGAATGTATTTGTTACCAATATACCGAACCATCTGTTTTACTAAACATCTAGAGTCTAGACATCAGAAAATGATCAGTCTGTGCAAGAGTTTTCTATTTTATAAAAGGGACATAAACATGCGATATGAATGTGACAGTTTTGGAGAGACTGCATACTTTTGTAGGATTTCTGTGAATACAAATGTACTAACCATAAGCAATAATACCCAACAAATGGAGAAGGGAACACAAAATAGTTACTTGATTTTAATTTTCATGTGTCTATTCATGAGGAATATATACCGTTATGGATGTGACAATCCTAAAAATGGCACTTAACTGACTATGGAAAATAATGTGCTAAAAAACAAATGCTTTAAAAACTTTAAGAGAGACCTCACACAGCTATTTGAGTCTCCAAATGTTGACATCTGTGCTATCAGTATAGTAAAAACCTTTTTTCATGGTAAGGTTGACATTTGCATGGAATTGCCCATTTCTGTCAATCTAACTATGTTCTTCTGCTCAGGTGAGAGTGACACAGGGTCAGGAGCCTCCCCACCTGATGAGTCTGTTTAAGGGTAAAGCCATGATAATCCACATTGGAGGCACATCCCGCACGTGTGGCCAGTCCCAGACGGGCAGCACACGCCTGTTCCACATCCGCCAGAGTTCCTCCAAAGCTACTCGTGCCGTAGAGGTCAGTCCTACTACACCTGTTCTACTGTGGACACCATCATGCATGCATATAATGCATCTCCTGATCAATGCATTTATCTTTCCCTGTAGGTTGAGCCCTCTGCATCCAAACTAAACACCAATGATGTGTTTGTGCTGAAGTCCCAAAATTCTGTGTCTGTGTGGAAAGGTGCTGGTGCCAGTCAGGAGGAAATGCAGGCTGCTAAACATGTGGTCAGTGTCCTCGGAGGGAGTGCAACTGATGTTGCAGAGGGCAAAGAACCAGGTGAGAATCTTTTTTGTTAACCTTCATATGAGAAATTGTATTAAATCTGATGTAAATATACCCATTTCTTGTGTGATTTTTCCATTTAGCTGGATTCTGGTCAGCTCTGGGAGGGAAGAAGGATTATCAGACATCTCAAAGTCTGAAAGACATGGTCAAACCACCACGCCTGTTTGGCTGCTCCAACAAAACAGGCCGACTCATGGTAAATAAGACTCACAAATACAGCCAAACAATTTGACATACAAAACTAGATTATCTATGTTTATTAATCCTCTTAAACATAGATAATCTAGTTTTGTATCGCAAATTGTTGAACATTGCGCATACAATGGCAAGGATGTGGATTGCTTTGGATAAAAGCATCTGCCAAATGCATAATTGCATCATTTCTTGGGAGCTTTACATTGTAAAAATGATTTTATCTTAATAATTTTAGGTTGAGGAAGTCCCTGGAGACTTCAATCAGTCAGACTTGGCCACTGATGATGTCATGTTGCTCGACACCTGGGATCAGGTGAGTTGACATATGCAGTCAATGAAGTCAATCTTTGTTTTGCTACCACATACAGTGAAAAGCCT
Organism: Oreonectes daqikongensis; assembly: GCA_026939265.1. Taxonomy (NCBI): domain Eukaryota; kingdom Metazoa; phylum Chordata; class Actinopteri; order Cypriniformes; family Nemacheilidae; genus Oreonectes; species Oreonectes daqikongensis. The sequence continues at coordinate 7,358,868 of JAOTQM010000040.1, read as the reverse complement.
AAATACGACACATCTTTCTAGATCTTCCTTTGGATCGGTCAGGACGCCAATGAGGTGGAGAAAACAGAGTCACCAAAAATCGGTGAGAGAACGGTTTTAATATTAAAATATTAGCTTTAGTATTAAATAACACATAATCCTTTAACAAGGTTCAGTGTAAACTGATAAAGTTTCTTTCTATAGCCAAAGATTATGTGACCTCTGATCCCTCTGGACGTTGTGGCTTGCCCATCACAACCATAAAGCAGGGAGCTGAGCCCCCAACCTTCACAGGCTGGTTCCAGGCCTGGGACCCACAAATGTGGGACACTGACCCTCTGGAGAGAATCCGGGCTCGCTTTTAAATCCAGAAATGTTCTTATTCACATTTTCTTGGCACATATTGTAACTTTCCCAACTTTTTTCTGTATTCAAACAATTTATTGAAAAGTCCAACTAATTTAAACAGAGATGTGTTACTGAACATTGTCTTATTAGATAATGGTAAATTTTTTTAGCTGAAAAAAACAGAAATTATTAGCACTTACAATAACTTTAAGAGAATCGCTTGTAGAGGGTTGCCATATTTTGCTGTTTTTGTTTGGCACACACTGCCATTATGATTTCTTTTTTACAACAAGTGGCAAAAATGTCTGGGGGGCCATAGCTTCTTTATGATTAAGGAAACCATTTATGCAGGCATATGGCTTTTTATGAGGAATGGATATATTTTCAACTGTATTTTTAACTTGAGCTTTAATAAATCAGGATTTCGAGAATATGAATCTCTTTTTTAGCATCCAGCGCTGTGATCATCTTGGGGTCTGTATTATATTTTATACAATAACATTTCGGGAAGTGTGATACGTGATGAGCCGATCTCTGAGAAGATTCTGCTCCCCTGGTCAGAGCAGTAGGCTCTGGGACTTTAAGTTACAGTCACAATAAAGTTATTACACAGGCTTATCCCAGATTTAAAGTTTCACAAGCTCTGATCTAATTAAAGTGGTTCTATCACATGATGCTGTTTTCATTTCTTTTATTTTTCTCATGTTAGTTAAGTGTAATTCACAAAAACATAGTTCTATATGAACAAGTTAACCTGAAGTTAAATGAACCCTCTGGTCCAGCAACACACCCTTTTCACAGTTTGAGAGAATTACAGAATTTAACCTTATATGCTTGCAGAGCCAAAATATCTCTTCTGAATTAAAGCCATAACTTGTAATCCTCTTGAAATCTCCTAATTTAGATGTGCAAATGTGTAAGCCTGTAGCAGCATGTCCCTTTCAGGAGAGAAGATACATGGTTTAACTGAAGATATTGATATGATATCACTCTTCTGAAACTATAAAGCCCAGAGCTGTATTGGATTGAGCTAGAAAAAGAAATCATTACTAACTTACAGGATATGATTATATTTTGAGGCAAATAATGGAAAGCAAGAAGCAGAGATTTTGTGTAATTTCAGGTACCTTCTCTCTACCACTATAATGTTTTCTGTATTTGTATCAGTTTACTTGTTTATACTTGTTTTCAGTGTGGTGTTCAATAATGCTATCGCAGTATGATGGAGGAAGTGTTTATAGAAACAGTTTAGAAGCAATCACTTTTTTTACATTATATCATGTTTTTTGCAATTCTTTTGTGACTAGTAGTGCTGATATTACACTTACCTTTAAATTTGTACTACATGAAAATGAAACCACGTCATCTTTGATCATGCACCCGCTCTTTATAACACCCCAGCAGCACAAAGCTGAAATGAAGCAGGTTTATTATCACATTTTGGATGCCAGCAGCCGAGTCTCTCAGACTCTTACTTGCCTCCAGCACAATCTGAAAAATTTATGGAATAGCATAAGTTTAGCCACACACCCAGGAGCCCATTTCACCATCATTTTTGCTGAGGAGAGCAAGCATCATTTTGGAAGAACAAATACATTCTACATGCACCAAAACGCCAACTCTTGTTATTAAAACTTAAGATAAATGTCATGATAAACTCATATACTGTAGCTACACCTAGGATGGCATTAGGGTAAATTATATTTTGGTGATCTGTTCCTTTAACGGCAGCATCCCATGTTAAGCCACATGTGCAACATATCTTACATTTTCAAAATAACAATGGAAATAGCTTTTTTTTGCCAAGACTTTACAGTAAATGCCTTTTTAAAATCTACCCTAAGAAATATTCACTGAAGTTAAAGGGATAGTTCATTTTGTCATCATTTTGTCATCATTTCGTTATTACACACACATGCACACGCCCACACACATACACACACACACACAAATTGTTGTTAACTGGAACCCATTCACTTGCATTGGTTTTGTGTTCATACAATAGAAGTGAATGGGTGCCACTGCTGTTTGGATATCCAAATTTCTTCAAAATAGCTTCTTTTACTTTTTGCGGAAGAAAGTCATACATTTTTGAAATGGCAAGAGGGTGAGACGGCTGGGTCTTCGCTAATTATTTACCAACAATTGAAATTATATTTAAATGTTTATTAATTTTTATATTTCATATTTTTCTTAAATATATACATGTATGGGTTTGTTTTTATAAATACAAAATTAATACACAATACACAGACATATATTATGTAAACACAAACTTTTATTCTGGATGCGATTAATCGCGATTAATCGTTCGACAGCCCTAGTTTTGAACTAAAGCAGTAAAGCAATTGGAAGCTCTTTAAGTTTAGTGATGAGTTCTAAAAACTCACTTAAATCTATGTAGATTTCAGGAGGCATGGCCGACTTGCACCCTCAGCCCCGTGTGACGTCACCGGCAGTCTTCTCGGATGCAGGGTGGGTCACGTGATCGTTCCCTATCTAGACAAGAGCGCAACGCAGACAACTCACCAGGGTTTGAGACGCAGCCCGTCGCGCTCCCAATCTCGGATAGCGCAGTGGTTCACCTGGATGCCGTGATTTCCCTTTCCTTCCACTTTATCTCACCGCACCGCCAAAAAGAGACGCATTGAAAATGGCTGGAGCAATAATAGAGAACATGAGCACCAAAAAGTTGGTGATCGTGGGAGTCATTTTGCTTTTATTCCAGGCGTTCTCCTTTATGGTCGGAGGATTGATTGGTGAGTAGTTTTACAAATCCGCTTCCATATTTATAGTTAAGGCTTTAAATATTGCATACAGCGTACGATGTTGCCATTGGATTTTGTGTGGACGATTAGTTTTTACCAATGAGAGTCTTACTTAACAACACCCAAGAAGGGAGATCGCTCTGGAATGGAGTGAAAAGTTGCGGAATTGCTTTGTTACAGTAGTGTCAAAGATGGGCGCTTATTTTCACCGCGTCGACTGCAGTCTTTGTGCTGCTGTTTTCACTCTATACTTTTGTACATTTGGTCTGCCTCGGGTCCAAGATGCCTTGACGAAACGAGGAAAAACATTTCGAGGCTCATTAAAACCCCCTAAAGCCTGAATTTGACCATGCAAGAGTTTGTCGCCCGGTATCGTTTACATCGAGTCGCATTTTTGCGTAGAGATTGTGTTTGCGCCAGTAGGCTACATTAGAGAAACATATTCGTTTTATTAGTTTTCTTTACCGTTCTAACATTTTAAAACCTGCTATTTGTCCCCCATTTGTGTCCTATTTAATTGCTATCAAGTCTATTATAAACTTTACTTGCTAATTTATTTAACTAAAATTAGACTGGATAATCTAATGCCAGTCCAATGGTCTTCAGTGAAGGCAACCAGCCACTTCACATCAGCCAATAAAGGGTTAAATGAAGTGCATCTCTTAAACTTTTCTTCTTTGATCTGAACAGACAACATGCCCCCCACCCTCTTTCCTCTGTGCCTCCCCTTGTCTGTCTTATCCACAGGCTCTTCTCTAGAAACTACCTTGCCATTTTTATCAGTCAATTCCCCTCCATCTTGTGTCTTGAATATATCTTTCCATGTAGCTCAGCAACATTAAAGAAAGCTATTTTTATCCTATTCTACTTTTGTAAGGTCCTCGTGATTATTAGAAAAGGAGTCATTTTTGTCGGTCTCTCAGAACGTGGAGCAGCTGCTGATAAATTAGCCGGTTTTGGCCCGTCTTGCCGGAGATTGATTTAATGAAGAGAGATTCTTTTGTGTTTGCCCGCTGGCTGGTGGCAGTCTGGGTAATTGAGTAGACGTGCACTGTTCCCCCTGTTATTGGACATCTTAAACACGACGTGAGGTCACCGGGCTGAAAAGCGAATGTTGTTTTGTGTTGGAGTTTTGAAGAGTGTTTGTTCGCAGGATTGCGGGTCAATGAATAATTGAACTTTGGGAGATGTAATGCAGCTAATTTTATTTGCTTGGTATTCACTGGGACAGGCTTGTACCCCACAAAACAGAAGAAAATATATTTTAGATATTACATAATGTTTTTTAATCATTCGATAAATACCATTAAATGCTTCACAGCTTACTTTGCCTGTTTGTATAAAATCCTTGGGGTCCAGACCAGTACAGTATGATCAGAGGCTTTGAGGAGGCCACGGCCAAGAGAATCGAGGCCAATAACATCATGTTTGCAGTCCACATATTGGCTTGAAATTAGTTTCTTGTGTCCTTAAGCAACAGGCTGGTTCACATTATGTCCCACTTCCTGGTCATTTACAAACTTTAGATGTCCTCGCTGAGCCAGGAAGGGATCTGTTAATTTAAAGTTAAACAACCAGCAGGAGTCTCCTGAATAACAGAGGAAACATGTCCTTTACCTTCTCATGCTAATGCGCTGCCCATTGTAGGGTCAATTTACAAGTCATTTTATTGCCTTTGTGCTTTATTGCACACACAGATCTATTGTTTTGCCTTTTCGCTGTTCTTTTTAAACAGTTGGTATTGTTTTTCTTGACTTTATAAACTCAAATGTGTGTATTGTTCATAAAACCTACATAAATCATCATGTTCACAATTAACGTGACAATAGTTTTACAAACTGCAAAAATTTGTTCCGCACATGTTTCATAAATGATGCGCAATGTTTTGAACAGATGTTCCATTTTGGCATTTGATTTCAAATGGGAACATTATGACTCATGGCTTCATGTGACTCAAGGGTCTTAGACACAAAGTGTGTTTTTTCATAGTGTTGTGTAAATGCATTGGATTGATTGGGTTGCTTGTTTCATACCACATAAACGCAAACATATGTGAACCAATGCATCAAGTTGTTTGTTCTCAAACTGATGACTATCAATTCTATCTCTACAGCTCCGAGCCCCACCACAGCCATCAACTACCTGGCCACCAAGTGCGTGGACGCTGTAAAGACCAGCCAGAATGATGAATGGTTCATGCCTTGGGATCCTGACCAGTGCAGTAAGATCAGAGACTTTGAGGAGGCCACTGCCAAGAGAATCGAGGCCAATAACATTGTGTTTGCAGTCCACATTCCCTCACCTCACCAAGAGATGAGTCCATGGTTCCAGTTCATGCTGGTCATCCTCCAGTTTGACATTGCCTTCAAAATGCACAACCAGATTGGTGAGTAATGAAAATGTGTGTTTGATAGTGAATACTTTTGATAGTGAACTTTTGTTCAATAAAAAAAACCATACATATCGTATGCTTGTATCGCTTATACAAGCTTAAGAGAGTATTTCTGTATCCTGAGAGGATTGAAGAAGTTGCATGAACACCCAGAGGAATTTCCCATTCTATTCGCCAAAAAGTAGATTGGATTTCTCACATGCTGTGAGAGGACTAACAATGATGGATGGTCTCTTTTCTCTTTGTTGTGGCTGGAGCTTGAGGCACCTCAATAAGGATTTAGTCACTATGCAGGTAGGGGGGAACTTCTCAAAGCTTTGGCTTAGACAATTGGAGGATAAAAACTATGAGTGAAACCTGCCGTCTGGTTTCAGTGCTGTTTTAGAGTATGCTTTTCTTTTGCGTTTTTGATTCTGTCAAAATGATCTTCATTCATAAGGATCCACGGAAATTAGTAAAAATGCTGTTATGCATGCCAGGCTGGTTGGCGATATCGCTTTGTAAAGAAAGCGCACATGAGCATACCTAGGATTAATCTCAAAGTACCCTTTGTTGGTGTTTTGAATTTGGCGTATGTAAATAATATGTATCCGCTAGTCATGGTGGTGCAGTGAATCTACACTTTGCTGCCAAAATGTTAATAAGTATGTTGAGTAGCACAAACACGCAGTTTTGCAGGCCGCCAAAGACTGAATATGTAATGCACGTGTACATAACATCCAGTTTTCACAGATTCACATTTTTGTGGTTTTTAATGGTATTGTTTGTGAGAGCTTGCATTTTGCAGCATGCTTTCAATGGCCCAAAATGCTGTTGTTGTGTAGGCGAAAGTTGAAAACCACTGTTCTTTATTACTGTATGTTTGTTTAGTGTTGCTGTCTGGGCTTGTGTAGAACTGTTGCCATTTAATATCATCTGGTTGTGGGAGGGTGGTACTCTGGAGCGTCTTCTAAATTTGCCCTTTCAAAGACGGATTAAGCGGATAACACTGGCCACTAATGAAGAGCCATTGTCAAGCTAGAGCAGTATGGGAAAGTGATCGGAACGTCAGCTCCTTCTAGGAATAGGAGGCTGGCTGTTCGTGTCTTGAGAAATGTAGGAGGAGTTCTTAAAGCATTAACTGGTAGTGTAGAAGTTGCCTCGGTCCGGCCATAATCTTATCCACCCCAAAGCACGTGCTTGTGCATACTATCCCAAAAAAAGTGACATGTTTGTTAAAGTGTTCTCACATTAAATGCATTTTTATGCTGTTTACCATAGACGTTTGTGTTATTAAATGGGTATTTTATACTTGAAGACACTTTCTGTACTGTTTAAATTCCTGCGGCAGATGTTGGAATTTGCTTACCTTGAAGGCCTCCTCGGCCAGATGTTAGATGTTTGCCACAAACCTGTGATCTTCTGCCAGCTGTTTATCTCAGTACATCCTGCACCCTGAGCAAAACCTTACAGTCTGTCAACATCTCTTCAAATAAGGTCATAGCAAGGATTTTTTTAGCATTAAATACTGTCTACAGAAGTAAAATACAAATTGTCATAATTTACTCATCATCATGTCTTTTAATACCTGTTCATGACTCTTTCTTCTGTGGAATACAAACGAAGATATTTTGAGAAATGTCTCTGTTTTGTACCAATAGAATTCAACAGGGACCAGTGTTTGGTCACCAAAATTCTTCGAAATATCTTCTATTGCGTTCTGAGAAGAAAGTCATGTTACAGTAAATGATGAAAAATTTTCATTTTGATGTAAACTGTCCCTTTAAGGCCTCTTTTCTGATTAATTAACAACAACAATAATACTAATTAGACTTACAATTTTCTTATAGTGCAAGTTCAGGCTTTTCTGTTGGATCACATGACTGTCACCAAGATCACAAGCTCCTGTGCTTCATATTCAATAGGGTGCCATTGGTTCTCGCTTTCAATGTCTCTGCCTAAAGCAGCACAGTTTGGCCAGTCTCCAGCAATAACACAGCTGTTGAAATGGCTTAGTCGCCCGGGTGATGTGTGCTGCGCCCGGGCGGAATGTTTGTGTGTGCTAAGCCGACATTCAAAGCTCTTTGGCACAGGCGGTTGTTAGTGGGGGCCGTCGCAGACACACTGGAGGAGAGAGCACAGGGCTAATAATGTCTGCCGCGTTTCCCCTCTCTCCCTCTTTTCCTCACGCCCTCCCCCCTATAAAACTTCTATGTCCAGGAATTCTCTTTAGTGCTCTCCAGCTTGTTTCATAACACAACAAGGATCTCTTTAGGGAGGTGAAGTGGAACACACAGGGCTGTGCAAAGCGATCTAAAACGGGCCCCTTTCTCAGCGCTCAGTCCCATCTCTGCTTTCCCAAAGCTCAGTGGAAATTTAAAACCTTTCTTGTGAGTGTATGCAGTTGCGTAAAACTACATGCTGGAGTTGACGGAAATCTCTTGTTGGTTTGTGTGTGAGATTATGATTTATTAGAACGGGGTGATCATAGGTTGGATAACTCATGGGTTACCTTGTGCTACTTTTAGCCACACTACATTGACAATAGAGTTATTCATGAGAATGTCTGTCATGAATCTCTCATGTCATCTGTCTGTGTTTGGCCTTTTAAAAAAAGTCCACCGCTGTCCATCAGTCAACAGGCACTCATTTTCTCACCCAAAGTGACTATTTTAAAGTTCATGTTTCTGTCATTATTTTCTTGCCCTCATATCATTCTGAACCCACATGACTTGATTTCTGTGGATTTATGAAGAATATTAACATTGCTTTTATGCTCCATGAGAGAAAGTCTTAAACGTTTGCAACATCATTTACATTTTTGGGTTTTTGTAAGAGACTATCACAGTTCTTATTTTGTTGTTCTCGCTATAATCTGTTTATATGGGCAATTTAAGTGTTATGGATTTGACGTTTTCAGTGTTTGTCAAAACTTGAAATATGAATTCTTAGAGAATGTATTTACTACCAATATATTGAACTACCGGTTTATATTTTTTCTAAACACCTATTGTAGAATCCAGACTTTATTAAAATAGAAAACTTGTGCTTAAACTGATATTTTTATGGAGGAAAAATGTGTTATGGATATGACAAAAAGGTGCACATTTTTGCAACTGCATAAAACATACTTTGTAGGATTTCTTAATAGGACTTAAAATGTAAATAGGGTGCACATAACTGTTTCTGATTGTAATATTTTGCATATTTCTAATAAACCAAATTGAATCTGTCTTTGTAGAGGATGGATCTATGGCCACAATGGATGTTCGTCTTGCCTATAGGGATGACCTCATGGGTCCTTGGACTGAGATGGCCCACTCTATAGAGCATCGCAAACTGAACTGCAATTTCACCACTACTAGGGTAAACGCTGTAACCTTGTTCTAGTAAACAGTGGTTGGACTCTTTCAAAACTAAACGTCTCATAATTTATTCGCAACATGATAGTGCAACATGGTTTTACCCAAAACTGTTTTGATTCTCAGACCCCTGACAATGACGGGCGCTACTATGAATGCGACCTGTTGCCCTTCATGGAGGTCGGCAGCGTTTCCCACAAGTACTATCTTCTCAACATCAGACTGCCCGTCAACGAACGCAAAAAGGTCAACATCGGGATTGGAGAAATCAAAGACATCCGACTTGTGGTAAGTCTTAAAACTGTACTAATGTGTTTTTAGACAAATAGAGGATGCAAGTGTAAAACTCATAATTTATTACTTTGAGCTTAGTTCACATGGAAAGATTTTGGCCCTGTCCTGGCTTGTTATAATTGGCACACATTTCTGAACAGGGCAATGGTTACACAAAGATGTCTGGACTGAATCATCTTTTAGTCTTCCCTAATGTTTAACATACTCTTATTTAATCATGCCCATCTATTAAGTGCCCTTAATGTGTTTGTCTTGGTATCATTGTAATGCTTTTCTTGATGTGTGGCATTCCAGAGCATTCATCAGAACGGTGGATTCACTAAGGTGTGGTTTGCCATGAAGACGTTCCTCACTCCCAGCATCCTCATCATCATGATCTGGTACTGGAAGAGAATCACCCAAATGACCAGACCACCAGTCCTGCTGGAAAAGTAAGACTTTGCTTGTGTGACTTTAACACAGGAGTGGAATGTTTGTCTGGTTTTATTGTTTTATTGGTCTGTGGAATGAGGCTTACATGTTGTAAAATAATTATTTGCGTTTTCAAATAATGTTGTCATGCATTAAATAATGCCATGCACATTGAAGCTGAGAAATGTTAGATTTTTTTGGAGTGGTCCTTGATCTTGTATCCCCTTCCACTTTACAAATGAAATACATCCCCCATCCATCTCACATTCTGTCTGGACACTAGCGGTCCCAGAAGCTCAAAAGCTCTTAACCCAGTCATACTATGTGGATGATTATTTTTTTATGTTGTAAAAGCTTTGCCGAGCTGACGTCCATACTTTTCCACTAGTGTCAAGATGGAAATGAGAACCCTTTTTATATCCTAGAGAGAAGCCTGAGAATGTATAACATGGACTCCCTAGTGGCTTTCTTATTTTTGGAATGATGCCAAAGTAACGTTTCATGCCAGCGGAGCTGACAGCGACCAAGATACACAACACAGCAAGTGTGAGAGCGACACAAGTCTCAGGGAAGCAGCTTAATTTAGTTTACATGCTACCATCCATTTAGCTTTTTTGTCCTAACCTAAACTTTCTAATAAAAAGTTCTTTTAAATTGGGCAGATTTGACTTACTTTTTTGCAGATTGTAAGATGCAAACATACCCAGTACCCCTCACTAGAGTTTAACTCGCATTCCTCGCATTCCAACACAATATGGTCTTTCTCTGCCCTCATTGTTAAACATGCCGAGGCGATCTGGCAGGATGGAATGCGATTCACGCTTTTGAAGTCAGATTACACTGTCTCACCAATAAGTGTTTCAGCCTGTCCTAGCATGCATGCTTTAAACATTAGAGAACAAAGAACAGCATGAAGCCAAATCAGTTTGAGCCATTTTCAATGTTTTGGTTTTGTTTTTACGTGTAGATTGTATATTAAAGTGATCCAAGAATTGATATATTTATAGTAATGACTGCTCATGTTTTGTAATTCTTTCAGGATTATCTTTGCTCTGGGAATCTCCATGACCTTCATTAATATTCCAGTGGAATGGTTCTCAGTTGGCTTTGACTGGACCTGGATGCTGTTGTTTGGTGACATCCGTCAGGGCATCTTTTACGCCATGCTGCTTTCCTTTTGGATCATCTTCTGTGGAGAGCATCTCATGGTAAAAAAAACTCTCATGTCTGTGTATACTCAAAGGCACTGCATTTTTTTTTCCCTGTTACAGAACTTGGCATATGAAAATCCATGCAAAATATCAGACTCACTCTCATAAATTGTGGTGATTTAAAAATACTTTTTGGTTTATGCAAAATGTAAATTTGTTCCTTTACATATTAATATGTTAAAATATTTAAGCATTCTGTTATATTTGACACAAATTGACACCTGAAATACAATGTAAAACAAGTCATTTAAAAAGTTCTAAGAACAATTAAAGATTAACATCCCGATTGGGGTTGTCATAAGGCATTTTCTAATGTTTTGTTGTTTTCTCCTTCAAGGACCAGACAGAGAGAAATCGTTTGTCTGTGTACTGGAAGCAAGTTGGACCCATTATGTTAGGATCCTTCTGCCTCTTTATCTTTGACATGTGTGAGAGGTGAGCCAATGTTGAGATTCCCACATTCTTGGCATATGCATTTGTCACAACATTAGATTAGCACTGCTGAATACTTCCCATGAAGTAATTTTTATATTAAAATGTTCATATTTTTTTCTTTTCTCTACAGAGGAGTACAGCTGAAAAATCCCTTTTATAGTATCTGGGCATCAGATGTTGGAACAGAGCTGGCTGTATCCTTTTTTAAACAAAATTGGGCTTTTTGGAAATGGATTTGTTGGTCGTCCTTGAAAAAAGAGTTCACCTCAAAAATTGCAGTTCTGTTGTTACTTTGTCAGGAGTAATCCTTTTGCAGCTTCGCACAAATACAGATAATATTTGATAGATGCTGGCCATATCATATCTCAACCCTACTTACATATGCTATACATTTGTATACTTTTGTACAGTTAAAATTGCAATTAATGTGATCAAAATCACCTTGACCAAAGCTGGTTCAGATGGCCTTCATCATTGTGGCGGGAATCTGTGCATGTCTCTACTTTCTGTTCCTGTGCTTCATGGTATTCCAGGTGTTTAGAAATGTTAGTGGGAAAAGGTCAGCCCTGCCTGCTATGACAAAGGCACGTCGGCTGCACTATGAGGTAAGTTGAAAACCAAAACACACACAAAAAAAACCCAGGATATATTGTCTTGACATGTCAGACCACTAGCATTACGGGTGACACATACTAATATAATCCCGACTGGATATGTTGAATGTTTATTTATCATCTCTAATTTAGGGCCTGATCTTCCGGTTTAAGTTCTTGATGTTGGTCACCCTGGCATGTGCTGCCATGACTGTCATTTTCTTCATCATAAGCCAGGTATAAATCTGTACTCTTCTTTTTTTCATTATAGTGATAATGTAATAATTCCTTTTTTGGAAAACTTCATTTAAAAAAAAAAATTTAAAACAATAGTTTGAGAAATATCTGAGAGCTGTTTTGGATTTGTTCTGTGTTGGTAGGTGAATGAAGGACACTGGCACTGGGGCGGATACACAGTTCAAGTCAACAGTGCATTCTTTACTGGCATTTATGGCATGTGGAACCTCTATGTGTTTGCCCTCATGTTTCTGTATGCACCATCTCACAAACGTTATGGGGATGAACAGTCAAGCGGTAAGATTTCCGTTGTGACTCAACACACACACTGCCACTTACACACTGACATACTCTTGTATACTCTGAAATTTGTTTGCAATGTTTGCTTGATTTATGATGTTATTACTGTAGTTGTTACTGTAGCAGTGATAATAACAGTATGAGCAAAAACACCTTGTGGTTGTACCAGTTAGGTTAGTAGAAATTGTAATGCTTGTTAATACTTGTATTTTGTGTAATTGAACAAAACTTACACCATTTTTTCTTTCACACAAAAATATTACATTGTGTATCTCTGATAGCTAACTAATACTGTAGTATATATTTTACATATTTTTTCTGAGGGAGACACACAACCCTGCCTATATTGGCATGTGAATTATTTGCTTTTCATGCAAACTGAGTCTGCATTTTAAGGCACACCCAAAACCACTCGTTTTTAAAACGGCTGCATGATTCATTGGTTATTGAATGGGAAAAGCATGTGTAATACACTCTGTCTATAAACACTCATAATGTGCTGTTTCCAAACCAACATCTTATGTTAATTTAAATGCTTTTTACATGTCTTGTAATGCACTGAAAAGTCTTCTGATTCGTGTCTGCTTTAGTACAGAAAGACATTCACCTATAACAACACATTATAGTTCAGTTTTTGTTATATATAGTTCAGACAAGTTCATTTCAGACAGTGATCTCTTGATGCCAGGAAAGGGAGGAGATTGTGGTGTTTTTTTCTTTGGGGAAATGGGCCTCTTTGGCAGCAGTGGGTGTCTTTAAAGTAGACCAGGCTTCCTACCAGAACTTGTGTAATGAAAACCATCTATCTCCATTTTGACGTCATCATTGAAACTTTCTGTACTGTTTTTTTGTGTGCCCAAATGGCACTCGGTGTTATTTCACCATTCCAGGGCTGGATACTTTGTTTCTTTGTTACTTAGACTATTTTATACTTTGTTTTATGAGTTTAAAAAAGTTTGAGTTTATTCCGTGCCAAGTGGTAAACATTGTGACCCTCGGCTGTGTCATTAGATGGGGCTCCAAACCAGTATTTTCCTGACAACAAAAAGTATGTGCATTAGACCGCTTATTGCAAATGAGCTGGCAATGTGCATTATCCTGTTATAAGTATACAAAGTATTTTTTGTATGAGCGGTCAGTACATTTATAATGCTTGTAGAATGTAGATATTTGGTTTAAAAGAAGTATGTGATTTTAAATGCATATGGTTTCATCACACTGTTTATTGGTTTGTGCTTAAGCAATTTTATTAAGAACGTGGCTTTATGAAACTGGGAGATTTTATTGTATTGTTTGTGCACCTATAGTAACAGACACACAATAGACAAAAATAACAGAATAGTCAATCTATAGGGGAATTGTAATCTTATGTACAGGAATAGATCATAAATAATGACACATTTCTTTATTCATATTTTCATTTTTCTTTGAATTTAGCCTACTTGAAGGCTTTAGTTTTGCAGTTGATCCAGGAAGACTGGTTTACATTACACTGCAGAGACTTCACAAAATATTATAAACATGGTCCGTTCCTGACATGAGTACAGATTCTCTGTATTCTCTCCAGAGGGTCTGGATTTAGTTTCGTATTTTATAACCGTCTTGGGTGTTTTCTTGTTATACTAGATTCTTTATCCTCTTCTTAAATGTATTAGCAGATGTTTGTTTTGTATAATCATTCTGAATCTTTAACTGATCTGCTGTTCATACCATGTCTTGATGAACTGTCGTTGTGTTTATAATAATCTTTATTTTTCCATTTACAGTAGGTGATCAGGGTGGAAACAGTGGTGAAGACATACAGCTAACCACTACCATCACACACGTGGATGGACCTACAGAGATCTACAAAATGACCGGCAAGGAAGCTCAAGAGTAATACTTCCGTTGGCCCTTTTTTTTTGTCATGCTTTTTATGCTAATTTAAAATAAAAAACTGTTAAGATCTGTTTGCTTTTGGTGCTTGAAAGACAAATAACCTTAAATAGAAAAAGTAAATATGTATAAAATAATTGTTTGATAACTATCGTGTTATCTCAAGCTGAAGTTTGCCTGGGTAAACTGAGATAAAAATGTTTCATGCAATGGTAAATTATGAAGACACAATAAACTTCATAATGTTTTTTTTATTCCTGTTAAGCACCAGCTTTCCTTACTAAAAGGCTGAAAAATAGGTGAGAAAAAAATGCTAATTTAAGAACATTAAGGAAAAGCCTGCCAAGACCTTTTAATGCTTAGTATGCTGCAGTTCTCTTCCTCCAGCCCACCTCTGCAACACAGGCAGCCTTTCAGTTAGTTTATCTCAGCCCTAACAATCTCCTGCTGTATTCTATGACCAGGTGCAAGCTAGTGGGCCATTTATGTAATAAATGTAAGAAAATGAAATTTTCTATTTGAGTCATTTTGAAAATAATATTACACAAAGTAGATGCTATTGATATTACTGAGAAGTAAGTGATGTTAGGGAATAATTTAACAATGAAGCAAGAAATTATATTTAGGCTACTTCAGAAGTGGTCCATTAATTATTTCTTTTTTATGGTATAGTTTATAGTTTTAGGTAAAACATTAATACAGCCTCATTAAACATTAATACAGACTCACGCCATAGTTGATACAAATTTACTGGTTGTATTGTGTTTTTTCCACAATAGTTTAACTATGGTATTTGTTGTGAAACTATGGTAATACAAATAGTAATCAGACCAAGGTTTAAGGGGACGTATCGCAATGACCAATGCCTGGAACCCAACTACAGTGTCCTGGGCAAACAATGCATTGTCAAGGTGAGAGATCCACTGTACCCAGGGTCACAGAGAGAGGGCGCCTAAATGGAGGAGAAATCGGGGTGAAAGGGGCGGAAAACAATCTGCGGTGGCGAAAGGTCGAGTGTGTCGTCATTCCGTGCGGCGACGGGGATTGGCCATCGTAGGTGGAAGTGCTACAAACGGTGTCATTCACAAAGTAACAAGAATACTTTACAATCGTGATAAAGAATGCAATTAACTTTAAAACACGATTGACTTCATATTTTTCGTCAGTTTTTCACACGGACCATTGTGAAAGCAATCTGAGGGACGTGTTTGACCCTTTCTTCACTGATTTTTCGTAAGATCACACTGCGAGAGTTTGTTAAAGGTAAGAGTAAACTGTCGACGGCAGATGGAGGCTTTTCTTGAGCTTGTTTCTTGTATGTATATGTCTAGATGGGGGATATACTGCTTATTTTTGGTTGCCTTGACGCAGATGTTTGTGAAAGAGATACAGTTGTTGCCTCGTAATCGTTCCAGGGGGAGTTTGGTAAGTTGTAAAGCAGTTTACAAACTATCACGACTCAACAAGTCATGCAACGGGAAACATTTAACGCTGTAAATCAATATACGGCTAAACTCTTAAACTTCAAAGTTAAAAACAGTGCTTGGTTTGTACCCTTTATAGAGTCACTACACCCAAAATTTCTGTTTTTGTGAACTTATTGTAGTAACATTACATTAGCATTAAATCATTCTAATATAACAACATAGCATAACTATGTGTAGGTGTTGTAGGATGAATACACAACATATTTTAAGTAAAACTATTAAAGTGTGCTTTTCCGCTTGTAGCCGATTGCCTCAGTTCAATCAACGAGTACAGACAAGACAAATGAATTTCTTTTATAAACGACATTGATACCATAGGAGATGTGCTCCTCAAAGGATACGGGAAATGACAGTCCGAACTCAGGCTTGTTTATGAAGTAGTATAAACCTTTAGTTTTGTCCCCCTAAAAGGTTTGCACGCATGACCACACTGTTAAAGACCCACACTCATTAGTTTCCAATTGAGCCCTTAATATCTCCTTAAGGTCCCCCAAGGACCTTCCCAAGTCTTTGTTTTGTGGGCAGTGCCTGCTGCTGTCCATCCATCAATGCTCTGCCATACTGTTTCTATTTGATATTCCCTGCCTGGTAACCACATCCTGATTTCTTTTTGTAAAGAGAGTGTGTTAAAAGTTGTCTGATCATGTTTCTGATCTATTAAAATGTTATAGTTACTTGAAGTTCATTGAATAATGTTTTATTATGATCAGTCCAGTATGATGACATGAAAAGTCATTATACATTGTGATTGTATGACACTATGTAAACATTCTTCAGAACGTCTATTGTTTCCCAACAGTTTCCAGCAAACACACAAATAATGATATGGGATTTTGAATCATGGTAGGTAAATCCAGGTAATATGGGGCACTTTGGCAGTCATATCAATGTCAAAAGTAACCCAATTTACCCGAATTCGCCTTTAGCTTAGTTTTTGGTTGATATGTTCTAGAGCAGTGGTCTCCAACGTGGTGCCCGCGGGCACCTGGTAGCCCGCATGAACTCTGTAAGGTGCCCGCCAAACACAGGGTTTAACGATAACGTTTGATATAATCTGTGACTATATCGATCAGCCAAGTGCTACATCATTATGAAATGTTATTATTAGTACTTGTTTTAAGATTTAATATATTCAAGTGCAAATATTTGTGAAAGAAAACATAATTTGAAAAAAAAATGCATCACATGTTTAAAGTTTAGTATTTTTTTCAACAAGTAGCTCTCGATGATTTTATCTCTTCAGGTAGCCCTCGCTTACAAATAGGTTGGAGACCCCTGTTCTAGAGATATTCATGGCTGTATGTTAGTGGTAAGTGTTAGCAGTTTATATGTGTTCTCTGTGTGTTAGTCAGAGGATGTGACTGGACACAGATCTCTTAGCTCTTTTAAATGTATCTATCAGAATTTTAAAGAGTGTTCAGCTCCTCTACACCTGGAAGTTTTAATAAATTTTATGCATTTGGCAGATGCTTTTATCCAAAGTGACCTCAAGCTATGAATTTTATCAGTCTGAGTGTTTGCTGGTAACTGGCCAGTTCTCAAAATGCCTAAAATACTTATGCAATAAAGGAAATTAAGGACAAAAGACTTTCTGTCAAAACCTGCAGGCTCTGGTGTTTTCCCATTACACCAGGAAATGTTACATGCTTACATTCTTATTTGGCAGTCACTTTCAGTTTAGTTTGTCTGTTTTTGTAGTTTTCTAGTTCATAGTTTGTTTGTAGGATCTTTTTTGTTGTTTAAGTTTGATGATGTGTTTACAGTTCTATTATAAGACTATAATGATGTCATCAAAATGCAGTAAGTTTTTTGCCTTTTTTGAAGCGTATGTTCTTAGTTGTTGCAATTGTTTACACTTCTCAATTTGATCAAGAAAGTGTTGCACCCTTGGGTTTATTCAGAAAGCAAATAAGTTACATTGCATATCTTTTAAAGGATAGTTCATCCATGTCAGTATGTCTACTGTGGAATACAAAATGTTCAGTCTGTCCTTTCAGCCAGCAGTCTAAGGTTGTGATTCGATGACTGAATTAGTGTGTTCAGGCTGTTTCATAAACACAATGATTGTGTGAATCGGATCATTGTAAAGATCTGACTCAAAAGCACAATTTGTGCGTTAGTAATCTGAAGTCATATGGGAACTTGGGACATCATAAGGCTAAATAATAATAATTATTATTATAATTGTTCATAAGCTATTTCTTTAACCACCACCAAAAAGGCATAAGTTATTTAAGCAGTAATCTGGTAACTGGTTTCCTTTCTTATGTGAAAGCACATTTCATTTGGTTCTGTCCCAAAAAAAATCTGAATACATATAATGTTTTAACTTTTATGTTTCACTTTGACTTTCTTTGACCTGCTTAGTTAATCATTTGAGCTTTAAATGCGTGTTCGTGTTTGCAGAGTGCAGTATATGTGATGTACACTGCACAAGGTTAGGCTAAGACTAATGGACATGAGATCAATGAGAACTTGTGGAGTAAACTTATACCTTATGTTCACCAGTACCTTGTCTTTCTGTTAGAAGTGTTTGTTTCTGTCTTAAAGGGATAGTTCACCCAAAAATGAAAATTCTGTCATCATTTACTCACCCTCTTGTCATTTCAAACCTGTATGACTTTCTTTCTTCTGCAGAACACAAGAATATATTTTGAAGAATGTTCTAACTAAACAACGACGGTAGCCATTCACTTGCATTGGTTTGGTGTCCATATAATAGAAGTACTGCTGTTGATATTCTTCAAAATATCTTGTTTTGTGCTTTCAGAAGACAGAAAGTCATACAGGTTTGAAAATACAAATAGGTGAATAAATAATGACAGAATTTTCATTTTTGGGTGAACTATCCCTTTATTACGGAGTCTGGTTTGTAGATACTGAATGGTCGTAAAGTCTGTAATATCTGCATTAAAGATCTCTTTACAAACCAGCAGCAGGGGATTTTTTTTGAAAGGGACATTTCATGCCAGATTTGTAAAGTAGCCTAAATCTTGTGTACCCTTAACACTCTGGTGCCATCTAATGGTAATATGTATCTTAGTTTATAGTGTTTTTTTGAATTAGAAAATTTTTGTAATTTATTTATGTAATTTAACTTTCTTTAGTTATTTTAATCTCAAAAATGCATTAATGAGTAGGATGTATAAAAAATACATAGTTTATAAAAAGGTCTGGTCATGGGACCAGAAGTTTCTGCTGTTCTTTCTAATGGCATCCATATATTTTCAGAGAGATGGGTCAGCTTGTGTTTTTGTACAACTATCTACTATTTGTCCTCTCTTCCCCTTAAATTCCCCATAAACCTTATTTCTGGATTTTTGTTTTTACAAAAACATGCTCCCTTTAGGGTCGTAGGTGCATGAGGTTATTTTGGAAGCCATAGCACAGCAACCATTACTCTCCAATAGATGGCGTATGCGATTCGCATTTGATTTTGTGATCTTGACGCGGTCCATAGCATTTTTAAAAAGCTGCCTTTTGACACCGTTTCCATTGCAGATTGGGTTTGAGATTAAACCTTCAGTACAACATAATATAAACACTCATTAACCCTAAAAGATGGGGATAATGGTATGAACTTTTAAACCTAACTATAAGAGCAGTTGGGCAAAGTTTACATTGGTCTATATCTCCTTGCTGTATGGCAGCAACACTCACGCAATAGTGATTAATGCTGAGTAACACAGATCTTCTGGTAAGAATAGCTGTTTCTCTGTGACTTTATATCTGTTAATGAACTACTCTTGAATATCTTTTGAAAGAGATGAAAAAACATCAATAGGACAAAAATAGTTTCTTTGGAAACATAAAGAGAGATTGTCGTACAGCTATGAATATCGGATTGCATTTCTGCTACTTTATAACCTGGTTATAGTGCTGCTTTATTTGGTTTTCTTTTATTTGTTAGCATGCCGATGGTGGCACTTTTACATTTACATATATGGAGTTCAGCAGGCACTCTTATCACGAGTTGCAACAAATGAATAAAAGATTTCCCAACTGTTCGTGGGAGGCATCGTGTAACCCGAACATAACCTGCTTTCAACTTTAGGTGTGTCTTTCCTGCAATGACCTTGCAATATTTAATAGCCTACCTGTACTTACTTAGACATGACTTCCGTTTTTTGCACTGGAGTCCCTCTGCCAATATAACTTCCTGCTGGGCAGGTAGAGAAAGTATAGTTTTCCACGAGACCAGGGATGGGCAGGACTCAAGGAAGCGGCACCATCTGTGTCAGCTGTTGAATGGAAGACATTGATCTTGCAAGGTGTCTCATGCTGTAAACTGAGAAATGTTTGTTGCAGTAAACAAGCCTCAGGTGGCTGGGATTCTGTATGGTGACAAACTTCTCAAACAAAGCTCTTTGCAAGTCGAGGGGCAGTTCACTGTGACGGGACAATGCAGGGATTGTGAGAAGTTTGGGAAGCTTCCTCAAAGACCTGAGAGAAAGGGAAAGGATGCATGTGGAGAGAGAGAGAGAGATTCTTCATGGGAGAAGCTCACACTCAGGGTGGCCGTAGGGCCCCACAATGTTTTGTCCTTGGTTTCTCTTTAAGCAGAATGGGGCTTGCAGGTGGCAGAGAGCTTACAAGTGCTCCCTGTGTTCAGATGACCATCTCACTTTCTCTTCCTGCTTTGTCAACCCAGTCCTCAATTAGACTTGATGTTCGGAAAGAAGCAAGTGTTCATTTTGGATTCAAGAACGTTTGATAACCAGAAACAAGGGCTCAAAGAAAAATAAAGCTATTATTGACAGGAATATCATTAGTTTCTTACTATGAATGGTTCTTGTGTTAGACAGAAACTATGATTTAAAGGAACAGTTCACACAAAAATAAAAGTTCTGTCATATTTACTCACCTTCAAGTTCCAAATCTGTATAAATGTCTTTGTTTTAATGAACACAGTGAAACATGTTTTGAAGAATACTTGTAACCAAAGAGTTCTTGGATCCCATTGACTACGAAATTTCAATGGTAGTCAAAAGTACCCCAGAACTGTTTGGTTTCCTACATTTTTCTTTTGTGTTCAACAGAACAAAGAAATTCATAAAGTGGTGAGTAAATGAAGACAGAATTTCATTTTCAATTATTCATTCCTGTATTTATGCATGTTTTATGTATTCTGTCTGGACCTTCATTTTACTGAAAATATTGTAGGTTGTTTTTTGTATAGATATTTTGGGACTTTTTACTCTGTCTCATTTGTTCAATGGTGTGATTTTCCCATGAAAACAGGCATTATATATTGTTAAATGTTTTCTAGTCACACCTCTTTAAAGCAACAGTGTCGCTTTCTCTTTTCATTCACTCTCTGTAAAGGTACTTTCTCTGAAGTCACTGTGTGTAGCTCCTCCTCTAGTCACATGCTACATTTTCCTTGACTTTGTATTCTCACCTGTGACCAAAGTATGTTACGGGCCTCTTTTCCTTCCTTTATCAGGCATAAAATTGTAATGACCTCATGCTGTGACGGTAGGACCTGTGCCTCCAGATCAGAAAGTTGTGTGTTGGGGTCAGATAGTTTAAAATGTTTTAGAACCCAGACAGACAGAATGCAGATCCATGACACCTTCATTTATTACTACATCATCAAATTATATGGATCAAAACATCCATCAAAAGTACTTACAACCATTTACTCTATAGGATCATGAAGTGCGTGTTGTTATTTTTCTCAAAAATGAGTTCTAGTTCATTTCTAGGGAAAAGGATGGAATTTTTTGACTTGCTGGTGAACCAGTTTTTAGTTTTGCTTTACCATTTATCAATGAAGAGTCTTTTTAATGAGTTTGTGAGATCCTGTCATGCAGTGTTTCTTTCCATATTACAAGTGGCCACATTATAAAAAAACAGGACACAATATCCTGTAGGGTTTATTCCATAAGCATATGACCCTGACCCAGTGATATGTACAGCGTGATTTATCATCCGGGTGTTGTCGTGCTGATGATACCATGGAAAGGATCTTTGATCCCCTGGTGACATATCTGTTCTTGTAACAGAAGAATCTGGAGGCGTTCATTTGTGGAATTCCTCGAAGTGTGTTCATGGGAGGCAGCTACACAGCATTTCTATGTAATACCAAAACATGCAGTGTGTGAGAATTAAGTTAAGTTCTTTTGTAGATACTCTTATCACTTTGCTGTGATGTGTTAATGTGAATTATTGTTTGCTGTTAGTTAATGCTAACTAATGTCAGTAACTAATGTTAACAAATACCTTGTTGTAAAATGTTACCATTTAAAGTTAGTAGACTTGCTAATTTTGGTTAATCCCCAGCTCTGGTAAATCTGAAGGGTTTATGCAAATACATGCAAAACACACGTCTAGCAATGTCAAACTCTCCTAGTCTCAGTTTGATTCTCATTTCAGGTTATAGCTTGTTTCTTGGTTGTTAAGCCATTTGGCATTTCATATGCAAACCTCTTCTTTCGGCTACTGTGGTTTCTCAGGACTCTACAGACAACCACACATTGCTGTGATCGGGCCATTACTCAGTCATCCGTGCTTGGAATTTGAACAAACACATATTAAAAATTTATACTGTTACAAATGTCATTTATTCCTAAAATTTCTAGGAAAGATTTATAAAAAAAAAAAATTTGATTTACAATGAAGGGGTGATTTGTGGCATATCCAGGGGACTGAATATCATGAAAACCTAATGGTCCGCTTTTTAGTCCCTTTTTAGAACACATCCACATGAAGCCAGAGCTTTCCCTATCTGATCTTTTTTCCCTTGTTCTCCGCAAACACAGTGTCGTCTCAAGATATTTCTGCGTACAAATGACATCAGTCAAAACTATGTAGTATACATGCCAGACCAGTACGTGGCGCTGTAATTCCGGCACAGAGATGAACTATAAACAGAGAAGAAAGCTTGGATCATGTGCATAAACCTTGCACGCTGTATACAAATGTGGGGTGATGACATCATCGTTTTAGAAAATATACGGATCGACTGTACACACGGAAACACAAGGGTGGTGTTTTTAGATTTATCACCTCTGGGACCCAAGTTTCAGGCTCCCAAAAGGCAGAATCCGTTTGGACGAAATGCCAATATGATTCAGTTTTTTTTACGTATACAGCTAAACGCATCTCCGTGTGGATGAACTCGGAGACTATAAAGGCTGAAATACTTTAGTTTTTTACACACTTTCACACACTTGCAGACTTTTTGAAAGAAAAACAGGGCATCACACTACCGATAAAATCTGCAGACTGGTGTAGATTTTTTGCAACAAGTCTGGATAATCTGAGCAAAATCTGAGCAAAAGTCTTGTAGTGTGTTCCAGGCATAAAGTGGCCGTAACTCGTAGAGTTTCTGCATATCTCATATTAATTTTGAGTACTTACAGAATAGTATCGCACCCTTCAAAGTTTCAAATCCTTCAAAGTATTTAGTTTGATCACATTTATAAAAGACATATACAGCTGTAAGATTATTCAGATTACTTTGTGAACTCCGTGCTCTCTTGCTCCAGCTGGATGACGTGTGCGCATGCTCATTCTCCCGCTCTCCCTGGATGTGTGGCCGTGCTCTTTCATCTCCCTGTGGTGGGGTGACGCGTGGGCGTGCTTTTCCGGGTTGTTACGTATACAAGTGCGAAAAAAACTTTCCGAAACCTGTACGAACGCTGGGGGAGCATATTGAGCACAGAAATACTACGTTATATGTCCAACTCGTTTTTTGACAAGTTGACCATGTTAAGCATGAGAAGACGGCATGTTTAACATTGTAAATAAGTCAGAATGCATGAAACAACGTTGAACCCCCTTTAAGAAAATCACCATTCTGTCACATAGATAAAACAACGTCACCAAAACAGAACACCTTAGCATCTGCATAGCAACACCTTGGTAACCACCCACAATGCCCTAGCAGTGTGCATCAAATGTTGCAGTTAGGAGCCTTGTTTTTTTTTTTCAGAAAATGCAAAAAATCTCATAACTTAAAAAAATAATTCTACCTCTATTTTTCCTTTCCTAATGTTCTCTATATACTTGATTATACTATCTTGACGTTGTATTTCCTCAATTGTAAGTCGCTTTGGATAAAAGCGTCTGCCAAATGAATAAATGTAAATTTCATGTGACTTCTCTAAGGGTCATTTTTTATGTTTTTGTTTTAGCCTTCCACTTATTTTCAGGTCTACACGGTTTTGTTTCAACATGTTGCTTGTTTTTCGATCTCACTTTTCTTGCAGAGGAGCCCCCTTAATAAAATGTTACAAAGACCCTTCCTGTAAAAAACCCAAACCCAGCCATTGCTCTGTGGCATTACTGTGCTTTCCCTGTTATTGAACCTGCCAGTATATTAACTGGATGGGGCCAAACACAGACCTTTGGCCTCAAAAAACGATATATAATCTGATGTACTAATACACAGCTACCCGTGCCTGTGGTTTCATAAAGACTGCTTTGTTCTAACTGCAGAGCACTGGTGGAGTGAGTTTGTTGTTCAGAGTTTGAATAGTTGTGCATTTCTCAGCTGCTGAGATGAATGGGGGCATTTAGTGGGAGGTAGCAGGCAGAGAACACAATGGTTGCGAGTTTTATTGCACCTCTGTTGCACCAGCATATCAGGCATCATGCCAACAGATACGCTCAACCTCTACACCACAGCTGCATCCATTCTTTCTTTACAAACCACAAAAAACATAAATGCAATTCTTCAGCATTTAAACTATTGCTGCCTTGTAGAATTTTCCTGGGTTGCCTTATTTTGGGAATTACCTTTGCACCAGTTTTCCCCCTCACGACAAAGCCATTTGTTTCCAAAAGGGTGAACCCTCACGCAGCTCCTGGTTATCTGGCCGCACGCATGCTGACGTACATGAGACATTATCTCTGAGAGCTGGTGTTTGTTTAGGCCACAGGCCCTGGCTGATAATGGCCCATTATTGTAGTCCCAGCCCTGTGCTTTTCACTGTGGATTGGCTGTTTGTGGACTTGTTCACATATTCCCATCTGCTGGGAGTTACTACACAGTGGCTATTTTTGACTCGGCCATTAATACTGCCTGTTGGCTCGGCTAGTTCATGACATCACCTTTACTCTCTGTACTGTGGCCTGCAAAGCAGGATTTGCTTTATGCTTTAGCAACCTAGCTTTTTTAATAGTGCATTTAATAGTTTGATTAAAAATGCTTAATTGTCTTGTGAAGAGCATTATTGAAGGATGCAGTTCCATCATTAGAAAATTTCAAACAGGTACAATTACAGTCAAGGTATTATTAAATGTAATTTCCTCACCTTTTTTGGTTACAAGTTTGTTTGACTTAATTTATTTCCTTGGAACGTAAAGATTTTTTTGGGGGGTAAACTATTCAATGTTTAAATGTTTGTATTACAAAACAACACTTGATCTGCCAGTCTCGTACAGAATATACTGAATTCTGCCGTAGTGCATGTTTATTTGATACACCTTTGACACGCTTTTATTCCTTTGAGGAGAATTCTGTGTAGGGATGCTTGTTTGTCAAAAAGCTTAAAGCACAAAGTGGTAAGTGGTTTTGAGAGCTGTTTCCATAAAACTAGACCCTGGGGGCTAACAGGCGTTTCCTCCTGTTGACCTTTGACCTCCAGAATTTATACCTACAGCAAGTTTAACATTGTTCTGTACCACTCACGCAGCAGTTTTTAATATCTCCCAGCATGCAAATCATTTACTCCTTGATAATAAATGACAAGTTCCCACATTCAAAATCAGCTGGTTTGCTTTACCCAATTGCACATCACCATGAGATCACATGACTAAGGCCGTGTTCACACTTGACTTCTTTTTTGAAGCTGCTAGCATATATTTCACATTATAATCCTATGGAGTAAACCGTGTTGTCAAAAAAAGTCCTGAAACGCCAGCGCCGGCATCTTTTTCTGCAGCCCAGAGCGTCTTTTTAAGTTGAAATAAGTTGCGTGACTGGCTGCTATTTGTAACCACTATTGTCTATTGTTGCTATTGTCAACTTTTTCTTGTCAAAAAAGAAGTCAAGAGGGAACATGGCCGAAGTAAGTGGTTGAGTGCTTGGAGCTGATAACATATGCATAACATGTCTAGAAGTAGCTGTTGGTGACCTTGGGGCTAACAGGGTCAGAGAAAGGCCATCAGGACCTTTACTTCAGTTAAAAGGAAAATACTCATATCTGTTGAGGTTACCTGAAGAAAAAACCTGAAGAAAAAGTGTGGCTGTGACAGTCTGATGCTGTATACTGTAGATGATGGTAACTGGAATCACAATGTACTTTGTATCCTGTTACTATGTTTAGTCAGTGTGTTCCAGTGTTTTATTTAGACACTTTGGTAGACAACAGTTTTTTTTTTTGTCTTGACTTCATGGTGATATATTCCTTGCAAAAAGGTCTTTGACTGAAACATTGCTAATAAAGATTTGCAAGCTATGACAGTTTGCAGTCTTTACCTGTTTATTCCAATGAATTGCGCAATTCTGAGTTGTTTGGAACTGTCCCTTTAACCTAGCTTAAACTGGATATTTGTAGCCCTAAACACAGTCTGAGGTCATTGTTACAGACTGAGGTCAGGATATTCTGGGAAGGTGCTTCTCATTATGTAACTTGACCCTATGGAGGGCACTGTAACACTTCTTTTGCCGGTATGTGATGACATGTCACAACCAAATTTCCTCAATGCAGGTAAGGCCCAGCAAATTGCGTAACTCCCTTCTGAATCCCAAAACATTTCAGACTAGTAACCTAAACACCATCGGAGGATAACACTGAGATATTTCCTCATCTCTACCCAGATGCCAGTAATATCATTATTTTTGGTCTGCGTTGTCATATACAATAGATTGACTGCCACATTGTCTTGTACTCGTAAAGTAATGCAAAATCCGGATTCCAGCTGTCATTCAGGGAATACAGGAACCTGGAAACTGATTAGGTAATAATTACAGGAGGATCGGTACACCTCATCCTGTTTGACTGCTTGCTTAATCGAGAAACTTGAAACAAATCAAGTCTTTCAGGATGGATTTGTGCAAGTAGTCTAAAAAATGT
Organism: Oreonectes daqikongensis; assembly: GCA_026939265.1. Taxonomy (NCBI): domain Eukaryota; kingdom Metazoa; phylum Chordata; class Actinopteri; order Cypriniformes; family Nemacheilidae; genus Oreonectes; species Oreonectes daqikongensis. Next base: position 7,332,170 of record JAOTQM010000040.1, on the reverse strand, counting down.
TAGAAATGAAGCCAGGGTATGACAGACATGCCCCTGCCCACAAGACTACAGAAAAAACATGTGCATGATTTTGAACCATAGCTGCATCACATTTGACCTTTTAAAAGGGATAGTTCATCGACAAAATAAGAATTTTGTCATCATTTACCCACTTTCTTGCCATTTCAAACCTGCATGACTTTCTTTCCTCCACAGAACACAAAAGGAGATTCTTTGAAGCAAGTTGGTAACCGATCAGTAAATTTAAGTTCTAACAGTTACTAGTTTCGTCAAAAGCCAGAACACTAGATATTGTTAGAAAAAGAGATATATACATCTACATAGGATGCTTGGATGCAGAATTTCAGGTTTGATCAGGTGGGCCTTGTATTGCATTACAATGATTTTTGGCACTTTTTTCTTGGCTACTCTTTTTTCACTTGTAAGGGATTAAAGAATTGGGATAAAAATGTTCCACAGTACACAGATATTTGGTTCCTGCTTTGCTCTAGTTCCATAGAAGGTTACTTCATTTTTCTGATAAGGATCCATCACGTGAGTGCCTGCCATTTACTGCATACCTATTACCTAACCTCACAGTTTGTATAAGAGGATGTCCGACACTCAGCAAGCGGTTATTTAAAGCAGTACGTGTTCTAAATACTGACACCAGTACTGACATCTCTTTGGGCTAAATGTTCTTTTATTGTAAAGAAGGCCAAACATGTTCTTATATGAGTGGATTGTACTTGTTTGGATGCTTTTGAGAAATTTTCTTTGTGAGTCTAGATTTCATTTACTGTATGAGTAGTGTGTTTTGAAATAGGATTTGTTAATGCAGTGTTGTCATTACCTCCCTCACTGCGTCAAAGATGTTCTGTTCTCTGGTGCTTGGAAACAGGCACACTTTCCTTTGTAACTGACCGTTTTTTTCCATCTCCAGATATATGGTTTCAAAAATGTCCTCTAAAATGGCTGGCTCAAACAACCTGATCAATGCTAGGAGGATGGTACAGCAACTGAGAGTTGAGGCCAGTATTGAGAGGATAAAGGTACAGTACAGTTCCATAATCCATCAGTGATTTAAATGAATAAAACAATGGAAAGTTACATTCTGTTGCTTCTCATCCAGGTATCCAAGGCGTCGGCGGACCTCATGCGCTACTGCGGAGAGCACGCCAAATACGACCCCCTGCTCATGGGCATCCCTGCCTCAGAAAACCCTTTTAAGGACAAAAAGCCTTGCACTATATTGTAGTGCATGTACGTGCACTACACGCTTCTTATTTAATTACTTCTAAACTTTACCTTATGTTCAATTTTAGCTTTTAAGTATAACTTTGTGCCATGATTAACTATATCTAGCTCTTACAGTATTTATTACTGTAAATAAACATCATTCAGTACTAATTAATTGCCATTTTGGTGATTATTAGCATTGTACAGTTGTTGGATTTTGTTTTACAACTATCCCTTGCATTTTGTTGGTTTTATGGGCCTAACTAACGTCATTACAGGAAATATTCCCATAATTCAAGATAATTTTGTATGAACAGTGTTAAGGTCTTTCCACCATACATTGCCAGTAGTTACTCTTGGAGATTGCAACTACACTAAATACCTCTTATCAACTAGGAAGTAGATGTAAGTAATACATTTTTGTAGTAGCACAAATAAATGTCTTCATGGCAAAGACACTGACAAATTTAATTTAAGTACATACTAGGCAAATAAAGCAATATAGGAAGTGATATCACACAAGTACTGATTTGTTCTTATAGAATGCAGTAGCGCTGTGTTAAAGTATTGCAGAAGAGTTGTGATGGTTATATTGCTTTACCTGGGAAAAAAACACGATTCATTTGATTCAACTGATTCTATGTACTCTGCACTTTTAACCTGTGTGCCTTTGGTTCAGATGTATTTGTTTTTTTTAATCTATTGCCCCCAAGTTTATTCTGTTTTTCTTTTTTACAATTACAATGCCTTTTATTAGTTTTCCCTTATCAAGGCACATTTTCAAAAAACGAAGACCACTGCTGTTTGATGCCACTATTGCTTGTGAATTTCATGTATGTCTTAAAACATAAGAGGATCATGAAACACGTTTAACCTTCAAACCTCAAAGGAACTTGGCAAACCATATTTAGATGCAGCAACATCTTTATTCTAGAGACCTAGAGACATCAGTGAGGTTACGCAGTATTTGTGATCCTGACCTCAGTATCTTTGTGAAGAAACAATTTTCTTTTTGGTTGTTTTCTTTGTCTAATTCTGTACCTTCTTAACATGTACTATATTTACTGTACCTTGAAAGATTTTATTAAAATTGTTAAATCGTAAAACTTCAAAAGACGTTGTATGTGGGCGTGTTTTTACCAAACGTGTACGTTGCAAGTAAAAGTTTAGTTTCTGTGTTTAAGTATTCCTGACCAATATTAACCTTTAGGTTATTTGATGTGATGTAACATGCCAGGCCAGGATTTTGTAAAGCTAAATGAATGCAATATATAAGTGTATATGACTTGAATGACATACATTCTATCTATATTATAAATTATTGAAATACATTTTTAGAGTGATGTTTGAATTTTTCCCCAAGACATCGCTTTGACAGAATTGATCACTTACAAAAGCAAGGTGATAGTTATGTGGCTGCTTGTTATTTTAAAAGATCGGAGTGGTACATGATGACATAAGTTGTGGCTATTACATCACAAGACACTTCTTGTAATATCTGCAATCTAAAAATAACTGCTTTTTAAGATTTGAAAGACGTCAGAAACTGAATCAAAGCAGCTGTAACTAAAAAGTACTGATGCCACTTCCCTTGAAATACTGTCAAAGTTTCTCTGTACAAAGATGCCTTGACTGGGGTTTCCCTGCCTTGCATAACTCAGCCATTAGCCAAACCTTGCTTCATCCAGTTTCTGTAGAGGTACTGGGTTATGCAACTCATTTACTGGTTCTCCAGAAATCTGACCTAATGCCTAATACAGTAGATGCCAATCATGTGATGTGTCACACCTTTTAAACTAAAGGGCAAAAGAACTAGTTTACAAAGGCCATTTTTAAACACTTCTATTATCCAGGTAGGCTTGATAAAAGATTAAAATCAAATTGCTTTACATATAAATAAAGCAATATGCAGTCAGTACAATGATTTGTGCAAGTCGTTTTAGCTGTGAAAGGATGAATAGATAATGAATAGACCCAGTGGTCACGCTACCTAAAGCAAAACAAAGAATAGCTTGGATGGCTTTTGTCTATCTGTAATGTAGAGTCACGAAGGCCACCGAGTCCAAAGTGACCTCACTGATCTGAAATGAGCGAGGGTTATGTAGCCTTGTCTGGTCAATTCTCTGTCTTCCTCTCGCTTTTCTAGAGCGCTCTAAAAGAAGAACTCCACTTGCTGGCCATCTCATGTTCAAAGAACTTTTATTACAACACACAATATATCCGTAGCATTTGTATATAATAGTATAAAAAGTTTTTACATAAATAGTTTTTTAAATTAATAAGCGCAATAATTTAAAGACCACGGAAGAACAATTAACTTAGGTAAAAATAAAAAAACTTTTTACAGGATACTGTGAAGGCATAGTTTTCATCCCAGTGGTTTAGAAGCAAATCCCTTTAAAAGAGGTTTTCAACATTAATATACATGTAATGATAATGTACTATTCAAAGATACAAAGAATAGTAAGCAGCAGGATTCCAAATAACCAATGATTTGTTACCACCTTTTTTTATCCTGTAAATAACTGATGTGCTTTATGGACACCCCACCAATAAATCTCACAAGATACTTAAGTGCTCACTTCCATTCACAATTAGCTTCAGCTGACATCCTCAAAATGTCCCACAAAACTGCTGAATCATCTCAGATAGCAAAAACATGTTCCACCTCCAGTTCATCCTGAAGGTTAGTCCCCAGCTCCACAGGTGTCGACTGTCAGTCCTTTCTGTGACCATGTTTTTAGCTTTTATGATCTTTTTATGTAGATAGTTTTATCCATGTTCTCCTCTCTTGGTTTAAGTCGTCTTCATCGTTCAGGAAGGTTAATACAAGGCACCCATTGATCCATGCAGCGACACTCTCTGCAGAAGCGGTTCACTTTTCCCAGAGCTGGGTTTTTCCATGCGGATGCATGTGGAACCTGTGAATGTAAAAAAAAAAAAGGCTTTAAAATTAGTTTGCAGTAGATCTTACTGAGCATGCTCTTTAACTAGTGTCACTGTAGATATGACTATGAATTTTGAGTTTAGAAATATGCTAATATTTACAAAATAATTAAAAACCTTTTAAGTTACAATAATACAATATTCGTTAATTTGATCCCAATATATTAAATAGCACTTTTATTTGCATATGAATTCGTACAGAACAGGTTGTGATGTGGGTGCCTGACAGTGGCAGTTACACCTGGGCATGTCTTGGCAAGTTTCTAAAACGAGACACTCACGTGGTGTTTACTGACCTATTTAGACCTTTTCTTCTTATTAAGATTCCTAAGCACACGCGTAATGACACCCACAACATATTTATGCAACTAGGAAATACTCACAGTAACCAGGATGCAGTGGAGATCCATTTGCTCGCTCCCGTGCTTGCCCGCGCCCCCGAGTATGTGCGCGAGGCGACGCGTGTTGTTCACTCGCAGAATGTTGATGTCATTCTCGCAGCAAAAAGCCTGAATGAGAGTAAAGTGAATCTGAAGGGCAACATCCTTCACATCATCATCATCCGTGGCCAGGATGCATAACACCACGTTATCAGGATCCCTGAATGAAACGGATGAGATTTGGTTTTAGTTTATGAATAAACCATCGTGACTTTTGAAACGGTTGAAAAGTGGACAGAAACACGAAACTTACACATTGAGTGACTTTGCAGCCTCGTAGACCCCAACTGTAATACAGCCCTGCAGTAACGCGGAGCGCAGGACCTCCTCTACAGCTTTAGATACTGAATCCATCCTGTAAAAGACACATATGTTATTTAAAGGTCTTCATCAAATAAGAGACATTTTGTGTAAAACATGGCAACAGCGCGTGCATCCAGTTACAAACTGCTGGGGATCATGTAAAAAAACAATCAACAAGTAATCTAAATAACAGCGGTTTTTTCAACTAGTTAAAATATATGGCTAACTTGCCGAATGAATTATAAGCAGATAAGAAGTTAACATCTGAAGTTCTGCGGCTGCTCTTTGCAAGTCTCGTAAGCCTGACGCCGACATCATTTCATTAGTTTAATATCAGTAAAATAGTGAACAGCTTTAAAAAAAAATTTTTTTTAATAAGGAATAACTATACATTTAAATACATTCTCTTCCACTGTTATTTTTGTATGAGGACGTTATTACAGCTGAGCAAATTCCAACAATTATGTATATAAAATAAAATACGAATTTACCTTTCAGTTGAGTAATCTCCACTAAGTTCTTCAAAAGTCATAATGCACGCAAAATCCAGAACGAACTGTAATAGCTTTCCACGAGTAAATCCACAGTGGCTTCAACTTGTTCTCTCTTTGACTTTCACCGGGTATCTGACGTTTGCACGGCGTTACATTAGATTTACAGAAATGAATAGAAATGAAAGCAGTTTCGGTACACTAATCCTCATTGGACATATGCAAATAAAACTAATAAGAATACATTGGGATTGGTTGTCATTGTTGCACTAACAGAAGTCGACAGTTTTATTGGTCCATCGAAGTTGCTGAGGCGTGTCTAGTCGCTTACATGTCACGTTGGCTGACGTTGTTTCAACCTTGTTGAAAAACTTTTTTTTCTTTCCCCTTCTTTTTCTACGCGTTGCTATGCTGGTTGTTGTATGCTGTCCTTTTGTTCTAAGCATAAAAAAAATACCAAAAAAAAACTTGTTAGAAAACTTTGCGTTGACATGACGGGGAAGATCGGGGTTTTACCAAACGGCTTATGCAATATGCAAAATCATGTATCAACATGAATTATTGGATTTTACGTGTATTCATAAGCATTATGTTTGAACTACTACTTTGTGCTGATATTTTGATGTTTTACCTAATGACGCAAGTCGCTGTCATCTTTGCTGCTGTGATGGAGCGGATACGATCTGTAACCCAACAGTGACACCATGAGGACAAACGCACAAATGCGTTCATTGATATTATCAGACATTGACCATATAAAATCGTCAAAACGGTAAGCTATTTAATTCTAATAATATTCTTTTCTTAATTTGACTTCCGCCTGAATTTAAAGGACCCCACAAGTACTTGTAATTGTTACGTAGAAAGACGGCAATAGATAGAGATGTTTCTGGCAGAACATCTAGAATAAGTAGGACTATATAAAATATTGTGAGGCACAGAAATTCTACAAATACAGTAAAAGTGGTTCAACAATGCATAAATTAGATGTGAGGTGAATTTAATCAATGACGTACTTTTCATTTACCATTAATTACACCATTGAGTTCTGAAACTACATAGTCAACATAAAAACTAAAATTATGGTTTATATTAAGCTATCTACAGTTAAGTTTGAGAAAAAGAAACAGAGGTAGCAATGTTTCGTTGCTTAACATTTAAAAAGCTATAGGTAATGGCCACGGAGCATTTTCATCCTTTATAAGCCTGTAGCTGTTTTTATTTACTAATGCATAATTAAAATTCATAGTTTTATGCCTTGAAACCTTCCAATGCGCTGAATAGTATAATCAAACAGGATTGGTGAGACAAGCTGCTTATAACTGCAGATTGACAGCTGCACTTTTACAATTTACCACTAGATGGCATCAAAGCCTAAACAAATGCATTGTAGAAATGATTGGGCCGTGTCAACTCTCTGTATTTATTGCTGGACTGTATGGACGGAGCGCTCCCTTGAAGGACCGAAACATGTATTTATATCAGATAATTCTTTAGTGGCATACATTTAATTAAGGTGGTCCAGCAATGATTAATACACACTAATTCTGGCTGTGAAGCGAGTTTAAAAAAAAAAAAAATAAGGCAAAGACTCAAAAATTGAAAAAAATCCTCCGATGAAAAGGTCTTGTCCACCCGTTAAATGTACCACTATTTAAACATGTGGAAAATAAATACACTACAGAAGAAAAAAATAGAATACTTAACTTAATTAGAGCGCAATGGCTGTGCTTGTTACAATTTTATGTCAACTGAAAGAAGTTTTAATACACATTATAGGGAAGACCAGAGCTTTTTATCACAAAGGGAATTTACTGAAGAAGGGCGATCAATATTGTCATTCAAACTAAACTTACAATACCATTCTTATTAATCAATTTATATTTATCAATAAAATTATGTAAACAAGAATTAAAACAAAATGATTAAACCACAACTTAAATCAGTCAAAGGTGTGTAAAAAAAAATCAGTCAACTGAAAATAAGTGTTCACTGGATAAGGATGTTTTTTGTAAATGTGTGGTCTGTACACTCTTATAAAGGATTTGTTAATTTTAACACACTGTTCTATACTTTTAACACACATAAATGAAAAGGACAACACAAGTTGTGTTAAAAGTAACAGAAATAACACAGAGATGTGTTTAGTTGTTTTTCAACTGTTTTTAGGGTGTACCTAAAGAATATAAATGTGAATAATAAATTAATTATTAATCATATATTCATTATTAAAAAAAACAATTAACATATGACAAATCAAATGTTTCTGGAGCATTAATAAGGTAAAAATTGATCAAACTAAAATTAATAAAAACAAAATTCTGATTAGGTTAGAGTTCAATTAGAATTTAATAAAATAAAAAAATGACTATTTAAAAAGCACCTATTGAGTAGCCTATATTTTATTACACTTTTAAGGTTTATCTTATTTTGTGTGTGTTTAACCTATGCTGTTTTTGGTTTTCTTGAATAGCTGCTTTGATGCAATGCTGTTAATGTGCTATAAAAATAAAATAGATATGAATCAAAGCACAAATTTCCTGAAACATCTTTCATTCATTCTTTCTATCTGTCTGTAGCAGTATATGTAAAGTCACCCTTCAGGTTAAAAACCAAGTACAACAATACAACATAAAACAATAATCTGTAATATCCTATTGTACACTGTGTTTATCTTATTATTATGTTTCACTTTAATAGGAGAAAACACTGACATGTTTTAATTTAGATCAGTCCATGATAGCTCTCATGATAATGTGTTTCATGTAAGCTGTCATATTGTCATGCTATAATGGAAGAAAATAAAGCTAGAGTTAAAGTGGCGATGATTTCTTGTCAAGCAGAGTAAATGTAAAGTTGACGGACCCCACTGATAGAAACGTACAAAAACAACAATCCGACTGCTGACTGTGATACAGGGCTGATGAATGTGGGCCACTGAATAATGCCACCTAAGATATGTCTTTGTCATGGATTGATTGCTCAACTAATTCAGCAGCTCACTCTTTAATATAGAGACAGCCATATTTCGTCTGCGATTAGTATAGACACTGTCTGACACACTGCTCTGCTCAAGGTATTTGGCCAGCATAATTCATTCATAATGCCACAATGCACCCCATCGATCATTTGATTTCTTTTCCCCTGCCCGTGTCTCTCTCCAATTCACTTCTAGGCTGCTGGCTCTTTAATGAAGGAGGTGGACCAGCCAAGGTGTGTGTGTGGACATTTGTGCTTGTTTTGGTAGCAATAGTACAGTTGTTGGACAAGGTTGGGAGGTCAGCACTGTTTTGCCTGCTGATGTATTAGCTGGCATATGCAAGCGATAAATTACCAAGCGAAGGGAGTCAATTATCCATCCCTTGAAGAAACAGGGGCTTGGTGCTCCAGTGGCCTTAGGGTCCTTTTTCCAATTGAGAGGACGCTGTCTGGCATTGCAGGAGACAGAACTCGTGGAGAAGAGGAAAGGGATGAAGATTAAACTGGGAGATGATGTGTGTCATTATCCTCACTATGCCACTTTGTATCTTTTTAAATGTTCATTAGAAGGCGACGCCTCGAAATGCAAAATTCCGATCGGCATGCGAGTTATGGAACAATCACTTGTGAAATGGCATCCGTTTGCTTCTCATCACTACGACAGTCTCTTTACAACTGCTTAACACATCAAAAGCTGTGCCTATTTTGACTACTACTCCTATTAGAATCGGAGGTCAATCGGTGTATCAGAAACGACACACGTGGGCTCCCTTACCACCAAGCTTTGTCATTTTCCATAGCCTTTGATTTCTAAGAGCCTTTTTTTCCCTTTTCTTTTCCTGAAAAAAAGGAGGGTGGGGGACGTCCCTTAAGAGCGTGACACTACTTTGAACGCTTGCGAGCAAGCGGCCCCACTGCTGACTGACATGGGTGACACTTAGGGAAATGAGGTCATTAGCTGGAATTACAGAGGGTTTTGATAGCTCAGTAATGGGTTTTAATGATAGAATTTAACATACAGCGCCACTAGGGACAGACAGCAAAAACAGGCAGACAGGTCATTTAATAAAGAGAGCGAGAGAGACCTCACTCTATGGAGTGTGCTGGAGAATGGGGACTATGCGTGTGTGTGTGTGTGTGTGTGTGTTGAGGAGGTGTCTAAAAATATCATATGCTTTTGCTCAGAACTCGGAATCAGAAACTCTAAAAACATGAGTTTCTGAAAGAGGCAAGTGGCCTATTTCATTCATCCTTCATCTCGTTCAATATTCCAATTTCTTTGATATAAAAACATTTTAAAAATCCAAAAAAGAGTTTGCAGAGGAACTTGGGCATGATTTTCAGACTATTCAAGAACATTGGGGTTGCACATTGTGCATGTCAGATATTGTTAGGGCATTAGACGAGTGATTAAGTTCCTTTGCTTTTTAAAACAAAAATCTTATTTACATATAATTTGCATAAAAACATACACTCATAAAGAGATACTTAAATGTGATTCCAGTGGTATCACAGCCAAACTAAAATCTAAAAAACACAAACAACCCACAATGCCCTGTGCCTCAAAACCTTATCACGTAGGATTAAATCACAAAATGCTTCGATCCCAAAAAGTATGGGAAAACGTGACTAGGATATTGAAAAAGCTAGCAAAGATGACAAAAAACTGAAAGAAGTATACATAAGTAAAATATACATCTATGGAAAAAATTAAGATACCATTCAAATTTTTTACTTAATCAGCATTTCTAGATGTATTGTGGTCATTTCAGTCCAGTGTCTGATGAACTTCAACAAAATCAAACCACAGAAGTGACAAAGTCATCCAACAGCAATGTGAAAGACTGACAGCATGACACATGAAAAATGTAATAAAAATTAAAGATTAATTTTTAAAAAACGTTGTTTACACTTTATTTTAAGGTGTCCGTGTTACAGTGTACTTATACATTTAAGTACTGAGTAATAATAATTAACCACATGTACTTACTATATAGGGTTAAGGTTAGGATGAGGGTGTGTGGCTTTAGGTTAGTTTCATGTAATTATGCATAATTTATAATAAATTCTATAGTAAGTACATGTAACATGTGTAACAAAGGCACTGTAAAATAAAGTGTAACCAAAACCTTTCCTAAATACATGTACTGCTTAAAAGTAAATATGAACTTGTTTTATTTTCAGTATTTGGGATTTGAAAAAATACAGAGCATCTTCTCTGTTACTTTGACCAATTTCTCCAGTTTTCATTTCAGTTTTCAGAAACAATATTTTTATTTGACATTTGGAAGAAATGTTGTTAACAGAATTAAAAAATATATAATTTTACCTAAACACATACCAATAAATAAGTACATTCTGAATAACTGAAAATGGTCTTTAAAATGGTTTCTTAATTTTTGTTTATGGCTGTATATTAATATATTGTTTTATCATACACTGCTTTTGGTATGAATATAAAGTAAAGAGTGTTAAAATAAATAAGAAAATAAGTAAAACATTTCTGAGATCCCATGTCTCCATTGTTTGTCAAACAGAAACCACAAACTCACATTATGCCATTGCTTTGTCAATGCAGTCTGATCTGAGATGTTCAAAAACAGAGTAATGCTTGGATAGTGAGTTTTTTATAATAGATTTTTAGATTTTTTAAGGTGGGATATTAGAAAGCATTGCACCGTTGACAAAATGACCCACCTTTAACCTCAGCTTTTCAAAGAAAGTTCATGTTTTATAACCTATAAACACTTGAATGATAAATGATAGACATATTTTTAGTTTTTGGGTGAAAACCACAAAATTGTGCGTTCATGCACCATACACTCTTATTCTCAGAGCAGTGGTATGAGAAGAGAAAGCTGGACTCAGAGCAGATCCAGTCACTAAGCTGTGGAAAACAGTGGCTGTAATGGTTTGTTGAGCTGCTGAGGACTGTAGCAGCCATATTTCAGAGAGTATCGATCAGACTCTGCCTATCGCCCCCAGCCCTCCCTCCCCTCTGTCCTTGATCCTGTAAAGTAATAACTGAACTCGTGTCAGGAGGTAATTATCATTGATCTGCTGGGAAAGGTGACAAATTTCGCTGTCGCAACAGTGCGTGATTCATGCTTGAGCGTTGGACTAACAGTGAGGGTGCCAGACTAAATAGCCTCCTCCAGCTAATATATACGCAGTGTAACCTTTATCTAGCCCAGAAGAGAGAGTGATCTTCAGTCAGGAGTCTCAATTAAAGTCAGCTGTAAGCAGTTCTTTCTTGAGCTGTCTGTGTAAGCTCAACCAACGATTAGCATCAAATCACCTTTATGGCTCGTGAGAAACTTCTCCCCCCTCCCTGAACATCGATCGGCCCGTAGTGGCTGAAACTTTCAAACAAAAGTGCGAACGAAGGCCTGCATATCATCGCAGATGAAACTTTACAAAATCAAGCAAACTATGTATCTTTGATGTGACAAGAACAAGAATAATTGGCAGCCTATGTTTGGCAAAGTCTGCTATAGAGTTCTCATCCTACTTAGCTAGTGGTCCCCACTGGCAAGAACGAAGCAGAAAACAGCCGGCATGTCAGGTCATAACAAATGAGTTGGACAGGGCAAGGGGCTGGAAGATTGCCACATTCATCATGAGACAAATGGATGGCATCAGGGCCTTGTAACGCTTACTGCCAGGACCGAGGGTGGAGAGGCTGGAGAAACAAACTAAGCCTCAGATTCTTTTTAATGTCTTCTTGATTACATGATATACTGTACTGGGCTGTGGAAATAAAAGTTTCTGTAAGCTTTCTTCCTCCAGAGTTAGGGTTCAGTTTAGTTGAAAGTTTTCAACTGCTACTGGATGATAAAAATATAAGGGACGTTACCATGCTGCAGTTTACTGTACGTTAGCAACGTTCTTCAAAATATCTTCTTTTGTGCTCTGCACAAGAAAGTCATGAGGGTGAGTAAATGATGATACTTCATGATCTCTTCAAAATATGTTTATTAAGCAAATACTGTACACTGTTCATTGTAAAAAAATGTACTAATAAAAAAGAACCTAAGGTTGCGAAAGTGTTGTAATAATGATGTTACTGATAACAAGACCTAACGTGTTAAAACGTAAACAAATGTGCATAGCTGTGATAAATTCTTCAATAACCAATTCAATAAATTCTACAAAGTACTTGCCAGTTGTTAATGTCACAAACTGCAAAGCCTCTAGATAATGCAATGAATGTTCATTATTTTCTTGTCAAAGCATCTCTCAGCCTAACACAATTCGACATGGTACACACGCTTACACACTTTGTGTGAGTTTCCATACTTTCTTGTTAACGGACACCCTCCTCTCACCGCTCTCTCTTTCTCGCTCTCTCTCTCTCTCTCTCTCTCTCGCTCTCTCCCTCGCTCTCATTCGCTGTCACTAAGTTTTGATAGATGACTGATTGCCGAGCTGTGCAGGAAGATTTATTAGTGTTTATCCAGCGCTCGGTGGTCACCTGCGGCTTTGAGACCTGGGCCCTATGCACCCTGAACAGGGAGGGGGTGTATGCGTGCATGTGTGTGTGTGTGTCACCACACTTAAATTTACACATCCATAGTACATGATTATTTGTGTGTAGTTTTTGTATGTGATTGAATCACTGGGTGGCTGTCTGAATAAGAGTAACAAGGGGTATGCATTTCATTTCTCCAATTTTTCCCAGCCTTTCCAGCTATTGGTTCCCTAGGCATGCTAAACCCAACCCATTGAAAAACAAATTGAGTAAAAACCTAATAGAGGTGACTTGTCATGCCTGTTCATACCATCTGAAGCATTAGCCATAACCTGTGATTATGGGTTAAGTGGGGTGAGATATGGCCGAGTGCTGTAATTGTTAGGTTGGATATTAGTTTGACACCAAGACTGTGGCCTCACAAGCATTGGACGGTGAGCCTAAAGAGAGATAGACGAGTGAGGACTATGATTTCATTCTGGTGTGGTCTTGCAAAATGCTTTCTGCGATCTATTGTCATAAACCCTAATTCCATGGGTGCCTGAAGAAATGATCTGGGTTATAAGGAAAGTAATCTGTATTGACAGAATCTGTAGCACGCGGTTAATATAACAGAATTTTTGTTTAAAGTCTAGAAGAACAACGGTTGACAGTTAAGAAGTTACAGTGAAAGTCTATAGACACTTTCAGTGGCAACAGCATAAACAAACGTTATGTGGCCCAAACGTAACTTCCGGTAGACCTCTGCAAAGAGTCAATAACTGTTGAGTAGTTTTAATTGAACACAATTAATTTACAATTAAATATTAATATAAATAATTTGAATATAAATGAAATATAAAATAAATATTTATTTTTGGCTATATTTGATTTATTTTTAGTTATATTATAACCAAAAGCCCTAATTCCATGGGAATAAACCATCTATAAATCTAAAAATACGAGTATGCATAAAACAGTAAAATAATTTAGGGTTAGTTTTCAAAGAAGGACTACTCCGTCTGACATTGTTGGGACAAACTTATATTTATATTAGATTATATTTATATTATACTTATATGCAATTTAAAAATATATTTTTAGTTTTAGTTTTATAGCTAATAAGCAGTGGCGAACAGACCCCCGAAGCTATTCCGGCCTATTTGAATCAGATTGCTTAGAAAAACTGGATTGCTTTAGACACACAGCGACTGATAGAACCAGTCTAATACATCAAACATGAACAAATGAAGTTGCGGAAGTGTTTAAAATCTGATGCGTGTCTGAGACAGAGATATTACCGCTCTGTCAAATGAGATAGCGCTGTCCATCAGTCATAGTTCTTTGCGTGTCTGTGTGTGTGTGTCCCTCTGCACATTCTGTATGGTAAAAGAGTGGCCCAAAGCAGCTACACGGTCTTCCTGTAACCTTTCCCGTGTTGCGGCTACGCTTGACGAGTGAGTGAGATGGAGAGAGCGAGGAAAAGAGAAGAGGCAAGGCGAGGGTGAGAAAGACAGGCAATCATTTCTCTCTTTGAGGGCAGTGGAGCGCGGAGGCGTGCAGATGAAACCCCATTTTCCTCTGATTAAGTCCTCTGAAAATATTCCATTTGTCAGTGCCAGCGTCCTGACGTCTGGCCCCCTCACAGTCAGCCGAGTGTGTCTGTTGACTATGTATCGCTGTGATTTACATCGGTCACTGACAACATCATCTACTCACTAATGTCCTCCACTCCTGTCTGCTCTCTTCCTGTCAAACCACCTCTCTCTCTCTCTCTCTCTGAGCACTCAACAGCCTATTTTAGCTTGATCTGCCCTCATTGCAAGGTTGGCTGCTGTGATTTCCGCAAAAAAGAGAAAAGAATAAAGGGCCTGACTCTGTCATAGTCACTCTCAATGTCATCAATTTCAATTTCCAATCTCCTCTCCTTTTTTTCTCGCTCCCACCTTAGCCAGCCTTTCCTGCCCCCCTTTCTCTCAGGGAATATTCTCGTTCTGTTTTTTCTCCCTCGCTTTCTCTGCCCCACGGCCCTCACCTCCGTTCTTCTTTCTACACCTATTACCCATTACCTAGGCCCGTGCTTTCTTAGGCTTTGCGAAATAGAATGCAATTTCTCCTCGTACGCCTTGTGATGAGAGCCAAATGAAAGATCATTAATATTGGGAAAAAAAAGAAAAGAAAAACGGAATTGCCTCTTGCATTTGAACGTTGTGTTTGTTTCCCCCTCCTTTTCTCATTATTATGCTCTTTTACACCTTCGTGCATTTGTTTTACACACTCGCGTAATGATCGACCTTGCCTGTGCACCCCCTCCCACCCCAACGCTGAAATAAACAAAACAAAAAACCTCTGCCTGCTCGGACGTGTAAAGGGTTTTAAGATTGAAATGAAGCCAGCAGCGGAGATGGGGCTTTCTGCTTTGACAGGACGCAAAACAGAGCGACAACATTAGCGGCCCTAGACAAACCGAGCCCGGTATGTCATTTGTAAGAGGTGCGAAATGGAATCAGCTGACAGGTTGATGAGGTGTCCCGTGCCTCCACACAACCTCACGCTAAAGACCTGGACATCTTCTCCATGTGTACGTGTGAGATGTCTTCATTTTAATGGCCAGTATGGCCATGCTGTGGACTGTCCAGTATATCTACGATTTATTTGCAGTGTCAACACTCAGACACATGCGTTGAAATTTGTTAGTATAATTAAAGAATGCGTGTTCGAATAGGAAACTGAGAAAGAGTTGGGAAATTTAATTTGGAAATCAATCAGTATTCATTAGCCCACAGGGCATCCGTTCACCCCTCCCTCCATCCCACACTTCTCTCTCTCCTTCCTGCGCTAACAAAACGTTTCTCTAGTCAGCATGGCACCAGTCGTACTCACTGCTCACCCAGCCATTTCCTGCTTTCTCGCTGCCTCGCTCTCTAACCAAACTTTACCCCCTACACACCTCCCCGCAGTTCTCATTAGCATGCCATTAGCATCTCATTTGCATGGCCTTTTTTAGAACTTCCCTCGTCTGCTTTAATTATTTTTTTGTTCCTTTTGAGGAGAATGTCAGAATGGAAAGTCCTGGGAAGTATGATGGTACCGCTGATCTTTAATGACTGCCTCTGTAAGAAACCATACGCACAGCTCTCATCACAAGTTTGTAGATGAGCAAGAACAAATCAAGCAATGATACTCAATTACACAACAGTTAGTTTGGTTCACCATTTGGATCATTCTAAGATTGCAGATTTTTATAGCAGTATATAGGGAAATTCCATGCAAATGTCAACCTTAAGATGAAAAATAAAGTTATTACCAAAGGTTTTCACCGTACTGATAGGTCAGATGTCAATTCTTAATGTTTTTAAAGCACAGTTTTCCATAGTCAGGTAAGTGAATTGTCACATCCATAACGGTCCACATTCCTGATAAATGGGCACATGGAAATTAAAACAGTACAACTGCACACTGCTAATGGTAAATGTTATGTTGGGTCTTAACAAGTTGAATGAGCTCTCACTTTGATGACTTTTTACTTTGAATGAAAATGAAGATGCTTCACAATGCCATAGAAGAACCTTTTTTGTCGAAATAATTCCATAAAGAACCTTTAACATCCGAAGAACCTTTCTGTTTCACAAAAAGTTATTTGTGGCCAAACAAGGTTCTTAAGATTATAAAATGGCAAGAACCTTTCAAGCACCTTTATTTTTAACAGTGTAGTTCACCCCAAAATGATAATTGTTTCATCATTTCCGCACCCTCATGTCATTCCAAATCTGTATTACTTTTTTCTTCTGGAGCACAAAAGATATTTTCAACAATGTTGGTAAACAAACAACATTGACCCCCATTCAGGAGATCCCCCTTCCATGTAAAAGCTCTTTGAGTATCTAGAAAAGTCCTAGATAAATGTAACAAATTATTGACTTCCACTAAATAAACATAAAACCACTGAGACGTTTATCAAAATATCTTCTTTTGTGTTCCACAGGAGAAAATAGTCATATCTAGAGATTAACCGACATGAGGGTGAATATATTGACAGATTTTTACTTTTGGGTTTTTTACTTTTACTTTTTGAACTATCACTTTAAAAGAACAGATATCTATCTCTTTTGTCTATACAGTAACACCTTATTTTCTGTGACTAAACTTGCTCATGAGTGATTTTCATTCTCAAACACGTGCACACACACGCGCGCACATGCACGCACACACACACTTGCTCTCAGAGGGGGTAATTAGCAGGCTGTCAAGGAAGGAGGTAGGGTCACACAGGCAATTAAGAGTGTGACAGCTTTGTGGAGTGTGTGGTGCAGTGTAAGGTCTCTGCTGTCAGACTGAGTCCTTTTCTTTTGCCAATGTGTGAGCAACCCCACACACACACACACACACACACACACACACACACACACACACACACACACACACACACACACACACACACACACACACACACACACACACACACACACACACACACACACACACACACACACACACACCTGAATGGCAGGGACATCTCTTATTGATTAAGAGTCTAAGTCATGCTGTCTCTCTCATTCATAGCACTAATGAAAAGACCAACATTTAGGCTATCCTTAAAGGAATATCCCCATGTTAAATAGTCATTTAATCATACTTCTACTTAAAAACTCAACACCTGTGGATTAACATTAAGGAAATCAAATGATGCAATGAGATTCCGTGTCATTGTCTTGCTGTGATGTAGGCACGGTTACATGCTGTGCGGTAATGCCGTTGTAATTTGCCAGTCATTGCCTGCCATCTCAGAGACACTTATTTCAAGCTCACAACACCATCAAAGTCTCAGCGAGGAGCCGATTTGCCATCAGACGTGTCTTAAGGATAAAATTACTGCCAATGAATTATTATTAAACAATTACACTTCATATTTACGCAATTTTGGTCGGTTTTGTTTTACAGAACAAACAGGATGTGTAAACCACAATTAATTGATAAGTAAGGAGGTTTTTAGCTTTTCAATTGTTAAATACACAAAGTACAACCTTTTTGTCAATGTACCGCAAAGATCCCTAATCCATCAATAACTCAACTCACTGGAGGGTATGAGATAAGTTGACATTGACTGCAGATGCAGTTTAAGAGTGTCCCCTAAAACTCCATTAAAAAAGCGATGCTTTAGTAGGTACACATTCGGCATGGTTCAGGGGGGAACGCTTTTTCAATCTCTTCCCTATCATTTTTGAATATCATTAGTCAAGAGCATTCCATTTTCCATGCTTGCCAGCTCAAGCCCCAGAGAGAGACGCCAGAGAAAGAGAGAGAGTTGGGGGGGGGCGAGCGAGAGAGATCCAAAAGTCTGGTGATTTATGGCTGTGTGTCTGAGGGCCGGTTGTGCAGCGACATTAGTAGCTGATGAGAAGAACATGTTGGAGGATATTAGCAGTCAGTTATCATTTCCAATCACACACGCGCGGGCGTCCACAAACACACTCCCCTCAACCTCCAGCGCCCCCATAAGCGCGTGTGACAGGCGGCGAGCCGGCGCTCTCTCTCGATGACTGGACTCGATCACCTGTGACAGTTTTGATTTGATGTCACTTCTCCCCCCCACACGCCGTTTGTCTGAGCGGTTAAAAGGTAATTGTGTGACATTAGCATGGAGAGGGGGCTCTCGCTTTGTCTCCGAACGTGGCAGAAGTTGGGACGGGGGGTGTGTGCGTATGCGGCAGTTATAAATGGCCTCCATTTCCCAAACCGCTCCGTTCTCCATTGTGGAACGCGTCGCCGCGGGGCAGAAGGGGAGGGGGGTGGGCAACGGGAGCTGAAAGAAGGGCTCTTGCTCTCGGGGGACACGTGGTGACAACCCAGGTAGTCTGGTATCAGTCAGAAATATGTACATCTTTCTCATCATTATCTGTCTGTAGGTGTGTGGTGCTCTGTGTATGCCTGCGATCTGAACATTGTCTAGTTTTTTTACCATCATTTATTTACCTTTACGTAATTCAAATCTTGTGTATGACTTTTTCTTCTGTGGAACACAAAAGAAGATATTTTGAAAAATGTGGTTTTGTGTCTGTACAATGAAAGTCAGTGGAGGTCAATGTTATTTGTTTACCATCATTCTTCCAAATATCTTCTTTTGTGTCCTGCAGAAGAAAGAAAGTCCTACAGGTTTGGAATGACATGAGGGTGAGTAAATGATGATACATTTTCATTTACAGGTGACTTTACAGACACAAAGGCTTTACAGACACAAAGATGCTTCCAGTACTTCTGTCCTCACATAATGTGCTCACGTGTTGAAAATCCAGGTTAGGTTTTCTCAAGGACACAAGAAAGCCCCACCTGAGAGCTGAACCTAGAATGTGAACTCCAAGCCTCCAAACTCTTACCCCGTTTGAAAACCTTAATCTACATGAACTCCAACAGCTTGGACGAGCCATCACACTGCACAAAGATGTCCTACATCCATGCATCTCTCATCATTCTAAACTTACTGAAGCTCTATCACCCCATGGATCTTCTGACTCTACGAGACAAGCTTCTTAAATATTGATGAATTCCAATAGGTTGATTCGGCTTCTTGTCCCCCCCTAAGCTTCAGGCGGGTGGGTGATAAACTGTCAGCCATTAAACACACCATGCAGAGTGTGAACAAACATCTCTAATCACAGCCTCTTAAAGACTCTTAATGAGCTGATGTAATTAGCCAGCACAGAGTAAATCTTTTCTGTCCCGATCTGTTTGCCAGGCCAATTTGTCTGGTATAGATTAGTGGATGGGAAGAGAGCTGATGGGGCTGTTTGTGTGTGTCTAGTTATTTCACTGCCATTGATCTGATAGAGATAGAGATACAACACAGACGTGCCTCTGCCTAGTTCACATATACCGCATATATATATATTATCTCTTTCATGCCCTGCAATACAGGAAACACCAGCATGCGAGAAGCGGCTCTCACAGCTGCATAATCCATCCCTTTTAAAAACACCAACCCTCTCACGCAAATCTGATAAGAGTAATAGTTCTATTGTGAGGTGATTTCTGCGCTCAAGTCCTGCCTTGATCCTGAAAATGTCCTCTTTTCCTGCAGCGGTGTGAATTGTGGTGGAATAAGCCGCAATCCTCCTTTCTGCTTGAAAAAAGAGAGAAAGGAAAAATCCAAGAGGATCAAGTGCCGAGAGCGGCTGGAGGATCGGATCTGGCGGCAAGGAGAGTTAACGAGTGGCCTGTCCTATTTCTGACTGCACTTCCTCAGTCGGCCACAGAGCCGTGCTAGGCCACTTCAGGCTGCCGAGAACACATTGCTCATCCGTTTTTTTTCCCATCTCAATCCTGGATTTAGGGAGATAGAAAGCTGATTAGGCAACAAAAGCATATGGGAAGATAAAGGACACTTAGGTAATAGGTTTTGGCAGCCTCTGCTCAAAAAAGACTCATCCTCTTTCTCATTCTTTGCTCCAAACATGTTTGTTATTCTGTTTCTTTGCCACCTACTTTTGGGGTGGTTGAAGGTAGAGGATGGAAGTTTTTGGATTAGCTTAGCAAAGAGTCTCTAAAGTTGGTAATAGTGTAGAGTGGGAAACAAGATATTATTTGTTTATTATTATTTTAAATATAACACAAATAATATTAAATGACATTATTATCTTTTAATTTAGATTATTTACTTGCTGTCCTTAATAAAAAAAAAGTTTTAATGGTTGAATGTTATCCTTATCCTTTCTGACTTTCAATGTTCCATCCCAGATTTGTGTATAAAGACGTGAAGACAGACTATTCGGTTGTTTCAGTTTGTTATTTGCCTAAATGACAATACAATTTTTAGTTTTACACAGGTTTTTGACAGATTCCTTAAATATTTGTGTTTTCTCTTTAATATGACAGGTAGGTGGTCTAATAAATTTGTTAAGCAATATAGACCGATGCGCACGTTTAGCCCGAAGTTAACTTCCGGTGTGTGTTTGTTTATCGTTCTGGCAAATAATATAACTATTTATATTTTATGTAATTTATATTAATATTAATTTATATGACTGAATTTTATTGTGTATTAATTTTATTAAATAAATAGTTGAGTGTTGAATGGGTCATATAACGTTTTCACATTTAAGTACTTTTAACTTGCTAGCTAATGTCATTTACTTGTTATTTCTTTTGCTTGTTATCAGAAATAATCTGCAGGGACTCTATTTTTTGTGGATGTGTACCGAAAGTTAAGTTTAGGTCACTATATATATATATGTATATATATATATGTGTGTATATATAAATGTATATATGTATATATATATATGTATATATATATATATATATATATATATATAGTTTAATAGGCAAAACTAAATATTATGAAGCATAAACTATTTTCCTTTAGAGGTCTGTTTATTAAAAATAAAAAATAAAAACAATTGAGCTTGTTTATTAAAATATTACTGAATTAGTTGCATGGCCAGATTTAATATTTAACAAAAATGTAACTATGTATATTCCTAAATACCTTAAATATATAACGTTTTGAAAATATTACTCGAAAACAAATCATTTGACTTTATTCGCTGCCACAAACTGTTTCAACCATCTTGTACCAATGTAATTAAAAGCAGAGGATTCAGACTGAATATACATTGTTGACACCAAACAGAAACAACATTCACATCATCTTAATATTTCATCCACTTATCACTCCTAAATCGGACAAACCACATGGTCAGTCAAAAGCTTCTTGTCAATTGCAGTTAATGCTGCAGATATGAGGCTTTGTAAGAGGCAGAGCAGAAAAAGCATATTTATCTTATACCCCATACATTAGCTTGTTGGAAATAACCCCATGAAGATGCTTATCCACTTAGTCAAGATAGAGAGAGATAACAGAATGTGGATTAGAGTGTTGGCTGTTTGTGCGCGTGGAGTGGCTGGGTGGGTGGTTTGCTCGGACTAGAGGAGTGAGAGAGTATTAATCCACGCTCAGTGGGAGCAGGACCTCGGCAAACAGCTCAAGCAGACAGAGCTTAAGGAAGGCCAAGCCTGAGAGAAAGTCCTAAATCTTCACATTAGCTCCCCGCGTTTCTTCTGCCGAACTCGTAAGCTCTTTTTCTAAAGGGGAGCACAAACAAATCGCAACCCCCCCTCCGGCCCACGAGAAGGCACACCGCCCGAAGTCGACCCACCACCTGACGCCCCCCTTCAGGACCCCGCTCCTTACTCGCTGAGAGTCATGAAATCGGAGGGATTTGGAACGAGATTGCAGTGGGTCTCTAAACCTTCAGAGCAGGAGAAATAGGGAGGGAGGAACTTTAGATCTCCAAGAGTCCTCTTCCAAAGCGAAGGCACTCCTCAAAATCGCATCATGCCTCTCTCTAAGCTCTGGCCCACTTTACATATTAGTTAAACCCGAGTTCAGGTGATTTTACAGCGAGGGCCGGACCCTCAGTCTTTGAAAATGCGAGCGCTGTGGAATGCTGCAAATAATGCAATATATGACAACTGAACTGAAAAGATCGAGAGCAGTGCAGTTATATTAAGACTTATCAAATTTTTCTTTCGCAATTCACAGTAAATAAATACTTTGCAATAATGAACGTTTATGGGTTTTAATCACAAGGCAACATACATATTTACTAACATGTTCATCAAGTAGTGGAAATTAGGCTCAGTGGCACATCAACACGAAATGATTCTGCTTTGCAGAATCGAAATAGAAATTGGATTATCGCTTCGGGTGTATGGAAGTCACGGCTCATTTGATCCATTTCTCAATGAATGTTACATTCTCCCTAATGATGGGATGTATTAAGCACGGAGGCATCTTGAATTTATTTTTTCTGTGTTTTCTAAAGCAACTATTGTCTTATAGCTTTGATTTCGAACAATATACACCTCATATTAGTTGTGCTCATGACAAAAGACAACCAGGAAAATACAAAAGCTTGTCATGAGATCTGATAATGTTAATTTACAGTTATTTCTCACATCTTGTTGATTCCAGTACCCCATTTAATACCAAAAAGAGTGAATTACACAAGGCCACATGAACAGGTCACATCTTAACACACCTTAAAGGGATAGTTCACCCGAAATGAAAATTCTGTAATCATTTATTCACCCTCTTATCATTTCAAACCTGTATGACTCTTTCGTTCTGCAGAACACAAAAGAAAATATTTTGAAAAATAAAGAACCGAACAACAGTACCTAATCACTTCACTTTGTATGGAAAAACAAAACTAATGCTGAAATTCGGTTACCAACATTCTTTAAAATATCTTCTTTTGTGTTCTGCAGAAGAAAGTCATACAGGTTTAAAATTACAAGAGGGTGAGTAAATGAATTACATAAAAAAGAGAACATTACTAAATAATGAGCATCCATTCTGAGACAATGTTGAGTATTTAAATGCTATTGATAAACATATCTGCCGAGGAGCACACAAACATCACTGCCTCGATACTGATCACAGAAAGAGGGCAACAGAGGCCGAGGGATGAAATAAGTTTTTTTAAGGATGGAAATGACTCCATTCGAGAGACGAAGAGGAAGGAGGGGGGGTTAAAGAAGATGGAAATGAGAGAGGATGACACTGGAAGAAGGACGAGAACGGCGTCGGGCTGAAATGAAGGGAATCCATAGAGATTGTGCCGTCTATCTGCTTATCGCCCGGGGCGACTGTGGGAGTAAAGTTGCTAATGATCTCATCGACGTCAAATCTCTGCTATGTCAAACGGCAAGGAGGTACATCAGGGAAATGAGACATTGGACACCATATGTCCTGAGGTGCATCAAGGGTCCAAAGTTACTTTACAGCCAGCCAGGCAGCCAGATTAAATAGAGACAGAGCAGATTCTCACAGGATGCACAGGTCCCTTACACTGCACTCGTTCAGTGAGCTGATACTAATAACTAATGAACTACATTAAAATCACACTGCAATGTAAGTACAAATGGGGCTGTATAAAATAGGTTGTTGAAATATGCTAATTCATCCGGGATGTTTCGTTATATTTTATCTTTTAATGTCACCAAAAAATAATAGTGGCGTCTAAAAGTCTAAGGCCATTAGTAAAAGGCTTTAACTTTGCATTGAAAGGGATAGTTCACTCAAAAATGAAAATTCTGTTATCATTTCACCCTCTTTGTCTTTTTTTTTTATACCTGTATGACTTTCTTTCTTCCACAAAACCCCCCAAAAACAAATATTTTGAAGAATGTTGGTAACTGGTACCCATTCACTTGCATTGGTTTTGTGTCCACACAATAGAAGTGACTGGGTGCAGCTTCTGTTTGGTTACCAACTTTCTTCAAAATATCTTCTTCTGTGTTTTGTGGAGGAAAGAAAAAAATGATGAGTAAATTTTCATTTTTCACTTCAATGGTTAACAATTTATTATCATCAAAAGCATTTTAATGGAAAGGTAAAAATTGACATGCATTTAGAATTGACATCAGTAATGAAAAATGTTATCGCAGAATGATTTGAAAACAAGGAAATCTGACAATTTATACAAAAAGAGTTTACATGTTCAATGCATAATTTGCTTACATTTTAAAAGTGACCTAGAAATAATGCTGCATGAATTCAATCTCATCTTTTTTTCATCTTATTTTTATTAAATAGAAAACTTTTATGTGACAGTAAATATTTTTGTTTACAAATGTGTTTTCTGGTCGGGAATGGATTAGTATGATATACTGCAATTTACTAAGATCAGTTTTTGAAAACATGAGTCCAGATGGACATGAGAAAACTGGTTGGTCGGCAACATCCATAAAACATGTTTCTCTGACCAGACGTTATCCCACTAAGCTGGTATCAGTATGTTATGTTTACAGAGATTAGTCTCAGTAAGAAGAGAGTAAGAATAAGGCATTATACACACAAATGCCTAGAACCGTGGGCCACTTCTGCTTTTGAAAAACATTTTTCAAAATTGAGAAGAGCATTCAAAACTATAGTTTGTCAGTCTATATTATATCAAAATGAATATGAAAATGTAGCTCAACAAAGTTTCAGGCAAATTATAAAGTGCCAGAGCAATTCAGAACGCCCGGCTCCACAAATTCCTCTATCCGTTCCAGTGAAACGCTATTTATTTATGCATATTCCAATGATGACCATAATTTCTTCCTCTTTGCTTCATAAGGAGTTTTTCAGCCTAAAGCTCAGTTCTGAAAATATTTTTATGGCCTATATTCATTCACATCCACTCTATGCAAAGCAGAAAATTCCACCATGGGCCTATAAATAAATAAATAAACAAACAAGCAGGCAGATGCTCTAAATAAATGGATGCCTTAATAAGGTTAACTATTTTGGCTTTTTGAGAAGCTTCTCATATTTTTCCAAGGGCCTGGCTAAATTAATGACACTAGATCTAATGCCATTCCAGTACTTCGGAGTGTGTCCAATACTTTAAGGCATGCCGTTAATATAGACTTTGAAAGAGATTGATTTGAACATCAAACAGTACCTTATAGGCCGGCCTCTTTCAAGCTGGTGGGGTTTAAAGTTCTGGTGTCAGCGCTGGAGCTCAACCTGCTGTGTAGATTAACATAATTATGCTGGGAGGAATTCAGTGGTATAGTAACCATAACCACCCATCCTTGTGTATAGGATTGGGAGGAGGCCTGACCCTATGGATCAAGGATCAAGAAATGATGATTAACTAATAAATAAAATGCTGTGGAATCAGTTTAAAGCGTGAATTGCATTTTTGGCACAAACTTTTTGTGCACTCAAAGTAGTCATTGCTGCAGACATATTTTTTGTTAAATGAGTAAAACACTTTTTTAACTATGTCTAAGATGTAGTTGATTAAGAAATTTGACTTATCTCAAAAGAGAGATTACGTATATATGTTATAATGGTAAAACTTAACAATAAGGTTGTATTTGTTAACATTGCTTAATGCATTAGTTTTAATGAACTAACAATGAACAATACATTACAATACAATGTTTATTAATCTTATTTCATTTCAATTTCAGCATTTACAAATACATTTTTAAAATCAAATGTTGTAACTGTTAATGCACCATAATGTTAACAAGATTAATAAATGCTGAAAAACTATATTGCTCATTGTTAGTTCATTTCAGTTTACTAATGTTAACAAATGCAACCATTTCAGAACACTGTATATCTGAAGACTGATGTCATAAACTGCACAGTAAACCGACATATGAAAGATATAAGGATATTAACTCATCATTTAAATCCTTAGCTGATGCATGTAATAACCAATAACAATTACCAAAACCAATATACAGCTAATCCCATTTAAAAGATATGAATAATGAAGATTTTCACTGTGAGACGTCATGTATGCTTGTTAGTGTGCAGCTCTACATTAAACTATTCTCTTTACATTCCTTTTCAGTGCCTCATATCTAAAATCTTGGCTTTTGGATTTTTCTCCAGCTTCCCCTTAAACATGCTCTCCATCCCTATAACCCTCCAAGCCTTGGGCCCACAGCTGCTCCTCAGCATCCACCTCTCTTCCCGTGCTCCGGCCTCAGGCAGTGCCGGGTTGAGCCACGGCTAATCACCCTTTCCCAAGACACTCCTCATCAAGACAGCCTTTACAACAGATCAATCTTCTCCTGACAGTTCATTTAGACTGAATTAATTTGGAATTAGGGGCCATTACTGCAATTGGCAGCCACTGATATTCCCAAGACTCTGTCTGTTATCCTCTCTGTAAGAGCGCTGGCTTTTGAATTGACTAGATAAGGTTCTTTTCTCTCCCCTTTTAAGTGCTGGCTTACAGCTGAGCAAAGAATTTGATTTTTACTTTAACAAAGTCATCACGGTGCTAAATTAGCCGAGGTGTGCTGTTTTTCTAAGAGAGCCTTGTCGTATTTTTTTTTTGTCTTAGATTAGGGCTGTCACAATATACTGGTATTGACAATAAGTGTGATATTAAAAACCATGATATTTATCAATATTTTGACAAATATGATAATATCGTAAAACGTTTAGCATCTGTTTAAAGTTTTACCTTAGGAAACATTTAATTAGATGTCATGTAAATATCATTACTCTAAAGTCTTTTAGTCACGATGATAGTGGCTAAATCTGATGTTGTGATAGCAAAATATATAGTTTTTCTGTAAGTTTTGTTTTTCATAATATATTATAATCCATCTCCTATCTTCTTCTGCCATAACGATCTACTTTGAGAAACTTCCAATGACATTTTAAGGTCAATTTTAGGCAAAATATTCTAGACATAATCTTATCATGTAACTTTTTATAGTGCATCTTTATCTTTACAGATTCTGAGTTATGTATCATTGGTTCATAAACTAAAAAGTGGGTTTGTCGCTACATGACAGCCTATAGGATTCATGGTCAGTGACCCAGCGTGCTGGAGCCCGAACAGCATGACCGTACTCCTTTTAAAGAGCTTAACTCTCAACAGCATCCTTAATCTCATTTCAGAACGGGCCCAGGGAAACCCTTCCCCCTCAACAGGAATAAGGAGGAGTTCTCTTTGAATATCTCACCCACCATATTGCACAGCAGGTCCTAAAAATAAACACGTATTTAAGGAGAAAGGCTATAGTGAGTAATGGTGATGATTAAAAAGAAGACGTTTACAACAAGAACATAATACAATCGGACTGAAAGCCAACAAAAGAAACACAGAGTTACCTACGACCAATTTATTGTGGATCAAGGCGTCTGTTAAACAGTTTATTGCTTTGAATGCTCTCCAGACTGCTATTGCACAGTTGTTCACGTCCTAAAGCTTGTCATAACACAAACAGCTCATCTGAGTGAGGTGTGAGAATGAGAGAGAAGGTGAGAGGCTCCTTGCTCCTCAGAAGAGGTAAATATTAACACTGACACACTCTTGTAAGGTCACTCCCAGACTGCCGTACAAGAGAGCTTTAACAGGGGAAAACCAAGAAAAGCACCTGATGACAGATCCCTTCAACATGTACTGAGAATCCTGCAAGACAAACATGATGAGCTCTTGTCTCACTACTTGTCCTTCTTGAGCAGACCCACACACACTCCAGTCTTACTGCTGAGCCTGAAAAAAATGTCATTAGATGCTAAGACTCCAGGTGACGTCTTTGACCTCATGACCTCTAAAGGCACACTTCCTGTTAGGGATGAAACATTTTCACAGGTGGATGAAAGAAAGAGAGCATTTGTATTATTGTCTAATATAATAAATGCAAATAAAGCATCTATTTAGATCTACACTTTAGATAATTTGCAGATTGAATCCCATTTGTGAATGGTTTACTTTTAAGTAAGTCTTTCTTTAACCACACTCTTATTTTATTATCTGCAACAAATGTCATTTAAAACATTACAGATAAAATAAAGACACAATTCAATTCAATAAGCAAAAGGGCTGAACTTTAACTGCACCTCAACTCTAAAAGACTGTACACACACTGTACTTATTATTTTCCAAGGACAGGGGAATTTTTCAAGAGGTTGTGAAATTTTATAGTATTTCCAATGAATCCTTTAATGTTTGCTGCTTCAGTGCATGAGATCTGTGTGTACTGAACACATTCATCTGACAGAGGGACAGACAGTGAGGCGTTGCAGTGAAGTTCATTGCAAGTATTTTAAGTCCATGTGTCACATTTTGACACAGTCTTGATAATAATCGAGTCAACACACACTACATTGGTTTAGAGCTGAGATGATGTATATGAGGAATCTGCACTGGTAGATTTGAAAAGAGGCACAAACTCAAAACTGCTTTATAGTATAATTTAATGATCTACACATAAAGAATCACAATTATGTGGTTTATATTTTCGTTAAAATGTTGTGTGCATGTCTACAAGCTAATCTATAATGTAAAGGTTTCATTTATCTGTTTTATGTTTATCTCAGTAAGCCTATCCACGATTTTCTCCTCCATTACTGACTTGGAAAATGGAAATTCATTTCCTGTTTTACCAGCTTGTACTTAAAAATAAGTAACTGATATATGGCGAATTAGGCTATAGCCAAATCGAAATTGTAAATATTGAGCATATTAAGAGGATTTATCCAAAATGCTGTCTAATTTTAAGATTAGTTCAGGTAAAATCGGAAGCATTTAGCTTATGTAAACGTTGAGAAATGTAGCTTTATCTGTTTTTCTAAGTCAAAACCAGCACATTCGGGATACGCTTTTGTGCTCTATTTTGTGAATTCCTTCCAAAGCCTTGGAAAGGCTGGCAGATAAACCAGGATTTAAGACTTATTCATCATTAATACCACCGATTCATGGGAATTTGTCAGGATTATCACAGTTTTGGGTCAGAAAAAACACCCTGTTTATCTTGTCTATGATAAAATCTCCCCACAGGGCGTCAGTATGTAAACCAGCTACTCTGAGGATTTCATAACTCTCATTCAAATAAACATGACAAACCTTGATTGAACGAATCATCATCTTTATCTAATATAAGAATGTAATGTAAGATGATCAGTCAGGATGTCAGGAACATCACACCAGTATCTGGGTCTCAGCTGATAACAACTACTGCTACCTAACCAGAAGGCATCTGCTCTGAATTTGCATTCAACATAACAGGGGTCTGAGAAATGTCCAAAGCTTGAAGTTTAAAGTAATGGTAGAATATATGAAGAGTTCATTTGCGAAAACATAGAACTCAGTTTTTACATTTTTGTAAAAATTATCATGTTTTTATTGTGTTAGTTAGCGGAGTTAATTTGAGTTATTAGTTATAGTAGTTACAAAAATTAAAATATGTTTTTGCAAATGAACTCCTCATATATAAACAATCTCCATTAATGCCAGTCACTATAATTTTACCAAAGTTTACTATTTGTAATATTGCATTAAGCGATAAACACTTTTTAAACAGAATTATTTGCAGTCACAATCATTTTTATTAACATTCCATTAACAAACTAAAACAAATCTGCAAATAAACAAATGATATATTATTACTATATTACTATACTATTATTGCTGCATATCTCTTTGAATGGTAAACAATGTTCAAGAGTTTTTCACAAGGTTAAAAATCTCTATGGTTAACTAAATTTGTTGGCATGACTAAAACCAGTAACACTATAGTAACACAAAAAGCCTGTGGAATGATGCTGTGGTCCGTGTCATTATCTTAGGTCAAAGTCACACATAACTACAATAAAGTCTTAAGTATTATATTTGCCAAGTCTTAAATCCTGGAGCTCAAGCCTATGTTACGAGTTCACATATTTGTCCTGAGTCAAGGGAACATATGGAGTGCATATATTTGTCCCTGGCTTTCAACATGTGGGGAAATTTCTATGTATTAGTAACTAAATATGACACCCCACCCCTCATTCACAGAGGCCACAAGTCAGTGTCTGCTGGGAGTAAGCTAGAATATACTGCCCTAACCCCCATTAGTTCTTAAAGTTACATTTCAGTTCACGACACGCAAACTGTGTATTTCTGAATTAGACACAGGGGCTTTTATAATTGCAGCTTAAAAATCCATTTGATTCTCAAACCATTGGAGACGGAAGGCCACAGAGAACACCCAGCTCTCCCCGGGAAACCGAGGCCTGACTCAATTACATAAATATCAATTAGCGAGGAGCTGGGGGATTGGGGTTGATCTGCCCCCAGAGAGGGTGAGAAAATGTGGGGAGCACCAGAGGAGGGGAGAGGGTGGGACTGAGGAGGAGCATCAGGGCCACAGAGCACGTTCAGGGAGGAGGCAGTGATGTCATTTAAAACAATCAGCCGTCACATTTCATTTCACACACTTCAGAGGCACTCAAGATTCAATTGGCACAGTTGAAGAGTGATTAAAAAAATCAGTGAAGTAAAACAGTGTTGTTTTACAACTCATAAAGGCTTAGAATGTAAAAAATACATTCAATTGGCAGATATAATTGGGTATAAAACACTACAATTGAATTTCTATTTATCTATAGATTTAAGAAGAGAGAGGAAGTCCAAATGTCTCAGAGGGATTGTCATAATTCAATGGAAGCCCAAAAACTGGAATAAAAATAGCAGTGTTGGATGAAGCGAGAAGGCTTTACCCCCTTTGGTGGGACCCTCTTTCATGTCTAATGGGACAATTGGTTAATAAAGCTAAGAGTTAAGAGGATTATGATCAGTATTGGGCCACGGCTGATGCCCCTTACAGTCAGTACTTGTATATTCATAACTGATCAACACTAAGGTCTTTATCCTTCACAGTCTGAAGGATTTGGTCCGCAATAAACCAGTCTGGATCATTCTAATGAGGACCATTTTGATATCGGGAGTCAGTGGGTGTCCCGTCTCCGGTGATGTGTCTGTGAGGTGTGAGAAAATCCAGGGCCCATTAATCCACAGCTCTGGGTGGGTGAGATTGCAGAATCCAGTCACAGTTTGGATGAGTGTAGAGGTGTGAGGAGTAGCTTATGGAACAAATCATGAAAAAATAAGGCATGTCTCCATACGTAAAATTGCTCTATCAGTTCACGGTCTGGGATTTGTTGACATTAAGGTCTCCGCTAAGCATATGTAGCATGCTTTAGACTTCTCTCGGGGCTGTTCATGGAGTTCAAATATTATATTTCATTAAAGGGGATGTCACGCATGCCGTTTCAAATTTACTACAGATTAGGTCAGTGCTGCCACATTTCACTCAGTTGTATGGATCTGCAGGAGTACATCTCCTAACTGTCTATCACATTTTGTCTAGCAGTACAAGGAGGACCAAAGTGAGTATTGTTTATACACACCTATATAAATGTATATAATGTGCATATGTGTAAATGTATATTGTCTTTTTTGTACAGCCCATCTGTTATAATTTGCACTGCTTGCCTGCACTACATACTGTTTACTTACTTACAAGGTTTTGTCATACAGTTGTTTGTCATACAGTTGTTTGTCTGTTCAACTGCATTATGCTTTGTACTGAGCATGCACCCAAGACTTTCACTCACCACTCGTGGTGATGTGACAATAAAGGTGATTTGATTTGATCTTTATTTAAATAGATTTTTTTTAAGTGACTGAGACATGTAACATTTTCTCTTACATCCTCACCAATGATGCCACTTATCCAAAAATCCAAGATCTGCCAGTCTTCCCAAAGTTTTATTCAGACATTTATTTGTATAACCTTTTCATAACTGTATCAAAGCAGCTTTACAAAAATAAAGTCAAACATGACTATCTGTCAATCAGGCTGTCAATCCATTAGATACAAAACTTTAGAACTTGATCTACATGAAAAAATGTTTATCACATTATCATTATAAACATTTTTAATATGTATCTTTATTACTGTATGTATTTTTTGTAACAAATCCCAAAGCAGATGAAGCCAGACTGGTCTGCTAAAAGACCCCCTTCACAACTCACAAATACAGTAAACGTCTCCCACCTATGTGAACACAGTCACCCTGTGTCGCTGTGGCGAGGCTGTAAATATGAGCTCAGTGAAAGCGCGATATGACACTAATCAGCTTGTGTGGTGCATTTCTCCAGCACACGCTTTCAACTGAGGCCACGCTCTCCCAGGAGCGGCAGTAAACAGGACCATGACAAACTGTATTTAGCAGAGCAGGTGCCATGACCAATTGAGCCACGTGACTGGCGGAGGCAAGCCGTGATGCAACAAGTGCACGCAGAGGTGGAGAAATCTGAGGTCTGTGTGACCAAAAAAAAAAAACTTCTTAAATTTAAGCACCTGGGTATGTATTAGAGAATAATCCAAACTCTATAACAGAATCTGATCTTATCTGTTTAGCCATAGTGATATCAGTAAAGCTCTCACATTTAAAACATTACATTTTTCACATCTTAACTTGCTCTAACAAAGCCCTTGTGTTGTCAGCCCAGAACATTTTATTTCATATTGCTTTAAACTGTTGAAATGATTGTTTTAAAGCTCAAGAAAACAACCCTCTGTTTGTTTTTTGTTGTCCACCGGCTGAAGTCCTGCGCTCTCTATTAATGCTTATCTGTCACACCTCAAGCGTTTCCTACCTGTCTACATTTTTTTCCGCTGCTGTAAGCTCAAAATCACTCCGCATCGATCGGCCCATATCCTCCGAGTCCCTCCTGTCTCACTCGCTAATTCTCCCTTTTGCCCCTTTCATCCGGATTGAGCACGATGAGGTGGCGGAAAAAAGAAATCAATAACAGGGCCAAGTGGGAGAGGTCAAAGTTCAACAGGGTTTCTGACTGATGTGTCAAGAAGGGCTGGACTTTGAAACAAGAAGCAGGGGGAGAGGCCATGTCTTGAGCCCGACGGCTGCCTAGATGGAGATCAAATTTACAGGTTTCGATCGGACCGGTGTGTGTTGGTGAAGGGATATTAGAGGAGGGTTTAGAGGGTTATCAGATCAGCCCCATTAGAGTGCGTTAGGGAGGGCTTTGTCTGGCTCGAGGCCAACATGTGTCAGAGATGAGGGCAAATGACAGTGTCAAGAAAAACACCTAACATGTACTGATGCCCCGAGAAGAACTAACATTGGAAAATGGCTCTACAGATGAGGCTCTGTCTGTGATGGGCTGGAAGAGTAAATGTATAGGACAGTAAGGAAAGAGTCCTTGAACATTATTATTCAGACCAAATACTTTGCCATGTCACATGGTTCAAATTGTCCAATAGTAAATGTAATTTACTGTAACCTAATTTGTTAGACTATTTATGTATTGGGAAACCATTAGGCTATATTTATACTGTAAAATCAAATCAAATTAAATAAGATGTTTTATTATAAAACATTTTTATTATAGAAATATAAAAACAATATTATTATAAAAACATTTTACTGATTGCAAAAACAAATTCAGAACATAAATGTGTTTAAGCTTTGAAATGAGGTAATAAAAATGCATGATAAAAAAAAAGTATTTTCAATGGGCCCTGCGCAAGTAAATGGGTTAAAAAGCATGTTATAAACTATTACTCACATTTAAATAATTCATATTTCTCAAAACACAACTTGTCATTATAGCACATTATAAAATTTATAAAAAGTTTTCTACCATTTTACACAGGCTATATCAATGCATATTTTTGAAACCATAATCAATTGCAAATAACTATCAGAACAAAATGTAATTGTACTCAACAACGCATTCCCAAAAAAGCACCAAACACTAAAATCACCATTAGAGATTAATTTAATTTCACATATGTCCCACTGGAAAAGAGACTCTTCAGTGCTCAAATATAAAACTGTAATCATTCAATGTAATCTCTGTAGTGCTGTTTAATCGCAGGGCTTTTCCATAGAGGAATTAACTCATTTTACTCTCAATGCACTATACGTGTGTGTGTGTGTGTGTGTGTGTGTATGTGTGAGGGGGTTGCCATGAAAAGCAAATTAACTGCCGGTTAAATGACTGACATCTTCATGATACGGGTAATTATCACCACTGATGTTTTCAGATGGGTTGAACAGATCTATTCGCCGCCCCTCTTCCTGAGGAATGCTCTGTTAAATGAAGAAAAGAGGGTGACAATACATGCCACCTATACACGCACACGCACAAAAAGGTTTCTGTGGCTTTTGCGATTTGTGGAGAGTAATAGAGTATTACATGTTTTCAGTATTGTAAAAAATGCCTCTGATCATCATTATTCGCTGTCATTCTATCAGCAGAAGTGAGTGCGAATGATATAACGTGAGCGATAATTTCGCAAAGCCCTCTTCATTTAACAGGAACGGAGGGAGTAACGCGTACACGAGCGCATGCGAGTACATAAATAGAGCTGGTGGTCTGGCGAGGTTGGGGAGAAATCCATTTGCAATTTAAATGGAAATTTAATGATCCCACGGAGGCAGTGAATTAGTCTCCTGATCAATTGATCATGTCAAGGACAAATAGGTAAACAAACATGTCCATTAATTCTGGCCCTCCCTCTGTCCTTACGTCTCCTCCCTGCTGGGGAAGAGTGTTGGAGGATTACCAGGGAAGAGGAGCAGGAGGCGAGGGGGAGGTACAGGAGCTAACAAGGCCCTGACAAGCTCTCAGCCACTGAGGGGGAATGTCACTTCATTCCTATCCCACCGGGATGGACCAGCCCACCTCTTTACATGGGCAGTTGGGCCCAGCAAGGCTCCATTTACCATCGTGGAGAGAACAAATAAAAAGAGGGCCACAGGGATGGATTCGGAGAGGGACAGGTGGAGGTTTCTTGGATGCGGTGATGTCACAAAACTCACTGCCAAGTCTTCACCAATCAGGATCTGGATCAGTGCTTTAGTGTGAATGGGGGCACAGCTGTCTCTGTGCCAGCTCTCCAATGACTGATCACCAACGTTCAATGAATATTGGTTACAGTCACAGCAGCACATGGCACCATGCATCTGTTCGAGAATGACTGTCTTTGCCAACGTTCATTCTGGTTACTGTAACACTGTATAAAGGGGAGGAAATAATTGCAGTCTGTCAAAATAGATAAATCTATTCCTCCTACTTGGCAAAGTAAATGCCTGTCTAACAAACAAAAATGTTTTAAAATATTATTTCTTGTGTAAATGTAAACACATCAACTTTTTTGATGCAAACTGGGTAGTTTTTGCAAGACAATATAGTTGATTGTTTCAAAGCAACAACATAAACAAACGTTACCATGCACGCTTTTGTGGCCCAAACTTAACTCCCGGTACACATCCACAAAGAATAGAGTCCCTGCAGATTATTTCTGATAAAAAGCAAAATAAATAATAAATAAATTACATTAGCTAGCAAGTTAAAAGTGTGTCTAATCAGTATTATTTTGGTTTAGACCGTTATTTGGCTAAACTTAAATGTGACAAAGTTACACGACCCATTCAACAAATTGTTTCTCTTTTATAAAAATGAATATACAATAAAATTCTACAAATTGTTTATTTATAACAATTATTAAACACTAAAATATGAATAGAAATTAAATAAAATATAAATAGTTATATTAGCCACTAGCCAGCCCGATCAACAAACAGTTAACTTCGGACCAGGTGCATGCATCAGATGAAACCACCTATAAACAACCAAATTCACAAAAACAGCATTTAAGTGTTAAATAATGGAAGGTCAGAGGTGAAATCAACAATTAGCATAGAAATAAATGCTTTAATTCCCTTATATAAGCATTGATCATTCCTCTTTAGGCCATTTAAACCCTCTAATGTGCCAAACATTATCTTTTCCAATTGCCTCTGCTAATTAGTTGAATTATAAAGAGATGATGAGCGTCTATAGCAGGACTTTCTATTGAAAGTCTATCCAGACATCTTAATGACCACTAAATAGCTCTGGCCAAAGTCAATGGCACTCATAAAAAAGACCTTAAGTATTTTATTGCTTCTTTGGGGTAAAGACAAAATACAATTTCAATTTAAAATGAGCAAATGATATGTTCTCTGTGATCTCACACAGTGCTAGAGACTAGAAATTGTAGAGTTTGTACTGATAACAAGCATGCCAATATCAATAATGAGCTATTTTATTTGCACATGGTTATCATATTAAATTTTTTTAAATAAGTATAAATCTCGTATATTTCGGTCAACGCTGCTTTTATGACTCCTAACCAGAAATTCCTAGTATGTAGACTGGGTTTAAAAATATCCCATCAATGTTTAAAGCAAACCTATTCCTTCACACCTTTATTTCCAAACCTCTAAACCTTTACACGACATTGCCTTTTACGAAAATAAAAAAACACTAAAGCACTGCCCTTCTCAAAGTAAAATTCAAGCATACGGGTGTAGAATGGCATGCATTCATAATACAAGTCATCTAAAGCTCTGAAGCAAGATGCAAAAGAAACGCATACCAGGAGCTTTAACAATGGCAAGAGCAGTGGAAAAGCTTTTTAAAAGGGCCATTTGTAAAACAAGGAGTTAAAACCAGATTATGGGTCAACAATAACACAATCCCTTATGCTCATTCCCATAATACCCGCAGAAGAAGAGGATTTATACTTATTGTGGGCGGCTAAGCATCAGGCAACCATACTGCAAAAAACATTTTATAGTGGGACCAGGTAATCCTGTATGGAGGTGGTTCAGACTCTGCACTGAGCGTGAATGGAGAAGAGGAAGTATTACTGTTATCACAGACCTCAAATCTGGGCTTTCCAGGTGCCTCCCTCTCCAGAAATTTCAATAGATTGTGGAGGATTTGGCTAGTTGGCTCTCTAATGAGTCAATTGTTCTCTCTGTTTACGCTATTAAAAGAGTATTAGCTCCGTTAAGGTGCGGGTGCCAAAGGGAGATGCCACCATGAGGTCTGAATAGGGACCCCTGTGAAGAGCTCATCAAACACAACTGCATTGTCGAAGCACTTAGCTGAGGTCCAGCAGTTAGCTAGCAATTTCATAGATGGCTAAATTCACACATTGTTGACTAAAACGCCTCCTAGTCACTGTCTACTCGCTCGACCAGAGGAACGTTACAGGCGAACGCGTGGAGCGCAGGTATCCGAGACAGTCATCAACCCCTCCGCAAGCTATATTGCTTCTCATCAGCCGTACAGTACGGCACAAATACTCTCATGAAAGGAGATGATTTCGTTTTCTTACAGGATAAGACCACAAAGCACAGATCTAATGTGGGTACTTATGGCGGAGGTGCCAACTGTTATATCTAAGGTATCCTCTTTAATTTAATGATGATGAAAACTTCAGTCAGGAGCAGGGAGCCCGCTTAGACGAATCCCGGGTCATGTTTAAAACCTCTTCGCCAAAGTGCCTGAATACGCGAGTGGTGAGAGCCAGATTACGGACTGATAGTACAAAACCCAGAGCTGATACAGAGGGATTTGCAAAAGTAAAGACAGATGTTGTAGTCGTGCAACAGAGAGCAATCCATACTCGGGCCAAAGAGTTAATGGGGAAGCGTATTGTTGTCAGGGGCAGATTTGTAACTTTTGAACTCATCTTTTTTATCTGAAAGAGGACTTTGGCTGCATTAAAGTATGCGGCAATCCCTTATAGCAGCAGGAGCAGATCAAATAATCGTGTATATCTGAGGTGATCTGTGACATCACAGCTGTCTGTCACGTCAGGTCATCAATATAATCAAACTGACAGAGCTCCATATTCAAATGTGTTGGAAAAGCTGCTACGTAAACCTTTAAAATATTTCTCTTCTTTTCTCTTTAAGTAACACGGTATACAATCTGTTTATCAAGATTGATTTGAAAAAGGATCCTTCCACCTCTTCTTTTGTCCTCACGTTTCGTCACAGTATAAATGAGTTGCCAATACCTCACACGGTGCTGGTGTTTATTTTGTTTTATTGGAGTCTGCTTCATTCACTCAATAGTCATCAAAGCACTAAACAGGAAGAACAGCCACTTTATCCCCTTAATTACCCAATTACAGCCAACAGCAACCATACCAATGATAATGATCTCATCTATGTCCGCTCTATTGAAATAATGACAATACCTTATCAATTATGAAAGGCATTACCAACAGCATTATTTTGTGAAATTGATTTTTTTCTATTAACTGTTACACAATTGCAGGCTACTGAACTTTTAAGGGTTGATTGTTTTATAGGCTGAATCAAAGCACCCTTAACACCTTTATATACATTAATTCTGAGCTTTCTTGAAAATGAGTAATCAACATTGTCTAAACGCTCATCATCTGTCTATCTTTTTGTGTCCATGGGCTTCATTTGAACTTACATCAGTAGCAAAAGCTTGTCAGAAGCAGTTAGCTTCTTTAGTAAAAATGACTCCTTGTTCTTAACTCACAGTTCAACTCAAGCTTGAGATTTTTAGCGCCTCTTGTTTTTCCTTTCCTTTTTTTATTTTTGCAGTGAAGGTGGATTAGGGAAGAGGGGCTTTTGTTTAGATAAAGCGAGGGATTAGGTAGAGATTTGCCCCCATAAAGTTGTGGGCTTGATGGGCCTTTTATCCCTCCATGTCGCTAAAGCTGTGTTGCTTCTGGATTAGGACTATACAATGGGGCCCCTTGTGCTGGGGATCCGGGCCAAAGTGAGTAAGACTGAGAGAGAGAGAGAGAGAGAGAGAGAGAGAGAGAGAGAGAGAGAGAGAGAGAGAGAGAGAGAGAGAGAGAGAGAGAGAGAGAGAGAGAGAGAGAGAGAGAGAGAGAATACAAGGTGGAAACGAGAGACTAGAAGACAGTAAAAAGATGGAGAATGAGAGAGAATAGAGGGGGAACAGCTTTTGACAGAACTGACAGCTCAAAAACTTTCAGCCTGGGGATTTGATAAGAAGATCTTTGGATTTTCTCATAAATGATGCGATTTCCAAAGGAATCAGTGGCGCTGTGCGTAAAAGTAAAAATAAATTACGAAGTAGCACTGCCCCTTTAATACAGGTATCTAATTTAGAGGAAACGGGTTTAAGATGAAGGTGCTGCTAATAACGTGTCTAAGAGATGGCTCCTGGCAAATTGCTTTGTTATTCTTGTCAAAAAGGTCTCCTGGAAGCAGTCGATTTTAAACCATACATCAAAATGATTAATTGCTCTGGGAAGAACAGATGCTGAAATACCCTTGGATTGAGCCTGAGAGGCTACAGCTTTGTGGATTGCAAACGTAATGTATTCATGAAGTTGCAGAAACATCATTAGGTCTATTAATTAGCTAATAACAACCATCTCTCGATGTGACACCAGACAGCCTACGTTTGTTTCATTATTTCCTCCGAAAACTACGATAGGGCTATGCCATTCCTAAGTGTAAATAAAACTCAGGGTTTTATGATTGACTCGTTTTTGAAATACGATAAGCAGTCAGAGTCGCTCTAGATAAACAGATTTGGGGAAATCCTCGACAGTTTATCTATAGAAATTCCTTGACAGATTCTGAGTGAATAATATAACATTGGGTTCTTCGCATTTTGTTACACGTAGCGACAATAAATATGCAAAATATGACGTTAATGTAATTAATCGCAATAGAAATATTCGACAACATCCCACTGACAAATACGCACAAAACGTAATATGAACACACCAGAGATTGCAGCTAAATTAATTTGAAGTGCAAACATTTCCCAGATTACTTCGACTAAACTGAGGGATTCTTCTGTAGCTCTAAAGGTGGGTTACTCTCTGTGGCACTTTAAATTGAAGTCATTTAAAGCTCTCAGATGTGCTGGACAGTAGTCCTCGTTTAAGCAGATTTAAGGAAGAGGCGCTGGGAGGAATTCTTTCTCAGTTTAATTGCTTTAGAAACGCTCTCACAAAGCGACATTGCCCAGATTTACCTCCCGTTAAAGTTCTTATTTTCATCGCTTCACAAGTTAATCCTCTTTCTATCTCTCAGACCATACAAACCAAGTGGAGAGAAAGGACGGGAAAGACAAATGTTTTGTTATAGAAAGGTATGGTTATAGAAAGGTATAACTCAAAATAAAAACAATATGATTAATATGAATCTTTTTGTACATTCTGTCTGAATGTTCTTAAATGGAAACAAATATAGCTTTTATCTGATATAAAATGCTATAGCTAAACGTTAAATAATATCTACAACATTGAATGTTTGAATGAGCTTTAAATGTAAAAATTCTTCTACCTTGGCGATTTGAATATTTTATGTATTAAAATGAATTCATTACATTATTTACAGTAGCCTATTTATTATTCATTTTAGTGCGGTGTTGTAATTTTGGGTGTTTGAAAGAATTGGAAAAAACAAACAAACAGTAGAACAGGAAACATTTACATCAATTGTTTACGACCTAAAAAATTATCATATTTAAAAATACAATTCTGAATTAAAAGATCAGTTACATAGCCTACATAAAAATAACTTGTGTAATGGTTATAATGCCGACTAAAGTTATTTGAACATCACTTAATTACTATAAGAATAACATTAACTGGAACAAAGTTTATAATGTAGGCTAAACCATTTTCTGTAAAACATTTTATGACCAGTGCAATATCATACCTGAGCACATGCACACACATTACACTGTGAAGGCTTTCGAAAACATCCATGTCGTTTTTAAAAGACAGCATTTTAATAAAATGTGAATAAAGAGGCAAAGGTCCACCGTTTCATTCAATTTCCACCCGTTTCAAATTCCTCTAGATGATATGGTCAGAGATAAAATTCAGTTAGGGATTTTCACCCTGGCCCGCTTTCTGCGAGCATCTTTAACAAATTATGCAAGCTTTACATTAAAAGGCTACTTTTGCGCTGCCCTTAATTCCAACCTAAACGGTTTTGCTCCGGGAGAAGAAATCTTTTCTGAAAACCCTTCAAGAAGAGAAGGGCATTATTGTTTTAATCCTCTTACCGGCAGTCATTTCAAGACAGAGGTTTTTTGGAGGCTGAAATAGCGTCTTGTCTCCCCTTATCCTCACCCAAATCCTTCAAGGCCGGGAGAGATTGTGAAGGCAGTAGCCTGGCATCTATTAGAGATCTCTAAAGTCTCTCCTGCAGTGGCATGACAAAGCCCAAAAGCAAACAAAACCAACGCTTGAGATATTCGTTTGTCTAAAAAAACGTCTTGGGACCGTGGCTTCTCACTAGGTCTAAATGCAAAAATATTCCTATAGCCTACTTGGCATTTCAGCTATAGTGAGAGTTGCGCGAAACTAAGTTGAATATTAGCAGTTTATACATATAAGATAAAAAATGTGTTTCTAAACAATTTTGAAATGAAATTAGTGTAAACTTAAAGATGAAAGAACAAACTATAGCTAAACATAACATTAAAATTCGCGTAAATAGCCTATGTATTTACAGATCTTTCCAATAAAACACATATAAAAAGCACCAATAAATAATAAATAGATGTTAATGTGTAGCCTATATATAAAGAACATATAGCGATCAACTTTATTTATTAATCATCAAACTCCAAATATTGCCCAGATTACGGAAATATTTTTCATCTCTTATTCTCTTACCAATGTAAATATTTTATTTTTGTTCTATACATTTGGATATTATTGTACGCAAGCAGTAGTTCTCTCTGAAGTGCGTGATTTAAGACTTTAAATATATAGGGTCAATTGGTTGCGAGTCCTCAAGCAGCCAGAAAATAGCGTCGAGGTTTGATTGACATCTTCAAGGACCAGTAGCAAGCCTCCGTGACATTACGCGGAGCTCTTTAAAATCCCTCCTCAAAGCTCGTGTCAATAGATGGACGCATTGTGCTGAGAGGAGCACCGGGAACGATTTGGAAGCTCGTGATACTTAGCGGATACATTTGAATGGACTCATAGACTTTGAGAAACAAGTGAAGGACATCTGGGAAATACTTCGAGTTACATAGTATCAGGTGTTTCGGCTGTAAGACACTGGATCAATTCTGAAGATAAGACCGAGGTAAGAATCGTGATTGTTTATACAAAACTTTACGGTGTAAACTGATCAAGCAGAGTTTATTGTATTTAGACATTTTAGTAGGCTATATCTAACATATAGGCCTAATTAAAACTATTTTTTGCTAACAGTGCATGAGAAAGAACTTTTAATATAATCAAAATTGTATTAACAAATTAAATTTACTAAACAACATTCTTTACGGGTCCTCTTAAATGTTTCAGATAAAAAGAAAATTCTTAATAGGCTAATAAAAAACAGAGCATAACGTTTATTAATTTTTTTGTTTTAGATACTGGCATGTGTAATTTAATAGTACGCATATTCTACAGGAAAATCCATCAATTATTAAAATGTTGTTTACAGGCTGCTGAGTAAAAGATACTCGATGACTCGCGAAATTAAATCGTGCGCCAAAATGTGTTCATAAAATATAGGGTTTTGAAAACAATCTCACGGCAAAAACGTAACTATTTTACGAGGTGGCTATTGTAAGTTTCAATAACTCCCTTTAGAGTAGAATAAATAAAAACGCGTATTCCTCTAATCAGAATGACCAAAATACAAATAGCCTACTCTATAGAAAACAGACTAAGCTTATCTGTAGAAAGTCTTATGTGACGACTACATGTGGGGACTTTGACAGTGAGGGATAGGCTACAAAAATATGAGTAACAATATAAATATATGTCACATACAAGACGCGATAAATAGCCCCCCCGGGTCAAATGGGTTTTTAACGCTAACATTTTTCCTAATTTAGCCGGATCAAAAAGTTGCACTGTACATGCCAATTTGCATAATGAGGTTTTAATAATCGAAGCATGGAGTGTCACACAGCCCGCAGCAGTAACAGGCGGATGAACAGACTACAATAGTAGCGAGACACAGTATTAAAATAAGCTGCCCTTTGTGCCACATATCAGTTAGCCTGTGGCAAGATTTTGACATTTAGTTAGGCCACTTACAATAAACGAATAGGTTCGTGGAGTCAAAATGTAGGCTACCTATCATTTTTTAAACGTTCAAATTAACTAGCCTAATATTTATATGAATAACATTTACAACATTAATATTATGAATAACAGTTTTAATTGTTGTGTTATAGGCTAGTTTTTATAGCTATCTTTTAGGCCTATTTTTATCTCTTGTTTTGTAGCTATCATGTGCCGACGCAACATAATTAAAAATATTTTCGCTTTCTATTGTTGTTTAAAGATGCAATAAACTGAATCAAAATGAAACACATAACATGTCTTCAGACATACTTTCAGGAAAGCACACGCGAGCATTTTCTGAACCCGCGCGCGCGCACGCAAGCATGCACACACACATCTAAACTCACTGTACGTCCGTCCGTGTCAGCGGTGATGATAAATGAAGGCCTCCACAGTCGAAACCTATTTGCACTTCCATTAGACGGGGACCCAAATGGGGATCAACATGCATATTTTACCCGCAGAGAAGCCATACATCTCAGCCAAAACTTGGCCCCGGGGCGATGGGATAAGGGGCCGCGAGAGAAGGGAGGGAGAGAAACGGAACCCATTCAATTCAAATACTTGGGGGAGAAAAGTAAATGTTTAGCAAAGCACCTTCTGTCCAAGCGAATTAAACTATTCCCTCTTGCCCTCTGATCACATTCATCAGACGTTGCACTGACTTAATAGTCTGGGAATGGATGCTGCCGATGTCATTCGGGGCTTCTGCACAGAGGATGCGACAAGCTTTTCGATGGCCTAAAAGTGATAAACATTATATATATATATATATATATATATATATATAGTTTAAAAAAATCCACCAAACGAAAAAGCTTGCCAGCACACTGCAGATGATGATTTTCATGAATTCAACATTGCACGGAATAAAGGGTATGAAACAATTCATGCAATTTTAGAAATAGCAATATCAATAATACTATTAGTAATAATAATCGGCAATTTCAACGATTTAAACAGCCTACATAAAATTAATATACACAAATTAATATTACATTAAAAATAGTAAATAACTAACTTTGTCTAAATGCGTAAATATTACATCAAACTATGAAAATTCGTTTTCTTTTATATCAAAAGGTTCCAATCGGATGATTTCCTTTTAAACAATCTTGAGCTTGTTCAATAATAAATGATCATGACACAAATGTAGCATACACAAGTGCCATTTGGCTACAATATTTCTATCCCCACGGGAGTCAATAAATCTATTGCGTTGTTTAAAGTTAATAAAAAACTAATTTGTTATATGTTCCAGGTTTGCTAAAATTGTTTACGGCACGTCCTTATTTCAGTGTATTAGCTCAAACATGCTTAAGATATTTAGTTCGATTGAGATAATGTAGGCCTGCAAAAATAGGCTTTATTCAATCTAAATATAAAAACTGGATGGAAGTACAGATCAAGTTTAAATCTCGAGGCTGTTAAAAGTCCCCTGACACCTGCCATGCGTGGCAAGATTTACTTTCTCTCTTAATAATGCTCACTGCCTCGGAGATATTCCTGACTGTCAACCACTTCCATACTAATACATATCTAATCGTG
Organism: Oreonectes daqikongensis; assembly: GCA_026939265.1. Taxonomy (NCBI): domain Eukaryota; kingdom Metazoa; phylum Chordata; class Actinopteri; order Cypriniformes; family Nemacheilidae; genus Oreonectes; species Oreonectes daqikongensis. The sequence continues at coordinate 7,287,564 of JAOTQM010000040.1, read as the reverse complement.
TCCTGGAGCCTTTCATTTTATCTACGAAAATCTTAAACCGGCGGTGAAAAATGAAACTCCCACCGATAATGAAACGGACATGAATTAGCCAAGCGGTTTTGAAAATAGAGGAAAATCCATCGTAAATTAAAACGTATTTTGAGTAAATTACGAAGGCTATTAGTGTCCAAGATTTAAATTAAGATTTGCCATTGTATTTATGTATATTCTAGCAAGTCAGTGATTGTTTTAGAGGATTTGCTACGGTAATTTGGCTCCGAAGTGATTAATCTAATGTAGTAAGCATAAGTCACAGCCCATTAGGTAAACAAGTGATAATTGCACCAATTAATTCCTTTTGTATGACTAATGGATTGGACAAACAATAATTAGATATAAATGAAAGCAGTTCCGCTCCTAAAAGCGGATTTCTAAAAGTCAAACTCCCTATATAGCCTACATTCTTTATTATTGATTGAGCTTATATTAGTAAGTAAACAAACAAACAAACAAACAAACAAACACAAAGGAAGGAGTTGTTTTAAATAAAAAATGCATAAGACATATAACTATAAAGCAATTTAAAGTTGGTCTCAAGTCTCAAAAACAGCCTATACGTAGCCTGCTTACCAGTAACTTTTTTTTTTTTTTTACAAATTAAAACCAACAAAAAACTAATTATTATGATGTATTCTTGATTTTTTTGCAGATATCTGAAACCATGCAACACTACGGAGTAAACGGATACTCTCTCCACGCCATGAACTCACTGAGCGCCATGTATAACCTGCATCAACAGGCGGCGCAACAAGCGCAACACGCACCTGATTACCGGCCGTCAGTGCACGCGCTCACTCTGGCTGAGAGGCTGGCTGGTAAGTGCGTTCTCTCGCTCTCCTAAGCATGCATATCCATCTTGACTGTGCAATGAATTAAATATGCCGTGTCTTGTTCTTTTCCAACGGCTGTACATTTCAAGATATCATACTCGAGGCTCGTTATGGTTCTCAACACCGCAAACAGCGACGCAGTCGCACAGCATTCACGGCCCAACAACTGGAGGCTTTAGAGAAGACTTTTCAGAAAACTCACTATCCTGATGTTGTGATGCGTGAGCGCCTGGCCATGTGCACCAACTTACCCGAGGCACGTGTGCAGGTAAGACATTCTGATCAAGTTCACATTTGTAATTTTAAATTGAACATATTAGTTTGTAAAGCCCATGGTTACTTGACCTATAAAAATGGCATTTTCGTTATTAAACATCAGGTTTGGTTTAAGAACCGCCGTGCAAAGTTTCGCAAGAAGCAGCGAAGCCTTCAAAAAGAACAACTGCAAAAGCAGAAAGATGCATCAGCAGATGGGAACCTGGCAACAAGTGATAAAGAGGATCCACCATCCACCATAAATCTTGAGAACCAGCCACCTTCATCATCATCATCTTCCTCCTCCATGGAAGCAGAGGCGGCTCCCCATGCCCTGGAATCTGAGATCAGCGTTGAGCTAAATGTGACATCGGCGGAGCAGTCAGGCAGCGAATCGGCAACGGAGGACAATGCTACAGACAAGGAAGAAGAGATCAAGCAGCGCAGAGAAGATGTGAAGGTTGAGAAAGAACCAACACCTGGAAGCTTGTCCCCTCTCTGCAAGCGTCTCAGCCCCAAACCAGGTATAAATAATATAAAAAAATACTAAATAACAAAAAGCATATTTTGCAGTTTTTAATCAGCAACCCTTTTCATGTTTTTAGATTCACCTCTTGGTTCTCCAGCCATCACATCTAGCTCTGGTGGTGTCACCAGCGGGATCTCTCAGAGCCACTCTTACTCATCATCTCCGCTCAGCCTCTTCAGGCTGCAGGAGCAGTTCCGACAGCACATGGCCGCCACCAACAACCTGGTTCACTATCCCTCTTTCGATATGGCGACCCCCTCGTCCATACCGTACCTGGGCATGAACGTCAACATGCCAGCGCCACTGGGCTCCCTCCCATGCCAGTCATATTATCAGTCTTTATCTCACCATGCACAACAAGTTTGGAACAGCCCCCTGCTCCAGGCCTCCGGAGGCCTCCCCAGTCACAACAGCAAGACCACCAGCATTGAGAATCTACGCCTGCGGGCGAAGCAACATGCCGCGTCGCTGGGCCTGGACACGCTGCCCAACTGAGCAGAAGACTGACAACTACCTGAGCAAGGGAACATCTCTCTACCACTTCTAACATGCCACCTGCATGGCAATTCTCAAGATGTATAAAAAAAAGTTTTGAAAGATTTAAAGATTCACTCCTTGGTGATGTCAAAAAGCATTTTCCTGAGGTTGTACTGTCTGCAAAATGTGCTGTATTGATCATGAATTTGATTTCTTACTCATTTGCAAAAATTTGTGGTACTTGTTTATTTAATTATAGGACATAAATTGGCAGAAACATGCCAAGAATAATCTCCAAATTTCAACATTTTAATGAATATATTACATTTGTCAATTAATTTAAAAAACAGCCAGACAGTTTTGTATGAGCATATATGTTCGATAAAAGCACTTTTTGGAGAGGATTTCAATGCGTTGCATGCACTGTACACCACAATCTAAAAAGAACTTAATTTAATTATTGTGGCTTTCAAATTACACATCACACAAATTACCTTGTAAAATGTAAATCTTGCACAACTACATAGATTAATTAATCCTAACCTGTTTAATGGTCAGGATTAAACCACAAAAAATTGAGGATGTAATGAGGAAATGATTTCATTGACTACATATGCAACGCTTTTAATTACATGTAGCCTTGGGCACAGGAAGAAATGCAATTACATGCATATCATTTGAGATTGCCATATTAATGCTCTGAGGGAAAAGACTCTCAAACAAAAAAAAAAGTGCTTACATGCATATAACCGTTGCTATAGAAAACAACACCGAATAGTGGTTGTATAGAAAGTTCTCCTGTAGAAAGCAAAGCACTTCCATGGACGGCAGCTTTTTCCCTCTCTGCTCAGTGCCGAGCTCTCAAAGTGTTTGTAAGCTGTTTTAATATGTAAAATACACAAAGTCTTTATCTATAAATGTTTACTGGTAAGGCAAATGTAAAAGTTCTATGTTTTAGATTGAGAAGAATTTAACCCTGTGATGATTGGTAGCTATCCCTTGTAAGATTTTATTGGGCAGCCTGTAGCCTGCCTGCGTTTCCCCAGATTATTTAACCTATACAGTCTGATTGTCTATGTAACTCTTTCATTGTCCCTGTGGACATACATTTACAGTCATTCACATCACACAAAGTGGTGAATTTGTAGCCTATATTGGTGGAGAGTGTTCCAGAAGTGTACACATCTTTCCCTATGTCACATGTAGATTAAAACCTTGTAAAATAAAACATTCACACTGTATGTTTACTCTCTCCTTAAACATCCTATTTTATAAACAAAATGGGCAAATAAGGACTTAACTGCATTAACTACAAAACAAACATTTTCGATGTCGATGTGAGACAAAGACATCAGAGAGAAGCGCAAAAAACAGGAATGAGATCGAGGAGGAATAGAGTGCGAGGAAAACAAGGTAATCTTGGGAAATAAAATCGTTGTGGGGACATAAGCCACCCCAGATGAATAAGCAGGCCATTATGCTGAAGAATGACAGCCTCAGGCCATGATTATGCTGCTATTATATCTTAAACAGTGTGGTTTGTCAAAATGCATAAGCCCTTTGCTCACATAAAGAGGGTCTCCCCTCTGTATGCATTTTACCAGAGGCTTGATGCCACCGCCACCATGTTCTCAGTGCCCTTGATACGGCTGCTAACTGCATTTTTAAGTGCTTTATGCCACATTTAAATACAGCTGATTGTAATGCTTTCTAACATTCAACCTTTTCGTGTGGTTTAAAAAACAGGGGAGGGCGTATTTTTCATTATGAAAAACAAACAACAATGATATTAATACTACAAAACTCATGTTATCATCAACTTCACAAACATGTCAAACAGTGAAAAATAGTTTCTGGACACAGCCACCCTTAGACATAAACCCAAATACACAAACTGCCTCCAGGGCATTGACACAGCTTGTAAAACCAAGGTCAAGTACATACTGAAAAAAGTCTTTTAAGAGAGATTTCTGTTTATCATGTATGATTTAGATAATGACAATGGAACCTCATTGACAAGTTCTTTTTTTTTGTTCTATGCCATTTAAACTGCAATTTATATAAAAAATAAGTAACCATTTATTGCTAACAGGACAAATTAGACAATACCTGACCAAATCTGATGAGAGAATGTAAATTCGGTTAAGCAAAGGTTTCTAACATCGCTGTCCTTCCGAAACCTCGGATGTCCAAATTCAGCGTTTTTCAGGAAATGTTAATATAGTACTTAGTACTTTTGTAAAAATGATTAAACACTGTGTTGTCAAAGTAGACAAGCACTTTTTACTCTTCAGATATCCCAGTGACAAAACAAGGCTGACTAATAATAATGCCAAAACTACGGAGGTTTCAGAAAGACAGCAGCTTTACGTTAAATGAGGTATCACTGTTCATCGGACGCTTCTTAGCAAATGCAAGGACCTCGAGCATGCCTAGCGCAAAAATCACAGTGTACCATTCAATTAAAACTTTTTTCCTCTTGCTCTCCTTTTTGGTTAAGATAAAGGTTTTAGCTGCATGGAGAATGAAATCTGCCACCATAAGGAACCCCAGCCCATTGAGAAAGTGACAGGCACTGCCAGAATATGATCCTAATCCTGTTCCCAGCATTCTTTTAGCCTGCTGGCACTGCAATTTTGCCACATTCTCTCCAAGCTGTCAGCTGGGGTAAATCTCTCTAATAGCACATTGCTCTGATACACATCAAAGAACTCTTAGAAATCAGGACAGCCTCTGTATCAATGGCTCACTTTAACCACAATTAACCTACACTGCAACCATAGGAGCCAAAACACAAAACTGCATACAAACATGTAATATCACAAGTTTGTAAAACGAGTAAAATCTTCAACCAAAACACACAAAACAGATACAAGGCTGAGAAAGTGCTGATAGGGTGATGACAACAGGTGTTTGAACTCTGTTGCGAGAGGTCGCCCTCTTTGGTCCCCGGCTCTCTTTTCTGATTCAATTCTCTCCTTTTTATCCCTCTGTTATCACAACCCCACTTAATCCTCTTAAGAGCAAAGAAAACCCCTCTTTTCTGGGGAGAGCTAACCCAAGCCAACCGCTGCACCGCAGAGCCTGTCACCAAGGCGCTGTTTCAGTCACACGTAATTACACATCAATGCCACACTACACATACCTTTCAGAAGGGAAGAGTGGCATTGTGGGCATGTGGAGGGAAGCTCAGCTCTTTTTGAATGCAGGACACAGCCGTATGGATTAAGTCTCCGCCGGACACTCGAGAGTTTTAGGCGAGACACTTCGCTACTGTGCGAGACTTAAGGAAAGCAGAAAATCCCAGGCAAAAATGTATTGAACGACCGTTGCCTGTGAGGATTTATTTTCTTAACGGCAGATTAAGGGGAAAGATGTACGGTGCGGTAATTTACGCTAAGCACCATGGGACAGATCAGAGATGGGATACCGGGGTTGACAAAATAATGGCGGTAGATAAAGCAGGATATTTTCAACCGCAATGATCTGAATGCTGCACTGCATCAGTTATGAAACATCTACGGGCTGAAGAATCAAAGCAGAGACTGCGGCCTCATGCTGGGCTCTTAAGATACGCTACACATACCATAAACATCTGAGCAGTGGGACATGCCTTAGGCCACAGCTTCACGCCACCTGAGACAATCAGATATCTTAACACGGAATTGCCTCAGGTTAGGCGTTACCTTTATGTGAATTCGGTGTTAAGGGTGTTAATATGATGTAAAAGCATAAGAGCTTGAACAAGCATGAGGCCAGAAACTGACTGATACCCGTGACTTTCTACACTTGAAGGTGAAAGGATTGGAGGCAGCTGACCTGCACATTTGACAATATACTGACCAATTGCAAATGCACATCATCTGTAAAGAAATCAAACAGAACATCTGTGCTCAAAATCAGCGGTATAAAGACAGCAGGTCGTGAGATCACAGTCGCTTGTTGAATCAAGGGGGTGTGTATGACCCCTGTGAGGAGCCCTGCTGCTTTAAAGCAAACTGCAAAAGTTCTAGGAAAAAACATTATACTGCATGACTCGAATGCATTTTTACACCAAACAGGGAAAGCCGTTATGACTCTCACCCACCTACGGACATCTCCGTCATTACAAGGCCTCCGTGTCCAGACGACGCTTTCCATGTTTCTGTCATTACAAAGATCTCCATCAGATTTACATCATTGGCAAGGTGTATGCCAAATGATCAGAAGGCAGCATCCACAGCAGTGTAAAAGTCAATAATGAATGAAACGTATAGATGAAAAGAACTCGTCCCTAATGGTCCCCTCTGTCTCCTGAGTGTTAAAAAATGTAAATTTATGTAAAAGCCCATAGGAAACACATATTTACAATACGTTTAGGTAATCACAAGATGCAGGCATGGAGAAATATCCCAGCCGAGAGAAGCAGTCAATGCAAAAATAGTTTTTATGTGTCATTAATTCCCTTTGCATTCCCAAATAACCACATATTACCGCGGTAATACAGTAATCACTCACAATCGCACAGGAAATTATCTGCACTCATCTGTGGAATAAAAGGCGAAGGGAAAACGAGAGGAAAGCATCCCATTTCAGTATCCTCTTGCGTCCTTAATGTTCAACGAGAAGCCGCCAACTAAACGACCGCTCGGCCAATCTCGACTCTGGCACCGATGGAGCACTTTCCGAGCAGCTTAATGATAGCGGGGAGTCGATGGCTCCCGTCAGCCCCTCTTCTGAAAATGCGCACACCTTTTCATGCTACATTGCCCGGAATAGGCGCAAGGTTCGTGGACAAGCGGGGGAAATTGAACCTTTTACACGCTGCCAGAAAACAAAACACTCCTCTGATGCCAAGTCTAAACGACGCACTTAAAGCGCTGACATTAGGTGTAGAAGTGATGTAGACGCATCATCTCATTGATGACATTGATATGACCGCTGCTCGTCTCTGTTTGTCTGTTGGGATATTGTTGCTTATAAGACAGCTCTTTATCCCTATAATGAATGCCTAATAAATACAACCGAAATATCAAAGTGCATACGATGTTGCTTGCCTGTAATATCTGGAAACCTTTTGGGGGAATTTCACTGATCTGTTATGTAAAAGCAATTCAATTAAGCTGGAAATGTTCAAATCGAATGAATGCTTTACAAAACTTTAAAAAAAAAAATAGCTGATGCAGAATGAAATGTTTTGCCCTTTTATGCATAAATGATCTGTATTCTTTACACATATGTTCAACTTACATCGGCTTGGATGGCATAGTAGTTTATGTGCAATTATGCAATCAAAAAACAATGCAGTGTGCATGCCCTCTAGTGACCTATTCGTTAACGGGTTAAATGAAAACCATGTTGCCCTGCAAAACAGAAAGACTGACTTTTTGCAATATGTAAAGCTTTTAATTGAATCCTTTAAGCAAATGAGGTTAATGTAAATTTAATATTAAACATTTAAACAGACAAACACAGCTATCGACTTTAATTAACGTCAATTTAGTTTCATTTGCAGTCAAGATTTGTATAACGAATCGTCGACGCCCTCTAGTGAATAACACTGGTAAAACATTGCAATGAAACCACAGAAAATACATTTTTACAAATATCAGTGAACAGAGGCTTAAGTTAACAGTCGACCAAACTCTCCTTAAAAAAATGCAGATTATCAAAGATATTTTGCTGACTTTCTTTAAAACACTTTTTGTACTAAATTAAGTCTTAGGGCAGGTTGCGTTTTAAAGCGAGGACAAAACGTTCCATGTCTGGTCGCTAGAGGGCAGTCTTGCAGAAACTTATGTGACATTTCGGAGCTTAACTGACCGATACAAAGCTAATTAATTCGTCGTAATTTACACATATAAATTGGTCCAAAATTGGCACACAAATGTGGTAAAACCAGCTCCCCCACACTTAATTGTGGAGCAAAGTAAAAAGTATTTGAAAAGTACTGAGTTAACCATCCGAGATCCTGAACCTGCACTGAGATACCCATCTCCTGAGCCAGACGGATGGCCTGCTGCACCACACACTCATTCTGCAGCTGGGACAGTGAACATGTAGAGTACACGATGTCTCCTCCCGGCCGTGCTGTTTGAATCCCAGCTCTAAAAAATGTCAGATTAAGACATGTCAGCATCTCCACATATTCTACACCTTCCTAATATGTTCAAGAAATAAATAATAGCAAGCTTATGGTCAATTAAAAAGCATTAACTTACACAAGAAGCTGTGTTTGCAGAAGGGGAAGTTTTTGTCTCTCTTTTGTCCTGGACCCGTTAAATATATTGTTGTCTTCCACCATTACAGAGTGTCTGTCTGTGGTGCAGGGAACATCTACAAGAACCTGTAGAAAAAAAAACCCAGGAAAAAACTAATAGCAAAATTTGTTTTCAGGCTGATGCATGCATAATTTTCCTTTTTATTAGTGACAACCCACCCCCACATCACACAAATAAGAGTACTATGATGTTATTTATAGTCAAATTCAAAAATACAAGATTGATTTTTAATACTAACTCTGTCAAATCTTTTCTCCTCCGTTGGGCCCAATTTACAACCATCAAAGGAACTGATTTGGATTTTGTTTTCCTCCAGAAAATCTCTGGGCAGGTAACTTTGTAGAGTCTTGCAAAGCCGTGCAGTCCGAGAACTCGACACATCGTTTGCCCACAGATAACCTGAAAAAAGGTGTTTAGTACTCCAAGGTTGGCACTGATAAACGTAGTCAAATCTGCTGTTTTCATACTGCAAAGTCTACATAAATCACACAATTTACATACTGACTGTGTGTGTCTGCAGGAGCGCAAGTGTCTTTCCTCCAGGAGCGGCACATAGATCCAGCACTGTGTGTCCTGGCTGGACATCCAAAGCTAATACAGGCAGCACTGAAGCAGCATCCAGAAGATAATATCCCAATAGACCAGAACTGTCTGGTCTAAAAAAATTAAACAGACATACTGAGCATGGTCATCTTAAAGCATCAAAATTAGAATTGTTAGCCATCCTCACCTTGAGGGTTTAAATCGAGATATGTCCCCTTGAGGGAAAACGAAGCATTTGATATCAGGACTTATTCTGGTTTCGAGAACAGCAGGTTTTGACGCATCCACCTCGGCAGAATCTCTATGTAAAGGTATGGAGTGCTTTAAATGTTGATGTGATCCGATAAAGTCTGTACATCCTTCAGCTTCTAATTCTGTTGTTATTATGTTGACTGTTGAAGAGAAGTTGTTTATCAGCGCTCCATACTTTTGTTCAGACAGCATGGCAACTCGAACCGAAGGCCACAGGTTTGCTAAATGCATACTGTACGTTGTATCAAAATTCTGCAGAGCAGTAGTAGTGGATGGAAACTTCGGCCTTGTTTGTGCCTAATGAAATAATGCAAAATTAAATATTGATTTATATATTTTGTTCTAGTAAAATATATACCATAACCTACCCATTTTGTTTTAACTCGATACCTTCGCTGAATAAATCTAACCGAATCTTTGAATTTGCTTGTGCAAAATCTCGTGCATATGTAAGCCGCCATGCTTGTGCGTCGTTGAAACGCGTCCGTCTGTCATTTTGCTCAAGGTTCCACCGTAAGGTGTTGTATTAGATCTCTTTATTTTTTTATTCAACAACTTTACAAACCAAGACAGTGATTTTCCATATCAGCTGAACAATCACAGTCGAAAAATAATATTAATTGTTAAATCATATTAATAATTTCCAGCAGCGTGTACGATTCTTATTATGAAGGCAGATTTGTCAGTGCGCGTCCCCCTGATGTTTCACGACACAGTCTGAAGTGATATATATATTTAATATGTTGCTTCCAATATCAGTCTGTCAAGCTCGAGTTAGCTCAAGATCATGGTATTGATTATATTTTACCATGTTTTTTTTTTAAAATAATTGTTTGCTTTTATTGTAAAAGATTATTTAAACTGTTTTAGCTCGTTACGCATATGCACATTAACAGTCTTCCACAATTAAGTCGACCTGCAGCAATCTCTTTCTCTTTACGGCGCCAGGAGAACCAAACACACACACACACACACACTCAAGGGTACATCTCAGTTCTCATTTATTGTTATACAAACTAGGCTTTTATTCAACCACGAATCTTTGAGAAATGGTACGAGGAGTTTATTCAAAGCACAGACAGTTTGTCTCAACCGTTATCATAATGGAAAGAGACAAAAATGTACAAAGATCACTATAGGCAAAAAACAATTTAGAACCTCATAAGAATTCATATTTAACAGCTCTTCAGTTTCATTAAATCAAATCAAATGACATAATTTGTAGCTATCCTGTAGACTACCATAGCTTTTCTAAACCACAATATAAATTGTTGACAGACACTTCAAACATGCAAATTGGTATGTAACGTTCGTTCACATTGTTTTACCTTACATTTACGTAACCCTGTTTTTTTATCACGTCATAGATTATGACATCCCGCCCTGCCAAAACTTATTTAAGGGAGGACGTACGTACCATGTCATGTTAAAAAAAATGAAACACAATTCACTTTATTTTATTAGATGTAATTACATCTACACACATTCTTAGAGAGGGATTGACTATCTTAACTATATGCCATTCATGTAATCTAGCAAATTCAATGTTTATATGGCGCTGTTTCCTCTCTTTTCTCCACGATTTTGTTCTCTAATAATAATTTGCGGGCATCAGGGAGACACTACGAATATGCGGGAGACTCCCGGAGAGGTGGGATGTCTGTGTTTATTACAAATTTATGACGCCATCAGTCAACTTTTTCTGCTTGTGTTGCAATTACGCTTAAATCCACTTGATGGCAGCAAATGTTACATTTAAGAATGGATGCGTTTCCACTGTACTCTGCTATAACGCATATTGACATTATATGGCAAAGTAATTTATGTAGCTGATGTATTAAATTAAATAAAAGGACAAATTACTGATCTGGAGAATTTCAGTGTATGCACCTCTATAAATTACCTTTTGTACATAAGTCATTTCTAAAAATTGCCAACAGTGAATCACTGTTTGAATGCATTTCATGGCATTGAAGTGTTTTCATAAAAGCCTAGATTTGGCCTTCTCTCACACATATTTTCATATATCTGAAATGTATTGTTGGAAAGAAACAATATATTTACAATCCAAGTAAATAAAATAGAGTATACTAAATCATAAATAAACACCATTAAATTTTATTTAAAAAAAAACATGAGCACAAAATATGAAGGCAACATCATACAAATAAATAAACATCTGAATAAACGAAACAAATACATAAATTATAAGAAATCATGATTTATCAACTAAAAAACAAATTAAAAACAAGTATTACCAATACATTCATGCACACAGTGCAAATGAAATTTGGAGTTTGATGTCGCCTCACCAAGGAGCGTTTTCCTTATTGCGCTGTCCAACAAACTTCTCCATTGAGGACTGAAGGAAGAGAAAATCATTACAACGAGACCAGTAATATGGTGGATATTGGACCAAATTTTTAAATCACAGAAATTGTCATAAAAATTTTCAGTAATTTTAGCTTTCTGGGGCATTTTATGAAACAATCTAAGCTCTACAATTCTTTAAATTGAGCCTGTCTGATCTAAAACAGCATGTGTCTGAGGAAAAGAATGATTATTAAAGTTGGCAGTGACCTGCATAAGAAGTCTTTCCTTCCTCAGTTTTTTATAGAAGAGCAGCACGTCCTGGTTGGCCTGCACCACTCGTGGATCAAAGTCCATCACACGCAAGCCTTCCAGACTCCGAGCACGGGACAGAGCGACATACGCCTGGCCGCTCTCAAAGACACGAGCCAGGGAAATCTCCACACAATCCAGAGTCATACCCTATGCAAAGAAAACAAATAAGATCACAACAATTTGGCTAAAAATTGAAATTAACATTGGGCTATTGCACTGCAGAGATTTAAGACAACAATATCATGGTGATGAGTTGATTTAATAAGCCCTTTTCATCAGTTCCTCTACAGAAATGGCAAATGAAACAGACAATTAGCCCCAAACAGCTCATAAGCGTAATTAGTCTGACACTTCTGCCGATAACATGGTGACAATCCTAATTGGATGATGGCACCACCAGAACGCACTTAGTCCCAAAACCTTCACTAGCAAATGTCAGAAGCTGTGACAGCACATTTTAAAGAGCCCTCAAAAGACAATTTAATAAAACCCTGCATTTTAAAACGGCTGTAAAATTGTTTCGTTTATCAGATGCATTGCAAATTTGAATAGCCATCAATTGAGAAATATGTATTGCTTCCACAAACAGTGTGGATACAGAGTCTACTGAAAGTACAGGCAGGGGCTAACTGGACCATGGTAACCACACAAACCTTGTTCCCCTGGAAAACACTGACAGTTGACCAATGCAGAAGGCACACAGTCCAAACACATGGGTACACATGAGGACAAGTTAATGAGTCAAAACAGAGCACAATGACACCAAGCATCTGTTTTCAAAACACATGAACAGTGCTGTACCAGCACATTCGCTGTAATAACGCTTTCACAAAACGTTAAATTGCAGCTGCTGAGAAGAATCTTATTTTCATTTCCCCTGAGAACCACAACGGGTAACCAAGACGCATGCCAATAGAAAAACCGGGCAATATTAGATAGTTTTATGCATTTCACCAAAAGCAGGTTTGAATCAGAGGCTTGCTAACTAACTGAGCATCTGCAGAATCCCATCTTAATGACTCCGGATGGGATGGCGGTCTAGAGCTCACCTGACTCTTGTGGATTGAAATGGCCCAGGCGAGTTTGAGCGGCAGCTGTTGTCGGCTCAAGTATAGACCCCCTGATGCTTTAAACATCCAGCGCTCTCTCTTCATTACCTCAATAGCACCGCAGAGGAATTTCACTCGAGGGAGACCTGAGGGAGGGATGATCATGAGCAGGAATACGTCACTATTTCTCACATCATGTAGCATGGTTATATATGCTGTTTTTATAACCAGATATCAATACGTCCAATACGTCTATTATAAACTGCTACTTGGTATACTAAACACCAAGATTTTCTGCATTGTGACATTTTGACAATTAAAAAAACATGCATTAAATTTAATTGTATTTCAGAATCAACCAAACCTTGACTTCCCGGCTGGAAGTCAACCACTACGCCTCTTGCTCCATTTACTAGACCTCTCTGGACATCCAGGTTTTTAGTGAGCATGACCTAAGTTATAAAACACACCATTTCTTCCCTGATTTGACAAAATTGATGGTAAATGTTGTTTGGATGAAGTGGGGGTACCTCTTACCTGAGCCCCCACTTTAAGCTGCAACAAGCGACTCACTGGACTCTGAGAGTCAATAGTCTGAACCAGCATAGGGTCGCTGTCCACAGCCTCAAACATTCGCATAGGCCCTGAAACACATGCAAATTACATCACATTTACAAATTCATTATTATAATAGCAGATGGAGATAAAGTGGACAACTGCTGCTGGTCCTGTACACATGTTGTCACTGCAGGATCCAGAATGCACCAGATGGATTTCTAAAAAAAGATTTCCATTTCCGATGACCTTACTCAACATGTGGCAATACGTCTTAGTTTTGAAATGGTTTTTCTTTGTAGGACTAACCTGGTAACTGTTTGAGTTTATTCTCATTAGTGAGCTCCACATCATCCTTGTGTGTGCACAGTCTGGTTGCTAGGATACCATCCCTCTCAATGCAGTGATTGGCACTTTTCAGGAGGTGTGCGGTAACATCCTCTGTGACTCTACAGAAAGTGATTAAGTGTTACAGGTTACTCAGCTGGAAGCCTTTACCGATAACTAGCTTGAATCCCAGAGGAAACATTAAGGTGAAGCTTGGTGTGAAAACAGCATAAAGCGAATACGATTTTCTTTGTTGTTGATGATTTCAACATGAGAACATCCCAGCTGATGTTCCAACACACTAGAAGACTTATAAATAAACATAAATCCAACAAAGAAACTTAGGTCATGCTCTGAACCACAGGGACTCTATCCTAAAAAGACAAAAAGACAGTGACTCACTGCACAAAACAATAAATGTAGCTATGTTAAAATCTCAGTACCTGCCCACTCTCACAGCCTGGAGGAGAGATATGAAGGTCTTGTCCGTTTGTCTGCGTACCTCCATCAGCTCCATGTTCATATGGATACATTTCCTCCAGCTTCTAGACTGTGGGTAAAATAAACAATATTATCCAAAAACCTTTCAAATGAGCAGTGGACACACAACTAGCAAACTTAAAAAAATAAAACCAAAAAAAGGAAAAGATTTTATATCTAATCAGATTGATACATTCTATTTCATAATAATGCCTACATATGGAATGTGGCGGTTACATCCATACCTGGAAACAAAAACTAGGTTTGTCCTTTCCTTTTGTTACAGGTGGAAGTTGAAGAAAGTCTCCACACACAATCAGCTGAATCCCTCCGAACGGTTCAGTGGATCTTCTGATGGATCTACAAACCATGTTAAAGATCAGCCCTTTCTTATTATTTAATCTATGTTTATGAAGAGTGAGCATTCGCTGCTAAAGTTTAAACAGTCACTACTGGGATCTACTGTTTTTGTAATAAAAATTGATGGCATGGTTAAATTTGGAGAAAACATTTTGATCCAAAAACTTGAAACTCTCAAGTGACAAATGCAGATGTTACTAATCTGGTAAAAATGCAGTCACCAAAATGTACAAAGAGGCTTGATGCAATATTCATAACCCGTACTAGAATATTAGCTGATGATTTTTCTTTTGATTGAATTTTACCCATGTGGAAAATTGAGTTTACTGAAAGCAAAAATCACAAGTGCACTAAATCAGTCTCTGATGTGTCAAGTTTTGTAACTCCGTTATTGCTTACCTGGCTATAGCTTCCAGTTTGTCAAAAAACTCTGCCTCTACCATTGAGATCTCATCAATAATGAGATGTTTACAAGTGGTCCAGTGCTGCAACACTCCAGGACGTTGTGCTAGCTCAAGACACTGTTCAAGAGGAGCAGAGCCAGATCCAATACCTGATCATAAGAGACAGATGGAAATGATTCAACCTCACACAACAAAACAAAACGAAACATTTCTATGGGTTTGAAAAATTTGTCATTACATAGAAAATGAACATAAAACAACCCCTATTATTTGTAATAACTGCTTGATATTAAGTAACAATATATTGGCTATTTTAATTTTAAATTGCCATTAATTATATATGATAAGCCATTGTTTGGCATGTATAATACACTATGTGTCTACAGAGAAATGTAAATGAAACTGTTTGATCTGCACAAACCCATTACCGTCTAAATGAAAGATCCCACATGTGTAAAACACTGCATTATAACAGATGGTCAAATCATCATGCAAAATGTTTTCTAACCTGCAAAATTGTGCAGTGTGGTCCCTCCTATGTGACAAGCTGCTACGCCAGTACTCGCAGTTGCAAAGGTGCTTTTGGGAGGCAGAGAGCCCACAATTCTCTTCAGCAAAAAGGACTTTCCTGTACCTAAAAAGATTTTCCCAGCAGTGTTCAAAACATAAAAAATAATAACAAAAAAGGTTGTTTTTATTTAAAATAGCAAGAAACGCATTCACTCTTACCACTATAATAAAAAAGGATGACAATTGGTTACCTGCACTGCCTGTGAAAAACACATTCTTGCCACTCAAAACAGCATTCAGAACTGCAGTTTGTTCTTTGCTTAACTTCTGTGCCAGAGGCAGAACTAAGACAGGCTTTTTATTGGGGTGAAGTGCTTTAACCTACAAAAAAAAAATCCAAATTCCATGATGGCTTACATATTGGGGTACAGAAAAGGTGAATGTTGTAAAAGGATGGATGGCAAACACCATTACAATCCATGGGTAGGGTACATAACAGATGAATATAAACAAACATACCGGACTAGAATCACATTCAGGTCTGGGTCTCTTCACTTGTTGCCTTTCACCCAGCATCCTATTGACAGATCTTTCTGAAGGACCTTTGAGTGGGATCGGGGCATTTACTTTACTCCTCAGCTCGTTGGCTTTCTGTACATCTTTCAGCTGAAGAGGACTGATGGTCTCAAATGATCGAGGAAGACCAGCTCGTATTTTAGCTCTATCGCTCATAGGTTTGATGCTCTGGGATGCCTGGTGTTTGATGCTGAGCGTCTTTAGGAACATCTTCAAACGATCTGGCGGACAATCAGAAATCAGAACCTGTGTGTTCTCCGGTACGAATTTAACTGTACATTTACCGTCCTTTGCAAAGCGAGTGAAAAGCTGGAAATCACGCAGCATGAAGCTTTGAGGAGCTTTGCCATCGTGGACACGCAAAACGATTTCCTGAAACTCGTTGCGGCCTAATATGACGGTGGCTTTGCGTATGTGCTGCCGTTTGATGGCTTGACCTGCCGGATTCAAGCGCTCCACTGCCACGGTACACTGAAGATCGGCTGGCTCAGTGTCGCTCAGCATTTTCACCTTAGGAAAACAAAGAAAAAACGCAAAATCTATGATCGAAGTGCTTTTCTTTCTCGATTTTAACACATTCACATTCATACATGTGCTTGATTTACGGATTTAACAAAGGTTTATGGATCGTCTTTTCTGCACAAACACGCAAATATGCTTCGCCCTCAAATAAAATTTAATAAGAACAGAAAGCTACAAGTCCATCGTACAACCTACGTAAATAGAATAATTTCTTGTTTTATTCTCATTCAGAAATCTGACATACCTTTTTCTTATGAACTTCAACAGCAAGTCACAGTATCAGCTGTTCATTATGATGCGCACGCCTCGTTTTTCAAATTCTTCCGCTGTGCATTGATTGGACAAGACTGCCGAACCGCTCACCAATTAGATCGGAGGCCTTTAAACAAAAAGCCAATAGCTGATTAGACGTTCAAACGTCATCGCGCATGTTCCGCCTATAAGCGTGCGCTCTACCAATGAAATGAATGGGACATTCAGTTTGTTTTGTCGCGTCATTTTCGTGTAAAGAAAGGTGAATAAAAATGCTGCGTTCCAGACAACTCAGATTTAGGATATTTCCCATTTCAACCCGGAAACTAATTCAGTTTGCTATGCTTATAAATAATTAATAACATTAGTGTTTTAATGCTACTAAATGCTTGTAATATTACTAAATCCAGACGTTACTTCCGAGTTTGAGGTGGGAACGCAGCAAAAAAACAACAACAATGTTGCAGGCCTACATTATTTTTTATTATAAATTATTTGTGTGCCTTACATTTCTGTAAATGTATGGTTTGTTCAAACTTCATAAAAATAAGATAAGGGCATTGTTCTCAATAAATAAGACGGTTGAATAGCTGTTGACTAACATTCTACATACATGCACATTTTTCAGTCTGTAACAGCACATCCTTTACCAAAATTAAGCATGGTTTAACAAGTTTACCCATATTTTTGTTTGCCTTTAACAATAGTTTTTTTTGCCTTAGTAGTAGTAAACACACATTTCCTATCGTCTCACCACAATAACCATTGTATATGTAGTAAAACAAAAGACATTTTTCCTAAGGCTAGTCAAGTTCCCTGGACCAAATTTTATAAATCAACAAACCAGTGATTTACAATCAACATTACATAATCTGGTAACCTGGTCTAATCTGGTGCTACACAACAAATGTTTACTATTAGCCAGTAAAACACATTTTTTGATCAAGAGGTGGTTAATTTGTCCGGTATAACATTTCAGTGATGCGTTGGTTTGTTTATCAAACACAAACATTGCGTAGGCTGTGACAAAATTCCAGGAATGGGTCACTGTCCTGCATCATTAAGCCCTGCTCAGTACATGTTAGCTTCATCTTTAATTTACACCCACTGGCAAAATGACAGTTTGAGTTATCACTGCGCTAAGGAGAGGTGGCCATAGCTAACAGTAAGATCTGCCTTCATCTTGCATTCCCAGCAAATTTAAGCTATAGTGATGTAGAAGAGTAATAAGTAATGAACGAAAGTGAAATAAAGTTATTTCCCTTAAAGACATTTACTGCGTTGGTCTTCATCTTTCATTCTATTTCATTACATATTATTTGTTATATGCAAATAGGGTTATCAGTGAAACTTCAGAGATTGCAAAAGTAATTAAGAATTGCATATCTAATCTGTCCCTCTCCTGCCGAACAAACAGATTTGCTTCACTAAACATTCACGTATTTCAGGAAGAGCTCAAATTTTACCCTCATAAATGTCACTTTGATAAAAGGGAAGTGCCATTAGAGGGTATTATATTACACAGAGTTATCAGAAGTGGATTAGGCTATATCCTTAATCTTATGGGAACTCTATTCAAATTTTCTAATGACCTTCTTAAGTAAACAGTGTCTTGGAAAGAGAAGTCTACCAGATGATTACAATTGCACATCTTATTTATTTATTGCATGAAAAATTATTTTCAACACTAGGTTCCTATAAGTGAATCACATGGCATACACAAAAGAAAATAGGTTTACTGCTCATACATATCTTATATTTAATGAGTCTCACATGACCAGAATTTCCTCCTAATGACTGTTTGTGGACCAGCCAAACAGACTCATTATATTGAACAATATATTTTTTTTAAATGATTGATCTGTAAAGGCTACTTGCACTCTGCTAACATCTCCAATAACAGCATTCCAGTTAAAGACTTTGCCACGTGTATTACATTGATTTAATGATTATATGTAATGTTATTTTTAGATTCTCTTCCATTAGTATACATTACAGAGCTTTCAAAACCAGATACAAAACCAAAGGCAACAGACCTGTCTCTTTTCTAGTTTTTTAGTCTCATACCTCCTTTCTAAATGAGAAAAGTAAATGCTCTTGTACGTTGTCACAGAAAAGGCCAAGTTTAAACAGCCACTCAGCATACCAGCAATCATTATTGCTCATGTTTAGTTCAAATCTAAAGGGTATGACTCCACCTTTTGCTAAATTAAATGAGCGGATGACTCACTTCAGACCTACAGTCTTGACTCACCTCCCCTGCAACTGTTAAATATGAAATAAAGCAGCAATAAAGAAGAAATAAAGAACATAAACACAGGGCTAAACTAACATTGGAGTGCCATTGTGGAAAGGTGAATGCTTTGTAATTTTGGAATTAAAGGAGAATATGTGGCACCTTCTAAAACCAGTGTACGAGCAGTATCTGACTAAAACGATTCAGCTGCTGACTAAGAAGAACTCATCTGTATGAGATATTAGTACATACATACCCCAAAATGTAAAATGTATAGTAGTAAAAAAATGCATGTGACAGGTTTAGAAAAATTACTTTGTACTCGCAGAACATCCAGCCAACTATAAATATCCAATGTGTTAAACACCTTTTATCTATTAAATAGTTTTGCACATAATTACAATTGAAATCCTAAACAGCACACTACTAACATGTAAATATGACTGGATTTGACTGGACTGCCTCCCAGTGTTTCCCATGGTCAGTTTTCCCACGGACTCAATTTCCCATCATCCTCCACGCTTCCGACAATCTGCAATCCCTGCACCTGCCAGCAATAGACGTGCATAAACAGGTATGGGAGGTGGTCAGTGAGCGACCATATTGGTATGCCACAGTATATGATATATGGTTATACTTGTTGTATTGCTTGAAAATAATTATTTTAAAGATGTGCATGTGTAAAGTATTATTACGTTTGTAAAGTTTTTTTTCTTTTGCACATAAGCAATATTGATATGAAATTATGGTTTGTCCCCTGTCATAATTGATCAAACATTCTGCATGTATGCAGTAATTAAAAAGGAAATACCTATAAAACCTATAATAGGCTAGACTACATTTACATTTACATTTATTCATTTGGCAGACGCTTTTATCCAAAGCGACTTACAATTGAGGAAAACAGCAAGCGATTTGTCTAAGTAAGCAATATTCACGAGAAGTGCTAGTAATACAAAGTTTCAAATACAACGTCAAGATAGTATAAGCAAGTATATAGAGAACATTAGGAAAGGAAAAATCGAGGTAGAATTTCTTTTTTTTTTTATGAAAAAAGCTATGAGCACAGTTAAGTGCTCAAGACTATATGTATATGTGACCCTGCCTGTGTAAACCATGCTAAAGTCAGAAAATCTAATTCTGAGATAACAAGCATCAAATGTGATTTTACCTATTAACTTATAGGTATTATAAATTATAACTTCAATCTTTGACATGGTCTTACTCTGTCAATATTAAAGATATCAATGTTATATATACATACAGAATGTTTGTATATTGTTTTGTGTCCAAATACCGATGTAAATGTAAACTGATCTGATGTTTGCTACTCCAGTAAACTTAATTCGCTCACACAATATAACATTTACACATGTAGGACATTTGTAAGGCTGACTGAACATTTAAAAATGGTAAATTGATAGAAATTGTTTACATTAGATGCATCCTATGAAGACGTAGTATGTTTAGGCATATCATATGACAGAGGGGTGACTTTGATGTCATGGCGTCATGAGCAATACCGTTATTTATTATAAAGCAGTGCAACACACACACATTAACAGCGGTTAATTACGAGCAGATGACAAGCCGATGCTTTAAAAAGCATTTTATGATATAGCCTCTCATGTAACTGGTCCTTTTAAATACTGTGCAATACTCCTTCCATCTGGACATCTCTGGACCATCTGGACATCTCTGGCTTGCGTGTGTTTGTCAAAGAGACAATCGTACATTATATCGCATGAGTCACTTGCTCTGGTGATTCTGACAACTTTAGATCACCCGTTCACTCAATAGTGCTCTAAATGTCAAGCGGTTGTACATCACAGTACAAAGGCAATCAGAATTAAATGAAACTATTGGCCTTGATCGATGATCTGTAACCTGGGTGAGACTTTACCAAGAGCTGAAAACAATGCGCTGGATACGAAAAGAAAAACATTACTCACAGATCAGCAATACACTTGTTAGAAACCACTCAGAGGGGCATAAAAGAGCAATATTTTAAACAGTTTAGTTAAACAAAGCCATTCAGGGCAAGATGTTCAGCAACTCAAAACAATGCAGACATTCCATTAAATGTTCATGTTGATAGCCAAAAATATTGGTAAGCAAAACCGTTTGGGACCAACAGTTTTTGCTCACCAACATTCTTCAAAATTTCTTCTTTTGTGTTTTGCATAAGAAAGTCATACAGGTCTGAAAAGACAAGAGTGTGAGTAAATCATGACAGAATTTAAATTTTTAGGTGAACCTTACCTTTAATAATAAAAAATGACTAAGGCTAATTTGACGACAATTATAAGCCATCTGAGACTAGTTTTCAGAACAACTGCACGCACGTTTGTAACACACGGCTCTAATTTCATATGTGGTTTTTCGTTATTAAAGACTTTTTGAGGTTGCATGGCAGCAGCAATTCTCATTGGAAACTTGAGAAACTGTGCCTCTGAGCCCTCTTTGAACATCACATTGCTGTTTAAGATTCTGGACTTGTGGTAGCATCTATAAAAGCCTGAGGGTGTCAGATTCTAACCACAAACAGTGCTTTCCTTCCCTTGAGTTCTCTAGAGTGTTCAGACTTCACATATTATTTAATAGAATAGCTCATGCAGAGTCACCGCGTGTATTTTACTAATGGTTCCAACACACAATGAAGTGAGTGACCAGTAATAGTTCATATAAAAAAATAAAATAAAATATGGCATAGCAATTTAACAATAATAGTGACATACATTATAGTAGGGTTTTTCAATCTATAATAGACAACCCCCCACCACTACACACAACTCCTTTTTCTGATGAATTCAATCATGTGCAGTTTATTACGGAGACATATAATGCAGTACTGTATAGAGACACCAGAACATGCTTATGAAAATATATGAAATTGAACAGCATCATTGAAATAACTGTCAGTCTGGAAATAAGAGTGCATGAAATTAAGAGTCCTTAAAACACCATCAATGCAGCTTGTTTTCAGTTTCGCATTGGTTGTCATCATCCCAGTACACCAGTTAAATTGTATTGCAGGTAAATGAACAGACTAAGATGTCAACCAAGTCATACCATTTGTCTGGGGTTTCTGTTTTAAATTAGTGATGTACAGACAACATCATGTTTTTGTTCCTGAAGCAGGCGTGTTGAATCAAGGCTATTACGTCTCTCTCGGCTGTATTGTCTGTGGTAATTGGTCTGCTTGCTAATGCGCTGTTGTTTGTGTCCCGATGGATATGAGGATCTCTAATTAGAAATGGACAATGTCAATCTGCAATGCATGTGGTTGCGCTTAGCCTGTGAATCCCAAAGAGCCGCAGTGAAAGATGGAGAAAATTGCTTAATGTCCTAAGAGGAAATAAATTCTGGCAGCATCCACATTCTACTGTCACTACTCGAAAAATAAAACACTTTGGTCTGAAAAAAACCCGGCTTGTGTTTCTTCTTGCATTATTTTGAGAGCTGCGTCGCTTAATGTCGCTAGCCTGAGTGAGCTCAATTTGTCAACTTGCTGTGTTCTTTCAAACAGATGTTCACCCGCTCGTACTTTTAGTCTGCATTATTTAATCCTTTTTATTCATCTGTTTTCAGCTAGTAATGGATTTTACACCACATTAAATGGATAATTAAATTAGATTAACATTAGAAGGGTGCAGACCTTTGTTATTGGGCTATATAACAGCGATATGCGATATTTAAACTCAAGGACCAGCATGTAAGATTAAGGAGGATCTATTGACATAAATGCAACATAACTGTCTTCAGATGTGTATAAAGACCTTACATAATAACATACACCACGGGTCCCCTTACATGGAATTCTCTGCACTACAGAGGGTTTCGTGAATATGTTATCTCCTTCTGCAAAGGAGTGAAAATGTGACGACATCTTATTAGTGCTGTGTCAACCGTGCTTCGAAGAGACGGAGGAGGGGTGGACTGAGCTGTTGCTTGCCATTTGCAACCTCACCGCTAGCATGTGACTGCTCCTTTAAAGTCTCACTGCTTTTAATAATTTTATCACTTAAAATAGCATGTGTAAAAGTTTTGTGCAGTGATATTGATTTTGATAGTTGATAGTACTGATAGTTTACAGGGTTATGTTACTAGGAGGATTAAGCTGGAGTAAGCAAGGGAGAAAATGAACAACATGAAAGCCCCTGATTTAAAATGATACATTTGCACATGGTTTGTTGTAAAGCATATAAAAAAACGTCGCACAGACCGATGTAACCCTGGACAACAAAACCAAAAGTCTTAGGGCTGAGAGATGAAAAAATATGTTTTTTATTGATATATGGTTTGGGGTAATAGGACAATATTTGGCAGAGATATAACTATTTAAATCTCTGAAATCTTAGGGTGCAAAAAAATCTAAACATTTAAAGTTGTTAATCAGAGGTGCTGCTAAGAAGAAACAAGTTTGTTTTAAGTTAATGCTCTCGATTGGCTTATCGCTGTAATGATGTTGTGGAGAATAGATGAACCTGAAAGCTGAAATTCTAAGCTTAACATAGATACCAAACTTGAGTGGATATTTCCCAAAGAGCGGACAGAAGCAAGTGCCCTTTTTTTTCGCGATTTTGCTGCATCCACTCACAAAAATAAAGTTTTGATATATTTACTGTAGGAAATTTAGAAAAATCTTCATGGAACATGATTTTACAGATCTTTACATACACATATGTGACCCTGGATCACAAAACCATTCTTAAAGAGTACATTCCACAAGATCATCAAAATTACATTTTATGCAGTGTGTAATGTTGCCATGTTTGAAAGTAAGCAGTCTAAAGTTGTAAATCTGAAGGTGAATAAATAACAAAGTTATTGGCTTGGAAAAAAGAGAGTCGACACTAAATCACGTGAACAAGTCGTGACCCGTCCGATTCTCAAACCTCCGTGTATCTACGTCACTAGAAATAATCCCCACCTGTCCACAAAAACACACGCGCTGAACCAATCACAGCAGACTAGACCATCTGACCAATCACAGCAGACTACGCTAGCGGAAAGGTGGAGATTAGAGAGATGAATCGCGGAACGAATCATTTGAGAGTCAGTAAAGAGGTAAGGTTATAAAAACTGCTTATTATTATGAAATAATAGTGTTTTTACACCATGTATGTACATAAACCTGTTGTCGGACACTTCATAAACCAAAGTAGGCCCTTAAAAATCACAAGCTATGTACTCTTTAAGTGGCACGAGAACATTTGTAGTAATAGCCAAAAATACATTGTATGGGTCAAATTCAAAATGATAGATTTTTCTTTTATAACAAAAATCATTATGATATTAAAGATCATGTTCCATGAAGATATTCTGCAAAGGCAGCAAAATGGTGAACGAAAAAATCTTTAAAAAATCCTATTCTAACAATATATCAATAGAAAGCTTATATATACTTATAGCTTTCAGATTATGTAAAAATCTCAATTTAAAAAAACTAACCTGGTTTTGTTGTCCAGGGTCACATATAAACAACATTAAAAACCTGATTTTTACCACAGGGGGACTTGAATGTTATAAACAAAGAGCTCTTCTTAGCTACAATAATACTAAATTCAGCACTGTGACTTTAAAACTAAACAGCAATCCTTCTGGGTATCTGTTATTATCCATCGAGCCAGCTGAGGAGCCAGAAGATGAACAATTCTAATATCTCTCCCTGACCAGATGCTAATATTACCACAAATTCCATAGAGGACCAATAATGCTACGCGCGGCATGCTCTTAGCCTTACAAGCCAGCTATTATATTTACAGCTTTATGTGATTATTGATGTCTCTTCATTATATTGCTTAGAATTGTAAGGCAAGCATCTTCTAAACAGTGCCTGAGAGATAAGAGCTATATGACAATAAAGCTATACACTATATGAAGATAGTCGTGCTATGCAACGCGCGTGACAGCCTAGCCCGGTTACATTTTACTGAAGGTGATTTTGTGAGCTGGCGCCCAAATTAGATTCAGTCCTATTCGTTGAGCTTTGGGGAAGGTTTTTGTTTCACGTTAACTGGTTAGTGCGTAGGTGGCTCCAAAGTTTACTCTGCCATCATATAAAGGGCTACAGATTCTGTGTGGGTGAATGAACCAGAAAACAACCACAACATCAATTGAATATTTGAACCTTTCCAGGAGTGACTGTATGGTTTTGAGATCCATCTTTTCACACTTAGGACAACTGAGGGACTCAAACACAACTATTAAAAAAAAGGTGCTCCAGAAGGAAACATGAAGCATTAAGAGCCATGGGGTGAAAACCTTTTGAATTTGAAGATCAAATTGTACTTAATTTGTCTTCTGGGAAACATGCAAGTATCTTCTATTGCTTCCGAAGGGCAGTAGACTACTAATAAAAAATAGATATTTTAACAAAATAAGAAAAATGTGTTCAATCTTTTTCCTGTTGAAAAGGTTTTCACCCCCTGGCTCTTAATGAATCAATGTTTGAACCTTTTTTCTAATAGTTGTGTTTGAATCCCTCAGTTGTCCTAAGTGTGAAAAGATGGATCTCAAAACCATACAGTCACTGCTGGAAGGGTTCAAATAATCAAAAGATGCTGGAAAACTGAAGAATCTGCAGGACCTGGAGGATTTTTTTTGAGGAACAGTGCTCAGTTTAACTGTTCAAAACAAACAAGGTAAAAAAACGTAGATTGTAGATCATAGATCATCCAGGTAATCACACACAGTATTAAGAACCAAGTTTGGGTGCCCAAACTTTTGCACAGGGTTATTTTAATAATTTCAGCTATTTGTTTGGTCTTGTGGACTATATGTAAAAAAGATTTAGGTAAAATATCTTACTTAGGACAGTTCTAAATAAAGAAAAACATGTATTTTGGATGATTTCTCTTATTTTGTTAAAATAACTCACATTTTCACAGATTCTGCAAGGGGTTCCCAAACTTTCGCATAGCACTGTATGTCCTTTTTTCTGCAACTTTCAATTAACACTTGCCAAAAAGAGCAACAGATCATGTTCAGACCTCAGAGGGCGAGATACTGCCAAACAACACCATCAGACAATCGGTTACAACACATGATACAGAATCTGCGTACCTTGTGATAAATATAGTCACTTGGGCAGTAATGACATCACAAAGATGGTTTTAGCTGCTGCTTCTTAATGACGACAGCTGGATGGGGAAGAGAGAGATCGAGCGAGCATTAGAAAGCGTGTGAGGGTAAAAGATAGAGAGAGAGGCTTAATGAACTCAGCTGCATGTGTGGAGAAAGATGACGGGGTGAGAGGCAACAAGAGAGAAAATCACTTACGCCCTCCAAAAAGACATAAAGCATTCTGTCAGATCATTAGTTCATTACTTTTACGTCATGATATAATGTGTTCTTTTTTCGTTGCCCCCCCTGACACTGCAGAGCACAGATTACATCATACTCTTGCTGACACATTATCAGTTTACAGAAATATTGCAGTAAACTAAGATGTAACTTTTAGTTTAATAGAGGAGATTGGGGCTAGTTCTCACACTCAAATATTTCGCAGGATTCTGAAAGTCAGTTTCAGTATGTTGGAATATTAAAATTGATGTATTTGCCATTAAAAACTATTGAATGATCCATTATTGTAACTAGAAAAAAGATACGGTTCATTGAACACGCACTGATTCTTTTCACCAAGACCTGTAAATTCAATAAATTGACAACTATGAAATGGCAAAATGGAAACTATAATATACAAAAACAATAAACTGAAGTTTATTGTACTGCACAAAACATAAAACATGCTTACCCCAATAACAATGTGACACCTTTTAGAGATCTGACATTTACAAAGGAAAATATCTTTGTCTTAAAGGTGCTGTAAGCGATTTCTGAAAACTTGTTGTTGTTATTTGAATTTGACAACAAAACCAACCTACTATTATATGCAAAATTAACACGGCCCTTCCTGCGTTGCTCTGCCCTCAAACGTGTTGTGCAATGCAGGCATGAAATGCTTAGCTTTATCATAGCTTAGACCACGCAAATAATAATGCAAATGAATAAAATAAGTGAAGATGACACAAGAGGCCTATATACAAGCAGCACACTGGTTCCAGATAAACAATGACGCTCAAAATTGCTCTGTTACACAGCTAATATTACAACAACAACATATCTTGGTTCTGACAAACAGCAAAACCAATGTAACTCACATACTAATCTGAATCAAAGCAACCTCCTCGGTGGTGATTTTTAGACGATCTTGCTCTCCAACATCTCTCTGCTAGAAAGCCTTCACCATAGTATGCTAGCATAGCTGGTGCTAGCATATCTTCGCCAAAGGCTTCACCAAAGTATCGCAGGTCCTAACCACTGATCTATATAATGTCATTGGATCAGTGGTCCTAACGCATCTCCGCTGGAAAGTCTTAATATTATTAACACAGGTCTTAGCTCCTGTCTGACTTTTATCCTTCTTTTTATACTTAAAATCCACAGACCCTTTACTTTTATGTAATAAATAAGAAATCGCTCTTTACAGTTTAATGCCCGCTTGCTCTCTTCCCTCCGTCAACATGAGCGGACACGCCCCTAAATGCTGATTGGCCACCAATTTGTTTTGGTACTCTGCCCGAGTTTTCTAAAGCGTTTTTGAAAAACGGTAACCGTGCCTTTAAGGGCACAATTAACTTTTTGGTTAAAATCCTTTATTTTATTATGACATTAATTAGTCATCGTTTAAAGTCACCAAGCAATTAAAAAGTATACATTTTCTTACGCAGCATTGCAGAGATTATTATAAATGATTTATCCATGTACATGATTATTTTTGTAAAATTCATTTGCACTTGTTTCAAAAACATTAAGCTCCACTTCCTCTCTAAACAACAATGCTTCTCTGCATGACGTCATGCCTGAAAAAGAGGTAGGACTATAGGCTACTGACTGTCCAATGAGTACCGGTGGTGTATTAGTTTAACTTACACCCATCCAATCAAGTCCCGCCCTACTTTTATTCAAATTTCAGAAGCCGTACCGGATGTACGTCACGATACGGAAAAGAAGAAACTGTTCAGCTGCGCGCAATGTCAAGATCATTTGCTATTTTTTAAATTTCACATCTGATAGAGAGGCGTAGACCCATTTTGTGTATATGTTCGTTCTATGAATCACATGTACGCACTTTTAGAAATCAACAGTCAACAGTTTCAAATCTCCGTCTTTTAAAGGTGACGTTCTCCGTGATAAATAATACCTGCAAAATGAATAAGCTATTTTCCTAGATATATTATTTACTTAATGATCATAATATCTAACCCCTCCCCCACACCTAATCCTAACACCTAATGTTAGTGGGGAATGATCATGGACATGGGCGTGGTTTATGACATCACACTTGGATGTGGGTGTGGTTGGACATCCACCGCAGGTTGCAGCAAGATGTACTTGTACTTCCCGGGTACATGATGTCACTATTCTGAGTTTTTGAATAACCTCCGCCCATGGGAATACGCCGAAAAAGTACATAATCAGAACTCGATACGTATTTCTGAAGGAGATTCAAATATCATTGACATATAAAACAGCACTTCTCACCATCCAAATCCTTTACAAGCGGCAAGAATGGCTAATATTTCCAAAAACCTGCAGCACTCGGAAAGTAAAAGGCAAAAGTGCGTACGTCTACTCAGACCCTGACGTAGATTTTTGCGTACACATGCTTTATAAATGAGGCCCCAGGTATCTCCATCAGGGTAGGAATAGCTATACAGTACACAAATAATTGCCATAACTTGATGTCAGAGGTCATTTTAATTTCATCCTTGTTACTTTGGGTATCATAGCAGCTGTAGTAACAAAAGGCATAATTCAGCTAGGCTCAGGTGTTCGTGTGATATTTCTATAGCAACAGCTAATCTTGTCATTTGTTAAAACGTGCTGCCATTTATGTAATTGATTTTCTATCGACATTCTATTGATTAAGTGTGTAATCACTGCTTTCCTTTTCTCTCTCAAGGGAGTGTCATCACAAAACAGAAGTAATTGAGATGTTTTTAGGATATTAAATTCACACTAATTTAACAGACTAAAGACTTTAAAACGTTTTACGCTTCCTCAACAAATGCCATAGGCTAAAAAACCTTTCTATTCCATCCATTTTCCAAACCCACTTGTCCTCAGCAGGGTCACAGGGAGCTGTAGCCTTATACTGTCATTTGTTAAATACAAGTGTTTGTATTATAAACATATATGACAGCTTCCTGTTTGACCTCACCTCTATTTTGGGGTTAATCATTCAGAGATGAGCAAGCTGAAAGATTTATGTGCCTCCGTTTGTGCTCTAATTTTTTTCCCCCAAAATCCATTCATGTGTTTGTTCATAGAATGGATATCTATACACACACACGCACACGCAAACACGCACAAGCAGACACCCCCTTCAGCCCATCTCTACATGATAAGGGTATAAAAAGTCTCCCTCTGTTTATGACGTGGAAGTGGAAGCGTTGGCGTCTATGACCGAAAGGTTATTGTATGAAATGAGAGCGCTGAATGAGGTGGACGCCTAGAGTGCTAGGCACTCACCACTGACTCCAGCAGGATTAAGACAGAATCCATTTACCATGACAGAGACGGAGACGGCCAGGCACTACAAACAGTGGCATCGTTTTTTAACCCCCTAGGGATGATGAATTCTTTCATTACCTCAAATTAGATTTCAACCCCTGGATTCATGGCTGCTATCAGATACCTGTGGTGGATCAAGTGAGAGTTTTAACAAGATCCTTTGTTGAAAAATCTAACTTTGGTCCAGCAGTATAGCTTCATATATATATATATATTGCTGCAGATTCATAACCTGTGCTGGGGCTAAACACTCCCATATGGATTAATAGATGGATGCCAGGATTCTCAATGCAAACACACCATGATCAATACCCCTCCTGCCAACACTCAGCTCATTGTTTGTGATGACCTTTGAATTTGGTTCATGTTAATAAAAATCGTAATGAATTGTATTTGTGTAATAATGTTACCATTGAGTAGATGAGTGACCGTATCCAAGTTGACCATCAACACTGTTCTGTACAATTTCTGTACATGCTTCAGTGCTGAAAAAACGCAGGTTGCAGGTGCAATAATGGATGATGTATAAAAATACTGGCCTTGTCTTTAAGTGTCATCACCAATGGCAATTATAAAAGAAAATCACAAAAATTACATGAGACAATTGAAAATAAAGAAAAAAAATCAAAGCTGGAGCAGACAATAGATCTGTCTGATAACAGACTTTGACCCTGAGAGGAAGTATAACAAAGCAGTTTAACACTGTATTTCTGCCAGGTAAAATGCATATGCATACTGGTTTTATTCAATATCAAAAGACAAAAATAAACAGCCCAGCTAAAGTAATTGTTTGGTATTTGCTGTTTTTTTTTTTAACATAAAATCATCCTACATAATGTAAAGGTCACCTGTGAAAATGTAATCTGGTATCTTCAATACAGACTGAGTAAGGTCATGTCAGAGCTTGAAATCATAATGATTAGATTATAAGCCTTTAGCCTGACTGGGTCACGTAAGGGATAATATACAGGCAGCCAGTTGTTATCGCAGAAATAAGCCCCGACAGTGTGATCTGGACCCGACACGAAGCGGAGGTGATAAGCTGGCTGCTTGTACATTATCCCGCTTATTACAGTTACTTGCTACGGACATGAAATGTAAATTAGAAATATTTTATTAGCTCATTTTTACCAAATGCAATTTACTTTCAGGTTTAAGGTAAGAAACAACGTTCAAATGTCACAAACAGGCAATTTGGTTTAATCATTTGTAAATATAATGTCATAAATGTTATTAAAAACACATTTATTTTTTGTACAATATTAAACTATACCTGTCAAAATGATTTGCAGCATCCGTGTTACCGTGTTATTAGTGTTGAGCGGTTGTTATCTGGAAATAACGAACATGCAAATGTCATGACTGGCCAATCAGAATCAAGCATTCCAACGAGCTGTGTAAAAAATATGAATAAATGAACTTGACAACATTAGCACCTGACAAATATAGCCTATATATTTCCTGGTTTCAGTAAATACAAATTCAGTAAATATAAACATTCTGTTTGAGACTAGATAAATAATTAGTACACAATGAACAATTCAAAATCTCTTAAAATCATTAGAAATCCATCATTAGGAAATTATCACCATCACTATCAATGGTTCATTTGCATTTCACTGATGAAGAACATAATTAGTCATTTTGTCTTTGCCTTGATTTCTTATTCATTACATAAGAATGATCAAAAACATTTCTTTGATTTTCTAGTTATTCCACTCAACTTTGAAATCGCATCTGTTTACCTTCAAAAAAATGTAATAGTGAGCGAGAGAGAGGCAGAAAAATGCAGGTGAGTTATAAGTTAACCTGTTAAAGCTACGAATCTCACCACAGTTGTTATTCCTCAGTAAAAAAAGAAAAGAAAAAAAGAATCACACACCTGCGTTTACAATGATATTTGGCTGCATGTGTAGGCTCTCACGCACGTTTTGGCCGTGGCGTCACTACTCACCGCTGACGTCACACGGTGGGAAGAGAAGTTGTGGATTCGTATAAAAGCAGTGACACATATGTCTGCAGTCAAGGCAACAACACACAGACATGCGAGTAAACTTAAAAGGTAAACCATTCTCTTCTCTATTTAGTGAACTTAACTTGCCCTTTTTATGTGGCTTTAAAGGGTGCAAGTTTTCATTTTTTGGACACACTCAAACTTCTCAACCTGTGAAATATGAATGATTCGTTTTTGAACGTGGACTTCAATGTGTCAGACGTTGTTTTGCCTGTCGCCAACAGCTCGTCCCGTGTCTTGAGCCTCGACTACCGCTCTCTTATCATTTCAGCAACGATGTTTGGCGTCGGAGTCCTCGGCAACCTCGTGGCCATCGTGGTGCTTTGCATCTCCAAGAAGGAACAGAAGGAGACCACTTTCTACACTCTCGTGTGCGGAATGGCCATCACGGATTTGCTTGGCACCTGTTTCACAAGTCCAGTGGTCATCGCCACATATATTGCGGGTAGGTGGCCAGGAGGAGTGCTCTTGTGCAATTTCTTTTCCTTCTCTATGCTGTTCTTCGGTTCGGCCGGGATGTCTATTTTGTGCGCCATGTCCGTGGAAAGATATCTGGCTATAAACCACGCTTACTTTTACTCACAACATGTGGATCGGACTATGGCTCGGTTTGCGCTGATGGCCACATACTTGGCAAATATCGTGCTGTGCATTATGCCCAGTTTTGGTTTTGGAAAGCACAAGAGACATTTTCCGGGAACTTGGTGCTTCTTAGACTGGCGCGCCATGGACTCTGTCAGCGCCTCATACACGTTCCTATATGGAGGCTTTATGCTTATTTTGATCGCCGTTACCGTACTTTGTAATTTCGCCGTGTGCCGATCGCTGGTTGGCATGAGTAAGATGACTCGCATGGTGAGGGCAGAGGTGCCTGGACACATAGGGTCGAGACGAAGATTCCCCAAAATAACATCAGTTACATCTGCGGCTGAGATTCAGATGTTCTGGTTGTTAATTTTCATGACCATCGTGTTTCTGACATGCTCTATTCCTTTAGTGGTAAGTGTCAACTGTAATACATTAACTGTTCATATGAAACTTATATTACATTATTCATTTTAGTATGCACAATATATGGACACTTCATTTCAAAGTACAATGTTCGGATTACAATCTATTATAATTTGAAATCATTTTTGTTTAACCTAACAGGTGCGCATCTTCATAAACCAGCTGTATGATCCAGCCTACATATCATCAGGTGGAAATCCAGACTATCGCAGTGATCTATTGGCCATTCGTTTCGCCTCCTTCAACCCCATCCTTGATCCATGGGTTTATATTCTGTGCAGGAAAAATTTATTGACCAAGGGTTGTGCGCGAGTCAAACGCATTATCGGTTTGAGAAAAGAGGATCACAGTCATGTCTTGGGTTGGACTGACGGTCGGCACTCGCCTCCATCGTTTGCGCAAAGTAACTGCACAAGTTACGCGTCATTGCGCACGACCACCTGTGGAAACGACGCTGGAAAACAAATCTGCACAAATACTAAGTCGTATATGAACCTGACACTTCGTCAGGCATGGGACTTTGATACAGCCTTGGCTGATTTTCATCCCTTCAGCGTCGAGAAGAACGATGGTATGGGTTTTGATGAAGATGGAGCATCAAGTTCCAAACTGGACCTCGTCAATACTGTAGGATGCATCGAGGCGCTACCAGGCGCACACATATTAGAGAACAGAGTTGAAATAGTGACTTGCACTTTTAGTACACCAAGTTCATGCGAATCAGAAAAGGGAATTAGACAATGATGTAAGGATGGGTTTACATTGTATTGTTCTTAGTAAATGGCACAACCTAAAAGGTTTATGAGCACAAAAAATACTGTGACTTTGTCATTTTACCTTCACAAATAATTCTGTGAATTTACTTCATTTTGACGTGAAATGATCCAATTTTTGGATTGAGTAAAAAAGTGGACTTGCATATTTTCTGTAAGAGGAGATCAGATGTTTTTAAGTTAAGGTATTGGATATGCTGTACCATATTTCTATGTACCATGCTTTGCCATGTTGCATGCTGGGTTGTATTTGACTGTGACTTAAACTGTGAATAATTTATTAAAGATATTTATTTTTCATATGCAAAATTGTGAGTAATGGTGTAAAAGGCAAACAAACACTCCACAATTCTAAGTCTCTTATTTATGATATTAAAACCCTATTTTACTAATTAAATCCTAGATACTATTACTTCATATATATTAATGAGTTTAATATTTTCCAGCATCAGCCTAGGGGTATGATCTTACATATACTGTAACTGGTTTTTCCAGACAACACATCTTAAAATGCTAGTCTATAATACGTATTATGTACTTTTACTTCCATCTATATTATTTAGCTATTATTAAAAGCCACACATTCATAGTTTAAAGAAACACAGTAATATCAATGGCATTGTGCCGCTGAAGCGTGTCAGCAGGGGGCACTGTAAGACAAATTTATCATGACATGTAGGCCCAATTTCAAGTCTATTTTATAGAAAACATTACCTGGCCTAAGTAACAGGACACCACTACTGGCTTTCCTGTGGCTCACATGGTGCTAGCAACACCAAGGTCATGGGTTCGATCCCATGGATTACACATATTCAGAAACAAATGTATAGTACAATGCAATGTAAATCTCTTTGGACAAAAGCGTCTGCCAAATGCATAAATGTCACGGTTAGCTCTGCTAGATCATAGTAACTTCCACTATGCTGAGCCTATACATTCTCAAACATTTAACAGGGTCTAAATGAATCTCTGGTCTAAGATTCAAAAAGAGATATTTACATACATACCTATAAATACAAAAATTGTACCTAGAAATATCTCTTCTCAGCTTTAGGTCTAAACCTTGTTTAAAGACTGGAATAAAATATATGTCTCTCACAGGCCATGCAGAGATCTACAACATGCCATTTGAGTCCCTCATTCATGTAGATTTAGGCCTTGGTCCTGTGTATTGATTTCAATGCTATCAGGTGATCAAACACATCCCTCATGATCACTCCATCAGCCACGTGCGGAATGACTTTCCTACTGAATGAGTCACAGGGGGAATACTCACAATCTAACGTGACATGGGCTATTGAGATGACTTGCTCCCTTGAGGGATTACCAATCCCATTGTTGTCTGATATTGCTTTCACCTGGATTGTGTAACAAAGACAGAGCAAACAGAGCAATATTACAGTAACAGGAGTAAAGATATTAATGTTAAAAGTGAATTACAGTTTCAATAGTAATTCTGTACAAAATATACAATCCATCATAAAGCTTACTGCCACTATTATAAACCAAAACATGCATGTATAATAATGTACTGAGAATTGCAATAATGAAAAAAGCTCTGCATATATGAAAACGAAAAATGTACACAAGTATAACATCAGAATATATGGGTAAGGCTTGACAGGTAAAACGTTTTACAATAATTGCAATTTGCCAATGTATGCACGGACATAAAGCTACCATTCATCGTTTTTTATACCGACCAGCAGGTGTCAATATCGCACAGAAAATAAACACTACGAAATTGATTTCACAGTTACATACAGACTGACAGTAAAGTAAACGTAACTATTAAGCGCAGTGAAAACGATATTTTAGAAAAGTTTATTAGGCTAGACGCGTTTCTGCCATTTGTTTACCTTTGCTTAATCACCATTAAAATTGCATAGCTACTCACCTCATGTCGTTACAAAGTCGAAATCTGTTATTTTAGACGGAAAGCAAAAATATTATTTGAAGAACCACCAACGTATGGTGATTTAGGCTATGTATGGTCTAGTCTAGCTTCAAAAATGACAAAAGCAAAATAAAACACGTCTATCAGTCATGCACTTTCTAATCTATTGCCATCATACGATATAATGATATCAAATGATTAAGGGAATTAACTCCAAATATGTTATAGCTACAAATCATTGCAGGCTCGAAACCAATATGGCGCCAATCTGACGTCACATGACGTCACAAGGTTATTTTTAGAGCTGCCTGCAATGATTTGCTCTTAACAAGATGTCATATGGACTACTTTAGTGCTTTTAGAGTGCTTTTGTGTAACGTTTGATAGTTTCAATATTAACTTAGCCTTATGTAAGAAAAGTATATGATGACTGTTCAAAATTCTTTATAGACTTTATTTTTGGGTGAAGTTCACCTTTTAAAAGACACAGCACATTCTTACCACAAAGGTACTGTTAGTGTATCACTTAAAGGATAGACTACCTTCACCTATCAAGACTTATAGCTTTTATAAACTTTGAAAAAAATCATTTCACTCATAGGCTGCCATTGTTATTTACGCTGACTTATGATAAAATGTGTTTCAATATCAATATCTTAAAACACTGTCACTTTATATTTAAACTGAAAATATAACCAACTAAACTAAACTAACAAGATGTTTGCAGGTATGATTATATTTCCAGTTAGTTTGTTTCATGAGATGTCCTATAGGGGAGCATCCATGACTGAGAGAGCCACATCTTGTATATATTAAAACAACTTTGATTCTTGGTTATTTTTAATTGTGTGCATGCATGCATCGTTTTTGACCAACAAAATTAAAATATATGAAAATACATTTTAAAAATACAATACATTAAACTGCATCTCTGCATTATTGTCCACATGTATTTTATTACAGAACCTTATATCTACAGGACATTTAGTGCTTCTGAATCAACAGCATTTTGTGTTTTAGTTAGAGTTAGGGGACTACATCATTGAGCCAGTAATGGCGGCCTCCATAGGTAAAATGTTGAGATTTACAAGTAATGAATATATTTGATGTGTTTCTAATGACGGGTGTTAATAGAAGTCAGTTATAACTTATTAAACATTTCCATAGTCGGGTAATATGTGACCCTGGAACTCAAACCCAGTCTTAAGTAGCACGGGAACATTTCAAGTAATAGCCAAAAATACATTGTATGGGTCAAAATTATGGATTTTTCTTTTATGCCAAAAATCATTAGGATATTAAGTAAAGATAATGTTCTATGAAGATACTTCGGTTACACTTTGTTTTAAAGTGTTCGTGTTACAGTGTACTTATACATTTAAGTACCGAGTAATAATAATTAACCACATGTACTTAATATAGGGTTAGGGTTAGGATGAAGGTGTGGCTTTAGGTTTGTTGCATGTAATTATGCATCATTTATAATAAATACTATAGTAAGTACATGTAACATGATAAAATAAAGTGTTACCGATATTTTGTGTATTTCCTTCCATTAATATAAAGACTTTATTTTTGTAAGTGGATGGCCCGCAGCGCCTCTGATTGAAAACTTCAAAGGCAATTTTCTTAATATTCAGATTTTTTTGCACCCTCAGATTTCAGAATTTAAATAGTTGTATCTCAACCAAATACTGTCCTATCCTATACCATATATCAATGGAAAGCTTATTTATTCAGCTTTCAAATGATGTAAAAATCTCAATTTCGAAAAATTGACCCTTAAGACTGGTTTGTTGTCCAGGGTCACATATAATATAATCTTGCCCTCCACCATCTACTAATCCAGATGTACTAACTCAACGTGATGAGTAGTGCAGTTATCCCTTAAAAATTCAGAAGAGGCTCCAATGTCCTGTTAATAAAGTTCAGCCAGGGCGTGAGAGGTGCAGACACGCCGCACAGAGGCCCCTGAGCAACAGCCAGGCTGGTCTGTGAGAGGTGCACTCATTAGCAGCTCAACAACAGATGGAAACGTTCTTTGCACTTTAGCAGATGAGAGGTTCACCTAGGGCCTAATGGTGCTATAATGTACATACATGTCTCCAAGCAGTCTACCTGCCTACCTGATGATTGCCATTAGCTGAACTGAATCAAGAGGTCAGTGGAGGGAAAAGCTCACGGATGAACAGATTTGAAGATTTGAAAGTGTTTAATGTACACATATTTATCTCTCCTTTCATGAGCAGTTTCTTTATACTTATATATAGACAGGCTGTGATCTGAGTTTGTACGGTAAGATGACAAAAACTGATCTTAAAAAATTGTTCTAGGTGGAGTAAAAAATGCATATAGAGGACAATTATTTTAGTTCACATTATGTATAAACAGTTTTATTCCTATACAGAAAATATGAAATACAAAAATAAAGAGTAACTTTGCCAACAACAACAATAATAGATAAATGATAGAACATGTAAAATACTGAAGCAAAGCAGTTTATTGATATCAGCTTTTTAAGACAATATTTTAAATGTCTTTTTCGAGCAGCTTTTAATAATGAAACTGAATACAACATCAAGGCTCATTGAGGTAAGCAAGTTGGGCAGACAGATGGACTAGTCAACCTTTTCGGAAGAAAACTTTATTTCCCTTATAAATTAAAGCTGAGACTTCTCTCCAAGTCGTCATCTTGAAGGACTCCAAAAAAGACCCAATAAACCTTTATCATGATTTATGAAAATATATCTACAAGTCCTTTCATAATATTTAGAGCGAATCTTTGTTTTTTCCCACATGTGATATTTTGCAGCTTGTTCAAGGCCTTGTTTATATCCATGCTGGTTCATCGTGAGATGAGAGGAAGTGAACAACAGAAGCCAAAGTATAAACAATAATAAATATAAACATCCAGAGACATCTGAAGACATAGCAATAAATAAATAACTTAAATGAAAAAATAAATATGATATCTGTTAGGTGTACAGTAACTGTTAAGGGATGCATGGCATCCATTCAGTAACAATAAGAAACAATGACAAATGCATTGTGCTCATAATTTGGTTAAAAAGAGAAAGTCTGGAACAGCACTCTCTGATAGACACCACAGAATTATACTAGTTTCTATTTGTTAAAATCTATTAAGGGAAAAAGCATCCAAGTTCTGTGAATAGTTTTACTTTTTTATACCTGGACTACATGCTGTACTTTGTACATGAATTTTGGATGCACCAGCATCAATAAATTCTTCTATTTCTTTATATATTTCTTTATCTAAATTCACTACATTTTCTGTCTATACAATTTGAATCTTACAAAACTGGCCTAATCATGTGTTCTTACTAGCTCCTACTATCTGTGGCTTTAAAAAGCATTGAAAATACAGTATTGTAAAAATCCTGAGAGATGGACAAAAACCTACTGTAAATACAATCAACCTTCAATGCTTTCAGCTAAAAGGGTAATACTAACTGGCCTTCGTGTTTTCTCCGAGCTAAACTTTTAATAATACTCCACATGTGATTGTGCAATTACATTCAAATTACAACAACAACATGCCATTAAATAACGAATGATCTGAAGTTTGCTAATTTGTCTGAAATATTACATGGGCACTGACATCCAGGATCAACAAATGAGCTTGAGAAACGATTCAGGATTTCGTGCGGCATCCAAGCCTGATGAAAATCCTGGTAAGCAAATGCTAGTCGAGTTATAACATGTAGTTTTTGTTTACAGAGCAACTCAATTGGACAATCCCAAGTTGCTATTCTCCCACTTTGGGTGATGTCTCTCCATAAAGAATCTCTCCTCTTCTCTGACTCGATGAAATCTTATTTAATCCTTTCTACAGAGGTTTGGTGTTATTAGAGTCTGTATACATAGGCTGATGTTGGAAATCCCTCACAGCCTCCAAAGACAAACCAAATTCCCTCGCAGCTTTTCAACCAGGGCCAACCTTGCCTGACCTCGTTCTGTAACTCAGGCCCGGGAGGCTTCCTGATTCCTCCTCTCTTTGGGCAATGCACCATATCTTCAGGTCATGCTCCCCTTCCCCTCTTCCATCTTGGCTCATCCGACACACTCGCAGTCTGCAGCAGATAGGGATTTGATGGTTCTCCAGGTTGTTGTAGCATCCATGAAGGAGACCGGTTCATAGGCCGTCGGGCGGCAGCAAGGGTGGGCGCTGATCTTCCTGGACGTGCGTTTGGGCAAACTCCCGTTGGCCAGCAGAGCACGCAGAGCCAGGTCGTAGTTCCCTCGAGACCTCTGACATGAGCCCACACAGAACTTGAAAAGGACGATCTCGTCCGAGTCAAAGCCCATGCCCAGGTCCCGTACGCGCATCTCGCGCTTTTCCACGCGGCATTCCCGGCTGCTGTGCCGCCTCCCGTTATTCTTGTCTTTCTTTTTCTTTTCTTCCTTTTCTTTTTTCTTCTTTTTCTTGCGTGCACCTTTGGTCTGTATGTCAGTGGTATCTGGTGACCGGGGGGAGCGTTCCCATCGAGCCGGTTGCTGGTCGTCCTCAACAAACACAGATGGCTCTGCAGGAGACATGGAAACAGATGGAGACGGAGAAATGTATCACTTTTCTACTTTTCAGGATTGAATAATTCATCGCTGATTCATTCATTGTAGAACATTGGAAAACGATTTCCAGACTCCACACTTACCAAACAGACCATGCCATGGAGAGTCACTGCCCTCGTCTATGTCCTCCTCAATGTCCGGAAGAGTCTCCAAAGGCGGTTCCTCCACTCCGGCGCCAACAAATCCCACCGCAACTTCGGATTCTGCTCTGAAACCTGACCTGCCTCCTGCCACCAGGGGCAGCAGAGACATCACAACCCATATAAGCACCTGCACAAACAAAGCAGAGGTTGATGGGTAATTGAATGTAGTTTTCTCTACATGTTATTGAATCGACAGATGTC
The DNA here is from genome assembly GCA_026939265.1 of Oreonectes daqikongensis. NCBI lineage: Eukaryota > Metazoa > Chordata > Actinopteri > Cypriniformes > Nemacheilidae > Oreonectes > Oreonectes daqikongensis. The sequence continues at coordinate 7,247,273 of JAOTQM010000040.1, read as the reverse complement.
CAAGCAAAGAATCTGTTCATTTATACACACCTGCCAGCTCTTCCTGTGGCGCGATGCATCTGTGACTAATGGTATGACAAACATTGCTCTGAACCGACCTCTTGGCCACCAACTCCCACCTGCATGGAAAGAACAAGAAATTACTTTATTATACACCGACCTACGAGAACATACCAAGGCAGGTTATGTAAACTCAAGTGAGCAACATGCGGGTGACACGTCCGCATGCATACAAATAATCAAAGGTGCACCCATTCATCACAGGCATAATGCCTTTAGAAACATGCTTATTGTTGTTACAGTGCAATCTCTGAGCGCGACCGGTGCTGACTTGCCTGTGGACAAAGCTACGATGTTAAAAAGAGCCGTTGTCCATCAAATAAACAGCCTTGAAGTGAACGCTGTCAAAAGCATTCTTGACTTGGTTAGATTAGCACGTGTAGAAGAGACTTGTTGCTCTTAGGGGGTCTTACAAGCCACAGATACAGAGAGGTTGATAAGAGCCCTGAGCAATGCAGATGTTTATTGACTCATTGCAGTGTGTGACTGTGTAACCTGTGCTGTGGGCTCTGATTTATATCAGGGTCAGGAACAGGCCACAGTGTCTCAGTTAACACCATTCAAACAGCAGGACTCAGTCAAACACGGCAACACAAAAATGATTAATGAGGACAGGCCAATTATTTGCAGGGGGAGCGGAATGGAAGGCAACGCAGCGGATCGTGCCGTGCTTATATTTTGGCATCGTTTTATTGCTTTCCAGTTGTGTGGAATTGACTGAGGCCAGATTCCTTTCTCGTTCTCCTCTATGACATGTGTTACAAGAACCGACCTGATGACAGTCAATCTGAATTCAGAAGAATAAAAGATGTGGGTTACAGTGGCTAAGGCTGTTTAACCGTTTCTTGTTTTATGGTAGAAAGACAGTCATAAGGGTTTGGAAAACATGAGGGTGAATAAATAAATCATTTTCTGGTTAAACTATCCGTTTAGGTCAAGATTTTTTAGATCAGTTGGTGGTGGTTGTTATTGCAAGAAAAAACCCTGAAGTGGAGGGTCTTGTATCACATTGAACGGGTTTATTCTGCGCTAACACGGCTACTTACCTCACAAGTAAGTTATTGAACATTAAATATCGATTTTTTTTTTTTAGCTTGAACGCAGACCTTCCACGAGAAAAATGTGTTTACTTTCGGTTTTAAGGAAAGACACGACATTCAAAGGCCAAAATTGTGTTAAATCATTTGTAAATATAATGTCATATATGTGACCCTGGATCTTAAGTAGCACAAGAACATTTGTAGTAATAGCCAAAAATACATTGTATGGGGCAAAATTATAGATTTTTCTTTTATGCCAAAAATCATTAGGATATTAAGTAAAGATCATGTTCCATAAAGATAATTTACACTAAATATATCAAAACTTTATTTTCAGCAAAATCGCAAACATAAATTGCTGGAAACACATCTACAAACTTCACTCACTGCTGTCTGCTCTTTGGGAATTACTCACTCAAGTTTGGTATCTATGTAAAGCTTAGAATTTCTAATCTATTCTCCACATCATCATTACAGCGGTAAGCAAAAAGAGAGTCTTAAAACAAACCCGTTTTGTCTTAGCAGCGGTCTGCTACAGCGCCTCTGATTAACAACTTTAAAGGTTTCATAGTTTTAAAGTGTTATATCTCGGCCAAATATGGTCATATCCTAACAAACTTATTTATCTGAAAGCTTATTTATTCAGCATTGAAAAAATTGAACCTGGTTTTGTTGTCCAAGGTCACATATGTTATTAAAGGACATGTTTATTTTTGTGTAATATTAAACTGTGCCATTCAAAATGATTCGCAACATCCGGGTTACCAGAGAGACCAGAGTGCCGTTAGTATAGTGCTTTTTGTTTATAAAATGTTATTTTAAATCAAAATATATACATATATTTAAAACTGTATAACCAACATATATGTTTCATATTCTTTTATAGAAAAAAGAAAGCATAAGTAACAGCCATGTTTTACTATTGCAGTACACAAAAACAAATCTGACAATGTTATTGCAAACCACTGCAGTAATATAAACCACTTATAAGCTATCAATGCTTTTCTCTACACTTGGCAACACTCTTCATGCCAGTAGCATGCCCTACATAGCATCTGTAGGCATCTTTCTGGTGTTTGGACCAGAACATTCTGTAATTTTAGTTAGTTATCTTAATGTGGACTGGACACAGCTCTTTATTTACTTGCTCTACTCTGCTCGTGCAGCAGGAGGCGTTCTTTCTTCTCAGTCACTACTGGATCATCTCTCCTTTTGATCTACTCCTAAATTCACCATTGGACTCATTGGGCTCTTCAACAATATGATAGATAAAGCTTAATAAATCTATTTTTATGGCCAAAAATAAAAATAGTATCTCATGTGCTCTTCAGGAGCATTAAAGATGTCTAATGGTATATCTAAAGATCTTCAGTCATCTTGGTTTATTGGCCTTTTAAAGCGAATTTAGAATTTATGTCCACTAAATCCCGCCAAATAAATATGAACCCAGTTTCAACAGCTTCAAGACATATTTATGGCGTCTCTGGAGGAAGGGTTCAGCTTAGAGAGACCACATATGATTAGAGATGAATGTAGACATTCTGTGAAGAGGGTTTACAGCATGGGGTCCTATTTAATCGCAACTTCGACCCTATATCTCCTGCATATGGTGCATTAAAATCAAACTGATGTTTATGTCAAAGGATTTATTATATTCTGATGATTTTAGAATTCTAATGGTATACATTTCTAAATACGTGGCACTTTATGTAAACCGCTGTAATTGCTTTGATCACCAGCGAAATAAAAGCACACGCCCCGAGCAGCATATGCGCGATTGTTTGTTTATAAATGGTTTGTGTGTGTGCGCGTATAAGTGTTATGGCTGCGACTTTGCAACAGAATCTACACATCTGCGCTCCTGACCACAACAATCATTCTTACAGTCTGGCCGGCTGCCCTCCTTCAATCTTCAGCTTCTATCCAGCTGAATGTATAAACCTATTGCAGGAAAACTAGGCTGACCGTAACAAACAAATCAATATCAGACACCTACAGAGAAACACGACCGGCTCCAAAGCTCAGGAATTTGGAAATCCATCCATTACAGGCTATAGAAGTGCAATCTGGCTAATAGGCTGGCCAGCACTTGGGCTCTGTGAGGCTCATTTCGTGCTGTCAGTTTCTAAATAAGCCCCTCGGCCTCTCGATCCATGACGGCCCCCCACCTCACTGCTTCCTGTAAACTGAGCTGGCACGCTGGGGGCACAGGCCAGAGGTTATGATAAGAGCACTACCTGCCTCTCAAACACACAGCAGGATATTGAGAATGTGATCGGTAATGAAAATGCTTCTTGATACATCTAAATCATACTTGAAAAAAAGGATATGTTTTGGGGGCATCACAGATACTTTTGCTTATACTTGGGGTTAGAGGTTTGTATTAAACTCTGGATCATAACATGATATTATTGTCATGTACGTTTCTGCTTATTTTCTTAAAAACCACATTACTACAGCGTTTCAATTACTGTCCAACAGACAATCATTTTTACAGTAAGCATCACTAATACACATTTTTCTTTGACCTTTTATATTAGATCATTTTTTTACATTTGATATTTCTATATATTTGCAATTTTAAATTTAATGTGAATATTTGCTTAATAGCACTATAAAAAGAAAATTATAAATAGCGCTAATAACATAATTGTCCAATTGGTTGGTACAGCCAATGTACTTATATTTTGTAAAACATGCTATAATCTATATATTTTATACACCTAATTCACTTTAACAAGCCAATAAATCAAGATGATACACCATTAGACATCTTTAATGATCCTAAGAAGCACATGAGATACTATTTTAATTGATTTTGTACTCCGCTTTTCTGTATTTATTGTTGTTGATAGAATACAATATTATGAAAAACACTATAGAATTTAATTTGAATTTAATTGAACATGCCCTTTACTGGTTGTATCAAAACAGGACTAATTTAATTTACGCTTTTAATTATAAAAAAGAAGCCAAAAAGCTAAAAACAAATGTAGAGATAAATAAAGAACCCACAGAAAATAAAGTTGTTTTGAGTAGGACCAGTAAGCAACCATCTAACACAAACCCTTTTTAACAACCTCATAGCAACTCATTAACAAACGTTTAGCAACAACATAGTAACGCACGCAAAAGCACATCGTCGTAGCTTGGCCGTCCTCTTTCTTTAAAATGTGTAAAAATCCTCCGAATCTTTTATTCTGTATGAAAGTAAACATCTTTAAGACTGCTCAATAAACTTGACAAACAACCTGTAAAAGTCTATCGTAAGGTCTCCTATGAATATCAGTTCCATGAATGTTATTAGCAACTCAAATTTCTTAATCAAATAACCTGGGCATCAGATTTGCTTCAAGGCAACTCATTTACCTAAATGCTACTGAGACACCAGAACCCTCTCGATTTGGTTTCAGATTTGGTTAGGGAAACCCACACGTTCCTGAAACGACATAAACTGTGGTCAAGAAAGTCAAGAGGAAGAGCATATGACTAAGCTTCACAACCACAACCAACAGAGCAGAGGAACTCTAGTTGTGGGAAGAAAGTGAAAGGCCAAACTGTCCGACGTGTACAAATCTTCACGAGGAGCAGTGCAGCTGGTTGTGTTTAAGTGCCCTGAGCAGTGTCTCTGTTGGCCAGTCTATGTCTCCTGGATCATGACTGTTAACATGCGAGCTGAAGGTGCCTGAGGGACGGGTCTATATGCGGCAGCACTCTTGAGGAACTGCAGAGCTATGAGCAGAGCGGTGTTGACGGTCTCCGTACTGGGACTCATTGATTAAAGGCATGCTTCAAAAGCAGAACAACCCACCCTCGGGCAAATACATGTCACTGTTAAAGAATAGGAAAGCATCACAGCGGCGTCATTGTGACTAAGGTGGACGCAAACTACTCGGCCATGACAGCCGATGCAAATGAGGGACCGGCTGTCGTTGATTTGCTTGTGGTGCGCGAAGGGAATTCTGCTGGATAAGCACTACAAAGGTAACATAGACTAAGTGTTCACTTTAATGTTGAGGTTAATCACGAATGTCTGGACACATGAAAGCTGACATGATAATGTTTTCTCCGAGGTACTAAATGCGTTCCCGGGGAATCAAACCCACGACCTTGGCGTTGCTTGCGCCTTGCTCTGCCAGTTGAACTACAGGAAACCGTGTCTCTCGAGAGACCCCTGTGTTATTTCATTGCCCATTCCTCCCAGGTTATACTCCTCCTTCCATCTCAGACAGAACCATTAGAGGTGTTTGATGTGCCAGGTCTACCTGTCATTAATGATGTGGTGCAGTGATGTTGGATAGGCCACGCTATATCAGCCAGCCAATAAAAGACACCTGGTGAAAGCGGAGATGCAAAGTACGCTACACAAGCCTGATCATTGCCAGACATGCTTTTATCTGGGGGTGTGAACTTCGGCCATGAGGTGCGTGTAATATATCTATCAGTGTTCCCGCTGGCTCTCTAAATTTCATCACCCTCGATCTCCAATACAAAATGGGCACATGCCAACCGCAAGAAGCATGCATGCTCTTCAAGTTCACAGTCTTTCCTTGAAGTAGTGCTTATAATGCTCTGTTGACAAGGGCATATGTTGTTTTTGCATGCATGGGATGCCGATGTCCCAGCTAGGATTCTTTGCTAGCTTAACTTGATCACATTGACCTAGCTGGTGCACCCTATATTTCAGATGAACATGAATATTCTGATTTACCTAGTAGACTAAGACCATAGTACTTTTAACTGGCTTAGATAAGCATGCCATTCTTTAGCACTGATTTTTTCCTTCCAGTGTGATATGTACCTTATTGAAACAGTTACAACAGCCTGCATTTTAGCTATTTGCAGACATTCAAGTCACTGGTTTTGAGACAGTTTAATGCTCTTATGCTCCAGAACCCGAGTTCAATCGCAGCGTGTCTGAGTGCGTGACATCCAAGCGTATAATTCAATAATCCTTTTCTGGCAAAAGGTAAATTCCCATTACTGTCAAGGTCCGGCCACTGGAGAGGCAAAGAGAGAGAGTACGCCGCCAAGAAAACCAGCATTACCTGCTTAAAACCCTTTACTCTTTTGTTGAAGTTTCCAAGAAAAAAAGGCGCTGATTATTGGATTGTGAACACATGTGGTTTTCAGACCGCCATTCATGTCATTCAGTGAACATGATGGCAAAAACAACTCATTAATTGCAAAGATCCATCATTCAAGTGTCAGCTGGTTTCATTTGCTCTCTTAGAGGAAATTTTTCGTCAAATTGCGCTTTCTTTTGATGTTTGTCGAAATGCAGATTCTTCTCATTCGGGTATGGCACGATCATAGTCATAAATAGCTGCGTGTCCTGGAAGTCCAGACTTGAGCAGCAAATGCACGCAACACAGCATATAACTGAGGCCCGATAGGTGTCTCAAAATAAATACTATTTAAAAAGAAAGAAAATATTATTATTGCTACATAAAGACATAAGACATTTTAATGATACAGTTGGTCAATATTAGTCATCAATGATGTTGCCCTCATCCAGGATCATTGCTTTTTTGACTTCATAATAGGTTAAATTCCTCAATTCATGGTACATCTGCAATGAAATCAGCAGTGTCTAAGTTAGAGGCTGTCATCCTTGACAAAAGAGGCACATTGGTTTGCAGACTTTATTTTTGCTACGCAAATGCAGTGGCCACTGTTTGCATTCCACACCACGCTGCATCACGAGCCTGTCGGACGGAGCACGAGAGCACATCCCCACCAGACCCTCGACTGAGGCACACGCAGGGACCACACAAACAGCTCGCTCAGGCACCTACAGGCATGCACACATGCTAACATACATACCTCACATCTCACATCACAAAACGTGAGATTAAGCCCATTATTTCTGATCTGATTGCTGTTATCATAGGTGCTTGCTTGGTTTACGTGTTTTGTTGTCTTAAATTGTTATTAAGGTATACACACTAGTTAGTTAATAGCAGAGATAAGATAACTAAGCGTAGCTTATGATCTATATAGGCGGTTTTACTGGCCGCACACGCCTGACCCGAAGATGATGATCGGTCTGGCCAATGGCGACTAATATAACTATTTAGTAGCCATTTAAATTGATTTAATTTATATGAATATTTTATTGTATATTGATTTAATTAAATAAACAATTTGTTTAATGGGTCGTGTAACTTTGTCGCATTGAAGTAACGGTTCTTCTACTGGTAACCCAAAATAATACTGACTAGATATACTTTTAACTTGCTAGCTAATGTAATTGTTATTTCTTTTACTTGTTATCAGAAATAACCTGCAGGGACTTTCTTTGCGGACGTGTATCGGAAGTTTAGTTTGAGCAGCATGTGCAGTAACGTTTGTTTATGTCATTGTTTTGAAACCATCTATAAAATCAAAAAGAAAATCATGCTTACAGAACAACAGTGTTAAATAATGCCTGTCCTTATTCACACATTACATTCACATGTTACTGTCAGTGTCACGTATTATTAATTTGGCAAATTTCACAGTCTGATTTTATGAGATTAGTAAAATAAATCCTACATTTCAGTCGTACTGTTATTATATACTTAATAGCCCAGATTAATTCTGGATAAACTCTGCATTGAGCAATTTAGACTCAGTAGCTCATGTCTTTTCCTCTCTGAAACCCATCCTGGACAAACAGCTTTACCTTCTCTCCTCTTCATTAAAGTGTCATTTCCTTTTGCTTTGATAACCAAATACAGACAGATTAAAAACAATGTAAAAGGGAATGACTGAGTGGGAACACTCAGATGAACAAATCCTTAAATGGGAATAAATTAGGAAAGAAGGTCTAATGGTGAAGATAGTATTTCAGCCCTGAAAGGTTTGGCCTGAGCATTCACAGCGACCTCTAAAGAAAGCGAGCGAAAGATAGAGATGCACTCGGCAACCAAATACTCTATAAAAGGAAACCGAAAAGTTACCCTCGACACAACATGGGTGGCTGGAACGAAAGAAGCTTCATCATTGAAATCATTTATATAAAACCAGATAGCTTGCTCGATCATCGTATCTACCCACTGCTAAGGAAGACCCGGGCCAAGGCTTTAACATATTTGTGAAGCCCACTTTCACATATTCCCAGTTTCTAAATGAATCTTCGGGGAATCTTCCAGCACTCGGGCACACAGGCCAGCCCATCCTCACAGGCCTTATACTGTAGCTCACGTCTCATTTGTTCAAATTAAGCTAAGGGAGGGGGGAAAACCAACCATTAGTGTGTCTGGATGAACTAACGACATTCAAAGCGTTTCCATGTCGCCCGGTTCAGCCTTAGACAGGCTTCAAGTAATGACCTGGCCCGGTCTTTCAAAGGCACCGACGCCACCATGATTAATGTATCTGACCTGGCAATTTCAGAAGAATACAGCTTATTGTATTAAACACTGCTTGCAGCCACAAACATGAGTGTACAATAAGAGTACTTAACATTCTTTGCTATCAAAAGTTTAGTTCGAGATGTTCAGATAAAGTGAAAAAGGTAATATCCTTCATCAGTGTCCTAAAACCTCTTGCGATGTAGAAACGCTCTTGGATTTCATCTGGCAAATCAACGAACACCAACTATTAAGTGAAAGCCAAGCACAGCTATTGGTAAAATCTTAATTCTGTTTGTAGTATTAGCAACAGAAAGAGAATTGACATTTCGGCAATCACAAGATCTGCATTTTTGTTGCCACAATCAAGCCGAAACAACAATCTGTCAAGGGACATACCTAAAGAATAAATCTCCACAAATGATATTTGTAACCACAAGGGGGAGAGTCAAATACATTTTGAAAGAGGGAAAATGTATAGACATTCCAGAATGTTGGGTATTGGCTATCATTACAGTTTTTACAAGAGTGAAAGTCGGTTTAGTGAGTCAATTGGTTGTGTGCTTAACACACACAAAGACAATTAATCATCACATTAATGACAGTCCAGTGCACTGCGGTACAGTTTAAGACCATCATCATGGATTTTCACACAGAGACCCATTCAGATGGAGCACTGACCCTAGGAGAGAATTTGAGTTGAGGTCAGCTTAGGTCCAAGGGAAGTGGACCCTGTGGCCAAGTTACAGGACCCTGTGAGATATCTTAACTTTCTCCTGTAATGTATTTTTCACACACAAACCAACTACTTTCTCGGCTAAGAGATTATTATATAATCATTATATCAAGAAGTAGACTTCCATGTCAACTTATTTAAAGGGATAGTTCACTCAAAAAGGAAATTTCTTTCATTATTTATCCACCCTCTTGTCACTCCAAACCTGTATGACTTTCTTTCTTCAGCAGAACACAAAAGATGATATTTTGAATGTTGGTAACAATACTGGCCCCTGTTGACTTTTATTGTATAGACACAAAACACTGATATTTCTCAAAATATCGTCTTATGTGTTCCACTGAATAAAGAGTCATGAACAGGTTTTGATCGAAATGAGACGATTAAATGATAACACACTTTGTATTTCTGGGTGAACTATCCCTGCTGGCACAAGAGTTTGAAAAAAACTCACTCATCAAAATTGAAAACCTAAAGTTGCATATTCATGTAATGCAAAAACACATGGACATGAAATTGAAATGTTGATAGCTGATCCAACAACAAAAAAGCAAACATCCATAATTCATGTTTATGAAAATCAGGACACAAAGAAATAAAACCGAAACATCTCTGTGGAAGTAATTTGAAAAAAACTAAATGAATTACGCCGCCTTCACACAACAAATGTACCAGCATAAAGGCAAGCTATTTTTTTTTAATCGAGATGAACTAAATAGCTTTCTCATTCCAAAACTGAATGAAATAATCCGGCGCTTCTTTTTCAGTCATTTCATCTCTTTGTACTGTCACAGGCCCATACATCCCTATTTATTTGCAAGAACACGTTCAGCAGGCTTTGTCAGGACCATTTTACTATGCTAATGTTCTGTGAGAGAATAGAATGACAAGCAGGTCTCCACAGACCACACCTGATGGCACCCGCCTCGTAAAAGTTTCAATTACACACAAACCTTCTAAAGTTTATTGCCCGAGGGAAGACATATTATAGAAGTCTGAATAACAACCAAATCTGCTGACATTCTAGCACTCTTTACGTTCAAACGCTGCCTATAATGTCACAACGCGTTTATGACATGAAGTTAAAGTTGCGCGCGTTACCGTGAGTTCCCAGATCTGCTGGTTGAGCGCGAGCGTCCCAGATCCGCACACCCTCGCGCTTGTGGTAGGCAGCTGAGCTTGTCTTGACGGATAAAATCCACAAGGGCTTTTTTCCTTAAAGGTTCATATTAATTCTCTGGCAATGGACTTTCTCACGGGTATGTCCTCTTCTGAAAGCGAGAGAACAAACTCTTCAAAGGCGAGAAGGACGCAGAAGCGCCTCCCTCTGTGGCCAAGCCTCTCTCTCTTCTTGTGTGCATCTCGTTAGATTATTCTGAGAGGAATAAAAATCAGGCTGTGACCACGACCCGTTTAGCTATAGAGTTAGTAATACAAATAATAATAATTATCAAAATAATACAGTAAAAATACAATCGATAACAATCACAATAATAATACGAGCGTTCTGTATTCGTTAGTGCTTTAGGGCTACATTTAAAAAACGTTCAGGTATTGATTTCGTTAAGTTACACATGTTAATATGATTAATAACGAATTTCCATGTAGGCTATGGTGTTAAAACGTAGGCTAGTGAAAAATACCAAATTCAGTAGTCTAACTTTCTAATTGCCGGAAAAATGGTTAGACTTTTCTTCAAATAAATAATAGCCTATGTTTAAATTGCCTTGTAAAATTGGATTCAAACAATGCTGACTTACCGTGTAAGCAAAACTGGGTAAATTAACCGACTGTTTCTCGTCCCTAAAATAACAGTAAAAACACTTCAAAGGCGGATGTGAATTCGCCTGAAAAATTGGATTTTAATCACAATTTGCTACATATCGGGTGCTGTGATTCATGCTTTCGTGGACTACAGGGTCTCTGAAGGAGAAACTCGGAGTGAATGTGAGATGCGAGTGAATTTTCCTCCTGGAAAGATTTGCTTTCATTAACTGCGCTATACGTCTGTGATCAGGGTGGCATAATTTATTAAAAAACATTTTTATTTTTTTGAACCCTATTTGTATAAATCTTTATGCAATGTAATACTCTACGCTTCCGTAAAACAATCGACTTATCAAAGAATAATAGCCTATCCCTATTTAAAGTGTTTCCTCGCAATGCACGAGACTATAACCAAAATAACTTATAAATCGACTTTGTACAAATATATTTACTTAATCGGCTGTTTTCCCCACCACATTTAATGATACTCAAAATACGTAAATGGATTAACATATTTAAAAAAGCTATATAAATTGCCACAGATTTACAGTTTATAGCCTACATCATAAATTTAGCTCACGCATAAACCTAAATGCTTCATTTGATCACTATTCTTAACCACATTTTGTATCCTATACATTTTATTCTTAATATTATTCCTCTTTAATCATTTAACAATGTATATTTCAGGTAAAATCGTCGTGCATTGCTTGTACATATAAGCAATCATACTTCTAATCAAACCTATACGTTCAACTTAATTGCGCAACAAAGTACAGCGAGCGCTGTTGTTGACGGTAGCCTGTGTCTGTGTGTAAATAAATGGATTTTCCCCAATGGCCAAGTATCCCACGAGGGCAGCTCTCAGTGAAGAAATAGCCTATTCTAGTACAAAAATGAACTCCTGGCCCTTGTTCTTCGAAACCTCTTTGTCTGCCCTCTCCTCATCAGCGGAGTTCCCTCCACCCACAGACATGCGCTGACTTTGGCACTCCTTCCACTACAAACACCGACATCAAGCACAAAGACTGATCAAACAGGGCCTCGCTCACTTTAGGCTTTCACTACACATTCTGGGAGGATCTCATGAGCTCTATTTATAGCCCAAACCAACAATACACGCAATTGAGTGAGGGATGGGGAAATGTATCAAATCTCACCATGCTCCTACTGAGGATCCATGATGAGAATGCAAATATTCAAAGAGACTGATTGGGAAATCTGTCATTGTAACCTTTTCCCTCAGGTAACCCCACTTAAGCCACAAAGCAATTCGATTTAAACAGATAACATTGCCGAGTACGAAGTCGTCACAACTTTCGAGCTTCTTTTCAGGAGCACCAAAGCATGTCCCACGCAGGGTTTCACCAGCTGCACTCGAAGGTATTTTCCCATCTAGAATGCTTTGCCCCGCACACTGCACGGCATCGTGTAACATGTGGCATTTACATTTAACGTATAAAATATATTTAATTCATTTTATTAGGCTGTTTAAAAGCTAGGGGCATACAAACAAGTTCAGAATTCATTAGTAAAATAGCATAGCTAAAAATACACACGAAGAGTCTCGAGCGCACACCTTCTCTGACATATGTGGCTGTCTGCTTATGATGAATGCACTTTTGCACTATTGTTTAGGGTTGAAGAACACGTCCTGTGTGTACTTACAGCTAAGCCCACGAACACATGAACAACAGATAAAGGCACCCAACAAACTGCTCATACCACATCAAGGGTGATCGAACTATGACAAATACTCCAGACACTTACAGTCATGCAGCTCCTCCCAGTAATGTCAATGCTCTCTACAAGTAACCAGTGCAGTATGTTTACCCTCAAAGCACCGTCATAACAACCTATGGTAAAGTTTATCAACAGAACTCAATCTGAAATCTTATTGACACTATATCTGAATATGTATAGATTACTGATCGATTTTGTGTTGACTGTGCATCGCAATGCAAAATAATAGTTAAAAACAAAACATAATATAGTCATATAGTCATAGTTAACCAACATGTAGATTTCAGAAGTTCCCATATACAGAAACTTTGGCTGTTACAAAACGCATCTATGCAGTTGCTGTCATGTGTTGCCCATTTCCTGGTCTTCCTTGTTTCTGTATATTTGTGTTAAACCCTCAAAGCACTGACAGAACATGCTGTACCCAATTTAAGGCTGTAAAAGTCACAAAGAGAGTGAGAGTCAAATACTGAGGAGTTGTTTGCAGCCACATCTAACAGAAGGCGCTCGCTCAAAAGCAAAACAAATGAAGCCACGACCATATGCCAACGATAGTGGCGCACACATGGAACTTTCTTCCTAAAACATTTTCTAACCAGAAAACTCTTCTCAACCATTTTATAAACCACACATGAACATTTACATTAGTTTATAAAAACAAGATCATTTTTCCAACACAACTTCGGCATTAAAAGTGGGAGAAGCTAATCGACTATCATATGCATGTCTGGTTATTTTTAACTTACGCCAGCAGTTATGCCAACACTGTTGCAATATTAACCTCCAGGGTGATGTTATCACAAAAGCCAAAAGTTATTTAGCTAATTCTCACAACCATGGCACAAGAAAACATGATTCCAGATGTGAAGGTTAGATTAAAGTCTTTCACAGGTGCCTTGGTTTATCTGTGTATCGTCATTAACTTGTTAACACCCGCTTAATGGATACAGGCAAACTCGTAACATTTTGCTTTTTAGTTAACTCCCAAAACAGACAGACTGTGGAATTGAACACTATGAGATTTAAAGGAAAAGTCCAGTCAAAGCTTTTTTCTTCCAATGAAATATGAAAGAAGAAATTTTGAAGAATTTATTGGTTGTTGACTTCTCATGCAATTCTAATAAATATGGCAAAAACTTTTAAACTACTCCACACCACCATAAATTCATTTTGACTTGCATATACCACACACAAATTTGCAAGTCATCTAATTCATGTAGGCAATTTCATCGGACGCACGTGCCGGCCGAAGTTAACTTCCGTTTTGTGTTTGTTGATCGGTCTGGCTAGTGGCTAATAATAGAATTATATTTTATGAATATTAATTCATTTTATTGTATAATAATTGTATTAAATAGACAATTTGTTGAATGTAATTGTATGTTAATTTTATTAAATAAACAATTTGTTGAATGGGTTGTGTACCTTTGTTGCATTTAAGTTTAGCCAAGTAACGATTCTTCTACTGGTAACCTAAAATAATACTGACTAGACATACTTAAGTAAATGACATTAGCTAGCAAGTTATGTTATTTCTTTTGCTTGTTATCAGAAATAATCTGCAGGGATTCTATTCTTTGCGGACGTGTAAGTTAAGTTTGGGCCACAGCAGCAGCTTGCATGCACAGTAACATTTGTTAATGTTGTTGCTTTAAAACCGTCTATATAGCACTGTACTTTTTAAGCTGACAAGCACTTTTAATACTTTTTATTGATTAGATATTGTTAAACCCAGTGACAAACATAAAGGGTGACTAATAACAATGATTTATGACAAAAAATTTAAATCATGAAATATGGAGATACAAGGTTTCAGGAGGACAGCAACAATAATATAAAATAGCATGAGAGAGAGAGGTTTTTTAACATCATTTTTTTTACACCATAGAAATCAATTGTGATTTATTACCCATATAAAGTTCAGTCAAGATCTAAATTCATGAATATTTGTATAACAAGCTATGAATTCAGGAGATATTATAGCACATAACCTCACATTTTCAAGCCTCCCCCTATACCTTCCCAATTGTATGGCATGTAAAACAAATGACCAGCACATTCTTCTGAATTTCTACATTTTTCTTTCGCAGATGAAATGGTCTCACAGGCATGCAGTGACACGAGGGTGAGTAAACGAAGACTTGAGTTTCCATTTTCCTTGTACAATTTTTAATAAAAAGGCAATAAGTCATATGAGAGCATGCACTGCTTCAAAGCACATGCAAGGTTTGGAGCACAGCATGATAATTAAGAAATGTGGTGCTGTTTAGAAAGAGGTCACCAGAACTTCAAGCAATGTTCCTTAGACTCTGAACATGTTCAAGCTGAGCGGTTCCAGGCTGACAGGCAATGTGCACTATTCTCATGTGCCATGTTAAAGAAACGGACCCTTCACTCAATGTAATCTCAGAACAGTGGGACGATTTGTTCTTGGCATGATTTAAAGATGACAGTTATGGGCCGTTTCTCTCACCTCTTCAAGTTTATGAGGATTATGGGTAGAATTTCTTATCAAGGAGAAATCAACACAAATACACTGTAAAATGATGGGAGTTTTTTTATAGTGTGGCTATTAGTGAGGTATTGAACTTCATAACTCCTGGGACGATGTGTGCGAGCACGTATTGTATTCAGCGCTTTGTGGTTGTAAAGGGACTGTTAAGACATCTCAAGAAGAACTGCCAGGATACAAGAAACGTGGAAGGTTATATTACGGGACTATATTTATAGCAGGACATAGACTAGCGAAGTCACTTTAAAGGGCCTGAGTGTCACCCTATCAGAATACAGTTATAACATCCAGCAGCTGTACTGCTGTGCTCTTCCTGTCTCAAGTCCATCCCGGTGTGTGTCCCACTGTTAGATGGGGCTCAAATGAAACAAGATCCTTGTCAAAATTTAACTTGAGCGTTAAAAGAAATAAGAGTGAAGGAGAGGATGAAATAAAGCAATATTTTCTTTCTTTTCACTTTCACACACTCTCTGCGGGTTGGGCGAGGAAAACTGCTTGCATTTCCTCTGGCTGCTACTTATTTTCAGAAAGTCCCATTGAATCGCAGTCGTAACAAACTGAATTTGGTAAGAAAAATGAACTTAAAGAGTAATACACATCGAGGTCAAAGTAGAGCTTTCTACAAATCATACTTTGAAATTCTTGAGCTCGAGTGTCACTTACCTCTCCAGCAGCTTCACATTTTTGTTTCCAATACGAAGCTTGAAAAAACAAGCGTTGAGGTTTGACAACATTACACGTGTCCTGGTTGACTGGTGATCTGGCTGTGGTTTTGACAGCAGGTCACAGAGTGCAGCTGCTTTAGGATTCTATGTTAAATCCTGGACATCAGCTTCTCCCCTGAAATATCCCAATTCATCATCATAAGATGACTACTAACCACCAAAGACATGTCTGCATAATATAATAATTATTTCCTGCTGCTTATGGCTTCAGAACACTGTAGTACTGAGATTTATCAAAACCAGGCCAATTCTCAGGAAATGCTCCTTTAAATCTACAGTAATAAAGTCACATGTATTGTGATTAACTACATTATTAAACTCTGTTAAATAACCACACATTCATATAAAATTGCTTTATTTCCCTTTCATGCATAGAGGTCTCTACAGTGAATAGCTATCAAAAAGCTATTTCTTGCATTTGCTTGAGTTATGGATTGAAACATGGAAACATAATTTATGCATGACAAGGTTAATATTAGATTAAATTGTATTTAACTTGTATTATAGGAATATCAATATTCGATTCAATTAAATGCTAAAATACATAATTACTTAAAACGGACTCGTTCACCTGAAAATAACACTTCGGTCATCACTTTCTCTCATGTCATTCAAAATCTGTATGACTCCTTCTTTTGTGGAACACAAAATAAGATATTTTAATACAAATCTCAGCGGTTAATGGGGTCCCAAATTCCTATTCTTCGAAATATCTTCTTTTGTGCTATATAGATTTGGAATGACATGAGGGTGAGTAAATGATGAACGAATTTAAGACCACACACCTTTAATAGGTGGTTTAAGTGTTCTCAAACACAGCAGAAAAGATCAAGATTAGACACGGGCTTAAAATTTAATTTAGGGCAAAACTGCCCAGAACATTTATTTTATTACAACTTGAAGATATATTTATATTATATATTTATAAAAAGCAACATTAATACTTTCCTATTTCCATCTACTTCCAATGATCATCAAAATAATGCCGATTGGTGGTATACTGCACAGTATAAATTGGCATGGACAAATGCATCTTTCATGGATATATTTATCTTGGATTTCCATCAGTAATGATTATAACTGCTTCCTGTTTTGAGAGTATCTGCTGAACATCTCTGTATAACATATGTTGAACCTAAGAACACAAATAAAACATGGCGACATGACTAGTGCAATGGCGTGTTTCCAGTACCCTGCCTACGACTAAGTCAGGGCAGTGTTGCAGCTTTATCATTGAAAGCTCATAGTGTACGAAACTATAAAGCACTGAAACAAGTACTCTTTAAAATGACTTGTACCTCCCAAAAATGTACAGAAAAAACTTGATAAAAAAAAGAAACCGAGGTAAACATATTTCTCCTTGGTCTATCCAGTCTACTGCCTTTGAAGGTACAAAGGCAGGATACAGCATGGCAGTGTACCACAACGTCAGGTGATTATGACGGCCGCCTGAGAAGGTACTCGGCATCCCATCTATTCTAACGGTCTATATTCATAACGCATAACGCAAGAGACTGTCAGAAGGGTGAACTCTTTGAAAAAATAAATGCCTTCAACTTTGTACCAAAATAAATAACTTTGAGATGTAGCCCCTTTCCTAAACAAAAGAAGCTGTAACATAACCTCACATTCAGGAGATAAAGAGCCTCCTGTGCTCAGGAGAAGAGCTGAATTAAACAACTGCCTCTGCCCCTCCATACACAGGGGGCAGGATATGCACTGGACGGAAAAACATGTGAAGGCAGAACCCCGGGGGCCATAGCATTTCATTAAAATGCACTGTAAAATCTTTGATATTTACATTGTTAATACATTCAGGCAGGAGAAGAGCGCCGTCTCCTCCTATAGAGGTACATTTGGCACAATCAGTAAATGTTACGACTTGTTCTTCAAGGACTTGATTTTGTTGTCACCTCGAAATCGTTGATATCCTCCATTCGTGAGAGGGTCAGACCAGAACAAGGATTGTCTCCTGAAACATTCAAGAACCTCTCGATGTCCCGCTCAGAGAAAGCCTGTCGGTTAAAGGCACGTGTGCATCTTAACTGAGGCATCGCTCCAACGCTCTAAAATTATGCCTCTTAGTGTTCTCTGGTCCTCATCTTGGGTTTCCCAGAACTCTTTATTATCTAGTTCTCTGGGAAAGGCACCCACCTTGGGAGCTTCAAATCCCATTTGTCAAGTCTGTGATGACGTTGGCCTTAACCAGCTTGCGAAGAAACTCCTTTTCTTTTGAGATGTTGTGCGTCCATGACTGTGGGGAAGACAAACGGAAGTTAAAACTTTCAACATGAAATCACAGAGAAACACAGTAATACACTAGATGTAAAACTTACAAAGGAATTTTTAGAGTAGGAAAAACTGAACGGAAAACACGTCACCCTTAATACATCGTAAGCAAGCTACTTTAATTCTCACAAATACCGCACATCAAACCTATTACGATCTTTTATTATAACAATAACAGCAAGCACAGAGTCACACGGGAGCAACTGGAGTGTGGTCTGAGATTAGAGAACCATAACTCCACTTATTTCCGTGAAAACCATCTTTTCCAGTCTTTTTTTAATATACTATATTGAAGAAATAGAGGAACAGAGGAACCCCCGGGCCTGATAATTCTGGATGAAACCAGAGCTTTGGGTTCCTGTGAGAGGATCAGAGTCCGAATGGGTGGACTCCACATCTGCCCCTGACAGAATGTTTTGGGACAGCCAAGGCTCTCGTCAGAGTCTCTGGGCTGTCTGCTTCAGCCTGTTCAACTTGTGTAAAGGGTCACATTCATAAAAAGGCCAGCAGATCCAGGAATACGATTTCAGTCCCCACAAGAAAGAAAAGGCGCAGGCCAAAATGAATGCTGGGTTAAGAGCGTCTTTACGCCTAACTGCCTTAGGGACAAAAGATGTGAAACAATCTCTTCCTTATGTGACTGTAGTACAGAAACTCTTAGACTGGATGGGTCAAATGAATATTTATTAATTAAAAATAATGCAAAATTTACTATTGATATTCTCAGAAGTAGTGCTTTGGTTAGTGGTTAAGGTTTTATTGAGCATCCCAAAATATTTTTCATTATTTGCTTCATTTTTGTTTAATATGCTAGTGCCATGCTCTAACCACTGAGCTACAGGAAAGCTTTTTAAATGATTAAATACTTGGTTGTCAAGCACTTTTAATACTTTTTATTGGTCGGTGACAAACATAAAGGGTGACTAATAAAAAAGTCAGTTTAGGAAAGTCCTGCCACTCGCCGGCCATCTTTGCAACGCACCGCCTGAGCTCCTATTGGTCCGCCGGGCAGTTGCTACGTAATTCAAACAAGAAGTGAATGGGAATATTGATATTTCTACAATTGTCGGCTAAAATCCCAATTAAAAAACATATTTAAAAACAACATTTAAAAATGACGTAAACCGTACCATAATGTTTGTGTCCTATGATAGAATTGTGCTTAAAAACATTTCATATTGATTTAGATACTACGCATGCGCAAAGCTTCACTAGGGCGGCCATTTCGGCCGTTGCAGTGCTTTCCATTCATTGTAACGGCAGTGGCACATCTTGTTATATTAATGTCTTTGCTAATAATATTGATTATGGCAAAAATAAAAATCACGAAATATGGAGATTCAAGGTTTCCGCTATGCTTCCTTAAGACCGACAGCGATTCTCACTATTATTCTGACTAGTTGTTTAGGCTTCCCATTTAATACACATCCTAAAAAATAGTTTCACTTGTGTTGACTTTCAAAACGATCTCTAAACAGCCTGCATAGCACTTTTATAACAAGCACATTGTGAAAATTTTTAATGCCAAACTGTCATTTTCCTCAACAAGCTGGAAGAAAAAGCTATTACCCTAATCCAGGAATTTACTGCTAGAAGCCTCTGAGTTAATGTACTCATGGAATTGCTGTTGGATTCATCCCTCACATCACAATTAGGTGAAACGCTGTGTACTTCTGTCAAAACCTTCAAAGATAAATAGCCTCTTCCATTCTAGTACAGCATGTGCAAACCACCTGCACTACAAGCCCAACAGTTTAAATCCCGTTTACGGGCAGCTTTACACAGCGCACACGTTAAAAACGGACAGAACACAGATAGTAGGAAGTGACTGTTCTGCATGAACGCTATCTCACTGTGGTTTGACAGGGACATGTGCCAGAGCAGTCAGGAGCTAACTGTGCATTAACTGCTTGTTTTTATGAGTGTGCTTTTACGGCCATGGTAAATGTGGTGAGAAAGGTATTCAGAAAACATAACAACCAAGTTATTTTCATGATGTCTCATCTGAACCAAAAAAACATGCCATTAATGATCATAATTGTACTTTTCCATAAGCTCCTTTCTTACACTATTGTTTAACCTGGGTCTGTTTATCTGCTGAGTTTACAGTCTAGAAGACTCTTACCTCTTTAATAGCAGACATTTTGACTGTTTCGTAGTAGTGCAAGGGTGCATGAGGGGTGTTCATGTCATAGCCAAATCCAGCAACGGCGACCTCATCACAATTATGCAGGGCCATTGTTATAGCAACGGTGCCCAATGTTGGAATGTTCTGTGGAGGAAAAGTGCAAGTTCAGCATCATTAAACTTCTCATTGAGCAAAGTGGTGCTTGCATGTGCAAAAGTTGCCGCCACAATGCCAGGGTGTTACTTTGGAGCTGCTAAGGTTTTTCGTGTACTGTGTAGGGTCAAAAAAATTGAAATAAATTTCCTAGATATTACTCACGCCCCTCCTGTAATTCAAGTCTGCATGATTTTTTCAGTTTTTTGCTACTGCACAAAGAAAACAGCACAGGTTCTCTCCAACAAGCTGCATGATTTGAGTTATAAATAATCCCTGTAGTAACAGCGTGCGTGATGAGTTTAACACCTCGTAGAGCTCTAAACAAACTCCTAACCATATATACATGTAAATCATGTGTTACGACTGATATGAGACAGGGAAATATAATAATTTGCATGTTTAATAGCGCATGAATCCCAAGTGCCATAATAAGCATCTCTCATAAATATCACCCATCAAACAATGGCACATGTAACACCAAAATAAATATAAAAAAGTAAGGCTTGCTGTGCTACATGCAAATATATTTATAACATTGTCTATGTATCATTTAATTATTATCTTGTCATTTCAAATCTGTATGACTTTGATTCTTCTGCAGAACAAAAAAGAAGATATTTTGACGAATGTTGGTAACTGAACAACGGCGGTAGACATTGACTTGCATTGGTTTTGTGTCCTTACAATAAAAGTAGATGGGTATCGCGCTGTTTGGTTACCAGCGTTCGTCAAGTTATCTTCTTTTCCATTCTGCAGAAGAATGAAAGTCATACAGGTTTAAAATGACAAGAGGGCGAGTAAATGATGACAGAATTTTCATTTTTGGGTGAACTATCCCTTTAAGTCCAAATATTCCTCAAGGTCTGTAAATTGCTCTTAAGTCTGCATGTGGCTAAATGAGCCCTGGCTAAGTTCAATCCCCGCAATTGTTAACTCACCCTGAGCTGCCTGTGATTAACAATTTGCTTAAACAGACCCCCAACCTCTGACTCACCAATTTTGAAAGGCAGACCTTCACTTCCTCCTCTCCCTGAGGGAGTCAACTATTCTAAATCATTAGCTCGCAGTGGCCCGGGGAATGGATCACTCTCTCTCTCTCTCTCTCTCTCTCTCTCTCTCTCTCTCTCTCACACACACACACACACACACACACACACACACACACACACACACACACACACACACACACACACACACACACACACACACACACACACACACACACACACACACACACACACACACACACACACACACACACACACACACACACACACACGAAGATTGGCCCAGTGTACTCAGCACAAGGCAGGTGGGTGTCTGGAGCACTCAAAGGGGAAGGATGTGTCAAACCATATCCCACCTTGATCAGTACCGTATGGGACAGCTTCCCTCCCGCGCTGCCCCCTACCTACACTAACCTTAGGGGCCTGGGCTCTGCTCCACGTGCACAGCACATGTTGCACAATTCAAAGGTGGTCTGAGCTTTCAGTAGGTGGTCAACGTGAACACAGACCCCATCTACATTTATGTCATAAATAGCTATATCAATTAAAAACTGGTGTTCGAAAGAGGTCATCCTTAAAGGGATAGTTCACCCCAAAAATCATCATTTACTCACACTCATTTTAAACCTGTATGACTTTCTTTCCTCTGCAGAACACAACATATTGTTTTTTGAAGAATGTTGGTAGCTGAACAATGACAACACCCATTCACATCTTTTGTATGAGCACAAAACCAATGCAAATATCCTACAAAATATATATATTTTTGGGTGAACATATACGACCACAGTATTCTAACGTATTCTTTCTAACTTTTTTAAAAAACAAATTGTGCCCACCATGGCTGTTCTCCCCCTACCAAGTGCACTGCAAAGGCATCATTTACAGCATTAGATCATACTGAATGACTGGCAAGTTCCTTTTCAAAGTCCAATTTCCTGTGATGTAAGAGAAAGGTGGTGTGTCATGTTTATGAGTTCTTGGTAGGTGAAAACATTTAGTCAGAGCCTGTTTGAGGTCTGAGGCATGTCACACACACTTCTTTTATGACAGTCCTGTCGGCCTGCGATTACTAAATCTCCCCACGGGCTACGACACACCCTAGGTAGGTCTGAATAAGATGCGTGTTTGCTAATGGGGCGGGGGTCTTTGAAGCATGATGAAAGAGCGCATAACAAATTTTACTGATGCTTGACCAGAACATTCATGATGCATTTCACTGCTGGAATTTTGGAAATGTCATCTTGCATGCTTAAAAGCCTTTGTGATTCGTACTGACAGTTTTGTGTAACTGACTAAACCTTAAACAGGGAAGATTGCTTGCTTTACATGAAAATTGCTTAAAAGTAGCTAATTTAGGATGATAAATAAAAAAATGCAGGTCAAAGGGCATTTTTGAAAATACATGTCAATTTCATAACAAATGCAAACTCAGTACATCCCCAGCTGCTTCATGTTTCTACAGTCAAAGGCAGCTGGATGAAAGCAGCAAATACAGGAACAATGTCTTTTTTGTGAATTCTATAAGGCCTTAAGACACTTTTTGTTCTGAAGTTGTAATACCTTTGACATGGCATCTGAACGTGGCTGTCATGGCAATAAACATGTTTATTTGCATGTGCCAGGTTGGTGAGAAACCACTATTCATATTGTCTAACAATTTTCATCTCGATTCATATTGTCTATTTCTAAGTTAATATTGATATATCAGAATTGCAATCATTTAAACTAATCTGCATGTAACCACATTATTCGATTAAACTGTGGCCATTTTGAAGGTCTAAAAACACAGCTGTCAAGGTTTGGCCAAAACAAATGGCATAAGCTTTCCCCACCCATTGGATTAGTCATGCTGCCTCTGACCTATGGTGATCTTTATGGTAATTATAGGCTAATTGAGGAAACACGTGCCTAAGGCTTCCTGTGACCCCAATTACCATAAAATTGACTGAAGCCATTTTGGTTCAAGAAATCCGAGCAGTCCAACAATTCCCTTCACAGAGCTACTGGTTATAGTAAGGATTTAATTCTTCTGCAGTCAATGTGTGCTATATAAGCAGCAGGTCATGCCACCTGAAAAAGATGCCAAAATGATACTTACCCCTTTACCCATGAGACCATTGTTCAGTGGAAGGCCAATAAATTGGAAGGCAGCCTCTTGTATGAAGTAAGGGTTGAGGATCCGTATCTCCGAGGGGTCCCGGGGCACATACTGTGCTACAGACTTCCAAAAGCCCTCAGTTCCTTGCTAAAGATGAAGAAAAAAGAAAGAGTCATTACACCAGCGGACACTACTGAGAACATTAAAGTCATTTAAAGTGACCTGGCATGAAAACAGCATCAAATATTTTGATATCATGTTACAGCAGATCAAGGGTACAAATCCCACACGTGAAGAAATGATGTTTTCCATAATCATGAGCTCAGGCACAAAACCTAGAAGGTGCCATAACTGCATACTGATAGCGGTGAGGAAAATAACCAGGGGTGCAAGTGTAGACGGCTTTCATTAAAAGTGAAGTAAGACGTCCAAGTTGGACAAGCCCACAGGAAGTGGACAAATGAAATCCTGACCTCTACGAGTGTTCGGGGAGCCGAAGCCCCCCAGCTTCTCCCATACCAATTACTCAGGAGACACGCAGAGCGCCACAGCTCAGCAATTATTCAATCTGCAACCTGGCATTGAGATCACCAGGTATTAGCGTTCCGACTAGACGAGCTCTGCAAAGCTGCTGCAGCTCCGCTGGCAAGCAGCCAGCCAGGTCATCGCACTTAATGGGAGTCACCTGTTCAAATAAGCAGGCTTTGCCTTTGATATAGCCCAACAATAGAAGCAGCCATTGAAGCTGGTCGAATAGCTTTGAACCAGCTTCGGAGGGCCCCGCGCGCACAACAAGCCGTGGCAAGAAAACATCATCTCTCCTGTCAACGGTATGTTTTCACTTAACAGAAACAGAAAGTCTGGGGAATGCTGCAACCACAAGCAGGTGTAAACAGGAGAAAATTCTACAACAACATATCAGAATTTCAGCGCGCCCCACAACGATATGCATTTAGCAAACCGCTGAAACACTATAGACACTTTTGTGTTTTCTACAGTATTCACCACTCACCCCTTGCCAAGCCGAAGCCTTCCAGAACGCAACACATGATTCACAAGCTCTATTTAAGAGAACAAGTAAACACTCTGAGAATGCGCTGGCATTTGAAATCTGACTCCGCAAGTGTTTGGTATAAAAGAGTGATGGGTTGTTTGAAGACAAAATAAAACAGGAAGTCCTTGATTGATTCTTTTATAGTCACGTAGCAGAAGTGCGGATGACTGTAGCCCATTCCTTTCTCTGGACAGGGCAGTTCTCAAAGTACAGGTCTAAAAGCCAGGATTTACTTAAATTACTATGGAAAGAGTGAAACAAACTGCTGCCCACTGGTAAATAATTATGTTAATGATGCTGATGAAAGATTGATCCACTGGATGACTTGAAGCAATGTATATGGAGGTAGTATGTGGTTAGACAAGGTAAGGTGCACCTTCAAGTAACTATTAATTCTATATTGATTTGCTTGTTTTATGACTAAATAAAAGTCTAATTCAGTGTATACATTATAGTGATCTGATATCAAGGCCATTGTTGTACCAACGGATGCCACGACTAATGACTTAATATAGAACATGAATAAATAACCTAAACAAATTAGAAGAACAAATCCCTTGTCTTAAAGGGATAGTTTACACAAAAAAGAGCATTCTGTCATCATTTACTAATCCTCTTGTCATTTCAAACCTGTATGACATACTTTCTTCTGCACAACACAAAAGAAGATATTTTGAAGAATGCTGGTAACTGAACAATGGTGGTACCCATTCATTTCGATTGTCTGGACACAAAACCAATGCCAAGTCAATTGATACCACTATTGTTCGGTTACCAACAATCTTTAAAATATCTTCTTCTGTGTTCTGCAGAAAAAAGAAAGTCATACAGGTTTAAGATGACAAGAGGATGAGTAAACAATAATAGAATTTTTATTTTTGGGTGAACTATCCCTTTAAGGCCTGTTCACTTCAAGAATGGAAACTATAAAAATTACAATTAAAATGTACACAAATGGAGGATAATGTTATGCTTATTGTTTTAAATGTAGAACGATTCTTAAACCTTTATTGTTATCCCCTTGGTGTGAATGGGCCTTTCTCTGGATTGCATTACGCTTCCATCAAAGTTAGACAAGGCCATTCTAAACATAGTTCAATTGTTGATGTTTTCTCCATTGGTTCCGGCTGGCTTTCCTCCAGACTTCTCATCATCATTCCTCCAGGGAATCACAGCCAGGTGACAGGGAAAGCTGAGAGAGAGTGTAAGTAAGAGATACCCTGACCGATCACCTCTCCAAGCCCTCAAAACCACAAGCCGTCTGCAGCGCAGTTACTTTAACAGTCGCCACACTCTTGTCAAACAGGACGGCCCCTGTAACTGATCCATCCAATAAAGCAGCAGGTGAGAGAGGCCTCTCAATTCCCGACCGTAACTCCAGCGCACCCTTAACAAGCTTCCAGCATGGCCGCAGAGTGTTAAATCACTTCATAAAAATCACAGGCCACATCGCTGGCCTCTCCCTCCCATAAGGCGCTGGAAACAAAAGGTCACGGTGAGCAGCGACTTGGAAAACCTGCTCCTGACTGCAGATGTGCCATGTGAAAAAATCTTCCTGGGAACATAGTAGAATATCTTCCAGGTTAATAAAAACTGACAAACCAGTAGAGTGGAGCCAAAATATTTATAAATGGCACGTGGAAAAACAAAATTTAAAAAATTAATACAGAGATACATTTTAATGCATGCTTTAGTGTGTTTGTGATTTTTACACATGTTGACTGATTTTGCCCTTAAATGTAAAGATTCTTTACATTTACACTTATTCACTAGTGTCTTACAGTCGAGTGTATTTAAGAGGTCAAGTATGAGGGAGCTGCTGTCATTTGCAATGAAGTATGAAACCGTGTGAAAGGTATTTGCTTCGTTCGCCTTTGTCATCAATGTAAACACATGATTTCTCCCATATGCTCAACTTATGGCTTGAATGACAAGAAAAAAACAACAACTATGAAAAGCAACTTTAGTTATCAAGAATCCTTTCAATTCACAATGAGGAGAAATCTGGCATCTCATCTCCAGTTGGACACTTCAGAGTTTTAAGGGCATTTGAAGGGAGGCAAAAGCAAAAACGGTCAAATACAGCAGATCAAACAGCATGGGAAAACTAAATTTAGATCAGGGGCTTTAAAGACATTTTAATTGAAAATACAAAAGCTTAAGATCAGATTTTTAGAAAGATGCCATAAGGAATACACAATACACATGCTCAGAAACAAAATGTATAGTATAATGCAATGTAAGTCGCTTTGGATAAAAGTGTCTTCCAAATGTAAATGTAATGGAAATATATAAGATATTAAAATAAGTGCATTCCTAACATATGTGAAACCATGTGCAGCCGTGTAATTAATTACTTAATCCTTAAAGGGGGGATTGTCAAGATGCTGCTTTGATCAGGTTTACGCCTGACATGGTCATATGGGACGGGTCTGGGGAAACCTCTGAACGGGACTTCCTTTTAAAGATGATGTTCATGGAAACCTTATCTGGCCACTGCAATGGACTCAAGCAAAACGGGAACCGATATCAACAGATAATTTTACAGGTGCGCACACAGGGAAAACTACCCAAGGGCTCCTTTGTATTTTGTGAAAACTTGTGTCATGCTTCTGAAAATAACGACATTGGGTGTCAATCACTGATAATTAAAATGCACTTGTGCGCACAGAAAGAGATCTTACAAACTTTCTTTTTAAAACCTATCTACACATACATTTGCTATTGGTGTTGATAAATCTCAAGAATTATAATAGACAATTACAATCCTGAATTCTGATTGGATGAGCCACACTCACACAAACTGTAAATGACCGAAACTCACATTCTACCTTAAATCACAGCCTTTTGATAACCTTGGAATTTTTTTTATGTGATAAGTCTAGTTTTACATAAAAATACATGCATCTGTGTGGATGAGACCCAATTACCCAATATGCCTTTTTGTTAAAGAAATCTCTTAAGACGCACAATTTAACAAGCATAAAAACTGGAAAACACTATTTTGAAAAAAAGTTTCCTGTTTATCTTTGGCGTTATATTTAAAAGATCAATAAAACTGGGAGGTACACTGTTAAAGTGAAATTATCTGTTTTTATGACATGTGCTCTAGCCGACTGAGCTGCAGAGTCTGTTTTTAGAGGCTCAGGCATCCTGTCAGACAGATGCTCAGAATGCCTAGAATCAGACAGGGTGACAAATCTGAAGCCAGCATGTGACATATCAACATGCAAATGTATAGCTAGATACAGCTAAAGCTAAAAGCCAGATAAGAGAGAAAAGTCTGCACGGGCAAAGCATTTAGCCCAGGGCCATGTGTGATTCATTCGAACTGGAGTTTGTGTATAAAGCTCTGAAAGTTTACTCGGAGGGCCCCTACAGAAATGTGCATGTTTTGTGGAGCACTCATCCAGAGCAGGTCAAATTTACAAGATCTAGATCTCGTTGCTCTCGACCGAGTCAGAAATCCCAACTGCATGGAATACTCCAATGTCATTTCTTTTGTTTGGAGGAATCTGAGGTATTTGCACATTTTCTTCTCCTTTGTCCCAGTTGTGACCCCTCTTTGCCATGAGAGCCGCGACTTTCTCCTTTTCCGACTTGCTTCTCACCTTCACACGTCATGAGACAGAAAAGGACAACTGACCCACCAGTCTTAATGAAAAGCCAAAAAGCAATGGGTATCCGATACAAGCTTGGGTAGAAAAAGTGAAAATGTTGCCCTAAGCACGTCCTAAGCAAGACCAGAGCATATGAGTGAAATCCATCCGACATGTCCTGTAATCGTCCTCCAACTCTGTCAAAGTTCTTTTCAAATCTATTTTAATAACAAAACATCTGAGCACGGGATGTATTAAGTAAAATACATTTTTCATTTACCGTTTCAACAGCAATGAATTAGTGACTCCGCCTCACAGCGCTCACATTCTCTGCAGACTGGTAGGATGGGTTACGGTTTTTAAGCCTTCATTACCACACGTACAACAGATGCACGTGTTACAAAATGCAAATTTCCCCTGTTTCGCGACTTTAGAGGATGAAAGCCTGGCTGTTGGCACATTCAAATGCAAACATCCACATGCCCCGTCATCAACCCCTGGCTTGATGCCTCACTAGGTCAAAGAAGAGACAACACCTGCATCAAACTCCAAAAACACACAGGTTTCTAAAGAAACAGTGCTACAAAGGGCCCAAACACGACTATCAATAATCCCAAAAAACTGACACAAAATTTCAGAGATCTGCACACATTAAAAATAAGCTTCAAAACCTGCACCTCAATTCAATCGGTGGATTTTGTAACTTGTTTCTTCTTTGGTCGGCTGCCATGTCTGTGTTACAGTTTGCTGTGAGTCACCTTTCCTGGAGATTTGTGAAGTAAACACAGGCACGCTCTCTGCAGGCATCAACACAGATAGTCATGCACACAACAGTTTGTACTCCAGCAGTTGCATTTTGGCATACAAGTAAAGCTAACACAGACAAAACCACAAATGATGTGCTATGCAACATGCCGCCACACGGAAAGCACCTTCTATAAAATCCAAAAGCAGGAGCTGCTTGGAGGAGTGTCTGATACGTGACACATTCTAGCCTTGGTCTTACCATGTAAGGCTGAAATAATAAGGGATTAGGACATATTGGAAAAGGAAGTGATGGGTAAATACGTTCAGACAGAAGGCAGAGGATTATCTGGTAAATGGTGTTTGAATGAAAATAATTATCGTGGGATCTGCGTGCCTCTCCCCCCCCCGAAACCTCCAGGACTAGTTAATTCAAATAAGTCGTGTCATATACAACAACCGACTGCCTACTACATTGGCTTTTTATTTCAGAGACCTCTGAGGTCTTAATCAATTTAAAAATATCTAAAACATGGTAAAGGTGAGCAAAGTTTGATGCATAAGTTTGAAGTGTGCAGGTGCAGGGAACCTAATGTGTTTAAAACAAATTAGTCTTGATGACCACAGAAAATAATTCTCTTGCCATTTAAGTCTGTAAATACATGAAAAATGTTTAAAGTATGACACTTAAAATAGGCCAAGGCACTGCACAACAATAAGCGTTAAAATAAATACTCCTTAAGACCTAACATATGTTGAGACTAGACAAGGAAGTTCAGTAGGTAATTAAATCTAAAGTTATTCTTTCCACTATGAACATGCAACTTAAAAACATGCATTAGGATAAGAGGAATTAAAGGGATAGTTCACGAAATTCTTTAATCATTTACTCATTTTCTTGTCATTTCAAACCTGTATGACTTTCCTTCTTCTGCAGAACACAAAAAAAGATCATTTGAAGAATGTTCTCATTCACTTATACTGTATAGACACAAAATGCAAGTCAACTGGTACCGCCGTTGTTCGGTTACCAACATTCTTCAAAATATCTGTTTTTGTGTTTTGCAGAGGAAAGTCACACAGGTTTGAAAAGAGGATGGGTAAATGACGACAGAATTTTCATTTTGGGGTGAACTATCCCTTTAATGTAATTGTCATGAAATCCAAGTTGTTTAGGTTTTAATCCCTCAGGAATGTCTTCCCCACAGATTTCACTGTCAGGATCATTACTGTAAAAGTTGAAATTCTTGCCATTGGTAATCAACTGCACACAACATTATATAAACCAAGAATATTTCTTAAAGAAAAACGTAATATGTTACGACTATTCATCATGCCTCTTAACAAAACCAAACTGCTCAATTGGTAGAGCCTATTACCGACACCTTTGCATAAAACATCTGCCAAATGCATAAATGCAGATCAACCTACAAGTCAAGCAGAAATTTCTTTAGACCCTACACAAGAGCATGAGAGTTCATTTAAAAGAACACCCAGGTTTCCTCAGCATTGCGAAAGCGTTCATCTACTGTTCTTTCAATACAAGTGATGAACTGAGAAGACTTGCATTCTTTCCATCACTAAGTATCCACACTGTACAAAAGAGCAGCGAAGAGAAAAGCACTTCAAAGCAGCAGACTGCCACCGTTCAAAGTTACGTCAGTCAGACTCTTTGAGATTAAGAAAGTGAGGAGTTACTGCTATCAGAGGATTACACTCCTAAAGTCTACATGCCTTTCCAAAACTAACTGCCCACACAGCCACGCATGCCTATATGTGTTCATCTCTGCTCAGGGAAGAGGAATGAAAGACATTGCAACACAATGAAGCTCAATCGCTGCTGTCACTGCTTGCACAAACAAGGTGTTTTCTGTTTCACCACCAGGTTTCTGCTATTAAAGACAAACGTTAATACGCCGGCCAAGCAGCGGCAACTTCACCGCAAGTCACTCAACAGCATTTTCACCACGGCAATGATATTTTCCAAGATGTGTCATACATGAGACTTGAAACCGGATTGCAGGAATGCATTTGTTTTCAAACCCCAGTCGAATTGTAAACTGTTGTTAGGGAAACAGTGTTTGATAAGATTTGGCGTGATTAACCATTGCGATGAATGTCTGTTATTGTTTTGAGATTACTCAAATTATTAAAAGAAACATCTGTGGTAGGTAAAGAGAGAGTGCACCAGATAAACACTTAGTCAAATTTTCATCCTTTTTACTTGCCAGTTGAAAATAAACACATCCTAAGTTAAACTGTTTGAGAAGGGAACGAGGGAATGTGCGTCGCTGACGTCGCTCTGGAGTGAAGAATAGAATTCCGTGTCATTTTTCATCCATAAGAATTCACAACACTGATAGGCTTCATTTGTCAAGTGACAATCGGTTAAAAAGCCACTTTAAACATGATACTCTTACAACTTAATACATACACGAGAGGTCACGTTGAAGACTGGACGAATATAAACATCTATTACAGCTGTGGCTGTCTGCGGTTGGAAGAAAAATAAGCGCAAACTAGATTTTTACATTTTCGGAATAAAACCAAATGCCAAACACGATGGTGGGGTACTGGGGGCATATGCCTCAGCAATGCTATGCGGCTGTTAAGGTGTTCTGGGTGGTTGCTTATTAGTCTTAGTTAAAATACCCCACCCATAAGTCTCTTTGATATTCTGGTCACTAAATGTATATTGTAAAAATCAGGTGAAAATCTGAAACATGCGTTCTTCCTTATAGCAATAATAAGCACTGTATGCTAACTCAAACATGATGTTTACTACAAGTTATATAAATTAATAGCTGTATTTAGCATCTACAATTTTGTTACCAAATGGCAAATGTTTAAACATCCAAGGACCCATTAGATTTCCCTCTTTCTAGTATAACCCACATTTAAAAAAAAGGCAAGC
The DNA here is from genome assembly GCA_026939265.1 of Oreonectes daqikongensis. Taxonomy (NCBI): domain Eukaryota; kingdom Metazoa; phylum Chordata; class Actinopteri; order Cypriniformes; family Nemacheilidae; genus Oreonectes; species Oreonectes daqikongensis. The sequence continues at coordinate 7,215,361 of JAOTQM010000040.1, read as the reverse complement.
AAGCTATTTTGTTACCCAAATTGTGCTTCCATCAGTCTTCGTCCTCTGAATGCCATTTCTAACATTATGGCAGACACATTGGAGCTTTCTTGACCCCTCATTTGGTGAAGGAAATACTTCTTTCCATGAGATCAAAGCCAATGTATCAGAAGCCAGAGGGCAGATCAATTATCTGAGCACTTTCCACTGTCCAGCTTGTTACGATCAGACGTTCAGACAAATCTGGCCCTTTTCAGAGGCCAGAAGGGGGGGGGTAATCAAATAGCTCACTATTTTTCTTCCTCTGTCGACTTTCTTGCATACTGACAAATGTCACCCTGTAAAATTTCCAGTGTTGGTCCCTTAAAATGAGGCACGGCACCACCAGATTCCCATACGACAATATTGGAAAACAAGCAGATGTGCTGAGGAACACAAGAATATTCCAAAAGAAAGATTATGGAAGAAATCACACATGCTGACCAACGCCTTGACCTGCAGATCTGTATTTTCATGACAGAGGTTTGGAAAAGTAAAAACGCGTCCTCGAGTAGCTGAGCCGAGCGTCTCCAGAGAAGACTGGAGTGCTTATGCTTGCTCTTTATGTGATAAGAAATGGGATGGAGGCAGAGTCATTAAAATTGGTGTGAGATAAGAGAAAGCTCATTCAGACGGACCGACCCTCTCGATTAAGAGGCTAATTCACTAGATGTCACTCAAACCTGAAAGGAGATGGTTTAACCACTTTCCAAATATAATACAAACCTCTAGTTTCCTTATTAATCAAAATCCATTCACTGCAGAAATTTCAATGCAACATGTTCGACATTGTAAAAATGAGAACTTAAATTCATGTGAGGTTTTAAGAATAGCAAAATGGAGAGGAATAAAACGGTTGTGTTGAATTAGAAAACCGCTTTTAAAATGCCAGGCACTCATGTCATGTCAAAATAAAAGAATTTAAAGCCATAATATCAGCTGAGTATTACAAAAAACAAGACAGTATATTTATGTATTACTCAACTAAGTCTTACCAGCTTCTCTTTAAAGACCATCTGCCTCAGCCATTTAAAGTCGAGAGGTTTAAAAGCAGAAAAGACAAAGAGAGAGTCTTTCTCATAGCGTTCAGGCTTCTGGATGGCCCCCTCAGGGTAAGTAATCCTCAGGGTGGTCTTCGTACCTACATCCCTGGTGTAACCAGTCACTGGTGCCTCGTTGAGTCTAGAGAGAAACACACACAATAAGATGAACAATGCAAACAGCTGCTTCTAAATGTCTTCCCTGGTATACCAATGCTTTTAAAATGAGGTCACAAGAGATTGATTCAGTTAATTGATTTGGGCACAGCCTATTAAAAACTCACCTCACCACAACGTCGTATTCGTCGATGCGAGAGCCCAAAGACTTGTTGCTGAGGATCCCGCCGTTACCTACTATTATACATCTTCTACAACTCGAACTGCAAAGAGGATGTAAAAGAAGACATGTGTCACTATTTTAAACCCATACAAACATTTTTAACGCTATTCAGCACATTATAAGTGACTAAAGACTTTTGCATTTAATCTGTCATTCTTGAGGTCGATTCAATATACACTGAACTGGAATTGTCACAATACATGTATGCAAAGTCACCCAACAGCAATGTGAATGACTAAGATAATGCTACTATAAGATATATAAAAGCTGTGAAAAAAACATATTCCATCAAATATTCATTCATAGAATTTATCCAAGAATACATCTAGTACATAATGTTAGTATAGTGTTGTTTAAAAATAAACATGAACTTGTTTTCTTTGCAAGTAAGATCTGAAATATTAAACCTTTGATTATTTTTCATATGTTTTAATTATTTATCTTATTTTGAGTAGTTTGTCCTATTTAATGTTTTTAGAAATTCAGAATGAAACAAAACGACCATTTTACCTAAACACATACCTATAAACAGTACATTTAGAAAGAAAAACCTCTTATTTTGAATTGAGGAATTACAAAACAGGCCAGACCAGACGATATGTGCCTTACCTTAGATATTAAGGAACAATGAATCTAAGCTTACATAAAGTACACGGTTTGTCACAACTAACACAGTGTCCTTACCAGGTAAGAAAACATAATTAATACAACTATATAAAGCTGGATTTTGGACCAATGAGATTTAACTCTGGGGGCGGCCCAAAATCCAGAAGGTTGCGACAAAAACAGACAATTTAGATTTGAGATATTTAATAAAAGAAACACAAAAATCACATAAAATGTTGTTTGTCTAGCTTTTAAAGACAAGTTGGGACAGTCGCCAGGTTGGTTAGGACAAAATCTGATTTACATAGAAGAGATAGCGTTGTTGTTTTATCACACCTGGTTAGGACACGCTGTGAGGACTTTAGGCAAATTATTTCTAAAGATGCATTGAAAAGTCTTACCTATCCAACTCTGGACCCAGCCCATAATTCTTTGAGGCAGTTAAAATAACATCTATGATTCTTTCTGTAAAAAAGATAAAAACAATCGAACATGTATAATTTATTACATCAGACATCTGCGCTCCTTATGACCTAATGCAGAAACATGGCTGTTTTTCACTTGGAGACTCCTGGAAGTTTTATTAGCAACAGGAAATAGGTTGTTGCCATTTTGGAAAAACAGCCTGTAAAAGTGGAATGTCATTCGCAAACAAGCGAAAAAGTCCCGTGACTGAGACTTTAATTTAATGCTGTCCAACGCTCTAAGCATGTCACCTCATGATGTAAATTTACAGCACTGTTTGGTCATAGCGATCATTCCTCCGATACCCTCACAGGCATTCGTGGCAGCCACGCGGTGTTTTGTCTGATATCAGTGAAGACACCAGATTTCCTAGTAAGGGTACTGTAGCATTACTGCGACCCAACGAGTCCTCACTTCTCTACGCAGACTATAAAAGGCCAAAGATGTGAAAACCATTACCGATCAGAAATCTGCAAAGTCAAACAGCACAACTGCATGCACTCATTTTCCCAATGCCTTTATTATATTTGAGGAACCCAAATCAAAATATGATAGGTATAATAATGTGTAAAGAAACACTTTGGGAGGTCTGCTAGACACTTTGCAGCACATGTGAGGCGCCAAATCTACATCTGTACATAATTCTACCTTTTTTCCCTCATCCGGTGGTTTGAAAGCATCCACCCTAATGACTACCATTACGGTTTCTTACAACAAAGAGTTTTCATGTGACATTATCTTTTTTTATTGCCAAAGACGTTATGTTATTGAGAGGCAAACACACTAGGATGTACCAGTGAAGTCTTGTGGTTTGGTTTGATTTGAAACAAACGGTTGCCTTTACAACACTACATAGTGTAAGAACCTTAAATTGATTCCCCCTCCCAAACGGGCCATTCGGTACAGTGCGAAAACTGTTGTAGGAGCTCGAATTCCTGTTGTGTGAAGTATTAACCCTAAACTGTAACCTTAATGATTAAAAGGCATAAGGGAGCAGCCGTCATTGTTTGGACAAAGTGTTGACAGCTTGCATCAAGCATCACCACTGACTGCATAAACAGCAGAGGGACCACACTTGGAATATGGGTGGAATGCGAAAGAAAAAAATTAAGAGCATGTTTCTCAAAGAAATGGGAAGAGCAATAGGTTCTAATTGTTTTAATATAATGGGATAAACATTTCATCCAAGTATCCCTACTGGCAATTTAAACAAACAGGACCCTCACCTTCAACATACACTGTTTTGGCAAGAGACGTCGGTGTCTGAAATATAGTAAAAATGGTTGGGTACGATACAGGTGCTGAGAAGAGAGGAGCTAATGTGCTAGAAGCCGCTGTCACAGAAACCTCTGAAGCGTGACTTTCATGAGCAAGGTTCTTACATGCCACGTAATGACACATATCTCTCATTTCACAATTGCCGTAAAGGAATTTTGTTTAAAAACTAATCAAACACACTCGAAAACTAGCTACACATAATTTACAGTGAATATTAGTACTTGCTCTTAGGACGTCTGCCAAAGAGTTAAAGTAGTTGAAAGTGACACTTCATTCTGAATCACTGGAGACACTTAAGAGGCTACCTAATACTGTAAGACACTTAAAAGGCCAAACCTACAGTCAAAACAGTCTTAATGGTTTATTCTCAGTCGTATTTCTTTCAACCGTCTTAAAGGGATTACACTACGATCGACACTACCATGTGATCTGCAATCTTCCGAGTAAATGTTTTAACTGAGGGGTGCGTAATCAAGAGCAGAAATCACAAAGTCGTAGGTGGTCACACGGATCAAAATTGGAAGTGAAAAAAAAGACATCTATTTTTATGCTTCTCCTGCCCTATGACTTAAGAACCTTTGTTGAGTTCTATTCAAGAACCACACGTATCACCTATCCAAATGAATAAAGTTAAAAGCGGTGTCACGCCATGCTCGCGATCCATGCAGAAAACAGAAACCAGGTGTAATGTAAACATGGGTCCTTTTCTTTTGAAAGTCTTCATGTGCGTGGACACGGCAGCCCTTCGCCAAACACAAAGGTTACATTCAAGGTACCCTTATGTGCACGTTGCCCTTAAATGCTTGAACATTTGACAATGTGGTGAAATCTAAGATGTAATCATTTTCTCAGATGGGAAGAAAAACCAAGCACACAATGGTGGATTACATTAACAAGCAATTGGTTTCAAGGAACCGTTGCTTTATCAGACCCAGGCTACAGTGCTTTTCAAACTCTGATACGTTTACACAGCATGTGCAGAACCAATCTTCCCTTCTTTGCTGAATGGAATAAAACCCAACATCACTGACGCATATGTAAATGTAGGAGTGAATTCTCTATTTAATGTGTGCATCTGAATCTGTTATGCAACATTTTTGCATCTGTAAACAAGAAACTGTGACCCAATCTGTGAAAACCAAGTCCCAAAATCGAATTCTGAGTTCAAAGTGTGATTTTAAAAATTCAATGTATTATTATTGCAATATCTGACATGGCCTTACTCAGTAAATTTTAAAGATATCAAGGTTATATTTTTACAGGATGTTCTTTCATTATGTACGATGATTTTAGGTAGAAAACAGTAAATCATAAAAAATTGATTTTCGCTGGGTTTCACAGGCACGGTCACAAATAAATATACTTTATGACACAATTCGCATAAGGACTCTTTTGGCTAAATATTGCCCTCGTTCGGAGGCATTGTGACCTACTTATAAAACAATATGGATGATAATAATACATACATACCTTGTGTTTTGAATCCAAATGGAGGTAAATAGTTGTTTACTTTTGCAAGCCGCTTGAAGTTTCGATCCAGAAACATGGAAGCTGGCTTACTAAACCTGCAAAAACAAAAAACACATTGGTGAGCTAAACATCAATAACACAGATCAGATCAATACAATGTTTTTTCATCTATAACACACCACTGCAAATTTTGCACAATGTCAAATATAACTCCAAACCAACATGTTCATTCAAAGCGCATCGTTTGTTTAATTGGTCAAACAGCTTATAGCTAAAAAAAAAAACATTCCCATTCCTGGACATTTGGAGCTTGGAGAGGTTAAAGGGCTCTTTGTCTGTGAGAGGTCTCACTCCATCTCAGGTTTGACCCATGGGTAAAGCTTAAGACATTGTGGCTAAACCAGCACCAATCCATCACAAACTTAGGCCGCCATTCACCCCTTCTCATGCGGAGTCAGGGGATACTCTACCCGCAGGCTGTTTCCCAGCACACACCCCCTTAAGCCTAGATGTGTTGCTTCTGGAGGCGCAACGATGAATGCCTGTGCCTCTGACCCGCAGATCCTCACTGTCATTTTTTATCCGCTCTGTCTGCTACTAAAGGGCATTGCTACAACAATTACAGCAATACAAATGGGAAACTCTGAGGAAGTCCATTAAAGGTAGCAGTAGTAACACACATTTTTCATTACAAGATCCCTTGTAGGCGTTTAATTCATGTACTGACTAATATAGTTGGATGCACAAAAGATAAATCTAAATCAGATTTTTGACGCTTGTCTGAACAAAGCCCAAGTGTCCTACAGTGATTTCCCATAAACACGCTGTGAACGCTGCCTCTCTTCTGCTTCTGTAAGTGCAGCCACACGATGGATGTCTGTTTTCATGACCCTCCCGACTCAACAGGGTCATTCATTTACAAACATGGGGATCCTGCAGCTTATTTCTGTTTTCCTTTTTTCTTTCAGGACGTTTCAGTTTAACTTAGCAAACTGCAGTAGATTGGATGATGGGGTTACTAAAAGGGAGAGCTTGTTGAAAGTTACAAATAGCTAAAAATAAATTGGGTCCCCTTAAGAAAACCAAAAAGACTAATCATGGGCCAATAAAAAAAATGCACGGGTCATTTAAAATACAGATTTGCTTTTGGGAAGAAAAAGCATAATCTATTTCCCCCAACAATTCACTTCTTAGTACAGAGCAGAACATGACTGTGACTTGTTTTACCAAAACATAACCAAGGAATAAGGCTGCATTTAAACAACCTAAATCCATTTTATCAGTCCCTGGGAATGCTTGAGAATTGCAGAGATATACACACAGCAATATCAGACACATCGAGAACAGAATAAATGTCAGATAGCAATGGCAGGAAATGAGACTAATGTGCTCGCTATTGTCTACTAGATAAAAGCACGTCGATTTCACACACTAATTGCTTAAGGCCAGGGGATGTCCGACAGTGTCAAGAAAAAGGACAAACGTTCACATCTACTACCTGATAAAAGCAGATGAAGTAAGGCTTTGCCAAAACAAACTGTGATTAATTAACTTGTGGCTTGTGGGGTCCGGGCTAACTTGCATTATAAATAACTGGGTGCAAGAGCTTCAGGCCCGGAGAGAGACAGGAGTCTGCTTGTCATAATGGGGTCCTAAACAGGAGGCCTGTGCAGATTGTGTTCATTTCCTCATGGCTATCTCTCACTGTGGGCTGTATTTTCATAACCGCCCACTCGGGTTCACCCAAGACATTTGATTTAAGAGTCCAATACAAACAATTTTGGCAAAGGAGCGGAGGTGTTGAAAATAAAGTGGATTCCAGGCATAAACTAAAGACTGAACTGACATGGGGGGCTGGAATCAACTCACCTAAGGTGGTTTTCTATATATGCAATAAAACGAAATCCCTAACAGGAGTGATAAGAGACTGCCTGAGGGCCAACACGCTGCACATCCCAAGTGGGCTTTATCCCTGCTCAAACACTTGGCTGAAACTACATGACATATAAGGTTATTTGAGCATGCAAACAGCTGCAAACTTCAAATCCAGATTTTTCTAACACTATGAAAATGGGTCACGGGAGAAAAAATACCATTTTGATTCTGTATCTTAAACAAGCTCATCTGTTCTTAGTCCAAACCTGTGAACACACTAAACTTTACAGAAAAATCCATATAAGAGGCAAAACACTTGCATCTTATCAATTCAATTTCCAAATTCCTATGATGCTTAATCACTGGTCAAACATTTATAAAAACTATTTTAATAACAACATTATTAAACACGTAATTATAATAAATGTTCTCTAGATATTGCTTTTAATTTTACTTTAGTCTCATTAAAGTTCAAGACATACTGGTCATAGATTCATGTGGGTATATTATGTTTTCAATCAAAATGTTTGATTTTCTCACAAATGCCTCAATGCCTCATGCTTCTACACAAGTTTTCCTAAAGCTTTTGAGCTACACTGAAAAAGTTGAAAGGTTGCCCATTCATTTCATTAACTGATCTAAGAAATCTTTAGCTCATTTCCCAAATGATGTTGCAAATCTGCACAGTTCTTGTGTGAGAGAATCATCAAAAGGGCATGGCCAGAAAACAATATTGATCTTTATCTTTGTTGAAATGACAAAGTATCGCAATATTTTGATAGTAATTTAGTTTAGCATGATCCGGGTAATAACGTCAAAACATGCATCATAAAAATCATATACATTTATTTTATATTTTTCATCTAATTTATTACCATTTTGGAAGTAATGAAAATTCTGAAATATTTGTGTGGTGGCAGCGGTTCCTTGAGAAACCTCACGTGTTAACTGGTGGCAGATTGTAGACGCTGTTAACACACAGGCTGTTAATTGAGGGAACTGTTAAAACGTCTCGGCCACCAATTCAGTCACAGCTCTGTTTTATGGGTCTCTTGGTGCTTGTGCTGAGTCTAGATATACAAGGCACACGAAAACCATTTAAACTTGCATTGTGAACATCATTTCTGTCTTAAAACTTCATATGAATATTTTTGTTTTGTTAGCTTTTGTTTACTCAATCCAGAACAGCCATCTGACTTTGACTAAATATTGTTTTTGCTATTTGCGCGATAGTTGCTAAAGCCCTTTCCAAAATAATCTGGCTTGATTGGTGGAAAAGTTATTTCTAAACAATCGTTACAGTGATGAGAGAAATATCCATGAACAAATCGCACCGTGACTCAACGTTCAGTTCTTGCTGGGCATGCCGCTGTGGAAAAATGCCTTATGCTAACAATGACTGTATGCCACCAGGAGAATGATCTTAAAGATGAGAGAACAATGGAAAATTGATGACAGCACAGAGCAAAAGATCTATCAAAGGCCTGTGACATCATAGAGGGTCACTGAGTACTCTGTGACATCATTCAAAATGAAAAAGTAAGTTGACTCATTCGGTCCTCTTCAGTGGCTGTTTAATAGGACTTCCTCTTTGGCGGCAAAGAAAGAACCACTGTCCACTTTCACAGAAAGTTACAACAGGCACATTGTAGAGCAGGAGGAAGTGGTTGTTTGTTGTGGTAGTTCACAAATTAACAAAGACGTAAAAAGATCAGAAGAGCAAATCTCTGTGATATGAGATTAGCCTCAGGGAGTTCGTAGTTGAGGAATGACATAGTGTCTTTCTAATGCTGATGTGCGTGTAGTAGAAAAGCTGTGGTTAGTAAATCAGGGTTAAACCAGTGAAACTTAACAAAGCTTCCCCCATTGAGGTTTTATCTAATTCAGTGGATGATGCAATCACAAAGTTACAGAGCCTGACATCAAAAGCAGGTTTGACAAAAAGATGAATAGATTCAAATAAAAAGACAGATAAAAACACAGCAAAGCCTTTTTGTCTTCTTCCAACTAAACTTCTATACCATCTTCTTTGAAATATGATACAGCTTTTCTAAAAATATGACCACATCCAACATTGCGTCAATACACGTGAAACAGCAAAGGACTCCAATGCCAGGACTATGCATTAAAAGGCAGTTCATACTTTGGATAGATAGCAGTCATTTTGGCAGCTGCATAGCCAGGTTTGCAGGCTCCTTCGCTGAGGTTTCCATACTTGTACATCAGCTCCGGAGGCCTGTAGACAAAGTAAGGGAGGAAAGGAAGAAGGGGACATTAATTACAAAAGGACAGAACAGTAAATATTCACCCTGACATAAAGTGCAGTATAATGATCCAACAGGGTAACAGCAGGGTACTGAGGGTCGTTTTATCTGAAGTGGGATGTGACTCATTACTTTCAATAATGTCACATAAATTAAATAGTTAAACAATCACAAGAAACATTTTTTCTTCCTGCTTTCCTTCTGTTGGTTGTTTTTAAAATTGTCTTTGATAATGGCTCTTTGTAAAAGACCTTAAACTTTCAAATAGGTTCTTAACCCAAATGTATACTTATTTTATTCGCAAAATACGAATAAAAAAACTGCATGCACAATTTCTTGTACAACTTTGTATACAAATTTCTTTACATGTATGGGGGAGGCTGACACACTCTTCCCTGAGCAGCATCATTAATAATCTGCAGTACACAATGAGAGCAGTTCAAATAAACAAGTAAGGAGATGACAAGTCTGAATAGGAGAGGCCAGCAGACAGAGAGAGAGTGCTGTGTGTAGGTAGGTGGAGATCATGAGACTATTACAGATTGGAGGTGGGTGAGAATGGACACATTCTGGCTGGACCACCTTGTTAAAATGCATAAACCAGCAAGTTCAAGATCTTCTTGTCTGATGAAAATTCATCCGTTTTATTACAGTAAAACTATAATTTCAGAGGTTACGTCGTTACCACAAATAAAAACCTTGTGAATCACTGGCATCATCTAAACACTGTCGTGCAATAAATGCCTTTTCAACAGTCAAAATAAAAGCAAAGCCACAGGACACTTGTTTGGCGAAGCCTTCATTTTGATGAAGTGCTTGGCCCAATGGGACAGTGTTGTATTTTGCCATTGTGACAGCTCCGAGTCTTTAAACAGCAGAGCGGATGGTGGATTGAGGCCAGGGCGATGATGAAGTGCACCACACAGACAGCGTCAATGAAATTTAAACCTGTCGAAGGCTTTGCTTATTGTATGTGCATGCGGTGTGGACGGACGTGTCTTCTCTGATGCTTAACATTGAGAGATTAGGGCGAGGTGAGAGTCTGAGAATTCAGCCGTTTCAAAGATGAAATGTAAACATACACCTACCACACACAGACCTGCAATATGTCACACCTTAACAGCTCACAAGGTCAGCGGAATAGATTGCTTAAAGATACACTGATGGCACTGAAGGGGGTCAAAAGTCTTTTAAACCTTTTTGGTACCACACATGTGTCTTACAGAAACGCACCTATATTTTCTAAAATTACAATTTTAAAAACCTTTTTAAAGGTGCATTTTAGGAGATGGAAGCAGAGGACATTTTTAAACTTCTTAAGCTAGGAGGGACTTATTTTCAAAACATTTGACATTCAATTATAAAAGTTTCTTGGTTAAAATTAACAAATATTTTTATGTATAGTATCAGCAGGAGATTTTGTTTCCGTGTGCTACAAAAACAGATTTGAGGAACAGATTTTTTGTGATAAGCTACACCTGTGGTTACTTTGCGAGAACATCTGTGTGAAGCTAAAGAAAAATTAAATAACAAATTTATGGGAAATAAATTTATTAAATTGATCTTAAGCCCAGCTTAAAATTCACTGATCTTTCATGCCAGTAATGAGAAAAGCTTGTTTTTTTATTTTTGATGTAATGCACTGACATCCAGACATGTTTAGTTGAGACATGAGGGCCCAAGTACTGTTACAAGCCAGTGTAAACAAACAATAGTGACCCTCAGAGATGACGTATTTTTGTTTGCAAACCCCGGAAGCGAGTTAGCATTTTAGCTCTTCCTGTTCCATAGCCTCAGTCTATGGGTTTTTCAAAAATCACCTGAAATAAGATCTGTGGTTAGCTCTAAATATTTTAATGTTTTAATCTCTATGACATAAAACACACAAGTTATAACCCACTCGTGATTTGTTAAAGCCTTACTGTGTCTTAAAAACGACAGTTGCTAACAAGTTGCTAACAGCGACTACATTCTTTGGCATGGACGTTAAATTGTTATAGGGCATATAAATCTCACAAATAATGCCACATGGCCACACATCTAAAAAAAAAATGTGGATGGGGATAAATTCACAGAGCAATAACTTAACAGGTAACATGTTTTCAATGAAGTTGTTGGTGGCTTGGTTGTGGTGACGTTGATATCGAGCGACCATAGTGTAGTGTGTTTATAGCCTCATGTTAGCTTTTTACTTCTGGTGATTATATTCAGGCTTCAAAAGTAACAAAATGTTGTGTTCATTTGTAAACACGATCTTGATGGACAAAATGTGTAAACAATTGGCCTACAAAAATATGTCATCCCTGTACCACTCAATTGTATATGTATATACTTACAGCTTTGTGTCCAGATTCAGCAAGAACCCTTGCTTATCAAACACTGTAAAGAGAAAGATGACAATTAGGACTTCTCATACAGACTATTACATGAGAACAAAGAGAAAACAGAAATTATCACTATCCCAACACCAATAGGGGTACCAAAATGCTTCTTTAGGACATTTTGATAGCACTAAAGATGATAAGCATTCCAATTTTATCCCAGGTTAGAACATCATCTACAGGGAGTTAAGTATACTGTATGTAGAAGCAGCAATATCAGGTTAGGCCAGCCAAAACATTCCTCAGTTCAGCTGTGAAAGTGTGTTAAAAAGCAGTTGTCCACCTATGCGGGCTCCTTTAGATCATAGGTGTCTATGAGGTGTCAATGAAGCTAAGCCCTAAGAAAGAAAAGATTGGGGAAAAAATAAAGCAGTAAACCAAAATCACTGTTATTGTTATGTCTACTTTCAATTGTAATAAACCAATAAAAACAGTAACAGGCTCGACCTTGAGCATGCGCATGGTGGTAGCCAGAGCAGCGAAGCAAGAAACAAATACATTTAACAAAGAAATCAATTATCAAGCAGAAAAATGAACAGGACTGATGAACAGATAAAACAACATTAATTCAGCTTCTACATTTGCGTATTAGCAACACTTCAGAGTGCAAATACAGCTTCAGTACTAGAACTAATGCATGGAAAGAAAGGATTTGAAAACTCCATTGAAGGCTCAAGTCTCAGGACAAATGCTGCAGAATGGAGAGGAGGAAGTGGTTAGAAAGTGGCACTGCTGAAACCAAAATAATCCTTTAGAAGAGGGTATTATTTAAAGCAGCATGTGGTTGGCTAATCTTAAAATGTCACAGGCTTAACTGCCTTGTTCAGGGCCAACAGTAGCGGGACCTCAGCAACATGCATGCAAAAAAAAACCTTTGGGATTAGACCTGAACCCTTCAGGATGGTGGCCCAGAGCTATGCTTTGGAACTAATCTAAAGGTGCACAGCAACAACTGGGAAACGCTGTAGCCGTATAGACGTCTGTTTTAGTTAATAACGTGCATCAAATATGTCATTCACAGAAAACGGTGCTGTGCACGTTCCCTGTTACAGTTTCCTATGAATGTAACTGATGTACATTATCTCAGTGTGTAATGTAGTAGAGAACATTATCTCAGGACTACCAGGCCTCCCAAAGTAACTGCTGGGGTTCTTGTGTTTACCAGAGTGCACTTTTTGCAGTGAGGCTGTACCTGAGCCTACTATTCGTCCCACGGAGACAGCGCCCTCCACCACCGGCTCTGAAACACAAGACCATCAGTTAGGTCTGGTGGTTCTATCCGTGACACAATTTTCTAGGAACTTTGACGTCACGAAGAAACGACCCTCGACTCAAACCCTCAATCCCACCAACCTATCCAAACAATATGAACTTGAAAGTTGCATTAGTTCCAGCATGATAAGAGGTTACAGAAATCTCGGCGGGATGCCCATCACCATAATTTTCAGTTGATACAATAAGCAGCCTGTGCAGTAAAGCTTTGTAAAGTTAAAGTTCAAAAAGATCAATTAATACAAGAGAGATCATGTGTTAAGGAAAAATAGCACTTGCCAACAAGCCAATTAATTATTTCACCAGTCCCCAACAATTGCCACAATGGAGCGGTTTAAGGCCAGAGTTTCTACCTTGTTTCACAGTAGGAATGGTAGTAGGAATAGTGACTTTTATGGAGAGTTTTACTGTGGGCTCCACCTCTTTATCTGTGAATCAGATGGATTAACAATGATCAGAGCTGCTAAATATATGTAAAGGTAAACTCAAATTGCATATTTTGGAATATGCAGACAACAAAATACGCAGCTCCTTAAAAAAATAGCAATAATACCTTTAAAACATTCTTGTGCTGATAAACAAACACTAAATATGTGTCATTCTCACAGTTTGGAAAAAACCTAGCTAGATATGTTTACCTTGGCATCATTTTAAAATCTGAAGTTGCAGTTCAATCACAAATCAAAATAGCAAACACATCAATGAAAACCAAATGTTTACATTTGCCAGGCATGAATACACATATGCATGACACAGCAATGATTCAGCACTGGCTCGAGTAAGTCAGTAAAGCCGCAGTCACACTTGACTTTTTGTTCCATTAACTTCCATTTATAAGCATGCGAAATTGCGAATGCGTCAGACCGGAAACGCAAGCCCATCCGAGGATACTTCGATGCGTAGCAAAATTGGTGAACTGACCTGCGAATTCTCATCACGTGAATGCGTGAGACCAATAGAAGATCAAAACATCACAACTTGACCTCTCGGTACAGAAATGTAAAAGACGGAGGAATTACTCCCGCACATATTTACAGCACCATCCAAACGAATTTCGCACGCTCAAAGTCTAGTGTGACCACGACATAAGTCAGCCATCTCTAAACTCTCACACCGGCCACATGTTATTTATTATAAACCCTGTATATACATCACAAATGTAATATTGTCATTTAAAGTTCTTTGATTAAATACTTTCAAAACCAACTTGGCTGGCAGTTACAAGACATGATGCATGATGAGCATCTCTGAAAAGATATCTTCAGCCATCTGTACGGATTCAGTACGCAAATCCGAGGCCTTTCTCATTGTGTGAACTGTGGAACCCCTTGATATATGCCTGTCTAAATAAAGCAAAATGACTGAGTTTGATTACAGGTCAACTAGCTATATGGATTGTAACAAAAAACTATAGCTCACAACCTTCCATTTCTGAAGTTTTTCATACTGCAATATGGAAAGATTATGCATTTAGATGATGCTATTATAAAGGTCCTCTATGACATAATCAAACCAACAGAGCTAGGTTCTCGTCCTCTCTTTATCATCACAAAAGGGTTGCGTTTCCTTCCCTCGTACCCTTTCAGAGCCATGATTCGTGATTCATCTTTACAATTTGTCCTAAAGTGCCTTTCATAACAGGGGTTAGGTTCAAAGAAACCCATCCCAGGTTCACAAAATTTTCCAAAATAAACTGGCCGCAGCTGTCGAAATGTGCTGTTTATCATTAATCTAACTTTTCCACAGAGGTTAGAGATAGCAAAGTCGGCGAACAAAAACATGAATTGAACAACTGAGAATAACTTATTTGCTAAATACTAAATAATCACTGAGACTGTACATGGAGAGGGGATAAAAGACACTTCAGCCAAATCTATTTTCTCAGCTGTGTTTATGAGAGCCAATAAGAAACCATTAATCAATAAAACATCAAAATAATTCTAGCAACCAACTAGTTATTTGTCTCATCATCAGTCCGGGGTAGTGAAAATGACTTTTCCCCCAACCAAGAATCAAACACTTTGTTCTGTCTTATCAAGTAGAATATCAATCATATTTACACTATTTACACTATTCAGGGCCCTCCGCAGATCAAGAACACGAGGACCGTTCTGACCTGTCTGCACCAGGGCCGACCAGTTTTCCAGCAGCATGTGAAAGTATGTTGAGTGTTAGTTAGTGTTGTACATGATAAACATCCTGCTGTGACAGTGCGTGTGGACTGAGATTAGACAGTGGAGAGTTGCTCTCAGGACACTGATAGCACAGACTGCTGATGAGTGATGTGCAGGAGATCTTATAACAGTTTACTGAGGGCTGCGCTGCAAGGCATTATGGAACATTCTCTCTCATCTCTCAGCGAGACCATCTCAGATGGACCAAAGCTCACGCCAAGCCCTTTAGATCTCTCCACGGATTGCCTATGCATCAAGCTTGCTTATGGGCAAAAGCAGGCAACTTGTCTGAATAACTGCAGGTGATGTAGCTTTCACGCTTTTTAGATGTTGAAACAGCTTTATACTAAATACGTGAGCGTATATAGAAACCATATTTTATCTATAGAGTAAAAGCACAGCAGAGCATAGGAATTTAGAAACTAAAATATTCTACATTAACTACATCTGCAAGAAAAGAGGAAAACAATGTAAGGTATGTGAATTTGTCTAAATAAAACTATTTTACACAAGGGGCATTGATGAGTTTGGGTGGAAAAAAGTCAAATGGTCATTAAAGCTTACACCTTATTTCTAGCATGAATAAGATGTGATTTCCCATAAGATGTTCCAAATGTAAAACAAATGCTCACCCATGTGGACATGCAGCATAACAAACATTTTGAACCTGCATGTCTACAGCAGTGCTTTATCCCCCTCTAGTGGTAGAAAAAGAATTGAGAATTTTAAATGATTTTTTTGGTTTTAACTTTGATCTACATCTAGATCTAATACAACAAAGACACAATATGAACCAAAACAACATCATAACTACTAAACTATTTTTGGACAAGTGCAAACTTTTATTTACAACACAAGGGAAACAGAAGCACAATCCCCTGCTATTTTAATAATAAAGAGAAAGGTACACAAGTACACAGTTACAACTACATATAGTCTAACCCATAGCTTAACATGCAGCATAAGACTTAATTATTTCATGATCTTGACACACAGCAAACTCCCATCTTCAGCTGATCTAAATGTATTATTTGCAAACAACATCTAGATAACTCTCAGATTATAGGCCTATCTAATTGTATTACTATTTTCAAACAAAACCTCATTTAGAGCCCAATACTAAAAGCCAAACTAGTTTTACCAGCACTTTCTGTGGATACAACTGTATTGTGATTCTTGTGTAAAAACACCTAGAACACCTCCTGGCTAGTTCATAGAACTACACATGCTTGTGTATCTGATTGCCATAATGTAATTTTTCATGACGTTACAGTTTCCCCTTCCCACATATACCGTTACGAATATAACATCCAACTTACATTTCTATTATCTAAAAATGCGCTGCTTACAGAACACCTATAATGGTTATGGGTCACTTTACTCAATGACAGTCACTTTCCATTTGAACCCGTTTATACTTTGTCTATATAAAGCATGCATGTGTGCAATATTATAACTGATCACCTTATTTACAGCTGCATCACTTATTTCAATTCAGTTATACTTCCCTTATACATGCAGTTTACACTACATGTGAAGCAATTTATAGCAATTTATTCTATTTATTTTTCTATTTTCTATGGAATTCTGATGCATCCTCATCCCAATATGAGAAATGCAAACACACATCTACTCACCAGCCAATAAGTCAACCATTACAATGTGGTGTAGTCTAGATTTTTGTAGTAAGTATAGTGATTTCTCCCTCCCAGCCTCATATTGTCCCAGATCGACACCCCATGAGCACCACCATACTCACTAATGCATACAGTATCTTCATGTTATTGAGAGTGTTTTGAAAGACTGCTTATTATAAGTAGTGCAAGACTTTACCACCCAAGAACAGCTGGGGAGACTGGACTGGTTTTGTTAATCGCTAAGTAATTAAACGAACAAACGCTCAATGTTTTACCCACGTAAGCTGGAACGATTCAATAAGAATGCGAAGGAAAGTTATGCAGTGACTGTGTTCTTCCACAACAAGGCACTGCACAGTATTCAATGGCATGTTTGTTGCTTGGTCGCTCTAAATAAAAATAACAGTGAAAGAAGTCCATACTTTTGCACATATGACACCGGGATAGCCGCTCTCACGAGCCCTTCACTCGTGTTGCAAGATATTCACAAAATTAAAAAATAAATAAATCAGTAAATAAAGACGAGACAAAAATAAACCTTAAAATGCATAGACCATAAAAATATCCACAACTGACCATTAAGACCTAAGTGCAGAGGCTTTTACATCTAAGACCATAAAACAATCATAAAAGCGCTTATTAAAAAGGAACATGGCAACACCGCAAAAAAGCGCTGTGCGATGCAGCCTTCGGCGCATAAACAAAACACAGCGCCTATATCTGCGGTAGTTGGTTTAAATTGATGAGCAAAATGAGTCTTTAGCTGATAAATAGCAAATACCAAACGTTTAATAATTCACAGCTGCTCCTCAGAGTTGCTGTGGTTACCACCAGTGTAGCAATCCTCATAAATGTGGGAGTATGTACATGGCTAAAGTCATGCGCGAACCAGTGGACAGGGCTAGAGTAGTACTCGTTGATATTCTTCTGTGGAGGTGATGTTCAACCTATAGAAAGGTACATTCTAGGACCTTGTGTTCGCTGGGCCTGGTGTCAATAGTTGTCATTTCAGTAACAATGAATTTTCAGCACTGACACTTGCAGGATGCTCATTTCGGTACATTTTCCTGACTGAATACCGATGCGGATTATCCGAACATAAACCGTTAACTGATAATATTGAATTGGATAATAAGGGGGTGTGTCCACCGAGGCATTTATGCCTGCAGCCGACATGTTTTTTCGCACTTTAAAAAAGCGCCATCAGCTGACGGGTTTTCTATGCTCATTGCTGACTCTTGGTGTTTTCACTGAATTTGCACATTAAACACAGACGAATGTTTCATCCTCATTTATTTCAGATATCATATTTCAAAATGTATTTAAATATGTCTGTAGGCACATAGGCTACATGACATGTGGTTGCAAGTGTCCGCAGGCCCCCCGAGTTAACAAATAGGCTATAGCGTATTTTTATTTAACCACGCAGCAATAAATAAATAAATAAACAAACCATTTAACTGATAGTATTAATCGGTCAATGTTTTTTTCCGGTTAACGGTTAAATGGTCAATATGAGCATCCCTACCTCTAATATAACAAAAGCTCAGGTTAAAATTGATTTCTTAATTCATGACACCTTTAGGCCACAAAACAAGTGGGTATACGCTAACATAGATCTTCACAAGTCATCATAAGCAAACAGCACCGTGGAAAAAGCATACGCCGTATACGTGCTTGTGGCTGTGGCCCCAACTACACCACTGCCTCCCACCTATAGGTAAAGCCAGGTTGAACTTCTTTCAACAATCTCTCAGAACAGTTAGTGAAATTACATTAAAGTCTATAACCTAGTCTCATCCGCATAAACATTAAACCAAGCTTAACCAATGCAAATTTTAATGACTCACACCTCCAAAACTTTCTACATCAGGAAGATACTTAAATCCTTTTTTAATTGTTTATTGAATCAAAAGGTCAAACAAAACCTGAATCATTCCCCTAGAGCAAACTGACAAAACGTGAGCTCTGTGAAAGCTGTTATGCAAATCCTGTGCAATAAGAAACACAAGCTTAATCACATTGAGTCCTATAGCAGCACTAAAGCAAGCAAGTGGACTCTTAAGCTTAATAATTTAACTGACAAAAAGGTCTAACAAACAAACAAACTGTGGCAGACATACATATTGACAGATCAAAAGGCACCAGTGAACAGAGAGGTCACAACCCGACTCATAATAACATGTAGATTGTAACACAAGGCCTCAGAACTACTCACGTGGCTTCTGGCCCCATACATGCAAATGGAGCTTCCCAGAAGAGTAGTAGATGAACCCCAAGACCAGCATGGGACACAGGACGAACAGTAGTTTGTGTGCAGGCTTCATGATCCTTATTCATTCACATGGTACCGTGTTTTACATCACCTAAAAACAGAACAGAAAGATCCACAGAAACTGAATCACATGTTCACAGCATGTGGTTAAGCAGACAGGCTCTCATTATTGGAGTACAGCTGAGCCTGGCATCCCGAGTTATATATTAAAAAGAATATATTTAATACACAATATTAGACTATATTTAACATAACATTTACTGTAGCAGCAAAGTATTGACAGAAAACAAAAGCAGTCAGCTTAGCGCAGTGAGAAAATAAAAGAGTAATAACTAAATGGACTTGTATGATGGTATGAAAAATGCAAAACACACCATTAAGGTCTTTTGGTTTAAACAATATTCACAGCAAGACGCTTAAAATAAAGATTGTATAAAAAGATTAAGGAACTGAGAGAATGAGGAAGAATTACATTGACCACCCAGCTAAAACAATTCTCAAATTCCAAACAATGTAGTTTAAAAAACTAGCAGCATAAGACAATACTTGCATAAACAATAATACAATATATATGTAAATATTAATAATACAATTCATAAAAAATAATGTTATATAAGAACACAGCAGCATATGCAATGCATACCAAACAGTAGGCAATTGTCATCATGTGCTTTGAGTAATAAATATCGATTATATTAAAGACGAGCTAAAACAGCTCTAATTCCATGGTACACATCAAATACACATACATATAATGACATATATACATGCATATGATACATACATAACACAGACAGTGGTTCCAAATGACACATGCACAAACAGACCACAAATGTATACATTTCAGTACATGACAAAACATGAAACCAAGTGGCATCTGCAAACAAATTAAGCTAGGCCTTTTCCAAAAGTACATCACTTATTATATCCATTCCAGCAATTACTTTTACCCAGCTGCTCCCCTGGTCATTTTTAGTGTGTCAGTTTTCAATCGCACAGGTGCCACAGGTGCAGTTCATCACATGAAACAAGAACATATTCAGATAAGCTTAGTTTGTGTCAAAACCTTTATTTAGATATATGTGACCATGCGCTAGCTTGCCTTAATGTAAAATGCCACTAGCTTTGGTTTTTTAAAATCAATGCATGAAGAATCAGCAACCAATAAGACCTAGAGCATATCAGATATTTAGATAAGCATTTTCTGTCCTTCTTGTGAAAATTAAACATGCACTATGTTAGGGATGCACAATATATTACCGGCCATATCGGTATCGGCCGATAAATGGTCATTTTTAATGTTATCAGCATTGGCCCGATAATAAAATCAGGTCGATAAATTATAAATAATTTCCTCTGGTTGAATGATTTCTGTCTTGTTAGACTTGTGGCTATTGAAAACACTTTTCTGAGAACTAAATGTTACCTTGTTTTCTGTAGCCAATGTGTTAAAATAAAAGCAGCGGTCCACTTCTTGCCTTTTGTTTCAGGCTCAGAAAAATGTATATTAATATTAGGATCTTGTATATTGGCCAATATATCAGTTATCGGCTTCCATTGTTAAAGGAGTAATCTTACATGGTTAAAAGGAACATTTGGTTTAATACAGTGTGTTTACGCGGTTTAGTTTTCACATACCGGTTTAACAATGAGCTAACTATAGCGAACTTCTTGAGAAGCCTGTGACGTTGTGTCTCGATGTGACGTGATGTGACAAAAACAATAAAACATATTATAAACGAGGCATTTGTTGCATCCAGCGGGGACATAGTTACTGAATATAATGACTTATATTGACTTTTCCTGTAGCATTACGCTGCAGGGGAGAAAAGCCAGAGGATACGAGGCTGAATCCAGCTCCTGAGGGATTCAGCCTCGTAAATATAAAACCATTTCTTCATTTGTGATTGTAGGACTCGTCAAAAAGCTCGCGTTTGAATAGTCAGTTGCAAATTCTTTAATAAAATGTACTTACAGACTGTGAGTGAGAAGCGGCAGACTGTCCTTGCAAAGTTGGATTTGCCCCAGTTCTTATCCTTTGTGCACAACCAGGTGTACACACTCGGATTTTGGAGTTGTACTGTTTTGAAACAGTGTTGTAAAAAAAACGTAACCACTGACTTCTAATTGTGTCCTCGTTTGGAAGACCTAACTAAGTAGTTTGTCTTTAGTAACGAGAAACACAGCATCTCCATGACATGGCGGCAGCAACAACACTACAGTGGGAATAGACATGCCTTTTTCGTTGAGTATACATTTTGGGCGGCATTCTTCGCTGCTTCTAACAATGTGACGTTTCAGGCAGGTCTGTGATCAATCGCTGTTAGAAAGAATATATATTTTTAGAGGTTGACCGATTCAACGTTTTTGCCGATTATTATTAAAATAATTTGAACTACCACTGACGTGTATTGAAAAACATGAGACCACACTCTGCACGGAGCGGAGTACATCAGATGCGGATTTAAAAGTTTGACAGTGACAAGGTAGCCCACTGCAGTAAAAAGTAATTGATTTGTTGACTGTATGCTGCATTATTTTTGCCAACACCACTGATAGTGCACTAAAATTAGTGACAAAAAATACACATAAAACTTTTGAAATTTGATTAGAACTATGGATGGGCATGTGGGAGTGTGTGGGCGTGCCCGCGAGCCCCGCCTCCGAAACGGATAGCAGATAGATATGGCAGACAGCACGATGTAAACAAACACGCATGTTAACATGACAATATTGTAAAATAATATAATGGATCCATCAGATGTCATTTTTATATACTAATTTAGGGCCAAGAATTTTTTTACATTACTATTAGGGATGCACCGATACCAGTATCGGGCCCAATACTAAGCTCATGTACTCGTATTCGTAAAAGTTCACTGATACCAAAGAGCGACACCTTATGTGATGTAACCGATTGAAACTTGTGCTTTTAAAGTTTGTGACAAGCACATAAAATCATTTATTTTTTCATAATGTGTTTGAGGTGAAGTTGTAATTATGAAGTTACTCTTTTTTTTTAGGTGTAAAAATTACTCAAAAATGTTGAAGTGAAATTACAAATACTGAGTGAAAATTTTACGTAAGTAAAAGTGTAAGTATTTGGCCAGAAACATACTCGAGTAAAAGTAAAAAAGTACCACATTCAAAAAGTAAAAGTAACCGCAAGAATGAAAACTAGAGATAACTTGCCTGGACATATCTTAAAATATGCCTGTGCAATTGTTTTGTCTGTGACTTAAATATCTTAATTTAACAAACTAAACTAATCTTATATGAATCCTTACTCATTCCACTAAAAGAAATGAATTTGCTAATGTACTGCCACGGTCCTGTGGCTGATTTTGAACTGTATTTGAACTGAATTCGCAGCTGAATCTTGTTCCTCCATTTTCTTCCACTGAATATTTCTCTTAAGTCCAGCCAGGTCAAGGTGTTGTGCATTATGGTATGTGTTGAACATTCATTGAATGTTTAAACGAATCTCATTTGGAGAATAAATAAAATTTAAATTAAACTGGGCATCAGCGCAATTCAATTGTTTGTTTTTTGTAGTAAGGTAAGACAAGAGTGATCTCCAAAAATTAATATTGTTTGAGAGTTAATAAAATTGTAAGGAGTTAAAAGTAAATGTAATTAAGTAAAAGTACAAATCCTCAAAAAAATAATACTTACAGTAATCAAGTAAAATTACTCAAGTATTTAAAACCTCTGAAGATGTATCACAAACATGTAAGGTCATGGATTTGTATGCTTCACATACATTACACACTCGCATTATGTGCAGTACTGATTCGATACACTTTTGTCTATTAATAACTTTATGTGTCATCTAAAACAAGAAAGATACACACCCATTGATGGTAATCGCTCCGCTGTATCTGGCTATTCAGATCCTTAAACCACAACCGACTTGCACCAACAGGTACAGATGAACAGTCTGACTAAACTATCTGTAAGGACGTAGTCTAATAATGTCACAGCGATATCCTGATACTGGATGTTTGCATTTCCCAGCCAGAGAGAGCAAATAAGCTAACGGTTTACCCTCCCCTTTACTTCACATGGACAAACTAACGGCCAGCCTTCTAGATACTTAACCAAACACTACAAACCCCGTGCATTTCGACACACCAGGACACATAACACCGCGCCTCAAAGCATAACCGGTTTATAAAGACCTGACTAAACATTTAAAGCCGAATATTAGTAAAAACGCTGTTGGATAACATGGGCTCACGGCCTAAAGCATTGCAGACCATTTGCGCTTATTTAACGTTAGCTAACTTAGCCAGCTATACATAAGCACAGCCCAGACGGGTGGGAAACTCATTCTCAAGCACACGGGTTTACGTAAATCATTTTAAAGCATTCGTACGTGCATATATTAGATGAGTTCAAACACCGTTTTGTCAAGCGCAGAATGAACTGAAGCTCTGAGGTAAAACAACCGTTAGGTCGGACGCACATAACGTTAAGCGTCTTCATTTTTCTTTATTTCACATTACCTGTCTCCGCCAGTCGTTAAAACCCTCGGGTTATAATGTTATCGGTCGCATTCTTCTTTACCACCGCCTTCGTCCATGCCTTTACGATAGAAATTGCGAGGATACTTTATCAGCTCCTCACAGCCGAGACGCTGATGCTGCGTGTTGCTGTTGGTTTATTTGGGAATCACCCTCCCCTTTCTCCAACTGGAAGCTTTTTGAGTGGGAGGTCTTGCTCTGCGGCGGTGTCTTCAATTCTTGTGCGCTCACTAGCTGGACGACATTAAAACGTTCGCTGAAATGAGTGAAAATCGCGTTTTGCGCGCTGGAACGTGAGAGATGAATATAATGCTGTTTACACATTAGTTCTGTACCTTAGTAAGGTGGATTTAAACGGGTTTAACTGCAGTCTCAAATCGTAGACAGCGAATAAATGCTGACTTCTGAGATGGCTCGTTTTATTACGCAGCAAATTCTGTGGACCGCGGTTGACACATGTTAAGTGCTTTGGATTTGTAGAGTTAACGGAAAATTCGTGGCAATGAATGCATCTTTTCATGGCCGTTTTGTCCTTCTGTTGTTCACGTGGCAGTCTACGTTGCATTATATGCTTGAAATTGTGGGCACATGATTGTTTAGTTTTTTATAACCAATGCAATTGAGCAGCGTTTTAATGGAACCATTGTTAGGAGTTTTCCCCGAGGGCATGTGGGAAGCTTTTTTTTTTTTTTTAGCAGTTACTAGTTTAGGACTTTCTGTCAAATGTTAAAGGGATAGTTCACTCAAAAATATATTTTTTATAATTTATTCACCACCACGCATGTTGTTCAAAACTTGCATAAGCTATAACTCTGTGTAACTCAAAAGATGATAGTTTGAGAAACGTGTCATGTGTGGTTTTGTGGCAATGGGAGCTGTTTGTTTACCAGCGTTTTTCTAAATATCTTCTTTTGTGTTCTGCAGAAGAAAGTCAATGACATGAGGGTAAATTATAAAAGAATTTTATTTTTGTGTGAACTATCCATTTAACATTTGACAGAAAACAGATAACTTTAAATCTACCACAAAACATTGATGAATTATATTAATAAACTGATAATGTTAATAAAAAGGAATTATATAATTTTTTCCCCTATCAGGACATACACTTTTATCCAGACAACGTACACTACTTTTAATGTATAAAAAATAAAACATTGAAAAACACTGCATAAAAGCACATAAACACATTAAAGGTGAGGCTATCATTATTCTGCCCTTGAACAAAACTGTTTACACCAGTCTGCTCCACAGGGTTTGTC
Organism: Oreonectes daqikongensis; assembly: GCA_026939265.1. Taxonomy (NCBI): domain Eukaryota; kingdom Metazoa; phylum Chordata; class Actinopteri; order Cypriniformes; family Nemacheilidae; genus Oreonectes; species Oreonectes daqikongensis. The sequence continues at coordinate 7,190,478 of JAOTQM010000040.1, read as the reverse complement.
CCTATATAATAAGCAGAATATAGGCCTACACAAATAATAAACAAGTGTAATGTGATATTTTGTGTTTTAGGTCAACACACTGTCCATTATATCGTATTGCACATCTAGCACACTGCTCCTAAGCCTTTTTCATGCTGACATTGGGAAGAACCAATAATACACATTAGCCTTGTTGCCATAGCCTACTGATGATGGGTCTGAGCATTGACCGTATGTTTTTTTTTCTATAGATGTCTAGTCAACCACGACAAATACTAAGCAGTAAACATGCTGTTATTTGTAACTAATTTATTCGGTCACAGAAACTTGTAAAAACAAAACTTATGATGCTTTTCAATGCAATGCTTAGTGGTGGCTGTCACTTTTGAAAAAAAAAACACTTCCAAGAAAATGCTTTGCATTTACATTTGCAATGTGATTAACATATTCAGACTGTACTTTTCACAGTTTTCCCACACTGCAAACACCCTCAGGTCAAGTGCTAACACTTGAGCCATCAAGCCTGACAGTGTTGTATGTTGAATTCACTGATAAGGGACCACTAAAAAGGCAACTTGTTTAGCATGACATGAAAGCAACAGTAATTATACTGCTCTGTGTTCCTATAAAGATAACACGCATCAGTAAGTAATGCTGAAGTAACTGAACATGTCTAAGCAAGCAGTGTATGTGTGTAAATAAACTTTAACATGTTTGATCCGACCTTAAGGCAGATTATACCATATTTTATTTGGACGGCTGTTGACTTCATGCGAACGTGCATTAATTATATTCAAGGCATACACAGTTTAAGATAATGTTACTTTTCTTACGGTGTACCATATATTAGTTTATACAGTGAGCCTTCAGGATTATTATAAAAGGTTTCTTGTATATCTAAGTTTCTCTCTCGTAACTTTCATGGGTGTCAGGTAGCACGTATAGCAGAATTCCCTGGAGTTTTGGGACTCGTAGACCAAGAGTTGCATGGAGCAAGATATAATCCGTTCCATATTTTGTTCATGTAAAGAAATGAATATCAATGTCACTTTGATAAACCAAACAGTAGTAACATTTAGACATTTCATATATATAATCCTATTTAATTTTAGAAACTAGCAGCACCGGCTGTAATAGTAGTCGCAGTTTCATTACATAAATGCATTAAATATTTATTTGATGCTTGTGTTCTGTTGCGTAATTCAGGATATCCATGGATTGTGCACAATGTTGTAACAGGGTCATTCTAAAATGTGTTTCTACCTATGGCCATTGGGTTTAAGATTGCTGAAGGTGTACGTTTTTACAGGTATTTTACAGGCTATACTTGCAAGGGATGTTCCACATGTATTGCGGTCGTTCCAGTTCAGTGTCTGTTGAATTTCAACAAAATCAAACCTCAGTAGTGACAAAGTCATCCAACAGCGATGTAAAAGGCTGACAGCATGACACATGAAAAATGTGATTAAAATGATGAATGAACTTTTCCTAATACTACAAATATTATTGTTGTTTTGCTTAAAAGTGAATATGAACTTGTTTTATTTGAAGTATTTGAGGTCTGAAAAAATACAGAGCGTATTTTCTGTTACTTTGACCCGTTTCTCTAGTTTTCATTGAAAGTAAATGCAAATAGAAACAATATTTTTTATTTGAAATTCATTTAAATAGTGTTAGAAGCTGACAGAATAAAACAAAACTGGTGAGTTTACCTAAACACATATAAATAGTAAATTCAGAAAAACTGAAAATGGTCTTTGAAACGATCTAGAATTTTTTTCTGTGGCTGTATATCCTCAGAAAAATAAAAAAGATGAGTGTGTGTGAGGGATTGCATTAGTTAGTCATCAGTAAAATGAAAGTGAAACAAACCTGTGTAACAGACTCTTGTTAAACATGCTAGTTTATTAAAGAATGTATTGTTCTCATGACTGGAAATGAACTTAATTCTTAGGCTTCGCTGGCTGAATAGCTGAAGCAAGGGGTGTCAATAGATTCTATTCAATACCCTGGGACATCCTGAAATATAACACCACATTTTCCCCCTGATCTTGTATCAGTTTATACACATAAACGCTACACATTTGTGTATGCATTGTATGCTAACAGTAGACTTGGAATTCAAAGCTTTCAACCAAAACTCAACAGCAGTCGGTTTTTAACTAGTCTCAACCTTATGACTTAATAAAATGGGATTTGGGAGTTATTTTGAAACAACCCCCTCTCAGCACTACTTTCCATTACAAAGAACCTTTGTTCTTAAAGGTTCTGCAGATATTAAAGGTTTCTTATAACCTTACATCCAAAAATGGTTCTTCATGGTTACCTTTATTTTTTAACTTTGGGCCAAATATGAGTGAGTATACCAATACTTTGTATACTATTCACAGTGTACATACTACACTTAAATAGTAAAAGCAGTAGTAAACAAAAACATTTGCAATAAAGTATACAAACTCCTTCTGGATCTCTAAACTTCTAAAATGACCTCTGTAAACATACCACCCAAAATTTGCATAACTATGGGAAATGAGAACATAGCAATATCTTAAACAAAAGCAAATACTGTTTGGAAAACTCAAAGGATCATTAGTCTTTTGAATAAACAAAATAGACAAATGAGTAGAGAAAAGCATGTTTTAGTATAATAGACTATATGGCAAAATGATTTTTATTGTACTACACTAACCTCCTCAGTCCCACAGTCCTGAGATACTTTAGTATTACATTAAAATTTCACTCTGAATCGCTGTGTGAAGAAATATCTGGGATTATTTAGGTATTTGATTGAAAATATTTCCAGTGTGTCAGAGCTGTGGAATTTCTTTTTAAAGTGCTGTCATTTCATTCAGTCCCACACCCACATGATTTTCTCTGAGTTGTGCAACAACATCCAGAACTTGAACTTGCCCGACAAAATGTGTCCTGCATTTCAATGAACAAATTTGCCCGTAATAGGATATAGGAATAGGAATTTCCATATAGGAACGTTCTAAACCATAAGTAATGTGGTGCCCTGTCATTTCAACTCTTATTGGCAGGAGAAATGATAGATGGACATTTCATTCTTGATTTTGTGATGACAGACGATAGTCAGTCTACAGCTTTATATTTGCATTTATTAAACATTTATTTAGGATGAACATTTATTTAGGTTGAATAGAAATAGTTATAGTAAAAAATAAAGACAACGACAACTAATACACCAAACTGGTTTAACCAGTTTGGAGATGAAAGTGATGTATTAAGTGATGAAATAATCAAAGGAATTTTTACAAACCACCCTTGCCTGCAGCAGTAATATTTATATCTCATGGTCTTTGCATTACAACAAGAAGAATTAGAATTACATTCTTATTGTGACAAACAACATATATATATATAACTAGGGCTGTCAAAAGATAAATCGCCATTAATCGCATTTAGAATAAAAGTTTGTGTTTACATAATATGTGTCTGTATAATGTGCATATTAATTTTGTATTTATGAACACAAACACATACATGTAGGCCTATATATATTTAGGAAATATTTTGATGGATTTATTTATATTTACCAATAATTGAAATTATATTTAAATGTTTATATTTTTCTTAAATATATGCATGTCTGTGTATGTTTTTATAAACACAATATTAATATACACAGCACACAGATATATATTATGTAAAGATTGATTCACAGAACTGATGGCTCTTGTAAGTCTGGCCCAAAACAAAACTTGCTTGCATGCTGCACCTGGGACCAGTTTGGTTAGAAAAATGACATCTAAAGGCGTCAACATTTCTGCTTTCAAAACAGTATTTGCATTGCAAGCCATCTAAATGTCAACGTAATTTCTATACAATTATAAGAGAATTGCAGTTATCATTAGTAAAATGATTTGTATTTTCTCAAATCACAGAGGATACCATGAACATTGCATACTTTTGAAAACATTTCCAAAACTACAGCAGCTTAAATAATGGTAAAGTGAACATTAAAAATCCCTTTTCAATGCATGCAGGGTTAACGCTGTAGCAAAACTATTCGAATAAGAACACTCACATGACTTAAACGGGTGCCTTTCAGATGCATCTGTACCTCCTTCACAAATGCCTCACCATCAACTAATGTGATAGTGGAACCAGGTGAGTCCTGCTAGACTTTAGCTGATCACATGCTCAGGGTTAATTCCAATGGGCCCTGAGCCCTGCAGGGCTGTTATGACACACTTGAAGTTCAGACACAGATTGCTGGGCTCTTAAGACTACTAAATGTTCTAAATCTAAATCCATCTGACTAAATAGACAACCCTTTGACAAATATGGGATTGTTGTTTTTACAGTAGATCACACAGTTGTGAGGATTATCTTACCTGTGTGGATTCACAGGGTGTATTATTACATATGTTGTTTGAATAAGCGTATGTTTATTGTGGCATGTGATGGAGAGAGAAGTTTAAGTTCCTGCAGTCCACCATCTGACCCCCATGTGATCACCACAAGCCTGTTGAGCTGCTTTGCAGATTAAGAAGAATGAGACGTGGGTATCGGTATTAGAAAGTCACAAAGGGCCTGTCCGAATATAGAGACTAGTTAACCTAAAAAAGTTGATCATTGTTTTACCCTCATGCTGTTCCAAACATGACTGTCTTTTTCTGATACACAAAAGAAGAAATTGGTTTTCCAGTTTAGCGCACACAAACTCTACACATCTCAGGCTTTCTTCAACCCAACAGTGAGTCTGGTGCTGAGAATGATTTAATGACCAAATTTTAGGCTTTTGCACTGTGATGGCTAGGTAAAGAATCAATATTGACAGCACAAATATTTACACCCTTACTCAAGTCAGTACAACCTACCCCACCCTGTAAACCTGGAAAACTCCCATTGCATTGGTGTGGTGGTATCTTCAATTTTCTGAGGTAACTTTAACAGCATCAGTATTGTAATATTTAGTTTAGAATCAGAATTCAGTTAGATTACATTAATTTAGTTGTTTAAATGTAAAACAAGATGAAAAGACTTTTACATTTTACTGGCATGAGGGGACCTTCAATTCTTTTTGTTTATTAAATCATCTATTTGATTCATTTGAGATTTGAGCCATGCATGAATGATTTGTGTTGTGGGACTGCATTTAAAAGTTACACATTTAAATGGTGTACATTTATGTGTTTCTGTAATGAGAAAGTTAGAGAGACCTTGTAAACCTGGTTTGTATATAAGCAACATTCTGGAGTTGTATCAACACAGAATACAGTGGTCAGCAGTCACCGATGCTCACTCAGCAGGTTAACTCCTTATTATTCTGTTCTTCAAACCACTCCTTACAGCGTGTCTTTTATTCATACCTACTCAGCCTTAAAGCCCTTTGGTCACATACCCATACAACTCTATAAAGATCCCACGATTCAACAGGACTTTATACCTGCTTATCAAATTTCACTCTAATACCGTTTCTTGTATTCAATAAACAAAAGTAAATTAAATATATCATCTCTATTTCATCCTGTTCAACAACTCCCTGTGGTGCTTCAGGTCTGAATAGCAAGCGTGTCCAATTACTATTCGTGTTAATAAAATTGCTGCAGAATTTCAGAACTTGACTCGGCGAGTTATACAAAAGACCAGGAGATAATGCATGGGATGTGTACATTAAAACATGGAAATGTTTGAGCTTCCTGTGCTTTAACAAAATGAGAAGTCATGCATTCATAAGTATTTCAGAGCATTAACCTTTCAGTTCCAGTTCAAAAAAGAGAAATGAAATCTTTTCTGACAGCTGAATCTATAAACCCTAACTCATTGATGGTAATGTTGTGATCTCTGTATGTGTGTTTTGTGTTGTGTGTGTCTCGTGCATGTGCGTTGTGTCTGTGCATTCATTTTCATCAAGTGTATTCACTTTGCTATTCATTTCTTTCATTATTTTTATAATTTTATTGTATTGCTTATATCATGTTTCATGTAAAGCGCTGTATAAATCAAACAGAGTTGTTGTATTCAAAGCTTGTTCAGTTGGTCACCTCTGGTAGGAGCATACAAATACTCCTTGATCATTTTCAATGTAAGTTACTTGGCAGGACCAGATGACCATCCCCAGTCTTTCAGGCATCCTTCTCATATAACCAGCTAGTCAACTAAAGAGCTGCCTCACAATGACACATTTTCCTCATTTGCTCAATCACACCTTCATAAACCTCAAAGCTTCCTGGGGAGAGCTTTTTCTTTGAGCTTGATCACACAAAAACAACAACATGCTTGAGTTAAGCGGTGATTTCCCCATGGGGTTCTTCTGATGAAAATAAAGCACATGGTAAATGCATAAACAGACTAAGAAAAAGTAATAGGCACAAGAGCAACTCCAGGGTTATTGATGTGACTTAAATGTAGGTTATTTGTTACTGAACTATGTGTTTGTTTTACTAAACCCTTGTTGATAGAGTCTAAACATCAGAAAAATGTCAGCCTATGCATGCACAAGTTTTCTATTTTAAAAAAGGGAAATAAACATGCGTCAGGAATTTTTGTGAATGAAAATGTGCAAAGCAGAAGCAATACCCAACAAATGAAGAGGGGATGGCACAAAATAGTTATTTAAATTTTCATGTGCATATTTATGAGGAATATGCCTGAAATGGCACTTACATGACTAAGGAAAACCATGCACTGAAAATAGAGAAATACTTTAAGACAGCTGATTGAACCACCATATGTTGACATCTGTACTATCAGTGTAAAAACCTTTGTACGGTTGACATTTGCATAGAATTGCCCTCAAAATATTTTCAGACAGGTTGTGAAAGGCGTGTTAGCTGACTGATGTCAATCAAACAAAACGCATTAACAAATGTATAGAATAATGCAATGTAAGTCGCTTTGGATAAAAGCGTCTGCCAAATGCGTAAATGTAAATGTAATCAAATCATCAACTGAAGCTGAAATAGACAAATGACCAAGAAGTTCATAAGGAGAAGAGACATTGTTTTTAATTTAAAAATAAAGTTTTGAGTCTTAAATTAACAATGTAGATCCATAATCCAAGACAAAGGATTTTGATGCCTACTACACAGAAACAAGGGTCTGTGAATGAGAAAGAAAACTCAAAATGTTTTTTAATGTAGATTATTTAAATGAGGCCCCCTTCTTAGCACACTTGTAAATGAAATGCTTAAAGAGGTTGCCTTCCCTGCCTGTTGATTAATGCACTGGTTTGACCATGAATGGCCACAAGTAACTCCCACCTGCAAAAAAACTGTAGAAAAAGTAGAGAATGCTTTGCTTTAACATATAAATAATTCTTTTTTACAAACAAAGTTGCTTAAACTAATATGCAGTTAGGAAATTGGCATTCCTTGCACTTTGACAGAAATATAAATAAAACCGAATCCAAAGTTTGCGACCTAAATGTGAAAGTATAAAGCTACAATTTTCTATAATGTCCCATCTTTACAGTAGATCACACAAAAGAGCTGCTCATACCAATAAAGACTAGATTCATCCATGAGATTCAGATATTGCGAAGCACTTATACAACCCACTAAGAGGTCGGCGGGATGACACGTCCAAACCGACGATGTGTCCGATGGTTTAAAGGTCTGTTTGAGTGCAGTCAGCCAGTGGGTCTGCAGGGATGTGATAAAAAAAAAAAACTGTTGAAACATTACCACCATCTGACTGAAGATAGTGGGAGTCAAAGAGCCGTCCGACCTTCCTACTGAGCCTGAGCCGGTTGTGTGCTGTCTGAACAAACAAACACTCTTACACAAGACATGCCTGTTCGGTTTAATCCAGTTAATATTTCTTATCTGTGCCTTTGCCGGCTGAACATATTATTGTTCACAGTACGAACACTACAAAAATTCATACTCGGCCTGAAGGTCTAAAACTTGATCTTGATGTTTTTAAAACAATAAGCTCAGTGGTGGATGTGTATTTCCAGTTGTCCAATCGCGTGACATTCTGTTTGTCCACTTAAAACATCAAAGTGTCTGGTCCGGCGTGTTTGTTCTGTTTGTTGTATTGTTAGTGATATGTGTGTTGACCACGCAGTTTGCGGGGAGTAAATTACTCCATGATGGCCCTGTAGATGACTGGTTCAATGTAATCCTCCCTGTAGCGAGAGTTGATTACCCGCTGTCTTTTCGAGTCCTGCTTTACCTCCTTCTCTACAAACACACCTTTGAAGCGCATGTCCGATGCCACAGACTGCGGAGAGAAATGTTTCATTAATGCATTTAATGTATGCTAGACCAGAGATTCATCAATATGACAAGAATGACAGTGACAAACTAATAGTGATTAATAAGAATAATGATTTATGGCTAAAAATAAAACAATCTTGAAATATGGAGATCCAAGGTTTCAGAAAGGCAGCAGCAATATCTTGACTATTTACAGTTGTATGTAAAACAATGCAAAATTGTTAAAAGCACTATAAAAATCTAATCAAATTGAATATTCAAATGTTTTCTTTAGCAGATTTTTAAAAAGTTTTCAAAAAGTAATTTACTGTTTGACAAGTGAAATATTATTAGTATAAATATACTGAAAATGTGGAACTTACAGTGTGGCAATGTGACAAGTGAAGTATCTCATCACACTAAACCACCAAAATGAAAATGGAGAAGTAAAGGACTAGTTCACCCCAAAATGATGATCATCATTTTCTCATAATTTCTGTCATTATAAACCTGTAGTACTTTTTCTTCTGCAAAACACAAACCATTGGCCCATATTCATTCTACTGTATGGACACTAAGCATATGGGAACGGTTTTCTGTTACCAACATTCTTAAAAATATCTTCTTTTGTGTTCTGCAGAAGAAAGTCATACAGGTTTGAAATGACAAGAGGGTGGGTAAATGATATTTACAGTATTGTCATTTTTGGGGTATCCCTTAACAATGTGGCATCTCATATATGACGCTACTTAGAAAGAAGAAAAGACAATGACAATTTTATGTCATTCATTTGCATTTAAAAAAAAAAGTGTTAATGCCATTGTCATAGAGCTATATGAAAAAAACGAAATCATACTCATGGCAGGCATTGCAAAGTTTCTTTTTGACCCACGCTATGATGCATAATCTATGCATGAAATCCCTCACCAGGCGAGTCTTGACCCGTTTGGGCAGCTCTTCATCTAAACTGTACAGCTCTTCCCTCTTTACAGTAAGCTGAGAATCATCTTCAAATTCCACCTTGAACAAAATTAAGAGACATTTTAAAGTCAACTGTAACAATAAGGGCAACCATTATAGAAAAAATACTATACAGTATTATTTTACATAGATGTGCATAGTAGTGTGTTTTAATATTAAACTTGAACTGTATACAAACACACATTATGTACACACTCCCAAAAAACCTCGGTTTACACTAAACACAGAGATCCCACAGCGTGACCACTGTATCTATTTTGCTTTGCTGCCGCATCTAAAGTTCATTCAACTCTCACATGGTGTGCACAAGTGTGTTTACTGTCCTCTGACCTGGTACATTGGGATGATATGGGCAGCCACGAATTTGGCTCCATAAACCAGGCCATCTGTCCAGCGCACCTGAACTACATCACCCTCCGATGGCGGGCCGAGCTGCAGACAGTCCCTGTTCTGAGAAATAAAGACCACCACTGCTCAGACACATAACACAATTACATTTGATCACCGAATGAGAGCCATCATTTGGGCTCTTACCACTATATCCTCAGGGAACAGGTTGTCGCTGAATGAGCCATCATCGAAGATGACCTCGTAGAAGGTGGCTTTGGTCAGCTCAACCACCTCACAGTGGTAATATCGTCCGTTTCTGTGCTTGCAGATAACTTTCTGTCCATTCTCCAGCTCCCGCATACACGTCCTGTTGCGCTAGAGATGAGAACATCAATGATCACACGTCAACTATCTCTCATAGTACGAAGCAAATTTTGGTATCTTTTATATTATGTAGAAAAAAGTAACTCACAATAAAAAAAAAGACTTCACAGACAGGGTCACATAATCGCAATATTTAGGTCACCAAAAAAAAAAAAAAACTTTGCTTGTCTCGTTTTTGTTCTGTGAGACCAATTATGTGTAATGTGAGATTATGTTCACACTCGAAAATGAACCGTCAACAAACAACCATGAAAAAAATATGATTACAAAAAGGATTCTCTGTTGCACGACAAACTCAGAGTTCATGTCAGGACACTGGCTTTTTTCCAAAGTGGACAACCAGTACTCTACATTCATGTTTGCATTGCATATCTATCATATCACTCTCTGCTATGACGTTCCTCCCTGCGGTGTTGTGTTTATACCTCCACTTGGATGCCACCCTTGTGTCTCCAGCAGGTGAAATAGACAACGAAGGGCCAATCGTCTGGATGCATCTGAACTCCTGCGGCCTGTGCGCATGTGGCGTGAAAGGCAGTGGAGCAGCGACCGTTCGAGCACTGCACGCAGCAGCCTGCACTCCTTTTCACCCACTTACGACAGTACTGACATTTCTGCAGAGAAACAAACCACTCTGAGGTTATGTTAACATGAAAGAAACCTAAATAAGCTTTGGTTTAGGCTGGGCTTTTTTACAACATGCAAAGGATATTTAGACCATTGGTTTGTTCGCACAATGAAGTAGAGCTGATGACAACAATATTGTAGATATGTGGTATAACTGAATATAAGCAATGTCGGATCTTCAGAAGAGTGACAGCTCAGCGGTTTTCAAAATAAAAGCCTTTGCTTTATGAAGGAAAATGCAGCTTGCTATTGCAGTTTACATAATAAAACATTTGTATCTTTTGTATTCTTTTTGTCCGATTGTTTTTGAAACACCTACAAAAAAACAACTGAGCCAATAATTAAATAGACTCTTCTAGAATGTGTCTGTGGTGTTCGGAAAAGCTAGACATCCCATGTTATCTAATAATATTAAATAACAATAAAATAAAAATAATTATCTTTAACTTGCCAAATATTTGCATAAACACTAGATGTTTTAATAATAAAATAATAATAAATAATTATATTTAATTTGCTTGATATTTGCACAAATATTACATGTTTTAATTATAAAATAATAACTGTGTGTTAATTATAAAATAATAATTATTATTATGATGAATACATTTGCTAAACAATACAGCATGTTTTATGTTGTATAAATAAGTTGTTTTATCAGTTTTTGTATTAGTATAAATGTGTGTGTTCTGGGTTGACATGTTGACCCTCCTCATTGAGATCCGCATTGTTATGTTCTGCTTTGGTTTTATTTAGATAGTCACATAAATTGCTTTGTCTCTAAATGTCACTTAGCACTGAATTCACAAAGTGTTACACAAAATCAATCATGTTTCAGTGCAGAACATTGACTTACCAGCTTAAACCTCTGCAGCGGTATATTACCGAGATCGACAGGACTGCGCTCTGCAATGTTCACGAAGCGAGCCTCCTGCACGGCCACAGCGCATAACACGTGAACCCACCTGTAGCACAAACCGAGGTTTAGTCTCAGCAGGTTTTACCAGTGCTAGAGGTAGAACTGCCTTACATGACACACAGTCAGCTGCTGAGAGAGTTAGTTCACACAAGTGCCTTTCGGCTAAGAGAAATGCTTCAATTGAAAGTGGCTTGAGCAAGAGGCCCTGGACACCTACTTGTCATTGTTGGCTTTCTGCAGTGCTCCTCCTCTTAGAGAACATAAACAGCAGTCCTGAGGGAGAGACACAAACAATCAGTAACTGCACTGGGAATGAAACAGATGAGGGAAAGTAAGAGTAAGTGGAAAAACCGTGTCAAGGACAACATCATGGTGCGATAACGCCCTCTAGCAGCCCTCATGTCTGGCAGAGGTTTTGGGGATAAAACTTATTTTAAAGCTTACCTGAGTAATGGCGTTCGCTTCACAGCGGGAACACCTCCAGTCGTCCAGTTTTGTGTCCTGAGACACACCGTAACAACCTGTAGATGAAGAATCAAAGTGAAATTACACTAGCTTTGTTTGCTAACATCAATTCTGGGTTAAAAGTAGTGACAGACTGATTTATCACAGTGCTGATATATTGGGTTAATATTTGGAATTCATTTGATAAACTTACAATCAGCCAATAGTTTCTTCTGTTCAGCTGTATAGCATGCTAGAATTTGTTCTTTTGCTTTAAAAAAAGGCCACTTGGACGTAAAGCCAGCATTTGACACAAAAGAAAATGACCAAAGTAAAATGAGTCATGTGAGGTGGATAGGATACATATTGTATGGTAAGTACTAGTAACATTTACATTTATATCTAGCTGCCCGACATACTAACTAGCCACATAATACACAATACATACACAATAACTGTTAATTTAATTTACAGTACCAATTTTCTTTATTTGTGTTATATCAGCCAATCGGCAACAGTGCTTTTTTATATAAGTTTCGGCATTGGCCTTTAAAAATGATTTTAATCGGTCCACCGCTAGTTAAAAGTTACAAGAAAAGTGCTGTAACTGCTCAACAGTTTTTTTTCTCCATGTTTGCAGTTAATAGCAAAAGCCAACATAAAATGGCATTCGCAATTCGCAAAATGTATTTTGTGTTGCATTGAATCAAAAAATAGCAGTGAAACAAGATTTTTTTTTTTCAAACTTTTGTAGAACTGGACTTGATACAATATTTTAGGAAGTAAATGGATCAAGAAAAGCCTAAAGAGCAAAGACTGAATGCCAGTTTGTGGAGGACTGTAGATTGTATCCCGATGATAATGCTTCTATTTCAAATCTATTGTTACTTGCTATTATTGCCATTCATCATACTACATTAACTAGCATTAAATTACCATTTTAACTATTGGGAAGAGTGACAAGACTCAAAACAGTAATACATACAACAATAGTCTAAAGCAATAAAGGCAAAACCCCCCCACAAATTATCGGAAATGAAGAGCTTACTGGTATGTACGCGCACACTGCACATAGAACAGCTCACGAGTTGACTGGACCCATCTTGCTCCAGATGAGGGGTGGACAGATGTCCCTCAGAGCTGCTGGTGAAGCACATCTCTGGAATCAGTGGTTTGGACCTGTGCTTTTCTCTTCCATCATCGGCACAACTGCTTTGACTCAGACTGAAGATGTCACTCTATATAAAAGAGCCACCAAAGTGTAGAGCACACTGTTAGGAGACTTCAATTGTCACAGTTTGCATAATATAAAAGGAAAGCTACTTGTATTTAAAGGGACACTCCACCCAAAAATGAAAATTCTGTCATCATTTACTCACCTTTAAGTTGTTCCAAACTCATATACATTTCTTTGTAAACAAAAAAAGATATTTGGAAGAATGTCAGTAACCAAACAGATCTCATCCCCCATTAACTGCTATAATTGGAAAAATAAATACTGGTGGATGACATCTGTTTGGTTACTGACATTCTTTCAAACATCTTCCCTTGTGTTTAGCAGAACAAAGAAATGTATACAAATTTGGAAAAATCTAAGGGTGAGTAAATGATGACAGAATTTTCATTTTTGGGTGGAGTGTCCCCTTTAAGCTTTTCATAAAATAAAATTATGACAAACGTAATCTGGCCTCAAATTCACACCATTGGTTGATTCAATGATGCGGTTTTGGGGGGCTCAAAACAAACCGATTGCAATATCATTTGGAGTTGCTAGTGGCTCAGAACTTCCAAACTGGAGTAAGAAGAGAAATGCTAACAACATCATACCTGTTCATATGTGTGAAAGAGGGTACACACTGCACAGTACGGAGGCTGCTGGCCCATGCGAAAGTTGAAATCCTTCTCCGCTCTGAAGTCACGTGGTTTGCTTTGCCACATGGGAGCCAGGAGTCTCGCCCAGGGATCCGTTTCCTCTGGCTCAGGTGTTGGCTCTTGGATGTCTGTGGGGTGAAGGAGTTAATGAGAGAGAATATAAACAAGGATGTGAAGATAAACTAACAGCAGGCAGCAGGTTCTAACCATCATCACTGAAGTTCTCTCTGAGCAGGGGATGTAGCCGTGGCAGCTTGCTGAGCGGCTGCAGTTTCCTCTTCATGCTCTTCTTCTCTTTCTCACCTTCCATTTCATGCTGAGGAAAGATAGATAGGACTTGCATTTTCAAATGTCAAAAACCAAAATATATTTTGCAATTTGAATTCAAATGTAATGAATGCATAATAATGTTCTTTATAGGCTAGCAGAGCTGCATAAGAGCATCTCATAATAAAAATACACAGCTCAAATATTTACACACTACGAGAATGGAGTAACCAACCTCTACAATGTTTGGATCTGGCACATGAGAGTTTGGCATCACATCTGGTTTGATGTCTGGTTCTCTGAGGTCCTCTTTAGGCTTCACTGTGCTAGGATGTTGAGATTTATGGAGCATTGATCTGGCTGCATAGCTGTGGACCTGCAGAGCATCTGAAGGGCTCAGGGTCCGATGAAAGAGAAGGCTGGCAACGCCCGGTTTGGAGGAAACCCGTGGCACGGCTGACAGGCAGTGAGGAACGGTAGGGACTGATGCAATGGATAGATGATGTTTTGGGAAGGGCTGTAGATAGCCTGAGGATGGGACAGTAGTTTTAAAAACAGAGGTAGCTGCACCACAGGTTGCATTTTTAATGTGCTCTCCAGATGTAGTGCTTCTGGAAACTGAAAGTAATTGATTGTCTTTGTCATCTGAAATTAGGTAAAAATTTAAATATGAATTATTTATATGATAAGTTAAAGAAAAACAGATTTTTAGGTCATAGCTATAATATTCACCTCCATATCGGCCCATTTTGCCATACTGATCCTCCTCGTCCTTCATTTCAGCCTTTGGAAGAACTTCTTCTGGTAAATCCAGACATACCCTGTGCCTTTTTGTTCCTATCCTCTGTTTGGCTGGGCTATGAAATAAGTCAGATATTCTTTAATGTGATATTCTTAATAACTGCATAAAGAACCACTACGCACCAATGTATATATATTTTTGTATATTTTCACCTCTTCTTTTGGCCTTCATTGCTTTGGTTCTCGATGCAGAGTTCCTGAGTGCCACCCTTTCCAGCCTCTCCACCTAAAAACTCAGCTGCCTCAGGCGTGGGCTTGGAGTGGTCAATGGAAGCATTGTCCTTCCCCGCCAACCACAGGTCATACCGCTCGGGCTGAAACTTCCTAACGAATACATCCATGGAAATCTTCACCATGTCTTTCCTACAAGAACACTGAGACAGCAACACACCAAGATTAATGCACTACACTGTGTATAAGCAGTTCCATTTTATTTTTATAGGTGGTTTTACAATGTTGCATTGTTTCAAAGCAGCTTTACAGGAAAGAAATAAAAACAGAAAGCTGTAGAACACAAAACAGTACGTAGTATTAAAGAAGGAGTAGGACCATTCTAATAAAGCAATGCTTGTGAAATTTACAGAACCCTAAGCAATGCTAATATCAGCCGTCTCCCGGTGAGCAAGTCAAACCAAAACGCCAATGATGAATAAATAGAGAAAAAACTCAGCTGGGAGGGCCAGGCCTCCTCTGACACGTTACAGCTGCACCCAGTTACTTTCATTAAAAGTTACTAAGTAAATGTTTTTCATTAATGGGGAGAGCTTATCAGTAGTGATTTATTAATTTTACACTTGTTTAAAGATGATTAAGTCTAATTATGTTGAGTCTAATTTTGTGATTGATATCAGACAGCAGTGGAATGTTTAAGCAGAGATAATAATAGAGGTACAGTGCAGCTATAACATGGAATAAAGGATACGAAGTATTGTAAATACTGTTTAGTGTGGAGATAAAAGATGCTGACACAAACTATTTTAGGAACAATTTTATATTTTTACCAGAATGGCTTGTTTTCCATAGTCGATCCATCGTCTGGTGGCAAAGTTGGTAGATTCAGCACAGTTGAAACCATGGTTGAAGCCTGCATGGTAGCTGTATGGAAAAGTCACCATAAATTCTCCAGCCTCCTGAGTGATCTAAAAAAAATAAATAAAAAAATAAATAAATAAAAAAAAAAGACATCACAAGATCAAGCAACTACTATATATCTGTATATACATATATTCTAAAGTTACATAGTATATACAGTATATGCATAAATAAAACCCCCACCTTTTCAAACGGAATGCCGTACTTCTTCAAAATCGAAGGGGAAATAAGAGTCATCTTGTGTCTAAGAAATGCTTCACAGTTTTGTGAACTTCCAGGAAAAAATCCTGCAGAAAACATGACAATGTTACTGTAAAAAGTTAAGCATGAGAAAATGTAGTGTGGCAGTTGTGGCCAAGTGGTTAGAGAGTTGGACTCATGACCAGAAGGTTGCTGGTTCAATTCTCAGGGCTGGCGGGTAATGGCTGAGGTGCCCTTGAGCAAGGTACCTAACCCCCACTTGCTTACTATACAAAATGTACAAATGTATAGTACAATGTAATGTAAGTCGCTTTGGATAAAAGCATCTGCCAAATGCATAAATGTAAATGTAAAATGTAAATGTACTAGTTGAGCTAAGAATCATGCCTCCGTGTCTTTACCTTTGGCTAACCGCTCCAGTCTTTTTCCATGCTCTGGAGGAACACAGTACCTGTGAAGCCATTCAACAAAAAAAATTACCACTTTCAATCAGCACAGACACAACATCATCTTTATACCTAAAAGTTGACAATTTATTTTAACAAAAGTTTTTAGTCTAGTTAACCACAGTTTTTACAAGCAAATCTACCAGGACTTTGGCTCCCCGAAGTGTAAGTAGTTAATGCTGTAGAGATCCATGTCCTCTGTATGCCAAGCAAAGGTGGTTTTCCACATGCCAAAGTAGAGGTAGGGCGTGTTTACTCCCTCAATAGTGATACCACTCTCATGCTCCACAGTGTCAAGTATAGTATTCAAGTGCCCTACGTTCCATTCTTTCACATCCTGCACAGGCATGAAAAAGACAACAATGACTCAATTTACAATGGAGTGTCCTTGAAGCAAAACTGAAATATTCAAAAACTGGACAAGCGTTTACTCACCGGGTCATAAAGGGTGCCATTCACATCAGCTCCATAAATGGGAGGGTTAAATGTTACATTTTTCCAGTACTTTCTTTCAAGCTCTTCAAAGTCATCATATCGAGGGCTGCAAAACCTCAAATAGAAAGAGCAAATGTGGTCACAATTTATTTCCACTAGAAAATAAGCACTGGTTCGGTCATATAACACTTACTTGTCACTATTGGCAGTTTTGCGAAACTCTTTCAGAGTCATGGCTTTTTTCTGGATGTTGTACTGGGTGAACAGCCCCGACTGTCCTGTCACAACCTGCTGAATCGGTGCAGGTATTAACAGGTCATCAATGTTATCGTATGAACGCCGGGGCTTCCAGCTTTTGGGGGGGACGATCTGTCAGTCAGCAGAAACGAGTGCAACATGCTTAGTTAAGTAAAGAACATTCTGAATACAGCAGTCTGATGCACGAGTCCACATTGAATCTGTGTGTAGAGAACTTTAAAGAAAGCTCAGCACAATGTAGCATTCACGAAATTATGTTTATCAAATAGACATATGTTCACATCTTTATTTTAATACCTTTAGTTTGTTTCACATTTTTTACTAGGTTTTAAAACATTCTGGAGAATTTCACAGATTTGCACAGAAAATGCAAAGAAAGTCAGCAGATTTCATGTGTGTATGTTCTTCTAACCTTGGCCAGGCCTGCCTTGTGTGCACCTTGGGACTCCATGTATGCAATGTAGCGACTAAAGTTGTTGAACTCCTCAATAGTGGGGTAAAATGTCATAATACCCCTAGACGTCGGCATGTCGGACGCCATCTTGGCTGTCCTTAAGTCAGTCTTGTATGACAAATATGACGAGGATTGTAATATCTGTAATGTATAAAAGAATGGTATACATTATGCACATATCTATTGTGCTAGCAAATACATAAGATTGAGCTTAAAGTAATGAATAAACTCTATTATTTATATGATGACCCTATTATTGTTATAATATGGAAAACCTAGAGAAACAGTTACACACGTTTACATTTCAATACATACTGTAATAGTATTTGACTATAACGTTATAGGCTACTGATTTGCGTGATCCACATATGTTGTACGTCACGGCCAAGTTTTAAACAAAACATTGTGAAATGTACCAAATCACTAGCACTGTTGCGAACAAGACTCCTTAGCCATAAAAAAATCATAAGAGAAACAGAAACCAGCCAGTACTCAGTACACACAATGCACGCAACGCCCATTACAACGCTCCGCCCTGTGTGCTGAAACTGCGCTATTGATTGGTCGAGACTTGCGTCTCTTTAAAAGTCGCGAGGCTAAGCTAACAAGTTAGGCCAAACGTCAAGTATTACCACGCACAAAAACATCAGAGAAGTAAATAAAACCAAACTATATGTAGTACATAACGAGGTGTTTAAGATCTGTGCAGTGTAAATGCAAAATATATGATACAACTCGCATAGTTTGGTAAACTAGACGTTTGTTGCCGTAGTGAAAGTGCAACGGTTAGCTCTTCCGAGCCAGCAACTTCACCACTATTCATAATCAATTTAAACCGTATATGATCGAAGTGATGGCAGTAGAGAAAATAACAAGAACGTAATACACAAACACTTACCAATTCCGTCGAAATAAACCCGTATATGTGCCCTAAACCTTCGCAAAGATGCTTTTTGCCAACAGCAGATGCTTCCCTTGACAAACCTCCATCACATCTCGATCAATGCGCATGCGTGCACAGGATTTGTTTACTATTATTGGTCTACACACGCCATAGTCACCATGACCAATCAGATGACTATCACGTTTACAGTTTACTGTCTGTCATTAGCGGGGGTTTACGTTGTGTTGTTTATTTGAAAACATGATGTCAATTCAATTGTATCAAATTGTATAGGTCCCTATTATATGATCCATATACCCTAAATGTTTTTTTTTTCAGGACACCGATTAAAAGAATGTTCTGTAATAATAGGCTATTATAAGAGCATTTAATTATGAAGTGTAATGACCTTAATTATTTTTCGTCGATCCTCTATTTTTGACACAGTTAGATATTTTTTTAATTAAAAGAACGCTGGATAATGTGGCTGTCAAGAGTAGGCTAGCTGACGAAAACACGTAACAATTGTAGCCTATAAGAACCATACAGTGAAACATGGTTTGCATTCAGCACTGTATTTAATCCGACATATTACAACTGAGCTGATTTGTTATGTGAGCACCTGCATTTGTTTTTAAGCTTATGACTTTATTTCCTTCTTAACACACACACACGGAGGAGAGGAAGTGGCCATCAAACTGTGATGGTGGTGCTTATGGAGAGGAGGACTGATCTGAAGAAGACTATACAAGGCTTTTGAAAACATTACGCTTCTGTATAGGCTCCAAAGGCAACATGGAGGTAAATATGTTTTTTTAATTTAAACCACCCTTAAAAAGCCTAAATTTAACGTAGTTTAGATTTATTTATTACATTATACTATTAAATATCTCTTTGTTGTCCATTAACTAAGGTGGAGCATTTTCCTAAAGATAATACTTTAAAAAAACAACTTGAGATCCGTTCATAATTTGTGCTCTGAACAGGAAAATCTGCATAATGGATTAAACACAAACTGTGAATCGTGAAGAGGAAATTATTGTAATGCGTTAGAAAGAAAACCAGCAATATGGCATGAAAACAAACAGATTCAATTTCCCAGAAGATAGATAGATGGTACAGAATGATTATGAAGCAGCACAGCATGATGACTGAATAGATTGTCCTGAATCATAAACCATAGACTTACACCTGAGAACTCTTTATCTTAGTCGAGTAGATCGTAGATCACTTTACAGGTTCAAGTTACTAAACAGTCCTGATTCTTTGGATGAATGATTAACTCACTTGTGTCTATTCTGTAGCTGTCTTTGATTTAAGAGTAGATGAACTGTGAGGATAGAGGAAAAAAACTCAAGAGAGATTGATTATATTGGAAAATGTAACATCTTGCATTTGCCAGAGTGAATTAGCATCTAATTCAAGTTTGAACATTGCATGAAATACCTTTTTTTAACAAAGACATCATAAAGGGTTTATTGAAAAATGACACAACACAAAACAAGGATATATTGCAGCATTGGTATAGTTCAGAAATATTTCACAAGGGTGATTAAAACAAAAACAGGTGTTTAAATTCTGCTTCAGTTACACAGAATTCAATGATGGAATATTGATGTTGACATTTTTTGTGTTTTTTTTGTGACAGAAAACAAGAGAACATTTCATCTTACAGCATGTGGCAATTCCATGCAAATGTCAACCTTGGGATAAAAATCGAGTTTTTACAAAAGGGTTTCACCGTACTGACAGTTCAGATGTCTATATCTGGCGGTTTAGTACCCATGAAGTCTCTCCTGAAGTTTTTAAAACATTTTTATTTTAAAGCATAACTGTACGTCACAAGTGAATTGTCACATCTATAACGGTCAATATTCCTTATAAATGGGCAAATAAAAATTAAAATATAATTATTTTGTTCTATGAAGAGGCATCACTTCTCCATTTGTTGAGTATTATTGCTTCTGGTTTGTGCATAATTCACAGAAATCCTTCTTGCTTTCCAAGAATGTACATGAATATTATATGCTATCCTCTTTTAAAATAGAAAACCTGTGCATAGGGTGATATTTTTCAGATGTCTGGACCCCTGGACTCTATCATCAGGGCTTTAGTAAAATATTTACAGATGACTCATTATACAAATACATTATCTAAGAATTAATATTTCAAGTTTTGAATCTATCACAGAAAACATATCTCTAAATGCTGCATATTTTTACACTGCTTTGAAATATTTACTTTGTATATTAAATCAAACTATTAAAAAATACTATAAAATATGTTTATGCATAAACTTGGCTGTCTGAAACACACTACAAACAAGAGACAAGATTTTGTACAAAAACCAATTATTGAACTTTATTAACATCAAGGAGTTTTTCCTGCAACATTTTTTATTCCAGTTTTCTTATTAACAGATAGAAAACAGACTGTGTATACAACAGATCGGACCTCTACAGCACTAATCATTCACAAGGTAAAAATGAACTTGCCAACATATGCTGAATGTATGGCCAGGTCTCCCTTTAACGTGCCAGTTGTATTTGAGCAGGCATGACATGACGTTCTGCAGAAAGTGTTTTTTTTATTTTTTTATTCGAGTTGTGCTGCCCCACCCCAACAGAGAAGACCAGCAAATACCTGGGGTGCTTAGATAATACAGTAGATATAACTTTGTACCATTAATAGATTCACAGACAGCAGTCTCTTGTTGTGTTGTTTTCCCTATGTTGAAAATCCAGGATTACGTTTTGAGAGAATTATTGACAATAGAGCAGAAGCTGTTTATATACTGTATCTATAATAGTATTTATAGTTATTCATAATTATAAATTTATGTATATATATATATATTTCTGTATAAAAAGAAGAGTTGGATTAACAGAGTCCACTCTCCCTCATGGGGGAGCGGTTTATACTGTACAGGTGCCAATGGCGATTGGTCTCGTTTCAATATCAGGTCTTTAAGGATCATGGAGAGGCGGGCTGTGTTTCGTCAGGATTGTTTAATCTCCGCCAGCGTCCCTCAATGGGAATGCTCTCCAACCTGGAAAAAGGCTACAATTTATTCTTCGCAAATCATACAGTATTTAACCTTAACCGAGTTCTGTACAGTGCTGATTTTATTAGTAATATGATTTGTTTTCCTCTACCAAAGTTTACATTTAGTACCACTTAACCAAACTCCTCGCAGATTTTTCTATTTTCATTGACAGAGACAGAACAATGAAGGCTTTTCCAAAGTGAACCTGCTCTTTTTAGCCCAATAAGACCAATTACACATACTGAGGAAAAACAATAAAATCATGTTACAAAGTCAAACCATCAGCAGCTTAGAGAACAGAGGTTCTCTGGTATTAGTATTAGGAACATGCTAAAAACACATGTCCTTGTGCTAAAATAACCTATTATATAAAGAAAAGAAAACAGTACCAATTAAGAAAAAGGTAGACCCGCGAAAAAAAAGGCCATTAAGACAAAATACGTTAAAAAGATTATTAAAACAAAAATTCTAAATAAAATAATAACAATATTGTCATACTGAATTTTTAGAATAATAACAAATGGTAATCTTGATTTTGAAAAAAAAGCCAAACAGGAAAGAAAAAGAACAAAGATAAAAGAAAGAATTAGTGCTACCAGTACTCCGACTGTAGTGTGGGTTGGCGTACGCTAAAGAGAAACTAGAATATAGTTTTTAGATGGTGCTTCTTGAAAGAGAGTTGTCTATATTTCTGAAAGCAATCTCTTGGTGCCAGTCAATAACAGACAGCTGTGATTGGTTAACCAGCCACTGGATAGCCTGCCCCCTTCCCACCCCCCCAGCTCTCTGTACAGGATGGGGCAGGGGAATGGTGGCTCAGAAGGAACACTTGGTGCACTCCTGAAGAGTTGTACCAGAGGGCTGTGGTCCAGGAGTGGTTACGTTGCATAGTGATCAAAGCTCCCCAGGTACTCCAAAGCTGCTCTGTAGCACAGCTGGTACTGGTCCTACAGGGAAAAATTAACACGTGTCAGCGAATAAATACACAGCTGCTGACGTGACAGACCTCACGAGCTGTAATTAATGCTTTTGGAGTTCAAACAGTACATTGAACTTCATGTCAGATGATGTTAAAGCTGTTTTGGAACACTGTGTGCATTCTTAGATATTTTAATCCTTTTTGGTGTATGCAAGAAATAAAAGCCTTCATAATGTGCTATGATCCATCAGTGTCAGGTCTACCAGGTCTGGAAGTATCTACCGAGACAGCTAACAGCAGGTATAACTACATTAAAGACAGGTGACATTATTATCATTTTTATGGGCAAAGGGTGCGTACCTCCGTCTGCACCATGGCAGGCCTTTGTGTGCGCAGAGTCTTAACCGTCTGGAACAGATCCACCACACCCTCATATCTCATCCTCTCCAGGACAATACTGAGAGTGATGAAAACACCCGTCCTTCCCACTCCAGCACTGAAAAACAACAGCATCCAGGGTGAAGGCCGTGCATTACGTCATGTAACACTTTTCCCAGCTGGGGCTTCACAAATCAGTAGACAATGAGTGGTTTGTGATACAGTAACAATCATGACACGGCAAAATTAAAACAAACAAAAACATTTTTGCATTATGGTAGGAAAGACAATGATAAATTATCATAATGACAATTTTAAAGATAAATGATACTTTATAAATATATTTAAAAAATGTAAACGTATATCATCTTTTACATGACTTTTACATGTATATTTTTCTATGATGACCACTAAACTGTCGCATGACTGGCCGCATCACTCTGTGATCCTTCTTGTCATAAAAAGTAATAATGTGTAAACAGCTGAAATCAATATTTTACCATCATATATTTTTTATGACAGGCACGATAATGTACTGTTCGCCATAAAAGAAAACCCTTTAGGGTGATAGAAGACCCCTTCACTTTGTGTTGGAGTCCTGGTCATGCGCTTGGGGTATATTTTGCCGTAATGACTGACGGTAAATCATCCCTTACATATTCTGCTGTCCAGATGAACTTTCAAAGCTTACAGTTCCATTTAAACGTATTTGAAGTAGAAATCCATACCTGCAATGCACAGTGATTGGTCCATCCTGCCCAAATTGCTCCTTGGTTTTGTGAACTTGGCCAATGAAATCAATGAATCCTTCCCCAGTTTTCGGCACTCCCTGCTCTGGCCAGTCGGTAAACTGGAACTGACGGATGGTTCTGGACTGGCCATCCTAAAAGAAATGGTGAGATAAACAGTTTATGAAGCTGACGGTGATCAATTTGTATTGGTTACCAAGGAGACCTGGTAACTTTTCTTAGAAACTTTACGAGCTTTCCTATAGCTCAGTGGTTAGAGCATGGCGCTAGCAACGCCAAGGTCATGGGTTTTGATCCCAGGGATTGCACATCCTCAGAAACAAATATATAATGAATAATGCAATGTAAGTCGCTTTGGATAAATGTAAACGTAAATGTAACACGTTCAGTTGGGAGTCTCCGTCCATATGGCTACTATATGAATGTGTTTATAGGCTGTGTGTGTGTGTGTGTGTGTGTGTGTGTGTGTGTGTGTGTTTGAGCTTTAAGTTTAATGGTTGGCCTATTTATAGTCGAGCTCCCACATTAAAGCTGCAGGAAGTCTCTAGCACTGGGATCATGAGATGAATCAACCGCCAGCAACAGCTTGCTCACAACCCCAGCCTTACAGTGACTTTCATTTACAACATAAAAAACACAAATAATGTTCCCTTGGCAGATTGATGAGGGATTGATGTGTGGACACGTACCCTAGCATCTGTGACTTTGAATTCTCTCAGTATGTACTGGGGCATGTTGTATTCAGCCATGGGATCCACCACAAAATACTGATAGCGGGCAGAGCGCTCAGCAGGCCAGTATTGATGACATTTCTCCTACAGGAAGTGAGCGAGAGAGAGAACGGCAAGGCAGAATATAAAACCACATTTTTTATCATAATAATTATAAAATAATAATTAATTTCAAGAACTCATATACACTTAGGATGACATGAGGGTGAGGGTCAATTTTATTTTCGGGTCAACTTTTCCTTTAACACAGTCAAGACAGCACACAGGGGCAGTTTTCATTTTTTATACTGACTTTGAACAAACAAAACATGATTCATATGCCATAATCTTACCCGTCCCATTTCTCGGAGTTTGGTCAGCATCACAACAATAGTGGAATTGTGCTCCCATAACATCCTCCAGAAGTCTTCAGTGGTCTCTGCCAGAGGGCCCTGAGTGGCAATATAGGCCTTCTGCTGTCTGTGGACACAGAATAACATATCTCATAAGACATCCAACGTGTTCAGAATCATCACACAAGCTTTGACAGTAACTAATGAACAGCTGTGCTTTACTTATAGGGATGTGTTTTGCTGACATGCTATTGTAAAGAATGGGCGTGTGGTTGCAGGGATGAGGAATATTGAATTCAGTAATAATAAACATGAACGCCAGGTGGCAGCAGCGTGCTTTGCTAAAACATCCATTGCAAGAAACAGGCACATGGCGAACCCATCACTGTCTCATACAGAGCCACAGGTTAGCAACTAATGAAGGTGCTACAGGCGAGCCAATAACATGGAACCGGGAGATTAAAGTGTGCTGGGGGCCTTGTTCCGGCAAATAAAGAAGAAAAAAGATGGAGAGGAGGAGACACTCCCTCCAACCCGTCATTCCAGAGCACACGCACGTGCACGCGTGCCAAAGCTTACGTCACTGCCTTTCATGAAACTGAATCGCCGCTACAGCACACACGTTTTTCCTAGAATCAAACTAAACTCTACAAACAAACTGTAAAATGTTTCTGAAGGCCGAAACAAAAACAGCTCTAATGACGGATGCACTCGACTGGAAAAGCTCCTTGTAAACAGTAAGAAGGTCAGACGTGTTTTCGTGCTCGTCGCATTAATGTGAAGTTTAAAAGCGGCTTAATTGCTGCTTCTTGCAAAGACAAGACGACTCAGGGCAGGCAGACCCAAAAGCAAGACGCAAATATAATTCATCTGGTTGAAAACGGGAACGGTATCAATTACGCATATGCTTAGGTTGAGTTTCTCCGCCGTACCTCTCATTAAGTTTTAATTCAAACGAGAGGGGCTGATATATCGAGCCCCCAGACGCTTCCTTCACAGACCGTGTGACATTTCGTGCCCACGCGCCGCTTTACGGCAAACACGGCTGGCCTTTTCTTCCCGGCATTCTGATTTTCTCAAGCGCTCTGCCCATTGAAAGCGTCTCTTTGTAATTCAATAAACAGCTGTCAGACACAGTGAAGGAACAAAACAATGTGAAGGCTGAAAATGTGTAACAAACTACTCTGTGCTGCTCACTGAATATTGCAGCCGGGATAAAAAAGCGAGCAACGGATCATCTTATTTACCACGTAGTCTAGACGTGTGATGTGAGCGGAGAAGAAACTGAACACATGTAATGCTTAAAAATAACATTCTCAATATCAATATCTACAATTTTTCAAGCTCCTGTTGCGTAACGTTTTGTAAAAACATCAGAATCAAGGGATGCAAGCATGAAGTCATTTGCATTTTGAAAACATGCCCCAATTCTTTTTTCAATGACTGGCATGAAGAGCTACCTGTATCCATCGATGCAGCTGGCATTGATGTAGTCCGAGCCTTCCACTCCTCTGATTGGCTGCAGGCACACCCGTGTCGACTCAAAGGGCATGATATTGACCAGCCGGTTTTTGAATTTGTTGCAGGGCAGGTTGGCGCTGATGAATCGTGACGTGTGGGCTTTGGAGTTGGCAAGCCTCTGTGGACACAAGAATGGGTTTAGACGAAAACCAAAGATCCAAACTTAAAAGACATTTCAGAACATTTGTGGGCTAGCTGTGCATTACACAGTAAAAAGATGAAGCTGGTTGTGATTGGTGAACGCAGGTACAGGGATGTTAGATTAGAGGTTGCGGGGTAAATGGAAAAGCGAGGGCGTAACTGGCAGCGGGGAAGAGAAAGCACAGATGGACATCAGCAGAGAGCGCAGAGACCATTGGCTCTACTACAAGCTCTGTATTGGGTTTTCACACGAATCTCGGCGCCAGATGCTGCTTCTGCTTCTAGTATCAAGCGTCACAGTTATACCGCTGTTCATATACATCCCGTAAGTATTAACAGATGGAAAAGTCAAAACAAACTTTTACAGTGTCACTGACGCATTGCATTCATGGTGCGCTTAGTTATTTTTTGTTACTGTTGTGTTGGCTGACGTCTCGACATCTTGGCGAGACACTGGCACTGAATTATTTTCGATACTATCATATGTGTAGTATTAATACGATATCATTTGGTGCAATCACCTTAAACTCGAGCTCCATGGCTGTGACTGTCTCTCCGGGTGGCGGCTGAGTGAGCTTCTGAATGTGGGCGTAGAGATTCCGGGCCGGGACCTCTGTGTTCCCACAGGTGGCGGCCTCCAGCAAGGCCTCGTGGATGAAGATGTACTGGTCCTCCGTCTGTACCATATAGTTCCTCTGAGATCTCATGCACGTGACGTGACCGTAGATGTCCACCGTCTTCTCGTGCTTCATGCGCTCCAGCATGGCATCGATGACTATGAAGCAGCCGGTGCGGCCCACTCCGGCGCTGTGAGACACAAAGCCGTTAGCCCACTAACGAAAGCGAGTAGCAGACCACGAAAGTGATAAATCAAATTCAAAACCGTTTCTGCCACCTGCAGTTCCACAGAGCAAAGCGACAACTGCTCACTTGGCAACAGAGTTTTATAAGAGCAGAATAAAGTGACTGGGGTGGATTGGTGTTCACCTGCAGTGCACTACCATGGGTCCAGCATCAGGGGGATTGCAGGCCTTGACCCTGCGCAGGAAGGCTAGGATGGGGGTGGGGTATTCAGGCACTCCGTGGTCCGGCCAGGCCATGAACTGGAACTGCCTGATCTCTCTTTTCTCGCTGGAGCCGTTCTGTTGGAAACAAGTGAGGAGGTGGAAAGTAAGTGACCTGCAAATATGGAAACTTGGTATATGGAGAAGAAAGTGCAAGCGACTTTTTACCTTGTAAAGGGCGAAGGTGCGTACGCTGTAGGTTGCCAATTCCACAGCGTCGAGCATGGTCACCTGGATCATCCCGTATGTCTCAGTGCCACGAACGGGCCAGTACTGGTCACACTTGACCTGTTTAATAGAAGAGCAGTTAAACAGATTAAAACAAGAGCACAGGAATGAATTCTGTAGATCTCAATGTATAAACACTTCATATTTAAATCTTACAAACAGAGGATCATACCACCCTCACGTGTTATACTTTCTCATCCGGCACAGCACTAACTATAGAAAGGACTGAAACGTACAAGACTGACCATGTGGCTTCTTGAGGAAAGGTGTGCCTATTACTTTTCCAAGCAATCTGAATTACTATTTTCACTTGGTGGATGAAAAAATGGTCTAAAAACCTCAAACTCAGACTCAAGGATAGTTCTGTCATCATTTACTCACCCTCGAGTTGTTACAAATCTGTATGAATTTCTTTGTTCTGATGAACACAGAGAAAGATTTTTGGTCTACTGTCTTTGGAGCCTATTGACTACCATAGTAGGAAAAAATTACTGTATAATTTCTTTTTGCTGTTGAACACAAAAGAAAATATTTTGAAGAATGTAGGAAAACAAACAGTTCTGGGGCACTTTTGACTAACATTGTAATTTTTCCTATTACGGTAGCCAATGGGGTCAAACAAGTGTTTAGTTACAAGCATTCGTCCAAATATCTTTCTCTGTGTTCAACCAAGCCAAGAAATGTATACAGATAACTAGAGAGTGAGTAATTCATGACAGAATTTTCATTTTTGGGTTCACCCCTTTGAGCCAATAAGACTTGCACAACATTTCTGACGTTCTGTAACGTTTACGTACAACATTGGATTATTTGTCCTTGTCTCATGACGGTATTAAACCCAATGAATTATGGCACAAGGCCATGCCACCTGTGTCCTATAATTCACAAGGACAAACCTTGCTCGGAATCCAGGGCAATGCTTATGAAGGCCAACTTTTAAAAGCAAACATTATTCCAAACTGTACAAATGTGTTCCTTCCTAAACCATAAATGACACAGGATATTGTCTCTCCTTAAGAATGAGGCCTAAGAAACTAGGTCAGCTGTTTCTATCTGCTCTCTAGGTTTTCATCACAGGGATGTGTACGCCCATCCAACATGCTTTATGGGAGTGCAGCTTTGCCAAAACCCACACATTTACCACGCTTGCACTGCCAAAACATCTCTCTCTTTATAAGCCTTTACCTCCAATCTGACCTTACATCCATCAACAAAACCACAATGCAATGCACAAATTCCCAAGGAGACGAAATACAGGTTATCAACTGTTAAATAAGACATCTGATATGAACCTGCTCTCCTCACCAGCACAACATTGCACTTAAAGACCATATAGTGACTGGACTTTATAGAAACATGGGTCTCTTTAGACCTAACACAAAGAGACATTACATGATGATGTTTTTCCTAGTTCATACCCTGGACTTCTCTTCCAGTCTAGTCATCATGACTATAGTACTGGCTCTTTGCTCCCACACCATTCTCCAAAAGTCGCTCAGGGTCTCGGGCAGAGGGCCTTGCGTGGCGATGTATGCGTTCTGCTTACGGTAGCCGTCAATGTAGTTGGAATTGATGTAGTCGCTACCTGGAACACCTGCAGGGAATATAAAACGGGGAAATATTAACTCATTGGATCACTTGATGCAACATGTGTGTTTGCATTTGTGGTAATTGCGTGTTTCCCCAAACACACACACACATCTGTCACATTAATGAAATGCAAAAGGTCAACAGTGTTTGGCATTTACCGTCCACAGGGGTAAGAACGACCCTCGAGTGGTCGTAAGCAATAACGTTGGCATAACGGTTCTTTGGCTTGTTGACCTCCAAGTTGGAGTTCTCCCACGTGAACTGCTGTCCTGGATCAATGGACTGTCGTGAAAAAAACAAGGGACACAGAGAGAAATATGTTCAGTCTTTTGAGGAACCTTGTTTGAAGCTTGAAACCACGAAGTGCCGCGGGGATAAATTTGAACTAGCATCACTTCAGAAGGAGAGGCTTTGTTTCTATAGCAACCCGACATTTTGAACGGCAGACCCAAAAGAACCAGAGATGACTTTCTCACCAGGGGTTGTTAAAACTAATAGACTGACAAAGCTCGAGAGCTGTAATTTGGACACCTTTGTGGGTATATTTGGGTTCTGATCCCTTACTAGCGATCACCTGCCCTGCAGTAAGAGTTCATTGGCTATGTTATCAGAAGCATGGCTTGAACAGATGGCTCGGTGTTCTCTTACACCATAAATCAAACAAGATCACTGCATGAGGCTCCTCCGACTCTCTTTGTCTATACCTGAACTCATGTGGGGTTGATGCTAAAGATTTCATGTGGAGGAGAGTGCGTTCGGATGCCCAGAGCAGCCTAATGGAATACAGGTGTCCATGTGGACTTCATGCCTGCACTTGTTTTTGCTGCGGCTGACAGAAGTGAAGAGGAAAGTGCAATGGCTGAGGAATACCAGACCTAACAAAGAGACTGCAGATTTATGGACAGACATGAAGTTTTAAAGAGACCAGACAGGTGAACACATCTGGAGGAAAACCCTGCATACAGAACATCACAGACAGCATGCATGAGCTTATACCAGGAATGGGTGGATGTTATAATCCTTGTTTACTCATTAAATGTCATTTATTCGCTACTATCCATCATGTAATTCCATGTAAGGGGAGCCAGGGTGTATGTAGATAGAAATAACTCATTCTAAAGTAATAAAAAGGTCTTTATATAAATATTGAGTAATCATGCACATTCTGATTTTTGTCCATTTACAATATACAATGAGAATAAGACTGAATAGCAACAGCAAGTAAAAAATGATGGTTTGTTATTGTGTTTTTCAGTTTTTGCTTTTACCATCAACCAATTAGTTGTAAATTCATTTTGAAAGCGTCTCCCATGGTACCAGCTGTGCAGTGTTTGCAACTGGTTATGACTCAACTACAGCCTATCACTGCTATTGTCAACACAAGAAAAACTGGGCTTGTTCATTTTCTGTTAAATAATCTACAGTAGAACATATTGAAATTTC
Source organism: Oreonectes daqikongensis (assembly GCA_026939265.1). Taxonomy (NCBI): domain Eukaryota; kingdom Metazoa; phylum Chordata; class Actinopteri; order Cypriniformes; family Nemacheilidae; genus Oreonectes; species Oreonectes daqikongensis. The sequence continues at coordinate 7,159,795 of JAOTQM010000040.1, read as the reverse complement.
AAGAAATTGTGAATTTAAAACTTGGATTTAAATAAACATCACAAATTTTTCATTCCTTTGCAGTGCTTTCTTTATAAAAGATGCACTTTGTACAGCTCTGCACTACGGTTACCGGATCCCTCAATCTGCCATCAACAAAGTATTCCACACAAGGCTATGGGTAGGTTATCACTTTCTTCCTCTGTTTCTCAAGTCACAAGACTCCTCGGCTCAAATGACACCGCGGGTCGTATCCGAGCATCGATCGGCAGCAATATGCAGCAGCCTGCTTGGCCAGTCAATAATGTCACGGGGTCTCTTGTTATTCAGCATTGATCTGCCTGCTCTGGACAAGGCTCTGGTTGACTCAGTGTCCATCAACCTCTACACCTCTCACCTCATCTGGAATAACCACCGTCTTCCTCAGGTCCTTTACAGCTTAACACTTGTTTTTTTTCTTTTAGAGTCAGCCTCTGTGATCTGGCTACCTGTTTTAATTTCATCTGTGCTTTATAATAATAAATAGTCATACCGAAGCAAGTGTTGCTTTGTCAGTTTATGAGCGAGCGTCTTGGAGGAGCGTTTACCTCGCCTTAAGCTTCAGGTAACGTGCGAAGGAGACAGCTGGTATGCTGACTGTCGTTGCTTGGCAAACAAGGCGAGCGAATATAAGCTGTCACTACATGGGCTGACAAGCTTGAGAGATGCAGATAATGATAGCAGTGGGAGGTGAGCACCAGCTCCTATTAAAAGCTTGGGCTCTAGCGGGTTGACAAACATAGGCTTGTTACTGGTGAGAATCAGTGGCTGACGGGCATGTTAGCTATTGCACTTGTCACCGGCGGAGACCGCGAGTGCTCTTCAGAGGGCTTTAAGACAGACGGAAGGATTTCATGAGACAACAAACACTCGAGGAGCTTTCTATATTCTGGTTTATGTGTATGACGTATACAGCATTCAAGACTACTGGGTTGAATTGGTACGTAAATATTCAGGCAATAATAAAGCCTCCAGAAGGGTGTCATACTATAAAACCCCAACCTCCAGATTTGCTGGAATATATCAAATTTAAACCTCACCACAACTTCCTGTTTCAAAATAAAAACATGTCACCACAGGAACGAAAACAGCCCTCAGCGTGTCAAACATTTCAAGAGGTCTTTAAACGTCTTCTAAGCGTCACGAGAGACCTTGTTCTTTTTAGTCTGACATTTGTTTCCCAGAGATTACAAGTCCAAGGGAAGTAGGTGGCGATAATATTTGGCAGATATAACCATGTGAAATGCGGTGACACAATGAAACCGAGCAAAGAACGTATCGAGCAGAGAACAGAGCCAAAAACGTGATGGTGACCCGCTGCCTTGCTCATGCTGGCTGGACTAGACGACTCCCATTGGCCCATGCGGAACCATCTGTCCTCTTTAGAGGGGGTCTTCCTTGACAGGAGGAGACGACATCTCGACATGCCAAGAGCAGACAGTGAGTACTATTTGGATACTAAGGGCGGAAGGAGAAATGTGTCATGTATGGATGCTGACTGGCTCACACTTGTGTCACCAATATTCTTTAAAGAGGATTAAATAAAGTCTATTACAAAAAACCCTGTGTCTTTAAATATTCTTTTCCACAGGCACATGTGTACTAAGAAAAGTGTTTGGATGAATGGAGAGAAATTTTATAATGATAGTGTTACTAGGATTAAATAAAAAGACTTGTGATCTTGGCTAATCGATATCTTTTTTCACTGCTGAATTTCTCACCCTTTATTCTATTTTCTAAAAGCTTGCAACAGAATTTCTAAGGCTTGGACTCTACTAATACATCCACACTTAACATTGCTCAAAACCTCAATAGGGAATCTATTTCACAGATGCACATTTTTGGCAAACACGGTTTGATCTTTTAATAATTCTACACCTTCAGGGAACTGGCTGACAGGCATGCTGAAAAATCGCTTGTAGTGAAATGTAATAGTTCTCAGTCTCAACACGGTGAGGAAGTGACAAAGCCTATGTGTATATTAAGATTTCTACAGAGAGCATGTTGGAAAATGAGCATCTGCTTATCAGAAAGATGCAAGTGTGGAACAGCTGTCATAACACTGAATGCAGACGCTCTAAACATCGACGGCAGGAGAATCTATTAGATCACATCACAATGGAGAAATCATGAACAAATTGTAATATTAGAGCACATACACATTTTGGATTGTAGATATCAGGGGTACGTCCACAAGCTTACCTCATACTCCTGAGAAAAGCGGAGGGCGTCGTTGGCCTTGAGTCTCTCAATGTGGTCTGCCAGGTCACAAACTGTAATGGGAGGGTGTTCTCTCATTCCTAAAAGAAAAAATAAGAGGACAAAAAGAGCTTAAAATGTATATACATATCACACACACACACACACACACATATATATATTCAGATAGATAGATTATATTGCCTAATGAGGGAAGGTCAGCGGTTTGCATTAGAGACAATCTGCCTTTGGGTTTCCAGTGGTTTTGCTGGTGAGGACGAATGAGCAGGACTGAGATGTTTAATGGGACATGGTTGGATATGATTCCCCATTATGAGTTCATTATGTCCACAGTGAACACTAATGTCTGGATGAGCCCCCTGCCAGCTACTCGATGCAATCATTACTGTGAGACAGTGACAGGAACAAGGGATGCTCTCTCAATCAACCACACTAATGCAATGTTAAAACCCTGAGCGCTGTGCTATGAGTAGTACATAGGCATATTGTGCATAGCTCTATAACAGCCCCATGCTGCAGAATAAAGTTAAAGCTCTTGAATTAAAAAAATGCCTCGTAGTTGCCACTTGAAAACTGGACTCTTTACCTTTAAATTATGTTATATTAGGAACCTTTTCCACCAATAGTCATTTTGTCTGAGCGGAGTTGAAGATATTCTAAGACATTCAGCATTAGCATATAATTAGCATTGTTCTCTAGCACATAAATATGGTGTACATTCAGAGGCTAATGGTGCAATAAGCAGTAGCATTGAGTGAATATGGCACAGGCTACATCCATGTTAAACAGCAAGCTAATTAGGCAGAGAAGAGCTCCAACCCAGCATGCAAAGCAGGCAAAGCTCATTGCAGATGTCCTGGAACTAAAATGAATAAATGTCCAAGGTCATTAAAACTGAAATGAGATGTAACTATACACGTGTGGAATGGATACGAGACTGGAAACTTTATATGGCTACTACATGTGATAAGACAACGGCAACAAGCACTCGACTGCGGTTAATGCAGCTACAACACAAGTAGGGTTGGGTATCGTTAGAATTTTAGCGATTCCAATTCTTCTTAAAGATTCCTATTCTTATTGATTCCCAGTTTCGATTTCACAGTTGAAGAAAAACATTTAGATATCAACCAATATGGTCATTTAGCCTGTTTATTGATTGGTTTGCAAAGAATATATATATTTATGAGAACCGTTTTGTGTGTGTGTATATATATATATACACACACATAACAACCATGTTTTGTCTGATTCATTACAATTTGTATTATCACAGTTAAACTGTAGTTACTCTATTGAAACTGTGGTAAATTTGTGGTTCCTGTGCTTTATTATTCTTTCGATTCCCAACCCTAAACACAAGACATTCCTGGTCATTCCTGTCTCAGCTGTGCATGTTTCTTAAATCCAACATAGGGAATTTTCTTCATTTGATCCTAAAATGCACTTCTCACACTCCTGCTAGTTTATAGTTTGTTCATTTAAAATGTATATACAATATATACATTACAAAAGAATCTGGATTTATGTCACTTTTCTAAAAGTGACATAATAATATCACTTTTCTAAATATGAAAGCATATATAATTTTGTATATTTACACATATTTCAACTTTTATACATATTTCAAAATTGCTGGTTGTGGTAACAGAACAGTCGTAATTTTGGTTACAATGACAATAAATAAAATTTTTTCAAATAAAATATATTAAGATGGTTTACAATTCACTTTTTCTTATGTTATTAAACAACAGTCGCATGATGGATGTCATATTGTAGAATTCAAGGTCTGGAAATAGATTAAAACAATAAAATCTGTGCATAAATGCACTTGAAACTAGGTAGCAAAAATAAATATTAAAGGCATACTGAAGTTTAAATGTGACTGTCATATATGTCACTATGTTAAAAATGCACCTTTTAGCCTTTACATAAACACAGCCATTGCACTCCTAAACAACACCAAAATATTACACAACATTATTTAAAGTTCCATAACCGAACAAAACACTGTGAAGTGCACTTGTCATATAGAAACGGCTGATTTCAGCTGTGGGATTTTATTGTTAAAGAGGTGTATAGCTGTTTTGCCTGTGGTAATGATGTGCTCTTCAGGACTGAAAGGGTCTAAGAGGGGTCTGTAAAAGCCCAGCTTCACTGGCACCGCTCAGCTATTAGAGGAGAGAGAGGCAGGCCTGACATTTTCTCTCTTCATCACGGCTCTGCCTCTCACTCACCTTGGGAATGGAAGGCAGGAGGACTAATTAACAAAGACGGGTTGAAAGGGTGCGAGGGCCTTGGGTGAACTGAGTCCATATGAGACACTCAAAGGAGATAAGACGACGAGTAGAAGGAACTGCAATAAACAGCTTTCCACCTGAATTCAATGCCACACGATGACAAATAGAGTCGTAAATGGAATGTAAACCAGAGCGGTTCATTACGCTTTCTGACAGTTACTGCTTCATCAGTACATTTGTTTTTATACAACGCTGTGAATTAAGCACCAAAAAGGCTTTTGCTGTTCTAAAACCCCATTGTGAAAAATTGAGTGAAACTGCAGTTTTTTCCCCCAAATTAATGTTGAATTTTAATGCAAAAGGAACATCTGTCTTGTCTACGATATGTTAAAGATACAAAGATACAAACTGGTAAACACAAGCAGCCACTTAAAACAGCATATTTATGTTTCATATTTGAGATGCACTCTCAAGACTAAAAGCATCTCCTCTATCATGTGCCACGGTAGGCGGACCGTGAGGATTAGAAGATCCTTGCGGCAGTGACAGATCGCTCTGATTACAAAGACACGCTGTCAGTTCAGTTAATGTCTGCCTGCGTGTGTGCAAACACATCCTGTTTATGGTAAATTACATATTTGCTGGCATATGCTGACGTGTGTTTGTTCACAAAGAAAATAATATCAGCCTAACCCAACGAGATACAGATGATGTAGTACCTGAGCTCTGGCAGAGACGGGGAGAATATGTGTCGCTGCATTGCGCATATGGAAATAAGTGAATATATTGTGCATTGTGTGTGTGTGTGTGTATACTGTATATGGTATTCTGTGAATTCTGTGAATCTGGAATTCTCTGTGTTACCTGGCGTCTGGTAGTTGAGTCTTCTCATTTCAACAGGATCGGATGAGTTGGCCAGCAGACAGTCCTTCACACCACTAGAATGATCATCTTTGGGTAGGGGGGATGCCCTTTTCCTGTAAGAACAAATCACAGTCAGCGTGAGGGCTTCTATCGATTCATTCAGACGCCAGTCGAGGACTGACATAAGATTTAGAAGATTTAAAGGGACAGTTCACCCAAAAATTCGAAGGTGAGTAAATAATGTCAGAATTTTCATTTTTGGGTGAACAATCCTTTTAACACAGAAAACAAAAAATATCACAAACAACAACATCACAAAAGGATGAAAGCTTTGATGTGTGACAAAGTGGAAAATGGACGTATTAGCAGCGCCACAAGCTATGAACAAACTCGTTTGTGTTAAAGGAAAATAACGCTGCTTTTTTCCATAAAATATAAGTGAACGGTGATCAGGGGCTATCAAACTTATTTAAAAAGGACAAAAAAGACAAAAAAAAGTGTCACCAGTGGACTATATTCCAAATCCTCAGCAGCAGTCACACTCACATATCATTGTATGTAAAACATGTTTTGGGGAAGCTTTACAAAATATAAGTAAATTACACTATTTTCATATCCAAGTAAACTAATCTCTCCTTTAAAACAATAGAAAAAAATCTGCAAAATTCTAACGGATTTAAAACAAATTTTATGGCTTCCATTACAATCCCATTATTATTTAATGGTTTAAATGGTATTCCAGTTAAGAGTTTTAGTAAAGAAAGTTCTTTAACCAGTAAAATGATGTTGGTAACAGAAAACAGTTGGTCCCTAGTGACTTGCATTGGTTACAATAGAAGTCAATGGGGATGCACATTGATATGGCCAAAAGGGTGTAAACGTTGTTTTTGGGTGAACTGTCCTGTTAATACATTACCAGTACAGGTCCACAGAGACCATTTATAGTTTTTATGTAACCCTTACACAATTACAGACATTAATCCTTTACAATTTCAGTGATGGTTTTTATTTTTTAGTAGGATTCCGCTGGGTTGTGTAGGGGTCAGAAAGATTGAAATGGAAACCAAAACCAAGCGTCTGTTCAATATCTCTCTTGACTCTGTTAGCTAGCTCACTAAATATTCCGGGTGCGACGCTCCTTGTTTGTGGGGAAAACAAGGCGACTAGGTAATTAGCACATCAGCTGGATGGCACAACACCGGGTAATTACGCCACTGTAGCACCTGCACTCCCAAGTGCGCTCTTCCAGCAGGTAAAGCTGTCGCGCGGTGGCGCGCGCACACACGCACGCACACACAGACGCCGAACATCTGTTGGTGGAAACCCATCCTCAGACTCACACAAATCCCCAACTAAAACGGGAGTGCCAACCGCACTGGAAATTTCACATCTCACTGCACTCCATTTGTAAGGTTCTGAGCACAGTTTAGGCACTCTCTGTCATTTCATAAAGCCAAGCTGAATGCTAGAACCTGAAGAGGGCCGCACCGAAGGGTCTTCAGCATATGCTGCTTAATGACACCAGGCGCACGGCATCGCTAATCACCAGCGGCTTATTTCCTCCCGGAGCGTAATATTCCAGCGCCCTCTCCACAATAGGCCAAGGCACACTTCAATTATTCAGCGTTAAGTTAATATATATAACCAGGAGCTAAAAGAAGCCATTTGTACAGGGCTCTGAATTAAAGAACGACTCAAATGGAGAGATAAAAATAACAGCAAGTGGGCATTTTGCTCCGAGAGAAAGAGCGTGCGTGCGTCTGTGAGAGATTTTGCACATTACTGACTAAGAAGGAAGAAGAGGGAAGAAAAAAAACACACAGAATGGTCGGGTGGAGGGAAATGTCAGCTTTGAAGAGGAGAACATTTCTATTTCAGCAGACGTCCGGCTGGCATTTCCTTTACAATGGGCCATTCAGGGCTCAGGTGAGACAGCAGAAAGGCTGCCTGCACACGTTCGCTCAGTATGACCTTCATGAGGGAGTGCGGGATCAACACACACAAAAAAACACATCACAATCACAACAACCACCAGTGAACACAGAGCATGCACCACTGTGACAACTTAACCCAAAGCACTGGAGCTTTTCAAGGACAACAGGGTGTCAGGGTGAGCTACTGTCCATCTGTATTCACAATTTCAAATTGGATCTAAACATCTTGTGATGATGATGGGCAGTAGACCGTCCGGCCACACCTGCAGACCCAGCAGCCTGTGAAGATTATGACAGATGACACTTCTCAAATGATAAAGTGTGACAGACACCAGTGCATGATCTGAAAGTACCTACCTCTCCTGTTTGCTGCATTAGAGCGAAGGAAAGGAAACATTTAGAAACATTAATTTCAGACTAACATCATAAAGCAAAAGAAATAGCAGCAAAAGGCCTGTTATGAATCCTTCAGCCGTATAATGGCAAAGCAAGTGACTATCCGGCTCACAGCGGTGGGCAGTACAGGATGAGAGCTTTTACAGTAGCATCAGCAGGGTGTGGCAGCACTGACACACAATCGCTCCCCTGACTAGACTGAAAGCTGACTCACCGGGAATCTTTGCTCAGGTCTGCTTTGGATTCAAGACCAAATAAGAGTTCTCAGGCATTGTGGGGCCGAAATGATAGATTTGTGTTGAATGCAGAACAAAATTGGACAAAAACAAACGCAAGGTTTTCTGTGAAGTAAGGGATATTATGAAGACGGACCGGAGGGAATATTAGTCAGTACTGTATCTGCGCTGTGAACGGGACCACCGGGTCACGCCGCGAGCTGCATGTCTGCTTTATTCGGCTGAGTCAAGATGTCATTATGAATAATGTCCTCCTTTTGTTCCCTCAGTGGGAAAGCTAGCTAAAATTAGCCACATCGTGTCTCATGTATAAAGCAGACCTGAATTCAGACCGTGGCTCAGGAACCAGATGAAGTGGAGCAGAGGTGTATTCCTCCAAAACGGGACCTTTGAGAAGGCTGATACCTTCATTTATCACAGCTAGTGAACTGAAAGTGCTGTCAGACGTGCATTCAGTAACATGGAGGGTTCCGTTTAGAAACCCATAAAAAATGTGTTTTTTTGACGTAATGATACTTCTGATGTTAATAGGGCTAAGTGTACTCAAAATAGGATATATTCAATTATTTCTACCTCATGTTTTACTGTATTTTTTTCTACTTTACTAATTGTACAGTTTTTACTAAATTAAATACTGAAGAAGTTATTATTTTATACATACATTTTCTATACTATACATTAAACTCAAACTAAAATTCTGACACCGTTCATCATGTTTTTTAATAAAAGTGATAACTGCTGTTGGTATGAATATGTGATGCGAAAGCTCCTGCTCACCTCTTAAAGAGCAAAATGGCGATGACAATGATGATGATAAGTACCACGGCAAGCACAGGGCCCATGACCCAAAGCATCTCGGGCTGCTCCACACTGTGTGGCAGCTTTCTGTTATCCATGGACACCACGATTGGATCTGAGTACGGGCTAGCTGAGAAGGTCCGCTACAGACAGACAGAGAAAGAGGGGTCATACATATATATATATATAAATATGTTAAAATACCAAAGAATAAAAAAAATGATTCCTTATTACACATTCATTTAAGATTACAATTCAACACTAAAAAGGATTAGTTGAAAAAATAACCATTTATCTTTCATTCCTACTGCAATGTTCCCTTTACAAGGTTCCTGTTAACCTTGTTACACACTCATTCACATTTCATTAGCACAAGTCATACCTTGCTGTCTGTACGACAACATGGAAGAAAATGCACTCTTTGTACACAAGCAATAAAAGAAAGCAAATTGTAAAAACGGAAAGAATGTGTTAAAATATACAGCAAGAACAAGACATTCTCAAGACGTCTCTCTCTCTCTGTGGCTTTGATAAATGAAGGCAGAGACGAGGAATCATATCCTCTTCATTAGTGCTCAAACCATGGTGATAGTGAGCTGGCTGGAGGGAAGGAGGAAGCGACAGAAAGGAAAAAGAGCTAGTGTGAAGGGACATAAATGAGACATCTTTCTGCTGTGCCCAATTCCATCTACACGCCCGGGGACATGCCGGGATTCTGCCTCACAAACTGCCCGAGATGAAAAGAACGAGGGGAAGAGGAGGAAAGAGAGGAAAAGAAAGAGAGCGAGAGAGAGAGAGAGAGAGAGAGCGGGAGAGAGAAAGAAAGAGAGAGAGAGAGAGAGAGAGCGGGAGAGAGAGGGGGGCTGTCACTAGTGCTCTCTTTATCTGCATTGGGAGAGTGCATCCACACGGACACCAGTTCCCTAAGGGCCAAACCCCTTTGACTTCCTCTACTCCATCCTGTGACAGCAGAGCGAGCCGCCGTAATCCGGATCACTGCCTTGGCTCGGCTTGACTCCTCCAAGAGCACACAGACATTAATTGAAGAGATAAAAAGGATATTAGCTCGAGAAGACTCGTGAAGTTATGAAACTGTTGGGACATCTCCTCTGCTCGTGTGACACATCTCAATGTTAATGTCATTACATGTACAAGTATGATATTTTACTTCATACTTGTGTTGTTTGTTGCTTGAATTATTCTACTGGAAATAACAAGTAGGTTCAAAATTGTTTTTGATGATCAAAAGGGACAAAGGATCTCTTGAACCATTAGGTTGACTCTCACAAAAACAGACGGATGAAACAACACCTCAAAACTCAAAAGAAAAAGGAAAATTCTGTTATCATTTACTGACCTTCTTATCATTTCAAACCTGTATGACTTTCTTTCTTCTACAGAACACAAAAGAAGATATTTTGAAGAATGTGGTTAACCAAAACCGACTAATTGACTTCTAATTTATGGACACAAAACCAATGCAAGTCAATGGGTACCGCCGTTGTTCGGTTACCAACATTCTTCAAAATATCTTCTTTGATACATTGGTTCTGAAACCTTTAGCATTTTGAGAATACTGTTTTAAAAGCGAACATGTTTAGCACTATAGACAAGTGAATAAATAAATAAATAAACATCACCCGGAGTCCCAGAATACTAACTAAGTCGAAATCCATTGAGCGGATAAGGATGGGCATTTGTCCTCGGGCAGAAGAGAAGCAAGTTAATGACATCTCAGCACTGTGGTCCCAGCACAGGATTTCTGCTAATGTAAACACTTTATCTGACAGAAACAGCTCGGCCGCCACAGGCCGTCCTCTGACTTCACCAGGCAGTTCTCTCTTGGTTTGCTTCTTATGTTTCTCTTTAAAACGCAGCACACCGCCCTCTCTCCTCTGGACATCTTCTCTAACCCACCTCTCTATCTTTCTCTCTCGTAACATCTTAAGCTCGCTTGTGCTCGCTTGTTTAAAATGATTCTGTTTACACACTCTATCTATCATTGGATTTCACACTCCTCTAGGCTTGTTTATCTGCCTCAGGTGATGCTTGTACACACAGACAATCTGTCTTCCACCTTTTCCTTACATTTTATACCTCCGTGGACAGGGCCGTGGCCTGTGACACTTGGTCTAATTCTCTACCGTGTGTATTTGTGTGTGCATTCACATAGAGTGTTCGTTATTGTCCCACTTTTCTTAAAGGCATTGTGTTTCTGTGTTGTTGTGTCTGTGCTGTTCTCACATCCAAGCCTTTCCTTTGCTGCCTATGACAAATCAATAGCAGAAAAGCGACAGGAGAGCCAAAACGCAGTTGTGGACGCTCTTAGGTGACGGACAAACGCATAGGCTTGTTCTTTAAACCTTACATACTCATGTAATCATTCTTAAGTTGTCAGCTATTATTTTTTTTTACATTTCATTAATTAAACAAGCATGCACGTGCAGCCCAGCAATCTCTGTGGATCAGAAATATCTCGCAGAGGTTTCCACAGGGGGACAGAGAGGTTGATGGTGTGGAGAAAAGAAAAGGCGGCAGGGCTTATGAAATGCTGAGTATGGAAGTTGTCCTCTTCATAAGGCATGGAGGACAGATTAATCCTTAAGCTTTAGGGATACTTAAGACTCGGCTTCAAGAGAATCGGGACAGCTGCGCAAATCCATTCTTCTGCTCTATCCACTGCGCAGAGACAGAGCCTTAAAATGCCAAACACTGCTGACGCTACCATGAGAGAAAATTATGAATATTTATCCAACTGGCCCTCTGGAGATCAGGGCTATAACTTTCAGCTATGATTATTTCCAGGGCTGCGAGGGCGCTGAGTCTGATTTCTTTGATTTGTTTTAGAAGCAGGCCGAAAGGAACTGAGGGAAGCGTTGAGGCGTTTACGCTAATGCTTGTTCTACAAATAAAGCTTAGTGAGTTTTGCTGCGTATTAGGACAAAGCTTTGAAAGGACTCACAGACCCATCGGGGCACGTGTGTTCACAACATATGCACAAATTGCCTGAATGTATAAATGAGTATCCTAAAAGATTAAATAACATTGCACGATTCATGATCTGAGGAAGTGGATCTTCACTGGTTTTACAGTGATGTAAAGGTGCAGTAAGCGATTTCTGAGAAACACTGTTCATATTTGAAATCGATAACCAAACAAAGACATCCTTGCCTTTATTGCCCCTCCCTCAAAATAGCAAATAACATGCTCACTTTCTCTCCTTTCTCTTCTTCCTCTATTGCTGATTGGTTAGTTTGTTGTGGTCTAATCTACACAATACTTTTCAATGCACACACAGAACAGACATCATTAAATTCACAAAAATGTTTGTCTGGATGTTCATTTCCCATTTCAACAGCATTTCTTAGAAATATCTTACTCGGAATTGATTTGCGTTATTGCATTTTGTATTCTGTAATGACATCAACGCCAAGTACCTGTTTCTCATTGGCGATGACAGGGTACTGATCTTTGAGTTCAGCCATGACAAAGCACAGGTAAGGCTGGTTGTTAGGAACGGGCCGATTGAAGAAGCCATTGTAAGTCTTCTCGTCTCCCAGGGTGAAGGTATCTGGGAGATAATCCAGCTTTGCGGTGATGTATGGCCTGACGGTGTCGGTGTGACGTCGTCTCCGGAGAAGAGCTCCCTCACTAGACTCCAGAAGCTGAAGAGGGAATCAGACAGAAGTGTACTATATTACATTACATTTATATTTATGCATTTGGCAAACACTTTTATCCAAAGCGACCTAGATTGCATTATACACATATGTTTCTGGATATGTGCAATCCCTGGGATCAAACCCATAACCTTGGCGTTGCTAGCACCATGCTCTAGCCACTGAGCCACAGGATATTAGACTTGTGTTTTTTGTTACGTCTACTAGCTTGGAAGCCATTTATACTGTATGTATACATGTAAACTGCACAAGTTAACAACTTAGTTTTGATAAAAGTTCATTTACAACTTAAATGTTCGTTGTTTACGTTGCTCTGAAACCGTCTATACCATCACAAACTTCTGTTTCAAAAGAGAAAAAACCGTACCTCATCAAGCTCCATCTCATCAGGATTAGCCCATTTACGTGAAGATGTAAGAGACACTGGTACAACCGCGATGTAGTACCACCTACACAGAAAGAAATGTTTTTAGCATATTCACCTTTAGTGCTCTCAACTACATTACAAACCAAAATGTCTATTATACCAGAGAAAGTTACAAGTGTATAATATGACCCATTCCACTTCCTTGTCAGGTAACAAATAACCTCAGTTAATAACTTCAACAAAACTGGTTTCAAATAATCTTGTTATAAATTCAGAGTGTCATTGAAGCTCTCACAAATGAGGCGCCGGGCGGTACGGACAAGCGTAACTTCTTGAGAATAGCATATGAACGCTCATAATAAGGCTGGGGCCGAGGCTTTAATTTAGCTGGTGTGTGAGACGAGAGCCATATTGAAAATAAGCTCCCAGAAAAACTCTCCCGTTCGTCCCTGTGCTGGAGCGCTCCGCCATTACTGGAGAACAAAGTGCTGTGTCTTACAAGAAATCCCACATCAATCAGCACCCCTCCAAATGCCAATCTTCTCCTAGACTTTCTCATCCTCAACACACTGGTAATCTTTTTACCAATCAAAAACGGCACTCCGGAGCACAGCCCAGTTTCTCCTTCTGGGATTGGCAAAGGTTTTTTTGACCACACTGCACCAGCTCTGATTTTGCAGACGGTCACAAGGTCAGAGAAGAAATTCCTTGGTTTTGTGGTTGAGCCACAAATTAGTTACATTTCTTTTTAGAGAACGTAATTGGCTTTGGGCTCAGAATCAAGCTCTTTCTCTCCAAGGAAAAGAAAAAAATGATCTCCACTTTGCATCCACTGCATCTTCATTCATGAAAAATTAAGTGTTCAAAATAACATAAACATACTCATGCATAAATTATTACAAGGCATTTAAAAAAGTTATGTCAAATGAAGGGCCTCCACCCAAAGCCCGGCGAAGCTCTGGTGAAGAGCACTTAGCGGTAATGATGGGCTCTCTATGGCAAGAACATGAGATTTTCTACAGAACGTGCTCATATCCTCCATCATGACAGCTTGAACTTTAAATGGTCTCGAATCAAGAGGTTCAGATATATCTTCCCTTCAGCTAAGACAGCAAACAGCCCGCCTGGCCATGTTTTTCACTATTGATTTCAAGCGTTCTCGACTTGTTCGCGGCTCATGGAGACGGCAGCAGAAACAGTCACTGTAGCCTGACAAGGACCTTATTGTGGATGGAAAAAAGTGGGTTTCTTGAGACGATCAAAACGTAAAGCTGAAATACAGTAGGATGCAATTACTACGGCTTGAAAAAGCAGCTGGAATGTGCAGCGTTTGCAGGATGGTTGTTTGCTGAGGTGGGTAGATTCTGTCTGAGCGTCAGAGGGAATAATTGCATGGTAATGGTGTGTGAGCTACTTCGCAGAACGGAAAGCGTGGCGTCACTGACCTGACCAGAGCTGCAGGCGTTACTCTGGGCAGCATTACTGCACGCGTATGGATTTATGAGGCTTATATGGAGGAAAATGCAGCGATGGCAGAAATGATGCACGATTATGACAAAACCTGAACTGTTGAATATTTCCAATGATGTTGTGATTGTAATTATTATTTATATGGTTTACGATAAAACACTTATTATGTATGGAAAAACTACACATTATATTGTAGCTACACATCCAAGTCAAGCTGCAAACTGTTTTCTTTAACTATTTATGATGGTTAACACATCAGTACATCAAGATAATAATAGGGCCTAATAGGGTCAACTTTATATTCTTGACAGAAACAAAGTCAAATATTAAATAAACTACAGACAGAAATTGAGCACAATGAAAATCACAGATCAAAGTGTCTGAAGATCATCTATCAGGAGCTTGTAGTTGAAGTACAAACTCTCATTTGCCATTAATAAGCAAAAGAAGTGCACTTGAGTATTTTTACTCTCAAGTACATTTTTCAAATATACATACAATATCAGTACTAGATAATAAAGCATATATCATGCTTTTTACTCCACTACATTTAATAAACACATTTGTTATGTTTTTAAAAACTATTAACTTTTACTCAAGTAAAATTAAGTAAAAATACTTGAGTAAAGGAATTTACTACTAGATTTTAAATGTACTTAAAGGTAAATAAATCGACATGTATTTATCAAATGTAGTAGAGTAAAAAGTATGATATATGCTTTATAATGTAGAAAAAAGTAAATTTGAAAATGTGAGTAAAAATGAGTACATGAGTACTTGAGATTAAAAATAATCGATTGCTACTCAAGAGTAAAAAAGTACTAATTTAAAGTAAAAATACTTGCGAGTGAAAACTATCGAGTACTGCTTGGAAGTAAAAAATACTCAAGTACTCACATACTGGATTTAGCAATGAGTTTATCGCAATAGTCGAATTCATATTCTTCTTGATTTTTTTGTCATCCTAAGAAGCATATAACAGGTTTGCACCTTTTTGCATTTTTTGTGTGAGAGTACTGCAGTACTAACCTGACAGGTGCCGTAGTGGGCACTTTGGGCAGGTTTACTGTGAATTTTCCTGTGCTGGTCTGATCTGGTTTGTAAAGGACCGGTTTGGATTTGAACAGGTCTGGCGCAGTGCGGATGGACACCTGTTGCTGCAGACCCCCGGCACTGTTCCCTCGGCTCATCAGCACAAAGGAGTAATCCGTGTCCGGCTGTAGACGCGTGATCAGCTTCCTCTTCAGGTTGCCCTGCACCTCCACGCTCTGCTGGTTATAGAGGATCTGCGGGAGGCAGAGGTTCAGATTCCACTCGGTCTCACGGCTCACTAAATCTAACAGCCCTCCTAAAATGACTAGCTTAGTTAGCCTTTCATTCAGTTTCATTAAACTGAACCCACATACAGAATCTGATAGCAATAACAGACCATATTCCCACACAGTCACTTTCAGAGATGGAAAGCGTGTGCTTTTTTTTGGTCTTGTGGCTTTAGGACATTAGCGTTATGGTTTTATGCTAGCGGTGGGCATGCAAAGAAACCACACAGACAGTCTGTCAGGTTCACTGGAGGCCAGAGACTGTTCCGACAGACTTTCCACAGCGTTTCAGCATGCTGACCTACAGCGTGACTCGCAGCTTCCCTGAGCCGCATGCAAATGTAGAGAATCAGCAGATACAGTAGAAGCATAATGAGTAACATTACAGTTACAGCCACCGCACACAAATCATCTGTATAAAATATTTGAGAATTACACAAAATATTTGTATTTGTATTAGGAGTACAGTAGATGTATTTCTTCTCACCTTGAAAGGCACTTGAGATTTGTAGTTTTCTGGTACCTCCCAGGTGAGAAGGACAGAAGTTTTCATGACAGCCTTGACACCAAAGCTTGTGGCAAATGCTATTGGACAGAAAGAGGTGTTCCGTATAAAAATACTAAGTAAATTGAAAACAAAAGTCAGAGCTTTTAAAAGAAAAATGTCTCTCAACTCTCTCAACAAAATGTACCAAAAACAATACCAAGAGAGAAAACTGGTACACCTACTTACAGGCAACATAAAACTCAGTAACTGCACTGAGATACTATTCCATACTAAAGCTCAGGGCGACATTCAAGTTCACTTGAATATGTGCGAATCAAGAAAATTACATATGTAGGATATCCCAGTTTCCTATAAAACAGCCCCCCAATGTGAGGATAATTGGATTTTTAATATTCCATCTAAAGACGGCGAATTTATCACGGTGTTATTACGAGTGTGGAAAATTGGCTACACGCATCAAGCGTGCGTAATGCAGTAACATAATAACATTCATTGTTTATCTGGTGATTTAGACGTGCCACTGCTGTGACTAAATAGAGGACAGAGAAATTTCATCTTAATTTCAAACACATTATGATGGAGAGAGATAAGTGTGAACGTGATCTGTTAGGAAACGTGACTGGGCATGTGTGTGTTAAAAGCAGTGCATGCATTATAATTACATGAAGCCGTGTCATATTTATGTCTGCTGCCATGACTTCAAAACAATGATCAACAATATAATGCTCTACATACAGATAACACTAAATTTGGCAATTTAAACACCAACCAGGTGATGTAGACATGGTCCTGCTCTGGATACTGGGGCTTATGGGACCAGCTCCCTTACTGGTGAAGGCTTGCACACGGATATCATAGGTGGTGTCCGGACGAAGCCCTTGAATGGTCATCTGAGTGTCATTGGTGTTCACTGTGCTGTTCAGCTTGCTGTTGATATCACGGTACACCACCTTGTATTGCGTGATTCGGCCGTTCCGCTCAGACAATGCAGGGGGTTCCCAGGACAGGCGGGTGGTGGATGTGGTCAGACCCACAACACGCAGGTTGAGGGGGAACCCGCTGGGCACGTCCTCTGGAGTGATGATCTCTTTAATGTACTCCTCTCCGGCTCCTGCCCGGTTCCTTGCGCTCAGTTGAAAGCTGTAGGTGGCGCCCTTGTGAAGGTCCGTGGCGGTGTAGTGGTCATCTGCGCGGGCGAACTCGCGGACCTCGTAGTTCTCTTCCTCTAGACGCTTGTATCTCAGACGGTAGCCAATAAGCTCACCCACCATGTCTTTAGGAGACTGCCACTGGATCAGAGCTGTGTTGCCGATGGTTGTGCTGATGATCATGGTGGGTTTTCCAGGCACTGTGGGAGGCAGAGTGAAGAGACATTACGGAAGAAAAGGTTATTGTGCTGGACCTCTTACAGCGCACACCATCATTACACATCAAATAACCTCCACGAAAAGTGCTTTTGCTCTGTATGTGATCTCAACGATTGTATTTTTTTTTTAAATTACAGATAATATTCTCCTGAACTTTTTAAATGTCAAAAACTATTTTTCATATTCTGGTATATAACAATATTTACAGAAAAATCCTGTTTGGTAACTAGTTCAGATGAAATATTTTTTTGGTATAATTTTAGTAAAATAAATAAAAATAACAGTATAGCTTTCTATTTGCTGCTTTGGACTAAATGCCACCAGACATTGAGGAGGTCATTGAAAACTTTTACAGTCCCATACAGTGAATATAAATGGCATTTACAACTCATTTAAACTTATATTGTAATGTAACAAATAATGTAAAATATTTAATAATGAATTAAGACTTTCAAAGAAAAGCAGTTAGTGTTTCTATCCTTTCGATTTCTTTTCTTTGCCCTTTCCTTTCTTATTTCCTCCCACTCCTTACATTTTATTCCTTTTCTTAGTTGTAAACATTATGCTTAAGTTTTAAATGATGTTTTTGTTATACATTTAAAGGTTCAATGTGTAATATTAAAGAGGATCTATTGACAGAAACGCAATATAATATACATAACTATGTCTTCAGAGAATGAACCTTTATGTTTTTATTATCTTAGAATGAGCTATTTCTATCTGTATACATACTTCTTACAAGGAATTTGCATGTTATTTCTACAGTAGCCCTAAACGGACAAACTGCTCTACAGAGCGCATTTCGTAAATATGTTTATCTTCTTCAGCAAAGAGGCGAAAACGTAACGTTTTGAAAGGGGGGTGTGAGCGGTGGAGTGAGCCGTTGGTTGCAATTCACAACCTCTCCACTAGATGCCATTAAAATCTCTTTATACCATGGACTGAAAATTTGCACAGTTAGACCAATTATGTCTGTTAAGTTAATACAGTAGTGTTGTTTTTGTTGTTGTTGACTTTACATGT
Organism: Oreonectes daqikongensis; assembly: GCA_026939265.1. Lineage (NCBI taxonomy): Eukaryota > Metazoa > Chordata > Actinopteri > Cypriniformes > Nemacheilidae > Oreonectes > Oreonectes daqikongensis. The sequence goes on along the minus strand of JAOTQM010000040.1, from coordinate 7,141,355 downwards.
AAGTTAAGGTATCTAGTGACAGTAAGTACCTGCACCAGTAGTAGTGATGACTTTAGCTTTGCTGCGAGCTCCGTCACCTTTGGTCGTATAAGCTGCCACAGTTACAGAGTAAGAGGTCTCAGAGAAAAGTCCGGTGATGACAGCCTCCTGTTAAATGCAAACAAATGTGATCCCCAAAGACATCAAGACAGTTTTGACTAAACACTATCATTCCATCCCCACTGTTACACACGGATCATAGACCCTTCAACAAACCACACACACCAATGCTTAACCATTTCCCCCCTTCCTGATTTAAAACCACCTGACACACTTTCTGTTTAATTTTGCACTTATTCAATGTTTATCAGTTCTGTAGAAGGCTTTGAAAAGCTTCTTCTATGAGGAGCTCTTCCAAGCCTTACAGAGAAACAACCAAAGCAGTCGCACCATTCATGTCAATGTTCTCGCTTTAAACCAATAGTCAATTATTTTATGAGGACACTAACTGTAGGAAATCATTTAATAACTTCTTGCATTGTACTTCCATCTCAGAGTTTGTTGAGATGTTTATAAAAGTGTTTTGATGTTAAATTACAAATGTCCTCATAAAAAGTTGCTTGTGTAATACTCAGTCCTTCAAGTAACCATACTGGTGTTAGCATCTGGTTACTTGTATATTAAATAGCGTATTGCAAAACACTGACACATCTGGTGGACATCAACCTGTGTGAGCATTTGAACAACTCACACAAACAAAAGACAGAAACAGAGAGAACACAGCAGCACAGGCAAGCACCTGTAGGAACGCGTGCACACAAACAACACGCAAAGTTGTTCAGAGTTAAGGGTTACAATGCTTTTAATGACTTATTCCAGAAAGCACTTGATGTAAAACACCTGCATGATTCAGCATCCACTCGACAGAAAAAATTATTTATGGATTTAATAAGGCTTTTTCACAATAGTTCCCTAATTCTCTTTCAAATCAGTCCAGACAGGTCCCGGTTGCACGCTGAAACGCATCCAACCTAAATTAATTCAATAACCAAAATTAAACTCTTAAAACTGTGTGCCATTAATCCACTGCTATTCATCCCCCTTTACAAAATGAATAAGCCGTATGAAAATCAAACTGATACAGGGAATAATGTCGGTAAAGCCTACAGTTACACAGGTAATCTCTTCTTACTGTTCCTGCAGGATACCTGCACGTACAGCATTAAAACAATCCTTAAACACGCACACACATCACACCAAAATAATTCAAGTGAACGCATGGAAACAACCCAAAGTCATAATATAACACATGTTCCTCCACCACACACATACAAAACCCCTTAGCTCTCACTTTATATTACCCATGTGCCCACACATCGTCTGGTAAATTAAGTTCTTAAAAACAGCATTTTAAGAGCTTCTCATTAGACCTTTAAGCATTGACTTAACTGGTTGTCTTCCATAATTAAGGTTTAACGTTCAAATTATATCACCACATTTACCAATAATAAGTGCCCATTGTTTTACAATTTTTACTCGTTTTAAATAAAGACAGTTTGGTTTGGTTTCTTCTCCCGCAAAAGCCCCAAAGAGCAAGAACAAGGGATAAAATTTAAATGATACGATCAAATTTAAACGACCTTTTAAGTTTAAGGCTTTATTCATTACTTTAATCATACAAAATTAATTTGTATAGGCAAAGCAATTGCCTTTTCGTCTCTTGTTTTTTCAGTATTAAATAGAGCTCTTTTATCAATTCTGTGAAATTCTACAAGGGAACAGCTTGCATTGCCAGTGAACTGAAGTTTAAGTAAGGGGGGTAGACACAAAGTGTGTGATTAAAGAGTATATTTCACAAGACCATCAAAATTACATTTCATGCAGTGTGTAATGTTGCCATAATGTTGAAAGTAAGCAGTCTGCAAAGTTGCCAAGGGAGTCGACTCACGTAAACGAGTCCCGTCCGATTCTCAAACCTCCGTGTAGCTACGTCACTAGAAATAATCCCCGCCTGCTCGCGAAAACTTGAACACATGTGTTAAACCAATTGCAGCAGACTAGACCATCTGACCAATCACATCAGACTACGCTAGCGGATTAGAGAGATGGATTGCGGAACGAATCATTTGAGAGTCAGTCAAGAAGTAAGGAAATAAAAACTGCTTATTATTATGAAATAATAGTGTTTTTACACCATGTATGTACATAAACCTGTTGTCGGACACTTCATAAACCAAAGTAGGCCCTTAAAAATCACAAGGTGTATACTCTTTAAAATACACTAGGGTAGCTATATATTTTAGGCAGTTTACTATGCTTTGCCTGCTGAAGATACTTTGCTTGTATTGTTGGTGATATCAAGGACAGAATAAGAGAGATCAGTAGTTGTATTATTTATTTTGTAAATGTTTGCATTTATATAATATAATGTGTGTGTTTTGTTTATTTATGTATTATTTAAATATTTACGTAAATGTACAAATATAATTTAATATGGCTGCTCTGAACAGACGCTGGGGTGAAAATAAACGAATGCTTTCTCACCTTTGATTAATCTAAAAACAGCTTAATAAAGTCTGTCTTATTTGTCTTTAGAGAGAATAGTTTCGTGACTATACAGATGTTGTGTACTTGGTGGGGTGACAAAGACTTGGGTGTGACAAAGTTTTTTTATCAATATGTGTTTGACAGGATCTATTTGAGGATACAATTTACGCAAAACAGGCTGTGATCTGTGACAAATAACAACACACCCAATAAAGTTCAATGAAGCCCACAGCTTCTGCCAAAATACCATTCGACATACCGTTCAACAGGAAGTTAAAACTGTTGATAACATGACTTTCTTTTTTAGAAAAAGTACTGGCTAATACCGATAAGTTACCTTTTTTTATTCTGTGTTAGTGTTATCTGTATGCACCAAGGGTCTGAGAGCAACGCAATTTCAATCCTCTATATGTACATGTGGCAGAATTGACAATAAAGCTGACTTTGACTTTTTGACTGTTGAAACTACTTGGCTGGATACCAAGACAAAATCTTCACAAGGGCATTTGTAACTACATTAAACAAGGCGTTTAGCAAAATAACTAACACACGCACGCTTAACTACTCGACACCTCCAAAGCAAAAAGTGAGAGATTTGGACAAAGCTGGTGATTGGCCCACAGTGAATGTCTTGCAGGCAGGTGCCAGCACGCAGAGGCAACAGAGCAGGTGCTGTCGCTAACAGCAGGGCTCTAGAGAGACGTCTGCCAGTCTGCTGGCACAGAGATGGGTGTACCGAAAAATGGGGTCAGGCTTCAACTGGGAGGGAAGCGGCACCGGTAACTGAAGTGCGCCCATTTCTGTGGCTCTTTTTTTAATGCTCCACATCTAGGCGGTAAGAGGATTTACAACCGTAACGCAAGCCATGCCCTGAACTACAGTGGGCTTTCACGCAACTATAGGAATCTTTGGAGGAAACTCTGGAACAACGAGACACGCGCACACGCACGTATGCGCACACAGAGCAGGGGTGTTGTCTGCAGCTTTCTCCTGCCAGGCTTCACTGGTTTTCAACACACACGGCTCACATAAACCTAACACGGTCCTGCTGTTGAAAGCAGGTAACAACATTCAGGGGATTATATCCTCAAGCTCTTCAGTCATCACACAGGGTCTGGCGGGTTGTAACTTTCATGTTGGTTAACTATTAAATGACACCTGAAAAAAAAACTGAGAATACCAAAACTCAAATACACCTAGAGATCTAAAAGAAATTAGCATAACCACATTGGTTTTGCATATAAAAGCAAACGTTATTCCTTACATGGAGTACTCTATTGTGATTGGTCAACTGCAGTCATTTCTGCTAAAAGTGTAATTGACTGTTGTCCTTGGCAACTAATGTGCTACATAACTGTGCTAGCTTCACTCTGTTTTCTCTTTCTTTTCACATAATCAAATAATTTCAAATCAAATGTTTCATGTCCATTTATTCATTTACTTGGTACGCAGCTGCATAATAAGCTGGATAATGTACAGCCACCCAGCAATTACTGCAAAATAACCCCTCTTTAATTCACTTCAAGATCCTGATCACTGGGTTTATTCCACAGTAATGACTAGCTGACTGTACATTCTTACATAATGCAACATAATAACATTAGGTTATAATATAATTAAATATAATATACAAGTAAGATATAATTGATAAAACACAATTTCACTTCTAAAATCGTATTATGTTCACATAAGCCGAACACAAAACAGCTACCATGTGACCCCAAATCAGTTATTGTGGCAGGTTTCTATATCCTTGATAACTGTGTAAACAGCCTACAGTTAGGCTAATAACTGCTTTTTTTTAATTAATGGTAACACTTAACAATAAGATTGTATTTGTTAACTTTGGGTAATACTGTCGAATCGATTAATCTCAATGAATCGATTTCAAAATAAATGTTTGTGTTTATATAATAAATGTTTGTTTGATGTATATTTATAAATGCACACACATATGTAAATATAACAAATATTTACATTTACGCATTTGGCAGACGCTTTTATCCAAAGCGATTTACATTAGATTAGATTAGATTAGATTCAACTTTATTGTCATTACACATGTACAAGTACAAGGCAACGAAATGCAGTTTAGGTCTAACCAGAAGTGCAATAGCAGCAAGTGCAGGATATACAGTGGTTGCATAAGTTACATAACATTGTACAAGTACATTACATTGTACTATACATTTGTACATTTTGTATAGTAAGCAAGTCTCTCTCTAACCACTGGGCCACGACTGCCCAATTACTGCCAAACTGCCATTTACTGCCAATATACATTACTAATATTTCTTAAATATATACATGTATGTTTGCATATTCATATATACATATAGATATACACACATATATTAAATAAACACAAACATTTATATTTTGGAATTGATTAATCGCAATTAATTAGCTGACATGAACTAACAGGGAACAATACTAATAGTTCATGTTGATTTCTACATTTACGAATACAAAACACTGTATTAAAAACCAATAAAAGCCAGTATTGGCTTTCCTGTAGCTCAGTGGTTACAGTATGGCAGCAATGCAGAGGTCATGGGTTTGATCCCAGGGATTGCACATAATCAGAAACAAATGTATAGTATAATGCAATGTAAGTCGCTTTGGATAAAAGCGTCTGGCAAATGCGTAAATGTAAATGTAAAAACTGTTAACAGGTTAATGCACAATGAACTAACATGAATAACTGTATTGCCAATTTAACCACATTAAGTAAGATTAATAAATGCTCAAAAACGATATTGCTCATTGTTAGTTCATGTTAGCCAACGCATTTTACTATTGTTAACAAATAAATCTTATTGTAAAGTGTTACCAATTAATTATTTACCCTACCGTATGTGTTTAACCAACACGTTCTTGTGACTAAAACCACTTATAACAGTACATCGCTATAATCAACATCACTGGACATCAACATTATCTCTAGCTTCTATTCTATTTCAATTTGCCTGTGCCCGATCTCGATTTCCATACATCAGATCTCTGTATAAGCGGTGGAAACCTCTTTCCCAGCTCTTCATGCAATATTCTGCAATATTGCTATAGCTGTGAAGAGAGCATTCATTTACCCGTTTCGCATTTGTCGTGCATGTATAATCGTGTCTGTGTGTGTGAATAACGGGTACTTGCTATGCTAGAAGTCATTAGCACAGTCATTACACTGCCAGTGAAATGAGCACTCAGAGGCCAGACCTTTAGAGCACGCTGCATCATTACCATTAGTAAATACAGTGCATTAGTGGGTGACCTTCAGTATAATGCAGAAAATGCTGCAATTTATTCAGTTATTTTCTGTGTGTGTGTGTGTGTGTGTTTGTGAGTGCTGATTTGGGAACAGGTTTGCAACAGTGCTCATAAGGTGCCAAAAGTTCAGCTTTATGCTGATCGTGGATTTGTTTTCCCATTTTCCCTTTTCCTACAAGCTGCTTGGTCCAAACATCAAACAGAAGTAGTTCAACCAAACTATTAATCCCTCTTTACATGGGGGAAACAAAGGAAAAATGTTAGTTCCAAATCAAGAAAAGCCAAGCGACAGAAAAGAAAAGCAACAGCAGACACACACAGACGCAGAACATCCCCGCAGGCCCAATGCCACAAACCAACACGCTCACACACTTGAGTACTCACATATTCCGTGGACTCCTCAATTTTCCACTGATGGAAAACACATGACAGATGAGAGGGGGAAAAATGAATCAGAGATGGCACTACTGGGGAGAAAAAAGCATTGCTACCTTTTTTCTCTCATCTAGAGATGAACACATAGCGTTAACAGTCACATGCAGCACTGTAGCTTAGCTACAGAGACAGAGATGAAGGGTGGAGGAGGACAGAGACAATATTTAACATTTGACACAGTGCAGTATATAGTCTGGTGAAAGGAGCAGTTTTACACTGCTAACGCTGCAAGATGCTCCAGTCTGTGGCTCTGTGGGAGAAAGAGATTACAACCATTGCACCATTTACACCAGGTGCAAATTTAGGTCTCAGCACGGATGCTAAAACACTACACAACACACTTACCTGCACTGTGCTACTGTAATAATAAAAACAATGAATGATCCACATAACAACAGGGATGCAGACAGAAAGTATTTTACTGTAGTTTCCGAACAATTTAATACAGATGCATTGCCTGGTTACTACCTAGTGTGCAAATCAATTTAGACAATTTTGTCCAAATCTCATCTGTTGATGTGTTTCAGTTCAAGCCAATTCATAAGGTTTGCTTGTTAATCCACATTTGTTCATTTGCTTTCATGGTACTTTAATGAACTGCTGGAAAATTTCAGAACATCTCCAAAAAATAAACAAATGCACCATTTTATCACATATCACACTGATTTTGAGGGCGCTGTTTCTTTAAAACCACATCTCAAATTAAAATTAGTCCACCTTTTCAAAATGTGTCTCTTCGTCTTCACATTCTGTTTCTTTCCAAAACAGTTTTCACATAAATGGTGAACCTGAAAACCCTCACTATTACCAGCTATAATAGGTTTCAGTTTTAAAAATGTGTAACGTTGTACATCCCTAATTTATAAACAAATTATATAATTCTAATGAATTGGTTACTTGTATTGCATCGAAAATGGCACAGCATGAAAGCAAATGTTTACATCAACATAACACCTATCCACTAGAGAGAATTGTTCACCTTTTTCTCAGGAAAGAGTACCAAAATTGAAAGTTATTTTATTGAAACATAAGTTTGATTTACATTCAAACTTTTTTCTTTGACTGTAAGTGAATCCCATAGGGATCCAAAGCCTATTTCCTGGTGCAAGTCCCCCGGTGGCGTTGAGCATGAAATCCCATTACCTCCATCCTACTGCCAAGCTCTGTGACATCAAACTTCCCCAATGCTTCCTCTTACCCAATGTCTTACACCTTCAAAAAAAAAGAAATGTGCACGCACATACATCAAATCTTCCCTGGACCGAGAAGCCAGCATGGAGCCAACTCAAGCGCAGTTGACATTCCTCTTCAGGAAGAAAAAAGGGAAATTGCTCCTTTCGAACTCCGAATCTGCAAGCTGCACTGAAGCATATTACAATATCAGTGTGCAGACACCCGCACTGCAATTTTCTATATTAGATCATTCTGCAAACGTTCATCCATGTCCAATAATCTCTTTTCATGACAGAGCTATACAGTAGTACAGTGCTGTGTGATGAAGAGCTGTGTGTATATTGCATAACAGCACTGTTAGTAAACAAAATGGAGGCCAATATTTCAGTCTGTTTCCTAAGCAAACCACACCACTTCCTCAAGCCCATACAGCCGATTCTATAAAATAGCGCTAGGCATGTGCTACGCCTCGGAAACCTGCTGGCTTACAAGCAAAGTGTCTTGTAAGTGTTGTAAAGCCCCTGCGAGCACAGAAAACTCTACCAGGTGTGCCTAGGCTCTTCCTTAAAGACTGGACTCACCCTGGGCATGGCTCCCTGGATGCCAAAGCAACCATCATTGCCTTCACAGCGTGGAGCTGAAGTCACACTGACTTGCTCGGAAGAAAGAGTAGAGGCTGAAACATTGATCAGATATAATGGAGCGGAGTGCGCTTCTAACCCTTCAGGTCCGCACTTAAGAGTTCTACTTCAATCATTTAGTCATTGCTGTTTCACTGCATTCATTTCCTGCTCAATGGACTCCTCCAAACCCACTGCTTTTAACTATCCTATTAATCGTGCGGCACGGATACTTTCGTACTGCTACTCCATGACACACAATACAAGCGCACAATCGGCTTCTAGCGAAAACCGACAGATCAAATCAAGGAGTGCGAGATTGCTGGGGGAGCAGCAGAACTCTCGGTCTGCACTCATATTTAACATCAGACACACTGTACTAAGTTCCAGCCCATCAGCGATGAACGGCGTTTAACGCTTCATCAAAAACCACTGCATCATATGCGACAAGACGCGTGCACTTACATAAACACAAACAGCCTCTTTAAGCTCGAGTTAATGAGAGACATTTTGCCGCTTATCTGCTCGCTTAATGGGTTGAGTTTTTTTGAGCATGGCACTTTAGCCTTTTAAACAGTGTTAAATGTACAGTCCTTTCCTTTCAAATATTATCTCCTTGGAATCGTTCTCTTCCAGTGCCAATGAATAAATTAGCCTGGTTTAACCGAACACCTTAGAGAGCAAAAACAATGAGGTCAGAATTGATTGGGATCTTTAGCTGCAGCCAAATGCTGCAGTTTCCACACAGGATATTAAAGCGGTAATGAAGGTTTGCGTTTGTCAGATATTGGAGCATCCTGGAGAACAACAGATGAAAGGGAAAGAAAGTAGTGAAATGAATCAAAGGAAACAAAGGACTCGATTCTCTCTTGAGAATCCTTGATCTGGCACGGGGACCACCAAGACCACGTTGATCCCCTCAGGGCTGGTGTTGTTTCTTACATTTACTTTTAAAAAAAAGTATGCACCCTCATGTCATGTAATATGACTCTTTTTTCTGTGAAAGACAAAAGAAGATATTTTGAGAAATGTCCATACAATTGAAATCAATGGGGGCAAGTATTGTTTGGTTTTTAACAGTCTTCAAAAGATCTTATTTTGTGTTCTGCAGAAGAAATAAAGCCATACAGGTTTGGAATGAGTAAATGATAAAAGTATTTTCATATTTGGGTGCACTATCCCATTAAAGAGACGTTTACACAGACAGCGAACGTTCAATGAGAGTTATTCATTCAAGGTATCAATCTAGGTAAGCCTTTGGTCACTTTTACACCTTCATCCCTTTGCTCAAGAGTTAAAAAGTGGCAGTTAATGAATCATCTCTTGGATTTAAAACTGCAACATTCTGGTTACTACCGTAAGCTTCGGAATCCACAGCACCGATCACTCCCTCTGTTATTTCCTCCCTCCACTTTCTCTCACACCCACAACTAATGCAACAGGATAGTAAACAACCATTTCAACAGATTGACGGCTGTAATTGTAGGTGACTCATGTTGTTTTATTAAAGATGCTTCATGGAAAGGTTGACAAGCCTCTAGAACGAACTACTGCTCAGCTCTCATGGCACGCGGATCTGTTAACTCAGTCTCTCGGTTAAATTTAGACCCAGAATGAGGGCGTGTTGGTTCTCAGTCTGGCCTCGTATGAAAAGTAAAAGCGCTTCACCCACCCACGAACAAACGAGTGCTCGCCGGTTTCCCGGATTTTCAGCGGACTCCAGAGTGGCGACCGAAAGAGACACTTGTGAGGTTTCGCAGAGATGCGGAGTGAGATAAATGTTGGGTTCAGATTGTGACACCTCCTGAAATAAACCTTAAACACAATACATCAAAATGTAATAACATGCCCTGCCTCTGAAACAACTTGTCACATAGGCTGTTGTTTCATGCTGCTGTTGTTGCTAATGCTGCACTCAGCTTAAATATTAAAACAGTTACACAATCATGTTGCATAATTGTTATGGCTTGCCGAAAGAGAGGAGGGGTTGTGCAGGTAAGCCATGTTAACATTTATTTGAGTTTAGCCTTTCGAGTTTGTTCATTAATGCAGACTAAGAGCATGCTCTTAGAGATGCTCCCGCTGTCCTCTCCGAGATGTTTTAAGAGTCCATCCATGCAGAAGGTTATGCTCTTACAGCCAAAGCATCTCTGGAGGTGATAGGGAAATAGCACATATTAAAAATGAACTAGTAGAACAAAATGGATGTCTTAAGAAATCCATGTGTTTTGTCAACACAAAAAGCACTACGAGCCATATATCAAAGCGACTGTGCAGCCACCCTGCCAAACCATTAGCGTTACACAATACGCAATGGATTTTCATCATTTCTCCGACATGTTTCTCCTTTCTTCCTCACAAGCTCTCTCTGGCCAATTACATCCCGAAGGGAATGCGCCTCAGCAAGTCTTGCAAGTGTTCTTGTTGGTGACAATAATGACGAATGACTCACGTCCCGGGACAAACCGTCACGGATGCACGCAGTTCGCTGTGACTCGCCGTCGCTTCGGATGTCATGGAGGATGATGAGAGTGTTGTTTGCCAAAAAGGGAGAGGCAGGCGCAGGTGTCCTTGTGTTGTGAGAGCTGAGAGGTCGACAAAGGTTCACCTGACAGATACTGTAAACAAAACCTGCCTATTGTGTCAACGGTGGAAAAGTCACCACTAACGTGTCTCGTATGTTGTCAAAAACATTGGGAACTGTTGACCTTGTGACATTAAACAAACTTTACAAGTTATGTCTTGTTAGAGGCTCCGAACAGACAAAACATCAATTGCACAAAACAAGAGGAAGGGAGGGGACATGAAGTCTCATGCTCAATGTGCGCTTTGGAAAACGTGCTTGTCGTAGGTGATGGAATTGGCGGACACACAAGGTGTATTTGCATTTCTCATGCACTCCTTTACAAAGTATGTACTTCTGCATATGAGAGATAATTTCGATGAACCAGAAACCCCCCGGTCACACCTCCATTTACTTAAAACCGTTTAGGCCCGCAGTTGTACATAAATGTCTCTTGTTACAGTCTCTCATCAGGTATTCATTCTGCCGGCTCAGTGGAGAGAAATGCTTACAGAGGTAAATGAGAAACTCTTGTTTGGGGGGGCAGGGAAAGTGCTGGAGAACACATGTCTATGCAATTTAATTCTGAGCTAACAATTCAGGAGGAAAAGCATTTTAATGCCCCTAGTCTGATTCTCTCTATCCCCACAAAAGTGTCTACTTTAAGTTATTCATGAATATATAAATCCCTCCAAAGGATTACGATCTTTTCTACATCTCCGCGCACCCACGCTTCTTCAGGCGGTTTTAAATCCCCTTATATTAATGTACCATGAGTGCAACAAAAACAAATGCAGAGTAACAAGGCAGTGCATATATATTAATGTTTGGAAATAAAACAAGCTGGATTCTGAAAAGGCCAACAATGGTGTGCATTTATGAAATATTAAACAATTTACATTAGCATAAGAATGAAAAACGTACAACTGTGTAGATGTAAGAAGTAAGTCAAGACTGCTGTTTTAAACCCTAGTAAGCTGTGCTTCAAGTATTTTAGGGTCTCGTATGAACAATCCAGATTGCTGCCCATGTAGGGCTCATGTATACCAGGTCACTTATAAATTTGGTTAGGATGCTTGCTATCTTGGAATGTAGATACCTATATATACAGAAAGAATGCTCAGTAGGGTTTGAAACAAAGCCAAATATGAGAGAATAACAATTCAGGTTTTTAGATCTGTACACAAACAGTGACGAAGTAGCAGCAGGTAGTACCTGTGCCTCTGGAAGAGCCACATCCAAAATGTTTGGTTGCCCGCGTGGCTCCCCGTTCTCCAGGCGGGAGTAGATGACCTGGTATCCGCGGATCTGGCCATTTTGCTTCCCAGAAAGAGGCGGCTTCCATGTCACGCGAATTGCTGTGGAGTTCACAGCTTCCACTTCTACTTTGCGAGGTGGGGCTCCCGGCACTGAAGAGGAACAATTACATTAGGACGGAGGCTTTTATGATAGCGTGACAGCTAAAACACTCTAATAACTTCTAATGAGTTGTGGTTTGGCTGAGGAGAGGTGAAGTCTCTAGCTCTCAATATTTCTGATTGCCGAACAATTATCATGCTGGGAAGAGCTAACATGTCTTCAGTACCCTGCTGAAAAACCAACACAGTCTTTCTCGTGAAACTACAGTAGTTGACCAAGTTAAATAATTCAGCATTTTATTCAGGGAAGCGGCTATGTTGGTCTTTTCAGCAGTGTATTTGCACTAAAGATGCAGACATGTAGCTGTTTAAACCCAATCAGATAAAAAATGTTAAAAGATTAGGAGTTAATGTTCTGACGGAGGTGTGTCGCTGTTAAAAAATCATAGTTAATGAATTTACGGACACTGATCTCATGGAAATGATATTTCATAGTCATTATGAAAGCAGCAGAGTAGATAAGGAAATTGCACAGCCCTATTTCCACACATACTCCAAAGGGATTAGACATGACCCCGAGACCAAGACATTGGGACCTGACTCCCCGGAGAAGAAGAGAAAGAGAAGTGAGTATGAGAAGGACAAAACAACTGATGAAACTGGCATTGGAGGAAACGTAAGTGGAGAAAGGTAAGAGCAGTTCTGGTAGTAAGCACTAAGAACGGTCTGAAGAACAAAACTAAGCCAGAGAGAAGAGGGTGCTTGTGAATGCGAGGGAAAAAAGGAAAAATCCTGTAATTTAAAGACAAAGCTTATGATGTCTGGTAAAGGGCCACCTTCAGACACAGCTACTGGTCTTCTCAGCCTACACATTTACAAACCTTATCAAAAGCACACAGGGTCTCTGCCTCGAGTCACACACGTTAGAAACTGGCTATGAGTAACGCTAACCTGACAAAACTGTGCTGAAACATGTGCAAACGAATACAATTGGTTCTAGAATACATCAGAAGGAACAGACTGAGTAAATGTCTTAGGGCTGATGTCTGTGACAGCATGTCTAGGTAAGTTGTTTTAAAGGGTGTTGGAAAACTTCAGGGTTTCCTGGAAAGCAGTGTCTGTTGTTTTGATGAAAGTGTATGACAATTATCCCATCTTACAATGATAAGCTGACTCTTTGCTATGAACCATACGCAGTGGTCCGATGATTTTATGGAGCTTTAGGAGGTTGTCGTTCTCTCCTCAATAATACAGTTACTCCAATTATAATTAAAACTTAATGCTCCATCAAATGATAGATTATTACAAGGACAATTCACCCCAACAAAAACATTCTGTCACCACTGTCATTCAAAACTTGTTCTGTGAAAGACAAAAGAAGATATTTTGCAAAATGTCTCAGTTAGTTTTGTGTTCATACAACGGAAGTCAATGGACATCAATGATGTTTGGTTACCAACATTCTTCAAAATATCTTCTTTTGTGTTTCCGCAGAAGAAAGAAAATCATACAGGTTTGAAATGACAAGAGGCTGGGTGTTTGACAAAACTAAAATCTAAAGAGTCACAAAAAATAGACCAGAAAACATGTTTTGCTGTAGACATTATTTGTAGAGAATGACATATGTTAATAACTCAACGTTAACTGCACTTAAAAGATGTTAAAAACATTTGTTAGAGTAGACAAACAAGAAAAGCGTAGAGAAAAAACAGCAGCCGCATGAGTTAAAGCCCGGGAGTATTAGTGGCTCTTACAGGAACTTCAGACCTACCATCCTCGTTGGTACGGATACGCACGGCTGTGCTCTCGGGGCCGGGGCCCACATCGGTATGTGCTCTCACCCACACCTGATACTCTGTCCACTTTTCCAGTCCCTCCAGCACATAGCTGGAGGCATCCGCTCCGATGTCGGTCACCTCGTGACGCTCAGGGTCTTCACCGTTCACCGTCTGGTAGCTGACTGTGTAGCGCACTATTACGCCGTGGCGGCTAGCGGCTGGTGGCGGCACCCAACTCACCTTGATGCTGGTGGAGCTCAGACTGACCAGATTCACATCTTGAGGGGGGGCAGATGGGGCTGCAAGTGGGAGCAAGGCAATGAAGGGAGGGCATCAAGCAAAATGAAAGAACTCAAGACAAGCCTGCCTCTGGACTGGGGTTGGCATGACAATAGCAAACGGCTAAATTGCGGGCAAGGCTTTGTTTTGTATCATTCCTCATGAAAATTGAAATGATCTATTAAACCTATTCTAAAAAATATATAATCTATAAAACTATCATTTGATTTCAGTTTTACAGTTACAAGAGTTTGACAGCTTTTCCAAGCTTGGCTTTAGATCTGCTTTAGTAAAATTAGAATGCAAAGAATGCAAAACATGTTACATCATTTTCCGTTTTTAAATACATTTAGTGTACTTAAAGCATTATTGTATCGCATACTGCATTATTTAGCAAGTTAACGCATTTTTCTTCAATATTCTGCAGCTCTACTTGGCTATTCGATGCTTTTACTTTGCTTGACTTTCATAACTATAAACGTCACTTCATGGCACAACCAATCTGATGCTGATGCTATGCCGCTACTCAAATGCCTAATCTTTCCCGTTTACTGCATATCTCTCTTTGAGTGTTGACAAGCAGGGAAAGGGGCATCGGTTTGTGTGTTAACCGGCGTTCACACATTCTCAGTCAGTCTATTGGCTGTGAGACAGCATCCCTCCGTTTGTCAGAGTTCCAAGTGTCAGCGAGTGTGGCAGCTGATGCATCCGAGAGCGTACTCGGCCGTCCTGCCTGCGCTAAGCATGCTGCTAGCTTCTTTTGGCGGGCTCGGTGCCACATCTGAGTGCCTGAGATAAGCACAGCACTAGTGCGGCATATTTAATTAAGTCTCTGCCGGATGAAGCTCAGGTAAGCTAGCAAATTAAACGTTGCTGCCAACACTACACAGCCCAGATGCATTTTAAAATAAATGAAAAAATAAATCACTATAACAGCATAACAACAGTTTACATTAAATAAAAAAGAACAGTGCATTTATTCATGCTGCTCTACGTGATATAAATGCATAATACACAAATAAAACAACAGGTAACTAAGGATAAAAAGGAGAGATGGCAAAAAGGGTCAAGGGAACAAGAGAAAGAAGAACGTGCTGTGGAATATTTTGAAAGAGCTCACATGCCTTTGTTAACAACCAGAGCAGAGAACAGGAGAGGCAGGTTGGTGACATGGCACTGTTCTTTGCGCCCACGGCGGGACTGAGCGCTAGGCGTCTATCCTCAAATGGTCTTTAATCTGACAACAGTGGGAGAGCCACTACAAAAGCCTGATGCTGCAGCAGGCGACAAAAATACGGCAGCCGTAACCGAACACGTCGACAGACATTCACAACGTGAGACTGTGTTTCAGGGGCCTTGACAAATAGCTCAAAGATCAAAGGGTCTTTTTTCGGTCCTGAGGATACGTGACAGACAAGTCTCTATGAGAACGTAAGGCTGTGAGAGAATACAGCTCTCACAATTCTATGACTGTAAATCTTATGTGATATATACGTTCTGTGCTCGCTTGGAAAGGGAAAGTGTTTTGTTCAGCTAGTGACAGATAAAGATTGATAAATAAAACAACTAAAAGTGATTTTCATACCATTCACCTTAATTTACAGTCTCTATTTTCTTATACTAAGAATTCATATTTTAAGTGTCACTTTTACATGTATATTTTTAACAAGATTATTAAATTATTACAAATTATTGCAAGAATCCACTACGCAAAAAGACACCAAAGTCCAATGCAAATAACAAGGAAAAATAAGTAAAAAATGCTAACTAACAAAATTAAATAATCTACGGCTGTCACATTTTCAGAAGTTAACAATATAATTATGACACTTAAATATATCTAAAAGATATAGATATATCAGGCATATGGGTAGTAGAACAAATAAAAAATTTTGGTTTTAATATCACGCTTAGTGTCAATACTGTGACACTCCTAAACTATACAGTGAACATCCTCATGTTAAAAATCTTGTCAATTTAACATTATGTAGCCAGGTTTCTGGTGAATCCCACTAAAAAAACAACAACCTGTGGCCAACTGAGGGGTGAAAGTCAATGTGCATCTCCGTATTCATCATGTTAAATTTTGCACAAAAATACAATGATCTTTCATCACAGGATCAATCCCCATCTCATTTCCTTGACCAAGCTTCACTGCTCTGGTTTTTAACGCTGCAGGAATAACAAATCACATTAATAGGCTATCAAACCAAAATAATGATGACAAAGGCACAAGCAGACAACAAACGTACCTTTTGCCCTTGTCAATGAATAAAGGTGTTCCCTGGCTTAAAAGTGTAAGTTAATAAATGCTTGAGATGGGTAGAGAAAGGCTTGTGAGAGGAAGAGAGACTGCCCACAGGGGCCGGTTGGTTTGTCTAGATTAGTTATGCTTAAGATGACCAAGAAGAAAGCACTTACTGGACTGAGCGGTCCTAGCTTCAACGGGCTGAGTGAACACCCCCAGCCCCATTTCAGAGCGAGCCGCCAGAGAGAATTTGTACAGGGTGTCCGGCTTCAGGCCTTCGACAGCATAAGACCCGGCGGGGTCGAAGGTGACGTGGATCTAAAAAGAAAACACACTTTTAATCTCTTTTCACCTTCTCTGCATGCCTTTTTAAGCACACAGCCATGATCAGAGTGTGCACATGACATCTGATCTCTGCGCTGAATTAGCTTCTCCAAAAAATACATCTTAAAAGGTCTATGCTGGCAAGAGCCAGCCGCACCGTCAGTGAGCGCTGATAAGTATATTCTGCTTTTTAAAGCCAAAAGCACAATCTAATTCTATCAACTGACTGCAGACTTTTTGCCTGCAGTCATTTTGTGAAATGTCAATTTTGGCTATCTTTCATTTGTATCCATGGCCCAAAGCAACAACTGTACACATTCAATATCTGCTTTGCTTGTAATTTTATGTGAAATCAGGCATAAACGAGCACTGGCGCTATACCTTGTTATTCGAGTCGGCCTCCCAATACTGCAGCTCATATTTAATGATGGGGTCCTGAACAGGCCACAGCCAAGTTAGCAGGATCCGTGTATCCAGCTCGGCCTCAGCTTCAAAGCTGGATGGTTGAGCAGGGACTGTAAGACAAAGCACGAATCAAACCAAAACATAGATGTTAGCTAGTCATTTTTTATGGAATTTAGGCAATTATGATATGAAATTAAGATTTCATTGCACAGGTCATTTTACCTCCTTGCTGTGTCTTGACCTGCAACACATCAGATGGGGGTCCGTCCCCTACCGACGTGAACCCCAGCACACGCAGGCTGTACGTAATATCTGTAGTCAGGCCTGATATAGTGGTGAGACGGCTGTCATACGTGTTGTGCTTCTGCCAAGCGCTGAGAGGGTCATCCAGATCAGATGTGTAGTAGACGCGATAGCCTCTGATCTGTCCGTTAGGTTCCTCTGGAGGTTCCCACTGCACCAACATGGTGCTGGCACTCAGCATACGTGCTTGGACATGCAGCGGAGGCGAAGAAGGCGCCTGCTCTCCCGTCCGGGTCTCGACGGGGTCACTGGGCGGTCCGCGACCAATGTTGTTGACGGCCATGACGCGGAACTCGTACTCAGAATAGGGGCTGAGACCACCGATGCTGTACCGCGTGGTGGCAACACCGTCCACCTCCTGGAAGTTGGTGTCTGAGGCTTTGGATCGGTACTGAATAATGTAGTAGGACACAGGCTCCGGGTTTCCAGAGTCCCATGTAAGCGTAACACTTGTAGCTGTCGTCTCTGTCACAATTAGGGACGTAGGGGGCTTCGGTAGAGCTGCGGATTAGACAATAAAGAAGGAAATGAAGCGGATGACAGTAATTTTTCAAAGTCTCTGAACTAAACTGTGTGTTCCTCAAATAGAGAAAGATAAGGTACAGAAAAAGGTTCATATGTTGGTGATTCATGCAGAGACGGAGCACGTCGCCTCATCATTGTGTCTTTAAGATTTGTGGCTGGACTCCAGATAAACGTCTGTGACATTCTCTGAGTCCATATTGATTGGTGAAGTGCAAAGAGCAATCAATAGAGGCAGCCATGATGACGAGGAACCGAGTCTGGCGGGGCTCTGCGCTGTCTGGTGGGACCAGCCACACTGATACAGCTCCAGACATCTGGTCTGGGTAAACACATGCTCGGAATAATCTGAAGCCTTTCATTTTCTCCAAGCCCGGAGTAAAACGCGGGAAGTCCCTAAAGCTCACAGTCAACAGAGAGCAAGTGTTCGTGTTTTTCTTTGTGTGCATTTGCCAGACGTACTAAACAGTTGGTCAAAACCTTGGGGTTGCAGTTGGAAAATAACTTTTTCCATTTTGTGTTTACAGGGTCTTGGTTTTAAGTCATTAGTCATTCCAAATAAAACCTATGCTATCTGTTTCTAGGCAACATCTCTACTAATGTCACCACGGCCTCCTTCATTCAAAGCCATTGGGCGATAAATGGGTTCTGAAATGTTCTTGATGCTTTGTGTACAGCATTGGTCAAAAGTGATATCCAACGTTGGACAAATGGCATATTCACTTTTTATTCAAAGATATTTGAAAGATGAACTTTGTATTCATGTTGCGTTGGTGTGTTTGGAGTATAATCTGAAACTAAGCTTTGAGAGGAATTTAAGGAGGCTTGGCAAAAAATGACACTCAACAAAATAGGATTAACAAATGTTAATAACAAATAAAACTGCAGCCAATATTTGCTTTATTTTGAGCCGTTTGTTTTCAATGTTATTTTTTTGTATATTAAAATATAACACATACAGTTGATATGCTGTAGTTTTCCAATAAATACCTTAAAGGGAAAGTTTACCCAAACAATTCTGTCATCATTTACTCAAATATTATACAAATCTGCCCCCGCAGACATAAGACCACTACTGTTGATTAGAAGTGAAATGCATGATCATTACGAATTCTTACCTTTGACAGAGACTTGTGCCGTTGCCTCGATCATACCAAGAGACGAGATGGCCACGCAAGTGTAGTTGGCTGACTGCCGGATGTTGTTGAGCTCCAGCACATTGCGTCCTATGGGCATTTCTTCATCCTTGGTAAGCTCAACATCACCAGCCATCCATTTGACATAGGGCATGGGAGCCCCGACCGCCACACAGGTGAGGTTAACGCTACCCCCTGGCATCACCTCGTGATTGGTGGGCGGGATGGAAAAACGAGGTGGTACTCGTCGTACTAGAGAGAAAAACAATCGATGTAAGCTGGGTTGCGTGGGTTGACAGGGAAACTGGAGTCATGAGTGCACTACTCTGGCATATACAGAGAAATGTACATAGGAACCTAGTGTGATAACTATGCCTCAAGAGGAATTACTATAGCTATGCTACTAACATGAGCAAACTAACAAAGTTGAGCTGGCAGGTCAAATAAATTTCCTTCAAGGGTCGAGCCACCATTTTTCCATCATCTGTTCAAGCCTGAAGCTTAACAACTGGAGGCAGGAAGTCAATACTGTCTGAGGTTCACGTGTACGAGCAGAAGAGGGTGATAAACCAATGTGAGTCAAGGGAAAGGTGAAGAAGGCATCGTAATGGTATTTCTTATAGAGTGAGACATTAAAATTCATGCCAAAGGGAAGCTTTATTGAATTGTGGATTTGGAAAAAAACGGGGGCTGTTGGTTGAGGCAATGCAGGACTGTAGAGTTTTTCTGTCAGTTTATCACTCTGTGGCACTGAGACCTCAGTCTGTTGTTGCTCGGTCCTGATTGGATTCTGGGAAGCAGACAGAAACCTTGTGGGAGATGTATTGTTCGCTGGGCCCTCTCTTTGTGAGACTCTGATATGCAGATAAACCTGACATTAAAAGAGGTTCCCATGGAGACCAAAAGCAGCCTGTTGACACTGCGCAGAAATGAGGAGGAGAGAGCAGAACCGTCAATGTGCAGACTGAATAGAAATCAAGTCTGCCTTGACATAAATTGGCTTGACTTACTACATAATGTGTGAGGAAATTATTCAACAACTGATTCTATTATCAATGTAAATACATGGCTTCATTTTGAAAAAATCTTTCTATTGTATGCTGCTAGATATCCTAGCTGGTCGCCATCACATCAGAAGTTAAAATGAAAATATTTTCGTTTCATAGCGCATGAGCTAAAGAGACTTCTCCAATCCTCCCAAAAATAGGAGTATAAAACAGCACAACATTAAACAGACTCTTCCAATTTGTGTTAATGACCTGCTGCCTCGTGACTTTCTATGGAGAAATGGCATAGGCAATAATTGGTTTTTTGCACAGGTCCTCATGAAATTGGATTCGGGAATATGTTCTCTCTATCTTTGTATTTTAAGATAGACGCTGCAACCAAGCTTGTTATTTTCCCCATTACGTTCACACTGTAAAGGCAAACTGAAACACTCCTGGCCATTTTTTCTTTGAATTAAGCAATGTGAATTTTAAAGTACATTGCGTCCCTAATTTCAGAGCATTTATATTACAAATGTTAAAAATACAAATAATCCCTTATATAATATTGGTTTTCAGGGATGTCTATGGCACTGACAGAAGATGATAATGAACATAGGCTTCACAATATTTATGAGGTGACAGTCGCAACT
The DNA here is from genome assembly GCA_026939265.1 of Oreonectes daqikongensis. Lineage (NCBI taxonomy): Eukaryota > Metazoa > Chordata > Actinopteri > Cypriniformes > Nemacheilidae > Oreonectes > Oreonectes daqikongensis. The sequence continues at coordinate 7,120,782 of JAOTQM010000040.1, read as the reverse complement.
GATGAAACATGAGAGAACAATTATGATTTAGCTTGGATTAAAAAAAATACAGGAGGAAAAAAGGAGTCTCTATTAACATGCTAAAAAAATATACATGCATTGTGGGAGACTGAAGGTTCCATTTGTTAACTGTATTAGTTAACAGCATGAACCAAAAGTAATACTTGTATAGCATCTTGCACACAGTATGTCACATCACTTCTTTAAAAATCAAATACATTGTTTTCTATAGCTGTATCCTACCAGACATATTTTAATACCTACCTGTTAACCATTTCAGACAACTACTACATGCGGTTCCAATGTAACTGTTTTGGTATTTCTTCTAAAGATTAAGTTTAAGACTAAATAAATACTACAAATACTTCTCTGAATTTTAGTCCAGCACCATCTATCATGTATCAGAGAAAGGAGCCTTTTCTAAATGACATTTAAAAGATTAGACAAGACACAGAGAACAGGGCTCATGCAAGTCACCTAACACAAAACATTCAGACTGGCTACACAGGTGTGGGCAGCATAACAGAGGGAGAACTAGAGTCACAGATTTAAGAGGGATCCAGCAGTCTGAGCTTTGCAGAAAAGGGTTAAGAGCGAAAAGAACCAACCTCCTCGAGGGTCTAAGAGATGAGTTTGATCAGGTGATATGATGGAGATGAAAGATGAAAACATGAGAACATGAAAAGACATTTGTGAATATTTAGACAGTGGTTAGAAAAATGCAGTGGAAATTCAGACAAAGACTCCAACACACTCAAGTCAAGACACTTGCTCTATGTGAAAATGTTATACAAGAATTATAGAGTAAGTTTGTGTATGGTCTGCCATCATAATATATGTATAAATAATCGACATTTTAATCTACAACTCATGCAGAGTATCATATTAGTAGCAATATTTCACATAAAAGTAACCAAATTATAGCCAAACTCTGCAGTCTACCCTGACAAATTCAACATGACTGATCATTTCTGAAAGATATCTTGGTATGCATCTGAGCATACATAACCATATCCACTGTGAGGCAGAAGACCACTGAGATCATCATAAAAAACCCCAGGCCATATTCTTCCAAACACTACCACATAAAAAAAGATGATGTGTCAATAACAGGCTTGTTAGTACCATCTGACTGACTTACATTATTGACTATCCAATTTAATTAATGCTCAGTCAGCACAATATCCTCCTTAAATATTAAACAAAGGCAGACTCATACACACACACACACAACATACAAGATATGGTGAAGAGACAAGCGGGTATGAAGCGGCCGCTCGCTTCACTATATTTGATTTGTTGTCAGTTTCAGGAAGAAGCGGAAGAAGAGCAGACAGTGCTTGACATCCTTCCACTGTGGAATAAGCACGTGACAAATGAGCATTCACATTTACAGCCGGTATACATGACTCTGATTCCCCCAGGTGATAAAGTTCACTGACAGACAGACACAGAGACAGAGGGAGAGAGAGTTATAGAACATTTCGACAGCTCGCTGTAAAGTGCTGAGGTCCAGGGAAAAGGGAAACAGCTATTGAAAGCATACATCCACAGAGAGGCTGGCAGTCTTAGACACCCAACTTATATAGTTGGCCAGCAGATAAATGAGAGGGACGAGAGGCTGAAAAATAGCACTGTGATGCTGGGCTGAATGCCCTTGAAGAGTACAGCAATGATGATTAGCCATTTTACTGAGACACTTTGAGAAACTGGCCACGTTCAAAGCCAAGCTGTGACTGATAGATGGATGCAACTGACGCATTAAACATCTGTCTAGACTGAGGTTGCAGTATATTGCTGGTATACGTCCAGGCCATCTTTATTTATTACATCTATAATATAGTCATGTTTTTTTTAAAAATATATTTTGTGAAATGTGGGACCATATTGAAAGATAAAACTATATAGACTGTTTCATCAGATGCACACGCCTAGCATCTTCCAGTCTGTGTCTGTTTATCGGTCTGCTAGTGGCTAATAATATAACTAATTATATTGATTTATATTAATATTTTATTGTAAAATAAATGTATTAAATTAACAATTTGTTGAATGTTTTTGTATATTAAAAACAATTTGTTGAATAGGTTGTGTAACTTTGTGGCAATTAAGTTTAGTCTACATCTACTAGTAACCCAAAACAATACTGGCTAGACATACTTTTAACTTGCTAGCTAATGTCATTTACTTGTTATTTCTTTTGCTTTTAACAGAAATAATCTTTGTTTATTTTGTTGCTTTGAAACCGTCTCTATATTAACTGATGAAATGCTCATGAAAGGTTTCAGGTACATGCCAAGATCATATTTTGCTAAAAAACAAAAATGTTTTTATTTTAGTATGATTTAGTATTTTTATTTTACTTTTAATTTAAAAACATCCTTTTCGTTTTAAAATAGTTTATTTTAAGCAACAATATAGTGCAATTCTAACGGTTGTACTGCAAAATAAATAAATTATTAATAATAACTCCCCCTATCATAATATATAACATATAATATGTACTGTAAATGTAACTGTACTGTAATTGAATTAATATAATCATGACAATGATATCATTACATTCTGTTTAAAATATAAGACTGTATTATCATGGTATATCATGGTATACATCATAATACTTGTTAAAAAAAAGACAAATTTAATACAATGTTTTAATACAGTAAAATACAACAAATTTTTAACTGTGAAAATAACATCACACTAAAAAATGAAAAATGTAGCTAAAATAGGTTTGTTATCTTAAACCAACAATTTATTTCCTCTCTTCACCTTTTGAGTTCAGGTGAAATATAACCTAGACATGTTTACATGAGACTGAGCCCTTGTTATTGAATGATGCAACGTGTTTAGATGCCAGTCATGGCAACATGTAGAGTTTGTGTTATAAGATGACGTTCCCAGTTTATTTCAATTGTATTGAACATTTTTGGCCGTTTGTTTGACAGGAAGCATGCGAAGGCTCAGGCTTCACCACTTGCGTGACAATTACTGGGTGGCACCGTAACGTCACTAGCTGGAGGTCATACTGGCTGTCTGCCATAAGCTCCCTGTTATTACCTGCATAGATAGAGCTGAAGGGGTTGACACTCATAACAACAGCACTCCCAGAGTTCTGTTTCACAGACAATGCCTGAACAACCATTATACCTTTAAATCCATGCATTAATACTGCAGGTGTTCTTTGTGTCGCTAACCTTTGCTTAACCCTTGTTGTTTTTCCTCTCTCATCTCTCAGTTTTAAAAATATGCCTGTTCACCTGTACCTCTGTTGCTATGATGGCAAAACAGTAGTGAATTTCTTTTTTTCCCGGTACTTCATAACAGAAATAGATTGAACCACATCTAAATCTAGTTTTGTTTTTCCTCTTGGTCCACCCCGGCAAGCCATAACAATTCATTTTTAAACGTTGCACAAAGTTCAACACACGGGGAAGTCAAAACAAAATTGCAAAATTGTCAAAACAAAGGTGTGAAGCATTGTTAGGGAAGTTGTTTTGATGAGGGTGGCACCTGCGGACCGTCTCTTACCTCGCACGTAGAGATTGGCGGGGGCAGAGTAGCGCGTCCCAGCGCTGTTCGTAGCCACGCATTCATATTTCCCTTGGTCTGATTCTTCGCTGTTTTCAATCTGCAGAGCTCCTGAAGAAAAAAAACAAGGCCAGAAGTCAGATCTTTGATTTATGAACACGAATTATAAATCCCTGGCTGCGACTTTCCTCGCACGCTGCAAACTTCGCAGCAAAGAATCAGTAAACATCCCTTGTTTAAATGTCAGACCTCTTCCGCTCTGTATATAGTTTATTGGCCAAAAATGCAGTCTAAGACATATGCATATAGCTGATTTTGCAAGCTGAGGAAGGCTACGGCTTAACATACTTGCCTTTCTCTGTTATTAGAAAAAGCATGTTGGATATTAATGTCATTGCCGATACGCAACGTTACATCATTACCTCCCCGGCCTATTTATACCTACCAAAATGAATTTACACAATAAAACATCAATACCATGCATAACTATGAAGCCCGTATATTAAAACCTGGTTACTCTAGATTACAAAAGCAATTGCTTCATAAGGTCGTGTAGTGTAGAAGAACAATATAACTTTGTTACAAATTTTCCGGTGATTCAACATTTTGCAAACATCTAGAAACAGATAAGTCGACGTGTATTCATTAATGTGATCTTATAAAAAATAATGAATATTGATAGAAACATCTACTACAGTTCAATCCACTTAAAATTCCCTTAACACTATATCAATGCACAGGCAATTTACGCAACAAGAGCTAAATCTCCACAATAAATACATGCAAGACACCACTTAATGCCAGCAGATACCTTAGGCCCGCAAACTACAACGGCGTGAAGACCATCGAGAGGAAAATCAATCCGGGCTATTCAGTGTCCTAACCACAGATATTCTGCTTGCTTCAACAAGATTTAGCAACCATCCCCCTTTTAATCTAGCACAATCACACATATTTACCTCTTGCAGTGAAGTACCACCATAGGATGCGTTATCACCTGCCCTGACTGCTTCCCAGCAATGCCAAGGCTGCCGGAAAGAAATAACATGCACCACTAACCTTGCCCAATCTCCAAGTTCAAGGAAAACTGATTGGTGGTGTTTCCTACTCTGACAAGCAGCAAATTACTAATCAATTCTGAGATTGCTCAGCGCTGATTGCCATCACCCCTCAGTCCTGACAATACATCTGACTGATGCCTCCATATTGTAAAAGTGGAGGGACAGATGAAAAAATAGTTCATTTAGGATGTGAAAATTACCATTTTCAACCACAGATTTTTTTCAATAGCAAAGTTTTACATTTTTGACAGCTCCAAAAACATATTACCTTTGGTTAACATTTATTTCGCTCAAAATAAATTTTAAATCAACATTTGGTAAGTTCGATAAAATATTTCACAGTGACACCATGCAATTTAAACAAGTAAAAAAAATGTGGAGAAAACATCAAACTGTGTGAAGTGAATACATGCCCTCAGTGCTCACAGTATGTACAACATGAGTTGATGCGATGAATTGAGGACCAAATTAGCAAATAATCTCAGGGCAGAAGTGTTCTTTATGACCTCATATTAGAGGTCAGAAACTCTACCTTTCCTGCTGATCTGAGATTCTTTGCAAACACAAAGACCTGCTGTTGTTGATCCTGAATGGATTTCAACATCACACCCATGAACATTCAGAATTCAGACAGTAAAAATCTGCAGCCACTCGAGAACATTACAGCACGTCAGCCGTTTTCTCCCCTAGCGGGCCAGACGTACTTCCTGATTCATGAAACTGAGGTGAGATTTATGCTTGGGCAGTCAGCAGTAACAAACAGGCCTTTGTTATATTCAGTGGAGTTTTCGACTGTGTCTTTTTTGTCTATTCAAACTTGTTTTACATACAAACCACACGGCAGGGGCCGCAAGTCTCAGCCCCAGACGGCACGTCAACAAACGGCCCACTGTTCGCTCGCTGACTGTCTGACTGATAGTGCACACAAGATCAGAAAGCACTTTCTTGAGCAGGCAAGCTCTAATCTGATTGGCTGGCTTTACTTACTGTAATAACCTCAAGTAAAGGCACAGGGATTTTTTGCAGTCTGTCTAAAAAAGTACTGGGTAAATACAACAAATGCTTTAGAGGATGAAGAAATCATTGGATTTTTTTGTTGGTCACATTCTACAGCAGCAGTCTACTCCTATCTAAACAGGATATTCTTGGCCAGTATATGCCAGACCTTATGCTGTGAACTTCAAACACAGCATTAGCATAATGTCTGGCAAAAAGATTGCACATTTTTGTCGTTATTATTATTAATAAAAATCAGGCTTTGTGAGACTAGGGGTCCACAGACTTCTGAGATTCCTAATTGTGAAAAAAGGAATAACAGTTCCCCCAAAAATGTGCCTCTAGGAAACATGTTTAAAATATTTCTCAAATCTATATTTCATTCAAAATTGTGAGCGTTACTGTGTACACACCATCAGGGCTTTATCCTCCTTATCCTCATATCCTTATTTACAGTGAGTACAGAAGTATGCAAATTGCATCATTTAAATTTTATCACAGCACAATTGGAATGTAAGAGACATACAAAAGAGTCTGAAACTCAAACCATCCAACCAAGACTCTGTTAAAGGCTCAGTATAACCACAACAGTGACACTAAAACTTGGGCAGGTCTAGTAATGTCTATTATGTTCACATTTTTTACTTGTAAAATTCAAGTATCTGCATTGGGACTAGACAATCACATGTAGAAAATAAATCTAGATGCAGTTATGGTATCTGAGATGGTCTGATACAATGTCATTTTTGCTTACTGCTAGAAATATTGTAACAAATGATGCAGGCAGAAAAGTTCATTCAAGTAGAAAATTATTTTTTGAGTTGAATTATTCTTTAGGTTTAATTGTGTGGAAAAGTGCTCCCTCTCTTAATCAAGCTAATTGAACGTTTTTCTTTTTTAAGTGGCCTCATTAATATTTTGACAAGTAAACAGCTTCACACCCAATAGACTTTTTTGACACATGATAGAGACATCAGAGCACAGACAGGTTGAGTGTCGGCACGCAGGTTGTGCACGTACAGGAAATGAGCAGGAAATGACAGCAGTGGTGATGACACGGGTAATGGAGGTGACGTTCTGTGAGACAATTTCAAGCTGTCTTACCTCGTATTGGTGAACCCCCTAGGTGAAGGAAATTGAATGCAAACAAGATTGGAAAAGAAGTGTTAGTAGACAAGAGAGACAGACAAAGAGAGGAAAACAGAAAAAAGGGAATCAAATGAAAGCAAGCTTAATTAAACAGAAAGAAATAAAGTTAAGATAGTCTAGTGTTCTCTGAGGATTAGTTGCATGGAGGCTGCCTGGTGCAACAAAATTCCCTTGCAGAGAATATTTGAGGGCAAATGTTTCTGGTGGTGTAATTTTGAGGCAGTTCAGATGCCTGTCAAATCTGCTGCTTTAATGAATATTTGCAGTTTAGGAAACCCCCAAGTTTTTGTGGCTCATGTTCTAGTGTTGTTCAGAAGGACACAGGCTGTTTCAGTTTAGGTATTTTTTTTGTCCAAATGTCACTTGTGAGTAACTCATTTTAATCCATAATGTGACACATTCAACAAGGCAACAAAATACTTAACCAAACAATAAGGGCAGTGTCTGATTTTAAGTAGATGTGCTTTAGCAAAAGACAGACACCTGAATGTGGGGAGAGTGAACATTTTTTTCCATGAATCATTCACACATTATTACTGTAACTTTTCATATATTAACATTAATCACTGTTTTAAATTATTCAAAACAAAGATTAAAAAAGCGACACTGACTACAACATTACCAACACAGCCAAAAAATGACTACATAGCTTTTTGGATAATGGTTTTAAATGTCATAGAAGCATGGTCGAAGCGACTGCATTTTGAAAGATTACAAAACCAGAATTTGTTTTCTTTAAGTAAAGTTAAAAGCTAAAGCTGTACACCTCTTATTGTAAAAAAATTTTTAAATAAAAGATGTTTGATCTATGGTGGAAATATCCACTGTTTTCATTAGCTTTATGTATAGTTATCTAAGTATATAACCTCAAACTGACTGAGACAAAGTCATAATGTATCTCAAGATAAAAACAGTGGAAACAGACTTTACCCCAAAGACCAATTTCTAAAACTGTTGACTGTGTTTCTAAGCGAGTTAGAGTAGATGCTGACTGTAGAAACCAGAGTCTGAGCTCCTCTGTGGAGCTGCCCTCTAAATTAAGTGGATTTAGTGGAGAGGGATAAACTAAGTCAGTCAGGAGCCATTAATCCAGCATGGGCAAAGTCTTGCTCATCCGTCTGATCCTGGGTCAGGCCTGAGCTGTCCATCCATTAGGCAGGTCTACAATGTAAATAGAGCAGTGGATTGATACTCTCTGGACTGTTCTCATATTCCCACAAGGATGCCTACAATTACCCGGACCATTTTCACGTTAGTGCATCCTAAGACCCCTTCGACGTTATGGCCATGTCAATACTTTTCTCTTTCCATGGCTTGCAGAGACAAACTGGCAAAAGCAAAACTGACATTGTGGTTTGTGCGCAGCAATACTGCACAGACATACACTAAACTGAATGCACATGTTGCATTTGTGTTGAGGAACGCAGGACTAAGAATGTTTTGTCAATACCTGAACGAAGCTGTTTGATTCGCCCATTGCTGCTGTTTATGTCTACAGGCAGGAAGTCCTTGAACCAGGTGATCTCCGGGTCAGGGTTGCCACTGGCGGCACACAGCATCGTGGCGGTTCTTGTACGCTCGACCACCTTCAGCTGAGGACCCATGTCTATGGTGGGGAAGCCAGCAGGAATCTGGTTTTCTGCAGAAAGAAAACGCAAGTCAATCAGGAGCAAACACAAATCATTTAGCAAATAAAAGATAACAGCAGAGGTCTCGAGAAAAGTGCATTCTATGTATAAGGATTTGAAAGTAACTGTCTTGCAAAACACATCAGAGCCTCATTAGTTCACCGAATCAATTTACTGGACAGAAAAACCCTTCCTCTGCATTATTAAGATCAAAAGCATGGCCAGGCTTATCTACAAGCTGCTTGTTTTGTGTGCTGTTACTCTAAAGCAATGCTTTGGTTTTAAGTTTCGAGCTTGTTGTTGAGATGAACAGTTCATTCTTAATACACAAAGAAACTAATTTTTAAAGGTATAGTTCACCCCAAAATGAAAATTATGTTATTATTTACTCACCCTTTTGTCATTTCAAACCTGTATGACTTTCTTCCTTCTGCAGAACACAACCGAACAACGGTGGTACCCATCGACTTACATTGGTTTTGTGTCCATAAAATAGAAGCGAATGGGTACCGCCACTGTTCGGATACCAACATTCTTCAAAAAATCTTCCTTTCGAAATGACAAGAGGTTTGAAATGACACGATGGATAAGTAAACTTTGTTTTGTAGATAACATCAGCCTGAGGTGTGCCATGTGCTTTTTAAGATTTCTAAGTACATACAGTGTAAACCACAATTTTGTTTTCATAATTAACCCAAATTATAAAAGTAAACATATTAAAATTAAGTGGGTGAGGCTGTAAACATACAGTATCCAAAGACAGAAAACCATTAGAAATGCAATGGCTGCAAAAATGTGTATTTGGCTCAAACACTCGCACAAATGTTTGGGTGAAAGCCCAGCGTGCGTAATATTCACACTCACAGTAGCCACAGCATCAAGCCTAAGAGCAAGCTGGTTTATTTATTTTGAGACAGCCTCATGAATGTGACACAGACTTCAGTGCTTCTAACATAGACTAGAGTGCTCTCATCAAGCAATGAACAGATTTTATTGGATTTCACTGATCTCTCTTTTCTTCCTGTTCAGAATGAAATCTTTGGTGCATTAATTCCTAAAGGTATACGCAACACGTCATTGAAACCAAATTGAATAGCTCTACAAAAAGACATCGAGCTCAAATTTAAGACCGGCGTTCCAGGACAATGTAAATCAGAAGCATGCGTAACACTGTGGGCAAACCGCAAAAGGGTTATTTCACGAATCGCTAACTCTCTTATGAAAACATTGAATAGGGAATAATTCAGAGGGCGGAAAATGTTGCGCATTCGTGGATACTGACTTACATTTAACAAAGAATCTGTACAGGAGGGAATAGTTCTGTACATAGTAACTCGCAATATGTGGCGGTTCGAGTTCCGCCTCATTAAGAAGCTAAAGCAGCAAGATTTTTTTTGCATTTGTGACCTTCAGAAACCATAGGGTATGTCATGTACTGAGGCGTACAATTCTGTGCCTATAACCTGGAGAGAGGTCAACTACCTGTATGGGTTGTATGACTGCTCTGAATAAACTCTGAATATACAATGCAAAACATTTAGTTGATAATACTATGCACCACAAAGTTAGCATGCAAGATAAAAAACAAGGCAAAAAGATATAAGAGAAAACCAACTGTGTTTTTTCTTCACTACAGTGTGAAGAGATGTTAGACGATTTCAAAGCAACAACATTAACAAAAGTTACTGTGCTTTTGTGCATCCGCAAAGAATAGAGTCCCTGCAGATTATTTCTGATAACAAGCAAAAGAAATAACAAGTAAATGACATTAGCTAGCAAGTTAAAAGTATGTCTAGTCAGTATTATTTTGGGTTACCAGTAGAAGAACTGTTACTTAAACTTAAAAGTGACAAAGTTACATGAACCATTCAACAAACTGTTTATTTAATACAATTAATATACAAAAAAACATGAATATAAATGAATATTTATGTACATTAAATAAAATATCAATCGTTTTATTATTAGCCACTAGCAAGACCGATCAACAAACACAGACCGGAAGTTAGCTTCCGGCCAAGCGAGTACATCCGATGAAATCGTCAATATTTCTATAAATCATCTATGCCATTGGCATTTCAGGCATTGAACCAATAACAACAAAAAAATAAAAAACTTGCTAATGTCAACCGACGATCTTTTGTTAGTGTCATGGAGAGCAAACAACACTATTATGAGCTTTCAAACAAAAGGTTCACGAACGCTCTTTGTGTAGTGTGTAGTGTGTGGTTTGATGCTAATATTCTGCTTGTTAGCGATTTTTATTAAAATGACAGAAGCTTCCTAACAAGCACTGTGAGCTTGAAAAACAGAAAGGAAAACCAGCATTTAAACAGAATTTTTTAACATTTTGTGAATGAGTTCAGTTTTTTCTACAAAAGAAGGCACTGAAGTAACTGATGGTAAGGCTAGTGCATTGCCTAAATAAAATCTCCATTCCTTGTCCCAAAAGTACTTTTATCACTTATACCCTTAATATGCACTTTATTTTAAATACAATCTTTGTGCATTTATATAGCAGAGCTATATAAGACTCCATTACAGAGATGAACAGGTAAAAGTGGAAATTTGAAAAACGCCCCACTCCACCCCGAGTCTCTGTCGATTTGCGCATCATAGATGTGGGCGCCGCAGCAGATGGTGGTTTGAATTTAAAAAGCCTGCCAACGCTACTTTCATTGTTTCCCCGAAGCAGTTATGACAAGGTGCTTGGCTTCGACTGGGTGATACATTCGGCGAGTAATTGGGATGCCATCTTGGAAGGAGCAGAGAGAAACTTGGAATGAAGAGGAAGTGGGAGGAAGAGCCAGATAGTTTTGCTGAAATGTTCCACCAAACAGTCAATATGAATGTTCCAGTGCATAGAAACTGAACTTTGATGACAGTGATGTCATGTTCTGACATTCCCCTTCTGTTTGTGCTGTGGAGTTTTATTTCACCTTTATTGAGAGCTTACGCAACCGGCTGATGTCATGGTATATGAGAAGCAGAAAACCAGACAATTACAGACAAAGAGTAAAGGCTCAAATTTTGTGCAACGTCAACACCTTATGAGCATCGAGTTACTTCAAAAAATGCAGGTTGAGCCTACTTTAAGAGAAACAAAGATTTGGCAGCTAAATACCGATTCACAGTTTCGTGACTAGTGCGACAACTTGATAGTGTCGGATCGTTTTCAACTCCCTGTGGGTTTTTGCAGGGAATCCGTACAGTGGGTGTGGACGACTATGCTAACTGCAAGGTCATAATTCAATTTTGAGGCTCAGTGTTTTTTCCATTGTTGTCAAAGTTAATATTTACTAAGCTTAGGTTGCTATTTTCAGGTCACAATAAAGGCTCTTTCAACATTTCTTGAGTCAATGTTCGCCAATTCACTGAACTCTACATAACAAAGCATCATAACAGCACTAGTGACACGTTGAATGCGTCAATATGACAGTTTGAACTTTGACCTTTATTGTTACTGACAAAAGTAAAAGCTAAATTTCATTCTGAAATCTATAAATCAACCATAAGAACTCTCTTTCTTTTTTCCACTGTCCAGCTTAGTTACAGCCTAGCAACAACAACAACAACAACAAAAAAAAAACTCCATCCCTGCTAAAAACAACAAAATCATTATAAGTTCCCTGCTGAAAAAAACAATAGAAACCATTCAAGAATTTGTGATGGTTTTAAAGGGATTTTTATTGGGTTTTAATGGAAACTATAATGGCGTCTACTGGTATACAACGGATGCTATTGGTTGGATGTTATCCTATTGGAATAATGCCCAAAACACACTACTAAATAGAATTTTGTAATGGTTTTAATGGAAAAGGCTAATGGTTTATAATTGTATTTTAACCAAAACCATTAGAATTTCTGTGATGGTTACTTTTCTTCAGCAGGGTTGTAATGGTTTTAATGGTTATAATGGGAATTGTATTGGTTTTAATGAAAACTATAATGGTGTCTACTGGTATGTGATGAATTCTATTGGTCGGATGTTAAATCCTATTGGAATACTGGCCGAAACACACAACAAAATGGAATTTTGTAATGGTTTTAATGAAAAAATCTAACAGTTCATAATTTTTTTTAATTGAAACCATTCAAATATCTGTGATGGTTTCTCCCTGCTGACAAAAACCATAGAAACCCAATATATATTTTGTAGCTCTTTCCGGGTCCTTCAGGGCAAGTAGTCAAGCCCTTGTGATAACCTCTATCAACAGGTATCACACACTTACAATAGTATCCAATCAAATTTCCTTTTTGAAAGGGAAATCTGCTGTTGCCATTCAGAGACCGAGAGAGGGTATTTAATGAGACCTTACCAGAGCGATAAGCCCTTGCAGGCCTTTACAGATGACAATCTATTGTTTTATCTCTTTGGCTGTGGAACAAGGCCAGAAGCATTCGTGCTTTATCGAAGCGTGCAACCATATAAAAAGGAGCTAACAGAGTAGCAAACCATAAACCCATCTATAATCAGTTGTATGGAAATAAAAAGGGACATTGTTCTAAGCAAAGCAGTAAATTCCAAGCGGCAAGACTTATAAGCGATCTGATAAAGGTGCTCACGGTAAAAACAGAAGCTTGAAGTTGAGTTGAGCGAATTGTGAGTGAAACAAATGGATGACAATGGCCGACAAAACAAAGGTACATAATTGCAAAACAGAACAATGTGACTGCTATGAAAATAACAATACCATTCAGGTGGACAGAATAAAGTAGGGCAGCCTGCGATGTCCTAAAGGCAGAAAAACGAACGATGAAGCTAATGTGAAATCGAGGCTTGCATAAAAAAGCATTTCAAGGAAACACAGGCATAGTGTCCTCAGTGCTGGGTCACAAACATTACAGTAGAACAGACATGAGGATAAATACGAGTTCACCGTGGGAGGATAAAGAGGGCAATGGAAGACAGGAGGGGTACATGCCAACCTCCTGCCAGCTCAAATTACTAAAGAGAATAGAGAATTACACACGGGTGATGGTCTAATCAGAACCCCGCTGAAGAGACAAGTCTCCATCCCCAGACCCCACTGTGAAACAGCCCGAGTGCTCTCCACGTTCATGTCAAACACGTTGCTGCAAAGAGGATGCTCAAACAGTGATGAAGCACTGAGGGGAACTCGTGCAAACATCAAGCGGTTCTTCAGAGATGGATCCAGCGTGTTAACATCCACAAAGCATGCAAAGGTTGTAGAAAAATGATCAATTTAAAAATGAAACATACTTGCATGTCATGTCAAATGCTTGAACTCTGGTAAAGCAAATTCTTAACACGAACAGTCCCAACTGTTGGAAAATGACTTGTTTAAGAAAAATGTGAGAAACAATTGTCCTTTGTAATCTTAATAAGAGTGTGTGAGATGAGAGTGATGGATGATAACAATTAAAGGTGACATCTCTTTTGATGGAGGGAGATGGAAGGTAATCTGTAATGATACATGACAAAAGCACACCATCCATTTGCCTACATCTCTTCATTTCAAGACTAGTGAAGGTTTGTCATTCTAACAGAGTTTTCCATTCTTCACCTTGCCAAAACCTTGCCAAAATTCAGGTTCATTAGCTTATCTTTGAAAACACACACACACACACACACACACACACACACACACACACACACACACACACACACAGCAAATTGATGATATTTAAACCACCTGTTTAATCAATGCAAGACAATAAATGTTGAAGGGTACAAATTCTGTTAATAAAACTCCCAAATGGAATAAAAATTGGACCTTATTCATAAAACACAAGCTGAATAAATGTCATTATAAAAAGATTTTAGTTTTTAGTAAACTTTTTCTTAGATAAATGACAGCATTAAATGCAACACAGTTTAAGTATTGTTCTGCTCAAATGCATTTTATAAAAAAGCCCATTGTTTCTAAATGTTTCACCTTCCACCCTGCCTCTATCTGCCTTTGTCTGATAACACATTGTACCATCCTAAATTCACAGATGCATAAGATGTCTCAAATAAAACAATGCACTATTTTGATAGAGCCAACGAGACGGTGTTTACGCTTTTCAGGAAGTCAACCGACAAAAAATGGCTTACACTAGTATTTTATCATCAAAAACCCTGCACACTTTTCCCCTTAAATTAGATCCCACTCATTCATCCTCAGTGCATTTTCAGTGGTTATGAAAAACCTAAAGAAGACAATTACCAGTGAGAGTTGGCTGGCTCGGAACAAAACATCATTCACGCGAGATGACATCAGCGTTAGGTGATATCATTATCAACTGGTCAAACAGAACACCGCTTTGCCTACCTGCTGATGTAAGATAACATTGACATGATATTACATTTGCGTGTTTGGAAACGCTTTTAACACGATGCCAGACAGACGTCATTTAGTCAAGAGAACGTGAGAAGACTGCACTTAAAAATTTAGCTTTACATAAATTTAAAAAGCAGATGCTTTCTATGGCAACAACAGAATTGAAACGCTCGACATGGGCAGCAATTCAATTTATCGTACAACAGCACTTCTAAAGCAAACCGTATATGCAATTTGACTATACAGCGGTAATTATCATTAACTAAAACTATTTAAACATTTCTGTTTATGGAAATCAAATAAAACATAGTGCTAAATTTGACAAAGTTCAAAATGTTAATCAGCAATAAACTGAAATCAGTTTAACATGAAGCACTAAAATTACTAACTAAACACAAATAAAAACTAAACTAAAAAATTATAAATAGATAACATGATAAAAGCACAAAACTAAATTAAAAAAATTCAAATTGAACTAAAATTAGCATGAACATCAAACATATGAAATTAAAGCTAATTCAAAACATTAATAAAACTATAATAAAAATATAGCTGCAAGCAGCAAATACGAGGTCAAGCCTTCCAAGGGCACAAAGAAAAATACATGTGGACATTTCTGATGATAATTTTTATTCATATTATTATTAAATTATTTATTTTTTGTTTATTATTATTATTTTATTGCCTTAAACAAAATGAAAAAATAGAAATGTTGAAAAGTTTGGAATAAATTTACCAAACAGCCTCAAAAGTGCTTATCCCACCTTAAAATGCTGTCTAAATAGTAACCTCACTAGTTTTCAGAAGATAAGTATAAAGTTATAATGTAGTCAAGATGAACTCTGTAAAAGTCAGATCTTCTGCTGTACGCACTAAAAACCAATAGCTGTTGATCCTCAAAAGTTTAAAATGCTGTAACTGGCCGCAGCTCGTCGTGAAGACCTGTGACCTCACGGACACCTGCAGTAAATAACAAAGCAGCGTGTGTAAAGGTGAACCACGTCCTAGAAACGGCAGAGCGTCATCTGTGGTATTTCACCAGAATGCTGTTTATCTAAGTCAGTCGCAGGGAAAGAGGTGTAATGCATGCCATGACCTTTGAAATAATACACTTTTTCTTTCTGGCCAGAATATTCAGCCTGACTTCTCATTCGACAGTCACTTAATCAATGTTGCGCAGGTGCGTTGTTTGCCTCTCTCTCTCTATATACACACATGAGGTCTTTCTGTTTTCGCTGTCTCGCCCTCTTCTCTAGTGTCCTCCAGCTTCTTGCGTTTCATGATGATCTACAGCTCTGCCACAGGCAAACGGCTATTATTTATGCCACACAACACTGGTTTGTACATAACAGCACATGTTTGACCCATTACCATAACGGAAGGGTGATCTGCTCGCTCTCTACTCGAGCGCAACGGCTCGAGTCACCTTGAGTGTAAAAATCAAGGTGAAAAATCTGCTATGTTATGAAGAGTCATTTAGATAAGGAACAGGCTTAGTGCAGCATACAACCATCATGTTTTGTAAATAGCTTTAGTCTTTAGATTTGAAATGGCTTGACAAACACAGTTTTCCTGATGCATTTTCTATTAAAACTTGAGAGGGGACATATTGAAAGGCTCATTCCTATAAGAAAAGGAGCTGAGTTAAAGGGATAGTTCACCCAAAAATGTGAATTCTGTCATCATTTGTTCACCCTCATGTCATTTCAAAACCGTATGACGGTAAGCAAACATCATTGGCCCCATTGAGTTTCCCTGTATGGACACAAAACCTTGACGCGTTTCTCAAAATATATTTTACAGTAGAGATTTTGTATAGAATGAGGATAAATAAATGATCTATCCCTTAAAGTCACATGATATGCTATTTGCTAGCTTGTTAGCGTTGGTATTTGGGAAGAATTCTCTGATTGGACAAAAATCTGTGTAGTACAAGTCAAATATTTTTCAGTGAACAAGAGATTGCAAATTTCAAAAATACTTCTCAAAAGTAGTTTGGGTATGCACAAGAATATAAATGACCTTAAAGCAAATAGAGATAAACTAAAAGCCACAATACATTTTTCTTACCACAAGGTAGAAAGAATGGTAGAACATAGCGGGTGGTGTAAATACAAGCCCCTCCGCCGCTGAATGTGACAGCCTTTACTTATTCTTTCAGTCTGATAGAAAGAATAACCCAGATCAAACACATGAACCTATCTATTAACACATCTTTTTTCGAGTGAGCTATAGAGCTCTGACACTGCACTAATTAAACTGTGAAGATAAGCCAGATTATATACTGTCACTGCCATACCTACACCCCCAATCCTTTATAATTTGAAGCACTGCCAATTTCCGTTCTGTTATGGTTTATTGTCAGGCACTATATCTCGCAGCGGAGGGATGGCATTTGACAGGCATTATGCGTAATAAAAAAGTTTAATGAAAATTTGCGCTCTTAATATTTTAGTAGTAGTCACACAAGGCCATGCTGTGTTGTAAATATACTTGGCAGGGTTCACATCACGACTGACAGTTAGTCGTGATTATATTCACAATAACGCATGACCTGTTTTTTGACAATCGGTTCCCACTCTCTCAGTGCAGCAAACATGAAAAACGTCTTTGATAAAGTACTCTCCAAAGGTCAATTTATCAGTTGCATTTGAGCAACTCCTTGCACCTCACCTGCTCACGGGACTAGATTAGTCCAATTGTTTAACTCATTCAACACCTATGATCCCTTCACCCTAAAGCGATGCTGACCAGGCTGCTGGACATCCACCAACTCAAAGTGTGAACTGCTTCAATTACTCAGCCCAGTGAGCATGGCTGCCGAAGCCACAGGGTTGCTTATCCACAATTACCAGGCCAACATCAGTCAGTGAATGGCTACAAAGCTCTACGGAGAATACAAAACCAGCACTAGAGACCTCCTTACACACATTTAAAACCTACAGAGGTCACTTCCTTCATATTGGACTGGACCAGAAAGACATACAGGTCATAAACGTATCGGTAAAAAATCTGTTTTACAGAGATCTGACCGTTACAAACATGTTCTGTCAGGATTAATAATACTGATGTTAGTCATAATAATGAAAAACTGTAATTAAGGCTGTAAGTTAAAGCATCAATTGAAATTAGTCTTTATAGCAAATCCAGTGTGTTCTTAAAGCCCTTGAAGATGCGTCAGAAGATGCCGATACAGACTCCAGGTGAGTGATTCCACCCGGCCATATTGCACGAGTCCTTGGGAGAGGCCGCGCTCGACAGACGTAGTTTGTATCTGTCAAACGCTCATGGTGTACAGCGCTAGGCTTCAAGCCAGCAGATGGTGGGAGAAATTAAACTCGTGACACGGGCCGTTGACTGGAGCTGAGGAAGCGGTTGGAGACCACACCTGTGGAGAAGAGAGGGTCTGTGTGCGTTGTGTGAAAGCTCCTCCCTGGAATGTGCGTAAACAAATGCTGCCCTACCAGTGAAAGGACCAGGTTATTCAAGCAACCGATCTGCCATTTATGTCAGAGAGGATTTCAAAAGCCAGTTGTAAAGAAAACAAGCTACAATGACAAAACGTCTTTGGATGACAGGTGGTATTTAACCAGATAAATACGACTTTGCCTTTATAAGAATAGTATGAAAAAATACTAAGTAGCAATTTTGCATAACCTTTCTATTTTTATGACCGGATTGAAGTTAAAGGTATAGTTCACCAAAAATAAACATTCTGGCATCACTTACTCACCCTCTTTTCATTTCAATCCTGTATGATTTTCTTTCTTCTGCAGAACACAAAAAAAGATATTTTGAAGAATGTTGGAAACAGAACCACAACAGACCCCATTGACCTGCAATTGTTCAGTTACCAATATTCTGTAAAATATTTTCTTTTGTGTTCTACAGAAGCTTTTTTGGGTGAACTATCACTTTAAGACCATTATATCAAAATGCTAATTCTACACTCTTACTCTACACTCTACACGTACTTCGCAGAGATGCCGCAGAAGATCCATTTTTGGTTCCTCGAAGAACCATTCAGTCAAAGGTTCTTACCTTTGGTGAAACAGAAAGGTTCTACAGATGTTTAAGATTCTTTATGGACCCTTACAGCCAAAATGGTTCTTCTATGGCATTGCACAGCCTCGTCATTGTAAAAAGTGTGTAACTGGTTTTCGCAATTGTTTGGCAATTACGCCATCAAGTTCGGGCCTCTTTGATGGACAAGGGCTCCAGGTGTTTGAGAAAAAAGTACCTGTGGAGCTCTTGAAGGGGGAAATCTAATGAGGAAACTCTACCCTCCAAAAATTTCACTGATCCATCATTCAAAAGCATTCCTGTGGGTTCAGAGAACAGTGGAAGTCTTTCTAATATCTCACTACATGATACATGAAAGCACACACATAGTCATCTTTATGTCAGTCAGAGAAAGCACAAGACCTTGGAATGAACTGACAGAAAAAAAGAGAATCTATTTTCCCATCTGGAGGACTCTCAAACAGCACACGGGATTGTCACTTTTTTGTCTCAATGCTTATTTGTGCGCAGAACTAACAGTTTTGGTTATTTACGGACGAGACAAGCGAAGGCGTTTACTAAAAATACTGGACGCTAAACCAAGAGTGACTTCTGTTTTATACACACACAATAAAGAGATAAATTCAGGCATTCACTCCTGCGCTCACATGCGATTGTCACTCCCAAAACTCCGCAGTGTATACTGGCCACACGCTAAGGTGCAAAATGATACCATCTGACTGTGCTTTTGACAATTATTTCGAGAATAATCGAACCGAACAATGTGAAATGAAGGTACATCTAACAAACTGCTCTGTATTCCGTCTTCGCTTCAGTCCTTGAGTGTCAGTAATGTCAAATCTCTCCGCTACAGTGAAACGGAAGCAGAACCGGAGCGCAGCTAGACGAAGTCATTATGAATTCACAAAGAGCCCCACACTGGCATCCGTACAATGTGATTACAAGAGAGACATGGCGAATTTTTATTCAACAGCTGTGAGCAACTAACGCCCACAACCTTGGTGCAAGTGGAGCCTGGAAGTGAAACCTGTTGGTATTCTTCCCGACATCTAGTTTGTGGAGACGCGGAGGCCCTGAAGGCATGTTACAATGCATCAGTGGCCTTCTGTGTTAAAGGACTTCATCGCTCACACTTCCAGAGCAAAGAGTAACTAGAAAAATCAGTGATTACTGAAAAATTTCTATGCGCAACCGCCATCTGCTTGAGTTGGGATCAATCGTGCGATGTTCGCATTAATTGTTTAAGCGTTGTGATTTAAGTAACCAATTAGAGAGGCAGACGCTGTGACTCACACACTCCTAAGCTGTGAACGACCTGCTAAATACAGGTGGGAGTGACTGAAGTTACTTCAACAAGTTCTAGCACATCAACAAAAGTTCATCAGGTCATCCAAGTTGTTTGTAAAGAAGTTACGTGTACGATGTGGCTGTTTAACTTTCTTAAATGCAAATAGTGTGTTGTGTGCACAGCTCTGTCTTTTCCTCATAGCAACCATACCTATCAATATAGGCCACTTTAAAGGAACAGTTCTGTCATCAATTACTCAACCTCTCGTCATTTTAAACCTTTTTTTAAACCTAATGAACACAAAAGAAAGTTTGGTTAACAAAAACCGTTGGTCCCCATTCACTTCTATTGTATGGACAAACAAGCAATGCAAGTCAATGGGTACCACCATTGATCGGTTACCAACATTCTTCAAAATGTCTTCTTCTGTGTTTTGCAGAAGTCATATAGGTTTAAAATGACAAGATGGTGAGTTTAACTAGTGATAAAAGTCAAACTGTGATAAAAATGAATGCGTTATACTTAAGCCTAACATCGTTTCTATGACCTAAAGATCTGAGAAATAACAGTATTTATAGCCCAGATCCCCAAAACCACTGAAATGTGCCACAGAGGACATCCTTTAGTAAGTCATCAGAGTACATCATTATCATTCAACGTCTCCTTTGCGCTAGTCTTTAAGCATTGCTGTAGGAAAGAAATGATGCATTGCTAGCTATGAACAATGAGCTATATATAGAGTTCATTCTCGGTCCTGCAGTATCCTGTGGGCATCCAGCTAAGCCACTTCACTGTGGAGAGCAGCTAAAGAGCCAACCGCCTGCCCTTAATTTGGCACATCTTTCTCTTCCGCTTCCTGTATCCATCTGAACCCGACCAGAGAGCGTTGGACCCACGCCGTAGCCTACGCAGAGATGAATGCCCTACACCGTAGCCTGACGTGCACCTCTCCAAAAATGTAACAGCACGTCAAATGCCACATGGAGTGCAAGTACTGCAATTGGTCTGCTTTAACCCCTCCCTCGGGTTAAAAAAAAATCTGTGATAGCGTTGCGTTTACATATAAGGATTTCCGAATGAATTATCTAAATTAATAATTTGTTCTTCTGTATTTAACAACTCAAGCTGCAGCAAAAGTGACTTTACATGCCACTATCACTGCTAATGCTCATCTGACAGTGTACAGTACACAACAAGCTGCTTATTCTTCAGCTCTTGTCTTGGTTACACAAGCAACACGCCTGTGGACACTGACCACAAGTAGTCATGCTGATTGTCATTGCGGAAAACGCTGCACATGTAAAAACGAAAACCGGAGTGTTGAATATGGCTTTGAGGCTACGGCGTAGGTCCGACGCACGATCATAAATCACGCTTGAATCTTCATGTGTGTTTGTTACCATATATATGTGTATTCCAGAGCAACTGAAAAACTGGGTTTACGCAGGGTTCATGCCCTAATGCTTAGAAATACCACGAGTTCTACTATTGACACAACAAAGCTTCCCAAAAAGATCAATTTAAAGCAAAGAAGCCTTGTGGAAACATCATCATGCAGGTGACAGGCGACCAGCAATATCATTTAGTCTGGAGTAAAACAGCATCTGTCTGTCAATGTAAATGTGCTTATGCTACTATGCGGCCTATTAGAAATACTTGAAATTCTGGCAGTGTTTTAACTTAATCACAAATCCAGTAACAATGATGATTGACTCTTTAATAAAAGGCAGACATTTAGTCAGCGACCTAGTCTGGCTGCTAAAGTACAATCCCTGATGACACACTGTACCAATCAGGTGATTTCCCAACTCCACCTATTCACCCTATAAAAAAATCTAAAAAAGTAAATTTATACTATTAAACAAAACCACCAAACGTACATAAAATAAGCATCCAAGCAATGTATACACCTACAGTCCATACATCAAGAGTCAATAGAGACACATGCTCTTACCCTCCAGCACGGTGAGTTTGGCGCTGGTGTTGATTTCTCCCAGGCTGTTGGTGGCTGTGCACTCATAGATGGCCTCATCCCTGTGCGTCCGCAGCGGCTGGATGCGGAGAACTGAGCCTGAGCCATCATCAAATTCAATCACCTGAGAGAGACAGAGAAACAACACTCAGTCAAACCTTCTACTCTCTCCACCCAAAAAGATTTCAACTTTGAGTTTCTAAACTTTGAGTCTTGGGTTATTCTAAACTGCTATATCCATCCAAGGTGGATATTCTGAGGCTTTATTTCCTCATGATAACCAAATAACTGCTATTTTATGCACAGATTTCAAGGAGAGTATATGTGAGTTATGTGGAGTGGATGCTGAGCTGAGTTTTGCCTGAAGCAAGAAGTAAGTTTTGTGTTGAGTTTTCATTGAAATAACTCACGTTAACGTGCAAATGTTGGAGTTTCAAAGCAGCATGCCGCTTTTCTTTTTATTTATTTTTCATTAATATATCTTGCGGCAAGACATTTGCGATGTTAA
This sequence comes from Oreonectes daqikongensis, assembly GCA_026939265.1. NCBI lineage: Eukaryota > Metazoa > Chordata > Actinopteri > Cypriniformes > Nemacheilidae > Oreonectes > Oreonectes daqikongensis. The sequence continues at coordinate 7,098,339 of JAOTQM010000040.1, read as the reverse complement.
GAAATAAAAACAACAGTGGATTGGTGACTGGGCACAAATCGAAGTGATTAAAGAACGCTGGGAGCAAGAGAAATTGCTGTCGTGCCACTCCGCACACATAACCCTGCTGCGGTACTGTACGCCTGAAGTCAACAAGGTGTGTACTGGACTGTAAAACAGGATACTTCAGAATACTTAAGACACAAATCTGCTGAATATAGCTACTGTACACTCCTAACAGGTGGAGACAGTAATTGGTCCATTTGGGTTAAGAGTAGGGTTGGGCAAGATAGCTCAAAATCTTAATAAATGTCAGCCTTTTGGCAATATTCAATACAAATCTCCATATTTATGTGTTTTTGCCAAAAAAACTGATCTGCGTCCGTATTCATGAAAAAGAGTTGCACCTAGTGGCAAAATTCTAAGAAAATTCTTAGAAATGTGGGTGTTTCCCTCTAGGACTAAAGAAAAGATCCTAGTAAAGAAAAACGTAATTCATAAAGCATCTTAACACTTAAAAGAGGTCCAAAATTTTTAGGAGTAGCGAGGAGGACTTTTAAGAGGCTTACGAGTTTCTTTAGCAGCAGAGAAACTGGACGAAACACGAAAAGTGAGAAGAATGTTTTGCAATGCATCACAATTTCCATATTACTTTTAAGGTTTATCAGATTTTTTTATTTTTATTGTTTGTGTGTTTAACTTTTGTTTTACTTAGTTTTGGTTTCTTGTACAGCTGCTTTGATGCAATGCAAATTGTAAAGCGCTATAAAAATAACATCGTACATTAACATATTTGGCAACTGGAGAAATGCAACTATGCAGCAGAGATGATTTGGGTCTGTCACAACCTTCTATAGTTATCACACAAACAATTACAGCACTTACAGAATCTTATTGTGTCACTGTTCATTTCCTATCAAATACGTTGACATTAACAGCATGGTAAATTAAAAAGAAAGAATATGTATAAAGTGCATGTGTGTGAGTGCATGAGTACAGTAAAACAAGAAAAACCAATTAAAACTTGAAAGCTCTCTTTTTTCCTTCTTGTCCAACCAACCAATCACAGTCTTTAAAAGACTGCGTCATACAGTACATAGCAACAGTCCCGCCTCCTCACTAAGATAAAAGTTTTTGTCTTTTCCTTGCTCAGAGTTGCTCTCAGATTGGATTTATTTCCTTTCTCAGTGTTTTTCCTAGATTGGATTTAAGCGAAGACTCCTACATAGAAGTTTTTAAGCTAAATTAAGAGCTTTCTTAGAGAATTCTTAGAAACTTAGGAATACGGTGTACAATGTAAGACTTTAACAGTGAAAATAGCATTGAGCAAAAGAGTGATGACGAAAACTAGAAAGACATCATAAAACAGACACTGACAGGGCAAGGAGACGCAGGGAAAGACAGTCACCTCAAAACGCTGCGAGCTAACTTTCTTTCCTTTCTTCATCCATGTGATCCGAGGCTTGGGCTCACCCGCTGCTTGGCACACAAAAGATGCCACTCCTCCTGAAATCCCCGTCTGGTCCTCTGGAGATTTGATAAAATTTGGCAAGCCTACGGAAGTGAGGTGGAAAGCAGAGAGAGAGAGAACAGTCATTAATTCCTGAATGGTCACACACAACCGTGTCAAAGGAGTTATCAATGGATATCAGTACACTGGAACAAAGTTAACAACTGATTCATTGTTACCACAACACCTGCAGCTGAGCCTGAGAGAGGATTTCTCCCCTTCAGTCTTTAGGGCGAAAAGGCTTGTTCACCCTATGACAGCTCAATGAATAGGGCCAAAAATGAATACACTGTCATTCATTCTCATCCTCATGTCATTCCAAATGTGACAAGCTTCACAGGAGAAGAAACAGTGAATAGTGACTTAAATTATAGTCTGTTCTTCACACAAAGCTATTATATGGCTTCAAAAGCCACAGTATATAGTGCAAAATCCATACTTATATTGCATACAACTTTTTTTTTAGCTTATTTAATTTTCTGCAGATAAAAAAATTTAAAAATTTGGGAGAAATGTTGTCAGAAAAAATAATGTGAGTGGTCTCTTATAATAAATATGTGTATGTATACGTATGTATGTACATACACTGTTTATAATTTATTTTCTTTTTTCGAGCTTGACACAAAATGAAATTCTCATTTTAAGGTGAACAACACCTCTTAAGGTTCAAAATGGACACTCGAAAAACCAATATAGTACCTGGCTGTCACACAAAGGGAATAAAAAGATTTATATCTGGAATCATAAGGGGGGGGGGGGGGTTGGGTTAAGTTACAGGGAATTGTTGGTGTGTGTGGTAACTAAACAACCTTTGGGTTGGTTTGTAAAGACCAGCCACAGCACACCGCAGCTCATGATTTTCAGGGAGAACAGTTTACACACCCTGCATCTTTGTCACATATTTACAATACAAACAACAATGGGACGTGTTTCATCACTTCTCTGACTGGTAGGGTGGTGTGACGATAAAAATCCACGCGTAACGCATGAGTCAACTCAAACACGTAATGGCTTGTTTTGAAGAACATCAATGTCAGATCAGATAGAGCAGGACCATTTGGCACCGCGCGGCTACGACGCAACATTCAGAGGAAACGTTGGGCGATGTGGGAGAGAGGTGAATCTCACCGTACACCAAGATATGATGGTAGTCTCAGATGTTGTTAAAAAAATATAAGCTAGCTTGTTTTTGGCTGTGCACACTATGATGTGTATGCCTCAGCTTACAGCTCAACAAGGTTAATGTACAATGTGACCATATAACACCTTGTAAGTGCACCAGTTTGCATTGCATTAAAAATAAAAAAAACACTTCATACAAGTAAATCTAAGCATTTTAGAAAAGCACTAATTCAGTTAATTCAATGTATATGTAGTTAATTTGTAACTAACTGAGCACTCAAATCAATGATTATCATAATAATATTTAAAATGGGCAACTGTAAAAATACACCAAAGATGAAATCCATGATATAGGAAGCCTTTTTGCAAAAGGTTATTTATCTTATATATGTATAGAGTATATTAAAGATGCACAAAGAATAAATATAGTGAAGTCATGCACAAGCATGAGAAAATAATGTACAATACACATTTTTACAAATTCTTCAATTTGCACATTTGCAAATTATCACTTGTGGCAACTGACGCTTCCTTAAATTTACAAACTTTACCAACTTTAACTCTGCCGGTTGCAAATTTAGATATAGACAAATTTTGAGTTAAGGCCTGGAATCAATCCTAATGTCAAAATCCGCGATGTAGAACTGCCAAAATCCCCCAATCCCAACCTTCATCTCCATAACAAAATCACAAATGGCCACGCAGCGATTCATTTTTTACAAATTATTAAAATGTTTGATGTTGGAGATTTTGTGAGCCTGGACTCTATAGTGCACACAGTTAGTTTATAAACATTTAGCTTAAATGTGTGATATGAATAAACCATGCTCATAAATGGCTGTTTTAATAATATCCTCCATTGAAATGAGTGAAGGCTTGGACCCAGAAACAATATTCCTTACGTCAATGAGGACTTAACAAGCGGATAAGACCAGTGTTGTTTCAACCAGCAAAAAACAAAATAATAAAATATTATTTACTGCAAAGCTATAAGAATCTAAGACCGGTCCTTCACGTTTCCCATAAACAATATCTCAAAGTATATAAACCACAGAAAATGAATATACAAACAAGACCATAAAAATCTTTAACCATTCATTTCATTTTATCAGCCCCATGATTTCTTGATCATCTCTCAGATGGGAAGGACACAAAATCCATTATCACACCAAAACATCTCCATTGAACCACATGGGTCTTGATGTTCTAGCGGGAGGTTCACGATGGGAATCCAATCCTGTCTTAGTCAAAGGGGAGATAAATTACAACCGTGTGGGGACTACATGCGGTAGTACGTATAATGTTCCCGAATGGAATAAGCCGAGGGAATACACCGCATCTGTGCCCTTCCTCCTTTATACTCCCGAATCTGAGGGGTAGTGTGGAAGACAACAAAATCAATAACTAGTTAACATAACATAGCACCCACTGGCGGGTGGTGGAGTTCTGACTAGCAGGCAGGAGGTGTTTGTTAAATCATCTCTACGGTGTGTCAGGCAGCTGATAAGAAAGGATTTTTGAGATGGGGTGGTTGAAGCCGCCCTTGCCTTAGGACATAACCCCCGCTGGAGCTTCATCTGAGGAGAAAAGCCACAACTGTGAGACTGTGTGTATGTGCCCATATGTGCATCCATTGTAAAATCTAAGCCGATGTGTACCACGCCAGCACCCCTCTGACCCACAGGAGTATTGGTTGGCCTGACATTTAAATGACATTTAAGTGTCTGTTCCCCTGGAGACTGGTTTGATTGGCACTGCAGAGCAATGCATACCCTCATAAAAGCTCTTCCTGCCACTTTTACCTCCGCTATACCCACACGAGAGAGAAAAGAAGGTTCTTTTGAGAGATTATGGCCTTGTCCTACTAATAGCAGCATCACTTTTAGCTACTGGGAGATTAATGAGAAAACCACAAGATTCTCCGGAAATGATGCTGCGAGCAAAAAGCATTAACCAGAAATAGAGGATAAAAGCCACTGTAAATGACTAAAAGGCACAAGAAATGTAAAATGTTGATGAACGCGAGGCAATCTTACAAAGGTTCAGGGCAGGAAAAAGGTGACTTCTGAAACCAGCTGGGAGTTTCCCCAAACACAGATGCTTGGGTGTTTGTGTGCAGTTCCGAGTTTGACATCTGTGTCCATCTTTAACATGTGTCATGACATTTCTATCAGATGTTAAAAGTAAAAGGTTTTTTTTCCCTGTTTAAAAGCACAGTATTAACTAATCCTGGCACATGCTCCGAATTAAAGCTCATATAAACTGCTGGGAGTTTAGCAGATGAGACGCAGATGAGCGGCCCAACAATCATCCTGGGGGGAAGGCAGATATTAAGGGATCACTGGGTGATGTTGAGAGCACATCCTAGAGAAGCTACATTAATAGCCTCTCAAAGCATTAATCTGTGTACACAAACCGCCGTCTTCCACTTCTGACCTGACAGAGCAGGAAAAACACAGCGCTAGAAAGACTGTGGTAGCTCAGAAAAACATTTCAGGCCTATTTAAAAGGTTGCAAGTTCGAATCTTAAAGTGCTGAAAAACAATTATTTACATTTCAAATAAACATGAAATATTTTACTTTATTAATAAAATAAGAAAACAATGATAATCTATATTAAATAATAAAATATTTTATTAAATATATTTATATAATAACATATATATATATTTAAAATTAAATTTACTTCCTGCATTTGGAGTCAAAGCTCACCCCATCACCATGTACAACCACTGACACACTTACACCAAAGCCATTTCAGTAAAATGTTTTTAATAGCTCTTAATATAAAGATTATCTTTTTAAATTCAGGCATAAGCTAAACAAACCCAACAGGGATTCATTGAAAATCTACCAATGGTTTATTTTATTATTTTTTAAACTACTTTCAGTTTGACACAAAGTCATTCTCCTCTTTGATTTGATCATCAACAGAACAGTCTTACCAACTTTTCAGCAACGAGTGACTTTTTATCTCCTTGGTGCTCTTGAAACATTTGCAGAGCTCATGTCTCAAAGCCAGCAGACAGGCATATAATGCAGTTGTGCCCTTAACATGTTTGTGAATTGACAGAAGAGAGGTTCAGGGCTCAGGGTCACTTGATGCTCAAAGAAATTCTGTTGAGAACAGAGGTCAGAAGAGGAGATGAGAGACACCAGGCTCTGACCTCCCAGGTGCTTGTGCTGTCGTCCAAGTCTTTTTGTATTAACCAACTCAATAACATCCACAGGCACCAGAACAGGTGGCCTTAGACACCTGTTGACATTTATTTCCTACAGTCATGTATTAAACAGTGGCACGAGGCCAATATAACAGGGGGACAGACATGCTGGCCGCAAATTCCTGGCTAAAACTTTTACTTGCAAACCAATTTTACTTGCGCCTCCGAGTTTTCTCCATTTGCAAATTGAGTAATTGAGGCTTTTTCCCTGGAGGTGTTGCAAAATGCATCTGAATTTTGTAGGAATGTTTAAAGCATTTATGCGGCTTTTAAGAAGAAAGCGATTAGAGTGGACATGACAAATGGACGCCGGCAATTAGCAGCATTCCCGCTCTGCAGAAACACCCGATCCGAATTGAGTGCAAGGATCAATATGCGAACCAGAAAACCGTCCATTCATTCTCATTAATAATAGATTAGCAAGTTATCATTTTCACTCGTGTGCTTAGCGGAAATGTGTCCGATGCTATCAGCTGCGGCTGTTTTAGTGGAACTTGTCCATTAACTGAGTTTTAGATCTTTTGCAGGATTTTGCTTTCAATTAACTCTACATCAAGCCAGTCATTTCGCTTTATCAGTCCAATATCTCTGGTTTCCTTCCTTAACATACGCAATTCCCTCGCCGAATCTAATGCATTGGCATCTGTGTCAAACGTTAAGGGTGGCGAGAAGGCTTTTTTAGACAAAGTGATGAACTGCTGAAAAGTTGTCCAAATTGAAATTTATCAACAGTTATTATAAATGCACTGTTTAATCGGCACACATGGAGAAAAAAACATCAGTTAGCGGAGAACAAAAAATAAATGGTAACCCTTTAAAATAAGGTGCTATTGGTTATCAGTTAATGCATGAGCTAACATGAACTAACAATGATTTATTAGTATTTGTTAAAGGGATAGTTCCCCCAGAAATAAAAATTCTTTCACCATTTCCTCATCCTCTTGTCATTTCACACCTGTATGACTTTCTTTCATCTGCAGAAAACAAAATATATTTTGAAGAATGTTGGTAACCGAAAACGGCGGTTCCCATTTACTTCTATTGTAGACACAAAAACAATGCAAGTCAATGAGTAACACCGTTGTTCGGTTAACAACATTCTTCAAAATATCTTCTTTTGTGTTCTGCAGAAGGAAGAAAGTCATACAGGTTTGAAATGATCATTTTTGGGTGAACTATCCCTTTAATGTTTGATAATACAAATACAGCTGCTCATGTTAGTTCATTGTGTATTAAATAATGCTAACAGAGACAATTCACATTTTCGTAAATACTTACAATAATATACTGAGATGAAATGCTGCTGCAGTATTGTTCATGTTATCTAATGCAGTTAACTAACGTTAACAAATGGAACCATATTGAGAAGTGTTAGCAAATAAATAAATAACCCAGCACCCAGCATTCGCAGTACAGCTGAGTGCATCACTTTTTAGCATTATTAAATTATTTAGCAGAATGTGCAGAACACAAACTCTGAGTACAATTATGCATATCCCTCTGTGAGGGGCAATAAAGTAATGGCTCTCCTCCTAAAACGCAGATTATCTGCTGGAGAATTATCTTAAGGTTTGTGCATTCCCATGACCGGAGCCCCGACTGTTCCCCTTGGAGCTGACAGAAACGAAGATTAAATAAAGTTCCTAATGCTACTTGAGTGGAGGGGACACAGTCAAATCATTTACTAAAAGCATTAGCTCAATGTTCCCTCATGCGTCGTTGACAAGTCGATGAAAAAAGAGTTTCCTGTTAAGGGAGGTAAGCTGTATCATATGACCGGTGGGGGGGGTGGGGGGTGGGGGTTAGCGTTACTTCTGCTTTTAAACCGGTGCCTATCGCAGGGTCTTCAAAGCCGTGACTCATTATCTGTGGTTTCCACCGCCGACGTGATATTGGATCAAACACAGAGACAGTCACTCATGAGGGAATATCATTACTACCTCATTACTCTGGCCATATGATAGAACAATCGAGTTATTCTGTCTCGCAGAGAAAACCTTCCTGTTTAGAGAGAGCCATCGATATTAAAACGTACACCCTGGCGCGAGGGCATTCCAGCTGAGTTCTCATAGGGATACTGGTTTTATGAGCACAACACGTTGAAAGCATGTGTACAAAAGCCTGGTGGCAAAAGAAATGTATCACATGTGCATTAGATATCTGAACAGAGCAGTTGGCCAATGATAACACAAGGCCATGAACCACTGGTGAGACTATACAGCACATGAAGTTTAGGGTGGACGGACACTATGAAAGATTAAGAAGCCATGAAATATCAGCAGATTGGAATTCTTTTGAAAGGTTAACCTAAAGTTATCCTCAGGAGTATTCACTGCAGGTATGCACTTACCCGAAGGGGAACAATTATGACACAAACATAAATGGCAGTAACTCTGGCGGCTTCTTTATTTGCTATGACCTGCACGTAATCCGAGTTAACCTGGTATTTTCCTCTGAGGATTCATCCAGTCGATGGTGAGCTGCTGGAGAAATATACAATTTTAGCCTTACCCTCGGCTACGGCGGAACACACTAAGGAATGAAAATGTAGGAATGGGAAATCTGCCCGGGGTTTACTTCGATTTTCTTTAAACCAGCTTTAAAAGTGATGCCTGCATTGGGTGGTAATGACTTGAGGTTCAGTATTCGAAACTATATTTAAATAATCTGCTTATTTATGTGATCATAAGTATTTTATCTGTTTGCATTTGAAGCAAATAGTAAATAATAGAAACACAGGATTTTCATGAAGCCAAGAATATTCAATTTTTTTGTATATGAGCAACACAGGCCTGCTACTGTATATCAAATAAATGTGTATATAGATGGTTTTATGGGACGCATGTGCTTGGCCTGAAATTTTTTGTCAAATAATTGTATTTAATAAACAGTTATAAGAAAAAAATGTGTGCTGGAAGTTGAGTTAGGGCCACAGATGCGTGCATGCACAGTAACATTGGTTTATGATGTTGTTTTGAAATCCTCTATATAGAGTTCCTTTATAGTATATTATAGTTATTGACACTCGTAATGCATAATCAGATCTGTCTGGGCTCAGTAAAGAGAGGAAGGGTGATGTTAAAGCTCTCAAATTAAAGCCAGACGTCACCTTGATGCAGCCTGTGTCATTGACCGGCAGGTGCTGAGAGAAAGTGCTCCCCCGGGGGGACGGAGGAACGGAGAGGAAATCAGTGGCTAGACGCTGGGTGAACGGGGAGCCGTTATGGATTATGTCATCCATCACAGGCAAAGCCCCTCTGACCCACGCTAACCAAATTAATCAGCTTCCCAAGATAAAGGCCCCCTTCAAGACCACCCATTCACCGCTCTTGCATCTTTACCTCTGGCCTTTTCTACAAGTCTGCATCATTTAAACTTTCACACCATGTGCCAGAAGAAAATTTAATTACAGTCCTTTTGGGATCTGAACACAAATGAGTCTAGACTTGACTGGGGCATTCATTAAAATGAATTCGCCATAACAGACCCACAGCTACAAAGCACTGCGAGACACTCGATGCGCATTCGCTAATTCTGTCCTTTAATTACCAATGCTATAATATCCAATGATTCTATAATAATCTGAAAAACTCAATTGTATTTTTATGCATTTTATAACAAAAGAGACTGGTTCTTATTTGCGCACCCTCATAATTCTAAAGAGGTCATCCATTATAAACACTGAAAATGATACAATACAAATACTGTCATTTTTTAGTCACAAACCTGTATGACTTTCTTCTGCAGAACACAAAAGAAGATATTTTGAAGAATGTTGGTAACCAAACAAACAACAGTGGTACCTATTCACTTCTATTGTACAAACACAAAACTGATCAATTTATTTCAATTTATATGAACTATCCCTTTAACATTTTAGTTTTTAACATTTAGTCTCTCTCACACTGATAAAGAAACGCTTGACTCTAGGGAGATACATAGTATTCTACTTCAGGCGCCATTAATAAATACATAGTGCCTATGCAAGCCAAGTGTGCGGGTCGCGTTGTACAAGAACAAAGAAGGAAAGAAAGGTTAAGATGGAAGTCAGCGGAGGACGAGGAGAAGTCAGCTTTCAAGCCGATGAGAAGCAGGGGCTCTCAATTCCCAACAACAAAATGTCATAAGCTCTTAGACGCGAGTCTGTACTAATGTGATTAGCTGCTCATGTCTGTGATTACATAAAAACGTTTTATGGATATTAACAAGCCGGAGTGCCCCCACAGTCTTCATCTCGAATGATGTGCAGAGGCTCTTGAAAGTCAATTCTTGAAAATGCTAGTTATGTTCAAACAACTGCATGGATGTTTGTGGAGAAGCATTTATGAAAAAAGCATTCGAGAATTAGAAGTGAAAAGAAATGCAGTCGGGTCAAAAATAACTGAAATCACTCTAATTTAATACAAATGTTTTCCATTATAAATTATGTTATAAGCATAAGAAAAGCTAAACAGAAAAATGAACACAGATTTCATAATCTCTTAGTGGAGTATAGGCACACGATCTGGCACGGAGCCCACCAGTGGGTACAAAACATGAGCAGTGTTACTCAAGCATTACTCGAGAATTTTTCAAGGAGCACATTTCAACAAATTACAAGGAAACTTGATATAAAAAAAAATTCAATGTCGCAGGTTTGCTTAGAAATTACTTAGGAATTTGACTAAGAACATATTTACTCATATTAACTTTACACACAAAAAAATGCTTGATCCCAGCTTTGGGTCATAAAGGGATTAACCTATGCTGGGTTAATTCAACCCAAAATGGTTGTTTTAATCCATTGAGTCAAATATAAAATGTATCGCCTGTCTTTATTCCTTTTTTACCCAATGATGGGTTAAAGACACCACAGCATTTTTACAGTGAAGATCTAAAAAAGTTGTTCACATCTCTTTTTTCAATTCTTTGAAATTTTAACCCTTTTGAACTATTATTAATTAAATCTTGAATCCCAAATTTTATCATTTGGACCCGATGCATGTGACATCATAATGCGCCGGCGAGCGTGTGGATTCTCATGCTGGTCCTGCAGTTTGAATCTGGTCTTGATGATGAAACCTCTTCACCGTGGTGATTATAAGGTGCAAGTGCTGTGAGAAGCTGACATGTGTGCAGATGTGATGGTTCAAATGATTTTTACGGCCGTCCTTCAGTCAAGGACACTGATGATCTTGCGATCAGACGACAGCTCTGCATCCGGCTGAGGGTTTGGGGATCTGCCTCCGGCCCTGCTCTCATCCACTGTAATTAAGCTATTAATCTCACATCATTAACCTCAACTGACCACTGCTTTACTTCATGCCTGCTACTGTATATTGTTCTTGTGTCTTATGCAAACATTCTGTTTTCTCCATTTCTCTCTGTCTCTCCTCTGGTGGATGTCATTGAATGATCACAGCTGGGGACTAACAAAATTATCTTCCAAGTGCCACTTGATTGAGGATACGGTTACTTTTAATTAAAAAGAATCAATTTCTATCCCTGTCAATTTTACTCAGTGACCATATGGACACTTGAAAACACAATCCAATTTGCCGCCGACCACCCAGTCGGTCCTGCCCGGCCCGTAGGGAAAACAATACCTCACTTAATTGATTTACAGAGGTGGTTTTCAACATAGAGCGTTGAATTAAAATGTAAAGGGGCCTCATTTAAAAGCATTACACACTACAAAGTAGTTCTAACTGTAGGTCATATAGCCATATGTGTGGCTGTCAATTAAATCGGTCTGTGATTTAATTGTATTGTATATTAATTTTATTAAATAAACAATTTGTTGAATGGTTCGGTTTCAAACCGTCTATGAATATACAAAGAAATAAAACACCATTAAATTAAAGCTTTGGTCGGCACCAATAGCCCTGTGGTTAGTGTTCCGACATATAGTGCCGGCGCACTTGCGTCCCGACCCGAGTTTGATTTTCATCTCGAGCGTCCTTTGCCGGTTCCACTCCCCTGTCTCTATCCAACACTTTCCTGTCTGTTGTCCACTGTCCTTTCCAATTAAAGGCAAAAAGCCCCTAAAATATATCTTTAAAAAATGTAAGCTTTGCTTTCACCAAAAGCTGTTATTGCAACGCATCTAAATCTAACTATTAGAGAACTGAAGAGCAATAGTAGAGAAAAATCTATATATAGAAAGGTGGCCCACTGCACCACATTAAGAGAAAGAGCTTGAGAAAAAGTTTACTATGACTTAAAGATGAAAAAGTGTATAGCTAAACCAGATGAAGCAAGACGACATGAAAAACCTTGAAGAAACCTTGTTCTGACATGCTTTAAGCAGCATCCTTTAGTATGCGTATGAAGGTCTAGATTTACTGTTATAAGTTATACAAGACTGAAACATAGTTCTGCCGACACACTAATATTACCAGATACGAGTTTCTTTAAACTCTCTGTGGTGTCATTTCAGAGCCGTTCCCAATCATTTCTTTCTTTCAGTAAACAGAAAAACTGCTACTTCTTACCAAGACACCAAAATGACAGAGTTAGTATTATGTAAACCTTTTAGGTAGACACCCGGTCTGGAGGAAGCAATTATGAAAAAGACCCCAATCAAGCAGTTTGGGAGGCTTTATATATCACAAATGAAACATAACATCCAAAACAAGATTCAAGGAACAGCCCTCAATCTTCTAGATGGAAGAAACTACTGTGCAATCTCAGTAATCCTGGCTTCTTTGAGCGTTCAGCCCGAGAGTACGAATCTGCCTGAATTTTTCATCCTGCTGATTTAGGTAGGATCTGTTACCATGGCGATCAACGTTCAAAAAAGCCCCACCCTGTAGATCTGGCTCCACTGCCCTATAATTCAGATGGTGGAGAAGCCAGTTCTGTCATGTTTAGAAACACAGCCCTTACTGATTACAGACAACAACACAAAAAAGCCCATCTGTGGTAGTCAATATTTTAACCCCCGTCCTATTTTTAGAGTTTTATTTGTTTGAACCGTGTTTAGGGAGTATTTATATCCGAGGATGACACCACAGCAGCGTATCATGCTATAATTTATGTAGCTTTGTGTAGCCTGATCTAAAACAGAGCCTCTGTAGATCTGTTCTCGACCTGTCAACACCGGCTACAGCTGCAAGTCTAGTATGCGATGACATTAATGAGTATACTTTGTTAATGTGATGCTATAAACACGCTGAATGAAGACTTCAGATGCAATATTGCAATAAGAAAAAGCTAAATGGTTTACACATATTCTGAAGTGCAAGCCTATGCATATGTCGCCGTGGTTTCTAAGCCGTTAGTCTATGGTTGCTCACTTGCCCAAGTCTAAAGAACCTACTCCTAAATCTCTCCCCCACTAATGTGACTTTTCCTGTCAATGTGTAACTCCTAAATGAAAGACTGATGTCATAAGGCGTACTGGGATTGAAACAGCCAACATACTATATTTATACTTCAAATAGCTTAAAAGAGCATCAATGCACAGATCTATTTAAATAAAAATACATTTTTCGACAAAGCACAGACGAAATTATGAATCGCAAAGACTTCCTGACTTTGAAAGTGGCAGAAGAAGTCAAGAAGAGGAGCTTCAAGGTTACCCTCATGCTGGCACCGTCTCTGAATGACAGAGATTTAAAGGTTAAACGCGGTGCGTGAAAAGGAAAGCCGGTGCGAGAAAGAGAGGCCTAATGGAATTACAGCAGCCTTGTGACAGCGGTGCAGAAGGGTCACATGGTGAATTAAATGGCTCTCTGACCCATGCCAGAACTGAGCCTTGACCTCCGCTCAAGCCGTGGCGCCCGCAACACTGGCATGTCACTCACTGCGAATGTCGGCGATACCAACGCTCATTCACAAGGACAATGAAGCAGAGTGGCCCACACAGCACAGTATCTCGGTGTTATTCGGCGAACCGTTGTCTGAAACAAGTCTACATCAAAACGCATTGCTCGTCCCCAAGCTTGAGGAACAGATGAGAAAAAAGGGAGCAGACCAGCGTTAGGTTAGGGTTTGTTTGAATTTCGGGTTCATTTCGTGGCTCGTGAGTGAAACATTAGCGTGTTCACCCATGCTTGCCAACATTTCCACGACGTGATGCACTTCCAATTTCACAAGATACGGACGCAGGAGAAATGACTAGTCAGCTGAAATGTTGTACTTACTGTCCGCCTGAGAGGAGAATTGCACCCAGCTCAGCAGTAGCAGAAGCAGCAGCCCACTGGGCAGGACGGGCACTGATGGGCAAATATTAGGCACCATGTTCCAGGTTGGCACTGCTTCCCCTCGGTCCCCACACTGCTTTTGCAGCTTTCACGCAATCATAGAGTAAAACCTGAGGAACACAAACAAACACACATTTTAGCATTGATTCACAATAAAATACTAAGAAAACCACACTTAAATCGGTGCTCGTGGTACTTTCCCAGCTCCTGCTCCCCTCTCTCATCACACAATTTCCTGTCTCTACACTGTCTACCTTCCTAATAAAGCTGTAAAAGCCAAGAAATAGAACTAAAAAACACAGCCACACATGTACATGGTTGAGTATAGGGATGGTGGATACAGTGGTCTTCCCAGGGGCATTCAGGATAATCAGGTAAGCAAACGCTCTTTTATCAAAGTAAACTAAACCCGCAATCTGCTGCCGGTTTGCTAAATATCAAAAGGACATGAGAGAATTGGGAATTCCCAATAACCGGCCACTACTAAAGGTGCCCATTAAGATTCTGAAGTGGCTCCACACAGATGGCTCCTAATCTCCTGAAGTATGTCTTGCTGTATAGTCACACACACTAACACAGACATACAAACACACAAGCACACACATACTTTTTAGAGCCCAAAGCATGAATTCTGGTTAAAATCAGTGATCTCAATATCAGAGGACAACGAAACCGCTAATGCTGCGGAAACAATGGTAAAACCGCAAACTGCCAAACTAAATATAGTAGCTCATTTCATTTCTTTAAATTGTGAATATCTTACAGGGTAAGTTAACTACATTAGACGTTAGAGGCCAATATATCTTAAATAAATAAGATAAAAAAGCATTTTTTCTGGCACAAAAACATGAAGGATAACAAAACGGGTGGTGGCATTAAATTTAAGACAAACGTACACTGAACACATAAAAATATAAAAAATATTTATAAAAGACATTGATTAACAGCAGTATTCAACTAAATATTTGAAAAAATGAACACATTCGACGAACTAGAGTAATGAAAGGAAAATAACCACGAAACAGCAATGTGGCATTTCTTATGTACAAACAGCTTGCTACTAGCTATTTTTGAAAATTAAAAATATATATTTTATATATTGTCAGTAGCATCACTACATTTATGGGTAGTTGACAAATATACCGTACATGTGTTCTTTTGTTTTTTCCACGACACGGCAAAATTTTACAAAAAAAAACCTGTTAATAATATAGTATTTTATTTTATTTTATATTATATTATTCATATTTATATTTATTAAATAAAATAGAATAAGAGAGATTTATCGTAAATTTTTGCAGACACACCATATGACACACTCACGTTTATGTGACAACTACCCATAGTTACTTTGCAACCTATATTTATTTGTATTGTTAAATCAGCATCGCTACATTTATTTAGTTCTTCTGCAAGTTAATTGATGTTAGTAGCCAATAGTAGTAATAGGGATATTTAAGAGGATGTAGTTAAGCTAATTCAGGCGGATCCACTAAAAAAACATGCACTCTACTTCAAAGTCTTATCAGTCTAAGACTATTAAATTAACCAGGCCTGGGTATTTAGGTAAGCACAGCAAAGTCTAGTAAAGCGCACTACACCCTCCTGACCATCTGCCTACATCTCTGGCTCAGGTTGAATGGCTAGAGTCCAGTGCAACACCAACACCTGAGACCTGCCAAGATTTCAGGCTGTTTACATGACTAATCATTCCACGCAGGAGATCCACTCACAGCGACAACACTCTGTTGGACTAAAACAACACAAAACAAAACACTTGTGCACAACAATAAGGCTGAACCGACCCCAACACTGTGACGTCAACCTGATCACTTGTTTGATCTTGCTCGAGACTGTTTGGGTGGCTGATAACTTTAATAAGGCAAAACAAGGAAAAAAGACAAACAAAGAATGTTTAATTCCTCTTTCACCTGGAGAGGTGTTGACTAGCCAATTACGAACATGCTGATTTCAATGCGTGTCGGATATACCCGGCTTCTGGTTGGCATGTTTGTGAGACGATGCCAAAGGAAACAACGAAGAAAAGATCTTAACGGCGTGGCATTTGAAGAACGCGTTTATTTTTTCAAGCAGAAGGCCTTTGTTAATCTTTCTTGACATGAGGGCTTGTTCGGTAAAATAACAAGACACGACATACGTGTTGAGTCATGGCTCAGATCAACCACAAGACCTGCAGGGATTTAACTCCGAGGCAATCGGTGTCGTAACAGGTCCGCGCTACACTTGGAGAAATATCAAATAAAAGAGCACTTTCTGTATAATTAGGTCACCGAAAGAGAAGCAGCAAAGATTTACAAACACAACAGCATTGTCGCGACTTACATAGTAAAAATGGCGGTAAGATTAGCCAAGTGATTGCCTTGTTTAATAAACTGAAAAAAAACCTGCCCGCCATTCACAGAGCTCTTACACCACACCTGACTGTTTGCTCGAGTTGGGCTTATGAAGACAACGGCTAAATATACAGATAACAGCACAATAGTGGAGTAAACGTAGTTCAGATGAGATTTACCTAAGGAGAAGTGATATGGCGAAATAAACGCAGAACAAACAGCATCTCAAAACATTAAAAAGAGCCACACGACACATGCGCTGATGTCAGCATTGCTGGATGCATGCGCGTTCTGTTCAGGGAGCGAGTGCTGGAAACTAATAGTCAAATCAGGAAGTGCTTGAATATAGTTGTTATTTTGTTTGTTAGCGCACGAAAAGTATCCTCGTCGCATTATATAAATTAATACTGAACCACCGGAGTCGCGTAGACTATTTTACGATGTATTTACGCACTTTCAGCGCTTTGAAGTTTGGAGGAGTCAGAAAGCTTTCAAAAATAAACGTTAAATTTGCGTTTTGGGGAAAAACGTAGGACCTATGGATGTTTAACTACTTGAGGGTGAGTAATTAATAACAGAAGTGACTTATTGAGCACAATTTTCTTTACAGCGTATTAACCCCCAATTCAGTACAAGGTATGGAAAAAACTGATGAGATCTTCAAAAATCATCTTTGTGGTTACGTGCAGCAGAATTTTTATTTTTGTAGTGTCCCTTTAAACCGCTTACGTGTACAAACCAGATGAACCAAGCGCTGTAACTATCCTCAAAAGTCAATCATTACCCAACAGGCCAAGCTGTACTGTCCACAGTCCCATGCTAATACAATGCAGCTTAAATAACAGCAGGTTCATCATTACTCTTGTCTATATAGGCATCTCATCAGTGCGAACACATCGGGAATCTCATCTTAAGCCTCCTGTGTTTCTAAGAGCAAGGATAAATAAACACTTCTCCCCTTGTCACTCTCAGGCTCATCTCCTTCCAACCACTCTGGCGCCAGTGATTGCTTTTCCCTTAATGGCCCATCCAGAGATAAAGACAACAGGAGATCTATGGCGAGGCCTTGTGTAGACAACCTTATTGACGTCTTTAGGGAAGATAAAGCTAAATCCCTTCAAGCAGATCTGTGTGGGAGAAGCTTCTCAAACAGCTGGTCTGTGAATGTGGCTCTGGTGTTGCAGTTCAAGTGCAATCTTTCATACTTTAAAGAGAAAAACAATATGACCTTGTAGCAGGTCTACGAGCGAGTGGGTGTCGGTAAACCTGATGTAATCAAATAAAAGAGGAAACAAATAACTTGTTGCCGAGTTGAATGTGGGAGACGGTTTCCATGGACATTGCCCAACACCAAAGTTCATTTTGAAAACGTTTATAAAACGTATAGAATGCATCCAGATTCTGCATGACATTTCACCTGCTATTGCATTACGCCCTCAAGCACACTACAATGAAACATTATGACTCATGTATTGACACGCAAACCATACGTGAGACATACTGATCTCAGCTATAAGTTCTCATTTGCCAGTAGATGACCCATCATGAGCATGCATGTTTCCTCAGGCCCTTTCCATCTTAGTATGAGCCTGCAATCACACATGACTCATTTATTCTGAACAAACTCTCTGAATAACCTATAACTAGGAGATTTACTGTCATATTTTGAAGATTACAAAAAGGCTTCCCCTATAGTCACAAATCAATTCAGCAGAAATGAGATGTACTACATACACAGTAGGAACACATATTGGAGAACTGCTTCCCATGGATTTTTATGCTTGATTTATCATCGGCGTCGCAGCGCGAAGCAAAGGTGGACTGTGCAAAGCAGAGCGGAAGCAGCTTTGAAAACTGAAATCATTTACTTAAAAAATAAAATCCTAAAGAGGAGAAAAGTGACAGTAATGAGGTACATGTGAAATATAGGCTATTGTAAACAACATGTGGTTGGATATCTGACTACATGGCTTAAGATCTTATCCACATTGCTGCTTATTCTCACAAATTGTTGCCAATACACCATTTAAAGATTGGAAGGAATCTTGGGTGATTCTAAACCTGGAGCAGAACACAAAAAGCATTAGACTGAATCATAAGCAGTACTATGTACACAACAAAGACACAATGCTTGTGAATCCACCGCACCCTGAGTTTACCCTCAGTTCTGAGCACCCCCAACAATGCTTGATCCACACACAAACAAACCCAAGACATGTCAACACAAACCCGTGTCACCTGAGTCAATACTGCCTGAGACTGGATAAGCACACGCTGACAAACTGACACTTTATTAGAATGAAACACATTTAAATGGTGTTAAATATGAACCCATTTTCAGGTTCTTTACATGTGATGAATAAACAACAATATTAATGCTACAATTGCTACTGCACAATTCGGGGTGTGTTCTTTTATGAATACTAAAGATGACGGAATGTTCTAGGCCCAAGATGAGACTAAACAATAAGTTACGTGTTTTGTTACTTCCGAACGGAAGAACATTTCGAAAAATAAGACCAATTATATTTTGCCTTAAGGAAATTAAGCGTATTGCTTACAATCATTAAAAGTTTTCAGCATCATGAGAATATTTTCATATTTTTATTTGATTAAACAAACAAAAAAACATAGCAGTGCTGTCCTTCTATAACCATGCATGTCCAAATTTGCCATTTTTTAGGAAATGGAAAAACCCTACTTTTTAAATGTGTTTTCTAGATATCTGGAAGACCCAGTGACAAACATAAAGGGTGACTAATTATAATGATTTATAAATATAGAGAATATTTAGAAAGAAAATAAAAAACATGAAATATGGATATACAAGGTTTCAGAAAGATAGCAGCGATATTCTCTATATTCTTTTCATTTTTTACAATTCATGAAAATATACAATCAATACAAAAGAATAACTTAATTTATTTATTATTTATCTAGAGAAAATAAGCCTAGCGAGAATTATAAAACTTAAATTACATTAAACATTAGTACGCACATAGAAAATATGCTTATTTGTCAAATGTCATTTTGCAAGAAAACAAAGCCTTTCTTAATTGTAGAATGTAAAATGTAATTTCCTCTTCAAAAATTATTTTTCACGTTTTCGTGAGACCAAAAAAATATCTTTTGAACAAAGCGATTTAATGTAGGAGATCAGAAACAGTTCTTGAAGCACTTGTAAGATATTTTACCTAGTCATCAATACCAAGTCCTCAATCACTGTTGAAGGCACAGCATGCGAGCGGGAGCAACAAAGTCGAGCAGTTATCTGAAAACTAAAACCCAATCAATCTTCAGACAAGTGGCTCTAAAGAGAGCAGCGGAGACTGGCATAAAGCCTGATGTTAACAACTAAAAGCACAGGTGGCTTTCTTGCAGGACACACATCCTTTAGAAGTCTAGTCCAGTCCTGAAACACAAACCTCTGTTGCTCAGTTGTGGCAAAAATCCTGTTCACGTGTAATGATTTGCAAAAAATTTGAAATTCCTAAGCATGAAGTGTCTAAGTCTAAAAGTGTTAGGGCCATCACCATATTAAGACAAAGACAAGATTAACTTTATCAGGACTATTTGCAAACACTTGACCAATTTTCAGAAAGGGTAATATAGTGAAAACAGGTGCGACAACAGGTTAACCTGGGAGTCATTATCTTCTCTAATTACAGAGCAAATGAGATTTCACAGGTACGACTTATTCATTCACGCAGTAGGATATGAAGAACAGGCAAAAAGAACAGTTGAAGTCTTTAGGTTGACTCAAAGGCCGCACCGCTATCCAACCCCATGCCCCGCCGTGCTAGTCTTACAGGTGTGGGTAATCTGCAGTCTCATCTTGCTGTGGGGTCTTGCAACCCCTCTCTGTTTGCATCTCTGTTTCAGCCCAACAACAGACAGCTGCGCCAGATGGAGCCCCATATCCCCAGTGGTCTCGTGAGCCACTGGATTTGAAATGTAAAAGAGCGAGCGCTGATGGGAAGGAGGAGGAGCCGATGCCACGGGGCAGCAGACGTCGGGAAAGGCTGCCATCAGAGCACAAGGCTAATTCAAACACTAACAGGCTTTCTGTCCAAGACAAACCAACAAACCGCAGGCCGGCGAGGTGGCAAGTGGCTGCTGCTTGAACACGGCTGTAACTGGGGGACAGAATTTAAATGAGGCGCCGGCAGATCGGGCTAGATACGGGTTATTAACTGCCTTTCCTCCAAAATGGAAGCAGGCTGGCAACTCCATTAGCATTCAGAGATGAATCATGCAAACCTATAGTGTTGTTTCCCATCGAAGAAAGCGACAGGTAAGGGAACGCGTTCGGTTCCTTCTTGATGTAGTCATTAGTTTGGTTGGCTCCGACTCGCCGATGGTTTTAACTAACAGGGCAGTGCGCACCAAAGCTGAGAGGAAGAAGAGAGGGATTAGGCTGATTGTTGCTTTTCGCTGGTACGCTCCCGAGCATAAAGGGTTTCTCTGACAGCTCGTGACTCACTTTGACCGCGACAGGCAAATTACCCAGGGTTTCACTTGAAAGGAACGAGATCAAAAGAGCCACCATGGCCTTCGTCTCCAAAGCGGAGTCAATGTGCTTTTCTACGAAATGGGTTTATACTGCCACACTGTTTCCCTTCCCTACCAGTGGTATATATAAGAGCTGAAGGGCTCCCTGGAGACAAAAGACAAAACCACTCACTCGAATTATAATAATAGCTTTACAACTACACCTCAAGAACAACCTGAATATTGAATTTGACCCGACACACTCACGGCTTGAGAAACACGTTGTATGTGTGGGATCAATCGATACAGCGCTGAAATGAGCACTCTTGCGATGACAAGAGGAGCCACAGAAACTTACTTTAGGTTCATTGTATTAAAGCCTTTAAACAAGTAAGTAACACTTACTAAAAAGCATGATTGATTCAGCTTTAGATTTCACCTTAAAGACCACGGGGTTGTGTGTAAAAGAATGATTTAGTTGACACTAGACATCTGACCGAAACCTTTCTATTCTCAGTCAGAATCTTAAAAGCAAAGACTATTTCACACCCCTGCCATTACGTGGCTAAAATAGAAATCCTCCATCTGCTTGGCTGAGACACGCAGACACTGTAATGTGTCGCATGCAATTGATTGTACAGAACCTGACATAAAATCCATCTTGTTTAGGTCATCCATCTAGCGCTTCTCTATCTCCCGCCTCTTCCACCCTGTCTAGACCGTCTTTTTGCACTCGCTGCTTTTCGATTTTCACCCCTCCCGCACTCACTGCCACATACTACACCCCCCGTCATGGCTGCGGGGTGCATGTACCTGCAGTAAAAACAGTTCTCAGACTATCAATTACCTCTTCAACAGACACGCAATGTTGGTCCCGGCCTCAAACAGGTTCTGCAGCTTTTCCAACATAACAAACAAGCTCAGGCATATACTAGAGCAAACACCCACATTCACTTGTAAACGGACGGTTGGATGCATCACTGCCTTATGCGTGAAATTGGCCATTTAAGGCACGTCCGCATTATCATCCCAGTCATAAACACATCTATGTATGAAATTAAACTGTATGTGGACGTGAATTGAAACAAATAAGCTTGCTGCCGGACACACCTCTGTTCAAGTCGTTCTCTGTCAGGTCAGCAAATGGAAGGGTTTAGGGTGTCTAACTGTCACCGAAGACTGATTTTAGTTGGTAGAGACAGGGAGCTGTCCACATCCAGAGTGTGGGGCGGACATGATTTAGTGTCTTGTAGTCAATGTTAATTTGGATCCGATTATTCAGTCACATTTGAGGACACTGCGTGTCAATATGTGACAGAATTCCACCCATTAACATAACCAACTATTATTATCATTATGCAAACCAAAAAGAGAAGAAAAACACATAACGATGCAGACAAACTCAAATATGATGCAAATATGACCCCCAAAGCAAAACAATTGATAAAACTGTAAAATAAAATAAATGCAAAGGTACTAGTCAAGATAAAAATATGTTTTTTTCATTTTTTTATTATAAAGCACTGGTTGATATGTAAACAAAATCTGTGTAGAAAAGGTACAATTGTGCAAACATATCGCTTTCTCTCAAACCATGAATAAGTCACCCTAAACATACATATAGTACAATACAAACAAATACCATGACTGCCTATAGAAGCCTATATAAGATAAGGCGATCTAGCAGTAAAATGACTATGAGGTATGTAATATATATAGCATTGCCAAGTCTGGGTGTTCTGACAGAAAATCTAGCCAAGCCACTTCTTTTCACTAGACAGGGCCATCTCTATCATGAAAAGATTTGCACAGAAACAAACTACGGATTAGTAAATCCCATTAGAAAATCGAGTCCGTCCACTGGTTTTTGAGTAAGGAACAACAGGGGGTAGAGAGGGATGTTTTAGCTCTGATAAGATTCATGGGGAGCACTGGGCTGAAAACACAACAATACTCATCATGAATTGCATTGTGGGGAATTCTGTTAATAATCCTCTTTAGTACATTCATTCAGTGCACACCATCTGTCAGGTGTGGCACCTGTGCAGAAGCGTTTTTCTAAATTATGGAACCATTTCCGTTTTCCTGGAGGCATAAAGTGTGTTTGTTTAGGTAAATGTGGAGTCTTTATTTACAGATGATTTTGGTACACTGTGGCCCCAGAACACAATTAATGCATAGAGATAAGGTGTGCAACACTAGACGGTAAATAAAGATATCACTAAATTTATTCATCTCCATTCATATATAGTCACCGCGTTTCGAGGCATTCTGGGGATGGTAAAAGCAGAGGAAAAAGCCACATATCATGAAAACTCATGCTGTTGATAGCTAATGGCATTTCTGCTGCACAGAGGGGCTGGAGAGGTGAATTCAATTGTCTGGGAAACAAATAAAATGCTTTAAACTTCACAAACACAAAGTCATACACCCTTAAAGGCAATATAAGGCAAATGAACAAACAGCTCTGACAGGTATTACCCTCCCACTAATAACAGTTGTGGCTTCTGAGGTGTGTGTTGTGGCCAATGTTGTCCACACCTGTAAAAAAATGCAGTTTGACTTTAGAAAATGCAATTTAGCACCCCTTGAAGGCTTTGCTTTATTGAAAGACAAGACACATTGCATCACCAGCTGCAGTTCTTCAAAATAAAAAAACACTTCCTTTTGGGAAGAATTCTATTCCTGAGAATTTCTAATAATAATAATAATCTCTGTTAAATTTGCCTCAGGCATGTGCGGCTAAACGTGTAATCTCAAAGTACTCCAGCGCATTAGTTTGCATAGTTTTGCAGAAACTGAGCCCTTATCTGTAAATCTCATGTTACATAGAAAACGGCATCACAAACATGTCAAGTGAAAGCCGTTTCCATTAGCACATGCATAATGCACTTCTTAAGGTTAATGTCCAATTTGTGCCGTTATTATGGATATCGATATTATGGAAGATTTTATTTGCACTTCTAATAGTGGATTTGAGTGTTGAGCACTAAAAAGTTGGTGAAACACACATTTGTGAATGTTAATTACTGCAAATCTCTCCGAGAGAAATTATGTGAACAAAAGAGGTAATCACACACCATTCAATGAAGTGTCCATGACATAAAGAGAGTAGGTTTACTCAAAACAAAAACATTCTTCACAAGATCGATACTAACTAATAATGCTCTTAATCTGAGAATGCATGGCTAATCATCAAAATATGAGGTTTTACCCTTCAAACAATAAATGTTATAGCAGCAGTGATGTTTACACATCCAAACTTAATCCAAACAGGGCTCCAAAAATCTGTCCAAACACATAGTGTCTGTCTGGGACGTTGAATCGATGTAGTCCCCAAAACTCCCCAATAGAGGTTCTCTTAAAGAGGAAATATGGAATGCACAGAAAAACAATAAGAGAGATACGAGATAAATATGAGATCATTAAGAAACTATATTTATGCCAGCCATAACTCTATATATAAAAATGCTTTATAAAAGATGAAATATGTAGAGCAGATGCGAAGATATCTTTCACCAAAACTGCAAAAAAAAGATGCTTATGATTTTTATAATTTAGGTTACAGATTTACGTAACTTCACTTCAGTCACCAATGCTAATGACAAAAAAGCTACGTTTATCAAAATATTTTTCCATACAGTCCAATGTGACTTGGGGATAGTTCACCCTAAAAATTACAATTCTGTCATCATTTACATTACCTAAAGTAATAAGAATAAAGAAAACCAAACAGTTCTGGGGCACCACTGACTACCATAGTAGTTTTCTTTTCCTAATATGGTAGTCATAGCAGGAAACTTCTACCGACCCAGAACAGTTGGGTTACAAACACAAAATAGCTAACTTTTTTCTTTTTTTTTATTGTTACAGTCAACACAAAATTCTTAACTACTTTCAAACTCCTACATCACCAGTAAGCCATCATAAGATTATTATTAACTAAGCTTGTTGGAAGGGCCTTCAGTCTTTGCGATCCCACACTGTACTGAGAAGAGCAGCTGGTGACACGACTGTGACGGAGTGTATATGAAGAATTTGAGGTCACCAGTCTGTATGTGGGAGGTCAACAGTGACCACAGAAAGGCTCTGCCACTACTGATAACAGCTAACACTCCTGCGGCTCCCGTTTTCTATTTATTCCCCATGTACAGACACCAGCACGCAGAGGTAGATGCAAAGATCGGAATCATTTTGGTTTTCAGAGACATTTGCTTTTATCAGACTCTGTTCTCCACCCCCTCCGCCGTTTAACAGTTGCGTGTCTTCGCTGGTGAATGATTAACAACAGTAAGAGAGTAATGGTTCCGATTTTGCACAACTTTGAGAGAACAGTTCTTAGTTCTTTCAGGCACATCCCCAGGAGGTCTCAGCTTTTCATGCTAAACAAAGCGAGACAGTCGAGCTATCTTTACACTCTGTTCCCTTTCTAACTTTCCACCTTTACAAAAATACTAAAGGGAAAAAAACTAAGAAAAACATTTTCTTTTTTTGGATTATAGCAGCACCCAACCCTATTGTGCAACATTTACTCACAACGCTTATTGTGCGGAGCGACTGCACACAGGTGAAAGCCAAAATCCACATGCATATATTTAAAAGGGCCAGCTTTCTTAAAATATATCTTAGTCAACTGACAGAGCAACCAGACACAAGCCAATTTCATCCTTCTCTAATAACATCTGGAGTTATGAGGCAGTTTCAACACCAGCGTCAACATATCTTTACAACTGACAACAAAGGCTATAATTTTCTTCCGTCACCTTTAATCAACGATGTAGTCGCTCTCTCTCCTGAGCTGGTGCTTTAAAAACTTGCCGGGCTAGAAAACGTTCTAAAAACCACAAGGGGGGGTGGGAGGATGGGGGTAAAGGCAACTGGAAAAACGGGTTGTTTGGCACAAGACTATAAGCGGTCTCACAGCAGGGTCTCTCACGTTGTGTCTGTGGTAGCTAGGGGACACTTGACGGCCCTCTATTCAAAGAGCCCTGAAAGAAAAACCGAAGGAGGGCTCTCAACAGACAGAGGCAATTTGCCAGAGAGGTAGCCAATAGAGCCAAGCCAAGACAAGGTTAAAGTATTGTTTTGGTTTAACAAGTGACAATAAAAGAACAAAAGAGACAAAAAATTCTTTAAGGGGAGCTGTAAAAAAAAAAACCTTCACAATAGTGGAAGATAGCAGAAACTTTCTAAAAAGTTAATGACCAACTTGTAGGTATAACTAAAAAAGTATCTTTGATTAAAATTAGAAGTATTAAAAATGCTAACTTTACGTGTGACTTAAAAAATCTTTTTAGGAACATGATACAAGTTAGATTACAAAAAGACTCACCCATAACAGTAAAATTATGAAAATATCCACAAAAAATCCAAAAAAATATAAATCCTTTCTTTAAATCCCCAAATCTTCACCACTGTTATTCCCAAAAGCGTTCACCGCAACAATAAAATCCTTCCGCACGTACAATCCAGGTGGGGAGATCCCTGTTAAAGCCTGTGTAACAGACACACAAAGCTCACTTTATTCCTGAAATTCAATCCAGTAAAACTGAAACTCAAGTCAAAGGAGTTCTTTCTTTCTCCAGGGTTTTTAAATGTTAACTTGTTTCCGTGGGTTCCCCACTGACGTTGTAAACTCTTGATTGAGAGAGAGAGAGAGTTGATTGTAGTCCTTTCAGAGGGAAAGCTTCTTCACACTGTGACCGGTGACGGGGGTGTTACTCTGGGTGGAGTCAGTGTGACATCAGAGCGGGGGATCTGAGTGCTTTCCGGACAAATGGACTGACTTTTTTCTACTCACCTGTGTGTGCAAAGGTTGTACGTGCTTGCCTGTGTGTTCTCTGAGTCATCAGAAAACTCGGCGTGACGTAAAAGTTAATCATTAATCACGTTACGTTTGATACAATTCCCTGCTGTGGGAATTTGACTATAATGTTTCGATGTAGTGCCTCTGAAACCGCTACTTTAAATGTGGTGGATAGTTTATGAGTAATAGTAGACAAATCAGACCAGAATTTAACATCTTGAAGATAAAATAAAAGCGCTCTTTAAGATGTTAAATCACATAAAAACAGGAAAAAATGTTAAGAACATTTTACTCGAGACCACACACAAATGATGAAGAATGACAATATTTATTTTTATAATAATCATTTTTAAATAAACAGACAAGGCTCTACAGTTTTCATTATTGTTTCATTTTGCTTGATAATTAAACAGGCATCACCTCTAGGTGTGTAAGCTGAAGTAACCCGGCGATCACATATGGTTTTCTATTCCTGCATTAGCAGCAAAACACTTTTTAATTATTCATACTTTGTTATATTAATAGTTGATTGTATCACAATTATTAATTATGACTTAAACCTTTAAAATACTTATTTCGCGTGGGGGCGATAGAATGAAATGATCTTTAGTTGAACTAAAGTAAAAAACCTAAAATATATCATTTTTATATATATTTTATTATATAATTTTTGAAATAAATTATACCCAGCTCTAACAACAATTCTACAAAAAACATTATAAATAAATAAAATTAATAAATCAGAACAACACAAATGATGGAGAAAATGTCTTGGTGTGCATAAGAAATCTGTTCATAAAGAGATAGTTCACCAAAAAAATGACAATTCTGGCATAATTTACTCAACCTCAAGTTGTTTCAAATCCGTATAAATGTCTTTGTTCTGTCTAAAACAGAAGAAGATATATTTGAAGCATGTGGGAAACCAAACAGATCTGTTTCTTACTATAGTAGTCCATAGAGCCCCAGACCTGTTAGTTTACAAACATTCTTCTAGATATCTTATTTTGTGTTGAACAGAAAAAAGACATTTATACAGATTTGAAGCAACATAAAGGTTAGTAAATTATGCCAGAATTTTCATTTCTGGGTAAACTATCCCTTAAAGTTGCACATTTCATTGTTCAGCAATATACATTAAAACTTTTCACACTGGAAATGTATAAAGTAGTAATAAAGCTGCAGATTATCTTATTTTTATCCATCCACATCACTTTAAATGGTCAATATTTTACATTCAGTTAACAACAGCAAGAAATGTACAGATAACACAACCTCTAGACATAAAGCACAGAAAGCAGCATCTTACATTCTTGAATCCCTGTATCCTAGATATCCTAAAGAAATCTCTCATCTGCCTCTCGTCAGATAAACAACGTCTAGGGATGAAAAACCAGGATGAGACGCTGCATAGTTTCCCGTCCCTCCACTGCGAACATTAGGGACTGATTTCTGGGGCATAATTACACTTGTATCCACAACGGTCCCCCTGCAGTCCCCCCTGGAGAAAACTCTCCAAACTGTATCTGTGTGTCGCTTCGCTTCTCTTCTCTTAGCTGCAGCTGATGTTGTAGATCTCTGTGAATAAACTTTACATCGATTCATTCTTCATGTGCTGTTAAAGTGGGTGGAGTGTGAACTGCAGAGAGGTTAAAAAATGCCTTGCTGCACCTGTTGCCCTTTCCAGGCCCACTTTCACCAGGGGCTTTTCAGGCATCACATGCCAAGATAAAAGACGGCCTGAAATAGCCCGCAGGCTAAAGCCTGGCCCTGTGTGTTGTTAATTTGGGTGAACGAACGGTTGAAACAGCTTTAGCTTTTACGATGAAGTCGTTAGCACAGACGGTGAGCCCAGCACAGCTGTCAATTACTTAATACCCACCAGCGCCCTCCCTGTAATTTAAATCAATTTACTGACACCTTATCTGCAATTCAAGCGTAGAGATGGGTTACTTACTCTACAGATGGGCCAAAACAATTGGGTTTTATAAGGAGACTTGCATGAGATCTGGGCCATGAATTGTTGGAATAGCTTCTAAAGCCTTTCACATGTATTCGTGAACTTAGCTGAACAATGATTATCTGCTCATTGTTCTCCAAGAATGTACTTGGAATACATGAAATAGACTTTTTGTAGCTCTAAAATAAGTGATCATTTAGGCCACATCCACACGAAGCTGATGTTTTTTTCCCTCGTTCTCCGCAAACACGGCATCGTCTGAAAACATTTCTGCGTACACACGAAACTGATCAAAACTATGTAGTATACATGCCAGACCAGTATGTGGCGATGTAACTCCGCCATAGAGATACACTAAAAACAGAGAAGAAAGCTTGGAGCATGCACATTAACCTTGCGCGCTGTATACAAACGTGGGGTGATGACATCATCGTTTCAGAAAACATACGGAAACGCCTGGGTGTCATTTTCAGATTTATCACCTCTAGGACCCGGTTTCAGGCTCCCAAAATGCCCGATCTGTCTGGACGAAACGCCAATACGATACCATTTTTTTTGCGTATACAGCTAAATGCGTCTCCGTGTGGATGGGCTCTTAGTCTGTACAGCAACTAGTCGTAAAAGGAAAAACAAAATAGGTTATTTCCTTTCGACTGGATCATTATGCCTCAACAGCGGCATCATCTACGCTGTAGATTGTATATGGTTATGTTCTTCTCTATAAACATTGTCACATGTAACAATGCATAACCAAAGTTGCAGGCAAGTGTGTCCTATTTGTGCATGCACCATTACGTGCATGATGAAACCAAATGCAATTGCAAATCCTCTACTTTGCATTTTCCTAAAGAAACAAGAATTTGCAATGTGTGCCAAATTTAAGAGTTCCGTGTGACAGTTCATTTCCAATGTCCTAGCAGAGATGACTGCAAAACGAAACCAAAAAAAAGCAAAGGCCCTGTTTTAGTTCACCATTTTACTAATCATCTTACTCTCATCCTGCTAAAACTGAAACCGATGTGCATCAGTCACTTTGTATGGTTTTTTGGAGAGGGGCATATGTTTAGACATGAAAGAACTATTCAGAATTGTGCAAGCCACCATTTTACTCACCCCCATGTCATTTCAAACCTGTATGACTGTCTCTTTTCTGCAGAAGACAAAATATATTTTGAAGGACATTGGTTACCAAACAACACTGAGCCCCATTGACTTCAACTGCATGGACACAACACCAGCGACACATTTTCTTAAAATGTCTTCT
Source organism: Oreonectes daqikongensis (assembly GCA_026939265.1). NCBI lineage: Eukaryota > Metazoa > Chordata > Actinopteri > Cypriniformes > Nemacheilidae > Oreonectes > Oreonectes daqikongensis. The sequence continues at coordinate 7,068,446 of JAOTQM010000040.1, read as the reverse complement.
TTTGCGTTTCACAGAATAATCTCAAATGACAGAATTTTTATTTTAGGGTAAACTATCCTGTTAAAGTGGTTTTCAGACGAACAATCATTAGAAAACAATACTTGTGGACCAGATGTCCTTTACATTTAAAGTGAAGCATTTCTGGACAAGTTGGGTAAGTTTGTGATAATAACAAAAGCTACATCAGCAGTGTCATCTTGGCCAACCTCCGAGACATGACTGACATGCAATCGAAAACTGCAGTTCTACATCAGCACTGCTTTGTTTGAAATTCACCACTCTCTGTCCATACACAGTCAATGCCTCAGGTGTGTGTGTCTGTAAACATCTCACGTGGGAAAAAACACTTGTAAAGCGCAGATCACACTGACAACAGCCCAAAAGTCATTCATTTTCTATGAGTGTTGCCAACTTCTAGTGACATAGGCATCAGGGACCAAGTAAAGAGACCTTGCTACAGTATATAAATGCTTTCCCCTGAACAATGCAGCATTTAGAAAACTTCTTGATTTCTTGTCAAATAGAATGACATCTAATTTTTACAGGTCATGCATATCATTTAGGATTTGTAAAGCTATGGCTTTACTGAAGCAGCAGCACAAACACCCACTCTGAGCATCAGTACAGCGACCTGGCGACCTCCTGCGATAAACCTCGTGTAAACAGGACATCAGTGTGCACAGCTGTGAAACGGCTGCAAACACACACACACACACACACAATTTACATGAGGACATTCTATAACCCTAACAACCCACACTTTAACCCAAACATTAATAAAAAAAAATTGCATTTTTACAATTTGAAAAAACATTATTTTCTGTATTTTTATAGTGGTTTTACAAACGAGGATGTCCCCAAAGGGAGGTTTTGCTGGCATTTATCATGTTTTGCTCCCTTTCGGGTTCACATTTGTCGATACACAACACAACAAATCTTTAGTCGCTCAATACTTGACCTGGCTCATTCTGTTACAGTTTATGTGTGAAGTTTGGTAAATTCTTTTCTAAATGAATCTGTGTTCGGGTGAGTCAAGATTCAGTGAGTCATTCATAAAGGCACGTGTTTATTCTTGAATAAATCAGCTGCTTTGAACAAAACGATTGAATAATTCAATGTCTCAAAAATGTTTGGCCATTTTTTTTCCAACATTGCTGTGTAAATGAAATGTGCACATTGAACTAGTTCCCACGTAAAAAAAAAAAGCAGTTTACTTTTACTTATTTACCAGAGTAAACTGTAGTCACTATAGTGTTCTTGAGTCACCATAGTACATTTTAATGTATACTACAGTAAGGTAAGATAGTGGTTTACCTCTTATGGCTTGCATATCTCCACTCCTAAAGCTAAAGTGTTCACTTTCTGCCCCACTAGCATCACCAGTGGAACTGAAAAAAATACTGATTTCCCAAACACTCCTCTAAACTAAAAGTCACCGTGTATATAACTTATTTTCTAAAATGTGGTTGAACTTTCTAAAAGACCTGTCATCACACCTACTGCACTGTATTTGCAAACCTTTTCCAGCAATACTGATCACCGCCACAGTCCTATTATCACATTTGTGTGTCGAGATACAGAGTCTGAGGCAGAGAATGGCACTCGCCCGCTGGGTGGTTAAAGATAAAGAAGCTTCTAGCGATTGAAGCTGAAGGTGAGAAAAAGCCCAGCATTCGAGATAAGACTCTTCGCTCTGTAAACTGACCTTGTGCGCGAGTGTCAGACTGACAGAGTTCAGTGACGTGACCTTCCGTGTTTTCAGCGTTCTGCGGCGTGATTGCGGTTGTGAGACTGATACGGGAGAGGACGAACGACAAGAGAGCCAGACGGGACGTCGGAGGGTGAGAGAGCAGCGGCGTGTAAAAGAGCGACCCTACACTTTGCCTCTCTGTTCTCTTTAAAAATTAAAAACAACACACATTCTCTATTACATTAATCCGGGCGACTCACGGGCCGCGTTCTCAGAGGGGAGAGGCAGAGCGTGTCGCTGAATGCGGCAGACAAATCATTTTTATCTGGGACCCCGGCGGGTATTGACAAACCAGGGATGCATTTAGATAGCCCAATTAAAACGGGGAAATGAACCGACATGAGGCACTTTGAAAACGCTCCAGCCCACTCGTCTTCAGACTCTTCAAAGGCCAGACTCAGCACAGAGAGCAGCGAGGGGCGATGCGGGGGGTCTAGTCTTGCGGGTGAAGAAAATCGCTAGCATGGGTGAGCAACCGAAGTCAAAGGCAAACCTGAAGCGGCTGAGGAAGGGCAGACAGTGGACCGTACAGAGGCATCGACGACACAAACAAGACATCTCTCTGGAAGCCACGCCCCTTTGGACTCACTCTATTTATCTTCATTTGCAGCTCGGGTGCTTCAGAGATGATTGGTAATTGGACACATTTATGTATCAGCATGCATTGGTGAGCTGGATGCATTAATAATGCATATTTCTCAAATTCATGTAATCAGTGGTTAAATTTTCTAAGAATATTATTCTTAAGTGGTGTGAAATGATTTATATATTACTGCTTGAGACTGGAATAGCTATAAATGATGATATACATCTTCAAACGCTTCCATTCACATTTTCTTTCTGTTATGATGCTTTTCTTTCTCCACATTGACATTCAGAGCATGAAAACCCTCACGATCATTTTGGGTGAACTATTCCACTTACTGGCTTGGTCAAAACACACCGTGTTCTTGCAAAGTCCAGCAGCGGGTCAGTAGGGCTGGGATGTATTGAGGCCGCTGTGATGAATAGGACAGAGAAGGCGAACACTGTGCCAGGCCTGAAGAGGGGACACTTTGTTTTAAACTGAGAGTCTCTCCATTCCCTCTCTGCTCTGTTTCTCTTCCACAATGCAACACTGCTCTCCCTATAGAGTAATTGCATGGATATTCAGTCTACAGAGCGGATGCTTTACATGCAGGGACACACTCATACTTCAAGTGCATACCACAACAAAACAGAGGCTGGATTCGTGTGGACCAAAATACTTGAAGAAAATAAAGATATCTGATAACAGGGGAGTTGCTGGACTCTTTACTAGAACACATGTCCCAGTAAAATAGCCGAGTCCTAGTAAAATCTCACTGATAAATCTTTATCTGACGGTGGAGATTACTGTAAACCAACATGGGAAATATTTTTCCGGACAGTATTTCTGCGATAATGTATCTTCTGACAACTGAATCAGAACTAGCCATGCCAGATTCACTTTTTTCAGTTGTTTGTTTCTTTAATGATTTTGTGTAAATACACAAGATACGTGATTAAGTCCACATTATTTACACAGTTAAAGATGCATTTTTTGAAAGTTCTCAATAACAGAAAAAACGAACGCAAAATAAATAAAACAAGACCCAGATACCGGAAAGACACCATCAGCAGAAACAGCGGCTTACATAAGTGGACATAGTGTTTGCTACATCAGACTTTATTCGGAAGATGCATTTTCCTCTCGCATTTATCCGCATTAACACCTCAAGAGAGCGTAAAAACGTTTTTGCAGATTTTTTTGAATAAATTTGCCATTTCCATAAATCGTTTCTGGTGTAAAACTTTAAAATGGTGATGGAAGCATAGCTAGTGTGTAAGATTGTAATGCATGAAAAAATGAAATTCTATATTTAAGCCAGTGTAATGTGTATCCTTCCTCATTCTGTGAAAATTGCAACATGTGCATTTAAAGTGATAGTTCATCCAAAAATGAAAATTCTGTCATCATTTACTCACCCTCCTGTTGTTTCAAACCTGTATGACTTCTAGAGAACACAAAAGAAGAAATTTCAAAGAATGTTGCCGAAAACAGCAGTACCCATTCACTTCTATTAGTTTTGTGTCTATACAGTAGAAGTCAATGGGTACAGTCATTGTTCAGTTACTGACATTCTTCAAAATATCTTTTTTTGTGTTCTGCATAACAAAGTCACACAGGTTTGAAATGACATAAGGGAAAAGAAATTTCCTTTTTAGGTGAAATATCCCTTTAACTCAAAGACTCTCCCACAAATACCATGCAGTGATCTGTATTTATTTGGCACGCTACTGATCAAAGATGACTTGAATCATTCACAACAAGACCAGGAATGTGTAGTAAGAAAGTAAACTAGAACAATTACTGGGTCGATTTCTTGTTGACCTTAATACCAGGCGTAAACGTTCATCGATTAATAGCGCTAAAAAAACCACAACAACAACAAGAAAAACCGACAGGAGCTTGAGGGATGCTAACCCAGATCACCTCATTAGCACGACATTGAGTTTCATCAGAAGTAAATCAAAGTTACTCACTTCAAATGGATCTCTTTAAAGAGCTGCTCGTGCTAGTTGAACAAAAACAGCGTCTGAAAAATCTTACGGTTTGTTTCAACAACCAAAACATAAGGTCGCTCCATCACTCAGGTAATATTGCATTGTGGTTCGCAGTCAGAAGCGTTCTCTTCATTTAATCACACAATAATGGATTCTCTCGGCTCTGATGGAGACTCACGCTCACAGTCAGTGACTACAATACAAAAAGGATATAATCATGTCTGATGCGTATCAGATGACGCAAATGGAGATATTACCAACGGCCAAAGCGTGAGGGGAAAACATACATTTTTAAAAAAGAATCCACAATGAATCCAACGCATGTAAATAAACACAAATGTGGTAATAAGCGACAAAAAATAGCCTTTGTGGGTGAACAGATCAAAACTACAACGCACAAACATGCCACAAAGCAAATAAACTTCACTCGTCTTTCCATCTTTGTGCGTCTCGCACATACACGCTAGGACACACACAAATGAGTGAGCTGCCAAATGAGTGAGTAATCCATCATGGCTGCCATTTAACAGCCCCTCTTTTTAACAAAGCCTTGACGGATGGGAGGAGATAAGGGGTCTGTGTGTGTTAGTGGAAATGTGAGCACAGTTCTTTCAGGCACACACACACACACACACACACACACACACCTGCAGAAGTGTCAGTGGAAGCTGTGAAAGTCACGTCCACTCATCAGTCTTCAGATGCCCTCTGAACGGCAAGGGGTGTGTGAACTCATGCATAACCTATTCTTTTCCCTAACCCGCACCCCCTCCCCCATCCACAGATGAAATCTTCCTCTCAAAGCAAAAGCATTGTGTGTATGTGTTCTCCACAAGACAATAGTTGTCTCACTACCAGAGTCCAAAAAGACAACTCAAAAATATTTGAGTCAAGTACAGTTCGTCAATTTACTTGCCATTGGCAGATGTTGGTTAATTTTGGATCCTGATTACTAGTGAAAATCCCTGTGAATGACTAAATCCCTTCGAGGTGTGTTAGTTCAATCTGTGTCCATATTCTTAACACACAGTGGTGGTTATGCAAGTAAAAGACATACCTGTACAGATCCTATCTACCTGAATGGAAACTGAAATGCTTGTGCTGTATGATAAAAACTTGAGATTAGGGAAGCAACGATACCATTTTTTAAAGGCAGAGCACGAGTACCGATACTTTATTTCTAGTACTCGCCGGTATCGATACTGATCCCTTTACCATTATTTTTCTTAATTTTTTGGTGAGGTGGCAATTTTCCATGATACTAATAAAAATAGAATAACCTTATAATTACAACTACACCTCAAACACATTATGAAAAAAGAAATGATTTTATGTGCTTGTCATAAACTTTATAAGCACAAATTTCAGTCAGTTATGTCACAAGAGGTATCGGTTTTTGGTATCGGTATACTTTTACGAGTACGAGTACAAGAGCTTAGTATTGGCATCAATACCGATACTGGAATAATTGAAATAATTAAATTAATAAAAAAGGTTTTTTTACTCTAAAACATCTCCCTCCTACATGCTCTCTGGAATGAATGGGCAGAAATGAAAGAGCTTGTAATCTATAACACAACACTGCAAAACAGGCATACGTTCTTCCTTTAAATTATATTAGTATTATTGTATTATTGTAACCATACGCTCAGTAACAGTCAGTTCAGTTTTTTATAACATTACATTAAAACTGTGGTATTGGCAACCATTGCCTATTATATATAACACATATTACACTATAGATACTGTATTATTAGTTATACAACAAGTAAAGGCAATTAATTAATTTATGTGCAAATCAAGTATTGTGACAATCAGATGATGAGACTAAACAGGCAAACAAAATACAATATACACTACTATACAATAAACAAAATACAAATTTAGGCATGATAAGGTGATTTTATGCATTGATTGGCACTTTAATAAGAGCTATTTCAAATGTAACCTTCACTGCAGTAGTTTTCATCTGTCTCTAGGGGGCGACCAGCAAAGATCAGATTCAACTCAAACAGGTTTACTCGAAAATCACATCCAGGTGTGTTACAGTAAGACAAAAGCATACTATTGCAGAAGAACAGATCTCCCATAGCTGCACTGAGCTCTGTTTGATGTAAGGGACAATTTGTCCACCATCTTTAAATGTCTCTTCCCATAACTGATGATGTGGGAAAACTGTTCACACTTAAAGCGGGTTAAGGCATCTTCCACCTGTCATGTTAAACAGGTCTTTCAGAGCAGCAGAGCACATACAGCATGTTGTTTGAAATGGAGGAAAGAGGACGAGGCAAGCTGTAGGACATTATTTGCTCAGTCATGCCACAGGCTATTGGGAACAGCAGATCCATCAGTTCTGTAGTTCTGGAGCAGGTATTAGAAATTCATGAACGATTTGCTCTCAGACTGATGATGGCGGCAAAAATACAGAAGAGTCTCTCTAAATACTTTCTTTTTATACCAATGAGTTTGTTTTAAAATGATGTATAAATCTAAAAGTAATGAAGTTAGGAAACATTGCACATTAGTGTTCATGCTGTTGTTTATATACATTAGCACTGAGCAACTAAAATGAGCAACATAATGAAAATGTCATTATATGGAGGTGTTTGTGAATTTATTAACTGTTGCATTTAAATATTCTCGCAAAGAATACCTAATGATGATATCCTGAAATTAAAAGGGACAATAGAGGTTATACATTTTGAACTAATCTGGCATAATACCACACCTGCTTATTTCTTAGCATCAAGCCATTGATTACCTAACAATCGTTTTCTTTCATCAAAACAAATGGATAGAACTAGACAGTAAGGTTGTCACGATTCCATAAACGTACCAGCTGAAGTATCACGATACTAAGTAGTATGTTGTGATCATTTTCAAATCTACAAAATGAAGCAAAATATCCAAAATTCACAATCTAGACGAAAAAAGTCCTTTGTATGTGAAAAAGTGAAGACCAACCATGGCATAAAGCAATCCACAAGAAAAGCTACTATAGTATACTGTAGTATAGGTAAACTGTAATATTTTACAGCAATACTTAAGTATTAGTCTGATATTAGTTTATCACTTGATAAACTGCAGTAAACACAGCGATATACTTTAATGTTTACTATGGTAAGATTCAAAAACACTATAGACGATTTCATCGGACACACACGCCTGGCCTGAAGATTGGTCTGGCTAGTAGCTAATAATATAACTATTTATATTGTCGCATTTAAGTTTAACCAAGTAACGGTTCTTCTACTGGTAACCCAAAATATTACCGGCTGGACATACTTTCATCTTGCCAGCTAACATCATTTACTTGTTATTTATTTTGCTTGTTATCAGAAATAATCTGCCAGGGACTCTATTCTCTGCGGAAGTGTACAGGAAGTTAAAGTTTGGGTCACAAAAGCATGCATGCACAGTAATGTTTGTATATGTTGTTACTTTTTAAACCATCTTTAGTGTATAGGAATTTCACTACAGTTTACTATAGTAAATGCTAAAGTATACTACAGTATTACAGTCTAAAAAAGTAGGATGGCATCACAATGCTACCGTATCCCCGGTACATTGTGCAACCCTACAAGACAGTGTCTGTACTGTATCTTACAACAGCGAGGAATTAGCAAAGCCACATGCTGCTACATCCTTATGTCTACTCTCCACCCTCCCAAATTCATGCAGACACTTACAAGAGCTAGATTGTCATAATGGGGTATGGCAGATGGATAAAACAGCACACAACACTGGTATGACCCTGAACGCCCCTTTGGACAATAAGCAAATCTACATCACCAGCATGTTATTATCTTTTCTGATGTACAAACTACAAGTTCAGAAATATCTGGCCGGGCTGTTTTTGGCTTCACCTGACCCTTAAAGGATATGTGAAGGGCTGTAGTGTAGAGTGAATGAATTTAAAGACACAACTACTTGATGGTTTGCTGTGCTCGAACAACTGAAGCACATGACACTTATTAAAACCCCAACGCTACAACTCAACAAAACTATAAAAATCAGTTGTTGGATCAGCAGCAGCTCTGTGCTGATACTAATGGCACCTTACACATACTTCAGATGTAGTCTTTGTCTCAGCTGTCATCTTTCTCTCGGCCCTGCGCTATAGCTGATCCTATCAGACAGGCTGGGTGAAATGAGAGACGAACTGTAATGTAATTTACCCAGTGTGTCCCTATGCGCCTCGGCCGCCTAGCCACTCAGTGGGGCCTTACCACTAGAAAAACATTCAGATCAATTCACGTCTCGGTAATGAGTTCTGCCATGCTGGTTATATCGGCTATAATATTAAGGCAGTGGCCTCATGAACAAATTCAAAGTTCGAGTCGCAGTCGTGATTTTGTTCATTCAAATGACTACTCTTCCAAATGACCACAGAATTGGGCCACACTTGCACAATGACATTGTTAATAGTACATAGCATGGATTCCTAATAGTATGTGAATGTAGTATTCAAGATCCTTAGCTAGTGAGGTAAAGACATTTTTACTGTCATGAAAAACATCATCATCAAAGTTGTTAATGTTACAAATAACAAATGTAATTTGACACTTTTTTGTTTTACAGAATCATAGCCAACACCATCTGATATTTAATTGAGGAAAGCTTGGAATTTATGTAACGCACCTGTGGTCTCTTGGCCAACGGCCATAGCAGGATTTCCAACAGCTCAGCTCCTCACAAAACTGAGATTAAAAAAATGAAGAGTTGGCGATTTGGATACCACGCATTTCCCATCTGGTCCTGAACCGGACAATAGAGACATTCATGTGGTAAACGGATAAGTCTGGGAACCGGACCAGTGCAGACTGTAACACATCGCCTCGCGATTGAGAGAACTGCTGACTCTGGTAACGCCTCATCCGTCCATTTGGAGACTGAGGGTCTTTTAACCTTGAGGCTGTAAGGGTCAAAGCAATTTGCTTCCATAAAGGAAACCTTCAAGGCATCCCAACAGCTCAAAGCTCTGTGAGGGTAAGTCATAATCATCAATTCTACTAAAAGATATTATTCGAAAACTCTGAATTGTTATACACACGTCGCTGGTTTATTATATGAGATACTCATTTGAGATTATTACGCCAATCACATACTTCTACCCAGTGGTATGCAGTGGTATGACTAGCAGTGATGGTTCTGCCGATAAACGTATGTCAAATCTGTCTTTGAGATCATCCTCATGACCTCCACTGTTTGTCACTCCAGACTAGATCCCAGTGTACAGTACTGCCACACAGAGAGCGAGTGAGACAGACAGCTCAGCTGAGAGACGTCTGAAAGACACCCGACACACCGTCCTCACTCCCTGGAGTTATCTCACTGGCAGAAGGACTGAACTTTGGCTTTGTGAAGATCGTAACTAATGGAAAGTCAACAATCTTCCTTCACAGATGGCAAGGGGCCAAAGAGGGGAAATAACAACAACAGGGGTCTCAGGAGCCAAACATGCATAGTTTAAGCAAACAGTGGACCGTGGCAAAGCAAATTTATTTTTCTTCTTCTCAAAGGTGCCATAAGCATTTGTTAGCCGTTCTGGAACTTCAGCCAGACTTAATTCTTCTTTCCAAAGCCCTGCTCCACAAAGTTGCTGTTGAGAAGCAGAGCAGAAGTCGGTCATCTCAGTGTTGTCAAAGTAGCCAAAAGCAACAAACTAACAACTGACACCTGCTTATAAAGCCTATCAAAGTAAAACACTCCCAGCTTTCCAGCTTCCTATTTCGTCCGGCTTTGTGAACACAAAGTAATTGACAGGCAGAAAGTGCCTGATTCTGTTTGTTGTATTCTAGTCAAACGTTTGTGCAGTGTTTAAGGGTGTGTTCATATTTGTTGTTCGGTTCTCGTGGTTATTTTGGTCCGGACCAAAAAATAGCATTCAGACTACAGACATGTTTTAACAGTGAACCTAAAGATACCTAAAGATTACAGCTTAAGTGTAAAGGTGCAACGTGATTGAACAGCTTTTATGATTTATATTTTAAAACAGAACTTACCGGACATCCAAGACTATGCCGTGTGACCTCATGAAGTGTTTAAAGCAGTCAAAATACAGATCTAATAAACACTCCTTTAATATAACCAAATCACTTGATTATCGGGTCGTATTCTGTTATCACTTCCTGTTTTTGATTCGGTTAGATGCCTTTGGTCTGCGTTCCATTCATACTTCAAACAAACCGCGCCAAAGTTCGCTTGAAAGGTCTGCTTGTTTGGATTATAAACCTGCATACAGAATTTAGGCACACACTTTCCCCTGCAGAAAACCAAACTCCTCAATCTCCTTTAACAGCATAAATACTAATGCAAACATATCCATTTTTAATATTAATACAGAATATTGATAGTGTGTCATGAGATAAAATATCACTACTTACAAATCGCTTTTCCCCCAAACCTACTGTAGCCTGGCGTTAAATATCTAACACAGAAAAAAATCCTATTTTCTCCCATATTTCTTCAAATGACCGCGGCATTAACACAAACTGTAATATGAACTCCAAATAGCAGAATCCCGACAAGTTTCCACAGTCAGCTGTAGACAGGCAGTACAGTTCTGAGGGCCACCTGTGCACAGGACGAGTGACGACCTGGCTGGCACCGTCAATTGTTATGCTTCTACTCCCATTACATCACCAGCTTTGATAGCTGGGAAATTCATCCCCTCGTCTCAGATTCCAAAACCACAAGGAGGTCACTGGAAGCCCCTGTCTGGATCCATTGTTACAGTTCCACAAATCTACACTAGCTGGGATCTTTGTTTTACTGTACACGTTACTTTATCAAAGTGATGGAGATGAGAGGCTTTTTCCTTGAGGTCTATCTATTTGCATTTAGCTGTGTGCATTTATTATACTGCCCGACACAAACAGGATACATCTAAGCATGGGGAGTTTCATCGGCTTGGGACAAAGTGTTTACCGTGAAATATACAAATGAGAACTAACAACTCCTGTGATAGTTCATATATCCTCATGAATAAACTCTATCACATACTGCACACAAAAGCATAATTCATCCACACAACACATACTTTTGGTTTTAATACAAAAATACAGAAACTATACCTGGTTAGTTCAACTTTTCAGGTATTAAAGAGCCCAACATGCTGTAAGGGGAAATAAGCATTTCAGAGCTTTGTCAGAGTATTACAATCTGCTAAGGGAAAATCCAAAGTACACATTTGCGTATTCTTTCAGATTTCCCATGGGAAATAACTCACGGCTGTGTTATATTGTTGCACATAAGACATAGCAGACATTACACAGAAGATGCCAGAATCAAACTTTTAGCGTACATGTAACGGCATATATTTACTCAACACTTTAACTTTCTCTAATATCCCCAAATTTGCCTTGCCTTGTACTTGTACATGTGTAATGACAATAAAGTTGAATCTAATCTAATCTTATCTAAAAAATGCCAGACTATCATGGACAGGCCCTTCTCAATCCACATACTAAACCGCTTAAACATGTTTTAATTAAATCAAGCAACCTCTCTGCTTGCTCTAAACTTGGAGCTTAAGGGGTACGCTGATCTCTCCAGCTGAGAGATGCAAATGACGGTAATGCAGAGACAAACACATGTGATGGATTATATTAAGGGATGAAAAGAGATACATACAACATTTCCTCCCGCTCGCAAAGAGGAGATCAAAGCAAAAGCGCAGGCCTCAGGAGCACGAGGAACAACGTCAGTTCAGCCGAACTCAAACAGGCTGAGACCCTGAATACCGGAACGCACCCTAAGGACTTTCCTTTTATCTGCCAGTCAAATAGCATGGTCAAACTCGGTCAAGAGAGCACAGATTCTTTTCATGCTTAATATATAATACACGCTTATTGAAGAAGGCATCTGTGTATTCTTGATGACCTAGATCACAACCCACAATGGTATTCTCGATGAGACGACAAAGAAGCACAACACACAACGGTGCAGCCGAGTCACCTTTAGGAAAATATGGGAGATTGAAGATGTGAGATGAGTATGTAATGTCTGGGAAGCCAATTGTTGGTGAATGATAAGAATAGCTGCTGACTGACAGGACTGATGGTAGGAGACTTGCAGAACTGCTGAGGCGGCTCTTTCACACGTAGGCTACACAGGAGCTCTCAATGCGGCCTATCAACAAACTGTTTTTATAATGACCCTGTCGATTATTTCTTGGATTAATAATCTGAATGCTCATACACATTTTGTTTTTGACCACTGAAAATTAAAACAATTGTACTACTTGCACATTAATAACACATTGAATAGGTTTTCCATGCACAGGCCCAACCAACCGATCATTATCGGGCATCAATAAGTTGCAGTTTACCTACAACCCTGTCTTGACTAATCCTTAACACATCCCTGTTCTTGCTGAATTTATGCTGGCTTAAATTAGTTGGCTGGGGACACAATTCCCTCAGGCCACAGGGTGACGGCAGTGCCAGGATGGCGAATGTGAGGGCAAAATTGTGAAATAGCTAAAGACTTGATATGCTGTATAAATCACTTAATGTGTCCACATCAAAATTGGAATGCGTGACACTAAGCTGGAGAAAACTATAGCCTGATGCAGAATCGTATTTTGGACATGAGAGGGCTTGTTACTGCCGCGCATCAAATCGATCGGCCTTGGCTAGATAATGTGAAGAGGCGCAACAATGTGGCATCTGCTGAATTTAGCAAGAGTTATTTCCTCAACCAGAGAATGTTGAGAAACACGTGAGCAGCTTCTCACGCACTGATACACACAGGAGGTGGAGTTTTCCCTCGTTCTCACGGCTGAGCCCGAAGCGGCGGCCTGCCGCTGTCCATAACCATAAGAGAAAAAAAATCTGCTTCAATATGATAACACACTTTCATGCAAAAAAACATAATGCCACTGCATTCAGAATTACACAGCGTCTTGCTAGTGTTACGATGTGTGTCATTTTGCACGATGCTAAGCGGTTACTAAGCATTTTTGGGTGGTTGTTAGTAGCGATACAACGGATCGCACAACTCACGGATAGAATCATATTGTGGATTTTGGGTAACAGATCTGATTATTTTTCGGATCAGCTAATGTAAATGCTTATAGTTTTATTACTGTAATATGAGCAGTTTAAAGAATTTTATAAAAATTAAGTTGCGAAAATCCCCTGAAAATATGTTTCTAAACAGTTATTTTCATCTTCTAGGTTATGTCATACAGTATGCATGTATTGTGTAAAAAAATTACATGTATAACAAATAAATATGATATAAACATGCAGTCAGAGTAAACAGTTTGATTGGATTATAAGATTATAATCAGATTATAAATGTGACGGGTGTTATGAGATTGTGATCATGGAGTACGACAGATTTTCTCTCGTCATCTTAAATGCATTACTGAATTATGAGTGGGCGGCGCATCAAAATTGCTGAGGTGGTACACGTAGATCGTGTCATTTGCGCTTTGACAACACAACATTACTTTAACTTTACAGCTATTTTACGCAGAGGTTTATTAATATTGTACTCGTCCAGCTACTGGAGAGAGCGAGTGCACGTTACTCTTTGATTAATAAACTTTGCTTTCTGAACCATAGAGCACAATCTGTATGGATCATGGATCAACCACTAGTTGTTATGGTATTGCTAGATGGCTTTCCATAGCATCTCCATATGATATTTCAGACTAGATGTGACTTTGGTCCTTTGGTAGGTAAAACTATGGAAAGGCCAAAATTGTGATTCTGCTTAAAAATGCAATATTACATATTTCTTCAACAAGCCACATGATTTCAGGAATCATTTACAACTGTAGCATAAATTGTGCAGAAGTTATGCATTAAAGTTTATTGCTTTTTAGTGAGTGGCTTCAAATCTCTAACCTCAAATTTGTGGAAAAGTAATAGCAATGCTTGCATTTTTAAACAACATTAAAGCTGCATCTTATCCGTAACTTTTTCTTAAGTGTTCAGTGTTCAAAACTGCATCCTTCCTCTACCTAGATTGCAATAATAAGTGAATAAAAACAGCAATAATGATTTAGAATTTGTGCAGTTAGGTTGGATTTTGTGGAAAATGTCTGTTTGATTTTATTTCACATAATACACGTAAAGATAAGTAAAGGCTGAAATACACTACACGACTTTTAAAATCTGAACAGATTTTTTTTTTAAACAGACATCATACACTTGCAGACTTTTTGAACTTTTGCATAGAAAACAATACGTGATAAAGTCAGCAGACTGGCGCACACTTTCTACAACAACTCCAGACTGAAAATCTGGGCAAAAATCGGAGCAAAAGTCTTGTAGTGTATTTTAGCCTTAACCTGCAATAAAAAAAAACAAGTTACAAATTTCAGCTTTAATGACATGAACTCATACCAAAAAAAACAATTGGTCTAATTGGCTGAAAGAAATATGTGGCCAAAAACCTTACAAAGTATCAGCCATTTTCATCGCAAATCACAAAAACTAGATGGTTTGGCGTAAACGTGCGCAGAAGTTTGGTTAACATTACGAATGCTTGCGCTTCATGCTTCCACACTGGCAATCATGGTTGGGGTCCGATCTTTTATAAACACTGCTGTCATTGCTTTAATGCCTCCTGCTCTCTTTAGAGACTTTAAATCCCTCAGTCTAGACGTTCAGCTGGTCGCACACCAAACCCTACACACCAGCGACACAGACGCTCCTGCTATTTTCAGCACGTGGAATGAAGATGAATGGAGGCCCAAAAGAACCACAGAATCGGCCCTGACCCCGTACAAACACAGCTTCTGAGAAAATACAGCTATATTCCACTTTGCTTTATGACTCTATATTGACGATAATGATACGTCTCGCTTTTGGGGCCTCACTTCACGAGTTGGATTTGGAACATGCTGTACTGATAAACCCATTTTAAGGTCTAAAAACATAAGAAGAATGGTTACGAAAAGCTTTTGAGAATGCACTCTGTAGACTAGAGAAAGAACTGCTGATTGCAGAGAAAGAACAACACCTTGTATTTCCTTAAAAATACTTTGTAAGAGAGCCTCTCTTGCTTCTCTTCAAGCTTTTTGAGGACCACATCACAAAGAGCCGAGTCCAAGGCATTTTTGTCAAGGTGGAGGGAGTTGCTGGACCCTATCACCCCCCCTCAGGGTGATGTGTTTCTTTAAAGAATCTATGTTTACGGCAAGCTTTTCAGTGTTCTGTCTCAGTGCAGCCCAGACTTCCCATTCACTGACAACATCGCTTCTCGCTTCCTTCATGCGAGATGGGGTCAAGTCACACTGGGGTACTGTCATGCATGCTATCTGACACAACATTTTCTGTCACTGCCACAGTTTTTTCTTACATCTCTTCAAGCGCATACACTTCTTTCTTCCATTCAAACACACAAAGACTGATACGAAAAGTGACAACAAGGCAAAGTGACCACAGTGACACTTATTATGTTTCTGCTGTTTACAAGGAAGATGGGAGCCAAATAACAGCAACAATGTTAATTAAAACTGTTTTTTCTGTATTTACCTGTTTTTAAACCACTGATGCTTTACAGGTTACAAGGACCTGTCTGAAATCTCAAAGTGGACTGAGGTTTGGCCAGAGATCGTGTGTGCAGAGGTAGGTTATGGCTTTAGATGGTTGCCCAGCTCCATTCTGAATCCAAATCTTGAGCCAAACCACCTGTTTCACTGGCTGGCCTGCTCCCCGACTCTTGAGCATTAGAAAGATCAGCTTTTTCCCTGGAGTAATGCTGCCCGTAGAGATGAGGCAAGAGATGCTCGTACAGCCTGGCAGAGCTCAAATGTCCACTCCAGCCCAACATCATCACAGTGTTGTTGTAATGCTTCCCTGTACTTATTAAAGGGGTGGGGTAGTGAAGTTAGAGACTAGAGATCTGGACAGGTAAGCAGGGGCCCCCTTACGATCATCAGGTTGGCCCTAGAGGGACTGTATATAATGTGCTGCAAGTCATCCATGAATGTGAAATCTAGAAAAGCCCTATATTCAAAAGCATTCAACACTCCCCTGAAGAAATAACACATCACAAATCAATTCAAACACTACAAACTAAATATTTTCAGGCTTTGCTTTGCTGTTCAGTAAACCTGCACAAGTGCTTAAATCTCAGACATCCCATCTGTCATCATTAGGGGTACGAGAAACCTGCAGAAAATAAAATACCTAGCTTTGTCAAAACAACTGAACACATCAAAAGCACTCTGGTTCATTTTCCTCATACTCATTCATCCGGGTAACAGCAGGTCATAGATCACAGCAGATGATTTTAAATATCCCTGAAGTCCCAATGACAGACTCAACATAAGATTAAATGCTAACAACATTACGAATGAAAAAGAAAACAGGAAGAAAACACCTTTTCCCGTCACGGATTTAGCCTATACTACAATCCTTCCTTTGACACCATTTCCAGACTGTATACAGACTGACATGTTTGTTACCACAAAACAGTTGTTTATAAATAACATTCATGACAGAAGCTAAATAAAAGCACAACAGATAATGAACAAAATAAGTTGATAGTGACAGGAAACGGCTTTAAAGGAACTTTCAGTGTGTGCTGCGGCAATAATTTTCCCTCATTCCCTTAAACTCAAATCAAGACAATTAACACATCGTGAAAAATAAAGTGGGGCTCACAAGTGTTCATTTCCAACACACACATTTTAGTGCTATTTACACAAAAGTGTTCAATTTCATTATCTCATTGGTGAGGGCGTTTACACAACGCTGTTTTCAACTGAAAACTGAATGCTTTCTATGCGTTTTGGCCATTTGTTTACACAAAAATTGTGTTTTGGGGACTGAAAACGCAAACTTTTGTTTCAAAACGGCACCTTTATCGTCTTCATGTAAACTGCAAGACTGAACTTTCTGAAAACGATGACGTTACGAGCATGTGTATTACGTGTTCACACGTGCGAGTTTACCCAAAACAATATGGCAGCCTCCATTACTGTGACCTTGTGCTGCTCAACAAAATGTTTTAAAGTTTCTTCAGCAAAAAGTGGATTTACTGCACCACTAAGACCAGCGGACACACCTATTTACAATTGCCAAACTTTAAACACACATATACGTCAACCAAGCAGTTTTGGCTTATAACTGTATATGTGTGCAGGGACGTTGTGTATCTTTAAAAAACAACATTGCCATCCACTTGCCTGGCATGCATACTACAGCATTTTTATTCATTTTCTGGATCTGTGTAAACACAGATCGCTTTGACAATGCTGTCATGCGTTTGTGAAACTTTTTAAAAACACAAAAGAAAAACTTTATTCTCTTAACAACTTAGCTACTTTAAACAAGAATGCACACCCTCATCTCAGGTTAGCTCCACTCTTAGTATCTGACAAATGCAAACAGGTATACAAGCTAACTGAGCAAACATTACTTAGGAATCAATCAGTGCCATTAACTTCATTATTTTGAAGCAGCATTCTAAAACGAGTGGATGGCGAATGTTTACCAAAAAATTCAACCTCTTGTGCATAACACATAAGAACAAAAACTTCATTATATGGACACAACACCACTGAGAAATTTCTTTAAATATCTTCTTCTATGAAAGAAAGTCATATACAGGTTTTAAATAAATGATGACAGAATTTGTATTGATGGGTAAACCATCCCTTTATAAAATCTGCCTTAAGGGTCTTTGAAAGGTGGTATTGATACAGATCCTGTGATTGTATCTATAAAGCAATTTTAACTGTACTGTAATGTAAATGAAAATTGCATTGAAAAAACGCATTGATGATTTTTGTGGTCAGCTGATGGTGCACATGCCTACGTCATGTGGTCTCAACACGTAGCTGTATTTTCTCTAAAATGCATAAATGGAATACATTCCTCTCCGCCCATGCAATCTAACGTATTGAAAAATTCAATATTCTTTCGGTCTGATAAGCCGCGTGCCTTCAAGAGTTTCACTTCAGAAGATATTAATTAAAATTCCAATTATTTTTTCAATTATAATTATCTCACTTCTCATATTTACTAGACACATTCTGGTGTTTATTTGTATAGTGTTTTATCTAGAAACTGGACGACTGTTCACTTGCTTCAATCAAAGCACATAGGGTTTGCACGGCATAAACGGGAAGAGATTTATCATCAAGGCATCCGGCATCAAGAGCAAATGTTTGTACGCATGTCTGTTGCCGGTGTAGGACTGACACAGCCAACAGAAACAGAAATGAAAAGCAAAGATTGTGATCCGAGTTCAACCTTACTGGCAACTCGGTTAAAAGAACTACACCTGACCTGACTGACACTCGCCTTTACCCAGACAACTCTAATTTCTCTAGGCTTTGTATTATTTCCTAAATTGCATCTTTTGTTACCTACTGAAAAGTAATTTCCACTACACACTATGTGCAATTATTACCAAGACTCATTGTATTTGGCAGGAAAGTAAATGTACATAAGAGTTCAGGTTTGAGAAAATGAGGGAAAGCAGCACCTTTCACCCGCCGAATGCAGGTCAATTTCAGCGGTGGAAGCGAAATTTGTCAAAACTAAAAGCGGCTGAGGGAGCTTGCACGCTCCGAATGCTCAATGAGCAGCAAAACACGCAATGTTGTTCCTTCAAACCTCAATTCACAGATCAATTTAGAGAAAGAGGAAAGCAGATATTAAATATTAACCCAGAAATGAACAGACTTGCTGGATTAAAAGGTTTAAAAAAAACTAATTAAAGTGTTACCAAAACTATAATTTAATTTGTCAATTTATGTTTGGAGTAGCACACCAAGTAACATAGGAAACACTGCAATATAAACAGTATAAAGCAAAACTTGGCCTGTAATTTTTAGCAAAAACAAAAATGACAGAATCAAATCATTTCAAAATCTTTAGACTTAAGCAAAACCCAGTGCCTATCCTACATTATATTCAAAGACGGAATGAATCACCATGGCTTTGTTTGTACTATTCAATGAATCTGTAAGAGTCACTGCTGCATATATTAGCAAGAAAAAAAGGTTCTTTTTGATTTAATAAACCAATATGTGACTCTGAAAGCGACGAAAACCGCAGGACGTGACCATCTCTGCATAAACATGAAAATCAACGTCAGGTAGTGGCCAAACTGAATGAATAATAAGGGGGAAATATACACCTGTTCAGACTGATGAAAGAGTAACTGTCACAAACAGCATGCGAGTGAGAGAGGAGAACTGGAGCATGTCTGAGCATCCTCGCTTGCTTTATTGCACCCGTAAGTCACCTGGTTACAAAAAACAACAGCAGTCAATCACAACCAATGTGTGCCTCTGGGTCAAGCGACATGAAGGCAATGAACGCCAAACATCCACATCAAAACCTAAAGCTGCTTTCGGCATTAGACCCTCTTTTTATGTTGTGAATAACAAAGCTTGACATTCCCCAGTCTCATCCTCCTATTGAAATTAAAAGAACTAAATTCATTTAAAAGCTAGCAATTGCCGAAAATGACATTCCAAAAACTGCTCTGTACATTTTGGTTGTGGAATCTGTGACATTTTCTCACATCTTCCGCTCCACCTTTACTATTAAGGCTAAATGAAATATCACTGTCAACATTCACCCGTTTTCATTAAAAAAGTTTTGTGTGAAAATGGAACGAAATGCCAAGGATTCCTGTTCTGATGGCAGCAGAGTAGGATGAAAATGCCAACTGCCTTAAGATCGCTGCAGCTGGGAAAACACATTATGTCATTATATCCACTGGGGGGCAATTTTTATCGACATTTAGCGACTGATTTCAGGGTGATGCTATGATGTTTGCATTTAGTGATAATTTCACTATACATGCAATGGCCCCAAAAAGTATTTGAATGTCACATTTAAATCACAATGTCTGAATGCCATTGCATTCGACATAGTAACAAGCATCAAAGCAAGTGACATCTGAAAAGAAGTGACGCTAATAGACCTTTACCCGGATGAAAATGTTATTATAGACCACTTCGGAAAATCAGATCTTACATATATAATTAAATCTTTAAGATAACTGTTTAACATTTTGATTGGATATACATTTTCTGTTGGTTGCACTCTGTTCAAACATTTGTTATAAAACTGAACCGGCGTTGGATCAGGACGTACGTTTCCAAAATGGTCTACATTAATTGTGAAAATACTTTAAGAATCCACACTGTAAAAATGAAAGGTTCTTTGAGGAACCATTT
Source organism: Oreonectes daqikongensis (assembly GCA_026939265.1). Lineage (NCBI taxonomy): Eukaryota > Metazoa > Chordata > Actinopteri > Cypriniformes > Nemacheilidae > Oreonectes > Oreonectes daqikongensis. The sequence continues at coordinate 7,047,966 of JAOTQM010000040.1, read as the reverse complement.
GGGGTTCCTCACATCGCCACACCGGCGGAACCCTCTGAGGAAACTCAAGGCACCATTTCATGGAGGGCAGATCTCTGAGGAACCCTCAAGGCTTCTTAAGGAACCATTTTATTAAAAATGGTCTGGAACCACCTTTTCATGGTTTATCCTATTCACAATGTTTTAATAAGCAGAAATACTAAAATCAAATACAAAGCAAACTGTTTATTGACAAACAACAATTTACATTGATTAAATATTCAGCATTCAAATAGTCAATTCTAAATTCATGAAATCACAGGCATAGTTAATATTGTGTAGGTGATATTGTTATATATAAATTAATACATTTTCATCTTAACAAAATTGTAACCAAATAATTTGACTTAACTTTAAATATAAATACAGAAATATTTCAGGTACTACAATTAAAAAAAAAGTGCAATTTAAATTCCCCACAATATACAATCAGTAACATTTTCACTGGATATGATAATATTTACATTTGACATTTGAAATAATTGATAAGACTCAAGACAGCTGAAGATAACTTGATGCTTTGCTTCTGAACATCCAGTAAAAAAAAGTTGTTTCTCATAGCAAGACCTTACCCATGGTAATATTGTAATCCTTTCTAGCAAGAAAAACACAATGCTGTCTTCTCCAAACGGGTTTCCAACTATTATCAGGTGGTGTGAGGATCCATGTAGTCAAAGTCAAAATAATTTCTGTAGCGCATTTTGCATTATTGCAAAGCCGCTTTACATACAGTATATAAAAAGTATATATGTATTTATGACAAAAAGAGAACGGAGCTGTGCCTGTTGGCCTTAGGTGTCCCAGGAGGCGAAAGGATGAGCATCAGGGTGGGCTGGAGCTGGGTCTGCTGGCCTTGGGTGTCCCTGCCGAGAATAAGACATGGAGACAAAAAGAGGGATTTATATCGATAACATCTCACAAAACATCACATTTATTCATTTAACACTTCACAAATTGGTTTACAATAGTAACAATGAACAAAATATTACAAAATCACTGCTTTGGTCTACGGTTAATAAGGAGTATAATATTTATAGCAATAATCCAATTTTAAACTTAATTTAGATTTTTTTTCATTGTCAAAGAGTATTTTTACATATTAAAAATAATATAATAATAAAAACTCATAATGTGCAATATTATAATAAATATAATAATTACATTTTTTTTTGCTGCTCAACGAAACATGTTAAATGGACAATATTGAAAGTTCTGAGGAAAAAGACAAAAACACAACTGAATATTATTAAAAAATATAAAGTACATTGCAGACAATTTATGTAACATGCAGTGGGGAAACGATTTAACACAAACAACGACAACAATTAGTTATTAAAAAAATAATGCGCTACATTAATTAAAAGTGAACATAATAATAGTTAAAAGGGACTAAAAGTCATTGTTTGTGATTTAACACCAACAGTAACCCATTTAGCGTCACAAAGCTTCTTTATGTTCGGCTAACTAAAGCGCTAGCTGTCTAAGTTACACTGGTCCTGTTACTAAATGAACAGTTAAAACATCAAAAAACTGACATGCAGAGTATACATGTATATGAATAGTATATAGTTAGTATATTTATTTAAATATTTTGACTTTACTCACCTCTTATTATGGGACAGTCATATACACAGGTTGTTGCGTTGAGGAAAGATCCGTTATTTTGAAATCCCGTCTGTCGCGTGAGCGGAACACACATACGCCTCGTACCGCAGACAGATGTTTGATCGGCGGATGACATCAACAGTGTGAGCTGTGAGCTGAACTGACTGCACTATTAACACAGTAAATAGGGAATCTGCGCTTTGTTTAGACGGAAAGCACAACAACGTTTACATTTTTCAACAGATTTCAGTGAATTAGGATCTACGTGTAGGCTTCAATAAAAATGTTTTGTCTTCAATTATTATAATCTCAATAGTAGGAATAATAAAGAAAATTCATTGTAAAATCACAAGCTTGCTGAGAAAGAATGTTTAAAATAACATTTAGCCTTTTCTAATCATGTGCATGGTTTTGTTCACATAGCAGGGACCAAAAAACAAACTTTGGACTTTTCTATTTCATGCAGAAATGTTTGGGTTCATCTAGATGTTGTCTTGTACAAGACAGATTCTCCAGGAACCACTTACATGTTAACAGATCTTACAATAACCATTTTTTTAGAATTTGAGTTCTTCCAATAACCCGCAAAGCGCTTTGAGGTTCCAGTGTAGTGAAAATGTGACTCCAGAACCTCAGAACTGAATATGGGGTAATTCAAGAATCTTGCAAGTTCCTGGAAGAACCACCAAGACTATAGATGGTTCTACCAATAACCCTATTATGAGAAAAAGAGCTTTGAAGCACTTAAAATACTGTTTAAAGTTCTTTGAGTACACAAGAGGATATTTGAGGCACCTTTTATTTTTACAGTGCAGACACAGTTCTGGCTCGACAACAAACCTGCATGGCATACAAGTTACTACTTTAAAGCCAATCGGAGTGCTTTACACAATCTGCACTTCCTGCACTAATGAGGTTCATGGGGTAAAGGATCATTTTGATGATTATCCCATAGTTCCATTCACACCAATCAAAGGCCAAGCAACATCCTGCTGTGTTGCAAGTCACTGCGACTATCGTGCCACAAACATAACCTTTGCGTTAATAACAGGCAATAAATTCTCTTATTACTCAACATATTTACTAATCACGCATTATGTTACTGGAGGGTTACACAATGCAGCTGAAGGTTTTTTTACTATCACTTTTCTGCTCTCTTATTCTTCGATTTTTGAATTGAATTCATCACGTCCCACCACGGGGTCCAAATTTATATCCGCCCCCATGCTTTTAACGTGCCGTGGAGCCAACAGGAGCGAGAAGGAGAGGCAAACTAATCAGCATTCAAAGACGCCACGCCGAGTCCCTCAAACTCAAGCTGCTAAGTCACCAGATAAAGATCGGCCTGACACGGCGCCTTTAAAATAATCCACCCGCAAGTACGCCATTTAATAATATTAACAAGGCAAAGCTCTGACACGGACAGGTCAAACCCCAAAGCTGTATCTGTGTAAGAATGGGTAATGTGATGGGTGTGAATGTCACTGATCACAATGTGAATGACAGGAGTGTTCTACACCACCAACAGGAACATAACAATGGTTCAGAGCTGAACCTGGACTGCAGTGGTGGAGAGTTCAGACACCCATGGCAGGTGATGTTGAAGAAGCATCTTCTGTCAGTTAACATTTGAGATGCTCCATAAATTCAGTCAGAAGGGTTTAACGTTACAACGTTCCCTCTCTGAATGCCTCTGCGTACGGCCGCTCATGCATTCAAAACCACTGCTGGAAACACAATAGTGCTGGGAAACTCATAACTAGTAGGGCTGTCTGTTTAACATAATGACTGGCGGTATATTTACATTAAAAAAATAAGAGTTTTAAAGCTGCAATCTGGAACGTCTGCCTCTATATTGCGACCTCTGTTTGAAACATAAATTGCGGGTTACTTTACGTATGTTTATGTGGGTTGTCAAATGACCTCACTGTCACTGAAATTGAACCTAGAAGCTAAACTTACAAATCATTATTATTTGCTTAGCGCTATGAATTGGGGTAAGATAAAAAATAAAGTTTTTCGGTTATTTTTAACCAAAAAGGTTAAGGAAAGCTGTAAGGAAGATATCTTTAAAAGTAATTAAAAGTTGAATGCACCAGTGCTTCAATATAAAATCCACATATGATATTTCTCATTAAAGACTGCTAGGAAAACAGTCTTTAAAAAAGCATTTAGATGGATAAACACCGGCTTCGCCTTGTCTCAAGTGTGCAGGTCCCACATGTGATTACTGAGATTCAACCCACATAACTAATCAAAACCCAACATGATTTAACACCAGGTGTAAAAAACAAAATGCATTTTTCATTATGTGAATGATCTTTGTGGATTTCATGTTACCTGTAAGTGTAAATGGAGCTTCGGTCCTTTGGGGCTAAAATATAGAGAAAGAACGAGAGAAAACTCACAGAGACTCGCTGTGTGGCGTCTTTCCTTTGAAGCTATTGTGGCAGCATTCCTCTCATTCATTAAGAACAGCTGTGAGGTTTCATAGGCTATTAAAATACATTTTAATTAAAATGGAGATTATTGATAGCCTCTGACAGATAGCGGGCGAATGCTTTTGGATGTCTGTTTATTATTTGAAGCTCGCTGTATTGAGACCATTAATGTGCTGATTTGACAAACACAATCATCATTTTAAAGCTATATAAAAAAGAAATGAATGCAACTGTGAATTTCTTTGTAGCTCTCTTTGTACCATTTTTGTCATGCAGTGCTCCTAGATTTTTGCTGGTAATAGAGTTTTGCTAGCAAACTATGACGTTGTGGTTTTCATGCAGTGCAGAAAACAAATCTCTTTCAACCCATCTGTGTCTGTTTCCATCCCAAACTCCCACCATTGTCACTTCAGTAATTTATTGTACAATTCCTTAGTAGAATTTTGGAAAAAGAAAATCACAATATTTCATAGTCAGCTACGAACGCAGCTTATAAAACATTTTAATCAGTGAAGCCCACCCTTATGATTTTCCTTCGGTTTTTCATCAAAAGGACTGATTTCCATTTTCATAGAATTTAATATAAAGCGTGGTTTCCTATGGCAACCGTGATGTAAAGTATGGCGAGTGGAGAAAAAGGAAAGATTAGGATTAGTGTATGTGCGACAGCAGAGGATTTAATAGCAGAGATGGAGGGAGAAGAGGTGTCTAATAAAACTGAGACGTGCAATGAAAAAGGTCACCGGTACAAGACACATGCTGGAAAAAGAGCAAATGACTAGCCCCTTTTAAAAAAAAATACTTTCAGCTCAAAAGGCTTAAACACAGATGAATTTCTGGACAAAAAAATAGCAATGCTATATAGCTATTCGTGATTTTAGATGCGGCCTCGCAGGCTGAATAGGAAAAAACACACCCTTGCCAGAGATTGGAGCTAATGACTTACAATATCTTGGGTAATAAATCAGAGGAGTGTCTTTGTGGCCTAAAGCGTTTTCAAACCTATTTGCAGGAGATAATGCCACCAATTCCACTCAGCCTTAGAACGGTACAAGCCTGACTCGTATATCACGAGCCTTTTAGAACAGCCCTCACCTCTACCTACTAACTAGGTTTATCATGCCTTCTATTAGCACTATAGCAGACATGGGAATCAGAAATAATCTTTTAATAATTCACACATCTCACATATGACCCTAGACCACAAAACCAGTCACAATGAATATATAATATACAAACTGAATATATAGGCTTTCCATTGATGTATAGTTTATTAGGATAGGACAATATTTGGCTGTGATGAAACTATTTGAAAATCTGGAATCTGAGGGTGTAAAAAATCTAAATATTGAGAAAATCACCTTTAAGTTATCCATCAGAGGTGCAGTAGCAGGCCGCTGCTAAGAAGACACAGGTTTGTTTTAACGCTCTCTATTGGCTTACCGCTGTAATGACGTTGTGGAGAGTAAATGAACCCGAAAACGGAATTCAGGGTAATTCAAGAGCGGGCAGCAGCGAGCAAAGTTTGTAGGTGTGTTTCCGACCATTTTTGCTCACTATTTTGGTGCATCTACTCACAAAAATAAAGTTGTAATATATTTACAGTAGGAAATGTACTAAATATCTTCATGAAACATGATCTTTATATTTTAATACTTTAGTATTTGTTACAAATACTCGTGCTACTTGTGATTTTTGTGGTCCAAGGTCACATATTCTCTCATAGTAACGTAACAATGCGTATCTTGCGATCGAACTTGAGCAAATGAATTTAATGTCAAAACATCAAAACCTTTAAAGTACTTGACAGCTGACATCAAACCTTATTTGTATTGTACAGAAAAACAAACAACAGAATACACGTTTGTATGAATGTGGGTAAATAACTAAACTATTCCTGAACTATTCCTTTAACACACACTCCTGTCTCTCTCTTATACAGCCAGTAGAGTTTATCTGTCAGGTTCTTGTTGAACGATCATTATTAAAAACGAAGTTTACTTAGAAACTTCTTCAGTAATCATATCAAACTAATAAACACCTACCCTTAAGCCTTAATAAATTCTTCCCATCATTCTATACATGGCGCTTACACTCTCAAACAAGCTAAAGTTGTTTGTAACTTCTTGCCCTCTGGTCCAGATGACCGCGGGTTTACGCACCCTAGGTGGTCGGTCTGAGTCTGGTGTGTCGTCAGCTGTGACTAATACTGCAGATGCTGAGGTGTCACTTTCTGCCACACTGTCTGCATTTATGTGCTGCTTCCTGGTAGGTGGTTGCACTCCGTTTTATCCATGTTCTACCTTTGTGCTATGCCGGGTGATAGAAATTTCTTCCCCTTTGCTTATGCTGCTGTCTAAGTACACATCTACACCTGGTCTTAATACCTCCCCAGCACTGCATATCAATAAAATGCCTCCTACAGAGGAATCCTTGCAATGTATTCGGGGACCTACGACAGTTCTTCGAACAAAAGTGAGATAACCACAGAGGTTTTATTTCATCTGTTCTATCTGGACAACGACTATGTGAGTGCAGCCCAGCATGCATATGGTTACAGAACATAAAAAGGAGCTCAAGATGAATATTGGCTTTCATAGCTCATGTTGCATATGCTGTCTCTCGTGACATATGAAAGTGTAACTACACTCTAAAAACAGTTGTGTTGAGGACAACACACAAATATGTTGTCCTTAAATGAACACATCTCTGTTTTGAGTTACATTTAACACAGCTTGTGTTATCCCCTTCATTTATTTCACACTAAATCAACACGAAATGTTAAAATGCATAACACAAACAGTATGTTAAAATAAACACATCCTTTTTAAGAGTATATTAAAATATCTATATTAAAAAAAAAAGTACAACTTCCCTTTATATTATACAGCATAACCAAAGGTACATGTGATGTTTTAAGCCCTTCTACACAAGACATGGCCATTTAAATAGTCTCTGTGTGGGAAACAGTATATTTAAGCACATGCTAATGTGCTTGTACTTTCTTCAGCAATCTAAATCAGTAAACTAAACCTAGAATGCTAACATCCTCCCTACAGCCTGTTATATAAGCCTACTTGAATATTTCTGACATAAAAACAACATTATTTAAATTCTGTGGGACAAAACGCATTGGCATCTAAACAACATGATTCTGACAGCAGCTTTATGAGTTTCTTATTGCTTTACCTTGGTTAATTTTATGGGAATCATTTGCTTCCTGTTAACGTCTGGATTTAATTAAATCATGGCTTTCTAAAAAACAGAGCAGTCCTTCAGTACGACAGACATCCGGCATCGAGTTTCCAGACTTACAGTTTTGACCACAACATTATTTGTGGTTTATGAAACAATTGTGACAGTAGCTCCGAAATATTCAATCAGTCGAACCTGTGAAGTCTCTGAGTGTGGCTGTCTTCAAGTCCATTACATTAATAATTACAGAGTGTTAGATGGCACAATGCTTTAGAAATCATGTCTTGGCTTCTTTGTGTGTGTGTATTTTATTATTATAAAGCGCAATAACCAATTACAGTAACACCATTAAAATCTATAGAATGCAACATTGGTTCATTTAGATTTTCAAGGATTTTTCAATATTCAGTCTGAAAATGGTTTTTATTAAGAGGAGCATCAACCAAACATCTATTCAAAAAAAGATTCAATAAAATATTTTTGAAAATATAAATAACAATATTTTCATAATTTACATTAATATGTATGAATATACCAATGATAACAAATATTTACCTCTAAATGTTCGAAAAAATACTTTTACTTCTGAAAAAGCGTTCCTGCAGCACAAAGCGGAGCCGGGGTTATGGGTTTGATTCCAAGGGAAAACATGGAGTGATAAAAATTTAAATTCCAAATGCACTGTACATTTGTATAAAGGTATCTTCTAAGTGTATAAATCTAATATAAAGTCAATTCCAGATTACAGCAATATATATATATATATATATATATATATATATAGTTTTAATGGATTATTCTCTTAAATAAATAGTTTAAACAGATTCATTAAAGTAAATGAAACACAACAGTGAAGTGTGAACTTACCAGCAACAACTGTTTTAATGGCCTAATAACCTTGAGAGAAAGACTGACTGCAGAACTATTCTACTATTTAATATATAACCCAGCCCAAGCACACACCTGCCAAAATGATCATTTCCATCAATGATCCGAGGCGCTGCAATGCCCTGTGTGTTCAAATATAAACCTTATCTACATGAAAAAGCATTCATACTTTTGCCATGGTCGCCTATTCTGTGTAAATGGTCTCTTCTTGTCTTTGTCCAAAGGACAGACACAGTTGGCATGAGGGGGGAGTTTGTGGGCCCTTCTGTAACGGTTCGGCAGTCACCAGCACCCCTCCATGCCAGGACTCCCTCAGTCCTCTCCATCTGGCACAACAGTGGGAAGATAAAGTGCCAGAACTGCATCTTCCCGTCCTCCCGCATGCCGCTTCCTCCTGTCCTGATGATACAGTCTGGAGACTGCTCTCAGTGGGACTGAAAAAAATAAGCCCACAGCATCTCCTAAAACAACAAAACCTGCACAAGAACCTTTAAAAACCGCTTAAGACAGCAGCTCTTTCCCGGCACAACATGTAAAGATTTCTGTCTATAATAATGGTTGACAGAAAAATTGGGACTTGTTTTGCATTCAGTCAGGACGAATAAAAAAAGATATTCCACCTTGTTCATTTCACACATAATTCTCCACCAAGAGATGAGAATGTGCTAGCTCAGGCTTTTCTGGAGCAAAAAATAATAAACAACAACAAAAACACACTGTTCACTAAATTCTACACTTGCAACTTTGTTTCAGCGCATAGGGTCAGGACTAACCTTTTGATTTTTTTTACTACAGCATTAAACCATTTTTAATCATCATTAAACAGCTAGATTTTTCTAATGTGTTTAAAGGGACTAATTTAAAGTATCTAATGTTTTTTAATACCATCTTTTTCCAAATGATCCTGTTCTCATATAATTTATTTTCTTTGTTTATTTCTTTGTAAAGTTGCAAAGTTATTGGCTTGGAAAAAAAAGGAGTCGACTCTGATTCACTTGAACAAGTCGTCGGACGTTCTATTCATTTCCGTGTCTGATTTGCGTCACTCGGTGCAAATCCCGCCTACGTTTTGCTTGAACAACCTGTGAAAACTTTAACACATGTGCTAGACCAATCACAGCAGACTAGACCATCTGACCAATTAAATCAGAGTAGGCTGACAGAAAGGATGGGATTAGAGCGATGAATCGCCCAACGAATCATTTGAGAGTCTAGAGGTAAGGTGACAATAACTGCCTATTATTAGAAAATTAAAGTGTTTTTACACCTTGTATGTACGTAAACTTGTTGTTGGACACTCCATAAACCAAAATACTTACAGTACTCTTTAAATGCTACTTTGCAAAAGGGCTACAATTTCGAAAAGTGCTTCAGAAAAAAATAGTAGTACTGAAACAAACGATGAAAACTGCATACAGCACCTAGACTACAGGTGAGCAAACTTTTTGCATAATCTAGTACATTTTGTTTTCAACTGCAAATAGGACAATAACTGTACATGAATACTGGACACATAGTTCTGGGACTAAAAGAACACTCTGTCTGAAAAGGTTTAGTGGAACATACATGCAGGAAGTCCTTGTGTTCAGAAACAGCTAGACATATGGCATCAGCCGGTCAAATAGGGAACAGGGAGAAGCGATACAACCGCCAAAGACGTCCATCTGACCCTTGTACATAGATCAACAATTTAAAAAAAAATATATCCCATATGGAACTTTCACCATATCCCCCCCATACTGAGTTCTCGGGTGATACATCTGTCTAGTCCTTAAACACTCAAGATTACCAAAACGCACGTTCATATGTTAAACGCAAGGCCACCAAAACACTGCACACCGGCAAACCAGATCACAGTGACAGTCAAAGCACCTACACCACGCACAACAACTGCAAAGTCATTGCTCTCTAAAGGGAGTTGCAAAAGAGCCCTCCTCATCAACATTCAATGGAGCCCACAGCAAATTTGTTAATTGTTAAATACACAAGGCTATTAACGCTGCATAAATGTAAAAAAAATCTCTACGTGACGCAACTACATTTATCTTCCTGAGCGACAGCGCATGTCAAAGTGATTATAAAAAGTTGCCAAGTGGCAGCACAAAGAGTTTTGTTGAGGGAAACCGTGTGCACGTGTCTGTGGGGTTTGGGTTAGGCTGTGAAGGGCCAGGTCACCTTCACACAAGTCTGTAATCGTGCATTGAACACGTCCTTCTGCCTCATGCAGTCACCACAATGAATACGAGCATGATGACTAACATGCTAATCTAATAAGTCACATACAAAACAGCCACTGCAAACTGTGTTTAATGCTTTTCCCACCACACAGACAAGGTTGAACTTGAAACACCAGCTGTAGACGTGACCCATGACATCACTGCCGCTACATGCTGCGCTGCATGAGCTGTTAAAACAGCTGTACTGGAATCTGTGTTAAATGTGCATTGGAAACGTACAGTGGAAGTGTCAAACGCAACATTAAAATATGTTAAAAGATATGGCTTTTTCTGACTTAATTTTATTACATTGTTTACATCCTTTCCGTTTGAATCGTATGTCTTGCTCAGATACACATCTTTCAGGGCAAACTATAAAAGCTTAAGCAAATAATGCAAAACTTATAACATGGCTGCCTTCAAAATTCTGCCTCAGTCACAGTGCTTATGAAGGGTCTTGGCCATTCATGGGCCAATGTCTGTTTCCAGTTTTTGTTAAATGGAGATGTCCTATAAAACGGCAGTGTAAATGGTTTATAATGCCACCAGCAGGCTCACTAATGGAGAACCTGTTTTCAATCAGCAGCCAAATTACTGCAGAATTAGCTTCCAGACACTTAACTACTTCACAGGCCTCTAAACACTGAAGACGCTGAGAAATATTAAAAACTTTGACAGCAACTTGGGAAAAGCAAATACTGTGGACGGATTCCAACCGTTATTCATTATGAGCCTTTAGGACAGTGGCTACACATAGCTACTCGCAAGGTTACAAACAAAAAGTGAGCAATGCGATCTCTTCACTGTGATTTCATTAGCAAAACATATGTAGGAAGAATTAAGGAAGAATTTCTACCATTAATGATCACATTATCAACTATGTGAAAAATGTTTTGAAAAATAACCTCAAAATTTAAGAAAAACCAATGCAAACGTTTTGTTTTGTCATTAGTCCTGCGAAATAAACAAGCATTTTGTACTACATCATCAAGGTTACGATTGAGCTACAAAGTGATGTATGGCTTCGTGTAACATTCAAAATGTGCAAAAGACAAAGTCCTTCTCAAGAAAATCTGTTAAATCAGCAGCCATATTTGGCAACATTGCCTCCGGGCTGCTATTCTGGTCATACAAAAATAGTTAAATCTACTTGAATAAAGGAATACAAATATCTCTAAAATCGCTGTTCAAAAATAGCACATTTCTGACCAACAGTTTAAGCTGATATTTACATTACATTTACATTTATGCATTTGGCAGACACTTTTATCCAAAGCGACTTACAATGCATTATACTATACCTAATAATATTGACACTGATGCTTTTTATTGCAAAGCGTGACTTTCTTGACTAGAGTGGCCATATCAAGTGTTGCACTTCCCCCATTTATAGTAATGCCCATTAACTGGCTTGGTATATCCATAGTCTTTGACAATAAAGCTCTGTACCCTTCAGAGCACTCACATCAAGTGGTCTGCCCTCCATGAGTGTGTGATGCTCACTTCCAAATGAAACTCACACAAAACCTTTTTTTCATCCACGCCTGTTTTGGTTTACCAAAGCCCAAGAGACGTTTAGTCTGATTACAAAGATGGAACTCATGTTCCTATTTTACAATTCAACCAATTAAATCTAGTATTTAATACCACTGACATTTATTTAAATCCAGCTCAATTGAAAACCATCAAAAATACAATTTGCAAGAAATCTAGAGCACCCCAAACAATTAAACTTTTAAACACTGAACACTGAAAACTTTTATACCACATTCTGCCACAGTGTCTCCAAGAAAAAGTGTTGACTGGGTTAAATAATTCAAATAAAACGGTATTTCTCTGCCAGAGCCCACTGTGCCATTGAAAAGTCCAAGACTGTTTTGGTTCCCAGATATGAGAACTATAAATGTTGATCCCCAACACCACAACCGATGCACTACAGAAATAAAATCTCTCATTAGAGCTCATGCCCTGAAATTACCCAAATTCAGCCCATATGGAAACCATAAGACAGCGTCAGCAAGGGGGAAGTTTACACCCAGTGGCTTTTCCAGCATGTGGCAACAGAGGGCTGGGCATTGCAAAAGTGCCAATTAGTTCCCACTGCCGGAATGAAGTAGGTAACAGGGTGGCAAAGGTTACTGACACAAACATACACACAATTGAAGGAAACTGTTCAAAGATCCAAATTAGAAACAACACTATATCTTGCTTACAGGGTATCCATTTTAATTTTATGCTGTGACAAGTTATTGGAGTAAACCATGCTGACCTAAGCGGTATCCTGGAAATCTTTTTTAGGCATCTTGTTTTGATTTGCTTAAATATCTAGTCTTGACTATTCAGTTCATATGTACTAGTCTTATGTACTGTGTTGCTGAGCTAAAACACAATGACATCAATGTACCTCTGATCCAATCACACATGTGAGATATTAGGGGAGAAATTGTGAGTTCATCTTCATGCCTGTCAAACTAGAACACAAATGTTCTCCAGCCTTTCGCCTTAGGATGCATTCTAGCTTTCTGAACAAAACCAGAACTGACAGATATTAAACAAATTGCACGGACTGAACAGCAGTACCAGCAATCTCCATAGGACCAATATAATGTTGTCTCTGACCAAATTATTTAAGATTCCTGATGCAATTGCATGAAACTTGCTCTTGAGATTTTCCAGATCACTCGATATTGCTGACATGCTTGATGTGCGCTTGAAATTCATGATAGATGCTTTTTTTCATTGTAAATTAATAAAAACTCTGGTAGCTGGAAACCCACGCGTTCTCACGTACAGTATGGTCACGTATATGGGGTCTCTTCTTAAAATAACTCCTGACGGACAGAATGGCTGTTTGGACGAACCAGGGAAAGGATAAGAAATGCAGAGTTACAAATAAAGCGAAATGACTATAGCATAACAGAGTCATTGTTCTGCTCGTGCCCCGCCGCGCAGGCGATATTAACAAACAATGCTGTCTCGTGAGCTTCTACTTCTTCTAATCTCACCACAACAAACACTAGCACCGTTCTGTGAAGCCCACCAAATAAAAAGGGCAAAAAAACACAGCTCTTGCGTCTATAATAGGTGTGGTTTGTGTATAAAAACTGTGCAGTTTGAACATACGTAAATCAAGTATGTGGTACAGTGACGTTTGATCGTAATGATATATGAAACTCGCTGCGGCTCCCCGGTGTCTTTACATGTAGCCTGCCTGACGATACATACACCTCACTTTGGCCAAAAACGACAGAAAAGGTGCATTTGTGTAAATTATCTACGTGGAGTGTGAAAATATGCGCGCTCACCCACAGACTGAAAAAACACTAATCTTATCCACGCTGTACGTGTTTGGATTTGATTTCTTTTATAATCACACCCAACAATTAGTGTCCAACGTGTGCATAAAGTAAACAAAACATCATGTCGTTTGCACTAAAACGTTGCAAATATGTTATGCAAACATGTCGTTTACATAACATAAAGCATCTTTAAAGAAGTGAGTCCGCGCGCAGTCAGCCCAGTGATGGAAGAATATCCCGCGACACTTGTTCTGTGTTTATTGCAGAAGATAACTGTCTGCTCTGCTGCATTTAACCGAGGAATACGTGCAATGCATTATAGATTGAATGTGGTCAATAGTTTAAGTTCTCGAAATGAACTCGTCAATGATGACTCAAGACAACTAACGTTATATAACTAACGTTACTTTGCGATCTGCTCGGCACTTGCTCCTCTACAAACGCTTTATAAGAAATGTAGAGCACGGCGTACACAGAAGAGAGTTACAGTGACCAAATCAGACAAGGCATGCTAATGTCTTTCTGCACTGAGAAACGAACTCATTTGCACTTGTGCAAACCACCTCAAACTAACGATCTGTAAGTTTTAAAATGGTTTGGTTAGCTAATGAACTAGCTTAGCCGACGTCATCTCATCAGTTAGTTTGTCTCTGGGAAATACTAGATCGTTTCGCGTCCAGTCTTGCGCAAACAGTCAGCAACGCACAAGTACATTTTCGTGTCGGTCAGACTCAGAGCGAATGAATGAGAAAATGTATTCAACTCACCGTCTCTCTGTTCCGCGGCGGTTTGCATTTCTTTCCGCGCACGGCAACCGCTCGTTTCACCCGGTTCAGTTGGCCACGTACAAATCCACTTTTAAAAAAAGACGGGGAAATTCTTGGATTCCACAGAGTAACGACTCTTCTCCTACTAATGCGCCACGCGGCCGTTATAATCCCGTTTTTGAGAATGGTTGCTATAACTACTGTAGAGTGGGAAAAGCTTCTATTGTTGCGAATCCTGAGTTTCTGTCTCACGTAGGCTACTTGTGCTCCAAAGCGCTCGGAGACTCCACTGCTCTGCCCGCCGTCCCCTCAATCACGCTCTCCCTCACTGGCTGCCATACAGGTTGCTTGCTCGGGGTTTCGGAAGCGTTCGGAAACATTCGTAAAGATTCGGCGGTTCACGAAATCGATGAATTACTCTACAGTTCTAAACGGCAAGGTGTGGTTGATTTACAAGAAAAACTTATTAAGTGATCTTTAATACGAAGAAAGGTATTTCTTTATTTTTTTTCTCAAATTTCCGTCGGAAATACGTCAGATATTATATGACTGTATATGTTTATGCACTAGCCTACATTTAGTAGACGCTTTTATCCAATGCGCCTTACAAATGAGTATACAATAGCACAACACAAGAACAGCAATACATAAGTGCACTAATATTTCTCTATATTTTTACACACATCCATACTTTTAAAGTCCCAGTGAAATTAAATATTACAATGCCTATTTTTTTATGAAATAGGCTACTGCAGCGTTTATTGTAAATAGTTTATCTATCTGGGTCATTCTCTTTTTAAAATTCGTGTGCCCTCATAATCTTCAGTCAAATCTAAAAATGCACTTCCGTCCTGTAATTACTATCCATTTGAAAATGGAGTAACTTTTGTTTGACACCTTCAGTTATAGAATACCATTTGGTTGTGAGTAGCATTTCCTCTAAATTGCTTCATCTTATTAGAACACATTTTAGTTATAACCCGATAGTAAAACAGATCCCAATTATTGTTATTGGAGGGATTAATATTATGGATAGGGGATGTGATAATTCTCATATTAGAAGGTGTCTCACCCAAAATTTTAGTTGTTATCCAAAAGCACTTGTGAAATGGAAGCAAACTTTTTACATTCATTTATTTGATAAAGTATAGTCAGAATGTAATAGTTTTTTGTTGCCCAATAAGGTAAAAAAAACTTAATTTTAAGATACTACATAGATATTATCCTTGTAATGCTTTTATTAATAAGTTAAACAAAGACATCTCACCTTTATGTTCATTCTGTAATATTGAACCTGAAACACTTACACATCTTTTTTACAGTTGTAGTTTTTCTTTTCATTAGACTTTTGGAAACAGGTTTCTATGTTGATTTTTGATATATTTTATAAGATGATTGTATTAGATGATCCTATGGTTTTCCTTTTACACTGTAACTCTGGTTCTTCATTAATTGATAAAATGTTGAAATTATTGATACTTCTTGGGAAACATAAAGCCAAGATAATATCTATAAAACCTTCATTTAGTTTCTTTTGCATAGATTTAAAAAAAATGTATGGCTCACAAACATAAAAAAAAAAACGTATCTTATTAAAACAATTGTGGATAAATTGTGATACATACATATATATATATATATATATATATATATATAAATATATATATATATATATTTTTTTTTATTGACTGAAGTATATGTATAATTTTTTGTTTTTATTCTCGGTTTTCTCTTATGTGCAATGATGTAGTAAGATCTGTTATCTGTATCCCCTTTTATTTTTGTTTTTATTATTATTATTATTAGTTGTATTCCTCTTCAATTATTATTTAGTTACTTGTATTGTTATAATTATACATTATATGTTGTATATTCATGTTGAAAGCAAAAGAAAAAAAATAAAATAAATAACTATGGTTCAGTCCACCCCTCCTTTTCTACGCCAGCTGACGCACTAAGATCGTACTAAGTGGTCAACAAAACGCGTTCTGTGGAGCAGTGTGTCTGTTTAGGGATACTTTAGGAACAACATGGGGAATTCCATGTAAGGGAACACGCAGTGTATGTAGATATAATTAGCTCATTCTAAGATAATAAAAACATAACGCTTCATTATGTAAGGCCTTTAAACACCTCTGAATATATAGTTATGTATATTATATTGCATTACTAGATCCTTCTTAATCTTACACACTTGTCCTTTAAGGCAAATAACTTTCAAGGTGTTTCATAGAGTTTATTTCTTAAAATTAGCTACACATATGTACAGTAAAATATATTACATTATGCCTGCATGAGAAGGCAACTCTTTTCCTGTCATCTGCTGAATTTTGCAGTGTAACATTCATTGCCAAGCATAAAAATGCATACAATTCTAGAGATGAATACAATCAAGGTCAAGTTTCAAGGAGGGACTTTAGAGTGTGTCTTGTGTGGGCAGCATATCTTATGGTGTAGTGACATCATCATCATACATATCTGTGTATAAATCTCTGGCCAGTTTTGGAAATATAGCACAATGCTTTCAAATGAAAACTCTCTGCGTAATGATTGATCCAGTTAATATTGACCTATAATGTTAACATCTAAATCAGTACTTAAACTAATAATGCCCATACCTAAATATATGTATGTGTCATAACACTGAAATGTACATCATTATTTAAGGAATGTTGTTTGAAGGCAACCTCTAAAGCTCTAGATGTGTTTCAGTAGCCTCTCAGATATCCCCTGTGGTGAACTATACTACTAAGATCACTTAAAGGCTGGCTAAGAAATGGAAAGCAGAATCCTCTTGAGAGGTATACAGGCTGGCACACCCTGAGATTAAGATATAGTGTTGGTTATTTCAAAATGTGAAATATTAATCAATTCCATCTGGTAGGATTTGCCACCTTTAGAACACTGTCCAAAGTTTGGGACGCCTTAAGAATGAATAAGTGCAATTACAGAAACCTGTATGAGGATAACCATTGGCTCAGTGATGGTATTGTTTTAAGCTTCCTGTGAGGGACAATGAAAATACTTATTCTAGAATTCCTTTATATATATATATATATATATATATATTTATTTATTTATAAGTACACATTATGTAGCAATGTACAAAATATGTTAAGGGTGATATGTAAGGGATAATGTACATGCAGCCGGTTGATATCGCAGAGATAAGCCGTGACAGTGTGATCAGGACCTGACGCAATGCGGAACAGCCGGTTGCTTGTACATTATCCCGCTTATTACACAGCTACTTGCCACATGAGAAAAAAATGGGACATGAAATGTGAATTTGAAGTTAAAATGTCACAAACCATTTGGTTTTATCATTTTCTGTAATATTAAACTGTCCATGTCAAAATGATTTGCAGCATCCGGGTTACCGTGTGTTATTAGTTTTGAGCGGTTGTTATCTGGGAATAACAAACCTGTAAATGTCAGTCAGGACTGGCCAATCAGAATCAAGCATTCTAATGATCCGTGTAATAAAGGACTTTAAGGGGGTTGCCCTTCTGACTGTACATGATCTAGATTATTAAATGGCTACTTCGCAAATAAATTAATAAACAAAACATTGATTTGAGTTGAACTATTTTATAAAGTGAGATGAGACCGTGGAGTGATATGAGAGTCCTTGAACTAGAACAGCTATGTTGGAAATGTGTTGCCTGGCACAACAGTCAATTTTACAGTTTAGTGAGCATTCTACAAAAATATTCCAAAAAAGAATGCAGCAATTTTCCAGATTTAAGTTTACCAGAAAGCTGCGTAATAAAATGTAGTTTAAATGGTTCAAGTCATTCATTTGTGGTTTTATTACAGCTGTATAAAGTGCTATGAGAGGAGGAGCATGTCAGTAACCAAGTGAGGCAGGACACAGCAGACAAATGTCTCTGGAGAGAAAAAGACAAATGGCACCTCCTAGTCAAAGAGGAAAAAAGGAGGTAGAGCTGGAGAATATTACAGAGGAGGAGGGGTGGGCTGAAAAAGCATGAAGAACAGGTGGATGAGCTTCTATCTGTGAGAGGTGCTGTTAAAAAAGGTGAAAAATCAAAGCTAGAATATTCCAGCAGGGAGGCGAGCCATACTGGAGATGTCAGAAAGAGAATGTAAGACTTGAATGTACGAGTGTGTAAAGGTGCAAAGGCTGTCAGCTTGTCTGCCCTGGGGAGATGCGGAGATAAATTGATGAGGACCTTTTTAATTGGATTTTAATGGAATGACATTAAAATAAACATCAATAAAGACTATAAAAATTGAGCAATTTGCATGTTGATGTGTTTCATTAGTTAAACAGAGCAATGTCTGAATGTGTATATTTAAAAGAACAAATACTGTATGTATAAATAATATAATAACTATTTATTCAACTTTAGTGTGGTGTAAAGACATTAAGAAAGCACAGCTATCAATTGTAGAATAAGTTGATCTTGCCTGTAGTCACGTTTTTGACTCTCGTTTTTAGCCTTGTTGAGCCTGCTTAAGAAACTTCATCCCCTCTGTTCCTGTTATCACTGTCAGACTTTTCTCCACATATTTGGTTGCAGGAGTCATTTCTTCTCCAGAAAGCCTTGAGGGAATCTGTGTTTTCACTTTCTTTTGTGGGAGCCATCAGCAAATGGATATTAGATGGTTAATTTTTAATTCCGCATTCGTGAAGTCATGTTTTTGATGGGTGGAGAGAGCGCTAATGGGGCCAGATTGGGTATCATTGCGGATATCTGGCAACAACCCCTGGGACTGCTCTGTGGGTCTTGGCTGAGCTCCATTAATGTCTTGAAAAAGAGAAGACACTTGGAGACACGCTGTCCAGCTATTGACCGTCATTGGCAAACGAAGGCCTATGTTGATGGTTTATTGAGTGAACATTGTGAGAGGTTCATTAGAGAGGAAAGGATTTGCTGCTAAAACTGGAAAGACTTTAAACAGAAATTCCTCATCATGAGTGATCTAGAGCAGCGTTTTTACCACATCACCATCAGTTATGAACACGATGCAAATATATATTTAAATGTAAATATTATTAAATAATAATTAAATTATATTTTTTTCCACAATTGTAAACCTAATATTGTAAAGGAATGGAATAGCACCAATGTAACTGGGAATTATGCCATGGCTAAAAACATGATGGTATAAATGTATTCTGCTTTATCAACCTTAAAATAAAATGTTAGATTAAAAAATGTGTATGTTGGCACAATTTTTGTCTACAAAATAATTTCAAATATTTAAGCATAAAGATTTTTTAGGATCATAAGAAACATTTCAGTCAAGTGACCCTAAACTTTTGACCAGTAGTTTATATCATATGGCCTCTGGCCATTACCCTCAATACAAACTTGATGAGAATGGCAGTAAGAAAGTGCTCATTTGTAAAGCAATAGTTTATGCACCATCGTCACGCTTTTCTTTGAGTTGCTAAAATGATTTCCTGGCTTTCATTGGCAATGAGTGTGATGATTGTTTTTATTGACCAAATGTTCCATTAAAGGAGAGTGAGCAGTTGCAAAGAGGAGCTGACAGCAGCTCTGTTCTTCTGACTTTACACCGGGGTCATTAGTGAACCTTCATTACTGCTCAACACTCAACATCCCACAATTACAAACACGAAACCAATTTCACAATGCAAATACATTAAATTCTGACACTGACTCCGATTAAACAAGGAAACGCTTTGGATTAAAGTGGGATAAAGCAAGATTTGTGTATATGGTATTTTTAAATGTCTAGAGGTATGACCCACAACCTAATTTGTTTATTTTTAGAAGTTGTTATGGATTTTGCAGGTCTAGAAGGATTACAATCTTATTTCAAATCATTTACTGTTTCTTAGAAGGTAAATGCAAAACAGGCTTCGCACAATATAATCAAATATGAAGCAAAGCATGTGGCTGGGAATTGAATTTTTTACCAAAAAAGGAAAAATTCACCAGTGATATGGTTATATTCGTGATATGGCCATAGAATAACTGCATCTTGTTTGTGGAATTGAAATTGGCTTTCTTTCACATTGAATTGTCATTTATAAGGATTACTAATGGTTGTTGTTTATATTTCATTCACCTTATACTGGAAATAGACACAGGGCTAAATAATGAATATGCGCCATTGTGTTTTGGTGGTGTACAAAGCTTACACATGTATATAGACGGTTTCAAAACAACAACATAAACAAACGTTACTGAGCATTCAAGTTTTTGTGGCCCAATCTTAACTTCCGGTACACATCCCTGCAGATTATTTCTGATAACAAGCAAAAGAAATAACAAGTAAATGACATTAGCTAGCAAGTTAAAAGTATGTATTTTGGGTTACCAGTAGAAGCAGCGTTACTTGACTAATCAAATGTGACAGTTACACAATCCATTCAAAAAATTTTTTTGTTTTTAATAGATTTATTTTTGCCTTTATTTGTAGAGTTAAGTGAGAGAGAGGACAGGAAGCGAACTGGGAGAGAGAAGGGGATGGGATCAGGAAAGGACCACGAGATGATAATCTAACCCGGGTCACCTGATGCTCAACCGTGCCACGTGTCGGAGCACTGCCCACAAGGCTATCGGCTCCGACAAATTATTTATTAAAATGAATATACAATAAAATTCAGCAAATAGTTTTTTATACAATTATTATACAATAACATTTATATATAAATTAAATAAAATATGAATAGTTATATTATTAGCAGTAGCCAGACCGATCAACAAACACAAACCGGAAGTTGAATTCGGGCCAGACGCGTGTGTCCGAGTAAGCCGTCTATACAGTATTATTAGCAAACAAATCAATATGTCTGTAAATGGTACCAGTTACATAACAATAGCTCTAGAGGTTTTCAGTTCATAAATATTTTAATTAAATAAGTGTAATAATTTAAGATATACGCAACAAAATGTAATTCATATTTTTCATTGTGCATGGTGAAAATGCACCTCTGACTCTGAAAAAAATGTGTTACTTATTTATCCTCCCACTTTCATTCAACACCCACCCACACTTGCTGAATTTTACTCGAAGTAGTAGGTTCACACTGTTACGACTTACAATTAATTTGTTCTTGCCCTGTCCGGTTTTATTTAAGTCCTGTTTCTGCACTGTCACACTTTAAAGGATCTTTGAATTTTTCTTCTTTGAAAAACGTAGGCCTTGAAGTCAAAGGTTGAGAATTCTTATTATCTAACTCTGAGATAAAGGAAAAAGGTAGCACTAAAGGAAATACAAAAAACATCCCCCACACACTATCCACCTGTCCATGATATCCTCTGCCTCACTAGAGGGTTACACAGCTTCTTCAGCTTTCACCCATATGGGCATATGATTAGTATCCCTTTCAGATCTCAATCCCATGTCCCCCTGTCCTCTCTCCACAGATCATTACAGTAATAGAGCAGGCTCTATTACCCAAGCCCGGTCCAAGACAAGTCCCTGAGAGGTGGTACCTGCCTCACTGCTGTGCGATGGCTTTAATTTCACGCTTTGTTAATGTCCTCCATCTCCTCGTGTCCTGCTTCATGCCCTCTGCAAGTAAAGCAAGGATCACAACCTTCCTCCCCTGGCCTGTGTTGGGTAGCTGATTTGACCATGCTTTGGGGAGTTAGTGTACTTCCCCCTCTCAAATTGGTGCTGCGGTAGCAGATATTTAAGGCTCACTGGATGAAATCCACGCAAAGTACTCACGTGGCACTCTGTTACTGCAGGGAAAAGGAGCAGTATTTGATTTAAAAGTTTTTCGACAAGATCTCACATCTCCCAAACTTAACATTTTCGAGTCTGTTCGACAGTGACAGCTCTGTTCCAAAACTTATTAAGCTGCCTTGGGGGGCAGCATCTTAGGCATGCTTCCTACACGATGACTGTTCAAAAAAAAGGAAACTTCATTATGCCTTACAGAGGAAACTCCTTACAAAAATGCTTCACAATGCTGTAGAAGAACTACAGCTACATTTGTACATTTGTACATTTGCTACAATGTACATACTACATTTTTGGCTAAATGGTTTCATAAAGAACCATTACCATCTAAAGAAACTTTGTTTATCAAAGGGTCTGTTGTAGTGAAAACATTCTTTACATCAAAAAAGTAAGAAAGACATGTTTTTTTATAAGAACCTTTGAGTAAATGGTGCTTTTGGGAAATCTATGGCTACGAAAATTAATCCAGGTTTAAAAAAACGAAGAAAAAGAATACTACAGTTAAACACAAAAAAATAGGGTTTCTGTAATAAACCATGGTTACCCCAAAACAGGGTTACTACACTAACCACACAAAAAAAAAACATGGTTTGTGTACTGTTTACAGAGGCCGAGCTGGAATTCCACAGTAAGATAAAGGAAAACACAAGAAAGCTGTTTTACGATTAAAATGTTAAGGGCTCATCATGCGATGATGATTTCTCACGTAACATAGGTCCCAAAGAGTGTTCGACTTCACAATAAGGCATAAGATAATGAATTCACAAAGTGAAGAACTAGGCCTATTCTCACAAGTTCTCAAATTTTAGTTCTATATTTGTGTTAAGGTAAGGGACAGAAGGTACCAGCCGAGGAGTCTCAACGCGTCTCAAAAACACGTCGAGAATAATCTGTACCGTAAACGTGCATAAAGGAATATGTGTATTACTCTCATAATTTGCTAAATTTGTGCGTTGTATTACATATTCATTTTTACTTAACCTGTTAGTGATGTCTTGTTTAATATTTGAATCAATCTTAAAAAACAAAATTACAGTCAACAATCACCAACAAATTTCAGTACAAACATATTCTATTATTAAAAACTTAATATGAAAACGTTTTTTGCGATTCAGTTTTTGGTTAAACTTGGTTTTATTTGAGTGTTGATGATTAAATCAATCTAATATTGTCTAATATGGGCTACTTAGCCTATTTAAAATAAATAGATGTTTCTTTATGTTTTCTTTTGTACTGTTTGTGCTCTACTGCGGTTTATTGTTCAATTAAATCAAAGAAATAACCTAAATACGCTCTGTTACTTTTGGCTATAAAGACTATGTAAGCTAGTGAAGGACCCAGTATGTGACAGTGCCCGCTCACTTTCGCTCAGGCCGGTCGAAGAGAAAATTCTGCCTACGCCACTGGATGTGAAGAACCTTTTTGTATAAAGAAAGCAATGACATGCACAGAGACATGCACTATGTGACTAAAAAATATTTTAGATATTGTTTTTTGAAAGATATTTAAAATGTATTTATTACTGCGAAGTATGATAAAACAAACAAAACAACCCCATTAAAAGCAAGTAATATATGTTTTAATGTATGTTTAAATATGTCGTTCCTCTCATGTACAAGTATGGAAATTGATAGCGAGTCGAGTCTGCTCTGAGCTTCGCATTTAAAGCACTGCTATTCCAAATCATTCATTAATGAGGTTCTATTTCAGTTAGCATGCTGCCATATAAGTCAACTGCCTATGTAGGCAGCAGACAACCCACTAGGTTTTCAAACAGAGCTAAAGTACAGTACGTGTTTATTTGTGTCCAAGTATTGATCGATCTAAATATTGAAGACCGCATCAGTAAGGTTATTATCTCACACCCACCATCGGTCTACAAAGTCTACGGCAAACACATATGTGAAATAATGTGTGCTGCGCTTCTCCACAGTTAAACCAACGGCCACATAGTTCTGACCTTTCTGTGTAACCATAGCTGCGGGAGGAACAATGAAACCTTGGTAGAAAAATCCTAACACCCATCTCCATCTCTATTTTAAAGGCAAATGTCGTATTTTCTCTTACGGCTTTTTCCCTCTTTGCCAAACTGTTTAGGGACTATTGTAACATTTTAGGCCTCAACACCAAATATGTGAGGAAAAAATGTAGAACAAAAGACTGGGAAATGGAATGGGGGGCCTCTGACAGGAGAAGAAAAGGAGTCTGCGTGGTGTGCTGGGAGGTCTGGTTTCCCAGACAAGTAAACGGGTAACCAAATCTTTTTGTGGGTGAAGTCAGGGGGTCTCCAGTGTGACTGCATTGATCTGTGATAGAAGGCTAGGACAGAAAGAGGAGAACAGAAGCCTGGCTCTGCTATACATGAGGGACTTACAGAGGGACTTATCACAGGACCACAGATGGTCCATTTTTATATCGACCAGTCGATATCCTTACCCAGTTAGATTTCATGAGTAACTCTTAAGGGGGATGTTGCCAGTAATTATCGAAATGGCAAAGTTAAAGATGCCAATATGGCTGATAATGGTAATCACAGAGATTCAGTAGGTCGGTACGACTGAGAGTACGATATTGTTTCGTAAACAACAGTGTAAAAAGATATTTCTTATTTTTGCAATATGGTCAAAAAACATCAAATTACAGAAAAAAGACTGCACATTTTTACAGTATATTTCTGGCGTCCAAGCTCCCGGACAATTTCTATTTTTGAAATATTACAGTAATTTACAGGAAAAACTTAATTTTACACCCCAGCTGCCAGAATTGTTTTTACATTAAAGTTTACAGTGAAAATAACTTACAGTACATATAAAAAAGTGACAGCATCAAGTGTTGTTGTTGTGTCACAGAGCAACACACAGAATGACAGCTTGTCTGAAATGTATCAAACAGACGGAGTGAGACAAACATGCTGCAGTATATACTAGCATTACTGGAAATCTGCTTGTCAAATAAAATTCATATTCAGAATGTTGTACAACCTGTAATATTGGGTTCATTATGATGCAAGTACAGTATAGCAATTAGATATTGCAGGACACATTGTGCTTGTGTTGGCATACACAGACAAATGAGTTTGATTTAGAGATTGTAAACACAACTCCCTATCAGGAATGTTAATGTTTTTATGGAAATATATGGTGTTTGAAAACTGAAAGATTGGAAAGTCCAATAACCAAAATGATGCATGCAGTCCCAGAATTCAACTTCATTATGATAAATGATGAGTAGATTGTGATTACATGTGACCACTTAAATAGGCAATTCTTCAATGTGTCACATATTAACCCGTGAAACCAAATAATTTCTGCCATGATAAATGTGATGTTTGCAATCCAACTGTCCTCTTGTGGTTGTGTTCATGACATGAGAGACTTAATGAACCTTGGAATAAATCTCAAGGCTGTTCGAATTTCTCCACCAACAATGACCCAATTATTAATGAAAGTTTCATTAACACAGAGTTACATAAATACCTTTAATAGTCTGCATAAACTGTGCGCCGTGTCAACCCCGCATACCAAATCACTGTGTCAGCCGAAGTCAACTGTTTCTGAATTTTATAACGCTTATTCTAGACAAATGTTGTGACATGCCAACAGAGGATAGAGCCCGGCTATTGTTTAGGATCCCAGCATGCCTTTGGTTGCTTAGACACCAGCACTAATGACCCGGTTCCTCCTGCTGCCCTGAGTGTTTGAAATCCTTTCTAGCCTGCTTTTAAATATTGCTGCCACATTCTTTTAATGCCACTTTGCTTGGGTTCATTGCAACATTTGCAAGGTCAGTGGTCTATCATGTTTACTCAAATAATACCAGCAAACATTCACATATATAGAATATAGATAGACTAGAACAGTGGTTCTCAAACTGTGGTACGTGTACCACTAGCGGTACTTGAAGAGACCCCTGGTGGTACGTGACACGACAGAAAATTTTAAACTCTATATGTTCATTTACATTTCAGGTTTTAAAAACATTTTAAATGTTTAATACATGATAGATAAATACGGAATACATCTCAGCCTATGTGAAATTTTAATATCAGATTTTCGCTAGCCTACACAATTATTGTGGCCAAACAGAATTTGTATTAATAATATTTATTGAAATTTTATACAAATAAATAAATAAATAATACCATTCAAATGTTGCTTAAATTTTATTTTGAGTTTTCTGTTTTTTGAATAATAATTCACAATCAGAATACAAGTAGAGAGAGGCGAAGAGAGATTGTTACCATTGTGGCTCTTAAAAAAAAATCAATATCATCATATGTGTAGTATTAACACTAAATGTATAATAATAGTTTTTAATATCACGGTTATTGTCAATACACATATATATTGTGGCACCCCTAGCATAGTCTACAGAATATCCCAACCTCTCAATGACAGTGACTGGGGCTGCCGAGCTCTTAAATTGCAAAATGGTACAGTTATGTTCATAACACAAATCTTCACGTATTGGAATATTACATTTAGGTTGCATAGACCTCATTCTATACAGTAAGACAAGGGTGAGTAAATGCAGAAGTTTCATCAGGAATAGTGAAGCATGTCTTTCATAGAAAAGTGTTTATCATGTACAGTTATATAAACAAAGTTTGACTATGAAACAGTGTTTATATTTTCCACAGAAAAGGGTGTGAAAGGAGAACTGTGGCAAGGTGACCCTTTGGCTGATTTATGGGCTGTGGTTGCCAGGCCCCCACAAGAAGAGATTTGTCATCAGTGTCCCACCAGCATAGGGTTACAGGCTTCAAGTTATCTGCTCTACAGTTTGGGCCTTGGCGGCATAACAACACAGAGTATAAGCTTGGTGTATATTGTGTCTTTAATGAATACTATACTGTACCTTTTCTTTTTAGAAAATAATGACATTTTTAAACAAATAACTTTGAATATTTGAACTAATACTTGTGGCTGTTTGTGACTTGAGATTGATCTCCTCCACCTATCCCAGCCACTTCCTTTCTTTAGTTTGTATGACCCAAAGTAGCACCGCTAATGCATTTATGGCCAATAAAAAGATAATGAAACAGAGGCCCTGTTGGCCTTTTATAAAAGCCTCTGGTGACATTAACAGCAACACTATAAATGTAATTATATTTTTATGCAATCACTACATCCCCTCAAACGATAGCACCTACTGTATGCAGGTTAGCAGAAGGTCTCTAAAATGAAAGAACTGAAGCCATCCCTGTTAAAAAAGACCATCCTATACCAGAATAATTGATGTGGGTTGGTTGGTCTATGAAGCTGATCAACATGCTCTTTTTCTCGATTACATAACCACAAGCATCATCTGACCAAAATCGCCACCAAGAGAGAGGTGGAGGCAGAATGCAGTCAAGACTGTCAGATGCTCTCAATGTCACGAAAAACAACCTGCGTACTGAGAACTCACTTCAGAGTCTGCCGATCTGAGCCATCACTGGGTAAAGAAGCTAAATAAAGACAGGCATATCAGCCAAAGTCCCCGAGGACAAGCCAAGAAAGGGTGACAGAGCTGATCTGAATATGCAACTGGGCGGGAGCAGCGCTGAGCGACGTAAGGAAGAGGATTAGCTGTTGATCTCTTGTTGTTCTGCACGGCTGTCTTACAGGAGCTCCAGGATGAAGATGACGGTCCACACCCCCACAAATACAAAGCTGACACACGGCTCGCCGGGCTTTTTCCAGGAACTGCAGAAATGGAGCGAATGGCCCAGAGGGGGTGACGTCTGAAACTTGTTTGCATCGGCACCGAGCGGCTGAGGTTAAAACATCAATAGGAAGAAAATCATGAATACGAAGAGGAGTTCAGGTCGGAATGAACCAATGCACGTGACCTTTTTTAGATGTTCTCCCTCCATCAGAAGCTTTTCCACCTGATGAATTGCTCAGGGTTTCCAAACTTTTCCAGTCGTTTGTAATAAGTGGATGAAGATTTTAAAAATCATTTTATAGAGATGCACTGACAGAACGCTATTTCTGGCTCATGAAATATATTACAGCAGAGTATAAAACTCAAAAACTGTTTATTCACCATGAAAATTTCCATGAATTTTCCATGACTCTATAAATTGCATACGTTTCTATAACTTTTCCAGGCCTGGAAATCACATTTTTTTAAAATTCCCTTATATCATCAGGTTTTCCATGACTGTGCGTACTGATGAATAATCCAACCTCATAAGATTTGAAGTGGAGGGATGAACTTCTGTATCACTCAGAAAATGAATGTATCAAAAGACTGCAGTGTGCTATTTTCCTGGAGGAAAATAGGTTGGCATAGTGCTCGAGTTATGGAGCATCCTTAAGAGGCTTGGTGCGATCCAATTAAAAAGAGCTTCCTGGTGTCTGTCATTGCAGCCAGCTTTGGTTCTCGGTTAAACAGTAAAGCCCTATTCTACTACCACCCACTAAGACACCTCAAAGACGAGCAAATCTGTTTTCATCACCTTACATAACAATCTGTCGTTCTGAAATACAGGGTGTGAAGGTTATCGACTTAATTAAATAACTACAAAAGAAGCAATGGCATTCAAATTCAGACAGAAAGGCATAAACAAGTGAGTCAAAAAGTCAATCTCAGCATGCGTAATAAGGAAGAGTTTATGACAGTTTTCTTACCCTTGTAACACTTCTGTTTGTTCCCCTGCCTGTTCCCCATGACTCTACCAGAATACACTCCCCAGCAATCCCTCACGCTTCCACACCTGTCCCTCGCCATCATTCACCCGCCATCTTTCATTTCATCCGCACCTGCACCCCATCAAGAGACTTTATTTAAGCACACCTTTGTTCACTGTGTCTTTGTCTAGTCTTGGTGTGAACTTTATGTTTGTTCTGACCCTCCGTAAAGGCTCTGTTATAATTTGCTACCCAGTTTATGATTACCTGTGCGATATATACCTGTCTTGGAATTTACCTGTTGGATATTTACGTGTCTTGGTTATTATTTGTTTGGATGTGTTTTGCCCGTTCTGTTCATCACCAGTATTGTTTTCCCCATTGACTTTCACTGTCCTGTTTAACCAATAAACCCTGTTTCCCCGGAACTCTGTGGTGTGCTCTCTCTGACCAGTCCCAAAGCGTGATTGACAACCCTGAAGGCAAAAAGCTTTTTTGTTTGTTTGTTTAATAGAGAAACCTGACTAAATTGTGTTGGATTTGAGGATAAAACAAGAATAGAAAACAAAACAAACAAAATGATAAACCTATTTGAAGATATTATTATCTTACTCAATTTTGCTTCTCAGGAAAATGTATCTTGTCATAATTTTTTTTTCTTTTTAATGTTTACATATATATACACAAAGTCAGTCAGTCTATTAAGAGAAAGGAGGGAAAATATGTGACACTTGTAAACTTAAACAATAAGAGAATTTACATGAACATAAACTAAACAATGAGCAATATATTTTTGACACCATTTATAAATCTTTGTTAATGTTATTTCATAACAATACAATTGTTTATTGGTTATTCTTTTTTGTGTGTGTATTATTTAATGTAAACAGATGCAACTTTTGATTTAAAAATGAAATGAAATGTTTAAAATTAAAAGGACAAGTAAAGGGATAGTTCACCCCGAAATGAAAATTCTGTCATCATTTTCTCATTTCTAACCTGTTTGACTTGCTTTCTTTTGCAGAACACAAAGAAGATATTTTGAAAAATGTTGATAACCGAACAACAGCGAACAACATTGGTTTTGTGTTCATACAATAGAAGTGAATGGGTACCGCCATTGTTCGGTTACCACATGATTAAAGTATGGCATTCTCTCCATCCACCCGCTTTAAAGATCCCATCTGGAGGGTAGCAGGCTGAGCGATGAACTGTGTTTGTTTTAAATACATTCTGAAAGCCCTCTGGCTCTGCTGGTAAAATCAGATGAGTCACAGAGAGGTGAACGAAGAGATAAGAGCGGAATGAAACCGCATCTTCTGCTAGCATCACGTTGAGAGTCACCCCCCATTAACCTGAGAGATATTGCCTGGATCCTCTCTGGCCGCTTTAGGGTCGGTACAATAGAAACAGGATCAAATATCCCTTCAGCCTATAAGGTAAGGTGCTGCAGACATCTCTCCTCTTCTGCAGTGGCCGTGTAGGTGCTACTTTACTGCGTGTTATAAAAACTACCAAAGCTGGAGTTCCCGTTTCAGCTTCAGTGGTGCTGATACAATGACACATCTCAGAAAATCCAGTGAATTATTAATGGCGTAGTGTGGAGATTTACACTCTCACTGGCCTTTTGCTAAAGACTCTTTTAGAGGTCCGACAGACTGTGTTGACTGGGGAGTGAGAAGTGATATCTAGTTGCAAGGATAAAAAATTCATGAGATCAGACTGATCTATTGCGCTCTCTGGTAAGATTGCAGAGAGGGAAGGAGACATCACAGAGAGGGCTTGAAACCAATCAGTGAGACTTCTGGTTTGAAAAGCATGAAAAAAGTGATGATGTATACGATGCTTAATGTTTATTGCGTATAGTAGGAGTAAAAACCAACTTCAAACGCAGACTCGAGATTCTCTTGTTCTAGACTTTACAATCCAACCACATACAAAGACAAAACATGGCAAAACACTTAACATTTAAGACATTTATTAGACTAAATTATATGACAAACGGGAAACCACAGCATATGAGGGAATTTTGGTTTTATATCATATATTTGATATATGATCACTTAATTATAATATACAACAAAAAAACTAAATTTGTCGTTATTAATATTTGTTGTGTTTTTTGTTGTCTTTCGTCTGCTCTGTCTATAAACTTTGCACATGTGTTGTGTGTCATTTTTGCCAAGAATTCTTCTCAAAGGTGAATTTCACCAATGCAACATGAAAACATCATTTTTAATGCATCTTTAATAAAATATTTGAATAAAAAGAGATAGTGTCAAGTGTCTAAAGTTGGACATCACTTTTGGCCACTACTGTACAAACCATTCCTTTGAGGTCTTCTTTTAAATAATGTTCTCAGAAGCTTCATCGACTGAGGTTGTACTTTGCAAGTGTTGATTTATACGCTGTATTATAAGTACTGTAGCTTTGGAGGGAAAGCGCCTGCTTTGAATGTAAGTATAATTTTATGTTGTCCATCTATATTCTTTACAATATGTTGGGACTAAGCTAACAGAGTGATTGATGTTATATGACAATGGAAGCCATTGGATTTCAGCTTTTATTTACTAAAACCTACACCTGACTGAATAAAATAAGCTCAGCGTTCTATAGCCTAACAACAAGTTGCGTGATTTACACGTTTCTGCAAACTGCACACCAAGATTGCGTTGGTATACCATCCATCTGCAGTTTTTCAAACACAACATCTATATGTCAGGAAAAATGTACCCAAACTATCCTTTTTGGTCAGTTTAGTATGAAACAAATGATTTAATATGGTGACTTAAAATCGAATGTCATCACTGGCCTGCGAGGGCAAAATGCAATATGCATTTTAACAAGATTCTTTGTCAAAATTCAACTGGAAAGTCATTTCAGTGTATAGTACGTGTACAGTTATACCAATCTGCTTTTGTATGATAAATATGCTTGCCTTTGAAAGTGGATAATGAAATCAATTCTTAGTAGACTAGTTTTGGTCTGCTGGTCCCAAACCATCAGGGACATTTTTATTTGACATCTATCGGAGACAAAAAGCAGACAAGATGAAGCCCATTGTCAAGATCAATACACAGGCTTTGGTCACTCTGGTCATGTAGATGTGAGACGACAATTTCTGTGCAAACAACACCACAATCACTGTGGATGGTATAAATCAGGAAAACTCATGTATGAATCGGTGAACATAGCAACGATAAAGAAGCAACCTCTGTATTACGAAGCAAACCATTAATCTAACAATGAATCTAATGTTACAAAACACTTTTGACAATTTAACTGATTAACTCCTTCCGCCAGTGAAAGAACTTTCCTTCATCGATGAAGAAAAAAAAATTCTCCGCTTTTTGTTCAAAAGAAAATTCCTCTCATTGGAAAGGTGATTAAAAGCCAAATGAGTAAAAATTAAAAGCAGATGTGTCGTTTCATTTTAAATATTATATCATATGGCTGCTGTTCTTCTGAAACCTTGTATCTCCATATTTTGTGATTTTTACTTCTTACATTTACATTTATTCAATTTTCAGACACTTTTATCTAAAGTGACTTACATTGCATTATACATTATACATTTGTTTCTGAGTATGTGCAATCCCTGGGATCGAACCCATGACCTTGGCATTGCTAGCGCCATGCTCTAACCACTGAGCTACAGGAAAATGTGCACTAAATCACTATTATGAGTCACCTTTATTGTTTGTCACTGGGTTTTGCAAACAGCTAGCTAATAAAAAGTATTAAAAAGTGCATCTCAACTTGTCAACACAGTATTTGTGTTTTTTCCCAATGAATTTATGACATACCTGACATACGAGGTTTAAGAAGAATGCCGATATGTTCATATATTCATAGAAGAGAACATTCTAGGGGTTTTCAAAGTTTTGTAGTGCTGCTGACTGGCAATTTTTTTAGCATTGGTGGAAAAAACAAATTCTGTAATGACACAGTTTATAAACAAATTCCGCTCTACAGAATGGATGATAATGTTACGTAACTAACTAGTAAACATTCTACCAACACTAATCCAGAAAAACAGAACCTCAAAGAGTACTGCACAATAAAACAATCTTCTTCAGCCGGCTGGAAGATTGATTATTTCCTATAATATAACAGTCATATCTATAAAGTAATGCAGAATATCTCTCTATCTCCGGCACACTCAGGCTTCTGTAGGAAGCACAACAGAAGAACGAGCTGAACTCTCCAGTTATTGCCTGAGTAATTTATGTAAAGTAATACTGTGGGAGCTGAGAGAGTATGTGCAATCATTTGAGCTCGGGGATTTGCAAGTGTTTTAGAAGTTTAGGGAAGAATGTGTAATGCTCATTCAACCATTTCGTTTCCTTGCTCTTTTTCTTTCCCGCTGCAGAAAATGTTTCCTTCTCACCCCATCTGCATCCTCTGGCAGATGCACGACTGGGAGAGAACTGTACTGACAACCGTAGTATCACCAAGCCACACTTGCAGCAGTTTCCTCTGACATCAGATCAGCCGAGACGTTCTTCTGTTCCGAAAACCTGCTCTGACATCTCCACCCGCACAGTCAACAATCTCAGCTTCTTTCTATAACTCCCCTCCTCTTGTGTCAGCATCGGTCTTCACTGAGGTCTTTATTATCTACTTTAGAAAGTGGGCAACATCAATCGACCATTCCTCTACCACCCACTACAAATAACACTGTTTCCAGACAAGCTTTATATATTGTATAGTCCGCTGGACATACAGTATTTGAAAGTATTACTATAAACCTAAAACTGAACACATAGCAAACATGAAGTCAAGTCAGTTTTATTTACATGCACGTTCCATAATACTAATGACTATCCCAGCGCAGATTTACATGTAGTTAAAAATAGAGAAAAAACTATGTAAAACAAAAACTGGATTATGAAATACTATAGAGAAATACTAAACCAAATATGCTTACTAGTTGACATTCCACTAAGAAACAGCACGTACTGTAAACTCTAGTGCCAGTGTTATATACACAGGATGGTAAAGGCTAACTGTGCTTGTCCAAATGGCATAAACTCTCAACCTCTTGACATATCTCTCACTGTGAGATAGAAAACAATTCGGTTCCATTTAAAAACTGCTTTTCATTATTTACTTTCCTTGTAAAAAAACTCCACAAACCATCCTTTTCTACACAGACTGAATTTACTAGCAGCTGAGGACTTGTTTCCATAGGAACCCAAGCTGTATTTTTCCAGAAAGAGTTAAAATCCAAAGAGTAATGAGGAATGTAAAAAAAGTACCTGACTACTAAAATAGTATCTTTGAAATGTGATCAATGGTGGAGTTTTTATTGCCGTCTAGTAGAAACAACATTATATTAGAGATATGGGGAAAATTCCTTCACACATTTTACAGGTCTCCTATCTGCCCATTGTCTGTGTGTGTGTGTGTGTGTGTGTGAGAGAGAGAGACAGACTTGCGCTTGGCAAACCTCTAGGTGGAATGGGCCATGCTGTGGCTTTTCTCCCCATGCCAAGCCCCAGAGCTCGCCAGGATCCACAGCTTTTTCCAGACCTGTGGTAGAGCCAGATTGAGGCAGAAGAGAGACAGTGAGGTTGAGAAAAACGGCAGCTTCCAAAACTCACCCACATCCAATCATTCTGGCCTGAACATCTCAATGTAAAAACAAACCAATTACATACGCCTGTTTCTCGACAGCAGCAGGAACTAATTACAATGAAAAGTTTCCCATTTCCATTTTGCCCCAATGACATGTTGGCGTGCCAGGTGGGATGGGAGAGGGCGAACCGAGCTCCAAACAAGCCAGCTCATCTCACCGGACCTCTGACATTTCCCTCAACATCGGGCCTCCACTCTGAGAGCCTCAGCTGTATCACATTCTGCTTTAAGTGTTTCATATTATTCAACGAACTATTCAAATACATACTGTATACTGAACGCTAACGGCAACATTTGATTTGAAATCTGACCTTGAACGTGTCACAACTTCTGCTCCTGCTTTGGTTATTAGATCGTAAGTACGAATCTTCAGAATCATCTGAAGGCTTCTTGCTGGAGACCTCTGGGTCTGTCGTTCCTTCACCAGCTGGCAATGTCAAGTATTTAACTCCTCGAATCAGCAGCCCATCTGAAACATATGCTAGTATAGATCTGTTACCACCTTAACTTATGGGGAATATTCATTTTTAAGACACCATATGTTAGGTGGTATTTATTTTCATATAACAAATCATACGACATAGAGAGACATCTGTGATGAGGTATTCAGGGTTATTGCACCATACATTCATTAATGTATAAATGACCACAAGTTCAACACTTTACCTCAGTTTGCCACTAAAGTTATGATTCACTAGTGAGAGTTTAACTCTCTGGGTTTAAGTCTTTTCAAACTCCATGAGAACTTTCCAGGCTTACTTTTTTCTTACACTTTTAGTATTTCACGTGTTCAGCATCTGAAAATTAAATGAAACCTACCAGTTGGGTTATAATTAAACTATGCTGGGTTGTTTTAACCCCAAAAAGCTGGGTTGTCTTAACCTATTGTTGGGTTTTCTGGGTTAATTTAACCCAAATTAAGGGTTTGTCCCTTTTGGACCCAGCACTGGGTTGGAAATAACTCATCATTTATTTTGGGGGTTTAGGCTTTTGTTTGTGTTAGAAGACTTAAAACATTAAAAATACCCATAAATATGCATCCCTGTATTGACAAATATACAACCCAAGATTAGTTACTAATCCAAAGTAAAACATTGACAATGTGAAACATAAATCAAGTTTATATTATTCCAGATACTAACATTAGTAAGTATTAGTATTAGTAAGTATTTCATAGTGAGTCGTATGGCAAGTTCAGTTATAATGTTGGTTCTTTCTTCCATCACATACATGGGTAACTTTAGGGTAGAGTTTCTACTATTCCTTGGACAAAACAAAACTTCAACAACTGCATAGTAGTTTTAGCCAGAAATTTCACAAGAACAATGACACATTTGCAAGACTTCAGTTTGTCATGACCCATAACCTTATGTTATCTGCAGAGCTGACAATTGAATCTGTTTCGCTATCTTAACAAGGATCACAATTCTGTCCCATCTGATTCAATGCATCTCGACCTCCCACGTTCATGCAATGTCCCCGGGCTCAGCGGTGAAGCCAGGGGGTATAATAGCTTGTTAAACATAGAGCAAGGCTGACTGACTGGTAAAATAAGCTCGACTTGCGCAGAATTGGAAGCAGTGCCGAACCAATTACCCCATGGTGATGGCAATACGTGGCAGAGGCCATAGGCACAACTTTTGTAATTGATGTTGCTAGGTACCTGCCAGCGCTGCTCGAAGGCATATGCAAAGGGCATGGGCGCTAGTAATGTATCCTTCAAGGTGTCACATGACACATAATACCTGTACAATACCTGCTGCCTTCTGAGAATGGATAATGGAGATGTGTAATAAAACAAATGATATGAAGAGTTCACTTGCAAAAACAGTTTAATACAATAAAAACATGATAGCACAATTAAAAAAAAACATGATTTTTAAAAAATAAAAACAGAGTTATCTGTTTTCGCAAATGAACTCTTCATGAATAATAAATGACAGTACTTAAAAGAAAGCAAACCTCGATATTTTAAGGTGAGTAAATTTGTTAGGAAAAACGATATAAGGATAAAAGCGGATGAAGAGAACAGCTTTTAGAGGAACATGATTTGTAAAGACTAACTTGGCGATGTAGATGAAAAATATGATTCAGGTTCTAAATGTAATAATGTATTATTATTGGATGGCTTTCGTATGCACATCCTAATAGAATGTGATATGAACAGGATATAAAAAGGAAGATTAGATACAATCTCACTTTATTGGTCATTGTCAGAAGCTTTGTGATGACAGAAAGATTTTCATGAATGTCTGGAGGTATTACACAGGGGAAGGAGACACTATGTTCACCTGAACATGATTTACAGATCTTGTAAATATTAACAGAGCACTCTACTGTGTTTTACTGGGACCACTGAGCCGTGTCGAGCAGTTCTTTGATCGATGGACGCACTTTTTCGAGCTTAAAAAAACGTTTAGCATTCACTCCCATTCTACTGCTTGGAAGAAAAAGGATAAATGGTATAATAACTCTGACTGTATTCGTCTGAAAGAAGAAAGTCATATGCCTTGAGGTTTTAGTTTGCCTCTGAAATAGCTCTTTAACATTAGCATACAGAAGGCCTTTAAAAACTAAAAAACATAAGCACTGAAAGCAACTCCTGTTTTGATTTCATGGGGTATTTAAGTTCTTGTCTTCCAATATTTACTTTGATTTCTAGTGCTAAAAGCAGTGACAAATTTGACACCAAATGTATCAGAGAAGCTAATTAACAAGAGTGCTGCAAAAATGTGTTCAGCCCATTCACACACAGTTGACTTGTACCTACAGTAAGTACTTCTGCTTAAGCTGAATTTATTTAGACCACTGTAATTAATATTAGTATTAGCAAATAATGCAGCATGTCAGCAACGGTAAGTGAAGTATCATGAATTCAATTATAACTTGTCTTTGAACAATCATTCCAAGTGCGAGCTTCTTAATTAATGTTAAGTATCTGCAAAAAGGCGCTTGCTAAGTAAATTTCATCCATCTTGTTTTATCGAGGCAGACACGCTGGCTTCTGTTTCGTCCATAACACAATCCCATTCGCAAGAAGAAATATTGCGTGTCTGCATAATCTGTTGACAGTCCCTTTTTTTCTCTGCTAATGATTTCATTTGTAGTCGGGCAACATGTGGTATTTGTTATTTCCTGCGGCCTGCCAGTCAGTTGTGCATGAAACCATCCTTTCTGGTAATGGGTCTATAATGCAGCGTGTGGACCTCTCCTCTATTTCTGCTGAGAAAATTCAGAGCTAAAAGCACCATCCCTCATTAAGATTTCACTGTGGTAGGTAACCCTGCCACTCATTACAGCCAGTCGCTTCCTGACAATGTTTTCTTCTCTCTTGAGACAGAATGACACTGTCCCTGTAGAATCCTAATATGTCTGCTATATTCTACATGTGTTTGTCTGTTTGAGTCTGTGTGATGGCCCCATTTTTTAAAACATCTCCTCCAGTATAGTATCGGACACAATATTTATATATTAATATAATTATATAATATATATTATATTATATATTATATAATATATATTATATAATATAATATAATTATATAATAAAATGAAAAATATAATTATTCGTTTTTCCGAATTTACTATTTATAGGTACAGCATCTCACATAAGTGAGTGCACCCCTCACAATTTTATAATATCTTCTCAATAGACAATACTATAGAAAGAAAAGTGTTATATATTTTAGTAGGCAATGTATACATTTACTGTCCTCTGAAAATAACTTCACATACAGCCATTATTGTCAAAATAACTGGCAACAAAAGTGAGTACACCCAATGTGAACATGTCAAAACTGTGTCCATAATAACCTACGAAAAAGAGCAGCGAGGGTATACAAGTGCATTTGGCTCGCTCACTCACCTTTTGTATTATTAACATGTACGGACATGAGACGTCTGACTTTCACATTCTCTCTAAAAATCTATTGTTGTAATCAATGGCCATTGATTTTAGGAGACGGGCTGCAGTAAATTGAGCCAGTGATCGATAAAGATGATGGCGTAAAGATAAAATTATGAAACACATTGTCAATCAGGTGCACTGTGACCAATCAGGAAAAGGCTTGGCACTGGCAATACCATGTACCCAGAATCATCACATAACCAGCAGAGTAGATGCAAGTCATGACTAGGATGCAACTGCCCCCCCCCCCCTCTCTCTCTCTCAGACTACCTACAGCGCAGAGCCAAACAACTTCGGCCCCTGCTAATCGATCATACCTTTGTACTGTTTTCATACAACAGATCAATACTGTGGGCTAGTGAACACTTTTGCAGAGGCCCTGCTCCTGCACAAAAGCGCTTCTTTTACCCCAACGTGAGGACATAGTATGTTGTGTCATGCTGGTTGCATGATGGGCTTATTGTGTGGGTCGAACTCCAGAGGTCAGGAAGAGTCAGGAACACAGAACATTTCTAATAACATCATTTTAAACACAAGGTCCCAAACAGGTTCATTTTGTCACTGAAATGCTGCATTACTACTTATAAATCAACCTAAAGGTGCTGTCATCCATTTCACGCTTGTCAGTGATGACATAGATGCCAAGTTTTGTTCCTCAAAAACCATTGAAGTGATTTAAGGCTCTTAAAAGAACCATTTCATTCTTACTTTTTCATAAACTCTTTTCCACTATAAAGAACCTTTGAAAGAGACAGTAATTCAGAAACAGAATACACAATTTTGCCCAGATAACTGTAGAAAAAAGTTGTTCCTTCAACATGGTATCATATAAACATGACCCTGTCTTTAGACAGACTGATAAAAAACACAAAGCGTCCTTCCTATACATAAAGAGTGTAAATTCTTCCAATCAGATTAGAGTTCACCAGACTAAGAAAGTGCTTTTTCAGACAGTCTGAACAGAGACTATATACGGCTGTGCTGTTTGTATTACTAAAGACTGTAAATCACATACAGTAGTGCATAAACAGGTGCAGTCCATGAACAGTAGGAATAATTGATTCATTTTTACATTTTATTCACATTATAATTAAGAGCAAGGCCTATTTCATTGTAAAAAGACTTATGGAATGAGAAAAGTAAGGTAGGATTCATCACTTAAATAACTGTTATTGTGTTAAACAGACTCATTGAAATGCAGTAAGACTAATGATGGCTCGCTCTCTTTCAGCTGAGGACTGCAGTTTTCATATTTCAACCCTATGCCACGCGTGTTTTACAAGCTCTGTTCAGAGACGTCCTTGAATTGTGACACAAAACACAGTATAGGACAATGTCTGCCGAAGACCGTGCTAGCTTTGAATTGTTGGAAACTGCAGGAAATTAACAAATCAGGTTCAAATCTGTCCTTAAAGGGATTCACTCAAAATTAAAAATTCTGTCATCAATTACTCACCCTCTTTTCATGTCAAACCTGCATGACATTCTTTATTCTGCAGAACACAAAAGAAAATATACAGAAAAGCTTTCCTGTAACTCAGTGGTTAGAGAATGGTGCTAGCAATGCCGAGGTCATGGGTTCGACCCCAGGGATTGCACATACTCAGAAACAAATGTATAGTAAAATGCAAAGCAAGTCGCTTTGAATAAAAGCGTCTGCCAAATGCATGAATGTAAATGTAAGATATTTTGAGAAATGTTGGTAACCAAACAACAGTGGTACCCATTCACTTGCACTGGTTTTGTGTCTATACAATAAATGTGTAATATTAAGGCGTATCTATTGACAGAAATGCAATATAATATACATAACTATGTCTTCAGAGGTGTTGTTTTTGTTTCCTTAGAATGAGGGTTACATGGAATTCATCATGTTGTTTCTACAGTATCCCTAAACAGACACACTTCTCTACAGAGTGCATCTTGTAAATATGCTATCTCCTTTGGCCAAAGAGAAAAGAGAAAACGTGACAATTTCACAAAATTCCATGGTAATACCATGAAAAAGGTAATACGTTTTGTAACTGGTGGTTAAGGCATAATGGACACATGGTCCTTATTGGCAGTTTTTCCGATCAAAGCCGCTTTTACATCAAAAGCATCAAACCGTAAATAAACCACCTTTCCCCCCAATATAACTATTGAACTTGCACTGTTGTGTATCTCTACGACTGGATTTATTTCTCTCCACTGCAAACAAAATCAATTAAACAAGAGCTTTCCAGCCCATAAAGCAACCAGGGAAAGAAAATAAGTCAGTGGGTGTGTCATTCTCTTTGACAGAACAAGCAGCTCCACTCTATATCTCTCTCTCCCTTTTTTGTAATCCACTTACACATATTCTTGCCCAGCAGACACCTACCGAGTCCAAAAAAACACTGCATTTCAATCACAATACACACGTTTCATCTGCGGCTCTACAGTTTATACCTGCCAGCCGCCGTCTTAATCTGCAGCTCTCGCTCCATCTTCCCGCGTGGTGTTTTGGGCCTGTGCTGTGGGCTGTCATTACTGCTGACTGTGTGTAATGTCAGTGGTGTTTTCTCTGCCCAGTGGAGGGTTGGAACAGCGCATGAGAGAGCTGGATCTGCTGCTATGTTGTCATTTAGGTTGACTCGGTGCTTTCTCCTGCCCTGCTGTCGGGGAACAATAAAGGTCATCCTCGCCTGAGGTGAACCCCGACATCCAACACGCTCTAATAGACTCGGCTTTCTTTCCCTCAGCCATTGGCCCAGGGCTTTAACTGCTGCTTGGACTGATTGGCATTGTAATGTAGATACGTTTATAGCTCGACATTAGCATTCGGCTCTCGTGAAACTGTAATAATGACCTTGAAACGCGGCCTGGTAGCGCGGTGAAGGCGGCGATCGCAGTGGACTGGGGACCGTTCCCTGAGGTCTCTTGGATAAGGGTAATAAAGCTCAGCATAGACTTAATATCCTGTGGAGAGGGCAGATATTCTGGATGAATTTCAGGCAAAGGAAGAACTATACAGTGCCAGAGATGTCTTATAACATCACACATGAACTTGCAGGGAAATTAGCCGTGATTGACATCACAGGCGTAATGGACACGAACCCTGTGCTACATGAGCACTAGCCACATTTTCTGAAGCATTAAGCAAATATTCACCCAACGGTAAAATGGTAACTTGTTCACAGTCCATCTGATACAATGGACATTTGTGTGAGCTTCCTCAGGTGAGTCTTTATACCATGTTCTGAAAACAGAAGAGGAGGTCGCAGGGTGCTGACCGGATTGGGCCGAGTCTTTATCTCGAGTGGGTGGGGGATTTTGTAAATAAGCATCACTTTGCCCTACTCACTTTGAAGGCCAGAGCACTTGAAGTGAAGTGTTCTGAAGGGTGCAGGGCATTACTGTCTCATACTGTAAAGTATGTACATGTCTGGTACACCCTAGAACTTATCACTAATAGAAAACTTAATAGAAAAGCCTTCATAA
This sequence comes from Oreonectes daqikongensis, assembly GCA_026939265.1. Taxonomy (NCBI): domain Eukaryota; kingdom Metazoa; phylum Chordata; class Actinopteri; order Cypriniformes; family Nemacheilidae; genus Oreonectes; species Oreonectes daqikongensis. The sequence continues at coordinate 7,006,222 of JAOTQM010000040.1, read as the reverse complement.
GGTGATTCAGTTGCTCACTTTCATTTGCATGACCATAAGTTTCCAAATATTCCATTTGCAATTCAACTTCTGTCATTAGAATGATAGAGAGGACAGTACTCACAGATTTTCTAAAATATAAACAGAATCAAGTGTATCCTCACATTATCCTGCCATACATCTGCTGGCCAAGTGTTTGTGTAGTTGTCTGAGTTAATTCGAGCCCATGTACAGATGGCCTGTCCTCATAAATGCATATCATTGCCTGTGCTGTAAAATTCAATCAACCACTTTTTGCAACAATTTGCAGAAAGAGCAGACCTGGGATCGCATTGTTATTGATGGTCTGATTTCATAAAAAAAAAGAAACAAACAATAGAAAGTTAATCTTCCATATCTTTTACTGCTAAGCAGTAGCATGCAGATAAATACCCAGAACAGATTATATTTGATTTGTCAGGCAAGGTTGATGAGAATGCTGAATTTTTGTTATTTACACTAGCAGATACATGCATGTTTAAACATGCACACTTTCCATCACACATTTACTTAGACACACACACAAATAGTTGTACATATACTGTCAAATATACTGTACATTTGTCCTATGGTGTGACAAAGCAAAAATGAGCAATTTGCAATCTGTTATATTATTAATATTTATGTGTATAATATAAAATAGCATAAGCTAGATTTATCTTCATTGTTAGATTTTTCTAAATTCCATTTAAGGTTTATTTGTCAACTACTCAAATACACATTTCTTTAACAGACACTTGAAATCAAACCCATTTTATACTTAAACCTAAAGTATTTCTGGATGCTGGCGGTAGGACTTTAAAGTGGGCATCAAAGCAAGAATGAAGGGTTTTGAAGCATCAGCTAGAGAGTCATATCAGACATTTTCACAAAATTCACAATATGAAATATGCAAGAAGGTAAATATGGCAAAACAACTATTTTTTAAATATAGATGGTTTCCTCAGACACATGTGCCTGGTCCGAAGTTAACTTTTGGTCTGTGTTTGTTGATCGGTCTGGCTGTGGCTAATATTATAATTATTTATATTTAGATATGCATTTATATTAATATTTTATTGCATAATAATTGTATTTAATTTGTTGAATATAAAACATCTTTGAAACATCTATATAATATCTGTTAATTCTGTTACATGTGTAAGCTTAACAAAGAATTAAACCAATATCCAATAGTCTTGAGGTGTGACTTAACTTCTGTTTAACACCTGCTCATCTCTCTCACAAGCGTTCCACATGACCATCTCAAGCACATGCCAAGGCGATCTAAAAAGACAAACACCATAATGACTGTAATTATGTAAATAAACAAGGTAAATATGGGATATTTCAAAGACCATGATCTGCTGTACAATTAACATGTATAGAATTGATTTCATTCTAACCTTTGAAGTAGATAAGGTTGCACATGCTATTTTGTCCTCCATGCAATAATTTTTCTGGAATTAACAATCCGTCAAATGTAATCACAAAAGCATTGTTCATTTAAAGCAGCCTTTATTAACTAATGAAATATATAAAGTCCTGAGAAATCCACATCCCAACTACAAAAAAACTCAGTAAGTAAAACTTATTTACTTATAGGCTCATGTTCTTCCAAACCCATAGGACTATAGGGACTAAGGCTTTTAATCTGGATGAAAAAACATCGTAACATCACAAAACACTATTTAAAAACGCCGCCATGATTCTCATTCATAGTTGTTATTGTAAGTAAATAATAATAGAATTTTGGGTGAAAGTTTTGGGTGAGCTGTCTCTTTAAATCAGTCCTCAACAGAAAGGTCATATAATCTGTGATCTCTAGCAGGACGCTGCTTTTGTCCCTCTCGCCCAGCGACTGAAGAGTCAGACGGTCAGCAGTGTGCAGTAGAAGGTCTTCTGAAGTCCACGGAATGTAATGAATTATTAATGGACTAAATCTCAAACAGAAGGACAAAAAAAAGACAAATGCCTTTTGGCATGAGCTGCAACAAAATGAGTATAGACTCAAGGCTATGCAGGTAGACAAAAACAAAATGTATCTGTAAAATAGCAGGATCTTATAGGAATGTAGTGGCCCACTTATTTCAGTCCTACTGAGGAAAAAAATCTAAAATCACATCATTACAGGCACAATGCTGAGTGGGATTGTACATTCTTACTTTGACACACACTTTGAAGCATATCAGGTGTAATAAAACACGGTGTGATGAAATATGGTTTGAAAGCTGATCTAAAAAAATGTCAATGCCCAAATGCAACATATGAAAAATGCCTCACAAAATACATGTCTGGAAAATATATTACACAAAAAAGGCAGGGTTTATTAGAGAAAAAATGAGAAGTATTAGTCAAAACCAGCTTATCTATTTCTTTTTGCCCCAGAGACCATTCTGATGGACTTTAAGGCAGTAAGACATAAATGAGCTGCCTGTCTTGTGTAAATAAGGCCTGTGTTTGAGAGAGAGAGAGAGAGAGAGAGAGAGAGAGATACAAATTTCTTGTTGAATTTTTTAACCTAGAAATTTGAATGGGATATATATCAAACAGGTCCTCCCCCCTTTTTTTATATCCAAATATGCTTTTGTTTCATCAGCAATGAACCTACTATTTAATTGCACAATATTCTCATTCTCAAGAGCACACGACTGGACAAAAAAAAATCAGTCATTAATATTTTTTGCTCCAAAGAGAAGAGAAAAACTGTCATTTTTAAGAGACTGTAAATTATGAAACCTTTAAAAGAACACTAAGAGTAAAAGTCCATTTTTGATTTTAGTGGGAATTTAAGCACAGGACCACTGAAGGAGGGCTCTGGTGGGGCTGGAGAAAGTATGACATATTAGAATTTATCACCACGATTTACAATGTGTTGGCAACTGTGGCAGATCCTGGTATATGTGATATAGGCAGTCGCCTGCGACGTAAGTGTTCTCAGCCCGGACGCACACGCCACTTCTCACATATCAGCTGCTATTTTACAAGATCACGCCAGGATCTGTTTGCCCCTCTCGTTGAAAATGAATTGTGCCCTAGTGGCTAAGTGTTTCTGAGCAGATTCTGTGCTATACCTCACCCCCCACTATAGGTCTGCACCGCAGAAATAGAACAAGCTGTTTGCCACCTGCTAGCCACCTAAAATGGGAAATGTGAAATAATGTAGCTTTAATGTACAATTATAAACCCAGTCCTCTGGTAAAGAAAAAGCTAAGTCCTTGACAGGAGGTGTCTTAATGTCAGAAGGATGACCAACTATTGATTGTGAAAGGCTGAATCTCTGCTTTTAGCTTTAGCAAGCACACACACATGCATGCACATTTCTTCCCTCGAGTTTGCCTTACCGATCAACTCCCAACCAGCCCCAAAACTGCACATCAAAGGCAGGTGAAAGTGACAAACATCCATCAACACAGCCAGAGAAACACATCAGAGAATATGAAGGCCTCACATTGCCTCCTGAGGCGTCCCACCGCAGAACAGAAATCCATTCTCACCAAATGCCCACGTGCCCCAGTGGAACTCCTGAAGGAAAAGCAGGATATGAAATTGGTGTCTGGAATAGTTCCACTCGGTCCCTTTAACACAGATACACGACTCTCCCAAGATTCTATTTTTAACCTGTCATTTTTCATGGAAAATATACCATATGCCAAACAGGCAAGTGATACATGTAGCCCAAACTCTTTCCAAAGAGTAGAAAAATGAATCAGTCATGAAAATGTTAATAAATATTCCTTCAATGAAATCATTTGTTATATTGAGTGCAGACAGTGTTTACATTGACAAAACTAAACGTGATGTGTTTTGTTCAGCCAGCTTATTAAGACAACCGAGGCCGTAAAGAGTTTGCACAGACTGATTATTGATGTTTGAAGTCGGAGTTCACTCACACCTGATCACTTTTGACTGTGCTAAAGTTAATGGACCGCACTCGATTCAGCGCCGTGGAAAAATAGCCCTGGTCATTTGTTTAATTGGCTTTGAACAAAATTTCACCCGTCTGTGCTTTAATGAAAGCCAGTTGTGTAAAAACATGTGGCATATTATTTCAGACATTTCAGTTCCAATGTAAAAAAGCATCTCTTGGGAAGATTAACCATGGTTTTATTATAGTAAAAGTGTAGTGACCATGGTTATTTGGCAGATTGATTACCATTTGTATAATCGTAGTTTTACTACAAATGTCATGGTAACCTATGGTTACTGGAGTAAAACTGTTAAAAGGAAAATAAAAACATTTCTCATGATTTATTCTCCCACATGCCATCCCAGATGTATGTGATATTCTTTCATCAGATGAACACATCAAATAATGTAATACTGAAATGGTACAGTATTATGTTATCTTATTGGGGTTAACATGGCGAAGCTCGAAAAGCACATATACATCCATCATTAAAATAATTCAAATGACATTTCCATGGAAACATGCACATCAGGGGGGCACAGAAATAACTTTATATCTCACTTCATGACGAAATATGACATATGACATACATTTGTACTGTATATACATATGAATATACAGTAAAGAGCTAAACGATTTCTTCCAAGACAAACAATCACAATTCATTTAATTCGATTTTTGCATTAAAAATACACAAGACCTTACAATTATTGGGAAAAATATTATTTAATATTTTAATTATACAACTATTGTTTATCAATCGTTTTCAGTATTGATTTTGACCTAGTGCTGAATGAACTCCTGGACACCCTTACACACACACACACACACACACACACACACACACACACACACACACACACACACACACACACACACACACACACACACACACACACCATTTTTTGTGTTTTACTGTTTTCTATAAAAGAGCAATGTGGAGATTTTAGCAGCATCTAGCGGTGAAGTTGTGAATTGCAACCAACAGCTCATTCCACCGCTTATCCCTCATTTCAAAGCACTACGGCAGCTGACACAGGACAAAGATGTCGTCACGTTTTTTGCTTCTTTGCAAACGTGGTAAATTCCATGTAAGGAGACCCCGCAGTGTATGTAGACAGTAAATAACTCATTCTAAGATAATAAAAACATAACAGTTCATTATGTAAGGTCTTTATACACCTCTGAAGACATAGTTATGTATATTATATTGCATTTATGTCAATAAATCCTCCTTAATATTACACACAGCACCTTCAAAATTATCCTACATAATGTAAAAAAATATTACTTGGATATCATTAATATTAACTGAGTAAGGTCATGTCAAAGACTGAAATAGTGAAATAAATTCTTGAAATTTTGAGACTTTGGCCTGGATTTCACAGACTGGGTCACAAATGTGCAGTACAACAAAATGACTCAGCAGTTTGAATTTGGCTACAAGGTTAATAAAAAGGTAAATTAAATGTTTACTTTGGGAGGAAACCTATAATGCTTTCAAATGCTGTCTTTGCAGGCAGTTCACTAAGTTTAGGAATAGAGCAATTAAATCCAAAATACATGGATTAGAATAACTTCAATGTATATTCAAATCACGAGTATCTCACACCGACAGCTTAGCGCTCGGGTGGTTTGTGTCCTTTTTTCATAATGAATGTGTCCTTTCACTATTTTCCTCCTTGTTATTTCTTCTGCGTTATAATATGATCACTTCTGGCCTCCATTTTTTACATGACTGATTCTCGTAACCGGGAGTCTTAAACAGCTGACCTCAATCTGCCTAACCGCTATTTAAAAATGAGACTTGGTGAAATGGCACAATTGGTCTGTCATGCCTTTAAAGCACTTGATTTGCTGGCCTGCAGCCTAGACCGGGCCATTACTATTTAAATTAAAGCGTCTTGTGATGTGCTTTCCTATGCATTCCGAGCTTTAGTTTCCTCACACGAAACACTTTCAGCTCTTCTGATTGGAATTCATATGTACTTCTTTAGACGATTGTGAAAATGGACACTTGTAGCCACAATGTTCAAGCACATCATATTCTTATGTATAAAAAAAAAATTTTCCCCAAAAAGTTCCCAAAATACTTAGAGTGATAGTTCACCCAAAAATTCTGTCATCATTTACTCACCCTTGTCATTTCAAACCTGTATGACTTTCATTCTTCTGCAAAACACAAAAGAAGATATTTTGAAGAATGTTGATAGCCGAACAATGGCAGCACCCATTCACTTCTATTGTATGGACACAAAACCAATGCCAAGTCAATGAGTATCACCATTGTTCGGTTACCAACACTCTTTAGAATATCTTCTTCTTTTTAATATATATTACTTTAAACCCAACATTAAACTAAGAGCAACATACTAATGACTCATGAGAACTATTTTAGGTATGAAAACCACAGTTTGTTGTGAAAACCACACACAAACCACATACCATTTGTTACACTGGAGCTGAAAAATTCAGCAGTCCCTTTGGCTTTCTTTGTTGGCACTTTTCTTTATAAAACAGTATTCATTGACACCTCCGACTATCTGCAGACATTTTGCTCAAGCTTAGTGTTTGTTATTGGGTGAAAAACACAGCCGTCAGGAAAAGGCTCTCAATGATGCTGATGCGGCAGGTGATGAACGTCCGAGTCTGCACACAGACCTGAAAGATGAGCTTTCTTCTGTGACAATAATATTCACTCGCTTGCTCTCTTTAAAACAGTTTCTCTGCTTTACACTACTGTATATATCTCAACTGCTGCAGTGCCCACATCACGCTCTATAACAGACTAGAACATTAAATGGGCAACAGGTCTAAATGGCAGAGATAATAGCCACAGAGGATCTATTCAATGGCCTCTTGGAGAGTGCTTAAGTCTGTTCTTATTAATACTCAGTGTTGCTCAATATAACTCTTCAAATAAAACCATACAAAACAGTAGGACATTACATATGACATGCAAAGATACAGTCTGCTCTAACAAAAGTACAAAACATATATGAAGAATAATTTCACAAGGACAGTTATAGTGAGCTCAGCATTGAGGTGAGATTCTGTCCTGGTATAAAAAATAACTTTATTTGAGACTATTGAATTTTAACAAGCCTAACATGCCATGTAATTTATTTAATCATTCCATAAAATGAAAAAAAAATAACGTTTTATAGTTGCCCTCAAATCAATCACAGTTCACCCTTTACACACATTGTCATGTCCATAATAAACTTTATCATGCTGTCAATTGGAATAGTAGAACAAAAAACATCAGCATAACACACTCATGGCCATCAATCACTTCACTGAATACCTGCCGGCTAAAAAAATAGTAATTATTATTACCTTATGATCCATCTGTTTTCAAATTCACATCATTTTAATATCATGACACTCACTCCACCGCTCCCCCCTCCATTTCGAAGCACTATGGTGGCTGACACAGGACAAAGATGTTGTCACGTTTTTTCTTCTCTGACGAAGAAGATAACATATTTATAAAATGCGCTCTGCAGAGCAGTTTGTCCGTGTAGGGCTACTGTAGAAATAACATGCGAATTCCATGTAAGGGGACCCGCGATGTATGTGGATAGAAATAACGAATTCTAAGGTAATAGGAAAATAACGCTTTATTATGTAACGTTTTATACACATCTGAACACATAGTTATGTATATTATGTTGCATTTCTGTCAATAGATCCTCCCTAATATTACACACTGCACCTTTAAGTCAAAATAAGGCAATTAAAAAGGTTTGCATGCAAAGTAAAAAACAGCTTGTAATCTCTTATAGTTATAGAGGTTACAATGCCTAATTTTCTCTCTGCCCAGTCTATAATGAGAAACATTACTCAGGAATTCACAGCAGCAAATGAGTATGCTCAAAACTACAGCTGAATGGGGAAAAGAGTAGATTTATAAGCATTTACAGAGAACTGGATCATTTTTCAGATCATTCGCAATAGCAGAGAAAACACGGCTAGAATGAAATATTTCCAGCCTGTAAGTTGAAAAAACATTGAACTACATCACAGGTGTTGCTGGTCCACAATAAGTACACAGAATAAGAGTTGGAACAATAAGCAAACTTGATAATTGTGTAAACTAAAAACTAAAGTTTAGAATTACTACACGTACGTTTGTGATGGATGAAGAATGCAAACAGTGAGCGCATTGTATTTACACAATACAACTACATGAACATGCCAGTAAAATCAAATCTGGAGAAAATAAGAGCGCAGCATATTCATGTCAATAACTGTGGATGTATTTGTGTGTGTGCGTGTTTGTTAACGCTTGGTTTATTACTATATATTTATCAATACTATAGTTACTACTATATTCTAATATACAGTACAGTAAAGCTGCTGTTGTTCGGGTGTATTTGTGTGTGTGTGTGTGTGTGTGTGTGTGTGTGTGTGGTCCCTTCACTGACTCTCCTCATATTGTCCTTGAGGTTCGACCCTGAGGTCACCGCTGGCACCCCAGAGACAGTGACCTCATCAGTGTACAACACAAAGAAAGCCGAACGGCAGTCTTTTCAACGCCCTGCTATTGTGCCGCAGAGGGAATCAATTATAAAAACACATTTAACAGGAGCAATGAAAGTGCTGTCCTGCATTGTGCAGTCCGAGGCCCAATTTTAAGGGGTCTCGATCCATTCCACCAAACACTTCTCCCGACCGTAATTTCCTCTTCATCTGAGATCCCATTGCTTTTTGGAATTGGATTTACCTGATTCATTCAGACGGTGAATAGACTCCCCTTACTGAACCAGGAGAAAAGGAGGAATACACTGTAAAATTGCCCGGCTGGATCCGGGGGTCTCTGAGCGACAGGCGCACTGTCAGAATGTCATTAAGCCTCAATGAGAAAAAATGTCCTCATTACGCGAGGGCACAGGAGGGAGGCGCGCCAGCACAGAGCGTCAGCGTGATGCGGGAGGGAAGCGCTGCAGAGGTGCGAGGTCACCAGCTCTGTTTACGGCATCCTGTGAGTCCTTGTCTCCCATCACTTGCCTTGACCCAGTTTGTTTGCGGCTGCGAGGTGCAATTCGTTTCTCCGAGTCAGTGACATAGGCCGGCAAAATGTTGACACAATTCTCTTCTGCGGTCTTTCATCTTTGTCTCGAAGGCTGCGATTGTCACTTTATCACATTCGAGAGGAAGAACATTTGTTGAATGTATGTTTTAGCTGACAACGTTAAATGCCACACACACGTCAACATCATAAAAGAATACATAGGCTATTATAGATGGTTTTAGCGGCAACAACATAAACAAATGTTATGTGGCCCAAAATTTACTTCCGGTAGACCTCTGCAAAGAATCAATATCTGTTGAGTAGAGTAAATTTAATTGATCACAAATAACACACAATAAAATATGAATATTAATGTAAACTAAATTGAAAAGAAATTGTTATTTTATTACTGGCACTTTTCGTAAATATTTACTATATACTATATTAATACTATATTTATTACTATACAGTACAAAAATGCTGCTGTTGTTCAGGGGTTGTTATAGAGTATAATTCTTTAAAAACGAATTGATGAACAGACACATTCTCAATGCTGTGACTCACAGAGACCTGCAGTATATCAGCGAAGCGCTCCAGTATATTAAACAACAGGCACATTCTGATGCTGTGGTGAGATAATCTGGCTTGTTCACACAACATAAAAGGGCACTGAAGGATGACATGAGCAGAGTAAATGACAACGGAAATGGGTTTACTGCAATCTGGAAACAGATAAATGGATTTAATCTCGTTCCGGGGACCTTCGGCGGGAAATGGCCGCTGACACCTGAGACCCTGCAACATGTCAGGCTTCAGTCGAGGCCACACGGCGTGGTTATATATCTCAATCTGAGCGAACAAGAAATGAATCTCAGCCTTGTGTAACAGTGTCTTGTCAAGAGCAGATGAAAGAAGCCTGGAGGATTGTGGCAGGTCTGGATGTTCCCTAACTGGATTTTGGTCTCTGAAGACTGTAGGCCAATAAAAATTATAATACGATAAAATATGAGCTAGTTTACCAACGCTCACGATGCAGGTTTAAACAGTAATAGCATCAAGGACAGAGATGTGGACATTATGGATACAAATCAAAGTTTAGTTATTTATTTATTAATCAAGGTTACTGTAGTAAAATGACGGTGTTGCCAATAGTAAGTACTACAGCAAAAAACATGGTTAATTTTCGTAAGGGATACTCCAAGTTCATTTTATTATATACGTCAGTCATTTCAAGTATACATTATGTAGTAAGTACACTAGTAGTATGAACTTGTAAGTGTACATGTTATATTTCAATACTACTAAATTGGGACTAAATTGGCCCACTTTTTGTTATGCTTTTTTTATTAAACTTTAGTAAAGTTTAGGTGTGACAGTGGTAAACTTTGGGTACACAACTATATTTACAACTATGTTTTCTTTTTGTACAACAACTACTGTATACTACAAGTGAACTTGAAGTATTCATCTGATGCACATGCCTGGAGTAACTTCCGGTATGTGTTTGTTGATCGTTCTGGCTATACTTAATTGAATTGATATTAATATTTTATTGTATATTAATTGTATTAAATAAACAATTTGTTGAATTTTATTGTATATTACAATTCATAAAAATTTAACAATTTGTTAAATGGGTCGTGTCACATTTAAGTTTAGCCAAGTAACGGTTCTTCTACTGGTAACCCAAAATAATACTGACTAGACATACTTTTAACTTGCTAGCTAATGTCATTTAATTGTTATTTCTTTTGCTTGTTAACAGAAATAATCTGCAGGGACTCTATTCTTTGCGGATGTGTACCGGAAGTTAAGTTTGTGCCACAAAATGTTTGCTAATGTTGTTGCTTTGAAACCGTCTAGTATAGTTAAACAGAGTAAGCATAGTTTTCGGTAATATTATGCATTTTTTGAGATAAATAAAATAATTTTTTGAAAGGTACATAAAAAAGGAAAGTATACAATACAGTGTAGTAAAAAGCGAAAAGTTCAGTTTGATTGAAGTATACTACTAGCACACTTGAATAAAGTATTAATTGTTATTTCGTAAGAAGTGGGTTGCTTCAGGATCCAGGCTGTTCACATTATGATGTCTTTCGGTTGATGTTAGACACTACATCATGAGTCAAAAGGACCTCAGAGCTAAAGTGACTGTGACTAAATGTTAATGTCAGTCACAGCTCTTAAACAATGTAGAAAGGTTCTGATTCAAATGTAGGAGTAACAGAGTGTGAATGAGTGTAATTAATGAGCCCACAAATAGATCTCGATGAGATGACGTTGTGAGTGAAAATGTCCATTATATTCCCTCAGTGGAGAAGCCCATCCTTTCATCCGGTGAGGACTCTAATGAAGGAGACCTGTAGCCTGGAGCTTTTTCTAATAAATATAGATATTAAGCACCTTAGGACTGAAATCTTCCTTTTTGACCGCCAAGTCACTAGTGAACACAACGTGCTCCTTATTTATACTTCACGAGAGGGACTGAACCTCATACTGAAAGTGTGCCATGTTTAATAGATGTTTAGTCTCTATTTTGGAAACTATAGAGTTTGAATTGCATGAAACACAAAAGTTCAAGAGCTTTCTCCAAAAGCCAACAGCTCAACTGAATTTTGATCACAGCAAAAAGCTCACTTAAATATGCAAGATGTTTGCAGCGGACCTCAGGCTCGGTTAGATAATGCTGAATATCAGCAGAGAGCAATTGCTGCTTGAAGCACACCTGCCTGATCACTGAGCGAAGGGCTTCGAAATTCACCTGAAAACAGCATGTGCAGAATAATGATAATGGGACAAACTGCCTTTACCAGAGGCTATTCTCACTGCTCCCCTCATGGTGTCAAGCATAAAAAAAACCAAACACCAGTGATGTCCGACATCATTGCATGCTAACATAGCAGGAACCGAGCAAATGACAGAGGGCTTTTCAAATCTGAAAGGTGCATCCTGCCTTTCTTATGCAAATCCTGGGATGAAAGTGGGTTTGAAACAGAGCCAATAGATACGGTATACATGTTTTTCATTTTTGCAGAACAGATTCAAGCTAGTGTCAAGATGTGTAAACCCTGATGTGTGACCTTGAACACAAACAGGCCATAAAACCACTACACATTTGAACAGAAGCTCCAAGCCCTAAAAACAAATGTATAAGTTGCACAATTACTGTACATAGAAGGGTATTTTTGCTTCTGTTATCATCTATACTCTCGGATGTCACTCAAAAATGACAATTCTGTCATCATTTTCATTTTAAAACTGTATGACTTTTTTTCTTCTGCACATTCACACAAAAGAAGATATTCCAAAGAACGCTGCTAACCAAGCAACACTGACCCCCATCGATTTCCATTGTATTAACACAAAACCACTGAGACATTTCTCAAAATATCTTCTTTTGTGTCCACATGAGCTGTGAATAAAATGCAAAACGGGTTTATTGGTTTATTAAAAAATGCCAATATATAGAATAATTAACATCTTGCATGTTCCACTGCCATATTTTATGTAGCAAATAAAGACGAGACAACATCAAAACACATAATTTGGCAGATGCCTGTTCAATATGCAAGACAGGGATGCCAACATTTCAAACACAACATTCTTCACGCCTCCCATATAGCTTTTTACTGCAAATAGAGGATATATTTAGGCAGGATAGTAGTCATTCTCCAGTTATGAGCGGATGAGAATGTGGCTTAAAGAAGGACAATGACTACGAAAAGAAAATGTCAGTGAAAATGATTAACGTCACGTTCAGAAATCAATGGCTTTTCTCCAGTGTAATCGGATGCATTCTAATGAAACATTGAACTTAATGTTGTCCTAATTTATCAGGACTAATTATACTTCTTCCCACCATGAATAACACAAATTCCCTGCCCTCTCATTAAGAAAGGTCCTGACACCCAAAGTGTGTTGTGTTAGACAAAAATAACCCAGCCGAGACAGTTGGAATTATTTAATGTCCCCATAAAGGACTTCACATCCGAACCTTGAACATCTACACGACACACTTTGTTATCCTCTCTCTTGATCTTCCAGCTCCCTGAAGCCTTTATACTCCTTGACAGAATCAAACTAAATCAGGACATCTAGCGTGATGGAGACAAAGAAAAAGATTCCCATGATTTCCCCGCTCTTGATTTGACTCTAATATGACAATGTGCTCCGTGCCAGTGCACATTAAGCAAGGGAAAGAAACCACATGCTTGTTTTTCTATCTACGATGTAATTGGCAGGGTGATTGGCTGTCTGTTCACACAATATGTGCATCTCCGTTCATGAAAGACCCTATTGTTCGCAGTTTAATCCGTAATCTTTGCAATATGACTCGGATCAAAGCCCTATTCATAAAGCACCTCAGTGTTGGGCCTCTGTGTCACTGCTTCCTACAGTGGAGAGCCTATAAAACAGCCTGCCAAAGTAAAGGATGGTTGAGGATGTGGTCAGTTTCAGGAATTTTGAAATGTCTTAAATTGACTGCCAAACATAATGATTTGGACCTATAATTACAGTAGTTTCTTGAAAGTGCATAAAGGTTTCGGGGTGGCAGCTGCAAATCCATGCATATATAATGTAATTTAAGGTTAACTATGCATTAACTCTGACCTATCGAGAGAAATCACCGAACTACACCAACACTGACACTGACTTTAAATTCAATTGGATTTTAGAGTTACTGAAACTTTCACACTTGTTTGAGTCAAAACCATCCGTCACATTTTGGATAGTGGATAGTGGAAAGTACCAGGAGCAAGGACTCAAACTCAGCGCAAACAGGACAGACTAGTTTTTAAAAAAAGACTTGATGTTGGTCTTAACTCAGCAAATAAATGAAATAAATGTGAATAGTGATTTTTATGAAAGTAAAGTAATTATTTAAAAATGTTATTTGAAATATTGAAAAAAAAATTTTTTTTAAATGTTACCTCAGTAGAAAACTGAAATAAGTTTGAGTGACTCAAATTATTAACTGAATATAAAACTAAAGCCTCTGGCGCCCCAAGCTCCCGGCTGCACCTGTCTCTCCACCCTATACTTTCCTGTCAAAATCGCTCTAATATCCTATAAAAAATAAATACATAAAAGCCCCAAAATATAACTAAATTCAACATAGTAACATCAAAAATAAACACATAACCAAATTGCTAAAAAGCTAGTATATAAAAAAAATGTGCTAAATGTTATTTCAAAATATGAACAAAACAAAACAACAACTCTATAACTCTGTTCTGACAGTGTAGTTGCTGTGCTTTGCAGGGCAGAATTGATGTCACTGTAAAAACCTGCAAAGTAACCAACAGCGTAACATTATTTTCAGTGAAAGATTCTTTGTAATATGTCTTTGTACAATATAGACTTAAACATGGCTCTTTATAATCCCGGTGCAATAAATGGCATAGATATGCAGAACAGAGCTTCTCATGCAGACTATGGTAAAGAGCTATACATGCTTTGCTCAGGCCAAGCCATTGTAACGCTGTCAGACTGAATTATTTTCATTTCAGTGCTTTGTTGTAATGTACTCAATTATTGCTGCATTCCACTAAGTGCGGTTGTCAAAGACCCATTGTGTGATCATTTAGATGATGTCTTATGGAGAAAGCACTGCACTGCTGATTAATAGAAGACATTTCAGTCTGTAATGCTGATGTAAATGCATGGTCAAATTCTTCAGGCTCATGTGAAGTTAGAGGCACGGTTCTTCACCTCTGACCTCTACAGTATAGGAGTTACTCCATATGGGAGCCCGGGTTAATGTTCTCTTATGCATGTTTGTATGGAGGGGCCGAACTCTAAACGCCCATTCTGTACGTCATGCTGATCTAGACAGTAACAGTAATGTAAGGTCAGACTTTAATTGCTGCCCTGAAGCGCAGAGGTCAAAGGTCACACATGATTCCATGTGAGCACGCTTACTTTCGTAGTCTCTGTGCAGCTGTAAAAGCAAAACCATAAAACGGATCCATATTGACTTTGTGCCATACCTGCCAATGGTTGAGTGGACTGGGAAAATGTACCAACCATAAATAATTCTAACTGGCTATAATGGTCTCATGCATTATTATTTCTAAATGTTTCATGACAATTGAATTTAAAACTTGTATGACTTTCTTGTATGACTTCCGCGGAACACAAAAGAAGATATTTTGAAAAACGAACTGAGGTTTTATTTACTCCATCTATTTTACAGCCATTGCATGTTCATTTTGGCTAATAATAATATAATGATAACAACAACAACAGCAACAGCGAGACACTGTAATACTCATCGAGAAGTCATTAGAACTGTTCCTTTCTCTTCTAATTTGCATAAACATTCAGCATTACAAGCGTGAGCTGACGCTATTGCTCGGAACTGTCTGAAGAGCAGCAGGAAACGTCTGCGAGCGGTTACACAGTACAACAGGCGCCTCGCATACGCGAGCCTGAGATTAAGTCGTTTCTTTATTCCATTTCTGCAGTAATGCCGCATTAAGCATGAACACTCAACTCAGACGAGAGGCCGGAGAAAGAATATATATACATGAAAAATGAAAGCGCTGAGCTTTATAATGTGACCGGTGAGATGTTTAATAAATCAAACATCGCCTTTATAGCTTACACACATACACGGAGGGACCTTACACTCCTACAATAAATTAGGGGACGAAACTAGGTGCCAGGCTATGGTAATTGGCTTCGCCGTCCATTGTTATATTTTCCCTATCCAGAGAGTTGTTATTCCAATCATAAAATACAATGACTGCACATAATGATATTGTCAGGGAGGAGAGATGGGAGCCATTTGAATATATTTGAGGAAGATTTAGTTGGTCTGCCTGCCATGCCGTAACACGCAGCTTTCTTTATAGCTTTATTAAATGCGATGCCCAAGGTTGCCATGCTGTTCCAGTGGGCGGGGCCAAGCGCTCCTGTACTCCATATAAAGAGCAGCTGTGTGGATTTTCTCTAGAAAAAACTGCACAGTCACATATTCCCAGGCACCAGTCTTATAACAGCCTCCTTAATCTCCCCATTCTGTGTACAAAATCAAAAGATCAAGATTTTGTGGAAATATGTTTGTTATACTTCATCATAAGCAATATTTAAACTCTAACAAAGGTGCTCAGAAAAGCTTTTTTTTGCTAAATGTGGTAAACTGAATGTTTATCTTTTTTTTACTTAAATGCTGAAGAATGCAGTTAGTTTAGATGTGTGCAAATAATATATTAGTTTCTATTAGCAAACAAATTAGACATTTTGGAAATGAGTTATTCTAATTTTGTTTTATTTAATTGTATTAATCTTTTAAATGAGCTTTTATTTTTAGACATGTAGTTTTTGATATTAATTTAAGTTAAATTTTTGAGCAATTCTGTTAAATGCTTTTGTCATTTTGTTATTTACTTGTTTATTGGTAATGTTGCTTTATAAGATTAATTATCTCTATCTATTTTTAGGCCAATATTTGAATTGATTTTAATTAACAGAAACGTAAACTAAAACAACCTTGTGGATTAAATAATAATAAAGAAATAAGATAAACTTAAACTTAACCTATAGGCGTACTTAACTGTGCTATTTTGAGACATTATGAATAGAAGTACTAATGAGTGAAAATTTCTAACATTTTAAAATAAACTTTAGGTACACTTATAGAAGTGTATTTAAACTTGAAATAAAGTTTGTTTAAGTGCACAGATTTTTTACCTGGAAACATCTTTTAGTCATTACAAAAGTGCATCAGGAAGCTGGTAGATAAAATGACAAGAATTTGCACTTGTTTTTAGGCAAAGAGTGACTACACTGAATTTTTTAAAATGATATATTATTATAGTAGTATATCATATATATTATTAGACTTATCATCTTATCTGTGAAGAGTCTAGTGTTTTAAGTCTAAGTCAGTCCACTTTCACTCTGTAGTTTGTAACCAAAAACCTTTAAAAGGGATTGTTAAACTATATTCCTTTCTTCGGTTGATATACAACTGAAGCTTATGGCTTGACTCCCACTGTGTTGCCTTATCCTTTCCAAGTTCTGAAGCCAGAGTTCATAGACAGCTTACAGAAAGTACAGCATACAAAGTGTAGGAGTTGAACCGAGAAACCACACAACAGCTCTTAAGAGCGTCTACTAGACACCATGGAAGCAGGATGATGACAGTTTTTGCTCAGAGGGATTCCCCATCTTCTTGACAAGTGTAATTTTTCAGGCGAACGGCGCTCGCTAAATTGATATTCACACCATGTTGCCATTAAGAGTTGCCGCATAAGTTGTTTTTAAAAGGACTGTGGGACAAACTTTCTTTTGGTTGTGAAATCAACAAAGTAACTGCTTGTAATCTCCTATTTGACTTGTCGAGGTGCCGTCCAGGAGACGTAACGCACCGTTTAAGCAGGCCCCTCCTCCCACGGCCCCCTTTGCTCGCCATTCCTCCCCTCTAAATTCCTGACGGCAAAGACTCATTCTCCCCGGGGTCTTTTCATCTCCACAGAGACAATGTTCCTCGGACCCTTTGGCGGCCCTTTCTCACGCTTTCTGTTTCAACACCCTTGAAAAGGTCTTTTCCAGAGACGGCCCCTCCCCGAACAACGAGGTACAGTAACCTTTCCTCTCCCGTCTTATAAAAGGGTTCAAGCCACGCCCACTTTTCCTGCAGGCAGGAGGGACAGGAGTGTGAGAGTGCTCCGAAAGATTGGACGTGCCCGGACATTTAAACAGCAATTACATCCAACTTCCACCTTCTCAGAGCAGCAAGGAAACAAGCCCCCTCGCGCTGGCACAGGGGCCGTTGGCTCATTCCTCTTGGCATCTTTATCATTCGCCCCTTCTTTTCTTGCGTCGTTCTTGTGCCGCTCACTGAATTCACGCAGTCACTCTTCATCTGGGAAGCGCTCCGCTCGCTGCTTTTTCATGGTATGGTGGGAATGAGTTTATTGAATCATCCAGCAGCCAGTTTACATTGCGTGTCGTCTGTTTGCAGAAAAACAGAATTTAATGTGTGTATTTCTTCTCTATATTTGTCTCTGTCATGTGTCTGTGAACACTCAAAGCTAATAGCCCACAACGGTAGCGTGGGGAGCAAATAAATGAGCTTTCTTCTTTAGTGTTATCTGCTTTAGAGTAGGCAATTTTTAAGAGTGTTCGAAAACAGCAGATGCTTGTCTAGTCAAAGTATTTATTCATTTAGAGCAATGATGTTTGAGGTACAGTTAAGACAGGTACCTGCTGGAATCTAGTTAATTAAACCAGCCAGGTAAACAATATTCATGAAAGGCTCGCTGTAATCGGAGTATAATCAATTGTGAAGTTAAATACATAAATACACATGTAGACTTCCCTTATAAAATTAAGGGTCACACTTCAGTATAGGGGGCAATTCTCGCTATTAACAAACCGTTAACTACGACTTCTCCCCCAATCTTAATTTGTTGCTTATTAATAGTTAGTAAGGTACTGTAGTTGTTAGGTTTAGGTATTGGGTAGGATTAGGGATGTAGAGTATGGTCATGCAGAATATGTGCTTTATAAGCAGCTACTATTAAACAGCCAATATGCCAATAATAGGCACACTAATAACAAAAAAGTGAGAATTGTACTAATTTACAATTAAAGGCAGATTTCAAGTATAAAAATAGTAGCATACTTGAAGTGCAAAAATAATAGAGAACTATAAGTCCGATGTTAAGTTTACTTAAAGAAAACACTACGATGGTTGACACTGGTTTTAGCTTCTTTGCCGAAGGAGATAACATATTTACGAAACGTGCTCTGTAGAGCAGTTTGTACATTTAGGGATACTGTAGAAACAACTTACATTATAAAGTAAACATATACTTGAACTTTACTTAAGTATACTTAATAAACTGAAAGTGCTATTATACTGTGTATACAATACACAGTAGAGTTGAAACTTTTTTGTGTAGAAGTGCACATGCCCTGATACAAACTCTTTGTCAATCCAAATAGAATTATTGTGTGTATCCGATTGGAACCTGATTCAAATGATTGACTCTTCTGATTCAATCTGCACATCCCATGGCGCTCTTATGTATTCTGGAATATCTGCATTGGTTTCGATGGCGAGGATGTTACATTGGTAGGTCTACAGCAAAAACAGCATGGAGGACTTTGTAATATTGTGTAGCAGTGGCACTGAATTGAAGTCTAATGAGGAAGCTGGCATGCGTGGCTTTATTCTCTTCTGATGCCTCATATACGTATAATTTTATATTTTTTAATTTTCACCATGTTTTCCTGTTGCTCCCTCACCATCACTGTCAACGAAGTTAAAATTAAATAAATAAAACTATACAATGCCACAGTCGTTTTATGAATAGATTAGATTCAACTACAACTCTGCACTCTAAAGATACGCATAATGAAATTCCAGATGTTCTTGTTCCTTAAATGCCCAATTATTTCACAGTTACATTTCAAACAACCACTCATTTTAACAAACGCCGGATAACATCGCCTATTTCTTATGCATGCTCATATGAAGTGAGCATGATAATTATGTAAAGGATGTTTTCTCTTATATTGTGAGTGAGAATGTTTATTTCAAGAGAGGTTTATTTGGCGAAGAAGACAATCACAAATCAACAGTTGAAAAGCTCTTAAAAACTCCACAGCACACAACACTACGGCCTTCTGCTGAAAGTGATCATGTTCACTGATGACTGCATTGCACTTCAGGTCACATATAAGATAAACAGGCTGAAGTGGACATGACTTTATATAAATCATTCATGAAAACTGTAGGCATGTTCCTGCGTCACATGACAGTATAAACATTTCCAATGACAACATTTACAAAAACAATTACAAAAGCATGGCCGACTAGCCGGGCACACGCAATGATGTTGTGCCTATTTTTAGACTTTGTGAATTAAAATTACAGTACAATAAATCAGCTGCGGGCACTGGGATGCTGGCTACAGTGAGTGATGTGAATTTGCATGAATATTGGCTGTGATGGAGTTATTTATTTATCATGAATGTCCAATAATTACATAAACAGAAAACAGCCCATAATTAAATCACAGTACGGCTGCACAGAGAGAGCTGGTTGTGTATACTGAAAATGAACCTGGCGACTTGTCAGCCTATAGAAACCATGAGAAAAATGCTGCCTCATTTATAACAAATACTACTTAGAGGCCCATAATCAGACGAGTGCATTTTCCCAGAATTCAGTGCACTCTTCCGGAGGACTGACCTTGCACATTCTCCTGAGATTAGATATATTTCTTTTGGTACATGAGCATTCACATTGCGCACGTACGCTCATTACACCTTCTATTGTCCTGACAGTTCATCTACTACATCTTGGACACCGTGAGGATCTGTACGGTGAGCAGAATTATTTTGCTCAAGTGTTCAAACTCACTAACACCTTGTTGTAAAGTGCTAATTGTTTCCTCCTCAAGGTGCATGGACGCTAACTTCCTTCATTAGCAAAATGTCAGCACTTCTAATGTTTTTCACAACCTCTTTTAAAGTTATGTTCTCCCAGTGCTAATGCCAGTCTCATTCAGTAGCAAGCTTGTGCTTTTACGAGTATTCCTTTAATGAACCAAGCACAAGGGCCAGGATCGCAGCCATCAGACTCCACGAAAACAGCCACCACAAGTGTCTCGTCTGTAACCTTTTCTCGAATGAATAAACTTTTCTTTAGAAAATGATGGGATGCTTGTGGTCAGACCGAGAACGTTACCCATCTGTGAAGGTTTTCAGATGATTTTCAACTCGCGCCCGCGCTGCACAATTCTCAAGCTTCACAAGGCAGCGGGCTGTTTCTTGACTCAATTAATATGCAAACATCTGTCGCCCGTTTGATGTTAAGAAAAAAATAAATCTCTGCTCGTGTTTGAGCATCTGTCAGTGGGAAAGCTTTCCTTTGGGCTTAGTCTGCATAGCTTTTAGCAGCTCTTGACCCTGTGGATGGTGCTGATGAGAGTCAAGAATAAGTAAATTACTGCAAAAATACCACCATACTTTCCCCAGAAGCACATAAATTAAAACTGGTGATTTGATTGCATCAAAGACTCCTTAAATTCTCTAGGATGTATTTTATGTCCCATGCTGTCATCTTTTCTACTGAAACCTGTTTCATTTCACAAAATCTGTGCACTACCAAAACATCACTCTAGTAATGTTTTAAACTCTAAAAAAAGGATTAAACTCTATTATAATATATTGGGGCGGTTGCCCTGACAGGGATTAGCTTAAACCAGGACTAGGCCTTAGTTAAATTAGGACAAAACAAGGGCAAGCTATTTTCAGTTTAAACAGCTCTAACATTTATGTTAGTTTAGAGCTTGTCTTAAGCCCTGTCTGGGAAACCTGAAGGCATAAAAGCCCCAAAATATAACGAATATAACAAAATTCCAGAGCGACATTTTGGTGTTCTAGTGTTTTGGTCAACAGAGAATACAAGTACTGTAACAGTTGGATTTTATTAAGAAAGAAGCCTCCAGTGCTGGACAAATGATTACGTATACACTGAGACAAATGTCCTTTATCCCAGATCTTTGGAAAAAAATCAATAGACCCAGCCGCGCTTTTCCAAGATCCTCCTATTTTTTCTTCCCCTATGAAATCACCTTATCTAATATTGTGCTGCGCCTCTTTGCTCAGCAGAGGCCCAGATCACTACAATTCCTGTGAAATGAGGCTGTGCAATAGATTACAGATCGTGGTCTAGTTCTCCATCAAACACATGCTCTAAGAAAAACCTTGGCATGTGCAAGACGCCAGAGAACCGGGGAGCCATTCAGCCCTTTGATTATTTCTGACCTTGGGTGATAGTACTAGGTGATGCAATTTATTATCAAAGTTTTGCTAAAAAGCCTGTCAAAAGCCCTATTCGGACGGGATTAGTTTTACATGGGTATGTGGGGTAAAGTAATTATTACCGGTGCTTCTCCGTGATTTTAGTCCCGTCCGAATGCACCATTTCAGTAATAATTACGGACAATGTCGGGAAAGATTACGTTGACTTTTACCTTCTGTAAAAAGGTCCAGGAAAATGATCTCAGGTAATACTAATCCAATGCGAATAGACCAGGCGTAAATACATACATAAATACTCCGCCATTTTAGGTAGTTTTACGCATTAAAAAAAAAATATGGACGCGTTTGAAGAAGCATTCGGTTGCGTTCTAGGCTGCGGAACAATTCAGTGGCAAACCTCAAGGGCTTTCCAAAAACTACGACACAGATCAACAAAAAGAAGGTTTGAAAGCACTTGTCAGAAGCACCAAACTGCTGATTGTATTAGGTAAGTGCCTATTACCAACGAAATCCAAACGTTTGAATTGATCATATGACCGGACCTAAGTGTAGGATATATATATATATATATATATATATACATATATATATATATATATATATGACGGTAAATAAAGGGGTTTATTCAAAAACAGGCAAGTAATCCAAAAACAGATATTTCCAAAAACAGGTATACGGAGGTAAGTGCAAACTTAAATAGTGATGGTGATCACTATTTAAGTGGTGATAGTGATCAAATTCAGAGTTAATACAGTGTATAAAACAGAAACAATTTATTCCATTAAATTAATATAGTGACCTATAATATAACCCTATAGACACTATGATAGAATAGAATTTGCTGTTATTTTTAAATGTTCAAAACCCAATGATCCAATGAATATTAAAAAAACATTTCAGTATATTTCAGTCTTCTAAAACAAGGGAGGATATTGTAGTTGAGGAGTTTAATAAAAGCATCCAAAAATATATTTCCTGAGGTCTGATTTGTTCTTCCTATAACTGTGTTAAAGGTTAGTGCAGGTCAGAAGACATTGATTGAGTTTGGCAAAAACAGACAGCTCTCTTTGTTCAATCAATAAAGGCAACACAACTTGAAACAATACTAAGCATCTGAAAGCTTTTGTCATGAACACAGGGGTGTTTCACAGTAAAATCTGTCATCGGTGACATCATAAGCCAAATATAAGACAGTCTATATGGACTAACACAGATTTAGTCTATTGTACGTTGCTAAACAGCTTTGAAGCTTTAAAACAGAACAAGTCTCGACCCAGTCCTTTATCTGTCCTCTGCCATGAATCTAGTCTGTAATTACTGAAAGAATGCTTCTATTTTTCTTTGGGGCTTTATCTGGCCTTTTGAAGGAAACCCCTTGAACCAAGAGGGCGTTTCTTCTCCAGAACCCATCGATCTGAAACCACTTCTGAGCTTTCAGCATTTCATTAGAATATGAGCTCTGCAGCTCTGAAATTTCCATGAGATTGACTAAAATTCAGACTCGAGCAGATGGTTGTCTGTGGGAAGGTTTGGTGTGGCTTCATGGTATCTTGTGCCACACCACAGAGATCTTGCTGGGTCTCACATTTTTGTATTTTCTTGAACTTTGGGTCACTGTAAAGTCTCGCAAACCTATTTAGAGTCAGTTCATATTTAGGAGAGATTTTTTGACCACTTTCTGTCTGTTTATTTCTACCACATTCAGCCAGCAGAGTCATGTGAAGGGCACGTTCTATTATCAGAGGTCAAAAAAAAGAATTGCAGAATAATTATGAAAAAATGTAAACATTTTAGCATATTCTTGCACTATGCACATAGAGCTACATATGGCTCTATGCATTAGATATGCATCTCTATGCATATTATGTCATGACAAGTATACATATTTCAATAAAATGCACACACACTACCATAAAGGTACTGTAAAACAACAAATGGTGTACATATATTTGAAATATAATTTTAAAATTGCACCATATATAATGATATTCTTATGTTTTTCAATTTAAATAACATAAAAATGCAGTAAGACCAAATAATGTTGTCCAAATAATATTGTAAAATGCAGCCTGTTTGATGGAACTATACAAATTTTTGACTTATTCCTCTTACATCTCATTACGATCCATAATAAAACTTTTCTGCACTCTGTACCTATCTGTTTGTTTGTTTGTTTGTTCGGATCTTCAGCCGATCATTAGTGTCTCTCATACAGGCTGAATGCGGTTCAGGTCAATTCATCGATAAGTTGACCTGACATACCACCTGAACTAGGCTTGCACAGAGGGTCATGATGAATCAATCAGCACAAGCCCACTGCGAGACATTATTAAGATGTCATTGTCCGTGGACCCAGCCATTCATCCCCGATCTCAGCATCATCACCCGAACAATTTCCTCTCCCATACAGTACTGCATAAGAATAACTGAGCCATTGTTGCATAATCTCCTTCAAAAGCCTTAAATAGGATCCAGTTTCCTTAATTGAAAAGATGCATTTGTTAATATTGATTCTTTATGCCCACACAAGACGATATCCAGAGGGGTATTTACAACATGAAAAATAAGACATTCACAGATTTTTTCATGCGGCCCAGTGCTAAGCAGCTGTAACTCAAGATAAATTGCTTATTCTGTGCCCTCCAAGCTTGCGGGACCCTGGCTTAATGAAGTGGAAAAGTCCCTTTTGTAATGGCTCTGATTCATTGTGTTGTCCTGTCAGAGCTGGAATGGAGAAATCATTGCGAACGCTGTCAGAAAGGTGGACAAACGGCAGAGAGAGAAGGTCAAACCTTAGAGTCATCAGAGACAGAAAAGCCCATCCTCCTTCTCCAAAAGCACACAAGCCAATGATGTAAAAAAAATGAGTATTATTGCTCGACTCTCCTGTGGCCGTGCATCAGGTTATGAAAAGTTACCAAATGTCAATCATTTGCTGATTTTGAATTCTTTACAATCGAATCGAAGCTTCCCTACCGACAAAATGGGCATCTCTGTGCATTTTATATAATACAAATGTGGGTTAAGGTTATGCATTACAGTATGTGTAGGTTACCGCTGCTTTTATGGTGCGTATTTTAATCAGAATAATCAGAGAATTATGATAATCATTGTGATTATGTTTCTATGGAAACCCGAATTTAGAAAATGAGGAAAAAGGCTCTTGCCCTATACTGTAAGTGCACATGGTTAGATGCATCAACAGAAAAAACGTGGGTCTCTTTCTCTTTAAGATACAGGACAGCGGATACCAGTTCTGTCCTTCACGCGCTAATGAGACAAATAAATCACAGCAGCATCTTGCCTATTTTCTGAGATGGGAGCGGTAAGTCCCAGTCTCCCACTGCCTGCTAATCACTGGGTGGGTCCATGCGGATGCAACCTTTTGTATGGCTGCCAGCTCTGCCCGCTCCCACAATGTCTGCTTCCTCTGTCCCATTGAGATCTCTGTTTACTCATGGAGGCAGTCCAGAACAGGCCCTCCTGCAGGGACCGGGCTCACAGAGAAGTGGCAAGCCTGAGACAACTTAGTAAACAGCAATCAAGAACCGCTGCCTTTCCATATATAAAGAAAAGGGCTTGATGGATGGTGCACTGCAGTTGCACTTGGTTAGAAAACACTGTGGTTTTTACATTGTAAGAGACAGACAGACAGACAGATACGTTTCTTAGTTTGTCCTACAACCTGTGAGCTAGATGGAAACTTTGATGCAATTAACACCTGGTTTTCCTTAGAATCCTGGCTTCAACAGATTAGGCTATCTGACTAGTATTTATCGTACAAGACTGATGCATGAATGAAAACATCCAATATTGTTTACTGCCTTATAACTTTATTAAGATGAAACCAAACTAATATGTTATGAGATGCAAATAGTGTTCAGCTAGTGTGGGACCCCAGCATGTTAAAGAGTGTCACTTCTCATATTCTATATGAGAGAACTCTACGTGTTTGTGTGTCATATTAGTTTGGAGTTACATAATGCTGAACACCAATGTAAAGCTGTAATGTGTGAAAGCAATATCACACAAAAAAACATTATGGAGCCCTACTGCATGAAGCAAACATAAGAGAGAATATTTAATAATATATAGAGATTATATATTGATTTTTTTCTAAATGTTTGCCATGTCGGACACATGTTAGGTTTATTTGTCCACTATCCACATACTATAGATTTGTTTACATGTACACACATGGTTTTTTTTCCAAGAAGGTGGGTTGATTTCAAGCGATTTTCATCACCATGGTAACTTGCACTACATGGTTAAGCTGCTCCGGAGCGGAGAAAAGTGACATCACAGTTAACAATGTTAATGTTATGTTAATAAAAAAGAACAATTTTATTATATGATTAAAAAGACAATAAAGACCACATTGTATTAACAACTTAAAACATGTTTTTATATTTTATGTAAATCGGCTGCCAATATCTTTTGGAGATAGGGATGCATCTATTAGTTAAATCCTTAAAATTCCAATATTTTTTACATTCTATTATATTTGGCTTTTCATTATTCCTGTACAAATATTTTCACAAATCTATATTTTATTAATATTAAAAACTCATTTATATTAAATGAAATGACATCAAATATAAATAAGCGTTATGAGTTTCCACTCAGTTTTGTCCTCATTGTATGTAAACGTACGCACTTAGGCAACACAATCTAAATTTTCCCAAGCTTTGGCCAGTATTCACAGCAAACATCTACCTTATATTTGCACATGCAAGATTTGAGGACCAAAACAAGCTGTTGCATACAGATGACAAAGTGAAAAAACAAACTGTTAATAATTTTTTATTTAAAATAGCATAACAGAAATTTATGTTCATTGTTAGTTTTTTCTACATTTTTCTGTCGAATAGGACACATTTATGTGATGCCATAGAACAACCATTCAGTCAAAAGTTCTTTAAAGGACCATCTCTTTCTCACATTTTTATAATCTGAAGGACCTCTTTTCCCTCAAATAACCTTTTGTAAAACAGAAAGGTTCTTCAGATGTTAAAGGTTCTTTATAGACAAAAAAGGTTCTTTTTTGGCATCGTGAAGCACCTTAATATTTAAGAGAGTAGTTTTATAACACCTGAGTCTGAAAATTTTAGTTGAAACCTTCTATTACCTGCTATTGGCACATATGTGGCACAACATGTTAATGTGGCACAACATGTTAACATCTTAATAGTAAAAAAAGGTTCTAAAGACTATGCATTGCAAAGCTAAAAAAAAAGAAAGAAAAAGAAACTGTTCCTTTAAAGAGTAAGTATTTTGTGGTCCCTATGTCACTTCCAGGAAGCACACTTTTAGAACCTATTTTATGTGTAAATGTTGGCTACATGCTCTCCAGAGATTAACCCTCCATTACATCTAATCTTTTTGCCTTCCTCTACCTTTAATGGATTTATATAGCCTAAAATCACCAAAATAATGTCTGCTCTCGGCTCAGTTTTGCGAGGCAGACGTAAGACAAGGAAATTGCAGGTGGTCATTTTAAAGTGCATTCCTGAAACAAAAAACTATAGTTGATTTTTTTCGGTGTGATTTCATCAGCAGAAAATGTTCCAAGATGAACACATATTGGTATTTAAGGATTAAGTGTATAATTTGTTCACTGCTAATGTAGCCAAATCAAATAGTTTTCCCCAAATACTCCCTCTACAGTATAAGCCATTGGTTAGGAAATCCAAAAATTGCCCACGTCCCAAACTCATAGTTTCAGCCAATGTTGCTGTGTTGGGATGGGGTCAATTTCCCAAAATGAGATACCAGTAACAGTCTGTCAGTAGAATCAGTTTGTCAACAGAATAAAGTTTACTCTTATCCCAAAGAGTTAAATTAGGACATTAATACCTCATCATTACCACACTACACCCAGCCCCTTGTAATCCATTTACCTTGTCTGTCTATCTCATTACTATTCCACACGGGTCACTGTCAAATGTGAGCAGATTATTACAGCCAGAATAAAACCAGCTGACATAAAGATCAATGGATCACTTGACTGATTGAACCTCCACCCAAAAGAATGACACCCCAGAGATGCTCCTCTCCGGCTCTCCCCGGGTCAACTAACATAACAACGAATACAGATGATCCAAAAATCAAGGTGCGTTTTAAACATCATGCCCTCTGCTTGACTCCTAAACTGATGTATTTTTCTAAACAATATGTGACCCTTAAATCATTTGAGGCCACAACCTATAATCGACGGCCATCTTTTACGTCTGGCATCTTATAAACGATTGGTGTTCAGGCATATCACTTATGTTGAGAAAAAAACCGCAGAGGTTTTTGAGGTCACAAACAGGTGTGTGGAAAAGTACAATCATAGCTTTGATAGAGGACACTTTTGCACAGGCTTGTCAATGTGGTGATCCTCACATATTCGTCAGGCTACATTCACTGTGATGTTGATGAATAATTAAAGGATTCATTTCATAAGAGACCCAGGCTTCTCCTTTGTGTAATGTGTACATCCACCCCCACCTCCCACTAAGAATCTATTGCTTTAGGGAAAACCGGGCATCATTTGACCTTGACTATGAACAAAGATGTTTGGACAGCGGGGTTAATGCTGTTAATACTGTTGCTCATGTACATGACTTCAGAGGTTACAGAGGGTTTGGATATTTAACATTAATACCTGTTGAGATGCCTTGGTTAATTTCAAAGCTAACAAGCAATTTGTTAACACGCTTAGGAAACATGTTAAGGTGTTTTGGAAACCATTGATTTATTTGCACATTTGTTTGTATTAATGTTGCTTAGTTCACATAAATGACCAGAATGGTCACCAGCATGCTTTGACTTTTTGTCAGAAATGCATTTTCAAATGTTTTAGTGTGCGTGAGTAGCTTTTGGAAAATGTGCATTTTAAAATCAAACGTTGCAAAATGTATCCGGTGTAGTAACATATGGTGGTCAACCAATATCACTATATAAATGATATAAATGATGACTATGAGAACAAAGCAGTGTGAACCAGCATAGAAATTCATGTTGGTCAAAGCTGGGCTTTTCAGCATAGACCAACTCAGTATCCGCTTGTTAAGCCTGACGTCACGCACAACCATACATGGAAGGTCATACCGTTTCCGGGTCCAAACAACAAAAAATGCTAAAATTCACTCATGGCAAGCAGTAAAACTACCGGAAAACCGCAATCCTAACCCTTATCACCAAAACTAAATCCAAAATGGCCAGACAGTGATAGATTTTTCATAATTTATAAAAATATTGATATCAGAGATTCAGTGAGCTTGGAGACTGTAGTGTAAACTGTGAGTTTATAAAAGTTTTGCTTAAATATGCAACATGAATAAACAGGGCTCAAAAACAACTGTTTAAGTTGTAGACCCTCTTGAAATAAATGGATTTACAGATGTGTAGACTTTTCAAGATTAATATAACACGATTTGATTACCTCAATAGAGAAAATATGAATGTTTAATTAAAAAAATGATGCTGGAACTCACATTACTGGAGCACTATTATACTCTCCTCTGAGGAACACATTCAACATTCATGGCAAAAATGTCCCAGCTACATAATACATTTGCCATATTATGCGCTGACTCACCGATTCAAATAAACTTGAGTGGCTCTTATTCTATTTTGCACCAGTTTTGCAAAGCGCATCAGCGCAGTCCTAGGTGGAGATATAGCGAATTATGCATGTGAGGTTTAGAAGAGGTCTACCAAAGAACAAATGTCCATGTCTTTCCTCCATCTTTGCTTCTGCTGAAAGTAAATACAATTATCTTATAATGGATCCATAGTGATAAAAGTAGTCCTCTATCAAACCTCTAAATGCGCCCGGATGTTGAATGGATAGAAACTCCAGTTTAAGTGCTTCCTTTATCAGAGCACCTTTTTATATGCAAATGTGCTGAGCTGTCTATCTATTTACTGCTACAGGAATTCAGGTGAGAATTCAACGGTTGCTCTCCTCCAGCTGTGGCCTATAATCAAGTGCTGACACACCCAAATATATTCCAGTTGGAAAAACAGCTCCAGCTTCATTGGAAAACACTGTTAAGTTGTATAAGCGAGTCGGAGTAGCGGCCTTGTGGTCAATGCGAGTGTGAAGACATAGGCCTTACATGATGAGCTGTTGCTGGTTACTGCTGTCTCAGTACTGTATCAATAAAAAGGCATAATAAGAAGAAAAGTAAATATGAAATTGACATTTTCTAAAGGGTGAGATACAGTGTTATCCATCTTTAAAAACTGATTCAACCACAGCATTTAAGCTGGACATAATCTATTGGTCATGGATTTGAATTCAGTGTAAAATATATTCTTGCTTTATTGATTTTTTCACTTTCTCGTAATGACTGTAATAAAGAGAGTGTCTTTTGTAAAAACATGCTTTTCGTGCATTGCTCAGTTAATTGGACTATTGCGATATCTTGGGCCTACTACAAAATCTGGCATAAAGCCGTTAAAGTTTTTTGCTAGCAAAAGAAACAAGCAGAACAAGCCATTAATGCTGAATAAGGCCACAGGGCTTACTGAAAGAACTATTGAGGGATTACTGGCATTTCGATGCAGAAGGACCATCTTGAATTCAGCTAGATTTATTCTAAGCCTTCCTTCACAGGCTGAGGCTTGACTGGCTATCCCTTTCCTTTTTTATCAATTGTAGAGATCTACTGACCAATTTCATTCTACATATTCTCACGGCGTGATGAGAGAAATACTTTTGCAACTTCAAAGAAAAGATTTCTGCTTCACTTGTAAATAGGACAATTTGGGTATATGAATTAGTCAATGTGATATGATACAAGGACAGAAACTCAAAAACTGTATAGGGTCGCTTTCGTATAGTCTATAGCTTAAACTATAAAGAAATTGTCTCTCATGACAAAATATAAGTTTGGGCATAGTACAACTCACAATACAAAATCCCATGCACACAGAGCATTACATATTCATTTACGCATTTGGCAGATGCTTTTATCCAAAGCGACTTACATTGCATTATACATTATACGTACATTTGTTTCTGAGTATGTGCAATCCTTGGGATCGAACCCATGACCTTGGCGTTGCTAGCGCCATGCTCCAACCACTGAGGAAAGCATTGTTATTATTAGACATAATGATATTTGGCTGCTGTACACTCCAGAACCAAAACTTGTACATTTAGGATTTACATCAAAGCTATAATGGAAACACGCCAGCAAGGCTGGAGAAATAAATGAACTTGGCTGCCCAGCTAACTTAATTAAAGTGTGGGCGACTCCAGAAAGTGTGAATTATTCTCAAAATCCCCAGTGAATTCTGGGAAGTATACTTGACTGAATAGTATGGGATTACACGCAAAAGCACCAAGTATACAATATATCTTAAGAGACTAATTTACAAGGCAGATATTGGCAAGCTGGAAAGGCCAATGAACTTGCTTAGATTACTGGGCGATCCAATATTTTGGGAATAGAACAATTAGTGTTAACCGTATGCTAAGCAAAGGTAAACTTAGAAATCAATACTGCTTTTTCCGTTTTATAAATGATGATAAATTCTGTAAACATCCAAAGCTTGAAAGATGTGCTATGGCTTATATTATGTTTGGTATTGCCTTAATACAACAGAATTTATTAAAGGAACAGTACATTAAAAAATTTAAATTCTGTCTTTATTTACTCATCGTGAAGTTGTTCCAAATCTGTATAGTAGAAAAATTGCTTTCTTCTGTGGAACACAAAAAATATATATTTTAAAGAATGTAGGAAAACAAACAGTTCTGGGGCCTTTTTGACTACCATTGTAATTTTTCCTACTATGGTAGTCAATGGTGGCCAAGAACTGTTTGGTTATAAGCATTCGTCCAAATATCTTCAATAAAATAAAATCAGTTGCCCTTAAACATCTGTACATTCAAATATCTGAATCAAAAGTCACCAAAACCTGCAAGTCTAGAGCATCATTCACAAGTTATTTGCTACTTGCGATGTTTCCTATGGTGTCAGAGCATTGATGGTTTTCTCTGCTATTGTCTTATATCTCACATCATAATGTGTGACTGCAGATCTTTTGCAGCTCTGAATGAGGAAACTCACAGTCTCAGTCACATCCCCTCGCAGGTTTTCGGCAAAGCTGCTCTCTCTGCAGAAAGCAAAAGAGAAAGACATAATGATGTTCCCTAATGTGTCACATCAATACCACATCTTATCTTCAAGCCTGCATCAATGCAATTGATTTAGATTAAGTTTGCTTGTTTTTTCTTCAAACCTCAATCCTTATGTAAGTGAGTCTTGGGCAATTCCCAATTCATTTCTTAATAATAAAAGCAATAGGTATAGAACAAAAGCCACATTCAGAAACATCACAGCTGTATAAATTCAAGTGGATATTGAACGTGAATTCTAATACACATACATTTCCTTTATTTATCATAATGTTTATATACATTTGAATTAGTGAAGTCCAATTGATTTTTACTAAACTTCTCGTCATATACAGAATCAAAGAGAAATACAGGAATAACATCATATTTTGCAAATGAAATGCTGAAATCCTTTGAACACATTCTGTATAGACCCTTAGTTAGTTTGCATGTGGAAAAAGTTAACTGTGATTGTCTATGCTCAACAAAAGCTATTTTAAACTAGACCCAAAGGTGTTTATTATCATTTCATAGCACCACATTTCTCTACTGGAATAGCTTACAACACAAAACATTTTTACAAGTTGCTTTATAAGTAGTTTTATTTATTTATTTGTGCAAATAAACCGCACATAGCAGTTTTGAATACTCAACAGTGCTAATAGAAATAAACAAGGCAGCACATAATGATGAACTAAAACCTGAGGATATAACCTGCACAGGTGTCTCGCTCATCACTGTAATGAGGAATGTAACAAATAAAATTTGCACTCTAAGGCGCTGCTTAAGCACAAACCTTCTGGAGCTCGAAATCTTGGCACGCTAAAGGCAACTTCTGCAAAATATCCACAGTGTTATCAAAAAACCCAAGAAGCTCACCTTAGCAGATCACAGAGGCATTCATTGAGCAAACAGATTAGACACGCCAGCCCTGACACACATTTTCTGAGTGCAATGCAGTTCATCTGTGTCATTCTTTCCCAACAAAAACATCTTCACCTGAAAGCATGTGCATTGAATTCTATGCTGCTGCAAAATTCCAAAAAGAAAAAAACATCAGATTGTGTAAAGACAAGAGATGCCTTAAAAACACTCTGGAGACTACACACAGGACTTACAATTTAATGCAAAGTGAAAGTGTTACAAGCTTTTCCAAAATCAATGAAGCTTGCAGGAAATCCACAGTGACCAATGTCTCCTGAATCCCTGAGATGGGATGTGTTGAGTATAGGCATACCTGGAAAAAATCCATAAATATACACAGTATACAGAACAATATGCACTCTGAATATTTAGACACACCATGTTTACATGCCGTATACGTTTCTTATAGATATTATATCTTCTGAGGCAACCCAGTTCACAGTTCTTCTAAAATCAGTTCACGGGTGTCAGTATCACATGTATAAATAAACCAGCATGTTCCAAATAAACCTTTTAACCATTTTATAATTCACTCTCAGTCATCATAAAATAAAATATTGTTGCTCTTTCTGTAAATGGGGACAGACAGTCTCTAAACTTGTTTGGAAGTTTGTGAAATAAAGCACAATACATGTTCACATCATTTTTTGTAGATTTTTACTCATCTCCCTGCAACAAAATACATAAATTCTATTCTGTATTTCATCAAAAGAGAAAATAAAATACTTTTTGAATTATACATTTTTGAATAGTACAAGTTATTAATGCCCAGTTGAATAGAAGGCAAATGCGTTTAAAACATTAACAGTGTTCAACATGTTTAATAAATATGCTTGTTGTCTCTCACAGTCTGTACGTTTGATGCAGTGTAAACAAGTCAGTTGTGTTCTCAACATTCTAAAATAAAATCTAAAGATGTTGGTGTTTGTTGGCATTTGTCAGATCAGAGTGAATTAGCATTAACATGTCTAACATCTGCTTTTGTGTTCAACTAAATAGAAGAACAACATATGGGTGAAGCCATGATGACAGTTTGTAAATGCGAATGAACAATCGTGTAAGTGTTTAAAATCACATTGAAGATTATTTCAATAATTAAAAATATGTAGTTCTTTTACTATCTAAAGGATATCACATCAATCATCTTTCATATTTCAACATGATACACATATGTTTGATGCCATTTTCCCATACATATCAGTGATGGTTGCCAAAAATCCTTATTCTATTTATATACAGAATGGTAAAGTGAAGCAACATGGTAGATGCGCAGTACTTATGCATAACATATGTAATCAAATCCTTACAATCCTTCAAATCCTTTTTATGCAAAGCACAGTCTATATTACTGTTTCCTGAATCCCTATTGACTGATACGTCTCCTTCATCATCCTCCATATGTATTTCTGGGTAAACAGCCCTACTAAGAAATGATTGACATTTTTAATGCAAAACTGACACTACAACTGTACATTTTTATGTAGCGTAAACATTTTATTTGATCTCAGTTAAGCATACTTGGGAGCAACTACCTGAACTGGATTCAACTGTAGCATTTGGCATAAATAAAAGTTTCAATGGGAAAAAAACAGGTCCTTAAAATGTGGCCTTCAGAAGCTCCGTTATTGAGATTGGATAATAAATGTTTTTATTAAATATTCTTGTTAAATAGTTACGATTACTGTTGTTTTTTTAGACCTACATATAAGAGCATGTATTTATGAAAAGGCCCATGCTGACCAACAAAGCCGGGTATGTGACAGATGAGAAGATGAACACTACATATCAGACTTTTATTCTGGCCTTGTAAGGGGCGTAACATCTGGATGCGGTCATTCATTTGCTTGTGATGGTCATTCAGAAGATAAATGGGTGAGCATCCAGTTAAACTCTGTAATTTCTAAAAACAAATGTACTTTCATTTTAATTCTTATGATTATTCATTATTACCCTCTTTTGTAATTCCTGTAATGTCGTATCATTTGTAGTGTTTTAACCATACACACAACAAACTAAAACCAATCATGAACTATTACTAGACAGAAATGAACAGGTGCCTGTTTAAAAGCATAATTTGTTCGTGTAAATTAGCTCATAAATTGAATTCACAAAAAGCCACGAAATTTGCCCCTGAGCCACCAAAACTAAAAATTAGCACATTATCTGTACACTCAGATCATTGTAATTAAAAAGCTAAATTCAGAAAAACAGAGCATGAAGCGTCAAGGCAATTCACACATTCTAATGACCCACTTCCTTTTTTAAGTTTAATTTGTTATTAGTAAACAGTAAACACAAATAAGAGCATCATAATCAGAGCCCTGTTTTCTTTCCTCTCCTACTCATTTAGACAATTTTTACTGGTAAATGGCCAAAATAAAAACACAATATGATAAAACTGTAAATGTGCTGCTGGTCCAAGTTCATGTGAGGACAAGATTGCTCTCAATCAAGTTGTTGCTGCACAACAACACTGGACATATGTTGCTTTCACCACTTTAGTTTCACTAACCCAGCACGGGCTTGCATTGGTTTTGTGTTTGCAATAGAAGTGAATGGATACCACCATGGAATGGAATTGTTTACCAACATTCCTCAAAATACCTTCTTTTGTGTTCTGCAGAAAAAAAGAAAGTGAAATGACAAGTGGGTGAGTAATAATGTAAATTTTTTGAGAAAATTATCCCTTTAAAAAATGTGCTATGACATTGGGTAACTAAAAACTTGATAATACTTTAGAAAAACTACCATAAAAACTCTTTTTATAAAGAAATGTATATGTAGTCACAATTTATATTTGTACTGCATATAGACAGTTTTATTGAACGCACGCACCCGGCCCACAGTTAACTTCCGATCTGTGTTTGTTGATCAGTCTGGCTAGTGGCCAATTAGTTCATTTATATAATTATTACTTTATATTAATGTTTTATTGTATAAAATTGTATTAAAAACAATTTGTTGAATTTTATTGCATATTAATTTTATTAAATAAAAATTAAAAACAAAGGCAGACAGTAGCATAAAGTGTGGAAAACATTTCCAATGTGACCTAACAAAAAGGGGAAAAAATTAAATATTTTATATATATATATATAAACTGAAACCCTGAGATATAAATGTGCTGTGGAATAAAGAAGAATTCTGAACACACAGAACAAAGTTAAACAAGGTATCACTTTGGAAAACAGTCAGTGCGTCTCAAATCTTCAAGCTCACCATGTTTTCCATAAAGAATTATCTGCTCTGTTGCTTTCCAATGGCTCTTCCATCAGCCTCTCCTCACTGCTGAGTGTCATTGTGTAAGTGGACATATCCTTAGTGTCACATCCCTAGTTTTCCACTCTTCTTTTTTGATATTTTCCTTTGACAACCCTGCGGAGGAGTCCACTGCTATGATTTGTGTGGTTGGCTGACAGCGAACATATGAGAAACAGGAGTTATAACAGAGGATGAGATTACTGTCCTTGGCCTATTGGCTCCGAGCTTTGTGGCAGGGGCTTACGTCCCATGATGCACGTGTTTGTCACAAGCTATCATCTGCTCCGTTCCATTATATACAGGGTTGTCAACCTCTCTCCATTCAGCGCACTATTTACAGTAGGTGTCGTGAGAACACGTGGTCAGAGAGGGCACTGGATTGAAATTGCTAAGGGAATCCTTCGAGCTATCTTTCCCAAGTTATTATTGGAACACCGGCTTATCACATTTATTTCATGTGTGTGTGTGTGTGTGTGTGTGTGCATGTGTTTTATCCCTCTTAACTCCATTTTGCACCAGCTTCCCAAAAGTGTGATCTCTGCCTGACATCGTTTACACATTTAATGAAACGTGATATAAAAACTATCGCAAGCCATGATACTACACTTGTGTGTTTGTGTGCGGATGTGTTTATACCGCTTTCATGTGTGTGCGTAAAGGGTTCAGAAGGGATGGCGGTTGTCACTGTCTTCTGATAAGCTGTCAATCATCAGGACATGATAAAGAGGATAGAATTCATTGAGGTGCCAGTAATCCTAATGACAGTTTAACAAACAAATATGAGAAGCTTACTGTCAGACAACCCAAATGAAAATGTTCATAGTGACAAATGCCATTGTTATGTATGTTATCAGATCTGTGTGTCACATGTTGTGGACATAGACTACAGCAACACCGCTTTAACCGTGACCTGAACACTGATATCTGTCATAGCTCCACAATGAGAATGATTAATGTTGAATTCAGACATCCATTATAACTTTATACTCATCACATGCCATCTATCTTCTGTTCTCCTTCTATTTTCACATTGAAAGGAAAAGTAAAATCTTCATTTTGAATGTTTCAAGCACATTTTCAGTTACAGCAAAGCATTAAAGAGTTTGAAATCCATTACATTTTTTCCCAAATTCCATTACATTTTTCCCTAAATAGATTTTTTTCTGTTTTAATTTTCTGGATTCTGTGTTTTCCGTTTTTTACTACTATACAATAATATTTTTGCCAACATAAAAAATATTTCAGCATTTACTCATAAACTAATACTAGTAAGACACCTATACTAAAGTATTTTTAAACATCACAGAAGAAAATCCATAAAAAAATATGCCGAAATGTACAACTACTGTATGTTAATATAAACCAGCACCCTCGAGTGCATTTTCATTTTTTTCTTTTGTTTTTTTACAACTACTTAAATTTAAGATTTCTTTTACTAGTACATTCACTTTAATATAGGAAATAATATATACTACATACTACATAATATACTACAGTTTTTCATGTGGGTGTGTCATAATTAATTTAAGTTAACCAGACTTGACGGGTTGCCGGAAAGATGCGTTCGCATCCACATATAGTGTGATGCTGTAAACAGAAGTGTCATGCATGCAGTAGCCTACAGGAAACCGCTCGACTCATTCATTCTGAGACAGGCAGGCAGATTAGATATTTAAACCGCATCTGAATCTCTACTGTTGTTATTTAAAGCACAAATTGATTTTTAGCAGATGTTCAGTGTTATTTTCTGATTAAGAGGTTCTAAATTCTGAAATATTCCACGTAATACTGCAAATTCCATTTTAATGCTTGGATTCCATAATTCAGTCCACGCTTTCCACATCACGGAAATCATACGCCCTATAGGCTATTAAAGGTATAGTTCACCCAAAAATCACCCTTTTGTCTCTCTTGAAATAGTTCACCCTCTTGTCATTTCAAACCAGTATGACTTTCTTTCTTCTGCAAAACACAAAAGAAGATATTTTGAAGAATGTTGGTAACCGAACAACAGCCGTAACCATTCGCTTCTATTGTACGGACACAAAACAAATGCACGTCAATGGGTACCGCCGTTGTTCCAAAAATCAAGTAGGAAGAAAGTCACTTCAAAGGCAAAGCAGGTTATTACATTCTGATGAAAGATTATGAAGACAAACATTGTTTTGCTTTGGTAACATCATGCACCGATAGACTAATGTGTAATGCGTGTGAGTACACGGTGCACGCGGTAATACGTATTAGGAAAGTAAATGGGGTCAAATCTGATTTCATGTTGACTTTACATCAATTTCACAGATCCAAGAACCCTCCGACTCATCTGATGACTTCATCATCTGACTGCAGAGATGAGAAACGTCGAAATGATTGTCACTGCAGAGGTAGAGCTGACAGAGACAATTGTGTTTCACATCAAAATAAAACAGTTTGCCTCTTGTGCAGTGTTCCTCTGGAGTCAAACAGAGAAGAAAATTGTTTGATTGTTAGATTTTTGCAAAGCAGTTTTATGCCGTTCATGGATGGGCACCAGATGGAGTGTGATAAGATTGATATCATAACTCAATTTCACCATGATACATAAGATCAGCATTGACTGCATGAGTTAGAAACAATCACAATGTCAATATCTATACAGTTATGCTTCTTATAAAAACACTGATTTAAAACATATTCGGCAAAAAGGTCAATCTTATCATAAATGAAGTTTTAACAAAGGTTTTACTGCTCAGATGTCAGTATTTGGTAGTTGAAATACCCATGAAAGGTTTCAAAGTCTTGAAAGCATTTTATTTTTATTTTAAAAGAATGATTTTTTATACGTAAGTGTCGCTTTCAGAATTGTCACATTCATAACAATTAATATTTCTTATAAATAGGCTTTATGTTCTATAAACAGGCATCCCTTCTCCATTTGTTGGGTATTATTGCTTTTGGTATGTGCATTTTAATTCATTTCCTAAAACGTTTGTCACATCCATGATGCATGTTTATTTCCATTTTTTTAAATAGAAAACTTGTGCATAAACTGATGCCTGGACTTTATCAACAAGGTTTTAGATAAATGCAAACAGATGGTTGTATATGGCATTGAAATAATAGATTATTCCTAACTGTTATAGTTAAATAGTCCCACACAAATATCTGAATGTCTTACAGTCCCAAGTCACAAATAAATTTTGCCTTTAGAAAGTCTCTAAAATACAAATTTGAATACAGTACTTTTTGCTCAATAAAAATGCTTTACATAATAAATAAACAAACAAACAGAGCTTTAAAATGTTTAAAACAGTGTACACTTGCATGAGACTCTGAAAAGTCTATTTAAACCTGTATGATTTTACATAGAGCTTGTCGTCTGATATGGGGCAGACATGTTGAGATCACATGACCAGCCTCATCTTGGTAGTCCTCTGCTACCGGACACTTTGCTTATGGATATCAATAATGGCTAACTGCTAATAAAGCATTTCCCCATCAATAACCTTCGTGTTGTTCAAACTTATACAAAATCACACACATACTCTTCAATAGCTGTTGGTGAAAAAACAGGTCTAAAGAAAGAACAGGGGTTTCATGCATAGAAAAATTGGAGGCGGCCACCTCAGTCAAACTTCGTATTTGATTTTAAATAGCTGTTTGGTTGAATACATGTCATGTTTTATATAACAATGTCATTTTCATCAGACCTATATGTTGTTTGTAAAGTGTTCGGTTAATCCACTAAAGTTACGGTAGGCCTACACGTGCGCATGTGTACAATATCAGGATGGCACCATCTCCGCCTTATTTTGAGCCAGGAAAAATCCTGAAGAATGCCAAAACTTTGCATGTAAACTAATGATACAGTCTGTGCTGGCAGATCACACGCGGTCACATGACAAAAGTCCACCCATGATGTGAACAGCAGCTTGTGCCGACAAGCAACAGAGTGAAGTGCCACTCAGAAGAAGAAAAGAGGCCGCGTGCAACCCGCTGTGATTACTAAGCACACTGTTTTCTTTGATTTGAATGCCCACCATTTACAAACTTCTCCAACAATTGCTTGTAACTTTTTCACACGTTCTTTCCGACACAACTCTGAGGTAACTATATAGGTGCTTTGTTAAATTTAACATACATTCTAAACACTTTTCTTTTCTCACCTTTCCCCAGTTTCTGCACCTCTAAATCTCTGTCATGACACCCAGATTGAGCGTGCCTTTTCTCACCCCGCACTCCGTTATCCCCATCCCTCATCTTCTACACGATGTTTCCTTCTGAGCTTCCCTTACTGCTGATCCTAAAAGGGGACTGATTTATGACCCCTTTAAATAGCTTTTGGACATTTGTTATTTATAATAAGCTCATCTGTAATGCATGAGGTTACATAAAACAGGAAATGTCAAAACGATACTAAAGCGTTCACATTGCCTGAGGGCAGGTATAACGCAGTCCTTGTGTGTAAAGGATGCATGGTTTGTTCCTCGATTGAAAACTTTGGATATTTCTGGTATGACATTTTTTTACAAGAAAGATA
Source organism: Oreonectes daqikongensis (assembly GCA_026939265.1). Lineage (NCBI taxonomy): Eukaryota > Metazoa > Chordata > Actinopteri > Cypriniformes > Nemacheilidae > Oreonectes > Oreonectes daqikongensis. Next base: position 6,965,694 of record JAOTQM010000040.1, on the reverse strand, counting down.
AAAATAAAGTGTCAGTACAGCCTATTTTGAGGCATCTAGGATGACTTTATAATGTGCATAACCATTTTTAAACAAAGGAGCTGAAAATTTAAGTGAATGCATCATGTGAGATTTAGCCCTGGAAATGGCTGAACTTTTCTTAGATATTTGATTTCAGTGAGGGACAGAGGGGTCAGAGTTGACCCTCTTCAGCTACTTAAGTGTTCCTGTGCATGAGGAAAGAGAGGAGACAACAGAATACAAACAGGATGCAAGAACACCACCATAATCCTGCCATTTAATATTTGTTATTATTAATATTATGTATTGTTATGTTATACAATGCTTATTTTGTACCCCTGTAAAACTATAATACCTCAAAACGTATACAAGTATTTATACTGTGTTTCAAGTTAAAAATGATGTCATTTATACATTATATTTTCCCTCCAGGTCCCTGTGCTTCACTTGTGAATAATTACATTTTTCCATTAAGAGTTTCAAAACACTTTGGGGTCAAAAATTCAGTGACCTTACTGAGTTTCTGCTTGAAATGCTGAGCTGATAAGAGTGAGGGGAATTAACAGGCTTTTCATTAACCCCTGCTATCAACGGTGAACGCACTTCACTTCATGAAGTTAATGTATTCAAGTTAATGAAGCTAATTTTGGCGTCTTATAATCTCTGTTTGTTTGGTTCACTGGATGGTCTGGTTGTTTTATTAACATTTGGAGTCATTCTGAAACGCTTGTAAACACATGGAAGTTTACCAAACATGTTCCTGCCATTGCAACAAATACTGATTATATTCTGAGAACATACAGTACATAAGTCTGTTTATTTTTTTAGCATCTGGAGATGTTTAATGTCAAGAAAACAGCATCATTAAAAATCAGCACTGCTGACAAGATCTAATACTAATGTTTTATTATTTTGCTGTAAGGCTCTTATTCTGTGGTGCAACATTTTTGCATTAATGTTCACTTTTCTTATACTGTGTAATAGCTTTCAATAGCAACATGCCACATCAGTATGCAGACATGCTTTTGGAAAACGATATTAATGCCATCAGACAAATACGTTAACCTGTTAGATTTATTGTTGTGTTTATTTTATTGTATTTGTGGCATTTCAATCTCAAGTCACATCTTTGGATTTTACAATGCAGCAAATTACAGCTATTATGCTTTTTTTACCGTCATGTGTATTTTGCATAGTGAAAAGTGGCAACATCATCTGACAGTTTCAATTTTAAATGACTAACCAAGCACATTTAAATCTTTTCACCCAGAAAAGCATTCTTTAAAGAAAAAATAATAATTGCCGATAAAGAACAAAAGTGGATCAGCACTTATTGACGGTTTCAACGGATGCATGTGCCTGTGTTTGTTGATCGGTCTGGCTAGTGACTAATAATATAACTATTTATATTTCAGTTAATTGATATTAATATTTAATTGTATATTAATTGTATTAAATAAACAATTTGTTGAATTTTAGTGAATATTAATTAGGGCTGTCAAAAGATTAATACCCATTCACTTCTATTGTATGGACACAAAACCAATGAAAGTGAATGGGTACCATCATTGTTAAGTTACCAACATTCTTCAAACTATCTTCTTTTGTGTTCTACGAAAGTAAGAAAGTCATACAGGATTGAAATGCTAAAAGGGTAAGTAAATGTTTACAGAATTTTCATGTTGGAGTCAACAATCCCTTTAGCTTTACATTTTGGTTTCAGTGCTCATAAATACTACAACATCAGACACGGGATTTGCTAAATCCAGGCTTTACCTATTCTGCATTAAATGAGCTCAGGCTGAGTTAATACTGGAGTTAGTGGCATCAGAAGAGCACATCATACATCCTTCTTTAGAAATGCTGAAGTCAGAACATACTGTTCCTGGTGTGCGCCTCCACATTTGAAGTATTGCTGGAACAAAACATCTGAACAACAACTTTTTATTTATTTAATGACAAAACAAAACAACTTCTTGTTTAAACTATGAGCCCACAATGCAGCAAATAACATTTCACTTCATTGTAATGCAGTTTCGCAGTCACATACATCATGTTTCCAGAAAATATTATCGAGAAGAACAGAAATATATCTGCAAGCAGACATATAACAGAAACGCCAAAAAGAGTAGGAACCTGCCACCTGTTAATAATTCATTGTTATCCCATGGCATGTCATAATCACTTCTGGTGATAAATATTTCACATCACAAGTGGGAAGTTGGCATCAACGCTCATCAAACCAGTAGCCATCCCAACATCAGAAAGCCACCTCAAGGAAGCTAGGTGTTGGAGAAATGATGCTCTTCCTCTCAGCTGCTAAAGATCACTGATCTTAATAGATTACTGCATGCTGCCATTCTCAAAGAAAGAGAGAGGTTTCACTCTGAGCAAGAAATGAGATGTGAACTCATGAAGAGCGGCAATGCTGTGTTATTTGCGGGCGCTGTTCACCAAATTAGATTTTCCCTGTTAGTAACCGGGTGTGTTTTGTTTGAATTTCATTCCACTAGAACAAGTAATCATTAACAATGTGAACGTCACAACTTTGCGTTTCATGTGAAGTACTGTAGTGTATGAAAGGCAACAATATTTCCTGACTGAACGACTCGGCTTGATCTATCAAGTTCACTTAGAGGAAAAAGGTTTCTATTACTGCGAAAAATAGCTCCTGACAAACAACTTAAGACTTTTTATTCACTTAAAATAACTCTAGGAAGGGGTCACTGAAATGAATTGTGCCCCATCGTGCATGCTGTTAATTTTCAAATGCTGTGTGCATTGCTTGAGCACCCACTCCACTAAAGACATTATGCAAATTGGGTGACGCCCACAAACACGCCTCCCAAACATGGTGCTCAGGGCAAATTTCATTGTAATTTTCTATCCAGCAGATCGGTTTTAAATGCTAGGCTGTGAAGGATGGAGCAGAATACTGTGATCTAGCATACTTTACTGGAAGTGTACGGCACATCACAGCGCTCCATCACAACCACCGAAATAAAGAAAATGGGCTTCAATGTCTGGCGGGTCTGGATATTTTCTGGATATTCTCTTGTGGATCATTTGATCATCATTTGATGAATTGCCGCTGCCATGATGACTGGAAAATGTACACAAACATCTCTTTTTATACAACTGTAGTGTATTTTCCCTCAGTGACAAACTTTTCATCACACCCAGTAGCGGCCTTTGCTATGTTTCAAAACAAAATTCTTTAAAAAGAAACTTGAAGAAAATTTCACAAAAATTCTTTTAAAATTGTTATTTTAAATTGAAATATATGCCACCATGGCATTAAACGCAACGTTATGAGATCACTACATAAAGGAAAACGTCTCCGAGCTTTTGCAGCACTCAGAATGTTCTAAATGTCGTAATCGTGGAAAGGAAGTGGGGAAAATATGCTATTTGTGGCCTATTATTTAGGGATGAATATTTTCTCCACCGACAAATAAACATTTGACAACACCAATGTAAATGATAACACCATAGATTTGACTACTAATACTAACAAACTTTCTCTTGCCCTTGACCTTGTCCTGACTTTAAAAAGAAACTGCACAGCACGCGCTTTATGGAGCAGATGCGGCTTAATTTATCTGTAGTGTCCGGCTGAACTAAAATTACTTTATTTCTATAAATTAAACTAATAAAATACAGGGTGGATAAAAAACGTTTAATACGTTACTGGACAAAATATAAAACATGTTAAATAAAGTGTTTATAAAATAAAGGGGGGGGCCTCCAACTGTTTCTTTGAAACAGGCCTCCGAATTGCAAAGGTCTGATCACACCATACAACAAACTTGTATTCCCTGGAAAAAAACAAACATATATTTTAGTTTATGTCAAGGAAGGAATAAAACTTGAAGGTCATGAAACAAGTTCCTCAAAGCCGAACATAAATTGGTGGATCCGTGTCTCCAAGAATATTAATCGAACCCGTCATTAAAAGCTAATTAATTTCAGCCCAAAGAAAAGCACGGCTGCTATGAGGGAATGAGAAGGTTGAGAATGCAGAAGACAGATAAGGACGGCAGAGAGAGTTTGCTTCAAGGGAAATTTTAACATTAAACAGAATGCCTCGACATAATTAAGAGGGCACAGCATCCACTCCACATATTGAATACTGTTTTTTAATGAAACACATTTCGCTCTGCCATATTTAAGTGAATGATTAATGCATAATTATTCCTCTTGCTCTACAGATTGAGAGGAATATGAAGCCAGGCTTTAAGTTATGCAGTGCAAGAGCAACAGCTAATTGATTTCTGTCGTCTTTCTCCGTTTGCTGCATTCTGTTAAAAGCCCTGCTCTTACAACATACAGTACACAATTGGTCTTAGCCAACCCAGTCTCACGGCAGTCACAAAAAGTAAAATCTATTCATTCGTGTTCATTGACAAAAATGTGTGCCTTTATTTGTGTGACTTAGCACGACTTTCAATATAGGCTACATTTTGCCAGATGGCAAAGCAATGATAAAAGCTCACCCTAACCCCACCCCAAAACCTAACGTCACAGGACAAAAGCCAAATTGTAATAACATGTACAAATGAGCCACCTCGTAAAATAGGTAACAATTCCCATCAGATTGCATTGATATATACTTTAACATATAAAATGACCACTTTAAATTTTGTGACTGTTTCACAAATTTCAGTGAGACTGTTGTCTTAACAGTTTGAAAACCTAAAAAAGAGTCTCTTTGAATCACCTGTATGTGTACGACTACCAACGATAAAGCAAATAACAAAACAAATCTCATTTGCTTTAAAGGATGTTTCAAATAGACATCTTACTGTAATTTTACTGTAATTCATTTTATAATGCTTATACCGTACACTGTACAATCATACTGAAATCAGGAGCTCCATCAAAATTTTGCTGTAAAAAGTATAAGGAAGAACTTGCAGAAAAATTGCTATAAAAATATAATATTCTCTAACAAAAGTTTGGTGAAGTTGATATTTTCAGATATATTGTCAAATTAGAATATATGTCACTGTCATGAGGAAGACTGGACCTTTACCAAATTTGGCTAGATTGCATAATTTAGTAATGCCATACATCAAAACAAAATTACAACAACACTTCAAAACATTTGAAATGACTGTAAATCTGATAAACTGGGTTTTAAAAAGTTAACCATTTTCACGATGTCATAGTTATCATATTCTTTCTCAATTTCAATCTCAATTTTCAATATTTCTGACCATTATATGGGTAGCATGAAATGAAAAGCCCTCTTTTAAGCACATAAACCACATATCAAACCATCACTGGTGAAATAAGGTGAAAGCAGTGGAATGTATCTGAGCTGACAGTATTGCATTCAGCAGTCGACCTCTTCTTTCAGGCACTCGGGCCCCATGGAGCGAGCCGCTCAGATACCTGTCACCATTCTGCTCTCAACATCCCAGCAGGGGAGTCCCTAATCAGACTGCGGAATGAAGAATTTGTGGGGGCGACTACAAAGGCTGAGATGTATTCCAATTTCAGCTACATGGGAGAGCGGCTGCTCGGTGCTGCCTGCTAAAAGCATCGGAGGTCTTTTTAGACAAGATATCCATACTTTCTTAGAATTGATATGAATGGGTTTGTGCTGTAACCATGAGCTACCACACACCCATTCTTGGGGACAGCGCAGCTCGGTCACCTAGTTTATGATTAAAGATATTAAAAACATGATGTGATCTGGCGTGTTTAACAGATTCAGAAATTGAGCATTATTCTACACCTTGATGCTTTTGGCACAGTTTTGCAGAGACAATAATATTATTTACACAAGAAGTTTCGTTCAGGAAAAAAACGTCAGTGATGATTAACGTGTGCTTTTTGATTTACTTTTAAATCGTAAATAAACAAAGATTACAAGGTCTAAAAGCCGACATGTTTATCATCCCATTAATTTTAATGTTACTTTAATTTAATGCAGATTCACTTTGGGATTTCTGACGCATTTTAAATCGCACAATACCAGCGCAAACACCTTCATAATTAACTGCTTCAATAATCATTGTGTGCACTTAGGCCTCAGAGTTATTATTTTTCTTTTTAATTAGTATAAATTAGATGTGAATGAAAAGTTTTGAATGCCCATGTGGGTCTGTGTGAAGGTGATGTCATAATGACTTGGCAATTATTTGTATTTTTTATTATAAAAGTTATTATATTTTGAGACAAATAAGAAAAATTCTGCATATCTCAGCACAGTCATAGCGCTGTGAAATCTTTAATATTGTAATGTTTAAGCAGCTTTGATCAAATAGTATTAGTCCTAATGTGCTAAGCATCTGTGAAATGATACATTTGTGACTGTAGAAAGTTCTTGCATTTTGAGATTGAATATTGAATCACCCGAGCAGATTTGGAGTAGTACTCCAGTGTATTGTTACACTCCGCTGAGTTTAAAATGCAATACCATTTGACAGAGTCTTAACCAATAGAGACAAACTGCAATTAAGACCGAATCCCCAATGCAAACTGGTCTATTAACTGCATCGCAATATTGTTTAATGCTCAACGGTCAACAAATAGTCCTGCAGCGCATGCATCAAGCGATAACCCATTTAATGAATAATCATTTCTCTAAATTAATTTGTTAATTGGGATTTATTGCCATTTTAAAAAGAAAAAGGTAGACTAAATACACATTTGTGCAACGGCATTGAGTGCATATACATGCACAAAATAAACAGATATCTATCAAAATCACGTGTTTACATGCATATTAATAAAGCAGCTACACAGAAAACCGCAATTACATGGAAATTTGAGACATTTCTCACGTACAGTGATGTCACCATCGATGGTCTTTCTAGTAATAAATTGGTCTTAAGCTGTATTTTTATATCTCTTCTCATGTGTGCAGTACCTACATATGCAACAATAGTTTCTACATGAACTGCATGACTAATGCATTATTTTACTGTTACTTCCTTTTGTCAGACATGCGCACATAAACAAAAAGGTGTAATCGGCGTAAAGGCCATTGCAAATAGAGTCCGAAATTTGCATCCAAAATTTTTGCACTTCAAAAAATAAATACGACCTCCCATTGTTTCAATCACATTTACACACTGCCTACGAAATTTTCGTCCGTCATGAAAAAACCGGACAGGGTTCGATTTTCTGCATTTTCTGCATACGTAGAAAGCAAATTTCAAAGGTGTTTTGGCTATTCAGAGCTGACAAATTTGTAGGATGACAAATATGAAATAGCATATACGAAAACACCTAGTTCGCCCGTGATCAGGTTAGCTCAGGCTAAGGAGCTAAAGCTATATGCAACTGGTACCATAATCATAGTTAGTCGGGCAATTGGTGGTTGGGATGGAAGATATTATACAGCAGCAGAATGCCATCTGTCACTCACTCACTTAATTATGCAGAACTTTAAGGCTTAATATAATTTAAACAAATGAGAAAAAATTCACTGCCCTCACAGTTGTCATGAAGAGCAAGATTAGGCCCAAACCACTTTTTATACCAGGCTGTAAACATACTTTTCTGCTATAAAGTTTGGGGGCGGTCTATAGAATGAAGCCAAGCAACCTGTTTTCCCAAACAATGGTAGACTAATGGAAGATTACCGAGGACTGATATTGGTCCTTGACCGATTCCTGGCTTTGTTTCATTTTTGAACTGAGAATGTGTTCTGTTTATGTTGAAGCTGCTTTTTTGACAAATGGAGCTTTCACTGTTGTGATAAAAACGACAAAAAGCATCCACAGAAAAAGCCTAAACCTTAAAAGCAGAAAATGATTAAGATGTCACAACAGCTCTTATGCTGCTGTCAACTTGCAGACAAAAGTTTGCCTTGTAGATTGCTTTGCCAATTTGCAGATCTTTACTTAGTGGAACAGACATCTGTAAGTGGATCAAAAATGCATTGGACATGAAGCGTCGCGAAGATAAAAGTTTGAAAAAAATCATCTTTGATTTGATTTCCGATTAGGCAGGAAAATAGGTAGCTCTCATACAAAAGGATTTCAAATGACCACCAGATCCACGCATCTGCTAACCTTTCCAGAGATGAATCACTTCATAAATTTAGATTCTAACAGTGGAGTGAATATTGTGTTCATTGTTGGGGAAAACATTCTTCCAAAAATGTACCATTAAAAGAGTGGAAAAGTACATTAAAGCGTGACTTATTTTTTCTTATCGTACTCTCCCTTAATTTAATGCTGTTTAAATTGAGAACGTGGACCCGTCCTTTTAACACAATCTAACTGAGAGATCAAATGCAGCCATGTGCAGATACAGACGGGCACCAAAAACTAGCTGACCCAAAATAATGGGGCCAGAGCTCTGGCTTGGGACTGAATTATGACTGTGCCATTTAAGTTAAAGCTTTCATTTTCCACAGCTATAGGCCACTTTATAATTATGTTTTTATTCCCTTTTTAAATAGAACGTTTGAAAGATGCAAAATTATTAATCATAACACACCAGGATTACTTCTATAAGCATAAACTAGTTTTCCTGATTGTGTTAGTGGCAAGAGGGAGAAATAAATGATGATGTATATCAAATGAATGCATGTTTATTGAAAATGTTACTAAACCAACGCTGTTTCGTTAATTAATGAACACAAAAGTCATTTGGTTTTATATAAGAATAATTAAGCTCTACTGCTAAGTTTTTCAAATGCTTTCATTGCTGATATTACAGTAAGTTTCACACCTCACAGTTTTTAAGGCAAAGCCTGATAGCTGCTGCAAGCTGATTTATGAAAAATGCAATTTGACACATTTGCATGCACTTTCTTTCATATAGCTAGAAATATATAAAAGAATAACATGTGACATTCTGTTGCAATCACATAGCAACAGAAGCCCCTTTTTTACATATATGCACTATATGGGGACGTATTATTTTGTTACATAAACTGGTGACTGATTACATATCATCTCAAAGTACTGTAATGCTTCACAGATTTTCCTTTCAAGATAACAATCTATAACAACGTCCAAAGAAAAGATGCAAAGAAAGTCCCATGACAGCACACTTACAGGGAAAAGAAGTAATTCATTTGACTTTCTCATGAAGGTTAGGGCATGTGAAGGCCACCATAACGTGTTGTTTTGAGGAGCTCATGCAGTTCAGGATTATTGAGCCACTTGTCAATTGCTGTAGTCACCCCATGAGTGAGTTTTCACACTCAGTAGAGCAGCCAGCTTTCCTCTGACGAATCAAGAACCATTCAGCCGGAAACAGCATCACCTCATGTGTGCTAAAAGTGCAAAGTCCTACAAAAGCAATGCATCAAGGTCCTAAATGTCATCAATGACATCAACCATTTGATGAACTGTTGAACCTTCAACCTTGACCAACATGAGCAAAACGTTCATAAGACAGCAGTGGGTTTTGTAAACACATAGTAGAAACAATGTGTACTTTTCCAAAACAACATGGCCTTTAGTTAACAACCAAAATTAGCTCTTTTCATTACTTTTAATTCTGTTTTAATTAGTAATAATAAGTGGTTTTGATACAGTTTGTACTGTGTGTTTGGAATAAACAAGTCAATTGTCTGGCTTTATGTAGTTTGAAAAAGAAAACGTATAAACACGGTATATGTTGCTATATTTACAACTTGTTTATAATCCTGATTTACAAAAGATACAGAAGTTGCTTAACTTTATAAAATAACAAAACAAAACAAAACAATGTATCAGAGAGAAACATTGTTTTATACAGATTGTTTACACCATACAGCAGGGTCCTAATTTCTGAGAACATTGATACAAAATACTAATTATATAACAAGCATGACAATTTAAAGATGAATTTAAAGAATTTACATTCATTTGTGCAAAACATTAGATTCATGTTATTCAGATTCAGCATGATTTTTAACAAATTAAAAAAAGAAGATCTGAGCATTTTGTGCAAAAAAGTTAACATGCAGGTCAATGGCACAAATTCAGATAATTGATTAGTGAGCTGGAATAAAGGATTTCGCAAATTCTTAAAAATTACACATTTTGCATTATAAATGCAGGGGTTTACAACTACATTACATCTGTGGTGCCAAAACATGAAAACTGCACACACGACAAACATCTATACAAAAATCTTTTTCTGCTGTCTAGATTGATCAAATATTCAGTCCTCCAGGTAAAGGAATAATGCAAAAAGCCATAAAGTCAAGGCACTAATGGATGTTCATCACACTGGTGTAGAGATGACTGCAATACAAGGAGAAAAAGATCCCGTGGTAGGCATGGGAACAAGAACAGTACCAGACGAACGCATTTTCAACCAGTCATTTGCGCGGCAATCGCAGCCTAAGACATTATTTTTCAAATTATCCTCTCTTATGTCTTGTAATATAACATTTCTGGATAAGTTCAAGATATGAGGACATTGCCCCAGAGAATGACCCACTCCAATTAGTCACAGAAGATAAAAAAGGAAGGATGGCAGATGATGATAAGGAAGGAAGAAGGGAAATGGAACCTATAGGAAAATATTCTGGGCATGTGCAGTGAAAATGACTAAAAGGCCAAAGTGATTACTGAGTGAGTGGTCAGTGATGCTTATCATGGCAGAGAAGTCATGAACTGTAATGTGGGCTGCTGCTGGTCTGGAGCTATAACCAAGCTGAGCCAAAAGATTATGCAATTGAAATTATGCAATGTTTTTGGTCAGAAAAAGGCAAATTAAAGTAAATGAAATTACATTTCATTGTACTAATAACCAATCACTTCATAGGCGACCTTACAAGCTGTTTAGCTTAGTATCACTGTCATCACATTTGCGTGTGGTTAATGCAACAACTCAAGAGAGAGATTTAATGTAGACAAAGAAATAATTTTTTTTATAATAAAGAAGCAAAGGGCAGATTCTCTACACCTATGAGAACAAATAAATATACATATTCAAAATGTAAAATAATTAAACTGTTTTCTGTCACACCATAGGACACATATACAGTATATTTGTCAAAATGTATGTATAAAATTGTAAATGTTTATTGGTTTGATCAATATTGATTTACATATCAACATCTCTATACAATTCCTTCATGGCCCACTATTGTCTATAACAACCCAATGTTAATATCACATTTAAACTTTCAAGGAGTGATCATACTACTTGATAAGAACAAAGCAAATTCAAACAGTCTAACCTCTAAATCTCATTAGTGTGATGTTTTCGTCAAATACTTTTTGAGGACGAGATCATCGCAGGACACCATGAGCAGTATCTTGAACAATATGTTTTGAATAGTAGAAATATCCCTCTGTAAAAATGTTTCTAATGCAAACAATAGTAAACTTTTAAAATGTTAAATACAAATGCAAAATAGCACAAAGCTGGTGGTGTCCTCACATTGAGGAAAACAATGATACAGTAGTTGGGTAAAATAGGTATGTCTGGAAAAGAGAGCCCCAGTCAAGAGCTTAAGACAGAAATGGTAATACGGCTCATAGCTGAGAGCCCACGGTAAAGCCATAAGATTAAAAGCAGGAAGAATAAGAGTAGGTCGTTGTATGAATAAAGCATTTTATTCTAAGTACAGTAGGGTCAATATATGCTTGACCCCATGATGTAAAATATCAAGACAGATGTGATGGATATGCATTTGACATTGGAGATCATAATATTATTAAACAAAAACAACTCTATTTATAGCAATGCACAATGAATTATTTCCAAAATCAAAAATGAGGCCTGAAGCCAGACACCTTCCAATTTTGTAATAACTTCAGAAGATTTCACAAGGTCTAAGCCTTATCATGTCCACAGAGGCCAAGATGATGAAACCTAGGTAAGCCAAAGTTTTCACAATCCATCTCACCAAAGCACATTGGTAGTTCTCCTCTCCACTACAGCTAAAGAAAAGACGGCCTTTACAACCCCGTCACCTTCAAACGGATCATGACCATTGAACCGAGACTGCACAAACTCTATGACTTCTTTCTTGTTTACTGTCAGATTCTCTCATGAACCCAGTGTTTAGATCGCCTCCTCTCTTACACAAAGTTAAGCTGTGCAAGCTAGAAAGAAGTTAAAGATTAGAATTTCCTACAAAAAGACAATATCACAAAAAGTATCAATCCTGACATCATTTCTTTACCCTCATCATCTGTGTAACACAAAAAATATTTTGAGAAATGTTTCAGTGGGTTTGTGTACATAAAATGAAAATCAATGGGGGCCTTTAAAATCTTTTCTTTAAAATATATTATTTTGTGTTCTGTAAAGTGTGGTGATTTTATTTATTTTTTGGTTTATTTTAGGGTGAACAATAACTTTGAGTGAGACTTCATCTATTAAACTGTTATATGATGTAGTCTACGGGCATTTTTTCATCGAAGGCATGCAGAAAATGTAGTTATCCACATTGTGTTGCTCATTACATTGTATATCTTTTACTATTCCTGAATTGCTCTGCAGGAAGTTAATTAATTACTCCCATTTATAAGGGAAAGGTGAGAATTCATCACTGTCATATCTTGTGTCAAAAGCAGTAATTATTATGATTCTTGCATCTTGTAGATTCGTCTAATGCATATTCACAGCATCATTGCTTATTCAGAAAGCATCACCCTGTTGTGTGTTGTGTAAATGGTAAATGAATGCAATAAATACGCAAAGTGCCGCGCCGATGACTGGAATGATTCCTTTGTTCTCTTCTTGTTCTGTTTCTCGCAAACCTGTTATCATAGATATGCTTTGATGTTGAGGTTGTAATGGTTAAAAGTTCCCACAAAGAACAACACATTAAAATATAATAGCACAAACATGGAATAAGAAACAATACAACAGCAGACATTGAACAAAGCTAAAGCTTTTCGAAACAGCACAGTATCTATCAGTCTGTCTGTATGTCTTTTCAATTAGTCATTTCAAACCCTTACCAACACTGTCCATTCTTTTTGTGAATCTGCTATTTTTAAGTATGCATATTAAATAAAACACTGAGCTTATGACATGTCATTGTTAAAGTGCAAGCTGTGGGTGAATTTCGCTTATCTCTGTGCGAAACTTAATTCTGGATTTAATTAGGGATAAATCACTGGAATGGAAAATAATCGGTGTATTTTCAAAACACCAACTTCACTAAATTTATGTGAAGATACTAATCCCAAGTATTATGGTAATCCTCTAAATGCATTAATGGTTTTTGAGGCACTATTTAATTATAGCCTTCACTCATTACGGCCACCATAAAAATTGCTTTCAGAGCAGCTAAAACAACTGCACTCTCTAATGGAGAAAGAAGAGAAAAATCATCATGACATGGTGAACAACAACAGTAACATGAAGCATGATGAAGGGCTCTCTCGTACAATATAGACAGTTTCAAAGCATCAACATCAACAAGCGTTGCTTTTGTAGCACAAACTTCATTTCTGGTACAAATCCGCAAAGAATAGAGTCCCTGCAAATTATTTCTGATAACAAGCAAAAGAAATAACAAATAAATGACATTAGCTAGCAAGTTAAAAGTATGTCTAGTCAGTATTATTTTGGGTTACAAGTAGAAGAACCGTTACTTGGCTAAACTTAAATGAGACAAAGTTACATGACCCATTCAACAAATTGTTTAATAAATCAAATTAATATACAATAAAATTGTACAAATTGTTTATGTATTATACAATAAAATATTAATATAAATTAAAATGCATATAAATTACATTATTGGCCTCTAGTCAGACCGATCAAAAAACACACACTGGAAGTTAACTTCGGGCCAGGCGTACATTTGATTCTGCATCACATACAGTAGGCTACTTAAGAAAATGGTTTAAATACTTTACCATTACGTCATCTGTTAAGGTAATAAAGGCCTATAATCTGCCCCGAGATTTAAACCTGGAAAAGTGCTCTCAGTAAAAGATTAGGCCATGGTCATGGTTATTACATCACTTTAACTTCAGCCCACCTTTTCAGAAGAACATCCAATGAATACACTTAACATGAAGACCTGATGGTTCGAGTAATGCAGACTGAAGATGAATATTGCCTGAGATTGTTCTTAATTACACAGTAGACACTAATACAATTAAGTATCCAGAGGGCAGTGTTCTACATAAATTACCATTAGACATTACACTTAGTCAAACACCGCAAGGAAAATGAGATTAGTGGGTAAATGGCCTGTTGCAGAGTTTAGGACAATGGCTGTCAAACTTTAAAGTTCTTATTTTGTTTCAGCATTCAGACAATCATGTGTATATCCTATAGTCCGTAAGAACTGAATTGAGTTCTCTTTCACATCTTCTTGAAAATGTTTAAAGGGCAATGCTTACCCCGGGCCATCGGGCAGTCTGTTACATATACACCTTTTTTTTGCGATGATAACTTAAATGTGGTGATAAAACACTTATAATGACGTGACAAAGATATGGAGGCAGGGTATTTAACAATTGAACAATACATTTTATTATCTAAAATGAGTCTGATAAATATAACAATTCCACATTTTCTGCATCACAGAGAATCATAGGACCATACTAATGTAGCAAACGAGTATGATAAGCTCAATGTGAGAGTAAAAAATGGGAACACATTGAGCTCAACTGCCATAGGAATGGGTTGAAAATGGCAGTGGAAATAACATTACACAGTAAGTCGCAAAGACACCGCTCGCTTGTCTGCCGCTGCCTAAATGAGAGAACTTACTGAAGCGAAAAGGTTGGCCCATATCACGTGACCTGGGTCGCTAATAGCAAACAATGGAAAACAAATTGCGACATGCTCATATCGGCCAATAAAAAATCGGCAAACCGATAATCGGTCGGGCTCTAGTCATAATGCACATGCTCAGATACAAAACTGGATTGATTGCAGCTTGCGTCTTTTCTAGTTTTTTTCATTCTGTTTCGATTTAAATCAATAAATACAAAATAATGTCTATACAATAGAAGTCAATGGGGGCTAGTGCTGTTTGGTTACCAACATTCTTCAAAATGTCTTCTTTTGTGTTCTGCAGAAGAAAGAAAGTCACGTTTAGAATGACATGAAAAATGTTTTTTTGGGGGAGGTCATTGCCCCTTTAAGCTTATTATATATGTGACACAAACAGCATCATGACCATAATGGCACGGGTCATTGCTATTTTAAAAACATGAACATTTTATAATTTACTTGCCTATTACATCACTATGCACATTAAAAGTAAATGTCTCGTGTCTAAATGGTGCTACAGTAGCAAAGCTGTTAATCCACATCTTTGTTCCTCCCACCATAAAGGGGTCTTCACCCAGGGCACTGCTGGTGCCAACGGCCCTACCAAAAGAGAACTCCACTGTGGGATCAATCCACTGCCACTGCGATCCATCAATCAACAGAGGAGCGATGCCAACATCAGGTTTCATCACATCAAATAAGACCCTCGGTGCTCCACACCCGGCTATAACCTCTTTAATATTCAGGAAATGAGCAGCCTCAGCTATCACATACTGACAGACACATGCTGCAAGCAGTCAAAAAAGTTTAATCTCATTATAGACTGGCATGGGTGAGTCAAATTGCCCGGGTGTCAGATGCCCGAAGAGACCCTTCAGATATGGGAGTGTGGAGTGGGGCGGATCTGATGTATGAGTTCTGGATGCTGTAAAATGGAGATTTTACCATACCTTCCTCTCCAAAGCATTTGCTACAGATCATGGGACTCGGGGAGCAAATGTCAACTTGAACTTGAAACATTTGTCAGAGCACCTAGTTCCAGTTCCTTCTTTCTTTTCAAACTCCACGATTACTCCATTGATGGAACATGGAAAGTCTGATATAACATTTTATCAAACAATGGTATAGTAGGCTACATTATATTTTGCTTGTAGGTATACATCGATCACATGTAAATGCAGAGAATGGACATATTTAATTGTAGCCTAAAGATGTGCTGCTAAATATTTTAATACACAGCCCACAGAAAAAACTGAACAAAAACAAAAAAGATACTGTACATTAGCATTTTCAACAACAAACCAAAAGGGATAGAGTCACAACCTGATTGGTCAGCTTTAATAATGCTATTAATAGCAGTAATAGCATAACAATAATTGTGCCAGAAAATGGTGCTCATTTGAATTCTGTGAAATCTATAAAAAGTCATATTTCCAAAGAAATAAGGCTTCCTAAACTGAGAGTTTAGTGAGCAGTTTAGTGAATTTAACACTAAGAGTAGATTAAAGTTAAGCTGTATAAAGCAACACAGACACTTTACTTACAAGCCTACTACAATAAATGTTATGGGTACATCTATGAAAGCAGTTTTATGAGTGTGATGATCTCAGAAATTTGTTTTGAATTAAGTACCAACTACAATACAACCTTTCTAAAGAAATTTACCCTGTACCCCAACCAAAACATGTGTGTTCTATTGAATTTGCAAACACTGGTGTGGTATCCATTACCAGCGAGTCAACATTAGAGATCGGCTCTGATGGAACCCCTATAAGAAATTAATGAGGCAGGATTCGAAAGTGCCTGAGGCCGAAGGCGCACACTACGGTGAGATGATTTCAGGCAATTCCTTGTTTTCAATAAGTAATGACCAGTCTTCAACTTTTATCTATTGCAGGAGAAAGGTTTAAAGGACTTTATGATAGGCCTGAAGCTGCAAGTGCTTACTGGAAATGAAGCTCAAATCTGACACGTCAACTATAAAGGACGTGTAGCGAGAAGATACATCATCATGACTTTGGGAATCAAAACCTGTTTAGACATTTTGCTATCATAGTCCTCCATGCAAACTTACAGATTTAATGTATGAGCAATGCCATTTTAAAGGACCAGTGTGTAAGATTAAGGAGTATGTATTGGTAGCAATGCAATATTATAAACATAACTATGTCTTCAGAGGTGTATGAAGGCCTTACATAAAGAAGCGTTATGTTTTTGAGCTATTTCAAATGAGCTATTTCAATCTACATACACCGCAGGTCACCTTACAAAGAATTCACCATGTTGTTTCTACAGTAGCCCTAAATGGACAAACTGCTCTACAGAGAACAGTAATTCGGCAAAGTGCGAAAGCCATTGGTTGCAATTCGCAACCTCACCGCTGAATGCTTTTTTCCTTTAAAAGTAAGTTACACTCAAGTTGTAAAACTAAAATGTATCTCATACAAAATGTCTATTCACACTAAAACAGCCCAACAACTGTACACCCAATGCACAAGAAGAAACATAGTCACCATGGTTGACAATATTATCAAGAATATCTAATACGTTTTATTACATTGTGGCTAAAGGTGATGTACTCAACCGCCATGAACAATCCAGCCATGTCTTTCCTCTTCTTTATAAAGGAAGACAAGAAAAAATCCATAACATTCACTGAGAATACATCGCAAGATACATCTAGAGGGGGAAAGCCTGTTTTGAATCTATTCAGTGCAGTTTTCCATCTCTCCTGTCTGGTTTTGATAAGCTTGTAAGTGCATTTCAGTGAATGCAGGCATCCTCTTCAGCATTCCAGTAACGGGTCTCTATGAGGTCAATTAGATATAATGGTACAATAATGTGGTTTACTTGAATTGTAATGAGATTTGGATAGCCAATGGTCTCGCTAATGTCCTGTATACATGGATAAAAAATTGCATATAATTTACTGTAGTTAGTTATATATGGCCCAGCCTTGAGAAGATGCATCATGTCATCAGGAACCTTCAGGCTTAATAAGAAACACTGTTTATAAACAGTGTATTATGCAAATCAAATAAATACCAAAACTAAAGAAAACAGAACAAGCATAATAATTAATTCCCTATTACATGGACAATGCCCAATTTCAACACATAAGTTGGCCTTTATAGTCGAGGCTGATACTGGGAACACATTCAACACCCCAAGTTCTGAGGCGGAGGATTAAAACAACAGCTCTGAAAAAGATTTTCTTCTTCCCAGCTGTGGAATAAATATGCCGACATTAAAGGAAACATCATTCCCTCTAAGATTAGATTGACTTTAAACACTTTTGGACTATCCACTTGCTGTGATGCGAGCAATTTTTCATGTATATCTTCGTCAGTGTTTTATTATGCTAATGAAAATACCCATCAGAGGCTTAAAAACAGAACATAAGAAGCCTAACAAACAAACTGACAGTATTATTCAGACTAGAATAAAAATGCATTAATAAAAATTCATATCAAAAGACATGTTAGAATAATATAAGCTACAGCGCACTCATTAAATGCTAAATACCAGCT
Organism: Oreonectes daqikongensis; assembly: GCA_026939265.1. Taxonomy (NCBI): domain Eukaryota; kingdom Metazoa; phylum Chordata; class Actinopteri; order Cypriniformes; family Nemacheilidae; genus Oreonectes; species Oreonectes daqikongensis. Next base: position 6,947,506 of record JAOTQM010000040.1, on the reverse strand, counting down.
GAGAATGCGTGTATAAATACATATATTTCTATATTTTTTCTAGCTCAATATGCAGAGACAACTATCCAAAAGCTTTTGTGAATTGTGAACACAGATCGGTATCAAAAAAGGGCCTGAAGAGCCCTAGAAAGCAAGTCAGTGGCGCATGGGGAGAGCAGCACTGGTTACAAATAAATTCAGTGCTTCAGCATTGCTGCCTTCAAACTATAGAAGAGCGCCGTCAAACGTTCCTCTACAAGCGGAAAAACTTTTTACCTTAAATTTTGATCATTTACAAAGGTATTTTAAAAAACGAAAAGTCAGTCTCCTCTACCAAATGGGCCATTTTCTCAAAGTAAGAGTATCACTCAAAACTTAAAAACAGCTGGAGTGAGCATTTAAAGTTAACTTTTACAAGATATATTATTTTCCGACACTCAAGGCCTTTGTATGTCTCAGAATCCTTCGCTCCCTTTATCACGTGAACAAGGAATAAACCGCTCTTGCACCTTTCAGCAATATCTGCGAGTTACGCCTCAGCAGTGAAAAAGTGCACCTGATTCTTCATCTGCTTTTCCCTGCCTGGTAACGCACGGCGTATATCTGAGGAGAAATTATTCCTTCAAAGTGACAGATTTATCTCTTTTTGTTGGAACTTGTCAGAAATGCCAAGCTTCAATTTTCCAAGGCCTAGTTGTTATTGTACAGCCGTCTTTCTGTTGCTTCCTCTCTGGCTGATCAAAACAAATGAAAAATCCTCAGCAAACTTCCAACAGCAACATGATTCAAGTGGCTGCAATTTTTGTACAATATTAAAATTGTTGTTTGGAGCCATCGCTCAACGATTGCGCATTCCAAATAAATCCAGTGATGAGGAGCGACAAGGATTCTTCGGAACGGAAAGAGAGGCTTGTGCTCTCCAAGCGTGCCGAGATAATGGTCGAACTTTTGCAGATGCTCAATATAAGTGCATCTCATCATCCGTTGTTGTTAAGCATTTACTAAAATGATTTTTATGGTCACAATTAATTATCATATTTTAAATGTGCATATTGAGTAGATATTAAGTAAAACTTCAATCCTGTGACCCTGCAGAGAACAAGCTTTGAATAACAGATGGATGGATTAATCAGTAGTTTTTCGCTAATTCTGAGATAGGAATAAAATGAAAACAAATGTTTCTTCAGAAAACAAATTAAAACATACACAAAACAGGAGAACTGTCAAAACTTCACACAGATGTAAACAACACTTTAGGTGACCTTTGAACTTGAATTGCCTGTGATTGTTGTTCAATTGCTATACTGCTGCTCCCCGGGCAAGCACTCAAACAAAGAGCATAATTCATAAGAGCCTCGCTTTCACTAATGACTGACTCCACTTCTTAGCAGACGCCCCGCACACCACCCCGGATGGCACCCAGAGGACTGGATTAGGTAATGATGGAAAACAATCAGTTTTCTAACTGAAGATGAAATGGAGGACAACTCATCAAAAAATAGCAAACAAAATAGTTCACAGCAAATTTACTGTGTATAGGTAACAGGTGCTGTAAGCCAAGACACAGAATAATCCAAACCCAACCAGGGCTTTGCATTGCAGGTATGTTAAATGATTGACATAGTGACAAAAAATATAGACAGTTTCACAGCAACAGCATAAACAAACGTTAGTTTTGTGGTCGAACTTCCAGGACACATCTGCAAAGAATAGAGTCCCTGCAGATTATTTCTGATAACAAACAAAAGAAATAACATGTAAATGACATTAGCTAGCAAGTTAAAAGTATGTCTAGTCAGTTTTAGTTTGTGCTACCATGTAGAAAAACTGTTACTTGGCTAAACTTGTTTAATTGCATGTTGCATAGTGTTTGGAGTGTAAACTAAAGCTCAGTTTTGAGAAGCATTTAAGGTGGCTTTAGCCAAAAGATTTCACAAAACACATGCACAAATCTAATTGATTCAAGGCCAAGAAGAAATTACTTTTTAATGTTTGTTTTTCTATGCATTGTTCATATATTTGAATCCCATATTCCCTGATTTGCTGTAGTTTGCCTTTTTTCCACATAACTTTGTCCAATTAAAATCTAAAAGTTTATTGTTTTATGCAGTTTTTTATTTGTTGGTTTAATCGAACCTGATGGGGGCATTAAAAGCAAATATTATACAAATATGCCCCCCAGGACATCACTTTTAGCCATTATTGTACTTACACTAGCGGTCAAAAGTTTTGGGACACTAACTCACTTATGTGTTCATATTTTTACACATTTTAGAATAATAATAAACTCATAAAAATAATGAAATAAAACAATGGAAACTATGTAAAGTTGTGTGTTAAATGAAAAATAAATGAAAATATGTTATATTTTATCGTCTATTATAGTCACCTTTCGACTAGAATTTGCAGAAATGTAATTTTATCAAGCAGCTTCCTAAGAGTTTTAATCTATTCTGTACTCTTATTGGCTGATCTTTTTTAATTATTCAGTCAAAGTTATCCATTAAAAATGATAGTTTTGTCATGAAAAAACATGTATGTTTGAAAAAATATATATTTTGGTCTAAATTAATTTTAAATATTTAAGCAAACACCTCAGATCAAAAGTTTTTTTTAAATAAATGAGAAAATTTCACTCAAGGGTCCCAAAACTTTTGACCGCTAGTGTATACAAAAACAGATTGAAAACCCCAACATCAATAACAACACAGTAAAAAACAATTCATCATCCTCACACTTCCTCTGCTCTCATTTGCATTTTAACTTTTAATAGCAGACAAAACAGACATGTGTCACCTCCCTTCTTCAGAGCTACAATGAACAATATGATGCCCTACGCATAAAATTCTCTTCACATGGCACGTAATGTATGTTTCAAGTGTCTGGATTTAATTCCCTCAACTACTTCAAGCATAAATGTTTGACAGTGGTTCAAGCATACCGTCTGGAATCAATATAAATGACTTTATTTTCTTCCCCCATAAAGTGCTACTTAGATGCTTGCATGCTCTATGGATTGACATGTATTCACCTGTGTGAGATTTCTGAGAGCTTGTATAATGGACAGACCCATGAAGTACCGTCTCACTTTATACACTGTCCGGAGACACGTTCTACATTGCTTCTCACAAGAGGATGAGCCTCTGCTTTGCATGACCGATTCTCATTTCTTTGGCTAATATGCCATAAATTAATGATAAGCCGTCACCGTGCTGTAGGTCCGAGGGCATGTTGAAGAAGCAGGGGGAGATAATTTTTCCATTTCACAGTTGAATTTTTAATAGCCCTGTTTAATCCAGAAAGACCAGACAGAGCCCTGTAGCCTTTCTCAGATCCCAGACATGTGAAACCAACGGTACGATCAGAATGGGTAGAACTGGAATAAACGAATGTAGGTTACGCAACGTTTCCATGCATCGTCTTCATATTAAGGTCCATGTTTGGGTTTATTGTATTTGTGTCATGGTTTATTTTGAAAAAGATGTTTACATGCTCCGTGGTTATGTATTCATTTTAATCGGGGACATGGGCTGTTTATGTCTGTCATTGATTATGCTGTCATTCACATCCTTAACATTTGCATTTATTTAATGAAATATTTATTATAAAATATATTAATTCAATACCTTCTTTCCCCAATCTAATGATTTTTTATGCTGATATATATTAGTTATGCAAATATATACTATAAAACATGATGTTCTGAATAAGTCCATTTTCATTACTTTGATCAAACAACTGAACTTTTTAATTTCAACAAGTTACAGATATAATATAAAAATAATAATTTAAGTGACTTGTAAAACCAATTTGATTTAACTTAAACATTTTAGGCAGATTTGAAAAACTGAAATACTGGGTTACATCTGACTTGACAATAATGATTATATATTCATAATATGTCCACATTTATGATGAATATGGGAATATTCGTGTGCATGTAAATGCAGTCAATGTTTAGCTGTCTCACAGGAGAGATTTCATGGTGGACTCGTATAGCAGTTCAGTGAATGTCTTGTTTAAAACGCGAATATTTTCACATCCAAGAAGCTCATTAAACATATTGAACATCATTATGCTTCATAGCTTTTGTCTGCACATTCATTTTAGAACTTTCTTTTTGACAAACTGAAAAGAAGCATTTTTATCTCACCGTACATTTGTACTGAAGCGAATTTACTGGCGGCATGAATGTCAATATAGCTGGCACGCGATGAAGAGGGGCCTGTTGAATGGATGATTAACTCTGAATTATTAAAAACTAATTTCCCCATTTGTTTCAGACGTTGGCTTCCTTTCACTGTCAGCGAGATGCCAGGGCAGCATCGCAGTCATTTAAAGAACACTGAAGCAGAAAGGCTCTGAGAAGCCGACTTGACAACAACAGCCATTTGCCCTTGGCCCATGAAATTTCACACAAAACAGCTTAGTGTCCAATTACGCTCATAGCTTTATTTCAAAGGATGCTAATGGCAAAATAGAACAAAAGTTTAGAGCATAATCAAATATAACCAGTCTATAAGCCTGTTTGGGCACAATATTTAAATGGATTTATGATGGAAATGGACATACACTAGAGGTTTAATCTTTTTAGACCGTCTTCTGAGTGAGACAGAACAAAAATTGCATTATGTACAAATGGACAATTGTCTCAACTTCTGCCTATAGGGCAGAGCATTTCTGGACATTTAAGTGCTGTTATTAGAAGCTCAGCATTGCATGTCTTTTCCATTAAAATTCAAGGTCTGTTTCTCAAATGGCCAATTGTTTATAGAAACTGGATTACATCAACTCATCAAACCATATTGTTTCATGACAAACAAAATCGAGCTCTATACAGACTAGACTAGTATTCCCTGAAGAAAATGAGACTAGGTGCTTTTAAAGACATATCAAGAGAACAGATACTTTTATTTTAGTAATAATAACTCCTAATTAGTAATTATCTTACAGTATCTAAACCTGTGATATTTTGGGTAAAATAACTGTAACAAACAAACCCTGTCCGAATAGTGCGAGATTAACTCACAGAATCAGATAAATATGCTTTATTACAGGTAAAATCATTAATATTTTGTTCAAAATTTCTTAAAATTACAGGAGGATGACAGAGGTAACCTCCTATTCATAAGAATCATCATTTCAGTGTTTCTGAACAAACCAACATGCGCTGCGCTGTCCTTCTGAAACCTGGAATCTCCATTTTTCATGGTTTTTATATTTTGTCATAAATCATTATTATGAGTCACCCTTTAAGTTTGTCACTGGGTTTTGCAAATATCTAACCAATAAAAAGTACTAACAAAACAGTATTTAACCATTTATTACTGTAAAACAGCGAATTTGAACATCTGAGGTTTCAGAAAGACAGCGGAGATAAGCAACTAATCGATGACATCACATTTTAGGTTTTTGCAACAAGCAACAATTCTGAAATCTGGTGTGACAAAACTAAATCTACTTAAAGTGCAAGATTTTACCCACATACTGAACTTGTTTTAAGATAGCATTAGGGCCACCACCTTTGAAAATGATTTAAAACAGTCGTGTGGCAGTCGTGGCCCAGTGGTTAGAGAGTTGGACTCATGACCAGAAGGTTGCTGGTTCGATTCTCATGGCTAGCGGGTAACGGCTGAGGTGCCCTTGAGCAAGGCACCTAACCCCCACTTGCTTACTATACAAAATGTACAAATGTATAGTACAATACAATGTAAGTCGCTTTGGATAAAAGCGTCTGCCAAATATGTAAAATGTAAAAAAAAAAAAAAAAAAGTAAAACAATTACATAAAAGTTAGCATTGTCTTCTCTTCTGAGATCATTTAATTCCCTTAACTGTTGCCTTTGAAACAGGCTCCACCATATTAAAATGCCTCAACAGCTTCTTTTAGACACCACACGCTTTCATTGCATGAATGGGAATAAATGTCATTTACCATCTATTGTGCTTTTTGAAGCCGGAAAGATGCTTAATAAGCTACTGCAACTTTGAAGCATGATATGCTTTTAAACTCGGCAGAAACACAAACACTTAGACAACAGTTCATGCTATTCTTCTAGCGTAGTAAATCTTTTATGTGTACTTTCTTTTTTATTTTAGTTCCATGAGTTAGTGAAGCTGGAAACACTTGACAATCTGGACAAATTATTGTAGAATCTGCTGCTATATAGAGAATGGAGGCTACTTTTTGTTCACATTAAACACACTAGTACTCTATAGAAAAAGGCAGATCATTAAACTTTTTTTTTTTACATTAACATTTTCTGAAAGAAATACTCGCCCTTCTTAAGCCAGTGCTGTTATGTAGATTGCCAGAATGCTCAAACAAATGGAGTGATGTTTTGATAGCAACACTGAAATATAGTGTTTACACTTTATCAGCCTACAAATGGCTTGCTTATTGTTGTTACTGCATATTAAGCTTGGAACCGAGAAAGTATTTTAATACTTAAAGAAATTAGAAACTTTACTTTTAATGACATATTCGTAAATAAATCACCACACAACAAACAACTCTTTGCTGCCAAACAATGAAAGTGAAGCCTCATGCCTTATTACTAATTCCTCTCTTCGATGCCTGACGTTTTTGCTATAGCTTGTGATGCCGTTGTATCATATCAGCTATATGCAGCTTTGACTAAATAACCCACCTATTAAAAATATTGTATTGAATGACCCCCCAATTCCTCAACACTAAACAAAATCTGTTATAACCATAAACTAATCTAAATTGTCAGCTACTGCATCTACTGCATTAATATAGTTTGTATTTTTGTTTGAATTACTATACAAACACATTTTAAGTATTTTGTTTCTCGGAAAGTCATGGTTTGATAGCCTACTGTATATTATTATTTACCCTGCATTGATATTTGGCAGTCAGAGTGGGAACTCACTGTGCTACTGTTTATGCTATAATTTCATTTCCATCGGCAAAGAGAGTAAAATGTCATTCATAGTTGACTGTATTAAAATAAACATGAAAACATGACGTTGAAAAGATGTTGGAAGGATGCAGCTTTGTTGTGCCTGCCACGGGCATCACATTGACCTAAATTATGAAGTCAATCTGTAACTGTTGTGAATGTCATATTCTTGCAGCAGCTCGGTTGGGCTACGTGTAGAAGTGAGTGAGTAACTGCTGGCTGCCCTATGGAGAAACTGAAGCATGTGTTTTTTGCATCTTTATGATGATAAAAGGATGCTACGCAGTTTTAGTCGGGGGGGGGGGGCGAAACCCCACCGCACACCCTGATCCCTGACCCAATTCTCCAACAGCCAATGAGATGCAAGCACACAGACGCATCATAATTACTGTGATTCTATTGTAAATCGTGGGATTAAAAAGTTGTTTTCTTGGATTTATTATAGTTTAAATCTGCTAGATCTGACAATCTTAAATGTATTTTGGTTCCTGTTTACAGCTTAAAAGAGGAAAAAGCTAATTGCTTCCACTGTGACAACAAGGTCTCAGGAGATCAGGTAGGAACCATGAGCAGAATTAATCAATGCCAAAACATAGTCAAGAAAGTTCAGAGGATCAAATGTTACAATATCCCAAGACCGTGGTGAAAAAACACAACTCATGACAGGAATCAATGGAACAAGCCAAGGTCAACAACACAGAATAATTACTGCAAGTGATCATTTAAATGGCTTAGCACTGTAAGACCAAGCACACCGAACATCTATAGATAGTATTAACCATATACAGTACTTAATGCATCTTTGATGTATATTATGTGCATTTCAATGGCCATCAAAACCATGACCTTGGCATTGCTAACTCCATGCTTTATAGGTTGAGCTTCCTTGTTCAGATGAACAAATTCTTCAATGTACGTCGTGTTACGTTTCTTAAAGTTCAAACATAAGATCTTAGTTATTTGTTTCCATCTGCATCATCTGACACTCACAGAGAAGTATTACAATGGGCAGAATTATATGCTGCACAGGCCACTGCATTTCTCTCTTCCCTTTGTCTTTGACATCACCTCTTTAAATATTTATAAAGCTATGGCAATTTACATAAAGTTTAAAGCTGCTGATTAGTCGTATTACAGCAGATGCTGACCTATATTAGCCCACAAGGCCCACACACACACGCAGGCAAGGTTATTGCTGCATGCATGGAACGAAACAGCAAGCTCAAGTTGTCATCTTTAACACAGGTATTTATCATATTGAGATACAAGAAACACTTACACATGTATAATATAATAGCAAATGTATGTAAGAGTATAAAAAAACTGGACCACAAAGTCTAAAGGTGGGTTCACACCAAACGTGGAGCATCGTGTTCCTCGCTCTATATTACTCACGGGTTAACAGGTTTCATATGTGCGAGTGACGCGAAAAACATTATGCAATGGAGAGTGTTTTCACATGTCCGGACGTGTCCGAGTTTTTTAAGGGGAAATATTTCAACTTGCGTGGAAGACGCGATTGAGGCCAATTCAATCAATTCGCATCTATTTGCGCTTTTGCATCGACTTTGTATGTAACACAAATAGTTTCATTCACTCTTTGTGTGAACACAGCATAAGGGTTCATTTGCTGATGCAATAATTCCATTAGCGTTTATTTTTTGAGGCTAAAACCTTTTTTATTTCAAAAAGCAATATCCTGAGCCAGTTTAAGTTAAACAATATAGGTAACCCATAACTGGATTTTCCTAAACATTTAAAAAGACGCCTTTGTAGTGCCTGACACATTGCCTGCTGTTTGTCAACCAATGGAAGACAGTTCACATTTGGATAGCCTAAAATCAACATTAGATGTAAGAGAACTGATATTTACAGAAATAACATTGTTAAGACTAAATTACAGATAATATTTATCTATGTGGGTAAATCAGTATTTGTTGACTATATATTTAGAATAATAGTCAACATATACAGCACAGTACAAAATTAAAAACAAATAACACTAACAATTATGCATTGTCAAATCATCCAATTCCAAGTCCAATTCATGCCCAGAGCCTTAGGAGACACCATTTTAATAAACCGCATACCATGTACAAACATCCCTTCAGATCATGGCCACACCAGGAAACCACACAACACATTAACTGCAGGATTGAACTTCACAGCGTCATTGTGCAAAGCCATAAGGCGGTGATTTGCATTTAAATTGAGACATTGAAATTAAATAATTTAATATCTCTGTTGACTTTAATAGGCTGTTCATTCATATCACGCTATTATTAGACCGAACAATTGAGGTAAACCTGCGTCACCTAATAAATATGTCAGTGTTAAAGGAAGTAAGCAAGAAACGCTTGTCTTAACTAAAGATTAAAAGGACCTGTCAAACTCTGATATTTTGTGATGTCATAGTGCACATTACTACACAAAGAACATAAAGCCCATTACAGATGAAATATTTCCTTCATTCTTTCTTTATCTGCAACCCTCTGGTCCTCTTTCCCCTCATATACAAGCCTCTTGACAGCGGGCATTGATACAGAAAGAGAGGAACAGCCAGCAGGCATCCTCTCTCTTGCTCTCCTTTCTTTTGCCTACCTCCTGGGCTGCTTTTTCTTCCCTGTGTATGCGTTGAGCTGTCAGGCAGAATAATATCATCGTTTAACACTGCAGTGTGTGCATATGAATTTTGCAGGAGGGGGGGCAAAGCACGGCCTCACCCTGATGCCGTTCCAGAGGCTGCGGTGGAATTCGTTTTGACCTTTAATTGCTTTTGACTTTGGGACAGCGGGGTTGGCAAGGCAGTCCCATCCTTATAGGTTTCAGGCAGAGCACTGGAGAGACAGATGCTGCGAGTCGCAGGCTTGTATTGGCAGTGATGGCTGCTCCCATAGCGTGTTTTCCAAGGCAAGAACAAAACAATAAAAAAAGACTAACTAAATAAATAAAAATCAGGACTGCTCTTTGAGAAGTGACTCATAGAAACTTTTTTGTTTCTCAATAAATCCATTGTACTCCACATGTTTTTCATGAAGTTGTGTGTGCATATGCATGTAAATAAACCCTGACACCCAGGCATGGATTGGTATTAAAAAACAGGTGCGATCTATTTCTTCCTATCACAATCCACCATTGTATATTTATATATTATACACCATTACCTGCTGGATACGAAAATCTTATAGAAGGTTATAAAGGTAAGATTTTGCATGCTATCCATCCTCTAGGCTCTAGGCCTCCCGCTTAGTGAGGTATGCTGCTGTTTAAACAGCTTTACAGTTTTACTGAAAGGATTAGATGAACAAGAGCCCATCAAGCCTTTGTTTAGAAAAAAATTACCCACTAGGACACAATTCATTTTTAATGAGAGGAGCGGATGGTCATAGAATTTAGAGTATAAACTCAATCCTATAAATGAGCAATAGAGGAGTGGAGGGCACAGGGAACGTCCTATTCAGTTCCACTCTATGCCAACAATGCGTAGAAACACTGCTGCTTAAATGGGCCACCCTGTCAGAACGCTGTCTGCCTATAAATCTTTATATATTTTTGTTGTATTGTATATAAACATCAGTTTCAATAGCGACTGTCAAATGGCCTAGCCCACCAGAAAAAAGTCTGCACAATCCCTACGGCCAATCTAATCTGTGTTTGTGCATCGGGCAACGTCACAGGACACTCCTCACGACCCACCCGGCGCAACGGGTAAGATGTTAATCTTGTTTATTTCATACCAGCATTATCTGCAGAAAGCGATAGTAAACCAACGCAAGCTAACAAACATCAGACGAGATGCACAGGTCTATTCTCAGATCACCATTATTCACTGCCAGTGACCTCTAAAATTAACTTTACGCTAAAAGGAGGGAGCAAACAGAGATTATACATCAAGCAGGAGAGGATAGAGTGATGCAGGATGGATTGGCAGATGGATGAATGGAGGGAGGGAGAGGAAACAGGGGAGGTGAGCCAGACTCTGAGCTGGCACAGGTGTTTATCAGCGATGACGAGGGAAGGTCGGGGGAAGAAATGAATCATTGTAACTTACAGGCTCACTTCTGCCTACTGTGCCACAATTTCCTGATCCCTAGACGTTCTCAGATCTGAAATATAAAGAGAGAGAGAAAAAATACAATGTGAATGGTACACACAGAGTGGTATACTGCTCACACTGTTACAGTACTGTTTACTGTATAATTGGCAGTACCCATTGACTTGCATTGGTTTTGAGTCTAAACAATAGAAGTGAATGGGTGACGCCGATGTTCGGTTACCAATATTCTTCAAAAGATCTACTTTTGTGTTTTGCAGAAGAAAACAAGTCATACAGGTTTCAAAATTACAAATGATTACTGAATTTTAGTTTTTGGTTAAAAATTAATATTATTCTTTGTTACTTAAGAAATGGTAACATAAGAATCATGTCATTTAATATCCGTTTCAGGCATAGTATGAAATGAAACATGACAGCATTTCAGAAGATAGTCTGCTACCCTGAACGAAAAATACCACCTGTGTCTGTTCTCCAAAAAAGCTGACACGTCTGAGAATTAAGATCCAAAACAACAACACTTTTTCATTCCCTCGCATTCTGCCAGGGAAGTCAAAACTTTCTGGTCTAAATTTGACCTGCTTTCTAGCAAATCTCCCTTTTACCATGTGACTGTGGTATTTCAAAGTTATGGTCACTTCTACCCCCCACATAAAGCCTTCACAGTCACATGGTGTCACATACAGCCCAAAGCCTGCATCATCTCTATCACCTGCTGCTGTTCTCCGAAGACAGCTGGGCTTTGTTCTTCCCACCAGCACTGGCAGGTTCTCCCCCTCAATCCTTTCACTCCGCACAGACACACTGACAGTCTATTCATTCCTCATCTCACACCGCACACCACCATGGCACTGACACCCAACGCAAGGATGGGATTTTGAAAAGACCCTCTTTCGAGTGATAGAGAGAATCATTTAATCCGGTTCCTGAAGAGCAGAAAATTGTGTTTATTTTGATTCTGTCTTTCTCCTCGCTCTCCATGCGGTCTGATTTGATAACTCCATGATAGAATCCCTCCCATCCATTGACTTATTACAGCTGAGGCATGCTGGGAAGAAGAGGTGGAGATGAGTTGTGTGACAGTCACGGAGCAGAAAAGCCTGCGAAATACGGCTTCTACCTGTAAAAGGACTGTCCACTCTTGATTCAATGGCCTCGGTTCAGACGCCTGAATGACTTCTATTCTAAAAAAAAATCAACCTGCCCAAATGTATTCTTGTATCAGATTTTGCAGAGGAGTTTAAAGGTACGTTTTTCTCCTCAGCGGTATGAGAAACCAATTTTGGAGGAGAAAGTATACAAGATCTACCTTCCTACAAATGGATTGGAACAGCAGAGTAAAGGGAGAGAGAAATAAAACAAAAGTAAGGCACAATGCACACCTTTTGTCACAGCAGAATTTTCAATTTCATTGATTTCTCTGTGTGGTTGGAACAATGTAGTGAGCTGTAAAGTCCAGTACTCGTCTCGCAGCACACCAGATCAAACAAAGTGCAGACTGAACCCCTCAATTACAAATGTGTCTTCTCTTAGACCGGACAAAGAAAGACTGGCTGCATCCAGGGTCATTTGAGGGCTGACTACCAGGCTACCACACTCTCACGTCAGATTTCTGTTTTCATGAGGCAGACACCAGTTAACAAACAAGCTTTGCAATGTTTTCCTTGCAGAGCCAAATTTATACTTTATTTACACTGGTGTACGCAACACCCCCGCGGCGCACGGGGGCCCTTGCCATATGCAGTGTTATGAGCCAATTATATTATAGTTACATTTGAATATCAAGAGCTGTTTTGACACCACATAGATGACACTTTTACAGTATGTGACACACACACACACACATATATATATATATATATATATATATATATATATATATATTCCATAGGCTGACTTTCTAATGGACCTAAATTCATTTGGCAAATATATACCACATGCACGAATGCTGACTATATTGCATACCCAACAGCCAGAAAACACTAGACAGTGTGCTAAATATCCTGTGTTTTGAAGATTACAATTATTACACAGATCTATGGAATTGCTTCTTATACTGTATAGCAGAGGTTCTCAAAGTGGTTCCACGGTCCATGGCGAAATAATTTGTGACCCATGCAATGAAAATGATTTGAGTGTCTGCAAGTGCAAACGTATGCTTAGTAACTTATCATTTTTGGTTTTTTACTTATTTTCTCATCTTTAAGGGGTCCCCTGAGAACTCCTGCTGCATAGGTTTCATGTAAAGAAGACAAATGTTTATTTGTTGTAAAATACAGCTACAACCCATCACATTTGCAAAAAGATTAACTAAAGCCTCATCTATATACTAATTCACCTAAAGTTATATTGTATGTGTGTGTGTGTGTGTGTGTGTGTGTGTGTGTGTGTGTGTGTGTGTGTGTGTGTGTGTGCGTGCGTGCGTGCGTGCGTGCGTGCGTGCGTGTGTGTGTGTGTGTATGATGCCATTACCGATGGGCGGAGCCACTTTTGCAGTACACACTGCTACAGTAAAATGAGCTTGGACATTACAAGCAAACTGTATGACAGGTAAAAAGAATAGACAGATTACACTTTGATTATTAGTGTTTTACAATACAGCTATTATAATTGTATCATAAAATTCTGAGTCTGACCTACAAATACAAATGCACTTCAATCTCATCACATGTTGTGGTCTCATAATGAGTATATAATATTCCAAACAGGGTGATATAAATGAGTGGCAGATATCTGTAATCACACCAGGGTGTCTGCCAAGTCATACAACGACATTCTGAGGAAATGCTATTCCTAAATTATTCCACCTGGATTCACATCTCCCCCTAGTGGCCACATTGACTGCTGCAGACTGCTGTTTTTGACAGATTGCATGATTCCCTGATATTTAGAGAGAGGCTTCAGTAGAATGAAAGAATATGAAAGAGTATGAATTAGTCTATAGCCTAATAAGGAAATGTAAGCATAGGACAAAATATCTCAGATCGCAAGACTTATATGCAAGAATTATATGCAGATTTTTTACACTGTACTGTATATCATCACGCCATCTGTGTCGTAGGCGGTTTGACTACTTTGGCAAAAAAAGCTTTTCCAGCCACCCGAAGACAACATGCCACTGCATGCTGAATCACTTCTAATGGGTGTACAGTACCAGTCGCATGCTGTATTAAATATTTATAGTAAATGTATCACGGCACAGTACTTACACGTGAACTTTGGCTTCAGAATATATGCTACCTTAAAGACATGCGTACTGTAGGAAGATCAACATATAAACTAAAGGTTTACACTGAATGAAGACAATGAACTCCTGAGAACACAATGAAAATCTTGCATTTGAACCTGAAGACTAAATGTATTATTATTATTGAATTTGGACATTAACATATTAATAAGAAACGGCAGCTTAAGAGCTGTAGCCTAGTTGTTAAAACAAAAGGTAAAACATTATTAAGAAAATTAGTTAGTGAAGTTTACCATCTTAATGTTGTATCTGAAACTTTGTATACCGGCACTTCTCGTGAATATTGCTTTACTATATATATCGGTCTATCACTACATTTTTTACTAAAACTATCAAAATTAAAACTACAGAAAATTACAGAAGTTTAGAAGTAGTTCTCACTAGTGACTTAGTGACGCTATATAAAAATAGAGAACGACCTACATCACGCACGGCTGCCTGTATGAATGTCTGAAATCAGATGTTTTTTTTATTCAGAAGGAACATGGCACACAAATCAATATTTTTAAAGGGAGAAAGGACAAAAGAATAAAATAAATAAATAATATATTTCACTCCAAATATACAGCAAGTTGAAACTGCTCTGCCCACCTGAGGAAACAGAAGGTGAGTTGGCGAACTTCAGCTTAGCATTGGAAAAAAAGAATGGAATGAAAGAAAAATGGAAGCACGAGTCTCACAGACAGCGTTCACTGCCAATGCAGCTGTTCAGGTATTCTGCCAATGACACATAAAGCCCTGACTTCCCACACAAAGCTCTGCAGCTGTACAACTCCCCAGCACACTGTCACTGGGATTTATTCATATTTCTCTTCATTCTGGATATTCATAGGGACAATGGTCATGCTAAAGTGTCAACATGTTTTGCTGCTGATTATTGAATGGGTTTTCAGAGGTCATGGGATGAAAGGATGATGAAGGATGATGATGGATAGACAGACGGAGAATACTTCTGACAGATAAAACAATAACTGTAACTTGTGTTAAGTCTATCACTGGCCTCTAATTTCCCTGCACTTCAGTCTCCATGGAAATTTCTCTGCCTTTACTGCATTCTAATGCTGTACAAGCCAATGATGGATGACTCATTTGTCCTGGTTACTTGGAAACTCCAGATACACATGTCATATTAAAATGTCTGAGGAACAAAATTGGGTTTCTTGGATACAGTGTTAGGAATTACTGATGGTTTTGTTTTCCTCTATTCAGGAAACGCTAGAATCATACAGATTTATCCACACCGCACATGGGACTCCAATATCCACTTACAATCCAGTGGTTCTGGTTTGGTTGTGACCTTATGATAGGGAAATGAGTCATTACAGTATGGCGTCTAACAAAAATACATGGCAAACTTTTCAGTTACCCTCAAAATGTTCAGTTCAAAAAAGGGCCATTCTCACAAAATGGTGACAAACTTCCATAATAATCTGAACAGGATTTTGTTTGTTTTCCGACAGGATCATGCAACTGAACATTGGCTTTGCTGATATTCAATCCACTATCACAACCTTCATTTAAAGCATGTAGAGTTTCTATTTTATTTGTCATGTCTGCAGCATTTCACACTGCCATTTGAGTTTCTGCACTGGCCTTGGAAAAACGATCACCTAACAGGTGCAAGAGTTCTCTTAGAGTTAGACACAGAAAAGCTTAATCATGGATATGACATTTATCACAGTGAATTTCAGATGTTCATACAAGATGTAATATAAAGCAAAAAACGAGTGTAAACATACATTTTAGTTAGCCTGTAATTTCTGCTCAGATGTGTCACATGTAAAGTCACTGAATGAATGCCGACATACTGCCATTGTACGTATACTGCTTCACACTGTGCCTAAATACATCTCTTACATTTCAGTTAATGCACAACGTAATGGCTTGCTGTGCATTGTAGTCTTACAGCAAGGGTTCTGGTTTGAGTCTTAGCCAGAAGGCATTTCTGGGGTTTGTATGTGAATGAAACTGTGGACATTACTAAATAATGATTCTCATCATTAATATATCCATAAAAGCCAGCATGGTGTTAAATAGGAAAGGATAAATAACTTACAAGTAGGTTTAATTTGAGTCAAAAATTTGTATATTTTTTCTTTGACAATAATACAAGCAATGCACATACTGGAAATCGTCTAGAACAGCACGGATGTGAGTTTTTCTTACTAGCTAAAAGCCTTGTGAAGTCACTACTGTATGCTCCAGCTCCATTCCTGTTTCTCCATCTCCTGGTCTCTGCTTGCTTGTAAGAGAAAAAAACTCCCCTCGCTCCTGGCAAAAATCACGCAACTCAGCTTCCTGTTTTGCATTGAGTGGTTTGGAACGCTACAAACATAGACAAGTAAAACTATGCAAACAGCGACACAAACCTCCCAGTGCTGTTATAAAATAATGATAATAATAGCAATAACAGTGATATCTTCATTAACCTATCATTTACTTGAGAGCACAGGCTGTAAGAGAATTCAGATACTGTATTACTGTAGGCCGTTCTTAGCTGTCATGCTGCATTACTTGCATGCTGACACATTCATATAGTGATTGATGTCTCAATCGACCTGTTCTCACTCAAAAAAAATCTAAACTTAAGGTGGGAAAAATACACTCTTCCATATGCTCACATCACAATGAGAAAATAGTGGTAGGTGCAGGTTCCCAAATACTTTTTCTGAAAGTCATAATGTGACCTTTACATTCGAGCGGAGAGCTTGCATATCCCTGCCCGAGGGTCATTGAATAAATACGGAAATGCCTGTTCTGTTCCATAAAAGCCACATAAATATGAAGCTTCAATTTAAAGCAAAGTATATAATTTCTTAACCACAAGCGTCACTAGCAGGAATTGCAAAAATATCGTATTTTCATGTTTTCTTAGAGCAATGATGTTTTGATAAGGCTACAGAGCCACTGTGTTTACACTTTTTTTAGGGAAAATCATCCAATGGATGCTCTTAAAGCTGTCTCTGAAGATTGATTTGGGATAAGAGAATTTTTTTTAACATTTAAAAAATTCCACTCTTCGACACAACAGGTAAAGAGAAAGACGGCAATAGAAGTGGGCGACAAAGCATCTCGCAGAAAAACCAATTAAATTAAGTGCAGCAAAAAGCAAGTGCAAAAACAAATCTAGCTCCAGCTGAGGCTGGTAATGAGCTCAAAAATAAACTTTTTTTGTTTTTGAAATTGGATATAAAACAACCTATTGATTTTCTGGCACCTAAAATGCCCCCTCCGGAACAGCCTATATTCTATGGATCGCCTTCTTTCTCATCTGTCACACTAAAATCATACCCCCTGTGTGGTAAACAGCTGATGGAAAACTGTCTTTTCTGTCTGCAGACCAGGCTAATATTGCACACTTTACCCGATGCCATGCCCATGAATAACAGATTACATAAACAGTGGGTTATGACAGACCAGGGATAACTTCAATTAGGATCATGGCACAATGTCATCGTGCATGGAGGGGTATCTCTGTTGGGCAGCGAGCATAGACCTGATGGGTTTATTACACCAGATCTCTCTCATTTATGAAATACTACTGGGTTATGGCCTAAACAGAGGATTTGTCTCATGTCCACAGCACAGGACAGCAATTAAGATCAATTTAGCACAGCAGCTTCATTATAGACCAATTTATTTGCTGCAGTCATTGGATATAAAGTTTCTATTGCTTTGAATCCTCTGAGCTACAAGTACGAGCTTGGGTTACAAATGATATAAAGATGTGTAAATAAATTATTTTCTTTTTGGAAGAAAATAACCACCCATGTTTCCAGCTAGTTATCTCCATGTTGTTCCAGCCCATATGTAAAAATACATTTAACTAATGCAATCCACCAGCTCTTAACTCATCACATTGCGCTACATAACGTTAAATGCTTCCTCATCTAAATCCCACTTTTTTGTTTCAGCCACTCTTCAGCTTTGTATGGTTGTCTCTGGAGATCTCCGCTGTTGATTAAGCACTTCTGTGTCTTGTGCTTATCTCTGATTGGAATCCACACACTTGTGCCCGGGGTGGCAGCTTTAGCTCAGTCTTGTTCGCTAGAATGGATGACACACTTTCAGACACACTCTTCCTATACCAGAAATTGATCTTACAGCCTTATAAATCTTGTTCTCCAAACAATCTTGGAACTTGTATTGCATGTGCGAGTCAATTTGGATCGAAGTATCTGATAAATGTGTTAATGCAGCATACATCAACTGTCCTTGCGAACTTGTTCTCTAATGCTTTGAATTGTACGTGATGCTCAAATACATGTCGGCTGGTTTATTTCTTTTTTAACATCTCCAACGGCAACGAAGGCATTGATCTCAACATTTATCACATTCAAAGTGTCCAATAATCTTGTAATCTGATTCTGTTTTTGAAATAAATCTAAAATACCAAAATATGTGAAACAATTATACATTTTTAAACAGAATAAGGCTCAATCCTCTAAAACTGTTGAGACAAATTACAAGATAATATAATGTATTTAAATACAGGACAAACCATATTGGGAAAAATTATTTCCTCAAAAAATTAAGTGATGAATAAATAAAAGACCAATGACATGAGAAGGGCTTGATTCATTACCTTATTTTTTGCAGTAAAAAGATGAGCCGGAGGTAATAAATGAGTCTTAAAAAGGGCAAGCCTTGTGATATTAATCTTCAGAGACGTCTAAACAGCAGAAAGAGGGAGTCACTCCATTAGCGCTAAAGGAGACGTCCGCTCTCCCACGTTTTATGTAAGCCACCTAGAAAACATTACTGCTACCCCAAAGGCAATTATTCTGTTGCAGTGTCCATGCCGCTGGATGTTGAAACAGAGACAGGGGTTCAAACTTCCGGATTTACCGAGGCTGACTCCATACTTGGGGTCTGGAAGAAAAATCGAAATGGCTGACCTTTAAGAGGTGGTGGCGTGCAGCAACAATGGCTGACAAATAGCAGTGAGGATTAGCGATGGATGTGACCTTCTGCAGTTAAGGTCACAGCTAATCGGCTAAACCAAGAGAATGCCATAAAAGTGCTAGACAATTGCAAAGGATACTGTGGAGCATTCATAGAAGAATCCTGTCAGATGACAATTCTTCTGTGAATTCACAGATATACTTACAAATATGGGGAATAAACAGTTTTGATGAATATAGCTTGTCCAACTCTGGGGTTGTATAAAGTACATACAGTACTTTCAAAGCCTATATTTTAGAAAAATGGAGAACAAAATGGAGCAGAATGTAGGACGTTTGTAACATTTTCTTGAAATGTGGAGATTTCAGCGGCATCTAGCGGTCAGGTTGTGAATTGCAACCAACAGCTCACTCCACCGCTCACCCCTCCCTTTAGAAGCACTATGGTATAAGATATTTACGAAACGCTCTCTGTAGAGCAATTTGTCTGTTTAGAGATACTGTAGGAACAACATGGAGAATTCTATGTAAGGGGACCTGCTGTGTATGTAGAAATAACTCATTCTATAACGCTTCATTACGTAAGGCCTTTATACACCTCTGAAGACATAAGTTATGTATATTACATTGCATTTCTGTCAATAAAGCCTCCTTAAAATTACACACTATCATTAAAAATAAATTTCATTCAGTGTGCAATGTTGCTGTGTGTGGATGTAAGCAGTCTTCCAAGTTGTTTTATAGACTGGGTCATATGTGCATAAAAGCTGCTAAATATCTAGATTCTTTTAATAACATATAAAAATTTTGCCTAATAACAGAAAACTAAAAAAGACAGTATTTTTTTTAAATGTATTGCAGTTGATTTGTTTGATACACAAAATGCATTTCTGTAGCCTTATAACCAATTTTCCTTTTGACACTTTCCAAAGCTCCATCTAATTTCTTCTGTGGAGGTCTCAGATGAGTCTTTCTCAGTCAGATGTTGGCCGGCTATATCTGTTTCTACTCCTGATGATGTGGAAGTGCAATTAGAAAGCTAAAGTCCTCCCTTATTACATTAGGATACAACGCTGTCAGTCTACAGCTAACTAATGAGCCTGGTTTCTCTCAGCAGATTAAATGGGCAGTGTAATCTCCTGACCTTCATGTCCATCTCACCCGTCTTTCCACACAATAATTCATTTAGCTTTTACCTTTCAGACGGCCATAATACAGGGATTCACGGCTTCAAAATCAGTCTGAAGTTTATGCAATAATTAAAACACAAGATTAAAACACAACGTAACTAATCTAGGGAATGCATATTCACAGCTGGCGTAAACACATCGCACAGCGGAAAGCACATTCTATTCTTAAGTATATGACTAGGATGCAAATATTGTGACTCATAATCTACAAAGGTGTTTTTTGTTAATGCAAAAACACATTTAACTGAATCACCAGTTCCCACAAATGAAGAGTTCCTTACGTGACTGACAGTTACTGAGCAAATAAGAGATATATATGAGCATTGAGAATTTGTTCAATTGTAATCTATTATTATTTTTAGAATGCGGTAAGGGCAGTACCACAGGAATTAATCACCTGAGCGCCTGAGCCTGTTTAATAACAAATTTAATCACTTTCTCCAAAGGTTCATTATCTCAAAACGTGTGAGTCGTCAGTGGCTTCATTAAGAGCCAATTAAATAATGAACACAACATACCTTATAGTGAGGGATGGATTAGCTTAATCCACAAAGCAATATAAATAACATGTGAGAATTCACTACCAATTAATAACGCTCACTCTTATTATAATGCTGCCATTATTTGATCCTTATATAATGAATTACTGAAATGCTATGATAAATATGATCATATGATATTTTGTTTATCGTTTACTTATTCACAAAACTGAGCTATTTGTTTGGTGCAATAGGGCACAAAGTGAGCCTACAATCTTAAAAAAGGTGCTTCAAAAGGTTCTTTGATGCCATAGAAGAATCTTTTGGTTTCATAAAGAACCTTTAACGTCTGTTTCACAAAAGGGTCTTTGTGGGCAAAAAGGTTCTTCAGATTATAAAAAAGTAAGAAAGAACCTTTGACTGAATGGTTCTTTGTGGAACCAAAAATGATTAATTAGACTATGATAATATAGAGTTTACAATATATATTATATATAGAGAATATATCAAAATGTCTTTTAGAATATAAATATAAACAATATAAAACATTATTAACAGTTTGTTTTCTAAATTTTGCTGTCACACCATTGGACACATGGTACAATTGATTATTTATTGTTGACAAATACATTTTACCATGTGTCCAATGATGTGACCGCAAAATTTAGAAAACAAACTGTTAATAATGTTTTTATATTTATATTCTAAAAGACATTTTGATATATTCTCTATATATAATATATATTGTAAACTCTATATTATCATAGTCTAATTAATCATTTTTGGTTCCACAAAGAACCATTCAGTCAAAGGTTCTTATTATCTTATTTTATATTGTTTATATTTATATTATAAAAGAGCTTAATCTTCGTTTTGTTGTTTTTGCTGTCTATCATATAGGACATGTGCGGTTTATTTGTCAACTACCCAAATATATGCTTAATATCTTTAATATCGCTGCTGTCCTTCTGAAACCTCGTAACTCCATATTTTGTGGTTTTACATCTAACCCATAAAATGTACTAAAATACTTGTTAACTTTGACAACATAGTATTTAATCATTTACAAAGTACAGTATTTTGGACATACAAGGTTTCAGAAGGACAATGACGATATTCAATGTGTCTGTTGATAAACACTTACTGCGCATAACATACGTCCAGCAATCTTTATATGTTTGGCAGAGCCGAAAGAGACATTTCCTCTGAAATAGGTAAAAAAAAAAAAACAAGCATTGAAGACAGCTGATGAGAGCATGGAGTTGAGATGTTTTCCCAGAATTGACAGCTTAATGTGTTTTCAATGAGTTGTGTTGATGGCTGGGGGTAGATACCAGACTGCGCAGACCACAATACCCAGCCTTACATCCAAACAGGATAAAGTCAATGACAAGGCACCTGTAATTTAGAGCAATCTTTCAGCCCGCTGTTTGTTTTCTATACACATTGGCCCACGATGTTGCCAACGCATTCAGACAGCTATTATGTGCTCAATGTTTATAAAGTGCTCTCCAACAAGGACATTAGGGACTATGAAACCCACTGTAATTACTTATCAGAACAAAAGCCCCAAAGACAGGAGAGCTCCTGGCTGGCCAGGAAATACACAGACATATGGGATCTTATTCAGCGTTATTACTGGGCTCATGCACCGTTTCTGTTTTAGTACTGAGAGCTATTATCATAAAAAACTGAGCAGAGTGAAAATGGCCTTTTACGTCCAGATAAACAGACTTTAGGCAGGTATAGAAAACGCATCTGAGCTGATAATAAAGCCCCCATGTCTAATAATAGAGCTGTGAGTGAATGCCGGGCGAAGCAGGCTTATCATCACCGGTGATAAGTTGTTGAAGTGGGAGTGACGTAGAGACTGAGGCTGTCAACGACAAAAATTGATACAGTGAGGAACCCCATGGAGTCAGAAGCATTCTGTGAATGTATAATGATGTGCATTGTTAGCAGTCTAAGCAATTTCCCACTTATAAATACAGAATGTACTTTAATCTCAATTAACAAAACAGTTTGGATGTACGTCATTTGAATTATGAATCAAAACTATTCCCAATCATGAAAATGAAAAATGTATTCCAATAAATTTGTGATACAGTATGTATAATAGACGACCTGAGCCAAGTGTAAATGTATCTGGTTATATCTGTAACTTTATACCTCACAAACAGTTATTATATGGAAATTTGGAAGTCCCAGAATGTACAGTACAGTCATGCATAGGCACCTTCTGTTTCAGTTTTTATGAGCCACATCAAGCGCAACAAAATTTCATTGCCTGCCATTAGCACTATCACAAAATTAATCTCTGTTGAATTTTCATACAGCGTGGGAATAGGAGGTTGGATTTATATCTAACACATTTATGTGGCCAAGTATAAATGAAAAGTGAATACCATATAAGATAGCATTCGTCCCTTGCCCTAAACACTCTTAGGGATGAAAATCACAGCTCGTCACATTCTTACACATCACTCATTGCTGTAAAATTAACAGTTTACCATCACTATAAGCAATAAACAGGAAGTATACAGTATGCTGATAAGCTCAGAATCACATCCCTGAGCTGAAACTCTCAAGTACTCATCTTATCATTTTATGAAAGGAAGAGTTTCAAGAAAGTATAAATCATCCAGTAATTACACCGGAGAAGATTCCTCATAGTCTCTGCAATCATGGCTCTATCTAAAATCATTTAACCTCTTATTGACTGAAAGCAGGAGGGAAAACACTGTATAAGCTTCATGTTCCTCCCTCTCATAATTTAGCACTGTAACTTAGGTTTCTGCTCACAGGGTCTTTATGGAGTGGAACTAAAGATCATCTCTGAGAAGCCAAACATACTATGTATACTACATACATACTACATACTGTAGCAAATGTTGCTGTAATGTAAAAAATGTATGAATAAAACTAGAAAAAATCAATCTGTGTAGCATATAGCAAGCTTTCTTTGTACTATGGGATTTAACATATTGACTGTCTGATAAACCTAAATGCACAATTTGGCCAGAAAAACAACATGTTCACACACACCAAATCTGCACACACCATCACACGCTCAAACAAACACATACACATGTCAGGTTTGCAGTGAGTTATTGGTTGGGCTGATATTTCATCTCCTGTTGTTTCATTTTCCTCTGGGTCTGGTCATCATGCCATCTCACAGCAATAATCCCCACTAACTGCCTCGCACAATACACTACTACTCAAAGATCCACCTTTATTTTCAGAATGACACAGACAGGTCTAGCCCTGCCAAGAGATTTATATACAATCGATTTATTACTTAATACTATATTTACAGTATATTATACACAACACTACACTAAAACGCATTATATACACTGTACGTATGTGTGTGTGTGTATACCCACTTAACTATATTTTGGGGACAAATTTGAACTGTATTTTTGAAAACACTATAAAAACATAGTACATTTGACCAAATTTGTAAAATGATAACATATATCATATATCTTTTTTGGTTAGGTTATAGTATAGATGAAAGCAATACAAGTCTATGGAATGTCCTCAGTTAGGTAGATATTTACGTGTGTGTGTGCGTGTTTTTCGTTTAGCTATATTTGTGTTACTGTTCTCAGGAACAGTGAACTATCGGGGCATTTTACCCGACCTCACTAAATGAAAAAGTTCATAAATTGGTCAAAACGTGTTTCTTCTCCATCCATATGTTTGTGTGATGGTTAGATTCATGGGACAGAATGCCACTACATATAATTTAGCATCTAAGCCCTAAAAGACTTTTTAAATACAAATTGAGTTATCAAATAGAAAGTTGTTAAAATATAAACATCATGACGATGCCACTGCACTTGATAGACTTGAAATGGCTTGTTTAAGTCAAGCAATTCGATTTGATTGACAGTTGAGGATAAATCTGATAGCTGCTATATAAACACTGTACTGTTAATTTTGAAAATGTTTCCAAATATAAGCATCTCTATTGGAAGCACTAAAGGCCTGCATGTGGGCTGATGAGTGCCTGAGGTTACATGAGCTGCTTTATGACTAATCTCATGGCATATGTGAGAACTAACTAGGAAGCTTGTTTGGTACGTCTCACCAAATAGCAAAGTGCAAACAAAAGCATAACACATATGGAAAGCAGAGAGCTACGAATCACTTATGGTGTGTCCTATTTTATTTATTATTTGTCCAATTTTGTACTTTTTAGTTTGGCGTGATTGTTTACATGGAGAGGGCGGGGTTTAGGACCTACAGTTTAATGCAGCCAGCCAAAAAAGTGGCTTCACTTTGCAGCACGCCTGGGTAAGACTCACAGTTTACCTGAAGAATAGATATGTTGATATGCACAGCCCAGTTCGAAAATATCTACCTGAGCTAACCTACAGTATTTATCACATACACAAACCTCTGTATACGTGCATTGCATCATCAAATTTTGGAACACAGTTTCATTCTGAAAGCCAGGGAGCCATTTTCTCATTCAAACATTCATCTTTCTGATTTAATGAACCTTGAATATTGGCCCACATTAGTTTTGTCAATCCTAACGCTGTTGCACAATGAAAAATATCCACTGCCAACAGTAAATTGCTATTAAATCTAAATAATTGATTTTGTGTTATTGATGGGACCTTGAAAAATAACCGGCTCATCCTCGGTAAAAAAAAGATAAACTCGTGTTTTTCCCCCAGCAGTCAGGTTGCTTTCTTTCGCCGGCACTGATAAGTTGATACAGTCATACAACACTGCATCCAACTTCAGTGTTTCCATTCTACTGTATGTGCTGACAGGCGGGTAATTAATGCCTACCTGACTCCTCTGGCAGGCATCTCCCAAGGCTGCTGATTAGGACTCTGGCTCTGCAAAGTATGACACCTGTGTAGACGTTTTACCAGGAGCCCAAACAAAAAGAAAATAGCTGAGCACAATACTAATTTGCAGCAATGGATTCCAGCCTGTTTGGATGAACATTGTTTTATCATTCAGGTCAACGAGTCAGCTGAAAATTGGGTTTGCTAATGAAATTCCCCTCGGTACAGATAAACGCACGTTAAATGGAAACATTAAAGCGGCGCGCTTGTTTAGCCTTCTTCCGAATGAGATTTAGCACCACGGTTTTCCATATGTTCCTACCTTGACCGACGGAGCAACGCTCGGCCCCACAAGGGGAAATGAGCAAAGAGAACAGAATCCTTTCATGTTGCCCTTTCCACCTCTACTCCACTTGTGATTATAAAATTGATTTTTTTTCCTCTTTTCACTCGAGGAGACCAGCTCCACCGAGTTATTATTGTACCGCAGTGCTGTAATAACAATTTATCTTAGCTTCTTGTACCATTACTGTACAGCTCTTCAGAAAGGAGGGCAGAGGTGCCAAGCCTTTGATTTATAGGAGCAATTTGACCGGTGCTTATTAGAGTGATCCACTGAGGTGATCCTGGTGCTGGATGCCTCCACAGCATCTTAACATTGTTCAAGAGCACAGGGGCGAAACAAGGCAGAACTGCATTTGTCCTTTTGATTTTTCCAAATTAGAAACTAATTCGGAGGGAAATTATGATGCTGACTCATAGCAGCACGATGATAAAATGCCTGTGAAAATAACCAGAGCAAAGTCATTTAAAGTCTTATTTGGTTTAGACATTGGGTCAAATACATAAAGATGGCATATTTCTAAAAAAAAATGAGAGAGTAAGAAGCTGAATGAAAGCCAATGTTTGCAGCCCACTCACAATACTAGATTCTAGACTTTCCCCTCTGGAGCTTTTCATCTGATTCACTATAACTGGCATTTATAGAGCCATTTTACAACTTCACCTGTCTTTTCCAGTTCCGCGGTGCTTTCTCATGTGGCTTATGATAACATTTAACGGCTGACCTTATCTCCGGGTGCCATCGCCTTCCCCCTTCCCACATGCATGTTACGCATTTCTGTCCTGATTAGAGACGACTATCTGGCCGACGTTTTGTGCCTCCATAGTGATCCAAAACGCCATCGAGAACTCTGTCACAGTTGCGTTAAGGTCATCAGAACATCTTTAACATCGGCAAACCTTTAAAGCCGAATTCATCTCCTGTGAGCCATTTGTACCGGTGCCATAAGCGAGATGTTTCTGTCCTGGATACGAGATAATGGGTGCATTTGCTGTTAAATTGATGGTAATTGACTTTGCTTTGTCCCTGTATCATAAACATTAAAGGGATAGTTCACCCAAAATAAAAATGCATCTTTTACTCACCTTTGAGTTGTTCAAATCTGTATGAATTTCTTTGTTCTGATGAAGACAGAGAAACATATTTGGAAGAATGCTTGTGACCAAACACCCCATTGACTACCATAGTAGGAAAAATTACTTTACAATTTATTTGTTCATAAAATGAGATATTTTGAAGAATGTAGGACAGCAAAAAGTTCTGGGGTACATTATAATTTTTCCTACTATGGTAGTCAATGGTTTGTTTGGTTACAAGCATTTGTCCAAATTTATACAGATTGGAACAACTAGAGAGTGAGTAATTGTTTGGGTGACTATCCCTTTAAAATACATACATTTTGGTATTTAGTGATTTCTTTTTGAAGTTAATTTGTAATAAATGTGGCATGAAATGTCTCTCTAGCAAAACACAGGTCTGGTTTTACTGCTCAAGCCGTACCTGCCAGAAACATGGTCAATGGGCCATGAAACACAGGTCACACAGTCACATGGTGTTTATGGCACAGCTGGTGTGGTTGTTTAGCACCGAGTCGGGTCACTACTCTACTTCTGTCTTCCCTCACCCACATCCTGAAAAAAAGCTGAAAAAGCTCACCTTAACAACAGCCATGATTTCTTCAAGGGTCTGTCTAGTGAAAACTGACAACAGCGGTGGAAAAGGAACACAGGGTTCGTGCTGAGGCTGCACAAACAAGTGAGAAATGTGCGGGACATTTTTAAACTTGCTCAAAAGAGGAAGGTTCATGGCCTGTTTTTTCCCAGTGGACCATGAACACATTAATTATTTGGAGTTTCAGGGCCACAGTAGCTATAATATCTCATGAGAAAATGCTTCCCACCTCATGTCTCCCAAAACCTAAAAACTGCAGGGTAGCGAAGGCGGTTTGCTTTTAGGAGAGCGAGAATACTAATAACCCGGCGTGTTTTTTATCAGTACAAAACTGGGATCAGTCAAATAACCTGCTAAAAATATACAAAATACCAACTGCAAGCATTAGATGGGTTCAACTGATGCATTATCTGTGAACATTCTATGAAAAATAATCTTGATATCTTTGATATTGACCAAGTAAGGCCATGTAAACGATTGAAATCATAATCAAAGTAATGGTTGAAATCAAAATTTGACTTTGTCATCATATGTGACCCTGGACAACAAAACCAGTGGGTAAATTTCTTGAAATTAAGATTTTTACATAATCTAAATGCTGAATAAATAAGCTTTCTATTGGTGTATGGTTTGTTGGAATAGGACAATATTTGGCAGATATACAACTATTTAAAACTCAGGGATTTATTTAAAAATAAAGGTTTTATATATTTACGGTAGGAAATGTACAAAATATTTTCATGGAACATGATCTTTACTTTATATCCTAATGATTTTTTGCATAAAAGAAAAATGGCTAATTTTGACCCATACGATGTATTTTTGTTCATATGTAACCCTGGATCAGAAAACCAGAACATTTGTAGTAATTGCCAAAAACACATTGTATGGTGCAAAATATTTTGTACATTTCCTACCGTAAATATATAAAAACTTTATTTTTGTGAGTGAATGCAGCAAAATTGCTAACAAAAATGCCCAGAAACACGTCTACAAACTTCACTCGCTGGTAAACCTCTTAAAAAACCCACAAAGCCATCCAAGAAGACAGTAAAGGCTTATGTCATGCATGAGCTGAAGTTAGTTGTTTACCTTTTTCATTTAAAATTGATTTTCATATTTAATAATAATAATAATAATAATAGATTGTTTATTTTATTTATATTATTGTATATGCATTTAGAATGTAATGGCCATTAAATGCACTAAATGGGTTTAGTTTTCACAGATATATAATAATAATATATTATTATGCAATTCCAGCAATAAAAATGTGAATTTTTCAAAAAAAGGAAACAAACTGGTTGTTCATTTTAAGACACCCGTCTTAATTTCTCTTGTATATTTAGTATTGCTCTTTAATAAAAAAAACCCACATCTTATCCGATTACTCGATTAATCAATAGAATTATCGGTAGAATACTCGATTACTAAAATAATCGATAGCTACAGCAATACTCAGATTCCAGAGTTTTAAATAGTTGTATCTCGACCAAATATTGTCCTATCCTACCACATATCAATAGAAGCTTATTTATTCAGCTTTCAGATTATGTAAAAATCTAAATTTAGAAAAATTGACCCTTAAGACTGGCATATAAGTACATTATAAAACTTTAGCCTGAATGAATATACTTGGTACTTCAAACATAATCAAATTTATA
Source organism: Oreonectes daqikongensis (assembly GCA_026939265.1). Lineage (NCBI taxonomy): Eukaryota > Metazoa > Chordata > Actinopteri > Cypriniformes > Nemacheilidae > Oreonectes > Oreonectes daqikongensis. Next base: position 6,918,236 of record JAOTQM010000040.1, on the reverse strand, counting down.
AATGATACATAATCAGATTAATACATTTTATCAGCACGTTTCCTGAGATTGAACCCACAACCATTGCAAGCGGCTGAGCTACTCAAACACAAACAAACACAATCATTCAAACAGGAAAGAGTGTGTGTGTGTGTGTGTGTGTGTGTGTGTGTTTACAGGGCTACATCCATATTTGGTTTCATCCTTTATGGATATATTTGGTTGGTGACAGGACAGGTGGGTTATTGGTCTGCTGCAGAACAATACTGTCTGCTTCTGAAAATAAGATGCAAACAGAATGTGGTGACAATCACAACTAGATCTAAACAGAGAAATTAATGCAATGTCAATACAGCCAGCTGAAAGCTGACCGGCTGACTTTTGCCAGGAAATATGGAATCATTTAATAACCTTGATCAGTTTTTGGTGAAAACCGGCTCTTTATAAAATGGATTGTTCCGACTTTAAAATATGATTGGATGAGCCAACAAGAACTTAATAGGATAAATACGGTTTACAGGCATTCACTGAGCCGACAGATGAAATATCAGGTTTAAAAGGCACTGTCAACTGATCATAAATCATAAATGTCCCACCTTACTATGTGACAGTCCAATAATAATCCTTCTGAATTCTTTCCCTGCAGACAAGCTGGTAATGTTTGGCAGGTGAAACATGGGTCCAATAAATATACGATTCAGATGATATATGGTTTGTCTATATTCTTCAAGCAAAATTCTATGTAGATAATCCAGTAAAGTAAAAAAATGAAGCCATTTTTTATATTTGTTTGGGTTTTAAAGTGAGATTAAAGCAAAAAATTGACATGTATCTTCATGCCAAGCTAAAACATGATATATTACTGCATTTAATATTGTGCCTATATTTTAAACAACTTTAAGTCACATTTATTTAAAGTTACATTTTCAAAGGTTAACTATGCAAAAACAACTTTTTTGACTAACCGGCACCAATAATCCTGATGCAAAACTATTGATGTGTTGTAAAAATAGATTCAATGTATGCACCCCATCACACAAAAAATGCTCACGGAGTGATTCTGGTAATCTGGCAGTTTCATTCTGCAAATATCAAATGCAATTATTGTCTGAGCACTTTAATAAGTTATTTTCAGAGCGCCGATACAAGATTAACAACTTAACCTTATCAGAAGCTGTGGATTTGCAGCTTAATGAGGATTCTTGCTTCTTGAATCGATGGCAGATGGTGTGAGCAAGTTGCAGCTGAAATGGTGAGAAGAGCTATAACTCTGCCATTTCAGACATGGCATTGCATTATTCCAGCACTTTGTGATTGAGAACAAGTATAGCACAACAAAAAGTGCTGCAATCTTTAATTCCAGTGATATGATCTCAGAAGACTGAGAGACTTTCACCTTGCCATACAGTTTCATAAAGCTGCAATAAATGATTTCCATACAGGGCTTATTTCCATAAAGCATGATCCTGCATTCCTCGTTTGCTATTGTATAATGCCATAAAGGAAGCGGAGAACATATTCAGAGTTCTGTTTTCATTCTAAGTTATTAGGAATTCAATTCTATACAAATTACTCACAGGAGGTGTTTAGATGTTTAGCGGTGACCCACTTTTGTGGTGCTAGCCATGCTTTGAATGTTGTGCCAGCAGATTCATTCTGACCCTAAACAAGTCACAACAGTTTTTTATTGTTAAAACAATACTGTTCATGTGATTGATATGACTTAATGGTTAACAATGTAAACAACGTTTCTGATAAAAGCAGGCAGGACAAATGAATAGTACAAACAGCCGGGGGGAAAATCTAGCATTTCTAGATGTATTTTGGCCATTCCTTTTCCTTTTTTTGGCCAGTGTCTGTTGAATTCCAATGAAATCAAACCTCAGGAGTGACAAAGTCATCCAACAGCAAAGTGAAAGACTGACAGCATGACAAGACACATGAAAAATCAAGGTTATCACATAAAAATCATTTTTGAACTTTTCCTAAATATATGTACAATTATTACTGCTGTATTGCATAAAAGTGAATATGAACTTGTTTCCATTGCAGTATTTAAGGTGTGAAAAAACACATAGCATATTTTGACTTGATCAATACATAGCATATGATTTTTCAATAAATGCAAATAGAAACAATATTTTTGCTTGAATTTTGGGAGAAATATTGTAAGATATTTGTAAAATAATAATCATTTTACCTAAACACTATAAATAGTAATTTCAGATAAACTGAAAATGGTCTTTGAATTTTTTCCACGGCTCTATTTCAAAACTGTACATCTACACTGATAAGCAGAATTGCTTTGTATCAGGTAAAAAAAAGACTAAAAGGCCTAAACAAATTTGACAATCAATAAAAACATTTTTGTGGATGATAAAATAATACATAAATTAAATTGTTGTAGTATTAATACTTCAGTATTGACATTATCATTAAGCTTCCATGCATTGGTCTCCCAGTGTTTGTATTTATGGCATCTCATATGCAATGAGATCAATATTTCATTTGCAGTTCATAACAACAATCACTCGTACTCTTCATTCATTCACATCTATGTTCATTTCAGAGTGCAACTACTGTATGTAACTGCAGTGAGCATTGCCTTCGATGCGTCTTTTTCTCCGATCTCCTCGGCACCTCGAGCGTCAAACATCCGTTCAGCATTTGCAGAAGTGCTAAACAGGGCCAGGTAACAGTAGCACTCTAAATCTTAAGCGTGAAATTGATGTGTGCAATCTCCTGTCTTCGCAAACAAGGCTTATTAGTGGTGACGCGCTAAATCTGCCGTCACTCCCTTTTCCAATTTCCTGCCTCGCTGCACATCCCACAACAGCAGAAACGTCCACCTAATATGCCTATACTGTATACAAAGTGGCATCAATAGCATCTTCCGCAAGAAATATTGAAGGGAAGGCCTGAGTTGCAGAACAGTAAACTTCTTGTTGAAGACTATATTTTTTGCTCTGGCATTTTTTTCGGTGTCTGTATTTATTCGAGCACACTATATAAAATCTATCATAACGCCAAATTTATGGTGAGACAAAAAAAAGAGACAAAATTTCATGTCTGGAACTCCATGTTCTTTGTAGACTTGGGGAACTTATATCAGACAAGCGGTCTTTCACTTTTACACCTCCTGTGACATTGTCAATCAAAATGACACAGAAGTCATTAGGATCACTCCCTACTATGCTGAAAAGAGCAGCCACACAGCATGGTTATATAGCGTATTGGCTTCACATTATTGCATGTTAGCTGAAAATATTCCAGATGAACAAATAAAACATTTACTTAAGAGAACTGTTCCCTAGTTTCATTTTAAAAAACGGCACATTTTATTGCACAACATGCCACTCAGCTTAATGGCTGTTATTGGTTCTTCAGAGTAAGAACTATACAGTACATATGCAAACTTTTACCAAGTGCTACTGTAATAGGTATCAAGACATCTCTCCATTGTTCTAAGCTGATTCAAAGCAGGTCAGTTGCACAGCTGGCATTTATAACAGGGAGATAACCTCTGACCTCAGTTTCATTACACATCACATACACTCCCTCAACCTTACTCCGATGTCCGGGCTTATTAAAAGACATACTTCAAAAAGTTTGTGTCACACTTTTTTTTTACAAAGCAGGATGAATATTTCAGGGTTTAAAAATAAAGATGGCCAGATGCCCCGGGGCTAGTGTGACAGAGTCTGAGACCTAATGATGGAACAGTCATGTGACCTATCAGCATCACTGTCCAGCAAAAGTGTGTTTATGAATTTATGTCATAGTGACACTTTACAGCTATAGACGGTTTTAAAGAAACAACATAAACAAACGTTAGTTTTGTGACCCAAACTTAACTTCCGGTACACATCCATAAAGAATAGACAACCTGCAGATTATTTCTGATAACAAGCAAAGAAATAACAAGTAAATGACATTAGCTAGCAAGTTTAAGTATGTCTAGTCAGTATTAGTTTGGGTTACCAGTAGAAGAACTGTTACTTGACTAAACTTAAATGTGACAAAGTTACATGACCCATTCAACCCATACAACTATTAAACAACAAAATTCAACAAATTGTTTATTTAATACAGTTATTATACAATAAAATATGAATATACATCAAATTAAATAAAATAAAATTAAATATAAATAGTTTTTAGCCACTAGCCAAACTGATCAACAAACACAGACCAGAAGTAAACTTTGCAGTTAGCATCTGATGAAACCGTCTATATACATTTTTGCAAATGTAAATTCTTGCAAATAAATTGTGTTTTTTAAGACAAGCCGGTATGAAATATATGAAAGAAAAACTGAGCTTTGTCTGAACCCATCCTGAAAATAAAATAAAATATATTTCAAAAAACAATTTAAAGAATCCTGTAGGTATTCTGAGGAAACGCTGATAGAAACAAAGACTGTGATCTATTAAAAAGCTATAGATGATAAAGCACTCTGAAAAATGACAACACTTCAGTTTCGTGTGGATTTTCCGCCGGTACCCTGAAGAGAACTAAAAAATGCATGAGGGGTAAAAATATATCACACGTTGTTCCATCTATGAAAAATTTAGAGGGATGAAAACAAACACATCATTAAACAAGCATAAAACACAACTAATAAAAGATTGCAAAAGTCTGAATGGACTGGGGATTTAACAGGTGTTTTCTTTGCTGATAAGAGCAGATTAACTGATGCATTATGGAAGAGCAACATGTGACAGTGAGGGCAAGCTCTGTCTTTACATCAAAAACAAAACAGCTTATCTGACAGAGAGACAGCGCCGGGGATTAACATTAACTAGACAGGTGCAATGTGCCTAAAGACTCTGAACGCTTAACATGCACATAATAATGAACTGCATTGAAGACATTATCACCAAAGTAATTTTATGTCATAAAAATGAGATTTATTGAATATTCGCAAAAGCAAATTGTTATTGTATTTCATCTTGTCACATGACTTTCTATACTCCCAGAGACACACGTTTTCTGTGGATATGTCTGGGACAGACTAACAAATAAATAGATGCATTTAAAAAAAATTCAAGACGGCACACAGTAAGCCGGCTTCCCACTGTACACAAACAGCTTCCAGCAACATAACCTTTGTGCCTCCAATAAAACAAACCGAAAGCCATTTAGCCTGCCAGTGGGAAGTACAGTAAATGTTTACAGAGGTTCATGCTCATGCAATCTTGTGCTGAATGGTTTAGAGATTTGTCATGTTATGTATGGACAGTGGCACCACACTTATCTCAAGCATCTTCATGTCAGACCTCTGCTGCCTCCTGGTAAACTCTTTAGATCATTGACATATTCAGATAATATAATGAGGTTAATTGGCTCCAACCCACATGCAGAGTAGGTCAAGTCCTGCTGTCCTTCATTTTATCCCACAAATCTGTACAATCTGTGTACTTCACACCACCATCAACCTCCATGAACACTTCAAAAGAAATTCTTCCCCTGATCTGGCTCTATAAATACACAGAGTACCACCAGCGGGGCATCACGCTTGGTTAGTCCTGCCATCTGTCATGAAGAGAGAGCTCAGGCCAGGCAGACCACTAGGTCCAGCTAACAAGAGAGCCATAAGACTTGACCTTGTCCCTCAGCACGGTTTTGCGATTGTTCAGACACATATAGGCATAATGACAGAGAAGATGTGTTTAGACCAACTAGATGTTAGCTGTCTGCAATTGAGAGTTCACAGATTTATTTGCGACTGTTTAGTTGCGACCAGTACATTTTTGAATCAGTAAAGGAACAGTTTACCCTAAAATGAAAATTCTGTCATCATGTATTCATTATTGTTGTTCAAAGCCTGTATGACTTTCTTTCTTTAATGGAACACAAAAGAAGGTATTTTGCGATATGTCTCAGTGGTTTTTGTGTCCATCTTCTTTTGTGTTCGCAGAAGTAAGTCGTACGACTCGTACAGGTTTGAAATGACATGAGGGCGAGTAAATTATTAAAGAATTTTCATTTTTGGGTGAACTAATCCTTTATTTCTTTAGGTTCATTGAAGTACCTCACTTTTTTAATCATTTGAATATTTAGTAATATTAATATTTTGACATTTTCTATCAATTAAAACACTTTATATTGCATTGTTTATTATACAATGTCACTCCATGTTTTCCTCTTAAAAAAATCTAAATAACTCTGAATTTGATTCAGAAAACTATATATAAAAAAAACAACCGGCAAAATTTTTGTATTTAAAAAAAATGTAGCGGCACAATTGTTGTATTTGTTGTTTCAACTTTAAAAAAATTTAGTTACCTGGCAGCCTTAAATTTTTTTGTTCATTCAACTTAAAAAATATTAGTTACATAACAATTTTGGATCAAATTCACACAATAATTTACATTAAATTAACAAAAAAGTATAAGGCAGCCGGGTAACTTAATTTTTTAAGTTGAAACAACAAATCAATTTTACAGTGTGTCTTTACACATAACTAAAAGCTGTTGTAACACCCTCCTCAACCTCCAACAAAATTTAGAACCTCCTCAACCTCCAACAAAATAAGAAGATGCTAAGAAGAGCATCTTCTTAACTTAACAAGTGTCTTAACATTACTTAACATTACAACATTACTTTTTAAATTTAAAAAAATTGCCCATAAAAAAAAAGAATCACCTGATTTAATTTGATAAATTCTCTAAAATATTTGTATGCAATTTTCCTATATATTTGACCACATTAAATATTTCACAGAAAGCCTCAATTTAACCACATTCTTCTCTTTACAACACATTACCAACGAAAACAGCTCTCTGTCTCAACAGCAAAACCAACTGCGTCTCCAAACAACGTCATCAGTCACTCCTCAAGAGAAACTCTGACTCCACCCACAAATGAACTTCTGCATAAATATATGCAAATGTCACAGCTTATTTTGGATTCTCTCGCTTAATTACTTGTCGTGCTCATGCTGAATAAGATCATAGCCATGGCAAATGTACCGATAAGTCAGGCATTAGGAGCAGGCAGAGCAAGAGTGGCCTAAAACGGCTTAATGAAGTGCTCTTGCCAAAGGGCCCCGTCGCACTCTGTTTATCTGCCTTCGACCTCATCGCTCACACTTCTGTTATCAGGAGTGTTTACACTGGCGCTCCGCTCACAGGCTGATTAATTAACCGCCGCCTCTGCCCCGCCACACAAGTCACATTGGGAAGAGTTTCACAGTGTGAAAGTGCAATCGAAGTCCTCCCTCCCTTTAAATAGCAAATTGATGGATGCGGCCTGTCCTTTTGTTGACTCCATTTATTAACTCACCAGCACTTTTTTTACAAAGTATAATGCGAGCCAATCCTTCCGGATGACATCTAAATCGCAAGCATGCCGGAATGAAAGGTGCGGCTTGTCAGCGTCACCCCCCTCCGCGTGAAAGAGTGCCGTCGCTTCTGCGAGCTCATTCCCATGGAGCCGCTTCGCCATCCAAGCAATCAGAACTTTTTTGTCATGACTGCTTGTCGGCTGGATCCAGATGCATTGAACGACAGGAGGTGGGATTAGAGCCAAAAGACTTTGATTACTGGAGTAGCAGAGGTAAAAGAAGCAAGGCTCAGTCGATAATTAAAGCAGAAGTTGAGGAACAAAAACAGCAGGCTCCCAGTAATCTAAAAAAGGCAGTGACTTGAAAACAGGGAATTCTGAAAACAGGGAAAAGTAAACACATAAGCAGGCAGAAACGAGAGAGTTAATAACTGGTATGTTTTAAGATTGAATTCATTATAAAGATATATTATATATGCCACTGGTCTTTTCTGACATGGAAAAAAGCTTTGACAGTTAATTTAGTTTGTGCTCAATGAAAATGAAAAAGGAAATAAAATGCATGACTGCATTAATGGGACCTGAATTAAACAGGACCGTGCAGAAATAAATGGATTGTAAGCAGGGACAGTGTGTGCTTACTCTGTGGGAGTGGGCGAGTGCTGAAAAAAACACAGCAGTGGCTTTTACTGTGGCTCAGTGGTTAGAGCATGGCACTAGCAACGCCAACGTCATGGGTTCCATCCCACATACTTAGAAACAAATGTATAGTACAATGCAATGTAAGTCGCTTTGGATAAAAGCATCTGCCAAATGTAGAAATGTAAATGTGGATGAAAAAATGCTTTGTGTTGGGAACCACTGCACTGAATCATAGATCAGTAAAGAGTTTATGCAGAACACAGAAGATTGACTTACAGCCCAAGACAAGCTGGAAGGAGTAACTGGAGCTGCTTAAATACACTAATGAGTAAATAAGCAAACAGGAGACAGATGAAGGGAGAAGATGAGTGGAGGAAGTGGTCAGGTGATCTCCAGGAGCAGGAAGGAAACATTTTTGTATCTAAATACATGCATGAAGAAATCCAAACGAAGAGAAAACTAAAATGAGCAGAGGCAAAGGACACATGACAAGTTCTTTCGATATTAAATCGTCAGAGAAGTTTCGAGTATTTTGAAGAAAGGTTCAAGTATATTAAAGGACCAGTGTGTAATATTAAGGAGGATCTATTGACAGTAATGCAATATTATAAACATAACTTGTCTTCAGAGGTGTATAAAGACCTTACATAATGAAGAGAATGTTTTTATTTCTATCTACATACACCGCAGGAGAGCTTTAAACAAGCATTTAAAGGCAAGGCAATGTGAGGAAAGCAACAAAACAGCTGCAGTCACACCAGAATGAAAAATGCTTTACTTTTAAGACATTTTCTGTGACACAGAAGCATTGCTAACATCCACCTGTCGCATCTCTGACCTGTCACTCACTCTACCTAGAACTAAGCACGTGTGTCTTTAACATTGTAAACATGTTAAATCCTCAGAAACATGGATCTCACTACTGTTCTCAGATAAATCATCTTGGTGAAAATTCACAGGTCTTGAAAAGAAAAAGTCACCTTAATCTTGTCCTGTTCAGTATTTCTGACTTATGTTCACTCAGGGAAAAGTTTTGCTAGTCTCAATATCACTTTCAGAGCAGTTTGTAAATGCAACATTTGATCTGTACAGAAGATGAATATCAAACAGGTTTCACTAACAGCTATTTCCATACTCTGCTGCTTTTAAGAGCACTTGCAGGGCAAGTAAAGTGTTACCTGATGTCATGTTCCTCCAGCCACACTTTTTAATGGAATCGTTCCCAAGGCGAAAGATCACTCAGCACAAACTACTGCATATGGCATCTAAGAGCACTACAATCTAAGCAAAATAATCTACAAATCCTTTGATATATTCATCCATCTCAAGTTGAAGACATTTTGAAAAAGCTCATCGTTTTTGTTATGTGACATGAAGCATGATTTTCTACTTACTAGTTAGTGCAACATACACTTAGTCATCCAGATATTTGGTCTATTTTTCGGAAAAGAATTTAAACTAAAGTGAAAGCATGTTGCATGTGTTGTTTAAACATGAAAATGAGCTTTGCAGTATTTTAGATCTGAAAACATTTCATCTGTTGTGTTATTTTGAACAGTTTATCTCGTTTAAATTTTCTGCAAATATAAAAAATGAAATATTTTTATTAAATAATTAATATATTAAATAAAATACATATATTTGAAATTTGGAAGGAATGTTGTCAGTAGTTCACAGAATGAAACAAAAATGATAATTTTACCTTAACACAGAAAATCTGAATTCTATTATTATTATTATAAATATGCATTTATGACACATTAATAGTTAATTAAAGTGCTGTCACTTCAGAACCCTGCTATTTAAAAAAAAATCATTTTTGTAATAAAACTGCAGATTTTTCTTGTTTTATCTTTCTTATTTATCTTATATAATTTGTCCAAGACTTAACAGTTTCTGCAATTTCAAATGAATAAAGTACTAAAGTACAATACTGCCACCTGGTGTGTCATGAGTGGTACTGCACCATCCTGCTTTAACAACCCTGCATTTTGCAAAGTGAGGAAATCAATCAGGCCTATTTCTTCCACCACCCATAATCCCACTGGGTAGCTCATTAAATATCTCCCGGATGGAAGCATATAATAGAAACATCCTAATTCAAGCTGAAGCACCACTGACTAGTTTTATCAGCGCACATGATCTTCCACTGCTAAATGAAAAAGGAACAGAGAGCGTGAGGCAGAAAAAACAACTACTTTGGGGCACCGAGGCACAGGAAAAAAAAGAGGAAAACAGATCGACAGAGAGGGACAAGGCAAATCTTACAAGTCGTGTCCTTGGAAGATCATCTTTGATGGCTATCCCCATGGAGGTGTTGGCAGAGGATGAGAGAGAAAACGCCTGTGAGTTTTTCTCATGTCGTTTTCTTTTGGAACTGCAGCCTGCTGGCCTCAGATAAACAGACTCAAGATACTTTCGAGATGTAACACTTGTCATCTGCAAATTACCATCTGAGGGAATTCAATTAGTAGTTAATTGCTAATATTTGTTACTTTTTTATTTTGTTTACTGGCTTGATTTTAAAGAAACCATAACATACAGGAAGAATTGTCTGACACAACAATAAAAGAACTTTTTGAATATTTGTGAAGCTTGCCAAGATGATACGGTGCTGTCGTGTTCAAGAAGAGTTGTTGTCATGAGTGCACTAGAATCCTCTTAAAAACTGGAATAGAAAATGTCCAAACTTAGATTTAGTGTCACCCCAGAGACCATTTCTTTGAATGGCTTGTAAAAGAGGCAACACTACTATATACAATCCTTCAACATGTCGAGTTCAAATTCATCTAAAAGGACAATTCACCCACAAATAATACAGTACAATGGTAGTCAAAGTGCCCCAGAATTATTTGCTTTCCTACATTCTTCAAAATATCTTCTTATGTGTTCAACAGAACAAAGAAACTGATCAAGCAATTTTTCCTACTATAGTAGGCAATGGTGGCCATGAACTGTTTGTTTACAAGCATTCTTCCAAATATCTTTCTATGTTCATCAGGAAAAGACATTTATACAGCAACTTGAGGATGTGTAAATGATGACAGCATTTTCATTTTTGGGTGAACTGTTCCTTTAACCTGCACATGCTCACTTGATTGGCCTCTTTGTCGCCATCTCGGTTTGAAACATACAATGTCAGTTATATGCGGAGTTATTGTCTTTACGTGGGTTGTGCTTTGGCACTGCGCGGATGAATCGGAGCTGTGTGCTCACTGACTGCTCACCGCATCAGAGCGCATCTGTACATCAACGTGACAGTAACATGAGACCGTGTCCATACATACCAGATACAATGCAAAACGTTTAAAAACATCACTAATATAGAATCAGTTGTAGTGTTGTTTATCGCGTCGTGCCTGATGTAGACAAAAACTCTAACATGGAAAATACCGCCTACACGTCCTACAATATGTGAAAAATGCCATCTGAACACATACCTGCCGCTTTTGTTCTAACTAAATGAAACGAAAACTTTAAAAAGAAATCACGATACTGACGTCTTACCTGTTCGGCGGATGAAGCCATTAATACAATCCTTTCAGATGTCGGAGCCATCTCTCAAAATCATTAGCTTTTGCTTTAGCACGGAGCTGTCACTTTATTGTTATTAACAACAGGTGATTCTCCAGATGTAATCAGCGTCAGAACTGATGTTAACATGACAATACCCAGATGATCCCTTTTTTTTTTAAAAACATTCCAGATTAAACACTAGATGACGATTTCAATTCTAATCAACTGATATAAGAATGAACAAGCTGTCACTCGCAGCATCCACACACGTGATAAACTAGCCGGGTCCTCGCATGTTTACGCATGATGTAGTAATTACGCACCCAAATTCAAACTTCCTGCTTGTGGCGACCCGACCGCGCAAATTATAAATCATTATTATAAGCTTAGCCTACCGTTGTGAATCAGGTTTTGAACACTGATTTGCCTATGTATTTACTTAATAATTGATTTATGATTATTTTTACCCAAAATCGCGGACTACCGCTTTAATGTATCATGATATCAACGGAATGGAGAGCCTGGAGGTTTTGGCTGTAGGCTACTCTATATTTCAAATTCAGTGTTACAAAAATGAGTTTTAATCATTTAGGGGTTGCATGATAACACAATTCTTTGTATCCAAATGTCACTGAAAATTCTTCACATAGTCGTGTCTATTTTGCTTGGAAGCATAACATTTTGTCCCTTTAGGGATCAATAACCTCTACAAAAATGTTTGGGTCATGCTCTGCTGCGAGTCTCATATACAGTCGAATTTGTGCTCATTTTCCATAAAATGTCTACAACAAATCCAAAAATCTTTTTTACTTAAGGGTCAATGTCTCCCTCTTGTGGCTGAACTACAGTAGGCCTACATAAACCTTCACATGTTTATGGTACAGTACAAGCACACCTTAAAGACACAAGAAAACACACATTGTAACAACTGACAGAGGAAAAAACATTAAATTAGGGTATTGACATGAAATACTGAGGATAATATATATTGCCTTTTTTACATAGCATTGTATTTATACATTTATTTATGTGTGTGTGTGTGTGTGTGTGCGTGCGTGCGTGCGTGCGTGCGTGCGTGTGTGTTACTTTCATGAGGACAGGTACAGTTTAATGTTAACTAATGTAAAGTACTAAAGGTGACCAAATATAGTCCTCTTGACAATATAATGTGACCCTGAATCACAAAAGTAGCACGGGAACATATGTAGTAATAGCCAAAAATGCATTGTATGGGTTAAAATGATCGATTTTAATGCTAAAAATTATTAGGATATTAAATAAAGATCATGTTCCACAAAGATATTTTGTAAATTTCCTACTGTATATATATTAAAACTTTATTTTTGTGAGTAATAAGCTATGCATCTCGGCCAGAAATTGTCCTATCCTAAACCATATATCAATAGAAATTTTATTTATTCAACTTTCAGAAAATTTTACCCTTAAGACCAGGGTCTTGTTGTCCAGGGTCACATATTATGTTAAAATAATAATAATAATAATAATAATATTACTAACAACTACAGCAGAACACAATAATACAGTTTATACGAGTGCTTAACAGGCTTTGCTACATTTATATCTGTTATTATATTTATCATGTATGATCATTTCTGGACCCGAATATGACCTATAAAGCTTTGAACTGGCAAGTAAGCTATTTGGATTTCATTAAAAAACACAAGATTCTAACTACGTTTTATACTACTTTTATTTTTTATTTTATGCGATATCACTTGAATATAAATAAATAATCAGACAAAGCCTGTGTTTTGGTTAAGGCGACTGATGACAGAAGAAATGTTTGCAGACATGCCTTTTAAACAAGTACGCAGTTACACTGGACAAAAATTATGTCTTTTTGTTCAAATAAAAGCACATCTAGTGTTACTACACAACCATGCAAAATCTGTGGGGCCATTTCAGTGTCTTTTCAGTCCAGTCCTTTAACCCTGAGGGACTCTAAGAAAAGAGCTCCTCAAGTTGAATCCTTTTGATTTCCCTGCATGTTGAGAGTTGGCCGTTACCCATCAGCCTGCGGCCAGTCAGCGGTCCGGTGCCATTTCACCATTGTTCAGTAGCCAACCGTAGTGACCATCCCTAGCTTTTTTGCCCGCTAGTGTTCGCTTTGGCTGACTATATTTAGTCGATTATGAATATGCAATAGTGCTGAGAGTAATGTGGCCAGACATGCCACTGTCCGGCCCAATAATGTCAAAGTCATTAGCAGCAGGAAACAGGATCCACATGCGGGGGGGATAAGGCCTTCAAAAAAATGTGGCCTGTCCACTTGGTTGCCTGTCTCATATGGATGTCACACCGTAGAACAATGACCACAGCCAACGATATGCAGTGCTGACTGACCTACATATAAAACATCCACCGTCTAAGAAGATCACAGGAGAGATGCTATAGATCTGTCAGGATGGATGCAAAATAATCCTTAAGGTCTTGTGGTTCTTCACTGAGATTATGAATCTATATAACTGTCAATTTATAATGTCTTAATGCAATTACGACCTCTCTTTATCATTATGAGTATGTCTCTGTGTCCAGCATGATTATATGTTAGCATGACTTCCACAAGATATTACAAAAATAATGTACAGGCCAGAATTAATTTATTAACTGTGAAGATTTTTTAAAACTGATTCATCAATGTACTATAAACCACAAACCAAGTTCTTAATCCTAATCATCAAAGTTAAAGCGTGTTTAGGTCAGATTCCACTGCTATGAAAGAGAGTTTCTTCATCGTGACTCTTTGTGTCTGTGAGAAAAGGGCAGCAGATGATGTGAGGGTCAGATGTCAACCCTTGTACCCCCGTGATGATTCCTACAGGGAATGACTGCATGAGACTGTGTTCCTCCCGCCTGCCACACCCCATCCTATCACCCATCTGGGGTCCATCTGAGCAAATAAAGTGGTAACCAAGCAATATGTGGAGGTGCAAAAATGCATTTCCTATTAAATGATCTTCTGACATTTCTGTGGATGATTAGTCTTTGTGCTCTCTGATTAACTCATATACAACTTAGCCTTTGGCTATAGTTCAGTTAAATTCATATTTCATCAGTGAAATCATGAAATTTTTGAGCATTTTTATATTTTTAATGTTACACTGTAAACATTTTTGCTGTAGTTATGCAGCAGTTTGCCAGTAACTTACTGTAGATTTATTAAACATTAAACATTAAACATTAACAAGTCTTTATCTTTACAGAAAAAAATATAAATGATTAGCCTCATGCAAAGCATTCTGGAAACAAAAAATCCTCATCAACCTTTTTCTGGATTTTTTCCTGTTCCCAGAAATGCTTGCATGAGGCTGTTATTTTATAGCTTTATTCTGTAAAGGTCTTTGAACAAACTGTTGCCAATAAATTAGATAAATAAAAATCTACAGTAAGTTACTGGCAAACTGCTGCCAGTAATATTGTAATATCTACAGAATTCTTTAACAGTGTAGTCAATACAATTCATGGTGCATTAACTAATATTTACAGTATTTGATTTAAAAAATGTGTTAGTGAATGCTGAAATTAACATGAACTAAGACTAATAAATGCTGTACAAGTATTGTTCATTGCTAGTTCATGTAATGCATTAACTAATATTATATCAAATAGGCTATATAAAACAACATTTTTGGTTAACTTAAAAAAAGAAGTAACATGGCTGCCTTAAAATGTTGAGTTCATTCAACTTAAACTTGTTATGTTAACTAATATTTTACGGCAGCCAGGTTACTTATTTTTTAAGACTGAACCAACCAACATTTCTTTTTTTACAGTTCAACTTAAAAAACTTCAGTACATTTTTAAGTTAAATCAAATAAGAGTCAATTTAACCTAAATTTGATTAAACTGACTTAAAAAAATCTAGTTGTATTTTACAACAAATTCATTTTTTAAAGTTCATTTCACTCATAAAGCTAATTTGATTTAACTTAAAAATTAAAGGCCGCTGAAAATGGTCTTTTTTAAAGTGTGTAAAAGTGTATGCATTTACCAAAGCCATTACATCTCAAATTCTCTGCATTCGATCCCATTTTGCATATTCACTCAAATGTAAACAATATAAACTATACATTTTAACATTCACAGGTTTAAAATATACCAGTGACCACAAAACAATTCTCTTTAATTCTTAATTTACTCTGCCAACACATACCATTCATGTACCTAATGTATTTCTTACAGGAGAAATGGATAAACTAGTATTTGTGTGAGTGGAATAAGTATGTGTGTGTGTATTGATGTGTGCTTGTGACCCCACTGATGGGAGAATAAGGGTGAGATGTTGATCAGGTCTGACAGGGTGTGATCATTACCGGGCCAGGCCAGCGAGATCTCAGCCCTGCCGCTGTAATGAGATCAGCGGGAGTCATGGCCGCTGCCACGCTGCATGACCCTGCTCATGTGACAGCAGTGCGCTGAGATGGCTAATTTAACGCCGGTCACCCACGAGCTCACCACCCCACACTGAGCTACTGTGTGGCTAGTGTGACCACAAGCATGTGGAAAGCACATTTATGGGAATTTGACTATATTTGTTTGACTGGCAAAACTTTTTTTTTGGCATACTCACCCTAATGTCATTCCAAACCTGTATGATATTTTGAAGAATGTTGGTAAAGAAAATCATTGGCTTCATTGACTTTTATTATATGGACCACTGAGACATTTCTCAAAATATCTTCTTTTGTGTCCTTCACGAGAAAGAGTCATATAAGTTTTAAACAACACGAGGTTGTTCAGTTTAAAGTTGGCTGGGAGCCGCTCAATATTTGACTGGCACCAAAGCTTAGTGTGTGGAGCTCAGATAATTCAGCAGGTTTCACAAAGAAAGCCTTTGCGGGTGTCAGGAAAGGGATTTCTCACCCCTCCTGTGAGTGGCTGATATGCAGAGCCTGTGTGTCTGGACTGGACGGCATATCTCTGGGATTTGTCCTGTCCTTTCAAACCTGAGAAGATCAGTTGTGAGATGGAATGCCAAATGACACAGAGGCAACCGGGAAGACTCCGACAGCGGCAAACAGATAAAGAGAATTAAACTGAACCATCCACAGATGTTCCTCTGCCCATTGCCCTTTTCATTTCCCAATACATAGCACTGGATTTACAGTCAATGACATTGAATGTGTTCTCCTGCTATATAGATGCAGGAATACAAAACAGATCCACATTAAACAAATGTCCTTGAACAATATACATTCAGTGTAAAAATGAATATGTCCATGTAAAAATATATAAAAACTAAACCGAATTTTGGAAAGTTTTAATTATTAATATGCAAAATTATTTTTTACTGGTACCTTAAAAACTACAAAAGAATTCAACCTTTTAAACAATACCAAATTAAACAATACGAATAATAAATTACATAAGAAGGAAATGCTGAAGCAAACTTGTTAAAGCATTAATCTGCACATTTTTGTGGTATTTTCAATTATACATAACATTATATTACATATAATGTAGTATTTTGTTCTGTAAAAAAAATCTATCTATTTAATCTATCATCCCGTGTCAGCAGATCTGGTGTTTTTCTACAATATTCTTCCCTGTGAAAGCGAAATAAGACTTGACATCATAAAGGACAATTTCACATTGCATTTCTGTTAACGTTACGTGTTGACAAGCAGCATCTCAGAGAGGGATGTGGATGAGCACGATTCAGGACGTTTAGTCGCTGTGAATGACATGTGGGCTTGTTTGGGCTTTGGAGGTGGGAGACTTGGTCAATACGGGCCTGTGGAGGTGGGAGACATGTTGAAACCTCTTTCCCCCTCACATTTCCCATCCGGTGAGATGCAGCTGCCAGAATATGTATATATAAAAACAAATTGCCAGTTCTCCTGAGGCCAACTACCCCAAAGCTGTTCTATGACCAGAAGCGGAGACCCCGACGGACATGTGAAGTCGTGATCTGCCGCAGATCCCTGACCTTGGCTTCTTTTACTGTCGGAATGGCAATACTCAACCCGTAAAACAAAAACGTGATGACATTTGCTGAACGCTGGGTGAGAGGGATAGAGTATTTTTGTATATTATAGCAGACTTGGAAAAGATATTTACTGCTTATTTCAGGACTAGAAGATAAACTCAAATGCATTAAAATGCAGTAAAAAATATCTCACTTACACCACTTGTGCTGAAATTCATAATAAAACAATAAAACTGGAATTTTCCCTCAAATTACAAAAATAAATTATTAAACAGGCATAAGGTGCACATGTAAAATATACTTGCATTGTTTTACATTATTGTTATTAAATGTAACTGTTGTTTCTGCTTTTATTATTTTCTGCCAGAAAATCTGATTAAATCTGATCACATTTTATGTAATAACCTTTCCTAGAATATATTATGGCATTTCTCGTTTTCAAATGATACTTTTAGCTAACTTAAGATACTAATATCAACCCATACCTTAATAACACTGGCAAATCATGGAAATGTGAAGAATAAATACATCAGGATTTACTCAAACCACTGCAGTATTTTATTGTAAGCAAAACACATGCAACAAAGTAAAATGTGATCATTTGTTAAGTGCTGAACTTAAAATCTCAGGCTAAAAAATGATTCTTAGACCAGCAGTTTGCAAAACTATGGAAATTGACCGAATTAATTCCAAATGAGTCTTATATGGCTGTGATACAGTATGTTTCCTTATTTCTTTACTGGTAAATTGGCCCCTAAACATGAATTGGAGGAAAATAGTCAAACCCTGTAAAGCCTTTATAAAAATGATCAACAAAATACATACTGATGTGTATCAATACTGTTCAGTGAGCAATACAACATTTATTGATGATAATCATGGCAATTTTGAGACAAAGTTTGTGGGAATTGTGAGGGAAACCCAAATACAATTGTTTGGGCTTCAATGCTTCATATGGTACATAATTGTGTAATCTAATAATGCATTTATAGCAGGTGCGGTCAAGTCTATTTCACAAAATATATACATTTTCACAATGGCAACCATCAGCAAAAGTTCATTTGAGTCATAAATGTCATTAAAATAACAGATGACATCTTTTTGTATTTTCAAATGGACTAACATGATTATCAAATACAAAGCAAAAAACATAAAGCGCTAAACAAAAAACATAAAAACAAAATGTCAAAGCCATTATTGAAGGCAATGAAACATGTGTTCCTTATACATACATAAGCTACTTTCAGTTTTTACATTTTTGGTTTTAATAGTGAATAATGAACATTCCAAAACACTCCCCTTAAAATCCATTAAACAGACGTAGTTTCTGGAAATGTTTATGGTAAAACACTTGATAGACATCACAAATTAAAGGGCCGTGATATGATATTAGACATTAATGTCATAATAATGACACAAATATATCAGAGCAAAAACCATTCACTGGCCTGAAGACGAGCTGGATGTCTCTGTCAGGGGGCAAAGCGTCCATATAGACTGAAGAGTTAAACAGTTACCTGCTTCAACACAGTTAAGAGTGACCGTCGAAATGTCCAAATCGTATTAACTTAATGACTTCCCCATTTAAATGGATTCTGATTCAATGTACTGCAAAACAAACTTCATTAGCCGGAGCCCTGACAGACAGGGATATATTTTCAACAAAAATTAGTTAACTATTGGATTTTTCAACATCGTTTTTTCAATTAGACAGAATTGCAACATCAATCATGATTATTTCAATCGAAACACAAATTGGTCAAAAACACTTGTATAAGGTTAGGGGTAGGTCAGATCGCAACTTACAAACCAAATCAATTTGAAAGCTCAATATGTTATGAGCATAACACTCTTTTGTATCTTTTACATTGTTTATACAAAAGTTTGGTTAAAAGCAACACTCGGCTGTAGTGTTAAACACCCAGCAAGCTTGCTTGTTTCTAACACTGTACACTCACGGTTGGATCTCATACATGAAAGTATCAGCTTAACAATAATAACATGTTATCAGTTACTTTGTCAGGTAAAAGTAAACGGGACAATCCACAAAACAATCTTTAAAAAGGGAACAAAACTAATTTAACAAATTCAGCACAATACAGTCAGAGTTAGTGCTCGTTTTTATAACTTGGGGTAGTACAGTGCACCTGTCTGTATAAATCACAAGAAACAAAGAAAATATATAGCTGTCAAATTCCTTTACTTAAGGGAGTAAGAGACTAAGAAAGCATTTGAAAGCAATCTGAAGTGAGAGCGGGGAGGAAATGTCATTATAGTCCATAATGACTTGATGCTTCCGCCATTTCCGAAATGAGTTAGATTTTCATTGACTCAAAAACAAACAGCGTGAGGAAATGAGTGGGAATGAAATCTACGATGACAGAGTTGTGTTTAGACTGCACTCTGAGCTGAAAGCAGGAGTGTTTTCTTGAGCTAGGATACAGGTAAAAGACCTCCACACGTTCAATTTAATCTTGGGTTTATGCAAAAATTGTTCGTATCAGGGGAACATTGTCAAAGGATTTACTTTATCAATACAGCTGAACTGAAATCTGAAGGTCTTTTAAAAACAAAAAAAGCAACTTTTACAACAAGTCTGTAAAAACAACCGAAACGATTAAATGTACCGATAATGAGAGCTTCCTCCCAAGCACTATACATTGAAAAAGTGGCATCTGTTATCAATAACATTTTTTTAGAAAACAAAAATGTCTCTTTCGCATTTCATACTTATTCGTTTTTTCTTTTGCTGAGAGGTAGAATGAAGCATTTCAATTGAAACACAATGACTGGTGGTTATCAATTGTCTCGAAAAAATGAAACAGTCACTGGTTAGTTAGTCGTCCGGTGCCACCTAAAATACACTGTGAAAACTGTACAAACACATCTTTTTTATTTTTTTGTTTCTTTTTAAATTCATAATTGTTTTTGAAAATCTTGTAAGGTATCCCAAATGTTCCATGGTGCTGTGTAGGTGTTGTAGATGACCGTGTATGTGGGATATTAACCCCAGTCTGCGGAGAGTAGCAGATCTTTATTGAGAGCAGTCCGAAGATCCAGCGTATCTGTGAGGATGGATGGATGGATGGAGGATGGTGATCAGTTGGAGGTGTCAGAATGGACACTCCCGGGTCCTTCCGTGGGCGAGGTCACTGAAGAGGGTGTTGGGGCGTCCTGCCAGCCGCCATTTGCCTTTGATGGAAAAGAAGACAAAAAAAACTGCTTAACCATTCTAAAATGTTTCACCTGCAGTACGTTCCAAAACACCAAAAAATGCCTTGAAATGTGAAATCCAAATGAGACACAACAACAAATTCACTTACAATACACACAATTTTGACAGAAACAAGTCACGAAGCGGTGCGGTAAAAAAAACGGCATTCCGCTGCGTATTACGAGTCATACCGAGTCATTTCCAGGACATGATTTTCAAAGACAGATGATGGAGGAATCAATTATTGCAAATTATCACATTGGCTAAAGGAATGAAAGTATAATGGGCACCTAAAATGAAGGCCATTTCATGTCCGGGAGACAGGTTGCCTAAAGAGCATTTGGGGCATTAATAGCAATTTCCATGCCATCAGAAAAAGGACTAGAAATGGGCTTTGGCAGCCTCTTATTTTCCCAGCCTGTTATTTTAGATAGAGGCAGTCTGTAATCAAAAAAGAAAGAGCAGAGCGAGGAGGGGAAAAAAACTTTTCAAATCTTCAGCTTTGGTGACACCCTATGTCTATTTCAAAGGCATAATTACAGCGCATGGACTGGAGGAAAGCTCCCCCACATAAATGCTTTATGTCTCAGGCCGTCATTATCCACAACTGGGAAAAAGAGGAATAACTTATCTGGGTGGAGAAGGGAAAAACATCATGTTATTTAAGACGAGTGAATTTGCTGGAATATTGAGACGCGTTCTCTGGCTACATTATCAAAGCGTTACTATGCAAATGTTCAGGCACTTCTGTATTTTATGTACGGTCAGAAAACATCAGGCTAAAAATATGAATCAATAAGAAAAATTAGGTTTTTTTCAGGGGCTACAAGAAATATGTTGGAAAGCATTCATTTAATCTTTTAAATCGAATACAATTGGGTCCAAAAGTCTAACACCGTGTCCTAACCACGATAAAAGGTATCTTTTTCATTTTAATGAGAGGTTTTGTCCTAAGCAGTCGCGACAGTGCTGCACGTCAACGCTTTCTTTTTCTGCGACATCGCACTGCGATCTCATTCAATGTAAGTTCTGCACCTTATGAATATTAATAATCAAATATGGCAGAGACTATATATACGTTTAAAATGCAACATTATAGCATAACGTCCGTTGAGGATGTCATGAGAATAGGATGCATCTCTCTATGTGAGAGGCGGCACAAACAACTGCTCTGATTGGCTGCGTTTTGTAATTGATTGTCGCGTCACGCCCCTTTTTCATGTTCGGTACGGACAGACAAAATGCTTATCGCAGGAATCGCATCGCGTTTGGTTAGGACACGATGTCCGACTTTGGATTCTGTTTTGCCTTTTTCTAATTGAATTTCTTTTTTCATTGCAAATGATATTATCTGTATAACAATTTGAGTTAAAAGTTAAACTGAAAAATGTAAATGAATTTCTCTGTAATCGGTACGTCCTCCTTTTACTAATGACAGCATGCACTCAAGCTGGCACGGACCCCAAAAGTCTGCAAAATCTGATGATTCATATTATCCCAGCGTGATTTGACAAAGTTCCAAAAGAGAGCTTATTTGATTTGCTGATTTGATTAATGTCCTAGAAATCCTGCAGAACATTAAATATATTATTTTACACAATATAATTCTTTGGCTTTTCTTTAGTTCCATCTATGAATTAATTCTTGACATCCTACTATATGCAACTATTATTTACAAAACCTATTTGCATTTAAAAATATATTTTTCAGATTTCCTTGCACAAAGCGTAAGAGCGTAAGCATCAACGTAAGTCGTCCTGACAAAAACACCCACACGTCAGACAGAAACGGCACAGAAATGCTGGGTCACTTCTACGGGACGCGTCCAGCACGCCTGCTTAGAGAGGCCGTGTTTGTGTGTTTGTCTTTTTTCCCCTCCTCACACTTTGCTGGCTTCCTGTCAGTGCCGTTAAGGTGGCAGATGTGTGATATGACCAATGCGCTTGGATTGCTGTCCCAAATCTCTACTCAGCCCTCCCTTGAGACTGTCTGATCAATTTCCTCTACTGGCGACACGGCTTGTCGCTGTAGATTTTACATGCTGGCCTCTGCCGCTTGTGCTCTCATTTCTCCTCCCCCAGTACAGAACTGATGCTCCTCAAATCTGTGGTGGAGGAGACCATCATGTATGTGACTGGTGACACTAGCACCAGTTCGGCCTTGTTTAGTGTTGTTCAGATGTTATGGTAATGCTAACAATGTTGGATGTTGAAATATACGGTTGCCTTGGTGACAGTTGCCAGGTTGCCCCTGGCACCCGTGATCAGTAAGGTACCGCAGAGCGACGGGAGGGCTGTATAATCGAATTCTTCACAGTATGAGTGAATTCATATCAGGGTAATGCAATATATCACATTATAGTCATTTTCACGGAACAGTCACGTCATAAATGTTAACCAAAAAACTATTTTGTGATAATCCATTAATTAAAGATTTAATGTGGTGGTTTAGACTCACATTGATGCCCTGTGGACTGTATATCTGACTGGCAGCTAGGCTTTCACTGTATCCGCCTGTCTGACTGATAACATGGCGAAGAGTATCCACCTGCAAACAAAACAAAAGACAGGGTCAGACCACACTGATGCAAACAAAGACGTTTGTGATGAGAAAAGGTCACGCTGATATCAAAAACGTATTGGCAACTGAAAAGGTCATCAAACGGTGCGTGAAATGTTTGTGTTGTAGATATCAGACACAATTTCTTCATGAATTGATGTGAACAGTGTTACTAACAAATGGGTGTGAATGTAAAGATTTGGTGAATCAAATGAAAAAACAAACAATGATTCAAACCCGGAGGAATGAAGGAATTCTATGTATAGAAAACAATATTGAATATTTTTAATGCAAGACAATAGCAAAGATCATACAGATCAGGGGTTTAAACTGTGTTGGTAACAAGGTTTCAAAAGTTATATACCTCATGTATTATTTGGTATGACCTCCTAAAGTCATAGGGCTGTCACAAATATGAAATAATAATATCACCGCAATTATTTCAGATAACCACAATTATTGTAAATCCTTGTAAACAAGGGTGATCTGCAGAATCTGGAGCATTTTACATCCACCATCCTTGATCTGCACGTCCTGTTACATTCAAATGTCATTTCGGCATCATTTGAGATGTGTATCAGCTTTGTATTTTTTCTGTTGACGAGTTTTATTAAAGTGATTCTAGACTTGCTGCATCTAGACAACAAGACTAGACCATCCTCTCATATTTTTTAAGTTTTAGTTTAGTGCTCAAGCTTGTTTTGTTATGGTCACTCTATAGTGAATGTTATTGGTTATTTACAGAATTTTCACATTTCTAACATACATATATTTTCTTTATTTAATAAATGAATTGTAATGAATCGTTATAATTGTCAAAGCCTTAAAACAGACAGATTAATCGTCCGTCAGATTTCATAATCGTAAAAGTCATATATCTTTAAAAAAAACAAAGAAAACAGATTTCACTTAAAGGAGATCAATCTTTATCTTGCCTCTATTACTGTAAAGTGCCCGGCAACTAAATTAAATGTAAAACTAAATGATCAAACAGAACCCAACACTATAATCCAGTTTAAACAGATACACCAACTCAGCACTATCAAAACACACTAAACAACCTTGTGTAAAAGAAAATCTCTCTCATGTAATTCTTGCACCGCATGAACTCATTTGAGAAAATTTCCTCAGGGATTCCAGCATTGAATATTCATGAAGCACCCCGAGCTGTTGGAGGAGTTGATTCGTATGGGAGAAAAACATCATAAACGTCACAAGGGAACAAACGGAAGCGCCCCGCGTTTGGACTCCAGCGTGCCGGGCAAGGTCAGGCGGCAGCGGTGGCGATTGTGACAGCATGACAGATACGCAAACCCACTGATAAGCGCTGTATTGTTTCCAAGACTGTCTTTGATGGTCTATTCATTTGGAAGTTGACAATGGCCACAGAGCAGCGTACGAGCGCTTGAGGGAAACTGTGACCTCGGTGCCTTCTCAAGGTCGAAAGACCCATCGCGAACAGAAATCTGCGCGGGTCGGACACTGGGACGAGCAGGCTGAAGATGAGAGATGGAGCTTGTTGTGACAGGGATGAAGGTATGATACGTATAAAAATGATGACTATTTGATCAGTAATGACAGAGCGTGCCTCAAAACTTTTCATACTATGTATACCCTTTGGACCTATGAGCGACTACACGAAACATTGCGAAATATATAATTATTTTCAACATAACTCTGCATGTGTTTGCTTCTCAAAAAGCAAAAGCCAATTAACAAAAGCACCCCACAAAACAGCGGCACAATTCGCAGGGTGCTTTCTTAGAATTTCAATAAATCCAACAAAGGAATTTGAGTAATAATGAAGCAAGGCCCGCTGGGTAAACCACAGTCACACAGACTTCATTTCGTGAGCAATGAAATCACAACTGCCATTATGACAGCACAATGTGTGATTGGATTCAATTGAATACATTAGTTACGGTCATCTGCCTTCTATCCTAGCGGCTCTCCCTACCTGTGACTGAACGTTGGCCCCCACTTGGGCCCCCTGGTATGAGTCCCCATTCAGAGACTGCACACTCATGAACAAGTCCCCGGAGTTCATGTTAAAAGAGCCAGCAGAACCTGAGAGTAAGAGAGAATGAGAGGGAGAAAGAGAGAAAGAGTGACAGATACAGGGATAGATAAAGACAAGAAACAGTCATGCAACAGTAAGACTGCAGTAAAGAGGGTTAGTAGTGCAGAGTTATTACTGTAAGAATATGAGAGTTATGTGCTCAAGACTAGTAACATGCCTTGTTTTGGCCATGTATCCTATCATCAATCTCATAATGCACTGCAATACGCTTAGACAAGTCAAGAGAAATGCTGATTAAATTAAAATATTTATATATTTACAATCATACATTTCCTACTAAATAAAACAGTCAATATATAATTAATCATTTTACCATTTTATTCAGTACTCTGTTGTTATTATCTTAACAACATGCCAATGCTACACGCTACAGAAATCAATAGCGAGTGGATATTTCAGTTAGCACTTGGCATGCTATCTACAGTATTTGGACAGCACACCAGATGTAAATGCCACACGCATACATATCAAACATCAGCATAGCACAAAACCATCTTTCACAGCTATTAAAGAGATAGTTCACCCAAAATTGAAAATTCATTTACTCATCCTCTTGTCATTTCAAACCTGTGTGACTTTCTTTCTTCTGCAGAACACAAAAGAAGATATTTTGTAGAATGTTGGAAACCAAACCACAGTGGTACCCATTGACTTATATTGTATGGACTCAAAACCAATGCAAGTCAATAAGTACCACTGTTGTTTGGTTACCGACATTCTTTAAAATATCTTCTTTTGTGTTCTGAAGAAGAAAGAAAGTCATACAAGTTTGGGTGAACTAGCCGTTTAAAATATTTAAGAACAATAACAGGTTAAAAAGAAAGAAGCCATCGTTGATGCTACGGTCTAAAATCTGTAATGGTCGGTACTGCAGCTACACTGCTTTAGCCAAGTCATTTAGGACGTGCTAATTGAGTCACATAAGGAATCAAAGAATGCTATTTGTCTTGTAATGGACGGGAACTCCCCAGATGTTTAAGAGAGAGCAGGGCTTAACTTAATTTCCTCTTAAAACGCTGCAGGGCCTCTAATCAAATGTACATGGACCTCTAATCACTTCAAGGCTATAGGACAAAAGCCTTGACCATCTAGTCATAATGACATCCATGAGGTCAGCTAGACAACATCGGCAGAGCAGGCTGGTAACATTAAGTACGTTTACACCATTTAGCCAAATAACTGTAATATTGCAACACACATGAAAAACCGAGGCAAGAGGGAACAGATGAGTAAGAGGTGAGTTTTTGATGGTTAAAAGAAAGAACAGCAGTCTTGTTATGTGAGCTACGCTACAGGCCAAGTTATTGATGTAGGTTAAGAACAGTGGAGAGTTGTTCTATGAAGATCTCTTACTGAGAGGCATTATGGGAAACTACAGTAAAAGAAGTGCATTAAAGGGAGGCAAACTGTGCGATATTTAAAACGTTACCTTGGTGATGTGTGACTTATTTCCTTACACTTCGTTTTATATGGTGACATTAAGCCAATAACACACACATCACATGAGTTGATTTGCAGTGCCGCTGCTCAACGTCCAGCTACTGAAGTGATTTGCAATGACTGCAGTTTGTGTTATTTGTGTGTGCTCACTATAATATAATAGCACACAGCAAATTCATAACATACACATACAGTAGTGAA
The DNA here is from genome assembly GCA_026939265.1 of Oreonectes daqikongensis. Classification (NCBI taxonomy): domain Eukaryota; kingdom Metazoa; phylum Chordata; class Actinopteri; order Cypriniformes; family Nemacheilidae; genus Oreonectes; species Oreonectes daqikongensis. Next base: position 6,891,368 of record JAOTQM010000040.1, on the reverse strand, counting down.
CATACACTACTGTTCAAAATCAGATCACTTGACATGTGCTTTGTGATCTTAAAAATTATTTAATCTCATTTGCTTTTATTGGCTTAAATATTAGTAAATATGTTTGTAGACAAAATATAATTGTGAAAACATAATAACTAAAATTTTGTTTTAATGATTTTAATGATAGGCAGCCTATAAAAGCCGGGCATGGATAGGAACTACTTTATTATTGTTTTAAAAGCATCTAAGCGGGAAACCTGAGGAAACTGGCTGATAAAATGCCAATTCTGCAAATGTACGGCAAATAGTAGTTACTTTCAAGACACTTTTAATACTTTGAATATAACACAGCTTTGATTTGTTTTGATTTGTCATAATTCTCATCATTATGATTTTTGATGAGTTTTTTTATTACTGTACAATCTAGAAAAAAATATTAATAAGGAATAAGTGATCCTAAACTTTTGGTAGTGTAGTCATACTGTTGGGGTATAGTTACACTCACCGGCTGAATTTGGTGTAGAAGGCGAGTTGGCTTGGCTGCCGTGGGTGGAGACGCTGGTTGCGCTTGCTGCGGTTTTGGCAGCGTACATGTTGGCTTCTTCTTGGAATTTGCCGATGTTTTTCTTGTATCTGATCCTCTTGTTTCCAAACCAGTTGGAAACCTGAGCGGACAAATAACATTAAAAAAAAAACAGGAAGAATGTTCAAAAGTGCAAGGCTTTAAATAAACATTTTTAAATGAAAAGGTGTTCATTGTATAATGATTACAGTATCTAAACAAACTCAGTGTGTGCTGGACAGAAACATATTGTGTGTCAACATAAAAGTATATCATATACTGTACTATTTTACGCTGTGATTTGAGTACAACTGTTTATAGAACAGAAAAGAATATAAAAAGCACATTTATTGTCACTGCACAGCTGTATGACGAAATTTGACTATTCATGACCATTCATGTTTTTATGTTGGAATTTATTATCTGGGGTATATTTAATACTTGATAACCCCCACTAAACTGCATGTAAAAACAAAAACAAACTATGATTCATTGCTTTACTTGTCGGTCAGATGGTTCTTTCGTGTCTAAATGGGCAGTTCTGGTGCGTCTCACCTGTGACACTGTAATGGAGCATTTCTTTGCCAGCTCCTCCTTGGCCTCCTCGCTAGGATACGGGTTACTGAGGTGTGAGTAGAAATACTCATTTAGGATCTCTGTGGCCTGCTTATTAAAGTTTCGCCGTTTTCGCCTAATGGAAATTGACAGAAAACAATCAGAGACCGAAAGGAAAGAGAGAGAATATTAAAGAAAGAATGAGGAAAAAACAGCAAAGCCTTCATAACTTATATTGTAACAATTCTCAACCTCACGTTACCTACGAAAATACTTTGACACACACATACGTGTACAGACCTGGCATCTAAGAAGCGTGAGCGTAGGATCATGACGGCCTCGCAGGTGCTCTGTTTCAGCTGCATCTGGATGGAGCTGAACTTGCGGTGGATGATGCCCACCATGCGCTCGATCTCTTTGGGTGAGATGGGCCGGGTGCGAGACTGCTCTCTCAGCAGGTTCATTACATGGGTGGTGAACTCGTTACACGCCTGAACATGCACAGAAGGGCCGCGCATGGTTCAATCGCTGTGCATATAAACACATCTACAGGAGGTGTCCTCCTGCTCTTGTATCTTCATATCAAACAAGTCACATGAGGACTGCACAAGCTTTTTTTATGCTGTTACAATTTTGCTACAATCTTATTTTACAGTCTGAAAACATTTTAGTTAACACAGGTCAGTTCTAGAATACACCGAAGTCTTTTGAGTTGTTGTGACTGCAATAAAGTTCAGACTCAGCATCTGCTCTCTCACCTGCTCGTACTTCTCTAATTCTGTGTGGTAGATCTGACGGATCTGGGACAGCTTGGCCCGGTAGTCGGAGTGTTCGGTCGAGTTATCCGCCCCGGCCCCGCCCGTTGCAGCGGCTGCGGCCGCAGCTGCAGCAGACCCGCCCCCTTTCTCAGGTCCGGACACGCCCTCAGCTAACAGCATGTTGTCCAATCGCATCAGTTGAGCATCTGGTGGCTCCTCCTCTTGAGCACCTCGGATACTCAATACTGTACGAAAAGAATAAAAACAACTTTTAAACATCAAATACAAATTGAAATGTATTGAATAACTTCATTTTTCATTATGGCACTTAAAGTAATGCATGTACGTTTTTAAATGTTAAAATCATCTAACCTTAATTCACAAAGTTATCTTCAAAATGTGTCATTATCATTTGAAAGTCATTATTTTATCAATTCTATTTAGTGATGCCAGTGATGCTTTACCTTAAAATATTGAGAGGCATGCATTCATATAATATGACTGACCCCCATAATGTTAATGTTAAATGCCTGTAATAAAATCAGCATAATACCATCACATTCTCCAATTATTGGACTTCAAAGAGCTTGAAACATGATATATAGCCTTGCTTTTAATTGTTCTTTGTGATAAAATGTGGGACTATATACCAATCTTGGCAGGGTTTGAGATAATAAAACCACAGTTTCATTGATCCGGACCATAATTTTAAAGAAACAATTATATCTGCTTCCATCAGTGTTCTTCTTTAAATCTTTATCATGTAAATGACTCATTGACGAGTAAAAAAGCCAAAGCAATGACAAAACAAATGACTGTGTGTCTGCTGGTGTATTTCTATAGCTGTTAAAGTGTCACCATATCCAGAAACATTTTCTTTTTACACACTGAGATGGAGTTAATATACCATGTAACTCTGCTCTTTGATTTTAAGCCTGTACTTTTATCACTGTTTATATTGGCTGCATTACAAATTCTCAGTTCTGTGTCTGAATAGAACATTTAACTTCCTTTACAGTTTAGATTTATGCTCAAATACACCTGTACTTTTCAAACAAATCCTAACTACTGTGATTACCTGTTATTTTGTGACCAAACTATGCATTTCCAGCCTGACGTCCTGAGAATTAGACCTGGTGCAAGTCATACTTAATACGTACTATTCATACAAATCCAAGCAAATTTGCCACCTTGTAAAAAAAAGTTACAAATTGCCAAGAGATTGTATTGCCATATTATAGTGCCAAAACAGACAAAGGAGAATCCCCCAAAATACACATAAAAAAATACAGTATACAGAATATATGGTCACAATTGGGAGCACTAAATCTTCTATGGTTGTGAACGTCGACTAGTGGATCTGTTAATATAAAAGCAAAGGATGGCTGGGAAAAAACAATGCTTAATGGAAATAGTCTCAAAGTCTCTACATTTGTGTTTGTATCTTGCCATCTGAACATACAGCGCTGTTGTACATCTGTGTGCCACTAGATGTCTCTGCTTGTGTTCTATTGAGGAAAGACAGATCAACAGCATTCTGCCAGCAACAAAGAACTTCAGACAGCACACATATATCCTGAATTATATATGATTTCACAAAAGACCATTTTCTGTAAGACTTGCTTGACAATACAGAACCAAAGCAAGAACTGAAAAATCCATGAATGTTTTTTTATGTGAACTATACCAACAATAGTTTAATACTGTGGGGTCTGCTTGATAAAAAAACAGATTTTACATCACTGCGTGTCCGAATAGGGAAAATGACATTCGTTGTTTGATTTACTGTAAAACAGGAGGCCACTTGTATACTGTATACTGACACACCAACAAACCTGCAAAAACTGCCATGTTTGATTTGATCGGTTTTGCAGCAGAGGCCATGCAAATCATCCCACGACATCATTCTAAACAATATGTCAGAGGGTACCGCAACCAGCACCGTATCCCGGACCCCAAACTCGAGCAGCCCACCCTCAGCCCACTCCCACAGCCAATGTCAGAGGGCTTCAGGGGTCATGAGTTCAGACCACAGGTTGAGCAACCCCAGGTCAGATTTCTCCAGAGACCGCTAGCAGTACAGCAAACATCCTGCTTCATTAGCGCGTCCTTCAGCGAGCCTTCGCCACGTGACGTGCGAGCGTATCGTAACGTAATTATTTTCATTCCGCCGTCATCTAGGAGGCTCCTTTCAACCCTCCGCCGATGACTTCAGCCCTCTCTCAACCCATCTTGCTCTGCTTTCAAAAATCCTGACCATCCAATTTCAGGCTCATCTCAACTGTCTGCCCACCCAACTATTTCACAGCGCAAAAAACACAACTGTATATCAATAGCACAACAAGAGAGAGAAAGAGCGAGTCTTTTATGCCTTTATAATAGAAAGAGACAGCGACAGGGGAACGTGACTGGTGTACAGCAGCGAGTAAAGAAAGGCAGCCTCAGAAGTGGGCTACGTTCATCTGGAGTGGAAATCTAATGAGGCAAATAATGATTTATTCATTCCAACCATATCCTCCAGTGCACAATTAAATGCATGAAATATATTAAATAAATACAATGAATACGGATAATCATACAATTCACTTTGCTGTTGCTTAATTACCCCAAACCGACGCAATGCACTTTATTTATTTTGATTCGGTAATGGCATGGCAATCGATTAGGCCGTAATGCTGCCAGCCCTGTGTGTGTGTGTGTGTGTGTGTGTCTGTATGTGTGTGTCCTATATACCCAATGTGAACTGAGCTGAACTCAACCACCCGCAGACAAGCATTAACAACCTTCGGAGGGGCACATTCTCTCTATTCCTTTTTATTGTTGCTCACTGGTTGCTCTTTCAAAGCTCAGGAGGCCGATTTCTTACTACCAAATTTGTTTCACATTTGTGCCCCTGAACAAAAAATTCAAAAAGATTTATAAATCTGAATAAATAAGCTTTCCATTGATGTAAGGTTTGTTAGGATAGGACACTATTTGGCTGAGATACAACTATTTAAAACTCTGGAATCTGAGGGTGCAAAAAATGGAAATATTGAGATAACGCTCTCTATTTTCTTACCACTAACCCGAAAGCTGAAAATCTAAGCTTTACATAGATACCAAACTTGAGCGGATAATTCCCAAAGAGCGGCAGCAGTGAGTGAATATTTGTAGATGTGTTTCTAGGCATTTTTGTTTTGATATATTAACGGTAGGAAATGTACAAAATATCTTCATGGAACATAATCTTTATTTAATATCCTAATGATTTTTGGCATAAAAGAAAAATCAATCATTTTGGCCCATACAATGCTATTGCTACCCATGCTACTTATGACTACTTATGGTTTTGTGGTCACATTTACAGTTTGTGACATTACTGAGACCTCTGTAAAACACGCGTAAGATTATTTTAGGGAAAGAAATGAAGAACGAGATTGAAGCAACAGTTCTTTTACTATAGTTCATTATTTTCAATTAGATCAAATTTTGGGATTTCAATTTAAGCATTTTCTTTATTCTGCATCTTTCATTCTGCATCGCTCCATTTTTGCATGTGCTATAATAAACTGCCGTCTTTTAGGTCTCTGACATTTTTTTTCCTTCTTCAAGGCATTTCAGCTGTGACTTCCCCTTAGAGAACTGTTAATTCCACCCTTCCAGCATTCACTTCCCCAAGCATTTTTCTTTTCATGGCCGATTTGTCAATCAAGAACCCACGCACCTGATAGCAAGACCTAATTTTCCTCTCTTCACTTCTAAAACAAGATCGAGCAGGCCTGGTATTCCCCGTGATAATCCTGAGAAAGCTCCCATCCTCCTCGTGTTTGTTAAATTGTAATCTTTTTAAAAATGTGCGCTAGATCTTGTAATCCTCCTTTGGAGCGCTAAAAAATACGTTTGAGTTTAAGCGAGAGGCGGCACTGGCGCAGGGGCTTCGAGCTAGGTTTAGTCAGGGAGGGTTTATCTTTTCAACGTCTAAACCGAGGCTGGTATCAACTTCAGGGAATTAAGCTTGAAGTCAAAGAGTGGATGGATTACTGTTGAGACAGGAGGATTTGGCCTGATTTTGTACCTAAAAGACAGACATATGGCACACAGCAGATTCTAGGCTCTTTAGTTCTCCTCGAAACCTCCTTGGTGTTGCTAAAAGTTATACTGCAAAAAGACAACAAAGAGACTAGTCATGTAACAGAAAATTCAGATATAAGATATGATAAGGAAGGCTCTTCTACATTTTGCATTTCATGATCTCAAAACTTCAAAAATGTTTGGAGGTTATATACAGTATACAATATACCAGATTGACTACATTGGATTACATGGACTAAATTTACAACATAGCAGAGCCATAAGTGCCTCATTTCTTATATTTGGACATTTCATTAAGCTTTGTTATGTAAATTCATTAAGAGCCATCCATTTACTGGGATAGTTCAGCCATAAATGAAAATTCTATCATTAAATACTCACCATCTTGTAATTTCAAACCTGTATGTCTTTCTTTCTTTTGCAGAAGACAAAAAAAAAGATGTTTTGAAGAATTTTGGTAACGAAAAACCGTTGGTCACCATTGACTTGCATTGGTTTTGTATCCACACAATATAAGTCAATGGGGACCGATTTTTCATTCTTCAAAATACCTTATTTTGTGTTTTGCAGAATACAGAAAGTCATACAAGTTTAAAATGACAAAAGGGTGAATAAATAACACAATAAATTTTATCTTTAGGTGAACTATAACATTTAACAGATGGCCTTCATGGTTGCCTTGCAGTGATAATAGGAGTTTTCCAACAGGATAAGTTCATGAACAAAGTTCCGGAACGAGTTAAGAGGGCTGTCGTTCGTGAACTAAGTTTTCCCAATCGCATTCGCACTGGCAAAAGGAACTATTTAGTGACATAAGCTGGTCGACAGCAACGTCATTTAAGCACATCCGTCGAACAACAACAAACAACCAACAACAGAAGTTTGGCCAATCAGCGTTTGCTTTCATTCATGTTCTGCTGGTTTAGACTCTGCCTCAGAGAAGGAGCTAAAGTGTTCCTCTAAAAATCTCTGGATCTAAAATTCCGGCTGGTTCCTGCAGTGCGAACACAACAAAAAGCAGGTACTTCCGGCAAATCGTCCCGGAACAATGAAATTGTTACTGCGGTGCGAAAGCCCTCATTGACCCCTCAGCATCCAGAACTATTAGTTTTATAAGAATCAATATAACCTTGTTAGTCACAGGTTAGCCATATACATCCTACCTAAAACTAGAAAGAAACAAAGGGTGTCAGAGCGGCAAAGTTTATTTGTTCCTGGGTGAGATTTATAAATCTGTGCTGTGACTAGGGTGGATATATAAAGCCAGAGATAAAGTAATCGTTCCTCTCTGACATGTTTTAATTGAACGGTGACAGGAGACAAATCCCACCTCTCTTTGTACTCATCTATAATTAAGCTGTGGATGGAAAGGGCCCTATCAATGACATTACATTGTGTTAATAGCACTGGAACAAATACACACACAAAACAAACACACACACACACACACACACACACACACACACTAATATATTGATGTCAGCGAGGAACCCTCTCATGCATTGAAGCTATTTTACTGTAGCTACACTGTATTGTGAAACCGTCTAAAAATCACTTTATTAAGTCATTTGTCATTTACACAAACTCAACCGACAATCAAAATACAAGACGAAAAAGAAAGACAGAAAATACGAATGAGCCACGCTGGCCACTGCTGTATTGCGTTCAGTGATACTGGCCAGCCCCCCCTCGCCCGGCCTCAACTCCCTGTGAGCGCCTTAAATGAAAGCATGTTTAATTAATGATGTTGAAGTATTCTGTCACAATTAGGAAGATGTATGGTCAAACAAGGTGCTTGTGATGGCCCTGACAAGAATGATGAAAGTTTGCCTTCCTGGACTGGCATAGGCAGCCAGCGTTGGGCCCTGGAGCCCCTCCAGATGCAGTCAATACGGTAACCTGAGACCTGAGATCTCTAAGCAGACACATGCAGTCAGCCAACAAGCATGTACTGCACCTCTACACACCACAAGCTTTACTGCTTCACTCACGGCGGGAGAGAATATATACAGTAAACATGATGCTGACATTTAATGCATTTAAAATGTATAATTAAATATAATGTTTCCACTAAAGCAATGATCAATATCTTTTATGTGCTTAAGTTAAATTAAACTATTAAACATCTAATAGAATAAATACTGGGAAAACCTGACACACAGCTTTGTAATTTTGTTTTGTAAATGCTAATATTGATATTATTAACAATAATATAGAGACGGTTTCAAAGCAACAACATAAACAAACGTTATTGTGCATGCATGCTTTTGTGGCCCAAACTTAACTTCCAGTAAACATCCACAAAGAACAAAGATTATTTCTGAATAACAAGTAAATGACTAACTAGCAAGTTAAAAGTATGTCTAGTCAGTATTGTTTTGTGTTACCAGTAGAAGAACAATTACTTAAATGTGACAAAGTTACACAACCCATTAAACAAATGGTTTATTTAATAAAAATGTATAACATGAAATATTAATATAAAGTAATATTCATATAAATAAAATAAAATATAAATGAATAAGTTATATTATTAGCCACTAGCCAGCCTGATACATAGACCGGACATTAACCATAGTAATTTGTTATAAGGTTTGTTGTAATGTATAATGTAAGCAAAGAGCATTAAAGCTTTATATATCTGATCATCTATTCTGTTTTCTTTTATTTCTCTCTGTCTCTCTCTCTCTGTGTGTGTCATGGTGGTCTTGTCACCAACTCGTCCATGGGACCAACAGAGGGACAGCAACATGTTTGCATCGGCATCATTTATTACACAGCCGGCTGTCAGTGAGCGAACGAGAGAGAGAGAGAGAGAGAGAGAGAGAGAGAGAGAGAGAGAGAGAGAGAGAGAGAGAGAGAGAGAGAGAGAGAGAGAGAGAGAGAGAGAGAGAGAGACAACATAATAATAACAACCATCATCTAAAGTCATTCTGCACAGCTCTGTTCTCTCACCCTTTGACTGTATTGTAGAGGCTCTAAACATGTTTAGCTGAACTACTGCATTCCTTGTTACTGCAACACACTGAGCATCTCATGTCAGCGTGCAACTAAAAGATGTTTTGTTGGTTTTGCTTGCAAAACGTACTCATGTTTCGAGTTACAGTATAAACTACCTGTATACAGTCTTATACAAGTGAAGTGTCACATAAGGACGCTTTCATTTCAAACATTATTAAATGCTTCTGTCATGATTCATTCTCCTTCATGTCATTCCAAATCTGTATGCCGTAATTTTTTTCAGTGGAACCCTGGACAACAAAATCAGTCTTAAGGGTTAATTTTTTTAAACTGATTTTTACTTCACCTGAAAGCTTTCTATTGATATATGGTTTAAGATAGGACAATATTTGGTCAATATATAATCTGAGGGTGCAAAAATATCAAAACATTAAGAAAATGGCCTTTAAAGTTGTTAATCAGATGTGCTGTAGCAGGCCGCTGCTAAGAAGAAACAGGTTTGCTTTAACTCTCTCTATTTTCTTACTGCTGTAATGACGTTATAATTCTAAGCTTTACATAGATACCAAACTTGAGTGGGTAATTCCCAATGAGCGGACAGAAGCGAGTGAAGTTTTTAGATGTGTTTCCGGCCATTTTTGTTCACAATTTTGCTGCATCCACTCACAAAAATAAAGTTTGATATATTTACGGTAGGAAATGTACAACATATCTTCATGGAACATGATCTTTAATATCCTAATGATTTTTGACCCATACAATGTGTTTTTGGCTATTACTACAAATGTTCTCATGCTATTTAAAACAAATTTAGCACATTTATGCTACTTTTATTTTAGAGCTTCATATAGAGCTTGTCATTTAAGCACCGTTGTATTGCAAGAAACCCCCAAATTTACATTTGTGCTCCACATAAACAAAACGACAGCATTTTACATGGACTTTACCTTTAAGAAAAGTCAGTTCACAAAAATGCAGTTCAGCGTCCACTGTGTAGCAAACATCTTACGGACGGTGACGTCTTATGTAGGGACTACAACATGACAAAGAAGCTCAAGGAATCAGCGGATGACAGAACGAATGCTGGGCATGTAGAGGACGAGGGGAAAGGAACTGAAACGGAATGGTAGAGTACGGTGTCAATTAAAAAAATGAACTGAAATACGCTGCCGTGATGACAGCTGGCCGCAGGCGAGATGACAGGCGTTACATTACGCAGTTCTGGTGGCTCCTCAGACCCTGTTGTTCTGTCTCCTGCCCCCTTCCCCCCCTCACCGCAAGCGGGCGGGTGCACGGCGGCGGTCTCACCGCGATCTAGTGCTCTCAAATACCACTGGCCCCGCAAGCTATAGCTAATAATCGCGATTAGCATTACCAAGCATCCACCATGCAACCTGATAAACACCACGAGACAGTTCAGAGCTATGCACTTCCACTTAAAGGCCATTATTAAAAGAATATGTAATTCAAAACAGGAAAAAAAAGTGCACATGTCCTCGGGCTATCAAAGTCCTGTCTTCTGAGGTGCCTCTGAAATGCACCTCGCTAGATAAAATCAGACTAGTACCTAGTATTTAAATAAAGCAGTTATCATTCTTTTCAGCGTAACCATGTGTCCTTTCTATGGAAATCAAGGTATAAAATGGATTGTGTCTTATTCATAAAACTTGGTGCTATTTGTCTGGCACAATTAAATTAAAGTCACACGATCAAGTTTGTGGAAAGCAGGGGGTAAACTATATTAAGATGACATGTTTGTGTACATTTTCTATTGATCATGGCAGCAGCAATTTGTCACATGATGATCAAATGATAGAGAAAATCATTACAAACATACATCCAACCTAGATGAATGACAAAACACAAGTGCCAATATCCTCCACAACACAACACAACACAACACAACACAACACAACACAACACAACACAACACTCAGCACCAAATTTTTGCTGTTTGCACCGTTTCCCTATTTGCATATTTTTGTGCTGGCGGACAAAATGTATTCTCCCTGAATTTCCTTCTTTGTATTGGTTAATAAGGGATATGTATTGAGTTTCCCGAGTTGCTCTATAATGTCTCTTAAAGAGCTGGAGATGGGAAATGATCCCTTTGAAAGACAGCGACAGTGATCAAAGTCAGAATTAATTATGCACGCTTGTCTCTCTCCCCCCTCCGCCTCTCCTAGTAAATTTTGCTAATCTAATCGAGCCGGAGCGGAATGGCTTCCTCTCTGTCATCTCTTGCATGTGTGTGGTGCCTGTTTACTAAAGCGAGAGGTGCATATGACTTAATCTCTGCTCCGTAGGGAATCCGCCTGCTCTCTGTTTATTGCCTCTTATGAGGACTGCATGTTAGAGAGGAATTTTTCTGTAACAACCAAACGCCAAAAAATGGAATCTTTGTCCTCAAAGACACGCAGAGTAACATTTAAAGGCTGACATATATATCAACACACACATTTTTACAGTTTTTTTTTTATTTTTATTTTTTAAGTTTTACAAGTTTTTTACAAGTTCACTGTGGCTTTATGAATATTTTCCATTAGAATTTATTTTGATATTTTTTGCTTTAATTACAGTTAAATTTATAGCCCTTTTGCTATGTGCATTTAGCTTTTATTTATGTATTTATTTATGTCTAATATGGTTATAGGTTTAATTTAATTTATTTTTTATCAGAGCTTTACTTTAGTTTTTATTTATTTCCAGTTGTTTATTTATTCTTTCTCCTCACATAAAGACCCCCAGAGTAACATTTAAAAACTACAATATACATACACCATATTTTTATATTTATATTGATAAGTATATTTTACAATGTTTTTTTACTGTAGTTGTAGTAATATTTTGAATTTAAATGCATTTTGTATATATTTTATGTTAGCACTTTTGCTAAGTGCTTTTATCTTTTTATTATTTTATTTAACAGAAATAATTTAAAATTTATTTGTGTTTATATTTCGCTTTGCTTTAGTTTTTATTTATTTCCAGTTATTAATTTTAAAGCCTCAACTCAAACTTAATTCGGTAATTCTGTATATTTTATTTTAACAAAAAGAAAAGTTTTAATAGTCTTAGCTGATAAAAGTCTGATACTGTACTGTAGATACTGTAGTGTGCCTAAAAAGTGCCTGAAAGTTTACAATATTTGCTTTTAATGTCCCAGGCCAGATAAAACCTAAATATGTAATTACATTTTTCTGGATCAATAATTTTTTGGGGGGGTTTTCATTGAATAAATCTCAGTTAAGATCAAAGGATCTAAATACAACAAAAAATACTGCAAAATACACAATAGATGACATAAAACAGTGTCGTCTGCTGTGCTCTTCTGCTGGAGAAAGCAACTTGTCACACTCTAAAACTGCTGAACTACGGTCACACTACAAAAAAATAGTTAAGTTAATAGCTGTTTGCAGTTTTCCAATACTGCTTTCTAATGAGGGAATTCCTCTTCAGAGGCCTGGTCTTTAAACAGTAATGATGTAGCAGTACCGAACATGACTGTGCTTTGATGTTCATCTGTGCAGGTGGGGCCGGGAGTAAAGGTGAACGTGTGAGAGCAGTAACCCCCCTCTATTGTGGCCCTAAAGAGGGTCTCTATACGAGCGACCGCATGTAAAGGGACCCCTGCACACGAGCAGAGGTCCCCGTGGTGTGTGTTTGCACGCGTGGCACATTTCATAAGGCTCCGGTCTTTGACTGGTGATGAGTTTATGCGAAAGTAATTAACAGTAATTAATCCTTAATTACCATAATTAGCCAAGTCGCAGTAAATTAAACCACATCTGGAGGCAGATGAAAAGCCTCAGCAACCAAAGCGGTCGGTTTTCTCACTTTTTTTCCTGAAGACCGGGGGGCGAAACCAAAGCCATCTGACAGCATTTGGTGGCAGCTACCTGTTTGATCAAAACTCCTGTGTTTTCTGCTCTTGATCCCATAAGAATGACTGAGCGAGTCGTGCTGAGGGGGATGGAGCATGATGGGAAGGGGGAGGGATGAGAGATTCATTTCAAACTACAATAACCTCTCATCTCCAGGGGAGCATCTCCCTTAAGCTACGACACAAGGACGTGCAACATATGGCCACTCGCAGACACAGAGACAATTGCCTGTGGTGTCTGGCTCTTCTGGAACATGCGTGTCGGCCGTATCTCACATATGACATTAGCATCTCAGAGACAGCGGGTGTCCTCATCAAACAGATCCATCTTTACGCGATCATGAGTCATTTCGATCCGCATGTAGCAGCGGTTCTCAAACTTGTTCAGGTGGCAGAGCACTTCGTTTTCATTTATTTTGTTTTCAATAGTAAATTCATTCATTGTGGATGTAAATGTGGAATCCAGACCACACTTTGACAAGCACTCCTTTACAAAAAAAAGCAAACATAAAACTTGTATCAACTAAGTGATGCATCAGTGTACACAGAAATAAAAGTGCTCTGGGCTGTAAGTATCTGTGGATGTTCAGAATGTGTGTGTCACTCTCTAATCAGTTATTTACACAAAGTGTGAGCAGATTAAAGCGGGATTAGGCCATTTGCCACACCCGCAGGCAGCCTATGTATGCATGAGTCTTCCCAGCCGCCCACAAAACCACAAAAACCCCTCTCCAGCTTTACATCGCATCCCCATCCGACAGTTCCAACTGTGGCACCACATCCCACAGATAAACACTTATCTGCAGAACATATTCACAAACATGTCATGTGTCAACATATCACCAACATTCAATGTCCCAATCATATCAATGTTCCACATCCAAATCTCAACATCCCGAAATTCTCCCGTATTCAGTTTTACTGATGTGCTGGTGCAGCCGACGACAAAGGCAGAATAAAAAAGTAGATCCTTAAAGGGACAGTAGACCCAATAAATGTAGTAACACTCAAGTTGTTTCATACCTGTGTACATTTTGTTGTTCTGCTGAACACAGAGAAAGATATTTGGAAGAATGTTTGTAACTGAACAGTTTGGGGTGACCATTGAGTACCATAGTGAGAAAAACAACTATGGTAATCAATGGTGCCCCAGTTTCCCACATTCTTCAATGTATCTTCTTGTGTGTTTAACAGAATAAAGACACTTATACAGGTTTGGAACAACTTGAGCGTGATTAAATGATGACAGAATTTTTATTTTTGGCTGAACTATCCCTTTAAAGGGACCAAAATTTGATTCTTTACTCACACTTAATTCCAAACCCACATGCAGCGATTTTTGGGTGACAGAAAATGTGCTGCAGCTTCTAAATATCATTCCATTCTGCATATTCAAACCAGTGCGTCTCATTATTTTGGGTCATTTTATGCCTTGAATAATGAGGAGGATTTATAAAACACAAATCTAAAGGTGCTCATGCTAGTCAACTATTAAAAACAAATGGTCTGCGTGTCTATTAGCGCACACACTTCGACCCAATTTTGGCCAAGACACAAAAAGGCTTCTTAAATTCCCCCAAGGAAAAGAGGGCAGGTTCAAGACAGGGCTATGCAGGTTATCGCAGTAACCCGGCGCTAACGTGACCTCGCCGCAAGTGCAAGCTGGAGAAGAGATCTCACACTGCGTACCGGACTTGACACGTCTTATGTAAACATGAAAAATGAGCGGAGCTGCCAACACTGACACAAGCACAATCTCTAATTGGACTATAGCCTATAAGCAATTTTTCTTAGTTAACTTAGTTTCACTGTACACTATAAATGTCTTGTGGAAACAAGCATCACGGGCTCTTTTTAATCTTACTTCTTTAAAACTAGCAACTGTTACCATCTGCAACCTGCTGAGGAGAGCGAAAGATCCACTGCTTGAGAAAGAATATTTAACGTCCTCTCACATATTTTTTGTTCTTGTTATCTGTCCGCGTAAGTGTCTCCCATCGGAATTTTCCATTTGAGAGATGCCGTGCACCGGCTTTGCCAAGCTTGCGCGGTAACTAAAAGTAAAACTATGTGAGCCTTCAAATCTCGTAACAAATTCCATCCACAAGACACCATGAGCACACTTGAGACCAGTGTTTTGTGTGGTGAGCAGCAGACCCTGGAGAACGGTGGTCTGCGCTTAGCGCCGGGGCGGTTTGTTTCAACCTGCCAGTCATGCCTTGCTTCGACAAAACTAAAAATGAGAAAATGCGTCTGAAACAGAAATATTGAAATATAGAAAAGTCTTTGGTAAATTTGAGGAAGTCACACCCAAACGCTACTAAATAGCACAATCAATCAAAACAATCTTGTCTCAGAAACACACGTATCGCTTCGATTTCCCAAACCTCATAAACAGAAGCCTAAAAAAGAGAGCGAGAAAAACATGTGATCCAATTTTTCACATATTCAAAGATAATTGTCACAACATGGGATTTTCTGTTCTGATTGTTTTGGGTTGGAGATTAGCGGCGCAGCTAATCTTGCTAATTAGTGCTAACAGCGTTACTCACTTGACTCCCCAGTGAGATGGGGACTCCTGCAGACTGTACGAGTTAAGAACCCAATGCGCCTGAACATGCAAATGAGGCCTACACGGACTGAGCTTTGCAGAAAAGCCGACCCGGATAAAACCAGTGCGCCCCGAGGTTCACGACGCTTCAATCACTCAATCTTCCCGGCTTATGTGGGTCGCATAACAGATGCACATGTGGGTCAAAGGGAACCCCCGTTGTCAATCAAGAGACAAAAGTAGAAAGAGGGAGGTCATTTGTATATGAACTCATTAGAGAAAGTAGCGGGGGGTCATTTTTACATCTCCTTCTGTCCTTGAGGCGATACGTATGAAAAATGGCAACGGCCACACTTGAGCCGAAAAGGATGACAGAGCTACAATACGTGTTATACGCACAGAAAACAAAACGGAGAGAGAGTCCCGTTTCGTCAAAAAATATGAATTCCTTATCTCTCAATGCAAACCCAGTGAAGTGCATAACTGTCAAGGAGAATGGGAGTCTCGGCTCAGGGGCTGGTCGATTGCGCAAAGATCGCATAAAGCATCCCTATTCTCCATCTCTCTTTCTCTTTTGCCCATTTGTTATTCTCCTTTCTTACCCAGCTCGCTCGGAAGCTTTTTCCTCTACCCATCCCTCACCGAAATGCCCACAGCAAATAAGCTATGCATGAGTCAACACAAAAGGAAATTGAGCAAACGCTAGGCGTCTTTGCGCGGCATCTGCTTTGAGGGATTGCAGTGTGACTAAATAGGCAGCTTTCTGTCGGTCAGCCCATCCACACCTGCCTCCCCAGCTGGACTGCCGCGCTCTCCTCCGCACACAACCCATTCCAAATAACTTCCAGCTGCTGACTGTATTTTTAGCCGCGGCTTTTATTTTTGCACCTGCGGGGAGTGTTTTCGCAGTCGACTTTGGGCTTTCCCCCCTCTGGGCGCAGGCAGGTACAGTAAATGGAAACACATGTTGTTTACTCATCAAGTTTCGTCAGGCTGCTTGCGTGAAGAACAGGCCTGTCTCCGGGCTCGACCCTGAGCCTGGTTTTTGTGCTACGTGACAATCGGCTCTTAGTACGTGTAGCTTCATCATGCAACACCCTCGACAAAATGATTGAAGCGTGCCACGTCGGTACCTGGCACGATCTGGGTCACTGACAAAATTAGCATGACAATGAATGGCAATTTCGACACTTGTAAATATAGAAATAGGATATTCGTACGAGCGCTGCAGGCGAGAAACTGAAATACGCTGGGGGAGTGGGAGGTTTCACTCGTCTTCACCATCCTCACGTACAGCTGGTTAAGGGTAGAGATGGTGGGATTACATTATGAGTCTGACCTAGTTGGGAGTTGCCTCCAGAGACTGAGATACTCTCGCCTCAGTGGCTGAGACTGGCTGTAATTTCTCCCTGCTGGTGAAGAAGAGAGACAACAAGAAAAGAGAGGCTGGCTGAGATGGGCAGACAGGCTTTGGGTTAGAGTCTCAGTGTTGACTCTGAGGCTCTCCGGGATATTGCTGTGTGGGGGTGGTGGTTACAAAGCATGACTGTGCTGTGGCTCAGGGACTTTATGAGGTTCATCTCTCTCTCTCTCTCTCTCTCTCTCTCTCTCTCTCTCTCTCTCTCTCACACTGTGAACCTGCACCTCTTCATTTGAGCCAATGATTGTTAACTCTGATGTACATCCATCGACTAAGGTTCTGGCTCTTATGGTGGATGTGTTAGTATAAATGACGAGAGTAGACGTGGCTCCTTGATGCTTATGTGAACATATAACTATAAATTAATCACTTGCCAGCTGGTCATCCCAGGTGAAAAAAGTGCACTAAAATACACTTATATGTACTTAAAATATTCTATTTTCATGCACTAATTTTGTACTTAATATAGGGAAAAAATAGTTTTTAAGATAGCCATGTACTCAACTGTTCTATTTTGAAACACAATGAATAGAAGTATAAAAGACTATATTTTACAAAATAAATGTGTGACTATAGAGCACTTTAAGTACACTATGGAAGTGTTTTAAATCTATGCATTTGGCAGATGCTTTTATCTATTTTACATTATACATTTGTTTCTGAGTGTGCAATCCCTGGGATCAAACCCATGACCTTGGCATTGCTAGGACCATGCTCTAACCACTGAGCTACAGGAAAGCTAATAAATCCTGTTTTTTATTATAAATGGCAGACTGTACATTAACCAGTGTCACTTAATTATGCAAAAAAATGAGATAAGAGACACAAAGAATGGGACAAGTTAAATATAGAAGTTCAGACAAAAAATGGACACAAATTCTAGTTCCCTAGGACACCATAGGACACGTGTGGTTTATTTGACCACACAAACCCAACCCAAATGCAAGTGTAGGACAATGAAAAATATCTCATCTCATCTGCAATTATTGTTTATTACAAACAGCAAACTTTGCATGATGTGCATTACAACTTTGCCTTATATGGTCAACTGAAAGAATAAAGCCAAGAAGTTATGAATGAGTCAAAGTCCTGTGGTGTGTGTGTGTGTGTGTGTGTGTGTGTGTGGTTTCTTTCAGCAGGTGTGCTTCTCTTTATTTCAATCTCTTGTGTCAGAGCCAGCTAGCCTTTATCAGAGGGGTTGAGGGGAAATGTGTTCCAGCCAGATTAGCCCCCGCTCTGTGCCAAGGTTATAAACAGCCTGTTATCGGTCTCCCCAACAGAGTAATCCGCACTGTATCAGCACCCAAACATATGGGGCCACACAAAGACAGATAGGCCCTGATGGACACCTCATTTTAATTGCAATGAAAACAGCGTTCGAACAGCTCCCCTCCAAGAAAAATGGACAAAAAAGGGACTGGGGACTATATTTCAGCTCGTCCATTCTTTTTTGTGCGTGCCATGTACATACACCTTGTTTAAAGATGAGTTTTTGTGTTGCCTCTGAAGGTCATTATTCATTTCTCTTGTTTAACTTCTATCGCATTTATTCAGCTTAATTAATCTTTGTTCAATACTAAATCCCGTCCCAAAGCTTTCGTCTGTGTGCACAGCTGCAATATTCAATACCTACGTTATCTGAGACACTTCTCTGCTCATTTTAAGGAGCAATGTGATTAATATTCACCGGGAGGCAGTTAATTCAGTTGAGAAACATAAAAGAGGACTACATAAATACACGCGCGATAGGCCGCTTCACGTGAGATAAAACATCTTTTTAAACAATACGGTGCTAATTAAAAACAGGAACGTGTATTTCGACAAATTGTAAAGCAGGGGTATGGAGGGGATATTAAGTCAGTCTAAAATGGTGTATATTATTTCGAGTGAGTTTGGCCTACGGTTTATAATAGCTTTCTCAACCATTATGGAGGACAGCCAGACTGAGCAGTAATGGCCTTGGTAGCCATGGAAACATTATCGCAGTAGTAAATGCTACATGACATCAAGAGCACAGTGAATCGATGAAACTAAACAGCATTATATCTGACCGGCCATGAAATCCCAGTGTTTAGAACGCAAATTTATGAATGAATTACCTGACCGTCAGGTTTAGCGGGACTCTTGTGCTGACGCCTTCGTCCGCCACTGCCTGGGAAACTCATCCACGGGAGAAAGCAATAAATTCCTAAATTTTTATATACTGCCCACAGATTTAAAAGTCTTGTTCAATAAAGTTTAAAATGTCACAGAGGGGCAATAACCGGGATCACATAAAAGCTCAGGGCTCGGAAAGCTATGCAAAAATGGCAGAGTCCTCGTCCTCGAACGCAATAAACTTTTATACGTTTCAATCGGCCGTAAAAAAAATGGTTTTGCAGGTTGTCAATGGAGAATCATTGGGACATTTTATTAATATTATCACATTTTCCAACAGGTCCCTTTTTTCCAGCACTGAACATAAACAAATTTGAACTGTAAATAGATGTAATAAGAAAATTTTTGAAGAACACCCTTCAGGTTCCCGGGCGTTTCTAAAAGGCATGGCAGTGCAAATAGAAATTTGAGTAAACGCATATTTTTTGTGATCATAATAATGATTCATATAAAGGGCTTATACGTTAATGATTGAAATGAGTTAAAATATTATTTATTTTAAATATAAATGTTGGCCCCTGAACTGTTGGCCCAGATGATGAAGGAAAAGCAACCAAGATCCCAGTATAATAATACTCACTAAAAAGCATCTCGGCAGACACTCGTGACAAAAGTTGACAAAAACAACTTAAAACAACTTATCAATTTACATATTTTTGTGCTATGATTTACTATTATTCTAAAATGTTCCAGAATAGTAACAATACAAAACAAACAAGTGTGACTGGCGCTATATGCCTTTCTACTACTGCCAACAAAATCAGCCATCTCTTTCATAAAACATAATTTTATCTCCACCATCATCTCTGCTAACACGTGGAGTTCCATGCCAAAGTATATAATCTAGTAAATGTCACTGCATTTTTTAAACATCATTTCCTAAGCAGGTGATGAACCAAGACCCCAGACGCCCTTCTGTTTACTTAAATGTCAATGTCTCAGGCGTTTCTGTGGTGTGAGCTTTAGCCGAGCAGACGTCTCGGAGCATCCGAGGCCCTTATTAGATCAGTGGCTGCTGTCGAGAACACCCGCCCGCTCGCCGATGTGCTTCTGCTCTGGCTGGCTGGCACACAAACACCCCTGGTGTCTGCGCATCTTCAGCCACACGTGAAAAAAGGAGAGCGTTGGCATTGAGGGGTTAACATTGGCTCTCATCCGCACGCGCGCTCAAACATTCTGTTCCGGCAGGCTGCTTTAAGCCATTACCTCTCGCCACATTGCCGCGCCAGCTCATATGCTGGATGGTCTCCCTCTCCCATGAGCACCCTGCTCCAGACCGTTACACAACCCAACAACCAGCCCTCGCGCACACACAACACACACCTCTTCAGACACCCCCCAGGTCTATATATCACATTTAACACTCTGACAGTAACAGTCTATAATGTTTCAATTCTACAAAATCACTCTGCCAACTCCAGGATAGCTGAGCGCAGACTGAAGAAAATAAATAACCCCCTCGGCCAGCCACAGTCCATTTCAGAGAAGGGAACGAAGAAAAGAAAGGAAGGTGGGGAGTGGGGCAATTTTAGCCCTCATAGACTTTTCCATTTCCTGTATGAATGATTACAGCATGCTGGCGAAATGAAATGGGGTAATTAATTTGTCACTCGGTTTGTTTCGGCGAGATTTGGCACCCAAAGTCGAGCGGGTTCTTGAGAGAGCGACGCAGGAAGTGTTTTAAAGTGCAAACACAGTATTAGGTCAACCGACTAAATACAGATTGAATGCTTGAATAAATCAATGGACGCTCGCTGAATGACTGAGGAGGTGAAACCGGACTGTGTTGGTTTAGCTATTGTTAGCTCTACACGAAGGGATTTTTTTATTAAACGCCCTACGTCCGTGAGGAAATTTCGCAACCTTTTATAAAACGTCAACAATGGGATTTTTGATTGTTTTTATCGGCAGCTAGCCTTTTGTCTAATCCTGTAAATCCAGACAACCACGCTGTTACCGCGTTTTTTGTTTTCGCCCACAAATTTTTATGTTACCAACCATGAAAAGATTTACCTCGGCTAGATTCAATCATTCCAGCTGTACACAAGCTTCCCGTGTTTCACGTCCAAACCCAAACATTTGTTTTGCTCCACAGAAGTATTAACATAGACATATTGTCAACTGCTCCTGCTCTTAGGAGCCATTCATTTAAATTCGCCCATTTGAAACACTTCAGTTTGTCACCATTATTCTTTCCCAGCACACCACCAAGTCAACAGCAACAATGGCCCTATTTTTCAAGCTAATGGTAGGGCTTGCCTGCCATTAGCTAAAAAGGCGTCTGCCTTTGAATAAGCCTCTCCAAATGTGACTTCTGTTTAAGAACGAATTTGAATAATTAATTACACGATAAAGCGGGCACAAGCAACACTAACGGAGCTCTCGGGGTTCGGGTGTTGAGTTTGAACTATTTTTCAGCCCTTGGGTCATAGAGATTTCTCATTTGAGAGCTTATCTGTGAGGATAGCAATCTCCGGCGAATTTAATGAAACAGAAGTAAAAGATAATGTCGCTTTAGATCCCGTCACTGGGATGCTCTGTTGAGGTGCTGCTCGCTCGTAATGGGCAGAAACGTGTGATTTCACCGTAAAGAGATGAATTTGCCCCGAGTGCTGGTTCTTCACTTCACTCCAGTGCTTTATTTGCTGACTCCTGACCTGAGGTCATAACCTACACTCCAGCTGTCAAATCAAAGACCGGTCAACTCACAATTATGAGGGCTACACTCCAATGAGAACGTGATTCATAAGCTCAATGAGAAATCCAATAACTACCCCACAGTCATTTTTAGACATGCATACATGAACACGCTCAAATGTAATAGATACACATCTCCCAGAATCTCTCTTTATAGTCACTATTCTAATAATAATTTCAAATTATTCAAAGTCAAAAGTCAAATCTTAAATAGAGATTGGTCATGATGGACTACTGCTTATCACCTGACTTGTCGATTACTAAGGGTTTTAGCTTTTGCACAATAAAACCCTCTCGATCTATTCTACTATAGCCATACACATTCAGTCAGTTTTTGACTATTGTGTCAATTGACCTTGTTTTTAAAGGGATAGTTCACCCATAACTGACTTACCATCTTATCATTTCAAACCCGTATAACTTTCTTCAGCAGAACACAAAAGAAGATATTTCGAGGAATGTTGGTAGCCGAACAACGGCATTACACGTTGACTTACATTGGTTTTGTGCCCATAAAATAGAAGTGAATGGGTACCACCATTGTTGTTGTTGTTGGTTACCAACATTCTTCAAAATATCTTCTTTTGTGTTCTGCAGAGAAAAGAAAGTTATACATGTTTGAAATGCCAAGAGTGTGAGTAAATGATGACAGAATTTTCATTTTTAGGTGAACTATCCTTTTAGCAAGAAAACTAAAAACCATTTTTAACCAAATCCATTTGTTTAAATATTTAGCAACCACACTTATACTACACCACAAATGACTGTGTGAAACAATTTTACCATCATAACACCACCCAAAAATATTCCTCTAAAATAGCCCCGCCAGCATTAAGCATATCAAGCAGACCAAGTTGGCTTAAACCGATGCTAATATCCATTTACTACCTCATGCATTGTTTTATTTATTAAATCCTTCAGCTCTAAATAATAAGCTTGCAATTCTCCCGCACCAGACTTAAGGTCATCCCACAATCTTTTATTTGTTTATCCTCTTCTCTTTATTCCTGCAGAGGACTGTATCTGCGGGTGCCGGCGCTTCATTATACATGAGCCTTTCTCGTTCCATTCCTTTGCAGGGCCACACTGTCTTTATTATTTAATTAAGTCGCAGAGTCGTTACATTAATAATTGAGTGTGAGGGGACCCAGTGCAGCCCGCGGCTGCGGCGGATGGGCCTTTCCTGGTGTGGAGTGTATTAAAAAATGTGTGTATTTATGCCTTTAGGGAGTCTGTCCTGGCTGCATAAAATTGAATTGGTTATATCTAATATATCCACCCCCGAAGGGAAAGGGGGGAGAGGGAGCGAGAGAGGGAGGAGAGAGAGAGAGAAAATGACTGAAAGAGGATGCGAACGATTGGTGCGTGTGCGTGGGGGGGGTTGAGTAGATGAGGTGCTTGAATCCATCCATTGGGGAATAGAAAGCTTGGCTTGGCTCTTGGATTTGGCAAGATGCACGGGGCCTTGACGTTAATGTCCCTGAATCAAATCAATGGATGTCCAAATCCTAAGTGTGTGGTGTGTATAGCCTTAAGGCTAAGACGGAAGACAAGGCAGAACGACAGACAGACATACAGAGAAACAGACAGATTAAGTACCGCTGTTGCCGGCCTCTTTGTTCTTCTGGGATATGTGGATATGAAGAAGGCTTTGTGAGAATCAATAAGACCAAGAGGTGGATCGGGTCTTAAAAAGGATTAGCGGCAAAACAAAGCTTGCGTAAACGTGTTAAAGGCTCCCCGGCAGGAGCGTGCCAAAGAGCACAATGCTGACACGCACTATAATATGAGCGTGGATTTGAATATACCAATGGCACCGTACACCTCTGAGGACTCTTCAATCCCTTCAACCAGACATCAGAAGGGAAAATATCTTGCACTCGTCCCTCACGAAGGGTTTTACGTCAAAATCTATTTGTTCTGCGCTGCACCTTTAAGCAGCCGAGCCTCCAGGCCTGTAGACGTATGAGCTTTTAACGCTACCATTAAGGCCAAGGCCTAAATTATTGATCCGCTGCCTCCATCAGCATAACGGTCACGTCCCCGGTATCACAACCCAACCGGGCCGTGCCGGGCCATTCCACAGCCGCTGTCTCTGATCTCTGGAATAATTAGAAGGATCGGACAGAGAAGATTTGTGGGCAGTGGGGGCGGAGCTTGTGCGGAGGGAGTGATATCTCTCCAATCAAATCTGTCGTCAGTGCCTAAGGATGTCAGGTCTCATCCAGAGCCAAATGCAGCAGATAAGGCAGCAGTATAGGAATAATAAAAGAATAATGTGAAAAGAGAGAGAAGCGCAGAGCAGGGGCATAAATAAAGATGTGGCGCGGCAGCGTAATGAATTCTGAAGGCCGGGATCAATAATATCAGCACTCTGGCTTTACCTTATACATATACACAAAAACGACTGAAAGAGAGCGAGAGAGACGATCTGTTCACATATATACACACAGATAAGGCTAAAGAACTGGATGGCTGAAGGAAACGCTAGGATGGAGAATTTTTCAAATTAAAATTGCTACCAAGAAAACTGTGAGTCGCTCTCACTGCAGCCGCAAACAATCCTGCGTAATGTCGAGGCTATCGAGAAAGAGTCTGGCAGCTTGCGACAGTGACACACACACATACACACACACTGCTGAAGTGAACTGATGTGGGGGTGGGGTGCTCTTATCTGCAGCGGCGAGATCAGACGATGAAAGAGCAAATGAGCAGTCAGCACTGACGCTGTCCACCAGGAAGACAGAAAGAGAGACAGGTATATACAGGGTTTGTGAGCAGGGTTCAAAATTAACACTCGTCAAAAAAAGTCACATTTAGATGAGACGAGTAAATAAAACCGACAGTTGGGAACTTTTTAGGAATTGCAACATAGCATGGAGAACCAGAAACCACAGTGAAACAGAATGATTCCCTGACCTCTAATGTTTTTTCAGCTGAAAAAATGACATCGAATCAATGTGATACAAAAACAACTGACTGGGAAAGCCCAGTAATGTCATACTTCAATAATGAAGATGGGATGAGAAAGGTTTTTTTGGTGCCTTGTCACCAAAACAAAATTACGATGAACAGAAGTCGATATGATTAAGTTTGTATAGACCACCTCGGAAGACGTAAACAACTCTCGCCCAACGCTGGTCCTGATTAACTTTCTGTTTCAGTTTTATAACACTACACAAGCATTTGAACAATATACAACCAACATATATAACCAAATCTTTAAAAAAAAATTAAATATAGACGGTTTTAAAGCAACAACATAAACCAACGCATGCACGTTTTTGTGGCCTAAACTTAACTTCCGGTACACATCCACAAAGAATAAAGTCACTGCTGATTATTTCTGATAACAAGAAATAACAAATAAATGACATTAGCTAGCAAGTTAAAAGTATGACTAGTCAGTAATATTTTGGGTTACCAGTAGAAAAACTATTACTTGACTAAACTTAAATGCGACAAAGTTACACGACCCATTGAACAAATTGATCATTTAAAAAAAATAATATTAGAGTTTTCAAAAGATTAATCGCGATTAATCACATTCATAATAAACGTTTGTGTTTACATAATAGATGTCTGTTTACTGTGCATATTCATTTTGTATTTATAAACACAAACACATACATGTAGGACTATATATATTAGGAAATATTAAGATATATTTATTTATATTTACCAATAATTGAAATTATATTTAAATGTTATATTTAAATTAATTTTCTATATTTTTCTTAAATATATACATGTATGGGTTTGTTTTTATTAATACAAAATTAATATGCACAGTAAACACAAATTTATATTCTGGATGCGATTAATCGTTTGACAGCCCTAATTAATATACAATAAAATTCAACTAATTGTTTTTTAATAAAATATTAATATAAAGTAATATTAATATAAATGATATGTAGTATAAATATATATAAGTATAAATAGTTATAGTATTAGCCACTAGATCAACAAACACACAAAGTTTAATTCTGGTCAGGCGCGTGCATCCGATGAAACCGTCTATATATGTAGAATTGAAAAAATGACCAGTGTTTAAATCTTGCAAAGTGGTCTATTGAATCCTTTACACATTTTGGTTTAAGGTGGCCTTTAATCACAATACTTTATATATGATGTTGTGAATGATAAAATATCCTGCACACATTTTAGGAGCAAAACAACTTATTTTAAGGCAATAAAAATACTGAAATGTTTAACAACAAAAAAAGTGGTATTTTGGAGCTTGTATGTTTGTTGTGTGTCTCCGCCACTCTACCATCATCCCTACATACCATCATCTCCAGCCCACGGTTCAGTCACAAATGGGAACAATGAGCGTGGAGGGATTTTCAGCAGGCCTCTGGTAATAACAGACCTCATTATGTCCTCATTATGCCGCCATGCCAATGTTGTGATGATGTTTCAGAAATGTTATGAACCGGCACTCCTATAAAACTCCCTCAGTAGGCCTCTGCTTCAGGTTACACCCCCATCCGGCCACGACAGGAGATGCGATGTCCGAAGCCTGGCACGCGGCTAAGCGTCACCTGAAACGGGGCGGTGCTGATGCCTGTGGGTGGGGTTATGCTATGCAAATGAGGATGCTGGAGCTGTATCAAGGAGGCCCGGAGGCTGTGATCATTTTCTCCCACCATGCCAGCTCGGCTCCCTGATCGCTCATACAGCACCACAGCCTAATGGCAGCCCATTAACATAATTGCCAACACAACTAGTGTTCCGTGTCTGAGAGTCATTCCCTATCCTTCAGGACGAAAATACGGAGCAAGGGAGAGAGACAGGGAGGGGGAAAAATACAGAAAGGAGGGCTGAAAGGACAGAGGGAATGTGAGTCATACTGCAAAGCATGTAATGCAATTATCATATTAAAATTATCTATAGAGGTGAGTTAGGAGCATTAGAAAGGATGCGTTTGGATGAGATAGATACAACGAGTGAGAGAACGGAAAAGATTTGAGAGGAAAGAACAGATAAGATGTTGAGGATCTTAAAGAGAGAAAGGAAGCTTATTGGTGGGAGGTGGGAGGCCGGTATTCATTCAGGCGAATGTGCCAGGCGCATGCTGGAGCACAAACCAACCTGCCAGGCAAAATGAAATTCCCATTATTTTTAATTAATCCCTAATTAAAATATATTACTCCACAGATTCCGCAAATCTCTCTTAATATGCAAATGCAGCCCACTGAAAGATATTTACATATCATTAATTAAAGTAGTGCATTCTTTCAGTCTAACGAGCTGTGGTCCAAGTCTGCCAAAGAAAACCCCAGCCTACACAGCAGCGAAACCAGAGAGAGAGAGAGAGAGAGAGAGAGAGAGAGAGAGAGAGAGAGAGAGAGAGAGAGAGAGAGAGAGAGAGAGAGAGAGAGAGAGAGAGAGAGAGAGAGACGCAACAGTGTTCTGGACACCAGCTACTACAGGAGAATGGCAATATGGCTGCCATCTCACTAGCAAATAATGGCCAAAAGCCTGAGACCACTATTTTTTTATTTAATACAACACTTTTCATTATAAAATTGCCTACTGAACAGTCAAATTAAAAACGGGGTTTTAAAAACATTTTTTCTGAATTCTTAGTATGTGGTTTGTTCCAAGAAGCAGCCTATTTTACCCTTATTTTGTGATAGTTCTCCCTAAATGAACACTTTGTCATCATTTAATCACCCTCTTGTCATTTCAAACCGGTATGACTTTCTTTCTTCTGCAGAACACAAAAGAAGATATTTTGAAGAATGTTGGTAACCGAACAACAGCGCTACCCATTCACTTCTATTGTTTAGACACAAGATCATTAGAAGTGAATGGGTACCGCCATGGTTTGGTTAAAATATCTTCTTTTGTGTTTTGCAGAAGAAATAAAGTCATACTGGTTTGAAATGAGGATGAGTAAATGATAACAGTTTACATCCAGGATTAAATGGGGAAAAATGACCGATGTGGTCTCAGATTTATGCTCTCATCATCTTTTGCAATAAAAAAGATTTGCATATTATACACCTGTAAAAATCGCACCAACCGTTACATGACATGGACAGGGTTTATGTTCGGCAGATATGCTGCCAAATTTGACTCGCATACACATTTTAAGTTTCATTTGAGAAGGGGTACAATAAATGGAGGCGACTGGGCAGAATTCATTAAGTTGATAACCGCGGGCTCCATTACACAACTCCACAGCACTGTAATGACTTCTGAGGGTTGGGGGAATGAAAAACACAGCAAAAAGACTAACATGTAGAAAAAGGAAACGAAAGCTTTCACTAAGAGAGAGATGTGGGTTGGTTAGTTGGTACAGTAGGTGGGGTATTCACCAGCTGATAAGCTTCATTAATGCTAACCGTGCTGCAGTAACAAAGCTTGGTTACTAATCTCGGTAGTAAAAGCCAGGACGGATGTTAGGTTATAAAAACAAAAAAGCTTTAATAAGTGCACCGGTGTAACCTCTGCCTACCAGACGGTCATTTGACACCAACGGTTTAAGTGGCTAATTGCTAAAACAGACATACCGTGCAGGGGAAGCGCTAGCGTACACTCCAAGAAAAATGATCGTGACACCTACAAGACAGATTTATAGAACGCTGTGTCTGTGCTGCCGTTGACTTATTACAATGCCTGTGAACGTACTGTTCAGCATGAGATATAATGTATGACATTGGTGCTTGTACTTCCTGTACTGTTCCAATACATTTCTATAGTTTCACATGACTGTATTACTGAAACAGCTAGAGATGAAATGTTAATGTTAAGTTTAATTGTGGAATTAAGCTCGATCCTAAAACACTATCAGCTCCACAAACTGCAAACAGCGAGCTGTGTTACAGGAAACAGCTTAAAATGTCATTTTCTCTTAGTTGCATAGTACGCTAATTCTTTAATCGTCTGAGACTGAAAAGTGTGTAGAAAATCTTCCTCTTGAAAAGTTCAAAAAGAGAAAGAAACGTGTCAAAATAGTGTAAAGGAGAGGCTGGTATTCGAAGGCTTTGAATGATCACCGATCCATCGTGTGGTCCTTCCTAATGATAATCATGATTCTTAATGGCAGGCCATTCATTTCATAAATCCTATCGGGCATGATTGCTGAAGAAGTTTAAAATCCATCCTTCATTAATGTTAATGGGCTTTTTTAGTGGAGGCCAGTTGTGGTTAGGTCTACATGGCAGATTTCCCAGGCTTGTTACATTGATTCCCTCCACACTGAACCCTGATTGGCATACAGATCCATCAATCTCCAACAGGATCCACCCTGTTGGCTTATTTCAGACCTCCTTGGGCAATACAGCGAGTGGACGGCTGACAGCTCATGAAGTGCAGAGGCTAACACAAGTCACGATTCATTGTTTTGTATGACTGGTTATTGAAATCCCACAATGGACCATAATAGCTGCTATAAACCATGAGTGTCTAAGAAAAAAATCTTGGTGACATCTCAGAAGACTAAAATGACTAATAGTAGAAATCTACCCCCCCCTTACAAACTGCACTGCAATTATAAAGAGACAAAGGAGCAGCTTTTTATATGGTCAAAGAGAAAATCCATTATAGCACAAATTTCAACAACTTTAATATAATCTTATGAAGGTATTAAGATTTTCATTTGGGTAGTTGACAAATATACAGCACATGTGTCCTATGGTGTGACATAGCACAAATTGATCAAACAAACTGTTAATAATATATTATTTATTAATATTTATATTATAAGAGATATTTATCTTCATTGTTAGTTTTCTCTACATTCTTGCTATCATACCATAGGACACATTTATGGTTATATTTGCCAACTACCCATTTACATTTATACATTTGATAAACATTATTTTCCATTATAAGTCTCTTACAATGGGAATCAAACCCACTGGCTATGTTGTGCTTTAAAATGGTCTACAAGTTGATATGACATACACTTACCACAATGAGCATAATATTAAAAAGCATCATATAAAACAGTAAGACATTTACAAACAAAATGCTTGCTGAGATATACCTGAACCCTGCAAATACTTCAACATTTACTTCTAATAAAACTACTCGCATTGTGCAGATTGTTTCACAGATTACTGATTTAATTTGTTTTTCATTACTCCCTTTAACAAACTGCGAGTAAACAAAGAAGCAAGGTGTGTCAGATTAATGTCAGTTTTGCAATAAAAACATAATGTTCTTACACTTTATTTTCTGCATTAATGTCTTTCTGGTGGTCCTGTGACCGTGGCATTCTGGGACATTAAGCATTATAATTACAACAACTCCTCACTCTCCAATTAACCTAAACAGCCATCTTTCACAAACAGCTAATAACATTCACACCCGTTACAACCCGCTAACATAAATACATTTCCTGGAGTAATATTAGACTAAAAGTACTGTATTTGTTATCAGACATCCTCTGTCATTTAATACACGCATACAAAATTCTGGTAGTACTTTGATACCCACAGTGTGTGTGGCATCTCGCCTCGTACTTTATGCTGACACATTTAAATATAAAGAAGAATGTGGCGTGGCAAAAAAAAGATGGTATTAATATTTTAAAAGGCGCCATGTTTCCACCGTTCCATTGAGAGTAATGGGTATGCAAGTGTGTGTGGTTGGGGTACTATCAGGTGGATGGAGGGGGGATATCTGTGAAGACACACTAAATGTGGACAGTAAGGAGTATCGCCCTGTCAGCGCGGAACACTGCACATTTGAAACGGCCCATTTAACGCCAGCACGCACCTATCCGCTGCGCTCATTTGCATACTTCAGTGCGGCTCTGATGGATGAAGATGGATGAGAGAAAATCAACCTCGCTGAAACAACTGTTATATCAAGGTTAAACTATCCACAAAGCTCTTAACCTGTGCAGCTTTATCTCCCCGCTGCCTCCGCCGATATCAATTTATCAATAGCACCTTATCGGGGAGGATTTCCGAAAGACACATGCTATGAGGTCTGGTAATAGAAAATCAAATGAGACCAGGTGTATGCAGATATATTGAGGCGTCTGCTTGCGATGCTGTCGGGGAATATAAGAGGGGAGAACCTCCAGATACAGCAGGTTTTAGTCCTTGTGGGTCTGATGCATATCTATGTAAACGTTTACGAATTAGACAAACATGAAATATTTCATATATTTAAGAAAAAAAATTATTATAAGCGTTTTTGCTGTGGTATCAAAAATGGTGTCGAGAACTGTCAAATTACACACGTCTACCTACAACCAAACTTGCACCAACTAGGCCCTGGATCCAAAAGTGTATGTAGATGTCCAAACAGACAGTAAAATTGCTGTTTTAAAAACTATAAATAATGTTTCTGAAGCTGTCCCACATTATTATTCATCCCATGTGTCAACATCTTTTAAATTGGATGTGCACGCTGGTTCTTCATAGCAGAGCCCAGAACCTCAGCCTTCAAAAAGACAGCCAGTATGGTAAAGTACACAATGTCACCAGCTGGTGTGACGACATGAGCCTCTCGACGAGAGCCAACCAGTCGATAAGGACTCGATGGTGGAGGTTTAGCTTCAGGTCGAGGTAAACTCTACTGCACATGCCTTGACATCTCACTGTTCCTTTTTCTGGCAGGAGGCTTGAAATGTAATATATCACTGGAACAGCCTTCTTCCTCCCCAGCTCCCCAAGTGCACACACACACCTGCCACCCATGTTCCGCCTGTGCTCTTAGCAACGGAAGACCTAGACAAGAACTGCTAAAAGTGGTTATGTAGGACAGCAGAGCACAATGCTGATTATGCACAAGGCAAAAAAGGAAAATGACAGTCATTAATAGGATTCCAGGAGTTAACTGTCCATAACTAACACTGCCGAAGGCGAGCTGGAAGACAGACGGAATAGGAAGTGTGTGTGTCTGCGGGGTATACAGGAAAGGCTAGCACACACTGTACAAACAGTTCTTAGTTTAGAAACGAACTACAATAGCAAACACGCAATTAGCCGAAAGATGCCAGACCTGCGTCCTCAAGGTCAAGCGCTATTGAATATTTAGCGCTCAGCGTGGAGGAAATAATTACCACCCACCTAATTACACAAGATGACTGTATATAGCAATTCCATCAAAAATGCACAGTATCGCCCTAGAGTAAATTCCTTCCCTATCTAACATGCCTTAGCAAGGGGAAGCCCACAAAGCTATCGCAAGACCTTGAATTCCTTGCCACATGAGGGGTTTCTGCGTTTCCCCTCGATTAAGCTTCCGTCAGCGTCGAGGGCAAAGTGTGTCACTGTTCTTCTGTGTGTGTGTGTGGTGCCAGGCGGCCATGGCGAGCATTGACCCCTGCTAAAGCGCCTGCTCCTCACCCCGCTGTGCTAAAAGCTACCTACGCATTTGCTGGCCACCATGTTGGGAAATGATCCAAATCCACCTCTTCACACTCCCCCTGCTCCTCCGCAGCCAGACACGCATTCGGTCGCGAATGCGCATCTGCGATAACGCGGGCTGAAAAGCTGAAGTGCGTAATTTTCAAATACTTTCTTCTGTACCAGATTCACACTTCATATATGGCGTTTGAAATTATTACAAATATACATTAGCGTCGCTGTCCTTACAAAACCACAGATGTCAAAATTCCCTATTTTGTCAGGATTTTTTATAATATAAAATAGAACACTTTACTTTTTAAATGATTAAATATTGTGTTGTCAAAGTTGACAAGCGCTTTTTAATACTTTTTTATTGGCTAGATATTTGCAAAGCCCAGTGACAAACATAAAGGGAAAAATATGAAGATACGTGTAAATATTATATATTTCTTTATTTATTTATATGACAAGACATTGAATTAACCATGAGTAAATAATTTTTTACTAAATTACGAAAAAGGCGCCAAAATTACACCCTAACCTTTGGCTCAAAGTGATCTTTGAAAGTGAGTAAAGCATAAAAAAGTGTCAGTCACTGTTCTTCATTCGCCCACAAAATTCGAATCTTATACGCCGACACCTAAATCCACTTCAATACTATAAAGTTTTGCCAATCGTATGCAGACACCACACGACGAGTGTGCTGGCTTAATTCATCATTCCTCTCCCTCAATCTCACAGAGAGAAAATATGTGTACTCGTGTATGTGTTCACCAAGGGGGTTACGCAGGCTCATAGCCAGCCCTTTTGTTTCTCACGGCAGCGCCAGCTTCATTAGCATAAATTAGAATATTTCACGGCAAGAGAGCGACTCATAGCTATGCGTTACCTTCACATAACGACACACGTCCTCCCGTATCCCCCCGACGTCATCTCCCTCGCCCACTGTAACATCTAACCCCCCGTTGATTAAAGAGAGTGGAGGGGATCTTTAGCACAGCCACACCATGCCAATAGCATTACATTAATCTGCATTAGAAACATTCATTACATGCTAAAGCGCTCAGGCAACATGCCTCTTCCCCAGTAGACTCTCTATATCACATCATTTGGAGTAAGTATATGGAATGAATATGAAAATGCTCTTCCCTGTTGAGACATCGCCTCGAGTACTAAAACATGGCTGAGGCAACCCTTAAATTGTTTGGTGAAATCTAGCAAAGGTAGAAGATATGTGTGTCATTTTATTAGTCTAATACCTAGTATATGTGAAATAAAAACACTGAAATGTCATTTTTGGGCGTTTGAAAAAACTAAAGAGCATGTCTTAGGTCACACGGTGTGGCTGCTGTGTGTGGGTCCGTATCCCTGAACACGAAAGCGAATGAATGTTGATCAGTGTTGATTCCGTCCAATGAGCACGTGTCGACTGACAGTGTTCCTAAACTGCAGCGAAAGCCGGCCATTAATCTTGGTCTGGTTTAAGTAGCATATATTAATTTGTGTCATTTTTACTAAGTCGAGTCGGGAAGGGGCGCTCGCCAGTCCGTGTTTGACTGCTCGCAGCAGCGGGGGAAAGTGGGTGGGGGGGATGATGGCTTGGGGGAATATAAGGGGGGGGGTCTTTTATGTATTGCGCGGCTGCCACTGCTGTCGACGAAATCAAACAGCGGGACGCAGGAGAACGGCAATTCGCGGCCTTTGAATTAAACTAAATGAACTCCCGGGGTGTTGGTATGGCAACCATAGCTGGAATCGGCCCCGCCTTTTACACTTAAGGCACGTAAGGAAATGAATGAATTGAAATGTGTTTGTAACAATGAGGATTTTGACTGGGTGGAAATGGCAGATAGAGCTCTAATGCTGTTATGTGGATCACAGCCATTGACTGCACCGCTGAGGGGCTGAGACTGACTCCACGGAGACAATAACAGCATCTGCAGAGCCTTTTACTGTAATTCAGTTTTTTACATTGGCTACAAACTGCACCACAGACTAATATCGGACCGAAAAGCTCCATCGCATCTGCAAGCAAATTTCCTCTCGAAAGCAATTTTTAATCCAATAAGTGAGTAGATGTTTTCGCTGTAATGGCTCTGAATATGATATCTGTCAAACAACTATGAACAAAGCTCAGTTTGCAGAATGGCTGGTACTGATGCGGCAGATATCCACACTGGACTGCGCTGTGGTGCCTTTATGCGCTTTAGAAGCATTCAAATCTTTCAAAAGGAAATGACCGTTTCTATCACTGTCTCCTGTCATAAAACAAACAATGACAAACAATCGATTTTGCTACAATATAATGTGACATCTGCTTTACTTTATGTGAAAACTATCCACAGCATTTTGAATAAATGCAAATAGAACAAGATTTGTATTTGAAATTTGGGAAAAATAGTGTTATTAGTTCACAGAACGGAACAAAAATGATCATTTCATCAAAACACAGTCTTAATTTTTTCCGCAACTGTATTATTTTAGCTGAAAATCTGCTTGCATCAAACACACATAAAGAAGCAATGTCTTAGAATGCACAAAGGTCGACAAAAAATGTCATACTATGCTTACCACAAAGAAATAATGTTTAGTTTTCCACAAACTCGAATCTCACGTGTGATGCCCTTCACACAGTCACAACAACAAACATACAGTGAGGGGGGTGTTTTGGTCCTAAAGCGACGTGCATCTATATTAACTTCATGTTGGTCAGCTGCCCAGAGTGTCTTTTTCCATCTAACTAAACACGGTTTCAAACAGGAGTGACCACCGCAACCTTTGCCACATCAATAACAACTCCATAAAATAGGGTTTCGCTTCCTCCATTGTCCGTCCGCAAAAGGAAAACGCCTCCGACACGAAAACCTCTCCTTCGATATTCACACGGGCAACCTGTTATCAGAGCTAATTAGAGACTCCCACCTCCGTTATACATTTCTGTAATTAGGCTCTTAAAACATGATTAACATGTCTCAATTACGCCAGTCATCATTTGCATAATTTATAAGGAGCTCTAATTGCGAGTGAGTTTAGACTTGAAGCCGGGTAATAACAGAAACACACAGGAAACATTATGCTGCTACTGAGGCATGTCCGTTCCAACGGCCCCAAGTATGATTAGCAATCACGTTCCAAATAAAACAGGAGGAGAGACTCCCCTCGTGTAGCCGTAGCAAACGCAATATTTCTCCGCAATCCACCACGACAGTCGTTAGATATCCTGCCAGCCTACAAATCACGCGGCACGCAAACAACGGATGATTTAAGAAACGAAGCCCAAACTTTATTAAGCGCCACGTTGCGAACGCTACAATAACACTGGTGAGGTGAGAGAACACTGTATAAAAAGCATTTGAATATTACAGCACTCCAAAAATAAACCTAGAGGAATAATGTATTAAAATACACCCTTACGAAACAAACACAAGTTTTTGTTTTATGTTCAAATACAAAAGAAAGACAGATCCGGTCTGTATGGCATTTAACACCGACCAGTGATTTAACATCCAGCGAGTTCATGCCAAGGTTAAATTTAGCTTTAAAATGAAGTTTATTTTTTTAAAAGCTCTCTTTACCAGAGGGCAAATGTACATCCATGTGAAACAGGCCTGATGAAGGCCCCAAGGGTAAAGCGGAGCACAGGTCTGCAACCTGATACCCGCAAACATCTAACTTAATGTCAACCTTTCCATAAACGTCCATCTATAAGTGCCAGTTCACTGAATTCACACACACACACATGCATGCACGCACACAGTGGCCTCACATTTCCAAGAACACACACTTCACATAAATACACAAACGCTTTAAAAAATCTGAAACACTTGCGGAGCTAAAGCTTTAAAAGTCCCGGCATCGCATCCTGTTTCGTGAGCCGCAGTACACCGCCATGCTTGTTTATACTCGCACGCCGGCTTGTGCCGTGTTAGCTCGGTCAGGGCCTGTGTAAAAATACACGATGAGGTCAGAAGTTCAGGTCTGCTCTGTCCGCTGCTGGCACACCGTACTGCCCCGCTTGTCAGCTGCTTGCCAGAGGATGGCTCACCACCACGGCATCCTCCCGAAAGGCTGTCAACACGCTGACGCCACTAACACACAACACGTGGTGGCTACGGCAGGCAACTCGCAGACGCGTCAATCTCTGCGAGACGGCCACAGGTTACAAAGATTACATGATCGGTGTCATTCCAAAAAGTTACAACACGTCTGAAGATAAAATATATCTGCACCGTGAAAATGTATTATTCCTGTTAAGGGAAGTGTGTTGCGTTCGGATAGGGATTACGAGTTGAGATTAAAGCAGTAGGCTGAGGTGACTCACTAGTTGATCCAAAAAATATTTAATAGCAAGGTGGGAAAACGTGAAGACAATGTTTCATTGACACTTGTTCAGTTAAATGACCTCCACAGTCTGTTATGAAAGCTAAGATACCGCCACAGCACGCTATGCCATTTCAACAAAACAGACCTGCTACAGATTTAATAACCTCGCTTTTCTGTAATCCACCTGGGACTCTGCGGCTGCGACAACGTAAAACCGTAAAAGAGGCTGACTTTTTATTAAAAAAAGGAAAACATTTAAAAGGGCCTGATAAAAATGGAGGCTGCTCTCGTTTCGGGCGTTCTGCACTCAGCACATTTGCAGTAAATGTCACGACGGAGGTTTTAAACCATTTTCTCTGTGGCAGTGGCGGATTTTTAGTGGTGTCTGTCTGCGCAGTGTGAAATTACACCCTCGCATTAGGACGACACGGAAGCGGACGGACGTAAAGCTCACCGCTAATTTTGTAGGAGAGAGCAAATACAAGGACCTTTCAAATCAAACTATAAGGGTCAAGGGTTTATAAAAATGTTGTGTTTGCTAAACTAAGCCACCTAGAACAACAGTAAAACATCCAAAATCTATCACGGGTAAAAAAAAATTTTTTATACCTGATGCCTAATCACTATTTTTTATATTTTTGGAGTTATTTTTAATTTTTTGAATCACAACCAGACTACTATCAATAGCATAAAAAGGCAACAAAGCAACTTTTTTGTGAAAGATGGGAGCTTTAGAACTCAATTCCCAGGCCAGGGCTCTCAAATCTACCAAAATAGCTGACAATAACTTGCAACGTGCTGTGCCTGAATGTTTGACGCTTTAAATAAAGTATATTCATGTGTTCGCTCTCCTGTTTCATTTGACAAGAGTCCTTTCCTTTACAGTACATCCAAGACCAACAGAAAAAATGGTCTTTTCATTTTTCAAACGACCTCACAAATATAAAAATGAACTAATACTCAATTTTAATACAAACACTGATCAAATGCAAGTCTGATTTCATTCGATGCTTCTAATGAACTCCTGAGAGAGAAAAAAAAAGCATGGCACAACCAAAAACCCCCCACACAAACACTCTCAACAAAAACAACACCAGGGTTGCGTTCAAGTACAAACAAAAGCTCAACATGAGGTGTAGAGGGGCATCTCGCATTGTGCACTGAGGTATGAAGAGGATAACACAGACAAACAAAGACATCCCCACAACAAACAAACAACTAATTCCCACACCGGAGAACAACATCAAAATAAGCCTCCACAACTGTAATAAAAGCCTGTCTTAGGTACTTGCTCTGTTTCCATCTCAACTACTAATAGTGTGTTTGCAATGCCCTGCGCCTATCAGGGTTCTTCTACCCAGTCAAAAGCCCTGCAGGTTCCTGGTTGCCAGGAACTGTGGGAAGAGAAGCAGGAGCAAAAAGCCAGGAAGAGGTCCAAATCACTTTGTTCTTCATCTTGGAAACGAACTCTGAATGAACTCAGGGTGACGCCAGGCAGTTCAAAAGAGCCAGGCATAACTCTTTTCCTCCTCGGAGAACCTTGCTAAACAACAGGAAGAGAAAAAAGAAGCCGAGCGACCCTAGTGCCATGAGGCCCCTCTGATCGCTGACATGGTGGCCCTTCTAAGCCCTCTTTATACGGTCAGGCTTTTACTGAAAGGATTAGACGGCTCTCACCGCAGAGCCCTTCAGACAGTGTGGAACAGATCCAACTTGAGCTTCCAAGTAATAAAATCTTTATAAATTACACTTTGAGCTTAATTAGTAGAACGATACTGTGGTGTTTCTCCTTCACTTTGTCATTTGCTATTGTTTTTCATTGTACCAAACTACCCGGAAAGCCATCGCTCTGGTACGATCGCATAATCAAAACAGCATGTTCATTTTGCCTTAATGCATAGTAGTTCTGGTGGACTCAAAATAGTTCTGGAAGAAGTGCATTGCTCAGCCTTAGCTGCATTTTTAGTACACAAAAACTTCAAAACGTTCCCAAAACCAACTGTGCGTCTGTATCTAGGCAGACAGCATTGCTAAAATTAAAATGTTGTAGGAACAGGTAGAGTTTATAAAAATCAAATGGGCATTTATCAGAAACATGAGGCTGAATATTTAGTACATTAACATGTTGGCGTGAGGAAAAACTGCATAGTTCATTTGCAAGACAATGAATACAATGGCATAATAAAATGATGCATTTCAAATTGAAGCCACTGATATTTTTAAAAGATGAGGGCTTTGAAAGAATAACTAAGAAAAAAGTCACATCTGTAATGCTTATGTAATTTAAACTACAATACTCTGCAATGTACAATGTTGTGTTAAGTAATACACTAATGCACAGCTGCACAAATGATAACCCCATAACACAAAATAATGATAGTTATCTATTTGAGGAATCTAAATGTTCCGTCTACATTGCCGAATATTTGAATTGCATAAATTTTACTGTTATTTTCATAATACTAAATACATTTTGAAACGCTGACACAATGCATTCTTGACTCTAACTGTGAATTCCTCTATCTAATAATCCACATTCTCATAAGACACACAATAAATCACTGTATTAAAGAGCTCTCTACAAAAAAATCCATATTTCAATATTACGTTTAATGTGATAACTGGATTTGAACAAAGCAGAGTATACTTACACACTTTCAAGTTTTGTTTTTTACTCTTTACATATTAGACAAGAAAAACCCACCTGTTTTTTCTTTTATTTCACAAAGGACATTGAAAAGAGCCGGCTTCATTCTGTGACAATTCAGTGCATGTTTCCTAAAAAATACAGACAGAAAATAAATACCAACTTGTCAAAATGCATGACTTGTCAAAACTGTCAAAATACAGACATTAGGCTTGGAAAGAATATCTGCTGTGTCTGATGCAGACATGCTTTTGAGCATTCTACAAATGGTATGTAATTGAAGACACCTGACAAATGGCTATATTGTGAAACGATATTTGGACGCATGTGTTAAATAAAAATGAGGTCAGAACATCATGACTAGCAGCATGAAATGTATATTGCAAAGTGAAATTACTATGAAACACTAAGCTGATGATGTGTCTTACTTTAAAGAAAGAGGTTAAAATGAATTACTAAAATGAAATGCTAATAAATACTAATCACAAACAAGCAACATATCAGTTTAGAAGTATTTCAAGTTGCTTGGCAATTATTAGACAAGGCTAAACATTTATTTCTGATTTAAATGGACCAGCCTATATACAAATATATATATTTTTTTTTTTTTAAGCATATCTGCATGCACTGGTTGTGTTACATTGTTTTACAAACACCTGTGTTGAGCTGCTGGGTTACACGGTCAAGTGATTTTTAACAATGATCGTATTACAGAATGTCTTCATGCATTTATGTACCAACATCAATTTACATGAAATGCAATCATGTTTACAGTATCACAAAATAAGCGCATTTTATAATTCAAATTATAGGCTTTCTGACAAATACCTGAGACTATACATTTCAAAGCATGCAATCTCGGTAACATTTATTTTCTTGGTTAAATCTTAGGTGCCTGCGGTCCAATAAATAAACTGGATCCACCCGCAACATGTAGTAAGTCTATGTGGCACCGAATCAATGCGTTTTCTCATTTGTATCCTGCGAGATGCAAAGCAATTGGAAATCGAAAGGGTGCATCTGAAAAGTAGACAGTCAAGACTGTGCACAGAGGTGCTTCAAAGTGACTGTAAAAGCAAAAATACAGTGTTGCATTTTACACCGAAATAAAAGTTTCAAAGACGACGTGAAATGAAAGTTTGCGATATTTCCGAGCGGCGCGTAAAAATTAACGCCAGCTGACTTGTTAAATACTGTCGTCGACGTGTTTATGTACAGTACTGTTAAGTTCATAATAAAAAATATACATCACGCATAAATTCTTAAACACATACCTCGCCTGTGCTTCGTCCAGACTTTGGTCGGTTATGGTCATGATTTGTTGTAATATGTCTCCAATGTCCTGTTTTCTCCCATCGACGTCTCCTGTGCCATCCTGCATATGCTGCGCCAGGCCGGGGTGTCCGGCCATGCCCACCCCGTGAGAGGAGTGCATCAACCGGGGCTGATCATCCATCCTTGCCGTTGTTCTCTAGACTCTGGAGACTTTTTCTCTGCTTGCCTAACGGAAGGAATATCTCAGAAAATTCCTTCAGAAACCCCTTGAACTCTCTCCGTCACTCCCCCTTTTCTTTCTTGATCTCTGGAGCTCGCTTACAACATGGAGAGGGAGAGGGGAGAAAAGGCAAAGCTCCCTACTCACAGCTGGTTTGGGTGAAATCTGATCTGGAGAGCTGCTTTAGGATCAAGCCACTCCTGCTCTTGCCACCAAAGCCAAGACAACAGAAGGCAACTTTGTATATGGGCTGCTCTAATCCCGTGTAATCTGCGACCCTGACGCGTAACTCCCGCTTTCCTTTGACAGCTTTGCGACCTGAAACAGGTTTGATACGCGCTTTGAAGGCGTTAAACGTGGGGAGAGAAGTGCTTTTGTTTCGCACAGGTCTGCTGGCAACGCTGACACATAACGAGAGACGCCGCCCACCAACACTGACACATACCGCGAGCCACGCCCACCGCCGCTGAAACACGCGATACGGTTCCGCCCGGTCGCCGCTGATTGGGGAGAACGCGTTTACGGTCCCGCCCGGCTTCTTTTACGATACGTCAATCATATTTCAGAAGGAGGTGGGTCGCCGTAATAAGCTTTAAGATGTGGCGTTAGCGCCGGGACTGGACAGGGTGGTAACACGGTGATGGATAGGGGTTGAACATGAAAATAAATAATGGTGCTAGCGTGAGGGATCGGGCTTTGCCTTTATTCTTATCGAACCAGGACGGGACCTCCATTTTATCTCAGTCTGTCAATGAATAAAGTCATTAAAGATTAACATCACTTCATTTTCATTTGTCTTAAATCGTTTATGGGTCTGACTGGGCATTTCAAAGAGATTTATATAAAGCACTGTAAGTGCAAGTGTACGTGGATTAAAAGCGGTACTTCATTAGATGAGTGTGACTGGTAAAACGTATAAATATAATTATTTCTTCTGTATATTCTGACAAAAGTCTGCAAAAAGACCTTCATAATATGCTGCCGAAACCCACCATGCATGCCATGGCCACTCAATGTATCTTGGAAAATGTATCAGACAGGCAGTTTGCTGAGCCATGTGGTCTATTTAACGGTATTAAATTCACTGGCTATTGACACGGACCTCAGAATGTGGCAGAAATGTCACGCTCCGGCTGCAGGTGCTGAGAAAAGGACCAATAAAGGCAGTGTTAAAAAGGCAGTTTCTGATGCTTGAGTACCCATCAGTGGAGCAAATATTCCAGGAGCACGACTCCGACTATTCATGCAATGTCTCATCACTGCGCTCGACATATGAGGTGTGTCACCTTCCATTATGTTCCTTATGAGAAATGACACCACTTTAACTTGCTCTACTTACGAGCCACTGCTGATATATACTGATTGTAATATCACATTTTTTTATTTTACACAAAAATCATCACTTTCCGAGAGCAAGCGGTTATGTGCGGCATACTGTATAAATCAAACAAAGCATTACGGGTGGAGATAATATTCAAAGCTCATAGATGCTCAGTAAAATGCTGTTGTGATGGGAAGATGATGAATGCTTCATTAAGACTCTAACCAACAAGGTTGACATAACAAGTGCAGAATGACTATTTCACAAGCATAAATCTAATTGTACAACCTTGATCTACAATTCATTTCATTCTGCGTATAGAACTCAATAACACTTTAACATAGAAATGTATCTTTTTAAATTAACTCCCAGACCAGCCAAATGTCTAGCAATAGAAACATTTTGATGTTTCTCGATGAATGATGACAAAAAAGTGATCTCGGTAAAAGACATTTTTTACACCACGGCAGAAGCTAAATCGATCCATCAGATTTCTCATTAGTTGAAGTCGAGGAGGAACTAGTTAATGATACAAGGAATTGGCGGCGCTGCACCTGTGATTGTATCTGAAGACTGCTGGGCTGGAACAGATGTATAGGCTGTGTGACCTTCCTCGGTGGAAACAGACCTCAATG
This sequence comes from Oreonectes daqikongensis, assembly GCA_026939265.1. Lineage (NCBI taxonomy): Eukaryota > Metazoa > Chordata > Actinopteri > Cypriniformes > Nemacheilidae > Oreonectes > Oreonectes daqikongensis. The sequence continues at coordinate 6,849,025 of JAOTQM010000040.1, read as the reverse complement.
ATTGCTTGACCTCTTCACGGCTATTGCCTACAGCCTCTACAACATCATGTGCTATAGCCACACGGCTCAATGTCAAACATCTTTAGAACAAAAAAGGAAAAGATGCACTGCTGTTGCGCCGAGCATTGATAAAAAAAATCCTGCACGCTTGACTAAAAATATATACGGATGCAGAAAAAACAAAGAGACCATTCCAAATTTTCCTAATGTATTGTGGCCATTCCAGTCAAAGTGTCTGTTGAATTTGAACAAAATCAAACCTCAGAATATGAAAGACTTATTTATTTCTAAATAAATTTGACCTAAACTCTACCTATAAATAGTAAATTAAGAAATACTGAAAATATTCTTTAAAATGGTCTCATAATTTTTTCTTCGGCTGTATTTAACTTCTGCATAAACATGAATATATCTTATTAATAAGGAAAAATGCTACATACAGCCATTTGATATATAAGCCAAATTTGAACATATGCTGGTCACTTCAACTGTGTCAAAAATTGCTCGCACATTAAAAAAAACCTGATGCCCAATCTAAATTTACAATGAGCTTCACACAGCAAATAACACACTTACAGATATTTGACATTCTCTTGTAGATGCTTGAACTCTAGTGGTTTGAATATAGAGTAGTTCGGTTTTCCCTGCCGATCAGCACTTCTGTATTCCCAGCGGTGAAAGGAGCACATTGCGCTGCTGCTGAACACTTTTCTAGCTCACTCGTTTCATTCATATTTATGCCAGCTCATCTAAATTGTCCCCTCTAATAACGTGTGATCTGCATACTTGCGCTGATATCAAGCACATTCATCTTTTTCAAAGCTGCTGGAACATTTAAACGTCTTAAATAGCTGGAGCTGAATAGTCATATAAACTCTCCGCGAATTAAATGTTAGCAAACTTTGTTTTGGCCCGTCAGTCTCGCCATTGGCAATCTTCCACACCAGAGGAAAAACACAGTGATAAAAGGAGACGACTGAAGGTTGTGATGTCACGATAAGAAGAGCCTGCAATGACGGGGGAGCTGATGCTATTGGCATGCTGCAAAATATGACAGCGTATTTTTAACACTAAGGATTTCCAGATGCTGTGGGTTTGTGTTGATCTGCATCAATCATTTAGGATTATTAAGTAAGATATTACACTCTTATCACCTTTGTCATGTCACCGAGTAACAGAAGCTGAGTAAAGCGAGTTCATGACACGTCTATTGATCACAGTTGCGGTCCAGGTTGAGGAGACATTGCAGTGTTGTAAGCTTCAAGTACATCTCTCAGGGGGAGGTTGTGATGAAATATTCAGTTGTTTGGGGCACGGTGTCCCCAAGCATGTATAAAAGGCAATGGGAAATAGAGATTCCTGAACACTGGATCAAGTGCAAACCGAAGAACCTCTCCATCTCGCTGACTTAAAACAGGGCTGGAGGAATTAAACTTTCATCGAGCTTTAAATGGGTTACAGGCCAGCCGTTGATTCAGCATTTTGTCCTTTCTTGAAGCTTTGGGAATGAGAACAAATACACCTGTTTACTTCGCATTGCATCGGTGAGGGACAAATGTGCGTTTTCGTCAGTCGTTACCTTCGCTAGTCACGACATAAATCCACACATAACGCCGTCGTCCGACTGATTTTAAACCTCATCAAAAACGAGAACTGCTATTTCATATGCAAAAGGCTGCTTTTGCATCGTAAACTGCTGAAACGCTGGTTACGTGGTTACTTTAACTCATTTAAATGCGCCCTTTCTGAGCATCCTTCCGCACGGCTGTCAGTTTCCCGGGCCATTGTGAGGACACATGCCATGCAGCTCCTCCGGACCACAGAAAAGAGGGAATGGGGGCCTGTCATAAAGCATTCTCATTTACGGCTGCAGGGTGGATGCCTGGAGGAATAGAGCGAGAGAAGTCTACTGTAAATGTCAAGAGATGCTACTGGAAGGCCACTCAGCACCTCCCACCCTCCCATGTGAAAAGGCCACTTAGAGCAGTGGGCAGATAGCAGGCTGAGTTTATGTGCTGACCCAGCGCTCCAAATCAAACTTACAAATAGCAGGGGCTGGACGGGATGGGTCGGGGGAGGCGAGGGTACGAGGGAGAGAAAGACAACGAAACAAAGAGAAAAAACGAACAGTGACGTATATATAGCCTTAATACACCATCCAGCTTATAGACGGTTTCAAAGCAACAATGTAAAGCGCATGCGCGGTACACATCCGACAAGAATATTAAATCCCTGCAGATTATTTCTAAGTAAATGACATTAGCTAGTAGCCTAAGTTAAAAGTATGACTACTCAGTATTATTTTACCAGTAGATGAACCGCTACTTGGCTAAAAATGACCCATTCAACAAATTGTTATTATACAATAAAATATTAACATAAAGTATAAACAGTTATATTATTAGCCACTAACCAGACCGATCAACAAACACAGATCGGAAGTTAACTTCGGGCCAGGCGTGTGCGTCTGATGAAAGCGTCTACATGTCCTTATTTGAAAAACGCAACTTCTCAGACCATAAAACTCCTTTATTTCTCGTTAAGTGTTAGGAAGGAAAAAGCAACATAACTTATTCAGGATTTTCAACGCGTTTTAGCTGTTCGTAGCATTTTTCGGGACTTATTTGCATTAATGAAATGGCTGTTCCTTGTCACAGTGTGTTGTCTTTTATTCACCCTCGCTTTCTTCGCGCCGTCTCTAAAATCCCTGTACGACTCCTCGCGGGAGTGCTGTGGGAAAATCCGACTGTCAGTGACGACAAGACAAATGAATCGCGGTTTCAGGCACGCGTGACTTCAACGATGACAGATTGAGAAGAACTGTCCCTCTGTCGACAGGCACGCTTCAGTTTTGAATTAATAAATCTGAATAAAATATTTCCCCTCGCGCCGACAGGAGCGCTGCCGTATGTTTTGATTCCCGTCGAGTACGTGTAGTGAGTGACCGAGGTGGACATTGAAGACAGCTAACCATAATTCCACCTGGCCGTCAGATGTCTGTGTTTGTGTTTTGTAAGAGGAAGAGAGACAGCACCCCTCTGGTTTTTCTCAGCATCTACCATTGAGGCCTGGAAGTGTTGACATTTCGTCGCATTGTGATCACTTTCTGATACAGATATACTGAGGCTTCTGAGTAGGTTGGGAAATAAATAAAGCTAGAGATATGACAAAATATTGTTGAAGAACTTTAAGATGGTGCGCCTATACACACACTGTAAAAAGAATGCAGAGTTATTTTTTATAATGACAACTAAAAATGTATTGACATTACCAGAATCAAACAAATAGGAGAAAACTAATTCGTCACATATTTATATGAATGTATAATTTGTATAATTACACAATAATATGTATGCAACGCAGGTTTGTCAAAGAGCGAGATTTTGCTGTGCGCGTATTTTCATTTCCACAGAACACTCTTGTAACCTAGCATAATGATATCACATAATACTAAACAGAAGACTATATATCTGTCTGAATGATTTTCCACAAACTGAATTGATTTATCGCACAGAGCAGCTGCTTTAATCGCCGTAACTAATGACCTCTTAGACAGGAAAACAAAATCCCTTTAAAATGGCTCAAACCAAACAGTCATATTGTTAAATAGGTGTAAACGGTGCTGGAACAATAGGGAGCACCTCACAAAGTGAAAGCATCCCCTGGAATCTGGGGCCCGAAAGGAGCAGGATAATGTATGTGAACATCTGGTGTGTGCAGAGGGCTGCCAGGACAAGACAAAGCCACGTGTCCAGGCATGGATGCACACACACGGTCCCCAGCGACACACACATGGACACCTCACCTGGCCAGCCTCAGGAAAGAGGAATAAAGACTCAGAGGAACAATGGACCTAGTAATAGAACTGGCTAGGGCTGAAAAGAGCAGAGAATAAAAGAGGAAATGTTGAAGGAAATGAAGGAATATAGGAGAACGGATAAAGGAAGGAAAGAGGAAAAAGAAAGAAAGAAAGAAAGATCGCATCCATGCCTACAGGGCAAAGAGTATATATATATCTGGTGATGGAAAGTCTAAATGTGACAAATCTTTATGCTCAAAGGCTTAGCAAATGAATATGCATGAGAGAATAAAATTATATGCCTTTAAGCAGGGCACTTAGTCTGTGTGTTCACCCTCAGAGGATTTTCAAAGGTACAGCTGAATATGAAGACAATATACTATCGAATCAAACTGCAAATGTGGTCATATAAAAAAAGCCCTCGGCCAAGTATAAATGTCATGACACCATTCAATGCCACACAGACTGCAGCCTCAGAGGGCTGAAGCAATGGAAAGAAAGATCACATATTTGTTATCGCAATCTATTAAATTATAATTTTACCGACATCTGCACCAGTCTAGAAATCTGCCACGGATAAAGACATCAAATTTTATATTGCACGTATTATGCAGCTTCCTGTATAGTTCAACTTGTAGAACATGGCACATTTTCAGAGAAAGCATACTAGAGACGTGTACATCTCACATTCACTGCATAAGCTTGAACAAAAATGCATTTTATTGCGTGCCGTGTGATATGATACAAATGTAAACAGTGAAACACTTAAGAAAATGTCACATAAGACATGAAAACCTTCACCATTAAACTGTTATTGTTGGTTTATGATGCAAGTTTTGATCCAAATGAGGTCTGGCAGCTGTGACCATCATGCACAACCATTTTTGGTTTGGATTGGGGGGAGGGGCTTAGACGGACAGAATACTCGCACTAATGGACTATGTGGAGGGATGGAAGGTAGACCACTAAATGTCTTAGCCTCAGGTGAAAGGTGCTCGGCAGCTAAATACAGAAACACTGGGGGAGGGGAAGTTAGAGATGAATGGCCCATCAAATATTGAAGAAATGTCAGATGAAAACAAGAAACATCATTTCAAAAGGCAGTAAATGTGCAGTGCTATCGAAATGAGGATTGTTGGGGAAGAGCATAATAGTGGCAAGCTGGTTGACAAAAACCTCTTTATTAGAACCAATTCTGCATCACATCATAGCAACTTGAAGCAAGACATCTGAGAAAAGTACCTAGCTAAAAAGATTTCTGCTGTGAAAAAGAAATAGTGGAGAAAAATACAAAAAGCACATTGCATTTAGATTCCTGGTTCTCCCAATTGTAATCGTCTCTCAGGTACAATTGTCAAGTACTGTGGCCAACTTGGATTTGTTTATTCACTAAACGTTTCTGCTTCAGCCAATAAACTCTTATCACAGCAATTGTGAACAAAATCTCTTGTTCAGCAATTTTTTTATTAGCGACACTTAGCAACAATTAGAAACTTTCTAAAGTTCTAATGTTGCAGCATAAGACACACACAAATCCTTCATATCTACACATACTTAAAGGGACAGGATACTTCCAACAATCAAAAAAAAAAAGACAAAAAAAATGTCCTCATCACCTATTTAATAAAAGTAAATTATTTTTTGCAAAAAGAAAACTGCAGTAGGCTACCTTAATGTGGAATGTTGCATAGAAACCCAAATAGTCATGAGCAACAATTACTTCATTATTTGTAATTATTTGAAAATTATTATTACATTTTTGCAGCATGATTAAACTTCATGAGAAAGTTTAGCAGCCAAGATGAGATGCATAAACTCGAAACCATAATCAGACAACACAATCCATCTCTCATTTCTCTCTCATTCCAGATGGATGTCTCAGTTAGTCTTTGATCAACACCTGAGGTCAGCCGCTGTTTGTCCAGCGACATTATTGACTTGATTTACAGTGCTGCAAAACCACAAACCATCATCACTGCTGGAAGTTCATCTCTCATATGCAGTTACATCTAATATCCTCTTAATGATGAGGCCCTGTTTGCAAAAAAAAATGCTTCGGCACACAATACGGTGAGACAGAGCGAGAGTAAACCGCAAAGAGAATGAAAACGTAAAAGAAGTTAAATGTCTCTAGTCAGGAAGGAGTTAAATCCATAAAGATGTACCTCAGCCCTGACCCTTCACACGCCAAGGTATCCCCTGCGTGGAATTCTTATTCCCCACCAAACTGACAAAGTGTTTTTAATCTTTTCTTCCCCTCTCTCCTGGAGATTGGGGAAACAAAAATCAATACTCGCTGGCAGGCGATCTAGCAAGCGGGTGAATTACAGAGGCCGCACTCCGGCCACAGCCGCACGGAGGGAGGCCTTGGAGGCGAGGGACCTTGGGAGTGGAGTTTGAGATGCAGGGGTCAGCGGTTCAGCCCAGGTCCGCAGTTTGAAGCGCACCGTATTTACTGCAATGGCTCACCGTAATGAAAAATAACTCTAGGAGAGCAAGAGAGAGAGAGAGAGAGAGAGAGAGAGAGAGAGAGAGAGAGAGAGAGAGAGAGAGAGAGAGAGAGAGAGAGAGAGAGAGAGCATCTTAGTGAGGATGAGAAGATGGTGTGTGTGTGTGTGTGTGAAAGTGTTTTATTTTTGTCAGCAGGCACTCAAACAAAATCCTGGAAAGAGAGAATCTGAAAGGTGCAGGATAGGCCATTAAGCATAAACACACAGTCTGACATGGTGGTCATGTTAGCCAACACACCACAGGTCATGCTACAGAGATGAATGCTTTTGTTCTGTGCACTAAAAGCTTTAGATGAGCTTTGCAATTGTGAACTGGTCCTTTAACACACATGATAGAGACAATTTATAGTATAGCTGAAAATAGAATAAAAACATTATTTCAACAAAATAAATAAAATGTATTATACTCAAATACTATACAATAAAACACAAAGTGCTTATTGAAAAGCTGCATTTAGAAGGTTTTCACAATCAATAGTCTGGCTAGCACCTGTCGGTTTGCTTCTTTCTCTATTATTTATCTGTCATTTGCAATCAAACACTGTAAAGCCAAATGCTTTGTGTATTATTCGCTAGTTATTTTTATGTGCTTTTATTATATTTCATGGTGTAAGGACATCAAAACAACATAGTATTGCTCAACAGGTCTCACCTCAGTCATGGTATTGAGGATCCCTGCTGGTACTGAGGATTGAACCTGCAACCTTTGGGTTACAAATACGACTCTCTGACCATTAGGCCACGACTGCCCCTATATGTATGCAATGTAAGTCGCTTTGGATAAAAGCATCTGCCAAATGCATAAATGTAAATGTAATGTTGTCATGCAAGTTAGCAAAAAAGAAAAGTTGGCACCACAGCTCCAAAAATGATTTTCACCACAGACACCACATGTGAGTCGCACTTCATGAGCCAACACATAATTTAACAGGTTTTATTGTTCTGTAAAAATATTACTTACTGTATCATCATGATCGAATTACCCCAAATAACCTATTTGCTTTTATAAACCATTGCGAAATGTCACAAACACACTTACTCATATATATCTCATTTACGACTGACAAGGGCAAGTTATGTATTACCACTTTACCAAATGTATTTTCTCTATATGAAATAAGCACCTCATTTAGGTAAACAAGCATTCTGTGTTGATGGGGAGATTGTTTCAGGAAGCTGTTTACAGAAAAATGTCAGATTACTCAATTATCCCACCACCCGACAGCTGGCAGGCAAACAATTAGGACTGTGAGGATGATAATGGTGATGATGATGAACCGAATCTATAATGCCTTTATGTTTTAAAACAAAGTGCAAGAATCTCTGTTTTGACCCTAGGCTTGCAGGCCTGATAGAAAGCTTGTTTTGAATCAAGCAGGGCTGTGACATACAGAGAAGAGATATGCAGAGACTGATTCCTGTTTGAAGGCCTGGATTCAGTATTACGGTCACTGCAGTATCTAGCAACGCTGCTATTGAACATTTGGAGCCTTGGGTGCTGTTCATTGATTTGGACTGGAATTGGAAGGAGATGAATCTTGCTTCAATGATCAATGACTGAAAGCTCTCATTTTCTTGACCATTTTTTCTGTGGTAATAGCAAAAATAAAGGATCTCACAACATTATACAGTGTTGACTTGTTTACTATTGCATACTTGCAAAAATTGTGTACATCAAAAGCAATAGTGGAGTCATTCATTAAAGCGATATATCACCCAAAAAAACTCATGTCATTCAAAACCTGCAAACCTGTTTTTTCATTTGCAAAAGAAGACAAAAGCAGATTCTTTGAAGAATGTCGTTAATTAATTATACATCACTGGCCCCCATTGACTTCCATTGTATGCACACAAAGCCACTAAGACATTTCTCAAAATATCTCCTTTTTTGTTCCAAATACAGGTTTTGGACGACATGAAGGTGAATGAGAAATTAAACTACCACCCCAACAAACCTATCCAAATACCAAAATCCAATGGTTGTCAGGTTTGTATGGATCAACCCTGTTAACCCTATGTGTATTGGGACAGTGTGGAAATTTTGCCGTTTGTCTGCTTTAAAGAGCCTTTCACACAGTAGACGGCATGCGATGTGCTTTGAAACCCATTCATTTCAATGGCTTGCGCGGTGCAAGGGTGGTTTGTTGCTACGTCGACCAAAGCGTATGTGCAGCACAGCCCACCGCTGTCGAGCTTGCACGGACGCCGCGGTCAAAGTTCAAAATAGTTCAACTTTTGCCGCTGCGCTCTGTGACGTTTATCGTGCGGCCAATAGAAACGAGGCATCCAAACAAGCACGAAAAATAAAATGATGGAACAATTGCTAATGTGTGTGTCGGAATACCCGGAACGTCAAGCGAACCCAGCGGCAAGCGCAGCGCATGCCACGTACTGTGTGAAGGCCGCATAACACGAAACCAATGGCCTATTGTCCACAGATGCCCATATTTCTTGTTAAGCTCCAACAGACCATTGGGGTTTCAACCACAAAACAACAAGCTTCTACACCGAGACTTGTCAAACAGAGAGCCTTTGAACTTCTGGGGTTTGCAATCTTGTCTCTCTTTGTTAAAAATTTCATGTTGCACCTCAGCACTTATTGGAACGCCCCGCGGAACTAAACGAAGTGAACTCTGGTCAACCCCCGCTGAAGGGCTGTTCTCTTTTTGTCTCTCATTTGCATTAGCATATTAGAGTGTTTTCTGGGAAAATGAGCTATAGAAATTAATTCAGGATTAATTGGTGCCTTTATCTCGTTAGGACAATCTAATTTGGGGGATGATGGAATTGTTTAGACTCCCTTTTGCATAATTGGATTGCGGTGAATGGCTGTCATTATCGTCTCTTTAGCGGTGTCTGCGGACCCCCTCTTCCTGGCCTCCACCTCGTAAAGAGCCATCATGTGTTCCGCCAGTATTTTGCTAACCCCTGAAACACAGCGCTGAGCCAGAGACGAGCATGTGGCTAACAGCACAGCAGTGATTAGCTCTCATATAAAACCATTAGCGCACAGTCAAAACTGTCCACGGGCTAACTCGCGGTCTATTCCACCTGACACGCAGCATACAGGCGCTAACAAAGGAGACAAAGGATTCCGCAAAGCCAAAAATAGCCATTTGGCTTTGTTTGTGTGCCTATTTGACTATTTTTAATTGTTCATCATTTCTAAAGATCTCGGGGGGGTGGGGGGGGTTAGGGTAGGGTAAATGTGCAAAAAGGTGCATTTTATCATTATCATAGTCCTACATCCGTACAAGTGCTGTTTTGATTGGCAGCAGCTTTTGACAAAATCCTCATTATCAAGCCTAACAACCAGCTTCCAGTGCTAACAATAGTATCGCTGAAAATTTTCCAATTTCTCATCCATCCACCTAGATATGGTCATTAAAGGGATAGATCACCCAAAAATGAAAATTCTGTCATCATTTTCTCACCGTCTTGTCATTATTAACCTGTGTGAGTTTCTTTCGCAGAACATAAAAGAAGATATTTTGAAGAACCCATTATGGTACCCAATGGCTCTGGTTTTGTGCCTTTACAATAGAAGTGAATGGGTACCACTGTTGTTCTGTTGCCAACATTCTTCACAAAGCAGCTCAAGACCCACCTCTTCCCTGAGCACTTAACTGTCTCTTCCTTTTCTAATGTTCTCTGTATACTTGCTTATACTATCTTAATGTTGTATCTGAAACGTTGTATTACTGGCACTTCTCGTGAATATTGCTTTACGAATCGCTTGCTGTTTTCTTTAATTGTAATTTGCTTTGTATAAAAGCGTCTGCCAAATGAATAAATGTAATGTCAACGTAATGTCTTCAAAATATCTTCTTTTGTGTTCTGCAGAAGAAAGAAAGTCATACTGGTTTGAAATGACAAGAGTGTGAATAAATGATTTTAATTTGGGGGTAAACTATCTCTTAAAAGCATTTACATTACACTTAAAAAGTGCTTTAAATACCAATTATGGTTTCATAGAAAAGACCCTCATACACACGCATATATGCTGTTCTTCAGCGTTTCACCGCTGTTCTCCGAGCTGCTGCATTAAGACGTTCCATTAACAGCGATCGCTGATGGAACGGAGGGGTCACTGGAGTATCAGTTGATTCACTGTTGTCAGCACCCACAATTCTTGTCTGCCTAAACTGCTTGGTAACTATGGCAACAAGGCTAGAGGGCCCACCATTGTCTCACATGTGGTGAAAAAAATCTGAGATGTTTTTCACACCGCCAGAATGAGTGTGTGACAAAATGGAATGGGAGAAATTAAATGATACACAGCCAAAGATCGATTTAAGATCACAAAGCACTTATCAAATTTTATGGGCTCATAATAACTTTTTTCACCCACACTAAATGTTGATGACTAAACCGTCCAATGAAGTTTGAAAGCCTCTTCGCCTGTCTTTCATCTAGACATTGAGAGCCGTATCGTCGGCGATGTGCAATCTGAAAACATTATTATTCAAGCACAGCTCCTAATGCTATTATCCTGCGGGCCATTCGAAGTTGTAAACAACAACGGATAGAGAAATGAAATTCAATGTACTAATGCCAGGCAGCGTGCAGTCCATAGCGCTTATCCTTAAAAGACCCACGGTGAGAGCAGCAGGCATTGGAAAATCATTTTGTGGATGTAATCAGTGTGTGACATTATGTTTTTTTAATGTTTCAACAACTGCAAATTGTATGATTGTTTCAAAAAGGTTGGAAATTGGTTTAATGGTTCAACCCCAAACTCACCAAATACATCGCATTATTCGCATACACATTATTTTGAAAATCAACATACAAATGGCTTACTAATGGTAACCTTATATATTAATTAACATAAAAAATTACATTTCAGGTTTAAACAAAATATCAAAGATGCTCTTTCCATAGCTATATACAAAAAATCCTAATCACAGTATATTCTACAGTAAATACAGAAATATAGCACATTGACCCAATATCGATGACTTTGACTTCATGTGGTTCAGGTCACTTCATGATATGAAACAGAGGAGAAAAAAGAAAGAACAGAAATAGAGGTGTTGAGACTCACGGAGCCGTGAGTGAAGCCGCTCTCCTGCGGGAGTTGGAGACATTAGGACCCATCAGCTTGACATACGAATCATTCTCTCATGTAAACATAAATATGAGAGTGTGTTCCTGAAGTCGTGGAAATTTCTGTTGCTAGGCTACGTTGCATTAAGCAGTGTAGCTGTCCCTGTTCATTTCGCTCCAGGGATTTCAAAGACAGCAAAAGAACCTGCCACCTATAATGAAGATTTTCTCCAACTATGCAGCCTTTGTGAGCTCATAAACATGGCTTTAAACGAATCAGTATTAGGTTCTGAAAATAGTTTTATCGTTGCATGTTACTAGACCCTAGATTGCGTGCAGAAATAACTTAAAACTTCGTTAAGAGAGCACACACTGCCAACTGGGAGTGGTGAGGTAGGAGGAGGTGTATCATATGAGCCCAAAATGCTTTAATATCTAAGGCTAAAAAATGTGTAGCACACGGCTGAAATATTTCATTATTTTGCATTATGCATAAACAACACATGATATTCTGAAGAAAGTTGCTTTTTTAATAGAAAACCAAGGGTGACTAAAACGAAATCAGTGAGTCACAATGTTTCTATCACGCTACCAAGCCTGAGTGTATTAATAATGTTTTAAAAAAGGTAGTATTATGCCGCATTTACACGTATGAAGTGACCCAATTCTGTTTTATTCCTCCAATGTGGCATGGATCGGATATGACTTATGATTGTGTAAGCAGAAAAAAGCGCATGGATTCCGATATTTTCAGATCGGTTTCAGGCCTCATTTGCACGTGGAACTAAATCTGAATATGAATCCGCTACGTGCATGTGTATCTGCCATGTAAGTGGACAGATCGGATATTCCCCATCAATGCGAGTCAAATGTCATTGAAAGAGTGACGTCACCTCAGGTAGATGTCAACCGTGTTTCACAGAAGAAAGACTCATATACAGGTTTTGAACAGCATTAAGGTGAAAAAAGAATTTGTATCTTAGGGTGAATCTTCTAAAGGCCTTAAATTAAAAATGGAATTGTTTAGCAAATACTTATTGCAGATTCCGCCATTTTAAAGAAATGGTTCACATCATGTTTTTTGTGCCCTATGGTTTGATTTTACGAATGTAATGTATACAATGTTTAAAATATCAAGACAGGTTGGATGCAAGAATAACATGGTAATGTAGTTTTCTCATCGGTGTATTCAGCACCACAGGCAAGAAGCAGCAATCAAAGTACATTCGCATTTTGTTGAGTTATCTTTTCTCTTTGTCTCTCACGTTCTTTTATTCCTGTCTTTCTCAGCTCAGGGCTTCTGGGATATCCTTTATGCTGGGCTTGCACACTTCTCTATTCATGTGTTTGGACCTCTCATACAATTTCATGAACCTGGCCTGCGAGAGTAACCTTATTTCACTCCGACTCTGCTGAGCAAACACTGAAGAACGCCGCTGTATGGCAGGACTCCCTACTATAAAACCAGCAAAGCCGGTGGAGAGATTTGTCTGTTCTTCAGAGTTATGAGCAACTGACTCAACACAGACAGTTAAGAAATTACAGGCATGGAAATACATCAAGCTCTTTGCATCTCTATACATGTTCTCAGTTTATCATATTCACCCCGTGTTCTTCAATATGTTGAATTGAGGTTGAAATTATAGATTTTGATAATGCTGTTTTGAAGGTGCACATTTAATAAATGCATAGCAGCATGGCGATGATGCTTCAATGCAATTTGAGCGCTGTGAAATTCTATATCCCGGTGTTGAATGTTGCATCTGATGTTCTGCGATCGGCATCCATCTGTTTATGCGCTCAGCATCACATTAGGTGAGGACGAGAAATGAGAGGCATTTTTTTAAACCACATGCCCACGGCACAACAGTTCCTCCTCACAACATCTTGTCTCCGTTACTTCGCAAAGATAGACGATACATGGCCCTGTGTGTTCCTAGGATGCTTTTACAGAACAGATCCTGTGAAACCTAAATTCATGTTCATTTACGCAAGTGAACGTTCAGTGACTTGAAATCTAGCAGCACGTAATCACGCTGCACTGAAGATCTTAAACTGTGCGTTTCTGTTGACGTTGAAAGCCGGTAAATAACAGTCTGAGACATCCATTAGGCACAATGCTTCTCGCAGCTGCCGTGAGGTGCACAACCTCCTTGCTGGTGTTCTGTGTGTGTGTGTGTGTGTGTGTGTGTGTGTGTGTGTGTGTGTGTGTGTGTTTGGTTTTTATATGCCGGTGGGGATGTAAACCTGAATGCACACCAACTAATGGGGACTTGTGTCACCAAAGTTGAGGTCCCCATGGGCACAAAAGCTTATAAATCGTACATAAAGATAATTTTCGAAAATCTAAAAAAAATTGATGAAATGTCAGATAAAAGCAAAATGTTTTCTATGGTCTTTAGGTTTAGGTGTAGGGTTAGGGAATAGAATACAGTTTGTACGGTATAAAAGTCATTACGCCTAAGGTGTGTGTGTGTGCGTGCGTGTGCGCGCGCGCGTGTGTGTGTGTGTAAAAGCATGCATGTTCTTCCTCATTATTGCAACTGTTGCTGCTGGTTGTGACCATGTTTGTGACCAGCACAGATGTCACCCATCATGTTAACCTGGTGCAACTGGTATTATTGTCCTTGGTAGACTGTCAATATTTGCCGCAAGCCCTCTACAACTAATGCGAAACAGTATTTGCAACACTTAATGTATTTAATGCTAAACTTACATGACCGCAGTTTGAAGTTATATAGATGCACTCAGTTACATTATGCCACAACTATTTTCCCTGCTTAAAACACTGATGTTGTCTGATATTGGTCACAAAACTAGACCAAATTAGACCCAAACAGTTTCATCAAACGCAATTTTTCTAAATCACAACTAAAAAGCTCTCCCTGTTATTTATTTACATTTACTCAGTAATCTTTTAATCAAAGTCACTGAGTGCAGCTGTGTCATGTCAGAGGAGAACTGGCCTTCCCGACTGAGACTGGTCTCTCCCGAAGTTTTTTCTCCATTTATTCATCGTTGGAGTTTGGGTTCCTCGCCACAAGGCTGTGTTGGCTTACTCATGGGGCAACTGCTTATATTATATTATATTAGCTTAAGGTTCAGAAAATTTTGTTAACATCGCTTAATTAGAATGATCTTGCTTGTTCTACAATACCATGCACTGTATGTATTTTTTCTTTTCTTTTTTTTTCTCCTGTAAAGCAGGCACAATGCACATTGTGAAATGCGCTATATAAGTGAAATTGAATTGAATTGAATTAAAGGCTCAGACCGAGACAACTGTACAAAACAGAAACAATATGATACCATTGTTGCTGCTGAGGACAACTATTGTCAATATGCGCAAGAACACATTTTTTCTACATACTTTTACATTTCTTCCTTCACTAAAGAGCGCCAATAGTTGAATACTAAACAAATTTGTCATTGTAAAGCTTTATGACATATCTCCAACCAACACATTGGACCTTATAGCCATCATTTCTTTTGAAACGAATGCCTGTGAATGTCAAAATTTGCTCCGGCTTATATAGTTCACTGGATGATATCCCAAAAAAATCAGCCGTCATCAAGCAGTAGAAACGTCACACTCCTCCACATCCTTTCCTTTATTTCTAATCATCTTCTCTTTCCTGAGATTTGATCACTACTGCCAAGCCCTGATGCTCGAGTGGGTCTTCTCCACAATAGACCAAAATGATTTCGTAATATGGAGGTGAGTTCAATGATCAATAATGCTTACAGCCCCTAAAATGGCAAGAAATAATATCTGAGGCTAATGTGCCTGAAATTCTCATTTAAGAGTCTGTGTGCTAACCTCCTTAGCACGTCCCCTTGAGGAAACGGGGGATATGATTAGGAATTCGTTAGCAGGCTTCTATTTTTATGCTGATGACACACTTTTCTCTCCTCTCTCCCAATGTTGCTGGCTCTTGACTTTCTCAACGCTTCTCAAACTAGATCAGCTCTTTGCCACAGCTTCCAGAAATGTGACACGCTGTTCATTAAGAAAAAAGCCAAGGGCCTCGGGGAGACACTGGCACTGGCAGAATGGATGAATGTGATTTGCTTTAAACATTGTGGCAAATGGTTCAATTTGAAGTTGCCTGATTTGCCTTTGAACTGAAGTAGAAGCCAGGTGTGGGTAGTCGTATGTGCAGTTTTGTATGTTTAGATTGAAACTAAAATATCAACAAACTGACAGCATCTATAATGTAGAACCTTCAGATACGTACACCTTTGCAAATCCTCTGAAGTCTAGTTAAACTGGAATCTTTTCAATAGAAAGTTTTAAAGAAATAGATTAGAGACTATTAAAAGTAAAGTCATTTGTGTTCCTTTATGCATACATTTAACTACCAACAAATCATATAAAAAATATTAACATGTTTCACAGTAACATACAGTTGTTCCTATAGCTAAGCTACATACAGTAAATCTTTACAAATCTTTACTTATCAAAACATTTTGTTATGTTTTGAATAAGAAAGAAAGTCACAGGTTTGAAATTGCATGAAGGTAAGTAAATGATGACAGAATTTTCATTTTGGGGTGAACTATCCCCCTATAGTATTTTCACATGGGGGTGTTAAACATATTTGGTTACCCCTAATTTATTTATTAATTACATTGAAAATGAATGCATTCAAAGAATTCTAAACATTTTCCCACTTCATAAACACACAGAGTATCTTTCTGTTTCCCATGTGAAATGTAACACATACTTATACAAGCCCTGCTTGCAAATACACTCAAATAAATTTGGATATTGCAAATGTTCTCCATCATGTCAGCTACATTCAGTTGACACTAACAAAGGCACCACAGGTCAATGAAAAAATCCCTTGATACAGAACCTAAACTAACACTCATCAAATATGAATAATTTCCCATATTGCTTAAATTAAAAATAAATTTGTACGAGTAGATGCACCATAGGCCAGAATGAACTGTATCTGTAAAGCGTATACCCTTCTTCCTCTTCTGCCCGCGGTGACTTCAGCATTGTGTTCATGTAAACAGGGCCCTTGGACAGGGTAGGTGTGGAATATTCTGTCTTCGCATTTGTTTTTCATTGAAAAGGGGATTGCGGATCCTGACGGGCATGATTAATCACCGCGCGCCAGACATCTGAATACGGCTCGGGAAAGGTTCAACTTTTTAATTCATCCTACACGCAATCTATTCAAACCAGCTGCTGCCTTTCCTCGTGCTCATTTTCACTTGTTTTCTCAGTGACCAGCGCTTCTATTCTCTCTCTCCTTCTCTTTCTCCTTCTTTGGCTTTCATAATTATCAGGGGAGAAGGGGCATTGAAAGCTGTTGTTTCTGAGGAGATGCTGCTGGTGTCGACGGTTCGCGCCGTAGCCAAGTGTCTTCCTCTCTCCGTTGCGCTGAATTATTATTTCAGGTTCACAGATATGACAAGGAAAACAGTCATTTTCCCAACAAATACCTTTGTGAGGGAGGTGCTGCTCTGTGTAATTGTGGAAAAGGTAGGAAAAGTAAGAAAATACATCTTGTTGAGGGCTCTGTATTTTGTGTTGGATTGATTTTCTGTTTCTCTTATTACCAGCAGACAACCCCAAGAGGGAGAAGCGGATCAAAACATTTTTGAAATGGTTCTGTCTCCGGTTCCCTTATTTTGTAGCTCACTTTAGAGCCAGTCCAATATTTCTCCTGGGGAGCCTGAACATACCCATCAAAATCTGCTGGGCAGCAACAGCCCACTAAAGCCACAGTGTGGTTGCTCCAATTGTATAAAACATCTCCTCCATTATAAGAACAGGCAGAAAAACAAACCACAGCATGCCAGGCATCAAAGTCATTTAGAAAACAGCACACAGACACAGAACTATTTCAATAAAGCCACAAAGATCCCATCACAGTACAAACATTTGGTCCATTAAACTATGCACATATGGCCTAACCCTTTCAAACACAATTCATTTCCACCTCACAATTTCATGTGAGATATTAGCTTTGTTTCAAAGTCAACCTAGACCTCAGCATGGTGCTAAATAGGACACACTAACATTTCATTGTGTAAATAAACAATTTGTTGAATTGGTCGTGTAACTTTGTCGCATTTAAGTTTAGTCAAGTAACGGTTCTTCTACTGGTAACCTAAAATAATACTGACTAGACATAGGCCCTACTTTTAACTTGCTTAACCGGGAGTTAAGTTTGGGTCACAAAACTTTGCTTCCTAATCTCTCTGTAAGTCGCTATGGATAAAAGCGTCTGCTAAATGACTACATGTAAATGCAGTAACGTTTGTGTATGTTGTTGCTTTGAAGCCGTCTATACGAAAAATACGATGCTGCCTTCAACTAGTTTTATCAAACTAAATTTGGCTAAAATAAGATATTCTAATATGCTGCATAATTCATTTGCAAGGTTCTGGACCAAAGCATTTGATCTTCTTCTCAAACTAAACAACAATCTATTGGCAAACCAACTGAGCATCAAAAATGCATCAGGTGGATCTAGATTTCACTCCCTCCCCCCAGAGACCATTTAGAAAAAAATCTATGACAGGATCTCCTCCAATGCAAGCAACACATACATCTGTTTAAAAGATTAGTTGTGAAGGCAGAGGGCAGTTTTTATCTGTGGCAGCTGCTGGTGCATCCTCAGGTAGACAATTCCATAAGCCTGCATGACTCTCGAGCTGACTGACCTTGAAAGACCCTTGTTGTTCTCCTGCACCACCACACAAACAGACTGCAGATGATTTTATTGTTTGCCCTTTACTGTCTGTGAGACGAGCGCGGAGTCTTCGAGCCTGGCAAAGAGAGAGAACATCAGTTGTACCCAGAATGCATTCCATTCCGCTTTGACGTGCGAACAAAACACGGCAGAAATCATACGTCTCGCTATTCTTGCCTCCGTGAAAACAGAAAGCGTCGGGAGAAAATGTAAATGGAGGACTTTTCTGTTGGTATTATTCATTTAAAAGTACTGTGGAGGTTTTTTTTCCCACTGAGTTTCTCCTCAGCTTTACTTTGGAATGACAGTCTTTCATCTATAGCTGCACCACCGAGCGTGAGTCACACTTACACTTCACAGAGTCGTCTCTCTCTCTCTCTCTCTCTCTCTCTCTCTCTCTCTCTCTCTCTCTCTCTCTCTCTCTCTAGCTCTCATTCTCTCTGACTTACTCTCAAACTGTGCTCACTATGTCTTGTTCCCTGAGGAAACAGGTTGAAGGATGAGTGGCTGACTACGGCGTGTCAAGATCCTGAGAAAAACAGACATTATCAAAAGCACGAGTCTGAGTTTTAATAGCATTTGCAATATCAAACGCCCTGATAAGCACTTGCTTGGCATCAGCTGATGTTTATAAAATGCCTCGGAGAGCTGGTGTTTGCGATTGTGTTTTGTGAATATTTCTGGGGGAAAATTTTGTTGTCCATCCAGTCCTGATGGAAATTACTGAATGTTCAAAATGTGCATATGATCAGTGAGCAATGTGGACTGATAGATGTGGATTGACTTAAACGTGCTGTGTGTAATTTTTTGGAAGATCTATTGACAGAAGTTCAATATAATATACATAACTATGTCTTCAGAGGTGTATAAAGACCTTACATAATGAAGCGTTATAGAATGAGTTATTTCTATCCATACACCGCGAGTCACCTTACATTGAATTCATCATATTGTTTCAACAGTAGCCCTAAACAGACAAACTGCTCTACAGAGCGTGTTTCGTAAATACATTATCTCCTTCGGCAAAGGAGCAAAAAACATGACATCTTTGTCCTGTGTCAGCCACCGTAGTGCTTTAAAAGGGAGGGAGAGGGGTGGAATGGACTGAGCCGTTGGCTGCAATTCGCAACCTCACCTCTAGATGCCACTAAATTTCATACACTGGACCTTTGAAGAAACCATTTAACCCAAACCATTATTTACTTGCCCTCACATCATTTCAAACTTGGACACTGTAACAAAAGAACACATTTTTGTAGCTCACTTAGTAGAGCATTGCGTCATGCATTTGATTCAGGGAACATGCATACTGATAAAATGTATATTTCAAATGCACTGTAAGTTGTTTTTGAATAAAGACATCTGGCAAATGCGAAGATGTAAATATTTAAAGAATTCTAAAACAGTTCTTGATATACAAAAGCGATTTATTGTGACGGTGTGTGTATAGCATGAGACAACATCAAAAAGTCTATATTGTGCATATTATTCTTGTAGGTTCTTTGAAACAACACTATGCATATAAAATAATAGGTTATTTTTAACCTAGTGTTGATGAACCCAACCATTGAGTTAAATTAACCTAAGCATTTTGGGATGAAACAACCCATTATAGGTTAATTTATAACCCAACAGTTCGGTTCGTCCCTTTTTGACTCAACGGTGGGTTAAAAATAACCCAGTATTTTGTAGAGATAACAGACAAAGAAAAGTTAACATTTGAGCATAACACAAGCACAAAAATATTTTATTCTTACAGGCATTGTGTGTTTTTAGGACTCTGATTAAGCCTCTTGTCACTTCTTTATTGAAACCATACTCAACTGCGCTCAAAAACAAGCTGGGGTTTTAGTTATGAAAGCCAGCTGAAAAAGCAGAAACACTCCGATTTAATGGAGTGAACGTTTGAGCGCTTTGCACTTTTATTTTCTTATTCTCTTCCCCCCTCGCTACAAAGTTGCATTCAACTCATTTCATTTGAAAGAATCTTTCTGCCGTGATGGGGCTTTTCGATAAGCTCCCTTTTATTGCGCTTTCTGTCGGAGAATGACTAGTGCGCTTTTCTCCCACCTGCTCGCCTGTCACGGTGTCAGCTTGAGTCAGAACGCTGTGAAATCCCAGCGCACAGCCACGCAACCGTGTGGAAACACCGCAGATGAGAGAACCAACAATGGAGAGAGGAAAGACGCCGACAATCGGATGAAGATGTCAGTTACAGTCAATAAAAGGAGAAGCCTTGATGTGTCATCGTGTGTGCTTGGAGAAGAGAGAGAGTCGGAGAAGTTATTGCATTGATGATGGGTAC
The DNA here is from genome assembly GCA_026939265.1 of Oreonectes daqikongensis. Taxonomy (NCBI): domain Eukaryota; kingdom Metazoa; phylum Chordata; class Actinopteri; order Cypriniformes; family Nemacheilidae; genus Oreonectes; species Oreonectes daqikongensis. The sequence continues at coordinate 6,828,649 of JAOTQM010000040.1, read as the reverse complement.
AGAAGAGCCACGTGTGGAAGTCATTACTATCACTAATAAGTTTAACGCAATAGGGTTCATATGTTTCATTGTACTTGTGGAACTACAGTATTGGTCACCAAACTGCATTTTTACACAATGATATTAAGGTAGATTTTTTTCAGTAGTCTGTGGGAATCAAACCCACAACCTTTGCGTCATTATTCCTGTCCTCAAGTTTCTTATGTCGCAAGGTCAGGTAAATCACAAAAAGTTGGCCTCACTCCGTACAGACTAGATATTTAGGTTCTGCTGTGGTTTGTTGTTTTTTCAAGGTACTCTGGAGCTGAGGAAAGGGATCAGGAGGTGAGGAGTCGAATCAAGGCCAGGCTGACTGATAGGAGCTGGGTGACGGGGTCAGTATGTGGAGCCTGTATCACCCCCTGACAGCCTGATTTCCTCCACCATTATCACAGCCATCTTTTAACACACCGCCGCAGCTGTGTGTAATAAAGCGAGTACGAAAACGAGAGAAACGTGGAGAAAGAAAGTGCTTTTCCCTCCCCCTACATGCCTTTCTATCTTAGCAAAACAAACAAGCGCTGTTAGATGGGAAATTATAAGATGATAGAATCAGGTGAGTATCTCCCACCCCTCAGGCCCAATTGTAAGGAGTTACGATCGAGAAAGTTGTGAAAATGGCCCCTGAAGCGCAGTAGAACTCACATTTAGACAAAAATATGTCTTTTCAACAATTAGTTTCGAAGATATTCAAGTACTCCCTTATGTAACTCATTTAAAATCCTATAGACTATTTGCTTCAGAACCCAGATTTTACATTGAATAACAAAAGTGAATTTTTAAAAAACATTTTCATTGAAATGTTTTATGCATTATCATCTCAGAATCTATATGAGATCATGAAAAGTTTGATTTCAAGCATTAATTTCACAATGATTTCAATTGAATGGCTCAATATTAAACATATGAAAGTTATATTTTCACAAAATGTTCTTGACATTTTGTATGATTTTATGTTGGGGTAACATTTAATAAGCCAATGATTTATTGCATGTGCAGCACAAATGTTTATCTTTTTTTATCTGTGTTCTAATCAAATCTATATTTGTGGAAGTCTGGGTTATTTTTTTATTTTACCTTGGACAGTTTTGATCAGGTAATCCGTCCTTGTTGTCATCTGCCAGACTTCTACCAAATAATTTGGCCTGTGTTGCATGTTAAAGCACAACAAAAGATTTGTTAAGCTTTTAAACTTTTTTGTAATTAAATCTATTAATTTTGCTATCTCTTATTTTATTATTTGTCATTATTTTTCTATACCCTGTTGTCAGTAACCCTATCAGAACCAACCTACTTACCACGAGCTGATAACCACTGCTATATATTTCAGTAAAATGGACATATATTATCAAACCCTCTTTCTGGGGGAAATCAGTTCAAATACACCCCGCCTTCAGTCATTTGCTTTCCATTTCATTCAAGGCTTTTCATTACAAAAAGAAAAAAAATCAATTACATCGAACACCTGAACTAACAATACTGCCAGGCCAATTTGCAGTTTCAGGAAACTGCCTACGCAAGAATTAGTAATGTTAATGAGGAGATTGATTTGATATTTTTGGCAATCTGAGAGCACAAAGGCAGGCCCGTCCTCTCATTCTCATTCCCTTTTGTTGACTAGTAAATTAAAGAGCTTAAACTTGATCAAGGAAGAAAAATCAAATTTCCTCTTTCATTAAGGCCGACCAATACGCCTCAAGTCTGTAGCAATTATAGCCAAACTCACCATTGTCTTGGTAATCGCTATCAAGGAGTATTCAAACTTGTGCCTTTGAAAAGACTTTTGTGTTTCACTAACTTGTAGTTGTTGAATGTCTTGAAAAGCCGTTCATTATTAAATTTCACATAATACCTTTGTCTGCAACGTGTAAAATGAAATGAAATTCTGGTAATTATGATTGGACTGGGAGTGTGCAGTCATCATAAAGACCCTCGGGTGATGAATCTAGATCAGTGGATCTTTATTGGACAGCGGAGACAAAAAATCAGGCAAAAGGCGAATAATAAAATGCAATTATACGTTATAATTGTGCATTAGGGATCGCAAAATGAATAAACGTATTAACGTTTAAAGGGAAAAGAAAAGCTGTGCCTGCCCATAAACTGTGAACAAAAATGTTACAAAATGCTACAAAATTTTATTACTTTTAATTCACAAATATTTGATTCACTGTTATTGTCGATATGAATACATGTAAATCTTTAATTTTAAGCATGCATTATACAATAAATAAATGTGGTACTGTGTTGTGTCACCACTTGATGTCCAATATAAATTCTAGGCCCTGAAGGACAGTGTGTAAACGTCCAAAGAATGTTTTTATACTGATATGAATACAGTATACACTGATTGGGCATTTTTCCAAGCATGCTCACACTTGCAATAATGAACACAGCGGATTTATCTTCCAGACTGTGGATTTCAGGATTCACTGACCCTGGCCAATCCCAGAGTGGAGTATATTCATCATATCTGTGCTCACTTAGACCTCAGCCATTCCAGAGGAGTCTGCAGAGAGCCTGGAGTTCATAAATCTACTACCTCTCACTTAATGAAGCTCCCCATTCCTCTGCGAAGCACACGGGGCTTAACATACTGTACGAATGTCAGAAAAAGCTAATTCGAGGAGAAATGTTCTGTGTATAACACTGACAACATGAAAACAGAGTTAAAGGAACAGTTCACCAAAAATAAATTATTTTGTCATTGACTCATGCCCATGTTTTCCAAACTTTCTTTTATAATCTTTTTGGATTGCAGTTTAAACAATCAAACATGATGCATTTAGAAACGTCATGCAATGAGATTTGTCTTTGTCAGTTTTTCAGCGAATAACAAAGTCAATTCATGCTGTTTTTCTTTGGAGCTTTTCTGAAAAATTCACCATCCACTTTTATGGAAAATGTACTTTTAGGCCCCTCAAAAAAATTCGGCATTTTGGCAAACTTTGGTTTTTATTAGTCTCTTGAATATGCTGAATATAAAACAGTAAATCTTTATAATATTGAAAATCTCAGTTGGTCCCGGCCTAACTAGTGATGTTTAGTTCTGCAATATTTTGCTATGTTGCTTTTATACAAGTTTTTAATGCAGCGTAAGCTTTGAATCTGAATGCATGCATCAGTCTGCTTGTACCGAGACACCCCTCTGTGAAATGTGTTTTCTTACTCTTCCTCCGCCTCTTCATCACAAACAAAGTACCTGCTGTCAACACACTGCATTTTCCCAGGTATCCACCTTTCAGTGGCCGGTGAGCCGTCACATCATCGAGCTCCGGCATGACCGAAAAAAGTCATATCTGTCGAATTCTCTGCGCGCGGCTGATCGGCACAAGAGAGCGGCTGAAGCGAGGAAGAGTGGGGAGAATCTGTGTTTGCCATCAACAACTCAAGAGAGCAGAGCACCGGCAAGATTGATGATCCCTTCCCTGAAAGTAACAAAAGATCTACCGCCCGTGAGAGCCTGCTTATGGGGCCTGATAGACTTGTCATTCTCTTAATAAACGCCACAGATATGTCAGACGGCGGCGGCGGTGCAGCCTGAGGTGGACCCACCCAGAGACAGAGAAAGTTCCATCAACCCCCGAAGCTCCTAAAATAAGCTCAGAGCGGCCAATCACAGACACGTTGTAGAGAGGAGAGTTACTCGGTTCTTCATTTCCAAAAAGGTGGTCCGACTTATTTGGAGACCCTTGAAAGATGTTTCCCTGACCTGGTATTTCTACATGTAAAGTAGAGAAGGAATAATTCACATTAAAGTATTAAACTAGCTTTAAACTGTTTCACATATTCCGTGGATATAAGGAATTCTCAAAAAGACAACTCTTTTCTAGTTAACAACGACCACAGATGTCAAGCTGATGTCAAAAAAGGCCATCAATCTGACATTTTTGTCAAAATCAAGTTATTCACATATTCTTATTCTGTGACAACTTATTAACATTATGTGACCTTTTTTATTTAAGTTGTGTACATTTTGGGACTTTTTTAGAAAACAAACAGGTATTACCTACAAAAATGAAATGCTCAATATCTCAAAAGCTGTAAATGTATGGAGATTTTTTTATTTTGTTCTCCCTTTATCCCACAAAATTGAGTTTTGGAAAAACATCCGTGTGAATAAATGTGACCCTGGACAACAAAACCAGTCTTAAGGGTACATGTTTTGAAATTGAGATTTTTTTCATAATCTGAAAGCTGAATAAATAAGCTTTCTGTTGATATGAGGTTTGTTAGGATAGGACATATTTGGCCGAGATACAACTATTTAAAACTCTGGAATCTGAGGTTGCAAAAAATCCAAATATTGAGAAAATCGTGTTTCCAGGCATTTTTGTTTGCAATTTTGCTGCATCCAAAATCAAGTTTTGATAAATTTACTATAGGAAATTTATAAAATATCTTCATGGAACATGATCTTTACTTAATATCCTAATGATTTTTGCTACAAATGTTCTTGTGCTACTTGTGCTATCCAGAGTCACAAATACCAACATATTTTTTCTTTAAAAAATTATTCCTTTTATTCACAATTGTTTAACATATAAAAAGTAACAAAAAATGACCCATGTTCATGTCAGGAGGAAACCTAACAAAACCTTTAATTCTGTTGATTTTTTGTTACAGCAAAAACACAAATGTGTGTCACAAAAATCCTCATTAAGACTTCAGACCACAAACTACAAGAATCTCATGTTCATTATCTATTGCTAGTACTTCAGGGAGAAGGAGGGGTAAATATGTACATGGCATATGCCCAGATGTCAAAAACAATTGTTGTTGTAGCCATTGGCTCGAGACTGACAGCTCAGGCCTCAGTCTCTTTACATAACTGTCCAATCAGATTAATCCAGCAGGGAGGCAGCCTAAATTATGCAGAGACACTAGGAAATGACGAATATGTTAGCATATCATTTTTTTGTTTGCCCGTGAGTTAACTCACAGACAGACTAATAGCACGTACAGATATGGGGATTCTTGTCTACTGTGTATTTTAGGTGTGAGTTTAACTTTGCTTTAAAAGGTTTACTGCATACGCACCCAAATATCGGCATGTGGCAATAACAGCTAAAGCTGCTACTGTCAAAAATAAACCCAAAAAAAACCCTCCACGAACATTAGACAAGTCTGTAAATTTGGGAGGAATGAAAAGAAAGACTCTAAATTTGAAGAGAAGTGTGGGGAATATTGTTTTGATAGCCAGAGTGAATCTAGACACAAACACACACACATAGATAGATAGATATATAGGCCTATATGCACACACTCGAAATGAAAGCCAAAACACAGAAGGAAAATCATCATCTCCAGCCTTGCCATTTCATAGAGTCTGCTGCCATTTACAATATTTTGTTATTTTTCACGGCGAGAGCCGCTGTCTCTGTCACAATTCAATCTAGACCTCTCTCCCCACACACTGTATAATGCCTAGTTAAAGGCAGCAGTGTGTGAAATGGTATTTTAAAATAAATGAAAGTGACTAGGAAACAGAGGGCTTGGGAGATATTACTGTGTCAACGCTGACAGACAAGCCCTGGTATGGGCTGTGAAGTTATCAGGCCAGGGGAGACGACAATGGATTAAATAAAACTCCAGTTTCACTGCTGCTGTGTCACCATCGCACACTCTGTGACGCTAACGTCGCTACAATACAGGACCATTTTTCTTCAGCCCATCAAGATAATATGCTCCGAGACATAATGAGATGGCTAATGTTTCAGGCACTCTTTCAATGCATCTCCTGAAATTTCCATATGAAATGGGGCCCTGGCTCAGATAATGCAGCTAATTCAGGAAGTGAATTTTACGGCTTGATATACATTGCCAGAGCGACTCAAGTATGCCAATCACGGAGTAGAAAATGATCAAATCTTTTTTTAATACCCTATTCTGTATAGTCAAAGGTAATGTGGCATTAGCAGCACCAAATGGAATTCCAACTCTATAGGTTGATAATGCAAAGCGCTCACGATTTTGAAAACGGAGTGTCCCGTCTCAAACTACTGGCATTCGACGAGCTATTTCAGGGTGGTCGGAATGCTTAAATAAACAAGGTTTTGAAAATGCTATAGAATCATTCAGGGGTCAACCTACAATAACACTATAGTATATATATATATATATATATATAAATAACTTCCGGTACACATCCACAAAGAATAGAGTCCCTGCACAGTGCACATTATTACTGATAACAAGCAAAATAAATAACAAGTAAGTGACATTGGGCCAGGCGCGTGCATCCGATGAACCGTCTATACACTATATAGCATATACATAAAAAATAAATAAACACGCTGGGTTGTTTTAATCCACGGTTGGGTAAAATATTGACCAACCAAACCGTTACCCTAAGAAATGCCCATATTTTTCCAAACCATGTGTTGAAACAACCCAGCGTTTACTTGTATCTGTCTCTGCATATTAAGCTGGAACAGAACCTTCACAAGAACCTTCGTCCTTATCTTCAAAATAAAAAGCATACACCTGCACATCATGTATGAAGAAGTAGCAACTTCACCCTTTCTTCTATTCCCCCAATCATATCTTTATATTTACAACCTGGCCTGCGTCCTCCGGGTCTGCTAGCGGCAGAAAAAACTCTGTGTGTGGTTTTACCGCAGTCCCTGTCCAGCTATCAGAGAGAAATCTCAGAGCCAATCTCCTGTGTTAAAGAAGACCAATTTCCCCACAGGGAGCTTTTCATGCTGGACAAAGCATATTGCCTTGCCTGGGTCCACACATACTCGGTTTAAGTAAGAACTGCATGCGCTCTGTTGAATCGCTGTCTGTGTCAATATGGCAGTATACCGTCACATACTTCCCCATACAAGCACAAAGCAGTGAACGTGCGTGTCGTACGTGAAAAATGATAAGCACACATCGTGATGGACCATCAAAGCCGATTCTAAGATGTTTACGGAAATTTCATGACTGATAGCACAAAAGAGCACCTTAAATAATAAGCGCTATCATGCGACAGACTACTCTAAACATCTGCTAGTGATGGCGACAGTTCAAAAAATACAGATGACGAAACTGATTTTTTTAAGACCTGTTTTGACATGTTTCTTCTCACTTCTCAGGAGAGTGTGGCTTATTCAATTCACTGTCAAGGCTCTATAAATATTTATCTTGCATGATGCAAAACATGACATTAGGGAGAAAAAGAGTGTGTCACCTGGTGGAACAAGAAGAGAGAGAGCGTTTGAGTGACAGCGGTACCAGATGTCGTCTCAGTGCAGATTGTCTATAACTGCGTCTGCTTGTATAAACAGCAACATGTACGCTGTATCCTCGCATACTCGGTTTCCGGGCAGACAGAATTAGAAATCTGTAGGTAAGATGTGAGATGGAAAAATGAAAGACACGGGATAACAAATGCTGTGAAAGGTCAGTTCTGACTGGTTGAGGGTCATATCAATGTTTTGGCCCCATGGAGACTCAGTACATTGAGTATGTTTTAAAATGCATAACCTGAGTTCAGGGTATTTATTAATGTTGTAAGCAGGTCCCTTCCACTGGGTATGAATACATTTTATAATTTTTATCAAACGTAATTTGAAAGTTTTGCATTAAAGGCAATGCTTTGCCAAGATTTAAATATAGTAAATATACCCAAAAACAACAATTGCAAACTATTGTGATACTAAATAAATGTTTTGCACATTTGAATATTAGCTCTAATTGGAACAGAATATTTTATATTGCATAACTGCAATGCTTCACTTCAGGGCATCAGTATTCCTGTTGTGTTCTTTTCCAAACTCTCAGGTGAAGAGTTTTCTCTTCATTAATAAACATAAGACTGGGGAGCAGAGTAACCTTTTCACAGAGGATTATAGGGAAAAGGAGAAAAGAAAAAGCAAAACATCTGCCCATGTGTCAAAAACCGTTTCATATTCCAAACATGTTTGGCAATAAGGCTTCCATCTCATCATGGGAATAATAAGCAGTCAATTATGACTTTTTTAATCCAAAGTAAACGTAAGTTTTTGTCCAATACATTTTACTGCAATGAATCCCTAACCATCAGTTTATTACCTTGAGTTTAAGAAAAACTCAAGTAGATTGAGCTGCTGGAGTAAGTGAAGGAACATGCTTAAATATTAAGAAACTGCAAAACAAGGAATGTAAACGATAACATGCATTTGTTACAACAAAACTTTCATCATATTCTAACTCATTAGTCATAGCAGGTGTAGTCTTATTATAATCCGCCTATATATCATACTAACAGTTTTTTAGAAAAGTGCTCAGTTATACATAAACAATATGCATGGACAGGCACTCAAACAGTAGTGAAGAGTGCTACTGTTCTTATACAGGTCTGATGCTCTATATGTTACTTAGATAGGGTTTGTTAAAAGAAACCAATAGAACAAAGATAAGGAGAAAGTCACATCTCTGATTGTCAGGGATTTCATTGAGCAGCTATGATTCTCTTAGTAGTCAACACTGCCATCTGGTGCTGTAACTGTGCATTGGCACTGTTCTGCTTTCAGAAATGCACAAAAAAACACATTAAATTAAAGACATGGTATCAAATCTTTCACAATACATGTTTCAGTGTCTGTAGCTGAAGTTAACATGAGGTTGGTTTTAGGGTCCTCAGTCTTTTCAGGGACTGTATTTTATTTAAAGGATTGTGTATTGTTCTGCCTGTGCAACACAAAGAGACAGAAAGTTAAAGATTCTGTCATCATTTACTTATCCTCAAGTTGTTCCAAACCTGTATAAATGTCTTTGTTCTGAAATAAATATTTTTAAAAATGCTTGTAACCAAACAAGCATTCTTAACCACCACTGATACCATAGTAGGAAAAATTACAATGTTAGTCAAAAGTGTCCTAGAACTGTTTGCTTTCCTACATTCTTTAAAATATCTTCTCTTGTGTTCAACAGAACAAAAACATTTATAAAGCTATTTATCCTAATATGGTAGTCAAAGGTGGTCAAAAATTGGCCAAATATTTTTCTCTGTGTTAATCAAAACAAAGAAATTTGATATTTTATTTATATGGAATAACTTAAGTAAATGAAGACAGAATTTTGGGGTGAACTGTTCTTTTCAATCTCTTTCATTGTGTGGGAAAAGTTCAGCACGTATAATCTTTAAAAACAATTTGTATAAGAAACAAAGATTTAGAGCAACCCTTTTTTGGAAGAACTATTCCTCTATTTTATGTGTTCAAAACAAAGATATTGAGACAAATGCGACAAACTGACTCCCAAAGCGTGCTTTACCTTCAGAGTCATTTAATGTTGATCATGGCCCGACAGAGGCCTGTCTGGTATCTCTGGCTTAAAAACAGCGTCCACAACCCATCTGCCAGAAACCCCACGTCACAGTGTGTGGCCTCACAAACAGACAAGACCAATTAGTGGCTCAACAACAGTGATTACTGCCAGGGCAACACACACTTTCTGGCCCTGTCATCCATCTCACGCTCAAAATCACATGTGGCATTTTCGCTGATGATTTTTATTGGGTCGCTTACCCAGTTCCATCTGTAAAGTGTACTCCAGTATGTCCACATGGCTGCTGGTGTGCTGTGAAGCAGGCTGGTTAGAATGATTGTCATCCCTTGCCAACAATGACTGAGCAATCTGAGCATGTACTTTATCTCTGATTGTGACGGACGACATAATATCTAGGGAACAAAGGATGTCAAAGGAGCGAAACTTTTTTCCCAAAACACTACAAAGCAGTGAAAACAATATGGTTATGTTGACTGTAATTTACACTCTTTGAAGTACGATGCGATAGAAGAAACATTTTTGTTTGTGTGGTTCCATAAAAAACATGTACAATGCACAGAACTTTTCTGTTGCACAACGTAATGTAAATGAAATGGGAAGTTCTTCTGGACCAGCGTTAAACCAGCATTGTTTGCGTCATTCAAAGAGGTCAATACATAAGAAAACCTTTGACTTGGTTCTTTGGAGAACAAAAATGAAAACACTTCAAAGAACGCTTATAGAGCCTTTGTTATTAAGAGTGAATGCTATAAAAGAACAAATATTATAACAAAAAAACTATATCTTTATAATAGTCTGTAAAACCTTTTTCCACCACAAAGAACTGTTTGTGGGAAAAGAAAGATACTGTTAAAGGTCCTTATGGAACCAAACAGGCAGACAGTGTATGTTGCAGAATATCATAAAGAATTAGTTGACTTAAAAAATGAAAAAAACATTTTTTGAGAACAAGCAAATGAGAAATTCTGGGCTTATTCTGAGACCATGCTGTTAACTACACAGGGTTTTGACACACCAGTCACAGATTTACTGCAAATAATGACTTTTCATAAGCGGAATTACCTCAGGGATGAAAAACCATTGAGCCATTATAACAGCCTGAATTACAAGACTAATAAAAATAAAAGCTTATTAGCAGCTGCAATGATGGTGTTGGCGAACTCTTGGGGAATAGTCCAGTAAAAATAACAGTGAAAAATTCACATCAGTTTAGGAAACCCCAATTAAAGAGTCTTGCTCTATGTATAATAGATTGTGTCTCCCTAGAATTAGTTTTAGCAGCCTTAATAAAGAAGAATCATACATTCTTGCTGAAACCATGAAAATTCTACGTTTATGTTAACAAAAACACATTTCTAGCCCATAAACTTGAACTAATAAGAGCCATCCATTTTTAGGCTAAGAATTGAACAAGACAGTAATGTTATGGAACAGTATCTTAAAAGCATTTGTGCCTTGAGGGAGTACACAGTGTTCATTAAAAAACAGAGAATGAGACATTTAGCACAGAGTCGACTGTAATCGTTCTGTCGTTCAGTCTTTAGTCATAGACCTACAGAAAGAATGACTCTGCTCAGAATATCTGCTCAGATACTCAAGCACTGGACAAAGGTGACAGCAAAAAAAGAAACTGAAGTGGTCCAGGACATAAAATGATACTTTAACATAACACTCATAAAGGCTGCAATCTAAATACAAATCTGAATTATTAATAGTTATTTCAGGGGTGGTATAAGCAATATTTATCCTCAGGTCTGCCTATCCTAGCCCACACAAGTAAATTTCATAAATGTCCTTTCTTGATACAAACAGCTCAATATGTCTCCCACAAACACATCTGTGTCCATTAAATTTTTACATTCTCCAAACTCGTCCGCCAAACATCTGCTGGGGGATATGCACGGTTTATGGGCACGTTACGATCCAGAAACATGCTGTAAATAGAGATAACAAGTCCTGGATGCCCAGCACTACACTGATATTCATTCGAATAAAACATCAAAGCAACAGAAACATCCAGAATGTTCCTCTTAATAAAGCAATCCTGATTTAACTACATTGTGCTGTTAACTTTATACTCTAATATAATCTTAAAAATGGGGGGGTGACAGAATAAGTATTTGCAGAATAGTTAGAAGTGTTCTGTAAAAATTTGATGGCTAGACTTTCTGCCATTATAGGAGATCATAAAAATCTGAACAGCTAAAGTAGTGCTTGTCAAACTTTTTGATGGCACTGATTCAGAAATGTGTTGATTGCTTTTGAGGGAACTCCTAAAAAACGAAACACTTTTTTATATTTATATATATATATATACCCATAATAGTGCGTGGGGGGAAATATTATTATCAAGACAACATTATATACTACAAGCAACAGCGATAAACATTTTGTTAAAACAGGGAAAGAACAATACAAAACAAAATATCACAAAAAAACATTGATAACAAAACTATATGCATATATGTTATAAACTATAGCTGCAATATACAAATATTTTGATTCGAGTATAATGCAAATGTCAATGTCAAACTGTGTCATGTTAACTCCTTAACAGATCTCAGTTTGAAAGGGTCTAAACAAGCTGAAACAGAACAGAACATTTTCTTCCCTTGGTTTTCTATAACAATATGTTCAGCCTACTCTGCTATTTTGTACAAATATCCACCACTGTCCATCCTCCACAAAACGCTGAGAAGCACCATGACACCATTAATCTTCAGGTAATAGAAAGATTGCCAGAATAATGAAGCTGCCCCAGAGAGGAAGAACATGTCTGCTTAGGCAACTCTTCTATCATCTTATTGCCCTAAAGAGTTTATTGATATGTGGTTCACTGAGGGATCTTCATGGCACAGGAAAAATCTCTACTAGCTGCACCAGAATGTTTCATACACTAGAGGGAGCGATAGTAGGCTACAAGCATCTCTTACCCAGCAGGCAACCACTCAAAAAATAAAAAACGTAAAATTCCAGTTGTAAATAAATGATTTGTATTTTGCCTTCTGTGGACTTTGTTGAGACGTTTTAAAAAAATCAATCATATTTCATTTGTGTATTAAAACATTGACGTTGGCTTGTTGACACGTATATTAACTCCAATGTGAATTAGATTACAGAAGTTTGTCTCCATAAATGACCACGTATTTCATCCCTCCTGAAAAGGGCAAAGCTTTAGCACTTTTACCAACCTTGCGCATGTTAGATTTGTCTAAAACGTTGCACAAAGTCATGTCGTCTCACGTGATGCTGTGCTGCAGACGATAGGCCTACATGCTGCGTTCCAGACAAAGTCGGAGGCGGAAAACCAGAAGTTGAAATTTCCTACTTCCAGCCAAAGCTTTTCAGTCCAGCACGCAACAAAAGAAACCACTTGTTATTTGACAGCTCATTTGATAGCTAAATTGGTAAAAGCGTTAGTTTTTTTTATGTAAAACAAATCTTATTTACGTGTATTTACATATCACCGTGTAAAAACGATATGTTATTCATTAATTGGTCCTCGCCATCTTGGAAAGTAACTTACATCAAACGGAATGTCGGTGGTGATCGATCTTCCTCGGCTTAAATTCAGTTGCAGGTTTTAACAGGAGTGAAAGAATTGCGGGTTGACCAAAACTGGGACTATTAGACAATAATTCACGTTTTACCATCTACATCATCATTCATGTTACAGAAGCTCTAGCACTACCAGCTGCTTCCCGCATACAGGTGGTTAAATTGCAGGGTAGCTATAGTTCACCATAAAAGTCCAGTCTCCATTGTCCCTCATCTGACTATTTTGGGTAACCTTTTTCTATGAACAGTGTCTTGCTTTTATCTTGTTTTTATCCCCATTTTAACATAAAAACCACTAACAGTGTGTTATTTTATTTCTTATGTCTAATAGCTGTGTGTTGTCATAGCCTTGTGGAGCTTTTGATCTGTACATTTTGTGATAATAGAGAAAAATTAGGAGCACTGAACTTCAAGACCAGCATTGCTCTGTCTATGGCAAGTCACATGGTTACAAATCTTTTCTTTTAATTCCCCATTACCCCTAAGAACACAATATTCATGCTTACATCAGGGGAAATTACGTCTTTATAAAATGTGTCAACTATTCTTTTCTGCCCTTGACAAAGTTACTAGTTTACAACATCAAGTAGTGTAAGGAGGAATACTTTGATTGCAGAAAACAGTAGTTGGATAGAATGTGATGTACTGAATGCAGTGTTTTATCAATATCTACTTTATTTTGACTTCTACAATTATCACAGATCAAACAACAATTAAACAAATGCAGGCAAATACAACACTGTACAACACTGAGTAATGGTTACAACAATGGTTTAGTAGGCCTACTAACACCATGTACATCATGCATTATGTGAAAGGAAAGTACATTGGATAAGTCAATTAGAAAGCTATTTAAATTTGAATGCAGTTTACTTTGTGTGGTGTGAAGATCGCAGTTGTTATACATTTCTTTAGGATAACAGTCATTCAAATGTGCTGATCGCATCATGTTTGATGTCTTTACAGCAATTACATCATACAGTTAAAGTTCCATAAGGGGCAATTCTGAACTAAAGATCTTGTGATTTATTGGTTTCTTGTGATTTGGGGTTTGCTGTTTCTGAGTAGAAGTTAGTTTAATTCTCTCCCATGAAAGAACAAATTTGGGATACATTGTTTGTATTTATTTAATAGTTTAATAGTTAAAGTTTAATGTTGAAGCTATCCACAAAATAGGCTATGCACATTTATTTTGTAGCAGATGAGTAAACATCATATCAGTGATAAACACAGATCTTGCTCTGAAAAGTGAATAAATGAATGTATACATATGAATGGTACAAACATTTAAACAAAAAAACTCGTTCAAAATATTACAAACGTGCCTATGAAATGTGCTTTTGAGTCTGGGTATGTTTTATGAATAAGACGAGCTCCCAACAGATTTCAAGACCAGCGGTGTAGCCTCTCATTTCAGAACACATGGGGGCGTATGAGTTTGAGTCTCACCTGCATACATAAAGGTCTGTTTGTCCAGACTTGTTGAGGTTTCAGTTAGCCTGTAACATAATGTTTTCAAGCTCGTGTTTAAACAACCTGGAATATCATGACATTACTTTCGTGGGACAAACTACTTTATCGCGCTTTCATGGGAACGAGCAGCAGCAACAAAGGACCATTGGTACGCAAATGTTCTCTCGCCGAACTAGAGGGCGTAACTTTAGTGCGGGAGCTCCATCCAATCATCTCGCCGCCTGACCCTTCAATCACGTAAGAACAAACAGATCACGCTTTCCTCTGACCAATCAAACGCGCCGGGATCCTCCGCTCGTACATATAAATCAGGCTGGCAAGCAAAAATCCTGGTCAGAGAATGAGAGAAAACCGCATACGTATTAATAAAGCAAGTGACAGGACTTCCCAGTTTGTGATTATACATTTGAGGTTTCTTTGGTGTCCAGGTACGTAACATTGGCTTTCTTTGTTTTAAATTCTGTACGTTTTTGTGAACGTCGGGTCGTTTTACTAATTTTAGACGACACCGGCTTTCTGTTCTATGATCAAAATTGTTTATGGATACTTTAAATTATGATGTAATATTGCCGCGTTGTAACCATGGCTACGGGCTACCAGGGTAGCCGAGGATGCAGTGCTTCGGGCTACTGATTTCTGTTTGTAAAACAGCGATAACACCATATGACCCGCTGATATGAGCGATTACTGGTAGTAGTTATAACGTTACTGGTCAAACGACCTTTGTTAGTTGCAAGTGAACGTGAAAAGAATCCTGAGCGTAGATCCTGAAGCACGTGGTCTGATAAACTCAATGTTGGTTTTTACTCGTCGATCGGCCACTAAAGGGAATAAACTGAAATTATCACCGTCACTTTGTTTTTGCGTTTAGTTATTTATTTTTTCACATTCTGTTTAATGTTTACGTAATCTCATTGACGTTTGTCTAGTGTTTAAATGTCCACATTACGCGGGGGATCTTATTGTTGACGGAGCTGCATCTGTTTGTTTTTCCTCCTCAGGTGTTTTATAGTAATAAAAATGGCCACGTCTGCCAGTGCTCAGTTGAGTAAAGTGGTCAAACGGCAGTATATGGAACTGCCTCAGGGAGATAACGTTCAAGCCATGTATATCTGGATAGATGGAACTGGAGAAGGACTGCGATGCAAGACCAGAACGCTGGATTTTGAACCCAAGAGCATTGAAGGTAAGCAAGACAAATGTATTGAGTATCTACAATGTGGTAACGGGTTTGGCTAGAGTTTTAATTGATTGTTTGTTTGATATTTTTCAGAACTTCCTGAATGGAACTTTGATGGTTCCAGCACCTATCAGTCTGAAGGCTCCAACAGTGACATGTATCTCATCCCCTCTGCCATGTTCAGGGATCCTTTCCGCAAAGACCCCAACAAACTGGTCTTGTGTGATGTGCTTAAATACAACCACAAACCTGCTGGTATGTTTTTGTATCATTTGTTTGTTAGAAGATGGTTTGTTTGAAAGAGCACTTATTGTCTTTTAATGTAACTGCAGAAACCAACCATCGTCAAACATGTAAGAAGATCATGGAAATGGTAAACCATCAAATCCCTTGGTTTGGCATGGAGCAGGAGTACACTATCCTGGGCACCGATGGTCATCCGTTTGGTTGGCCCTCCAATGGCTTCCCTGGTCCCCAAGGTAAGAATTTCAGTTTACATTGACCATTTTGTAGCTCAGTGGTTTGAGCATGGCGCTAGCAATGCCAAGGTTATGGGTTTGATACCGGGGATTGCACATATTCCAAAGAAAATGTATAGTAGTGTGCCAAATGTGTAAATGTAATGGCCATGCTAATGAAACTTGCCAACTCTGGTTCATAACCTGCTCATCTCTTAATTGTAGGACCGTACTACTGTGGTGTTGGGGCAGACAAGGCCTATGGCAGAGACATTGTTGAAGCGCACTATAGAGCCTGTCTGTATGCTGGTGTAATGATCTGTGGAACTAATGCTGAAGTCATGCCGGCTCAGGTAAACTTGTTGCAAACGCCAGAACAGCTATTAAATATCAACAACTTTAGAATTTATCTAAATTTGGTACTTTGTTTTTCCTTTGCAGTGGGAATTCCAGGTTGGCCCCTGTGAAGGCATTAACATGGGAGATCATTTGTGGGTAGCTCGTTTTATCTTGCACAGAGTCTGTGAAGACTTTGGTGTGGTAGCCTCATTTGACCCCAAGCCAATTTCTGGTAACTGGAATGGCGCTGGTTGCCACACTAATTTTAGCACCAAGGAAATGCGGGAAGATGGAGGGCTAAAGTGAGTACTGACATCATTTTGGAGTAGCCAGTGAATTTTTATTTTCTGGATGTGGCTTGATTGGTTCATTATTGCTGGATGCATGATGTGACTGACTGATTGACTTTTGTTTCTCCATAACTAGATGCATTGAGGAGTGTATTGAGAAGCTTGGAAAGAGACACGACTACCACATCCGTGCCTATGATCCCAAGGGAGGCCTGGACAATGCTCGCAGACTTACTGGTCACCATGAAACATCCAGCATCCATGAGTTCTCTGCAGGCGTGGCCAACCGTGGTGCTAGTATCCGCATCCCACGATCTGTGGGGCAAGAGAAGAAGGGCTACTTTGAGGACCGCCGCCCGTCTGCCAACTGCGACCCCTACGCTGTCACTGAGGCGCTGATTCGCACATGTTTGCTTGACGAAGAGGGTGATGAACCTGTGGAATACTAGATCTCTCGAATTTCTCTTGGACTGAATTTACCTCCCCTTCTGTCATACTCTTTACACCCTTCCCCCAACCCCCCCCTCTTTTTTTGGCCGTAAAGCCAAATTAGTACTGTATCGTTTTTCTGTCAGGGTGGTTCTAACCTGGCATATTAATATTGCTGAAGTTGACTGGTCAACTTAACATTTTAAGAGTTAACCTGGTCTTACGGGGGTTAACCTGATCTTATAGGGGACATTGTGTTGCAGGGCAGGTTTTACCCCTTTATTTTTCTTTTGGGGAGTGGATGTTTTAACGGTAGTGTTAATAAAAACTCTGGTCTCATGTTCCTATCTTTCTGTTGTTTATGACTGACTGAAATGCATGAGTCAAACTGCACACTAAGAACCCAATACTGCCAAGGTTTGAGAACATGTCATTTCTTAAAACCAATAGCTAGTTGATGTTTTTGAGTATGTTCACTTGATTATTCAAGTATGTAATGCTTCATTGTTACTTACTTAATTGGCAGTGTATTAAATGGCAATCTTGTATCCATTTTGATTGTACACACTGTTCATGTTGTGCGGTACACTTCACAGTTGCGGTCCAATAACTGTCCCGTTTTATACTTGTTGCTCTGTTATTTGTCATGATTTGTCTACTAGGACAGACTGGCACCTGTTTTGGTAACAATCTGCAGTTGCTAAAAAAAGAGACTTAAAACATTTATTTTTACCATAAACTCTACTTTGTGTACTTGTTTTTATCCATTTATTTTCTGTGTCTGTACCTGTCAATATGAAATTCCTCTGCCTATTGACTCCGCTACACTTAAATCATCGTTTACCATAAGATTAAAGGCAAAGCTATGTGTTGACGTAAATATGCACGTAATTTACTCGAATTTCAGGTTCTGTCCGTCATTATTTAGCAACTTGAATACCGCTAAATGGTGTAATTGCTTCGTGCATAACTTGAGAGGGCTGGGCAATATCGCATTTAAAAAACCATTGAGTAATGTACAAAACTGTTCTTGACGACACAGCTGGAATCGCCGAGTGTGCAGTTCAACATTTGCACCACCATCATCGATATCTCGATATAGACTTCTCAGTTATCTCGTGCTGCGAGAAGCACATAAACACGCAGTCATCCAACTGGGATAATAGTTGTCATATTCACGAACACAGGTTACATGTTCTTGGCTCTCTGACGGGAACAAAGGGCTGTCTCGATTTCATTCTCTGAATCGTGCTAGGAACATCCAAGCCTTCTGGGACAAAAAACATTTACTTTATTTGCTTCCCTGTGAGGTGGGGGTAGGGTTAACAAGTTTGTTGTGAAACCTTTTACCTACATTCTCATGCCAGACCACAAAAAATCCACAATGGCTGGTCGACGTTACCGATTGGCTTCCCAAAACGACTGCCGACCAATCACAAATTAGAACGGTGTTTCTGGACAGCCCTCGGGAAAGAAAGGTTAGTCTACTTTGTCAATCAGAAAGAAAACAAAACAAACTGGTTAACTAAATAAATGCATAGAAACAGGCAAACCGAGTGCGTTTGTGCAAGATGATGCTGATGTAAAGAAACTCCCTCAACAGGTGAAAGTCATAGTTTATGTTCTTTAATTTTCATGTTATTAGCATTGAGTTTCTCACAGTGAAGACTGTAAACATTACAAAAAATATGCCCAAACCTGTCTTATGTCAATTAGAAAGTTTCCAAAGCATTTTATTTTTCGAGTAATCATTCTTGTTCAAATCGTCTAGAAAAGCTGTTGGTATGATTTATCCTAAAAAGGAGTAACATGAAAGGCTGCACGCCTGGTCTTCAATGAGCCCAAGAGAGCACATGTCACACCTCTGCTCATCTCTCTACACTGGCTCCCAGTAGCGGCACGCATTAAGTTCAAGGCACTGGTGCTTGCTTACAGAACAGCCACTAACACAGCACCCATCTACCTCAACTCTCTCTTACAGACCTACATCCCCTCCAGAAGTCTGCGGTCTGAAAACGAGCGGCGCCTCATTGTTCCTTCACAGAGAGGCATGAGATCCATCTCAAGGACATTTTCTTTCTCCGTTCCCGGCTGGTGGAATGATCTTCCTGTTTCCATCAGGACTGCTGGATCAATTTCACAATTCAAAAAACAGCTGAAGACCCACCTCTTCCATGAGCACTTAACTGTCTCATAAAAAAAAAAAAAAAAAAAAAAAAAAAAAAACTTTTACCCCTATTTTTCCTTTTCTAATGTTCTCTATATACTTGCTTATACTATCTTGACGTTGTATTTGAAACCTTGTATTACTAGCACCTCTCGTGAATATTGCTTACTTAGACGAATCGCTTGCTGTTTTCCTCAATTGTAAGTCGCTTTGGATAAAAGCGTCTGCCAAATGAATAAATGTAAATGTAAATGTAAATGAAAAGGTGCTGCAATAAAAAAACACAAAAGCTCAGCAAAGTAGTTAGGTTAGATGTTAACTGGCCATGTTTATGATCAGCGACGGCGAGCAATCTTTGTCAAATTGCAACTTAAGACAAAAGGGCTCTGTTATTTGAATAATCTTTGAATAAATATTTTCAATAAATTTAATACACAATTGAGGTGTTGATAACAAGAGGCTTAATGGAAATCGTTTTTTTTAGTTGGAACAAATAATAATAATAATACAGCATGTCCCTCCATAAATCATGCAAAGAGAAACACTACAGGCAGATGACCCACTTTGTTCCTCACTTCAAAAACAGACAACAGTGAAGACAGAAAGGTTTGTCATGGAAAAAATTGGCAATGATTTCCAATGTCTGATATAAAGCTCCTAGTCTCTAGAATTATGTACTGCAGTGCTGCAGGTCAATGTGTGCTACTGGCCTTACAGATGTGAACCCATGTTAATTTCCTGTTTAGTGCTATAGAAACAACATAAGCATATGAGCAGTAAGAGCCACTTTACTGAATATCCTTTCAGATGGTCTCCAACCATTACGTATGGCCCTTATAACATGCTCTCTGAGACGCGCCACTCACTGATGGCTTGGAGAAGAGGAATGATTCTCAGTTGCCATGACAACAGCCAGAATGCTCAGGCTCGACCGAGTTGGTTCTAGTGTGAGGAGGAAAACACGGTTATGCAATCAGAACGGGGTAAGAATCACCAGGTACAGGAATCAAAGCAATGAAACTGACTCCAGAATACGCTTTATTATGCTAAACAGTGATCATCAACTGGATTACCCGATGCTTTAAACAATGCATTTTTTTTGTAACACAGTGCAATGTGATGCTTTGTTGCAAAATGGTTGGCAGCAGCTGGCATTAGAACATGGTATTTGTATATATGTATTGGTTATATTTAAATATTAGTTCTTGGCAGATTCAGGATGTACATTTTGATTATTACTATGTGTTCCTTGTGCCATATGTTAAGAGTACATTTGTTATTTTTAGTGAATACAAACAAAGGGGGAAATTGAGCAAGCTGCTGAGTATTGACTGGGTTTACTGACTGGGTTTGCAGACTGGCTGAGACCAGCTCTTTGACTATGGCGGCGTATAATCCAGTGAAAAGGCACCGTGAAATTATGAGTGGTAGAGGAGGGGGCTTCTGCTGCAGTTCCTCTTTGGCTGAGGTTTCCTGCTGTATGACTGAGCAGAAACTTAATGCTGTCATTTATAGCATGCCAAGGAGGTTTTGGAGGTCTAAACTGGTTTGGTAAACAAAGATGTACATTAACGTGCACTCATTACATGTGACGCTGACACATGAAGAAACACACGCTTCAATGCATCTGTATATCTAAAAAAACATTTTTGTATTAATTTAGTGCTAAAACCTATTAAAATGTATTATTACACGGCTTGTTGGAATGCTTGAATCTGATTGGCCAGTCGCGACATTTGCAGGTTCGTTATTCCCTGATAACATCCGCTCAAAACTAATAACACACGGTAATCCGGATGCTGCAAATCATTTTGACATGTACAGTTTAATATTACACAAAAAATACATATAAATATGTCTTTTAATAAGTATATGACATTATATTAACAAATGATTTAACCAAATTGCCTGTTCGTGACACCTTAAAATCGAAAGTAAACAGCTTTTCCTCGCGGAAGGTCTGCATTCTGTAAAAATGAGCTAATTAAATTTTTCACATTTCATGTCCAGTTTCTTTCCCATGTGGCAAGTAGGCGTGTAATAAAAGGGATTATGTACAAGCAGCCAGCTGTTATCGTGAAATAAGCCCCTTCAGTGTGATACAAGACCCTACCTGAACATTATTCCTTACATATTACAGCATCTTATTTAAACAAGTCCAGAGTGTGGTGTGGAGAAGTATATAAAAGATTACTGTAGTCTGTGTATTGTATTTCAAGTATTTGCATTGATAATGAAGGCCATGCATGCTTGTGGAAATCTCAAACATGTCCATTACTTTCCCGCGCCAAACCCGTACAAAGCCTATGATAAAAGCCTGAGGACTTCCATGACTAGCTGTGTGAAAAGTACAAGCTGCTGGAACAATACCCCAGAGGCAGGAGCAACAGTTGAAAAGGCTCATGGGACATAAATGCCCACAGCCACCCAGTCAGCTGCTAGCATCTTTAATTACAACACTGACTGCTGGTGCCACAGCTGCATTAATGATGGAGAAACATTGGGTGACTTTTCTGTAAGTGCCTCAGGCCACTGAAGTCCTGGTTTATGGTAAGCATTAAGCAACACCATAAAAAATCCACATCCTTTTGTTATGGCATACAGGGATGGAATGCTACTATTACAGGAGTATATGCATATACTGTGCACTTGAAAAATGTAATAATGACCTACTACATTTGTGGAAAAAGTGTGTTACACAACAGAGCAAATTTCTCTGTGTAATGTGTTCCGCAATGAGCGACTCATTTCAGAATGATTCATGAATAAAATACAGTATTAGCCACGATTTTAATGAAGTGTATTTGTGTATGTTTACAATTAGATGGAAATAAAAGTTTATAAAAAGACACCATTTACAGAATTAAACGTGCAACGTGGTCATGTGACAAATGAAATGTACTAATAATAGTATATACTACACATATACATACACGATATGGCCAAGAATATTGCGACGCCCCCTCTTAATGAACAGGTTTGACTTTTTTAATAATTTTCATGAGCAGGAATCTTAATGCTATAGCAAATAATGATATTCTAGGCTAGGGAATTGTGTGCTTCTAATTTTTGAGCAACAGTTTGGGGAGGACTATTTACTATTCCAACATGACAATAGCTGTTTCTCAATATGCGTTCTTCAGCGATCTTGCGTCCTCGTGTTCTCGGTCTACGTCATCATTTTAGCCGTCAAAGTCCGGTTCCAATACTCAAGAACACAAGTACAGAGAAGCAGGAAAGTACCAAGATGTGTTTTTGATATTGAGGATATGGAGATGCACACTGTAAAAAACAGACATTTTCTATAAGAATAAACTGTAAAATGACAGTGTTTTACAGTTTTTTTCCTGTAAAATTACATGTTTTCGTTTATTTTTGTTAAATTAGCTGTCTTTTTCTGTAAATGTACATTTTTTGACCAATAAAATAAAAAAAAGCTGTAAAAAAATCTCGTAAAAAAATGAAAATAAAAAAATGTGGTGCCAGAAACAAACCTTAAAAAAAGGTTTTCCCCCAGTAAAATTATGTGTTTTACACGTTTTTTCATAGTTTTTGAACAATTACAATTAATGAACAATTTAGAAAATTACATGTTTTTTTTATTATATGTGGAAAATCTGTAAAAGAAAATAAGAATTCTTTAAAATTATGGGGGTTTTTTACAGTGCAGCCTTGCTCGTATTGAACCCGCTTCAAAATTGCATTTCTACAAATGGCATTGTAAAATTTTTTGTTTCCAACAGTTTTGGAAGCACCTTTTTCTGTCCCCCCCACTGGTCTCTCTCTGTGTACTCAGGATTAGCAGTCAGGTTTATTTGTAGCACTTGTGCTGTGATTAGTTCACCTGCTATGTGCTTAGCTCAGGCCTCTCAATGACATACTGACACAGTTTTCACATTCACGCATCAACAACTGTTGGAACCTAACCACAGTTGTACTTTTAATGTGCATCATTTATTCACAGCACAACTGAAAACAATTGAAACAACCATGTCAAAATTTCACACTGTTTTAATGTTTTACTTTTACACTTCTATGTTGCAGAGGTCAAGAAAGGTATTATATCCTGGAGGTGTTTTAAGGTATACATTTAAAGAATCTGCTACTCTTCAAGGCCGTCAGCTGGATGACCTTTGAGTTGTGGCGAATCAGAACCAGTGAGGCTGCACGTGTCATCAAGGAAATCAATTGGCTTGTTTTACAACACCCTGAGTGACAAATGTCTTCAAATATTGTTTGGGAAGCCTAAAATACCAAACCCATAAAAGTGAAACATTGGACCTACTGGCTTCTGCTTTGACTGTGTGCAGGTTTTGTTCAGACAGGGTAATGATTTAATGCTTAAATGATCTCATTTGTCCAGAACCCCCATTGGAAAGCATCTTATCATTATCCTTCATGGCACATGCTTTGGTGGATTATGGTGAGAGGCAACAGGAATCTATGGGAAAATGAAAACAAGCATGTGTGTTTATTACCACCTTAGCAAAAAAACTGCACTCAAGTAAACAAGCCTTGACAAAGCACTGGTTGTGACTGGTTGTTTTTGGGAACATGGGTGTAAAGCTGTGTCTATACATGTCAAGGGCCAGACGCTTCGGTTGCAAAATGCTGTCACTGAGGAATCAGGCATTTCCTGCCTATCACATGTCAGTCTCAGAGCCCAGCCCCTCCCTCTTTGGTGGAACCGGCCTTTAACATAAAACTGCACAGTCAAAGTCTCCAGAGCCCCTCCCTTTTCCAGAGTTTCCTCAGAGAGAGGTGTGTTTTTTTCACTTGCCTTGTTGAACAAAATGTTCTGTCCGTGAAAGCAGCACAGCAGACTGACAACAAACAATAGACAACACAAGGCCAGGTTTGGTCTGTTGTAGTATTATTCACATTGGGTATATTATTAAAGATTTTTGAGTATGATAAACAGTGATGCAAAGGATGCAACACATGCATGACGACCAGTATCCGAAAACAGATGCTAGATATGCTTTGTTGTTTTTGCTCTCTTTGTGCACATGCAGTAGCTTGATGCAGTTAATTGATATTATATAATATTTATGCAGTTAATTGAATTATATAATATTGATTATATAATATAAGTCCCCTTTTCATACTTTTACACCACCCTCTTCAATCCCATTGAGTGGGAACAATTCCTCTAAGCAGAGCACTAACAAAAACCATGCGTGCAAACAATTTTGCATACCACTGTAGGAATTTGGTTACAGAAAAACAATCAGAGGAATGATGTGTTCTCATTTTTTACAAGAAACAGTCTGACCTTACTCTTTTTCAGTATACCTAAAACCGTGATGTTTGACATAAAGAGCTGGCTCATGATGGGACATGATAATTTTGACTCCTAAAGCAAAAAAAAGGACATGATAATTTTGACTCCTAAAGCATAAAAATAGGTTATATATTAAATTTGACAAAATCATACAGTCATTCATGTGCTCACATTTGAAATGTTTCTATGTAGTGGTGCTTTAGCTCATGTGTGCAGATGACTCGCATCCCCAACCTGAGATAACTTTAACTTTAATTCATCACGTATTGTAAATCTTTTAATGTAACACTTCATAGACTTGATGCTGATTTGTTTAGATTTGTATTACTTTTGTAGTATATTCAATCAAAACATGCAGAACATGAAGTCTCTATACATAGAATCCATTTTGAGCCCTATTTTAATAAGGCCCGTGTCCACCAAGGCGTTTATGCCGGCGTTCTGCGTGTTTTTTTAATTGTTTCCAATGGAAGCGCCGCGTTTTTTTTCCGCCCTCAGCGCTGGCGCTGGCGCTGGCGCTCTGCGTTTTTTCTAATGCATTGTTTGTGTTAAGAAGAATTAGTTGGTCACCAGGTTACATTAATCTCCATGTAGTGGTACATCTTTACCCTTGAGAAGGAACACATCAGCTGTGTTGCCATGATACGTGGATATATCTTGCTATACAAATAGACTGAATGTAACAGGGGTGATTATGATGTTCCTAAAAAAGGCATATATTTGTCTTGTTATGTTAATGAATGTACAGTATCTAACAAAAGTGAGTACACCCCTCAAATTTCAGCAACAATTTTATAATATCTGCTCAAGGGACAACACTATAGAAATGCAACTTGAATATATTTTAGAGTAGGCATGTGCTGCTTGTATAGCAGTATGGATTTCCTGTCCTATGAAAATAACTTAACATACAGCCATTTTTGTCAAAATAACTATAGCAACAAAAGTGAGTACACCCTAAGTGATAACAGCTTTATGTTGTTTAGCCATGCAAAGTCACATTTGTGTATCTTGTATTAGAGCAGTTAAAATGTGGTGCTTTAAGTACAATTCTCTCATACTGACCACTAGATGTTCAAAATGGCGAAGAACTCTCTGAGGATTTGAGAATTAGAATTGTTGCTCTTCACAAAGATGGCCTAGGCTATAAGAAGATTGGCAATCCCCTGAAAGTGAGTTACAGTACAGTGGCAAGGGTCATACAGAGGTTTTCCAGGACAGGTCTTGCGAGGGTCGATCAAAGAGGTTTAATCCTCGTGCGTCAGGTGCAGAAGCTGGCTTCAAAAAACAGACGTATGGGTGCTGCCAGCATTGCTTTAGAGGTTGCAGAAGTGAAAGGTCATCTTGTCAGTGTTTAGACCACACGCAGCACACTGCAACAAGTCGGTTTGCATGGTCGTCGTCCCAAAAGAAAATTCTTTTTATTATGTTATATACACACTCTACTTAAGACAGAAAAAAAACATTGGTTAGGTAACTGTTAAAACAGTTTGTGTTAAATGCCCTTCCCAGTAGGCCTGCATCATGCTTGACACTCACCAAACATCCTTCATTAAAAATATCTCTTATTAGATAACATATAAAAACAACAGCATAAATAAAGTTGGCAAGCACTAAAACGGTAATCATTTTTAATAATATTTACCACATAATTATACATGCTGCAATGCATACTGGGAACGTTCAACCCCTTGTTTAATGTTGTTTGTTCAGACAAATACACTGTTTGTACACAGTCTGGCAAGTTGGAAAAACCAGTCTGGACAAACACGTAAGTATCTAAGTCCAGTCAACAAAAATCTTTGTTTAGCCTAATCTTATAGTATACACAAAATACTAAAATTGACTCCTCCTACTAAAATCTTTGTAAAAGTTATCTTTGGGAGAACATTTTGAAGTGGTATACTTTACAGTGTATGTGGTCACTAGGATGTTCTGGGTGGTTACTAGGGCATTGCTAAGTGGCTGCTTAGTGGCCCAAGGTCAAAGGTTTACCTGTTTTATCATCCAGCAAGAATAAATCACTTAGAAAATGTCACTTAGAAAGTTTTAGTGAGTTAAAAAAACACTTCTTTTCACAGTTCTGTTATGCAACATTTGCATTAACAAAAGACACCTTTGACTGTCTTGTACCAGTATTGTAACATTTAAGTATTAATATTTAAGTATTTACATGTTTGAATCTGTATCAGAATTAGAAAATCAAATCTTACATTTATGTGTGCTGGTTGTGACCATGAAGAGCCTTCTAGGCCTCACTTGTGAAAGGCATATTGTTATTATTTTTGTAGTAAAAATACATATATTCAAAATGAATCTACTGTGTTGTCCCTTTTCATGGAGAACATTACATAAGTGGCAGGTGTTGTAAATTAAGACATCCAGGCAACCACAGAGTCACTTAGTAAACACATTGCTATTTAAAATCCACATGGATCAATTGAACCCACATGCATCATGTTTACAAACAACTGCTTACTACAGATTCAAACAACATAGCTATAATTCAAGCAAGCAGTATAGTAGTTACATTTACATTTACACATTTGGCAGATGACTTACATTGCATTGTACTATACATTTGTTATTGAGTATGTGCAATCCTTGAGATCGAACCCATGACATTGGCGTTGCTAGCGCCATGCTCTAACCACTGAGCCACAGGAAAGCCGCATAGTTAGCAGATTCAAGTCTGTCTGTATAAAGATAAGACTATTGATAAATGTGTATGTCCATACAGATTATGGTAGATTTGAGCTACATATATTGCCAAAGGTATTAGGACACCCATTCAAATGAACATGTTTGGCTACTTTAGTTATTTCCATTAGCATGAATCTTAATGCATATCATGATATTCTAGAGAATTGTGTGCTTTTAATTTTATTGCAACAGTTTGGGGACAGCCCTTTTCTATTCAATCATGACAATGCCCCTGTGCACAAGGCAAGGTTTAATAAGAAATTGATTCAGTCAGTGTGGAAGAACGTGACTGGTCTGCATAAAGCCAAGTCCTGAACCTAGCTAAACACCTTTGGTATGATTTTAAATGCAGACTTGAGCAAAGAACTCACCAATGACTTGTGTACAGGAGTTGTCATTTTGGGACAACTCTTTTCTGTTCCAAATTGGCTGTACTCCTGTGTACAAGCCATTGATGTGGAGTGATGAGTTTATGGCTCAAAGTCTGCATTTAAAGTCAAGCAGACCAGTCAAGTTCTTCCACACTGACTGAATCAATTATTTCTTTCTGAACCTTGCCTCATACACAGGGGCATTTTCATGATGGAATGGCCCTTTCCAAACTGTTGCTATTAAAGTAGAAGCACACAGTTCCATAGAATATCATGATATGCTGCAGCATTAAGATTTGTACTCATGGAAATTACTAAAGTCGTCAAACCTGTTCATTAGATAGGGTGACCCAATACTTTTGGCAATATAGTGTATTTTGACAGTAAAGTTTTCCACTACTTTGTTATGAAAACAGTAATCTTCAGCTTTGTGGCAGGGGCTTTAAAATGCTGGTTTGACAAAGGGGAAATTCTGTATTTTTGCTTGGATTGAGACCTGGACCAGTCGGATAAATGCCTTGGGCATCAGGTCAGAGATTTTGATGTTTATCCAAGCTTCAAAAGGTTGGCAATGAAAGACTTGTAAAAGTTACATGTGTTTTTAAGGAAGTGTTGTAAGTGAGCTGAAGAGGTACACAACGTTGAACAAATGTAGGCGGGTCTCAGTCACTTAATAAAGTAGAGGGGAAAGAATTATTCCAGGAAATGATGACAAAAGAGTAAGTTGTTGGTTGTCTGTTGACAGAGAATTACTCACAGTAAACCGACCAGCTGGGTGCATAGAACTACGCGAATGGGTCTTTTGACCACAGTAGGAAGACATTCCATGTGACTCACCTCTGACTCTCTATTCTGTAGGTCAGATTCCTAGAAGTTACATAAGCACTTGCACGGATCCTTTAGCCACAGTTTCAAAATATGGTTTAAACTTCTGCTGTTTAAATCCAACCTATTGGTTTTGAGAAAATATTTTGATGTCGAACAACTTCCAACTACAGAAGATTGTCTTGTTTCTCACATTAAAACAACTTCTATATACTTGTTTACATAAGTCAAGACTGTTTTGAGGAAGGAATAAGTAAGGATACAAAATTAAAAACAGACCTAGAGCTAATCAAGATCTTGTATTCTCAGACGTCACACCCACAGACAACCGGCTGAACATCTGATGCATACACAAACCACTTTACAGCCTGGAGGTCTGACTACGCAATGCTAAGATCTTTGTGACATTTTTTATAGTGGCCTCTGCTTGTAAGACAGTTAGATGACATGAAATAACGTGTTAGATACTATATTTGTCTAATGTAGCACTGACATGGTAGCCTAACAAGTCATACCTGTCAAGCAGATAAAGTTACTGTATACACGCAATAGTTTCACCCCTATGGTAGTCACCCGTAGTGCAGTAGGACAGTGTTATCATGATAAGATTATAAGGTAAAATGACATCACTACCGATCTGGGTTCATGCAAATTGAGCTATTTTTATTACTTGTCAAGTCAGTATTGAACAGTTG
Source organism: Oreonectes daqikongensis (assembly GCA_026939265.1). Lineage (NCBI taxonomy): Eukaryota > Metazoa > Chordata > Actinopteri > Cypriniformes > Nemacheilidae > Oreonectes > Oreonectes daqikongensis. Next base: position 6,799,577 of record JAOTQM010000040.1, on the reverse strand, counting down.
AACTGTCCCTGTAACCATTATAAGAAATTGCTAGGTGAAGCATTAAAATTTACCGGTAATCGGCTCTAGTTAATACAGCATTTTGTTTCCCAAGCCAAAATCAAGTTCAGTGGTTAAAATAAATAAATAAATTCCCAGGTGTCACGTGTCTTGACTCAATAAATACTGAATGCCTTTGGCCAGCATGCATAACACACATTTCCAGACAGAGTAAGAGAGACGTTAATCCCAGATAACAATCGCTCAAAACTAATAACACATGTCACGGTAAGCCGGATGCTTCAAATCATTTTGACAGGTACAGTTTAATACTACACCAAAAAATAAATGCAAATTTATCAAATTACATATTATTAAACCAAATGGCCTGTTCATGACATTTGAACGTCGTTTCTTACCTTAAAACCGAAAGTAAACAGGAAGGTCTGCATTCGGTAAAAATTAGCTAATAAAATATTTTAAATTCACATTTCATGTCCAGTTTTTTCGTGTCGGGTCCTGATCACGCTGTCGGGGCTTATTTCTGCGATAACATTCGGCTGCCTCTACATTATTCCTTACATAACGAGCTTGCAAACGTTGTGACTGGCCAATCAGATTCAAGCATTCCAACGAGCTGTGTAATAAACATTATTAGTAGATCTCTAGTGGACTATATGAAGACACAAAGGTTGTCAAATTTTATTTATATATTCATTTTGACATAAACTATATTGCAGACATTTTTGGGACATTCAAAACTGAAAGCATAGCCAACCCTACACACATGTTTTTGTACATTGTGGGGAGGTTTTTATACATTTTCCACTGACATAATCAGTTTACATTGTGGCGACTGCCTGCCGTAAGTGATTAGGACTTTATATTACCGTGCTAATAATGTATAGAAGCTTTTATAGAAACCTCCCACATGTGTATAAAACCCTGTTCACACAAACACATGCACACACTTACATATAAGAGTGCTAACCTCATTCTTCCACTCTAAATAAGATAAAATGTTCAATTTTGTGACCTGAAATTAATAGTAATAATTATGCTACTGTACAATCCTGTCCCCCTGCCCTCAACCTTCCCTCTAGTGATTACAATTTGAAGGGGGCCAGCAAAGCTGTGTCTTGCGTCTGCTTCTCTGTTCTAATCCTCGTAAATCCTTTATTTTCCTCAGAACAGAGTGGGTGAATTTAAATCTGATATACACATCTAAATGACACACAACAAAACAGGCTGAAAAGGGGTCACAGAACACACTGCAGACAAACTGTTCCGTCCAGAAGATTGTGCTCGAATCAGCGGTGTAATCTGAGCAAGTAATCAACAAACAGTGATGCATGAAAGACAGAGAGTGACGCAAATGTGTACAAGTTTTATGTTGAACTTGCGTCTTTGTTTCAGTAAGCTGAAGAAGATGAACATAAAAACATGGAGGCACCAGCTTTATTTCCCTTCGATTTTAAATTTAATCCATGCATTTACACACATGGAAAATGTTTGCATGAAATTCTTCAGAGATCTGTTTTCTGTTAACCATCTATTACAGTCATTTGAGAATCACAGTCTAGTTACCATTCATGAACGCTTGTGCTGAAAAACAAGCATGCATAGAGTATGATTAAAATTTACAATTGTGGACGACAGTGAAACACATTTATTGTCTCAGTATAAAAAAATAGCCTATTGAAAGAAGTCTTTTTTTGTATTGTACCTATCAATAGTGATTAAATAAACATTAATATATATATATATATATATAATGGGGCACTAGTGTACTCTGTTTGTGGAAAATGCCATGTAATGATTTTCAGTGTCTGATGCTTTTTTGCTGTGCAAGTGTGTCTGTCACAGAATACAGTGAAACAGAGTTCAGCGTACATGTCAGAAGAACAAAATCTTTTATATAAAGGGAGCGGGCATGACGTCAGTGTTTGTACTTGAGGTTAGAGAAGTAAATATTCAGAGATTACTTCAAATAAAGAAACTCGAATAAAGAATTCTAATCCACCACGCAGATGTTTTCCTGTTTGCGCCTTAGGTCATATCTGAGATAAAAAAAAGTTTTGTGGCAAACATTTTTCACCACATATTAACTGATAAAAACAGCAGACACTTTCAACAGCAAAATTATTTAGTAAATCAAGCATATGAATTAGTTACCAGTTTGGTTTTACTTTGACCTAGTAAAAATCTATTGCTAAAATGGTTATGCTGGTAACAGCATTATGCAGCAGGTCAAGAAATCATCAACCAGAAAACACTGCTTTAGAATGATTTGTCTTTTTCTCTACACCGACGTGCGATTTATTCAAACTGTTGTAATTGTTTTATTGTCCCTGAAAAGTGATGTTGAGACAATTCTGATGCATGCGGTTAACGTGATGCCACTGAGTGTGATTCCTTATCAGTCTAGGCTCCAGGACAGAAAGAAAGTCTTATAATAAACTCATAACTGTTTTATGCTCTTTCTTTGAGCTCAAAGTTCTGCTGTGCTCTGCTTTTGAGCTGTGACTCAGCTCGGAAAACATCAGCTGAAGATGTGATGTAATGCTAAATGTCATTTAAGGGACAATAGTGCTCAAAGCTTTCTTTAATAAAGGTAAAATGTTTCAAGGCCTTTTAAGGACAGCTTTATTTTAATGCAAAGTATATGTTGATTTTAACAGAATATTGATAGAGCAAATGATTTGTGACCAACTTTGTCAGCAAATGCTTTTGATAAAGCACTTTTGAAGTAGCATGGACTTAGCAAGCATGCCATCTCACCACTTCAGGACCAGTTGCACCCATTGCATTGCTTTTTATAATGTTTGTCAGTATTTTATAAGGACTGTATCACAAAATTAGTACCATTGTGAGCACTCAATGTGAGTCCATTTCACACATCCTTTGCTGCAAATACATACATAAATTGCAGTCTGGGTGCATGTGACCCCCAAAAAAGTACAAACCAGGAACCGTCTGCTGCCATCAGCACAGGAAAAATGAAAAATGCTGAAATTAGCCTCAGTTCAAAGTCTTTTGCCCTAGCTGAGGAAGGAAAATAAGTTCTGCTGATCGGATGGAAAAAAAATTTGGAGAGGAATTCTTTGATTCTTTTGTCAAAACAATAATCAAACATTACAATATTCCCTTTCTCCTGTCTTGTGTGTGGTGATGCTTGAAGCATTGAATTTAAATGCTTAACATGTAAATGCATTTTAGACTACTTTAAATAGCATGCACTGTTTAAAATAAAGGTGTCTAAAAGGTTCTTCACATTGATGCCATACGGAAGAACCATTCAGTCAAAGGTTCTTAAAGAACCATCTCTTTCTTACCTTTTTATAATCTGAAGAACTTTTTTTCACCACAAAGATCCTTTTGTGAAACAGAAAGGTTCTTCAGATGTTAAAGGTTCTTTATAAAAATCGTGAAGCACCTATTTTTAAGAGTGATAGTGTTCAAATTATTTCATGTTATGATGCTTACAACTATTCATCCACCAGTTCCAATATCAGACATTCAAAGAAATGCTTCGGGAAAAGATAACCTGTTAGACAGAAACGCATGCTCTGGTTTCAGTATTTTTAAGTGAAAAAGAAACTATGAGGTCTTGAGATGGAAACACTTTCATTCTTGTTTGCAAAATAAGATTTAATGAGTGATAAATGCCTTATTGACATGGAATACAGCAGTACACCCTGTCATTCAGCAAGGTTTGATTATAGCAAGACAGCTGCATGACCTGAAAGTGAACAGCAGCCCTGAGCTTTGTGTTTTTTGAAACAGGCTCAGCCATGTACTCCTTTATGTTATGTACACTGTAAAAAAAGGTTTTCCCTGTAAAATTGCATTTTCTCCGTTTTTCTTGTACAATTTGATCTATTTTAAAAATTACATGAAAAATCTGTGTACAATTTAGTAAAATTACAGTTTTTTACATTATAAAATCTTTTTTTTACAGTGAGTTTATCAGTGTGATTTTTCAGGGCTTGTTTGGACAGTCAGAAAATCAAGTCGTGTTTCAGTGCTTAGTGACTAGACACACATGGATTGCCCTCCAGTGGCTAATACTGATAGCACTGAGGTCAATGTAGGGTTATTAAAGCATATTGTCCAATGAGGAACTTTTGTTAGGAGATATGTGATGTAATTATTAACCACATCAGTACATACAAATTTATGAGGAAATCATAAAAGTAATTTCCTGGAGAAATCATAAAAAATTATTAACTAGGTTTTTTATATGTATTGAGAGCTCTGTATTATATAATGCATTCTATCTGGTTTATAGTTTTATTTTACAGGCTATGCATGACTTAGCTGTGTGTTCTCGTATAAAATAATAAAATATTTAATTTAGATATTTAACTACACAAGCACACTGTAACTAACTGGCATGCTACATAGATAGAAACAAGTGATAGTTCACCGAAAAATTAAAATTTATTCAGCTTTTACTCACCCTCTTGTCATTTTAAACATTTATGACTTACATTCTTACACAAAACACAAAAGAAGCTATTTTGCTAACTATTCTTAGGACACAAAACCAATTCAAGTCAAATGGTGCCACTTAACAACACTCTTCAAAATATCTTTTTGAGTAAATGATGACAGAATTTTCATTTTGGGGTGAACTATCACTTTAATGCTTATGGCAGATTTAATAACAAATAGATCTGGATAATTTATTTACTAAAAATTATTTTGGACAATTGAGAGCTTTAAGAAACAAATGAGTGCTCATCTGAAGGCAGATGAGAGTTTGGACTGAATATGAGATGAGATGTGGGATAATTGTTGTGAAAGAGAAGGGTCTTTCACTCCCTACAGGAGAAGACCATGAAACAAGCATCTTTGTTTCTTTTTGGCATTTACCCTGTGGTCATTCCCTTGTGTTTAACAGCGTTTCTTATTATTCCCATTGAGACGTATCTGTTGTGTCCATGGCACCATGACAGCTATTCCTAATAGACCTCTACCTGTGGTATAGCAGCATAGACCTTTTCCTTTCCTATTATCTTCTCCAGCTTCTCACAAAATGTGCCAGTCTTTATATCTTCAAATCTCCCAGCTGGATAACCTGGAACATTTACCTTTTGCCCCATGTAGACGTCTATTCTGTGGGAACATTGTCAGTCATTCAGTGTTGCTCTTGTGGTCAGTGGTACCTTGTACAAAATAGGAATTGTGCTCCGGATAGGTCCTTATTCAAATGCTGGCTGTCCGTGTCCTTTTCCATGTTATTCAAGCCTACAGTACATTGCTGTTACATTTCTCCACTTGTTTTTGATCAGGCTGACCGGTCTTCATTATAATTCTGCTTCAGTGTGAACAATGGCCATTTCATAGCTCAAAGTTTGTATTAAATCCATTTGGATGGAGTCCATGAATAAGCTCTGTGCCGGGGCCCATTGTGTTGAGAGTACACAAACCCTTCTCAGTTAAAACCGGTCCTTTGAGTTCAGTTGCTCTATTTTTGTTTAGCCTAAATCTAAACAATTTGTATTGAAAGTAAAAAAAGCGTGAAAACATATGTCGCAGGGCAGCCAGCATCAATATTCTTAAGAAGCTGAAGATGTTGATGACCATGATAAAGTAATTCATCCATAGTAATTCAAGTCCATAGCTCTAAGCTACAATCTTCAAATATCTTGCTCTTCTAACACATGCTCTGCTAAAAACACTAACAGAGACTAGATTTACTCAAAGGAAATGATGTTCAATGGTCAAATTACAGGGTGTGGTGCCCGAGTTCTGGGAAGTCAAGGTGTCACGGACTGCCTCGGCTCATTATGGGTGAGATTTCCAAGCTGACTGTCACTATGAAATGCCATTCAGATGCTTATTGTGCTGTGCTATGATAATTAGTCCTTCCAACATTCAGCTCTGTTATGTAAGATGGTGCTTGTTTATTCACATAAGGCTTAGTTTGCGCATGAGGCCCCTTGCATTTTAAAAGCCGCATTATCGAGACACGCTATAGCCTCTTTGACACTTGAAACATTGAAAGTCCTTTTCGTTTGCATGTGCAAGCTTGCCAAGAAGGCAAGTGTAAAATCAAATCATGCTGAATGTGTGGCTCGAAAATAAAGATGTGCTGTTTAACTGTGATCTTACATGGAATAAATGTTTTGGGAAGCCCCCAGATGAATGACAGGGGTAAAAATGCAGAGAATTTATATTTAAAGGCAGAGTTCACCTAAAGATAAAAAATGATGTCGTCATTTATTCACTCCCATGTCTTTTTAAACGTGTATGGCATTCTTTCTTTTGTGCAACACAAAAGAAGAAGGTTTTGAATAACATGAGGGTGAGTAAAGTGATAAGAGATTTTTCATTTTTGGACAAACTAAGCATTTAAAGTAAAGGATGGGCACTGTGTCATGTTTACTCAATTGAAAGTAGAGTATCTGCGTATAATGAATGTATGTAGCTTTAAGTTAACTTAAACGTTCTTAGCTTTGGAGAACGAGGGACTTGGAGGTAAGTAATCCGGGCTATAGTACTTTTCCAAAAGGGAGAGCGGACGATGTGGCTGTCCGTGTGGTGTGCTTTTATGTGGTGGCTGGAGATTGGTGATGAGTGACATGTGCGTGTGGTTAGATCTCTGGTGAGTGAGAGCGTGGAAGGAGCCTGGTGTTTCCATGACAAACCACTAATTTTAAAAAGTGATGCTCCATGAAAAGCCAGTGGATGAAGTGACATCATATCCTATAACTGTGGCAGATGCTTTTATCCAAACACTGCATTATACATTTGTTTCCAAGTATGTGCCATCTTGGGATTGAACCCATGACCTTGGCGTTGCTAGCGCCATGTTCTAACCACTGAGCTACAGGAAAGCTGAAGTTTACAGTATGTGTTCAAACCATGTACATGCTTAACAAAACTACTAACATATATCACATTCAAAATACAAATTTAAGCATTATTTAGTACAGTAATGACGTACTTTAGTTTTTGTTTTGATTTGTACAAGCATTTGTACTTTTGGTCTTGAATAAGACTGTTTAAAAAGCAAACAAGACAACAGGACAAACAGGGCAGTTATCAAAGCAAGTCTTAACCTGTGAGTTATATAAGCCTCTTACACTGAACTCACCAAACAACTCAGTTATGGGATGATGTTGCCAAAGTGTTCCAGCATGTTTGGCACTGGCAGAGAAGTGCCAGTCAAACAAGAAGAATCCAGCCTGGCTTTGTGGTGCAAAGCTGCAGAGTTCAGCCTAAGATTTGATATATTCAGCATCTGTAAGCCCCTTTTCTTTAAAAAATATCCCAGATGAGTTTGAACGGAAGATTACTTTCGACTTCACTTGAAATGACAAATAACAGGAGAAGAGCTGTGAATGGCATGTTGACATCTATTGTTTTTATAAGGAGATACTTTAATTACAGTCAAAATGCTGCTTATATTTCTAAGCACAATACAACTCTGTAACACAGAGCAATCTTGTGTCAAGCCTGTGTTAATCTGTTGGATGTACTTTGCTGAAAACAACAGGATAAGCTTTCACGGTCATTGTATGAGTATCTCTATTGAGTATTTCTATGTATACATCATGCAGTTACATAATGCTGTAGTTTTGAATAACGCTTTTTTTGGACTGAATCATTTTTATCTGCATTTTTGTCTTGCTGTATATCAGAACATTCCTAAAATTAGTTCTTCATCACCGTTGTCACAATCATTGTATTCAGACTACTCACTGGTTTAATCTCATACACTTGTTCATAACCAACACTTCATGAAGGTCTCAATATAAGCTCAGTTTACACACATTCTTTGTCGGGATTTGTTTAAATCCCACTGTTAACCTCCAACTCTTTTCATGGTGGATTATATCTCTGTCTTCCTCATTGTTCCTAGTTCTCTGTTCTCACCATCAAGCTATAATGTTTGTCCACTCACATTCTAGTACTAGCTCACTAAAGTTGTTTATTCGAAAATAATTGTATGTCACTAAAAAGATCTATTTATTTTGACACATTTATCTCACATCTAAAAGCATGCTTTGTAGGAGATAATGAAGAGTGGCTCTGTGAAGGATGGATTGTGACATCACTCTCACACCCTTTGAATCACATGGGAGGAAAGATGTTTAACACAGGGACAGTGACACACTCACCAGGCACAACGGCATCATACTCAAGCTTTGCTTCCTGCGCATTCAGACAAGAAAACACTGAGCAAGAATAGCTGATTGTTAATCACAGCTTGATAACTAACTTGATAACGTCTGAACTGATTATAAGACTTATTTCACGCTGACCTTTGACATTTCTGTGTCATCTTCTTCAGTGACATTTTGGTCTGGATAACAGAATCGAATTGGAGCCCCCTGCTATCCATTGAACTGTCTGTAAAAAAAAACATCAAATAGTGAAATACTGTCGCTGCTGTCTTCTGAAACCTTGGATATTTCATGATGAATAATTAATATTACTCACCCTTTATGTTTGTCACTGGGTTTTGCAAATATCAAACCAAACAAAAAGTATTGAAGTGCTTGTCAGTATTTAATAATTTTAAAAGTACAGTGATTTTTCCATTTCCTGAAAAACAGCGAATTATTTGGACATCTAAAGTTTCACAATATGTGCTATTGTGTCAGTGTTATTGATTGATGACATATTGATGAAGTAAATAGTTCTTTGTGTGTTTTTAGTAAATTGTTCTCAGGAACACACAGGTCAAAGGATAATCTCAACATGGGGGATATGCTATTGCTGCATTCCAGACTTCTCTGATATTTTTCACCTCAACCCAGAGATCGTTTCTGACTTTGTGCTGTTTTAATGTTAATAAATACTTTTAATCTGAATAAACAAAGACGTAATTTTCGAGGTGTAAAATAAATCTGACGTGTTTGGATTGAAGCATAAATCCATATTTATACTGTACACCTGCGCCATCACAAATCCCATAATTCAGATTCCATGTAACTATCAATGACACACAAAACAACTCTATAATTAGCTCTAAAAATCATTTTATCATGATCTGATTTTGGTTGCACAACTTTCCTCAAACCAACCCAATATTTTCAACCCAATAGGAAGTCAAATTAAGTAGCTCAATGAAGGGATTAGAAACTCCCGGCAAGAGCTAAAAGCAACAGGACAGAGTGACCCGTAACACCCCATCATGCCATCAACCAGGAAACATTATATGAAAGGCTATTGTGAGTGCTAAACACTGCCGCTTTATGGAACTAAACCTGAAAAGTCTCTGCAGACCCTGTTGCTTTGTTGCACAAGAAAGTAAGCGGGTGATCCAGACCTGTGTGGTATGAATGCAATGGTGTCTCAGTCAACAAATCCAGGAGGCATTGTTTTTAGCTGCAGCATAAACCTGGAGTTTGAGGTATCAAATGAACATGATTTAAAAGAAAGAACATTGCTGTCTGATTTGATACAATCTGGGTAACATGCAGTAATATGAGCTCGACAAAAGTTTATTCATGAAATGTCAACCTTAAGGAGGACCAGTTTACACGACTTTCCTTTGATAAACAAGCTGGTATTGAGTTACAGCTGTCTTTAGGTGTGTTTTACAGAATGTCTCCTTGGTGTTTGTGTTACAGGTATGCCTGCCAGGTATTTTTAATGCCTGGGAATTGACAAAAGGTCAGTTTGACTGATTTGCATAGTCTGGTTATCGCACCTGGTAGAGTCAAACAACCAGTGTTGGGCAAGTTACTCAAAAAAGTAATTAATTACTAATAACTTTCTTTATCCTATATCAACCTTGATTAGTTAAGTGATTCAAGGATAGACATATTTTTTGTAGGGGTCACTGTATGGGTTGATGTTTATTTTGTAAATATTATGTTTATGTTTTTTAAAAAATCTGTAGTAAATTTGGCCAGTTCTGTGTTCAATTAGGACATGCTCTGTTGCCTAGCAACAGTAAGGTTTTCCATGTGACAGGCTGTCTTTTGCTGTTAACAGCTAGACACTGAGACGTTCAGATATGCTTATTTCTGTAGACAGACACCACGTACAGAGCGTGTATAACCACCAAATATAAGATAAGATGAGATAAGATATGATTTTACTGGAAACACAAATGACATGGCATTAATATAATATGTATGTGTGCAGTTATGTTGATATTTAAAGAAAACTGATTTCTCCTTAAGGCAATGATGAGACTTTCTTTGAGAAAAGAGCTGTCCACCATTTTCTCAATGAGCTATTCAAATTTTGAACACAGAGGGAAACTTCTCTCTAAACTCGATTTTACGGTTCAGTACAAGGTTGCAAAAACTGTGCTATCAGAAAAATGTAAAGAATATTTAAGGAAGAGCAGTAAAATGAAGCATTTTACAGGCCAGCATCCCCCCTGTGACCGAGTCACAAGTAGGCGTCAAGAGTTTAACTCTCAACAGCTACACACATAAATCACATCTCTTTAAAGCAGTGCCTTCACTCTCTCTCTGGGAGGGCCGGAACAGGCCGGAGCGTCCCAAAGCCATCTGAAACTTGTGGTCTTATAAAAGACCCTTAACTAAGAGTTATGTGCCAAGCGCAAAAAGGCTGTTTGTGCTCACCCAGTACATTTACCTAATGACTTGAACAATCTGCTTTTGCGGGGGATGCAGATCGGAATCAAAGATTGGTGGGCCAATGTGACTGGAGCTGCCCGTGTAGGCTCAGAGTGTCCACCACCATGGGGACACATAATGAGAAAGCTGTCCCCGGAGGTCTCTGTCCACATAAAGGCGTGATTATTCCCCCTCTTGGCAAGGGCAGCTGATGGCAGGGCTGGTCAGACACTGGACTCGGTATTCTTTAGTCTTATTAGACGAGGTTCTCTCTCCTACTGGTCACAGCGTTGGGCTTGTTTGTTTTTCGGAAGCACTGTGGGAAAGTAATTTAAGTGTAAAGCATCCCGCTTTTCCTTCTTTCTGAGTGATCCTTTAGAAAAGAGCGAGAGAGTGAGATGATGGTATCCCGCTGTAATGAACGGAGACATGCCCTGTGCTGCAAAGAGTTATTCTTTCAAGAGCCGCACCAGCTAACCAGCACTGTTCTGACAAAGTGGCATCTATTCAGACTTAGCAATAAAAAAGGCGCACTACTTTGTTTGATCTGTGCTCCATTCACTGATATTTTATTACAGAGTCCATCAAATCATCATTTATTTAAGTGGCTCCCATACACACCTGTTGCTTAATCTTGATGGACTATAGGGGAGGCTATTATGGGCTTGTCGCAGGTTATTTAGCATTGACTGCTGGAACAATTGTGAAGAAGTGCCAAGCAGGTGAATTCAGCAACTTTTTGTAGACTCCCCATGCATATCTGTGATAACCAGAGAGAAACAGAGCACGTAAACACAGCACAACAATTGACATATTTTCGTCTAAATTGGTAGATGTGTCTGCATTTAGAAGATAACATAAGCCCAGAAATTCCAGAATCATATTTGCAGGATGCTGGGATGAACCAGTCTGATGCGGTCGCTATTATGAACGCATCATTTCTAATCTGACGCGGTGGTGGAGGCCTCTACCGGTGAACAGTTGTATTGCAACTTGTTTACCATTCCCAACCAATTCAGCAGGCTGGCAAACTATCGTGGTGAATGAAGAGCCGATGCTTTATTAAGTTTGTGAGCTAAATATTAAGTGAAATTACATCATTCAGTGCACGTATTGCAGCCACAATGTTTTCATTAAGTTAAATGTTTTTAAGAGCTCTAGTTACGCAGGGTCACTGAACCGAGTACAAAGAATATACACAATGTTCCGTTCAAGTAAACTTCATGAAGTTCAAATTATATCTGGGTAAAAGCAAAAACATGCCATTACAGTATCTATTTTTGGATGCGCCTATATTGATCTGTTTGAACATGTAGGGGTGGTTTCCGGACAGGGATTAGCTAGTCGTAAACTAAAAGAAATGTAAGAGCTGTCCAAACTGAAAACAACTTGCACTGACATATCTCAAAATACATAAGTGCCTTTTTGTTGTCTCAAAATGCACACAAGTAATGTTTTTAGTAAGGTATGTTTGTTAAAACTACTTAAATTTCCCAATTAAACTAAGGCCTAGTCCAGGTTTAAACTAATCCCTGTCCGGGAAACCACCCCGTAGAGTCAAAGTTACAACTGTGACAAAAATCAATCGCGTACGTTTCCCAGAAAAGTCCATACGCCAACATACACACAACATAAAACACATTTTCACATTACGAAAATGAAACTTTATTGATGTGATTCGGGAGAAAATCCCATTTCATGTGAACGATACTGTATTTCAAGCACAAAAAGCGTGCGGTCATCCCCACTCACACCAGCGGTATTTCTAAACGTCTGTGCGCATGCGCCGAATCGTTTTGAGGGTGTCTGAAAAGAAGTTTACGCAACAGCAGGGGTAATTTGTATACATTGTGCTTACTATCGGATAGAGGGAGGTCAGTGCTGTTAGTTGTTCTTTGTTGAATCTGAGCAAAACACACCTTATTATCAAACAGTTTATATGAAATTCCTCCACTTTCTCTCGCTCTCATTTCTTGTGACACCACCCATCCAGCAACAGAAGGCTGTGAACTGTAACATTAAGTGGAACATAACTGCACCTACAGTACAAATTGCACAACTTTTGCAAATACAATATGAAAGAGTGCCAGATGCATATTGATCTCGAGCAAATATTGAAGTTGTCTCAACGTTTGCACAAAGGAGAGAAAACATGGATGATTTGCATAATGTTTCACACACACCTCTTGAACCACCTTCACTAGAACCACCTTGATTCACTTATTTTATTTTAATTTTCATATTGAAGAAACATCATAAGAGAGTACGTGCATAAGATAATAAAGCAGGACCTATTTATCATAAAACAACAGGAAAAAAGATAAGGCGATAAGGAGTCACATTATTTTTCCAAAGGCATCAGGTGCTCTGTTCTGCTTTGACTTATAGGCCGTTCTCATGTGAGAGCTCTCCTCTTGTCTTTCCCAGTTTGTCCCTATTATAAAGCTGGGTTGAATTCGACCACGGTTACATAACAGCTGTCTGCTTGCATAGGTCTCCTGCAGCTTTTCTTTTCTTAATCTCTTCTGCCTGATTCTCTCTCTCTCTCTCTCTCTCTCTCTCTCTCTCTTTCTTTCTATACACCCCTCCCTAACTCACTCAAGCTGGGGAGACAGAAGAGGTTGCTTACACACAAGCAGACTATACGCACACATACAACGCGCTATACAATTTGCATTTCAGATACTTTTATGAATAAATATATTTATATTGAATATAAACATTGATTTCTACTGTTAATTGGACTATGATTTCATTTTTGACAAAGCTCAGTTCCTTTTCCTTGAAAAATGACTTTAGACTGGTTTTCACAGACTAGGTCACATACATTCAGTGTTGTTAGTGACTGTCACATGTGCAAGATATATACATTATATTGCTCTTTTCATTGTCTTTAAAATTGCAGTTGCTTAGTCATCGTAGGTCATGATAGTGGCCTTCGTGCTGACCTCTGCATTTCACAGCATAGCTCCATTACACAGCTGCATTTCACCAGCACAGTTTACCGTGAAACCTGCTGGTCCCTTCAAACAGTAACTCGTTGTACATTCAGCGTAGGTTGTGTATGACAGCGTGGACAGGCTTGTGACTAATCATATTTTTGCTTTTCATCTGCATTGCAAAATGACTGTAACCCTGACATGTGGCAAACATCTGCGTCGGCACATGACCACTTTCTAAAAGAGCTCATGCTGCGTGTTGTGCTCTATTATAAATATTTGCTAAGGAAATATGAGGACGGACACAAAACCTTACATCAGGACGTTGGTTACGTGTTTTCAGAGATTCACAGGAACTTAAAGTGACCCAGTATATTTAACTAACCCTGTGTGACTCTGGAAATGAATCTGGTTTCAGAGAGGACAGCTGAAATAAGAAACGGTCTTCTCTTTGAAGTGTTGTAGTGTGAAATCCTCTCAACTGCAGTGCATGCAAAAACTACAGCACTGCCCGATGACTCTTACACAGAGTTCTTACACTTGCACTTCAAGAGTTATCGCTGTTTGCTATTGGTTCATTGATGTCATCATTTGACATTAGAGAGTGAGCAGTTTATTACATCATAAGGTAATACAATGGGTCAGGGAAAACAGAGAGTAATGCATGAGTAATGTTTGAATTAATCTAAATGACCTTTCTAGTATTTAGAGTACTGCCCTGGTATCTCTGGGTAAAGATATGTGGGTTTACCTACAGAAAATGTTTTATCTAAATGCGTAACACTGACAGAGATAAGCGATCTGTCCGTGTTTTCTCCATGTAGCCTATGTGTAAAGCTGCTACAATTACTGTTAAAAAATGATTTGAATATTGAGTATAAAGGTTTGTATTAACTAAATACAAAATTAATATGGCAATTTTCCATCAAATTAATTTTAACACACTAAACCCACAGAATTCGTATTTATACACAAGGTTAGTCCTTAAGTAACTATCCAATAGATTTATTCTGAGTTTACTCTGAAAATGAATCTTTACTCTGTTGTTATCAAGTAATTCAAAAGACAATTAAATGCATTACTACTGAGAAGAAAAACTGACCTAAACTGAAATAAACCAGTCAAGACCAAGCGACATGTAAGTTGAGTTGAAGGCATAATAAATGTGCGTCTACTACCATCTAGTGACAATAACGCGACACAACAGAAATAGCAAAACGCTTGAGAGAAGCAGCAGCAGAGGAGAAATGCACAGAAAGTGTGTAGAGTGCATTACTATAGTATCTCCAAAATTAATAATTGCGTTGAGTTATGAATGCAGTAAATATTAAATGACTATTACTGTTAGATACATTTTTAGACCTGCATTTTTATAAAAAGCCAGATGGGGTTGCTGTTAACCACTGAATTCCACTACAGCAGGCAAGCTTGTTTTTATTTGTTTTAAATCTTTATACTCCTAAAACTACATTTAAGATTCTATATTTTTATCATGTCTACAATTTTTAACCCTGCTGTATGATTAGTTCTTTTTCAGATTTTTTGTTTTTGAGATGTTGATGATCTTTTACGTTTTAGTTTGGAACTAGAAAGTATATAAAATTATAATATATTGTATAGTATTTTAACTTTACATATTATATTAAATTATCATGTGTTTTATTTTTTCACAACACATTCGTTTGAGAACTAATCCCTTATAACTAGTACCACCGCAGATTCCCCAAGGAAGCCACATACTACCTCTTTAAAACCAGTTGCAGTTGCATAACCTGTTAGATAAGTCTTACAAGTTAGTCATCTGTTTTTTTTCTTCAAGACTGGTCATAACTTCTACATAAAAATGTAGATGCAACTGGCCCCTAAAGGAGATATACTTACAGTATTAACAGCAATAGACCGTATGTTTCATCCACTAATCTCTACATCGAATCACACAGCTTATACCAAGTTAATACACAGTTAATACAATACCAACTGTGTAAGTTGGTAAGTTGCTTTTAATGTCTCTCATGCCAGGTGCTTTAGTAATTTTATATTCGAATATAATATTTGTCACATACTGTAGTGTATTTACTTAAAAGAGAAATTGTAAAAAAATGCAAAGAATGCAGTCTTTGGACACAATTCTGTATGTATAATTATGTTTACAAAAATGTAACTTTGTAACTATGTTGCTTCAGTGACAACAAAATCTGAAACAATTCATACATCATTATACTCGACGTGGCTTATTGCCAGAATAATAATGTTGTAATCAAACCTTATCGACCAGAATTTCTCCCTCCATTTAAATACCACTGAAATACACACATGACAGAAAAATAAACAGTACAACATCTCTATAGGTGCAGTAATACCACATGACCATATGTTCTCATTGGACATTTGTATAGCCCTCACTGGTTTAATCCTAAAATCACAGTCATTAAGGCAGCATTCAGTTCATTCGGCTCTGGTACAGCAGATGTGTAAATGCCAAATACTGTAGCAGCGTACAAACAGAGGTGGATAGACTCATTCCATTGAGTCTGTAAAAATACTGATGTTTCCATGCACCGCTGTCCAACATGTCGTCTTCTCCTAATACACAGAAACTCTCTTGAATGGGAAACAATCAATAAAATGTTCTTTGTCCGTGGCAACAGTACACTGTTTGTAAGCATGCAGTTCATGTTGCGCTTTGTTCAGTATTAAACAAATACTGTTCCATTTGACAGAATAAGTATACTGCACTACATTACACAGATAAAGGTACATAATAACAATGAAATTACTACAGTGACAGAATAAAAAAGGAAACACAGAATTATGTTAAACTATCACATTAAGCCCTTTGCTAGTTTTGAGATGCTAAAAATAATAACAGAAGTACAACTTTCTCTAACAAAGAATAATTCGATTCGATTCTTTTTTGCTGTGAAAAAACTTCTTTGATAGAATCAACATAAAGAAAATGGTTTCACTGTTTGTCTTAAACCATCAGCACAGTGATGGAGGGCATGTTTGAGAACAGTGCCAGCTCTTGCTTTCAAAGGGCAAAGGAAAACGATGGGGAAAGCTTGTAGAAAGAAAGGAGCCATAGCATACTCTAATGTTGTCACGATATTACCAGAAGACTAGCACTGACATGCAGAGTGCTTGAAACACAACAGAACAGATACTGGGGAGAAACAGCCTTTGGCAATTATAAGAAAACG
Source organism: Oreonectes daqikongensis (assembly GCA_026939265.1). NCBI lineage: Eukaryota > Metazoa > Chordata > Actinopteri > Cypriniformes > Nemacheilidae > Oreonectes > Oreonectes daqikongensis. The sequence continues at coordinate 6,782,906 of JAOTQM010000040.1, read as the reverse complement.
AGAGATATTGGTTTACTTGGCAGAATTATAAAACAAACTGCATTGCAAAATAAAGCCTGAAAGCCTACAGCTAGTTTCTTTACAGAAACATGAGCTGTAAGATCATTAATGACAACAATAAACAAAATGCAACAATAACTGAATTAAAATTGAGGTTTCAACTCACATACAAGCTGATATGGCCTTATGTATGTTTTTTCCAGTGTGATTCCAGTGAATATAATATTTATGTGTAAATTATTTTTGTGGAAATTGAGTCCCTTCATTGAACTCAAACACAACTATGGCACTGCTTAGCAACCTCATGTGAAAAGAAAATCGAAATTGGCAGAGCTTTTACACAGTGACACGGCTTATTTGAGCATCCAAAGACGACAAAATCAAAGCACTTGGCCATTGCAAGTCATCATAAAACAGACGACTTTAAGCCGAAAGGACATATTTCGATGAAAACACATTTCCATTGCCGGTACAGTTGAATTCAGTTGTGATAAAACACTATAGACATACAGCAAAACTCAGTGTAATGTCTCTCTGCTGAGCTACTGCTTCTGGTTTTTAGGCTCGTCTCCAAAGCCATTTTTACACAACAGCTGATCTTGTCTCTTTGGAGCGCAGTAACTGTGAATGCTCTGAGTAACAGTGGCACAGTATGAATATGTGGAACACGCCACAGTGATTCACCTTTTAAAGCTGTCTCTCTTTCGCTACAAGAGCACAAGACGACGCAAAGCTCTTCGCATGCCTCTCACATAGTCAATTTTATGTCATGGCCCTTACAGAAGCCTGAGGCCAACCCATTGAAATGATGTCAACATTTCAATGTTATCACACCTCGTGGCAACCGTGATCATACGAATTCCCATCCGAAAACATATTTACACAACGTAATACCAGCCCTTCTCCGAAGTGGCAACCTTAAGTGGCGGTACAATCTGAAGGCAAGGTGAGCCGGACCGCCCCTCCACCTCCTGTTGAAGCAGAAAACGCTGCCAATGTTGAGTTGGGTCCATTGGCCTCCATTGTAAAAAGCTTGCAGGATCTTGCAGGAGGAACGTACTCCGGGGCAGGAACGGTTGCGTTGGCGGCGGTGGCCGGAGCCTCTCTTTCTGGGCTGGAGGCGTGAGAGGAGCAGGGGGAATTGGTGGGGCTGAGCTGCACGGCCGTAGTGTCCTGCATTGTGTGCTCACTGGTCTCGATCTCAAACGCCGCACCTCCGCCCAATCCACCTCCTCCTCGGCCCATGAATCCTAGACCTCCACCTCCTTTGGCCCGGCGTGAACTTTGAGGAGGTGGCAACCGACTGCAAATGCAACAAGCCCCAAAGAATGAGAACGCCACCAGTAGCAGTATAGGCCCAATGATGATTGGTGGATTGCTGGAGGGCACAAGCGTGCTAAAGGCGAAGGCGCCCACTAAGGTGATGTTGATGCCCGCCAACATAATACACAATCCACATGCACAGCAGAGGGCTGGAGAGGGCAGACCCTGAGGGCGCGATTTCCTCTTCTTGCGGCTCTGGGTGTCCTTTTTGGGCACCGATGTGCCGGAACTCTGTTCACTGCAAACCATATCGACAAGGGCGCGGTCACAACCTCAGTCCCACCTGATGTGTCCTTATCAGCGAATTGAAGACGACAAGCATTGCGTCTTCATGAGTGCTTGCTTCACACTCAGTAGGGAGCTACCTGTAGTGCACAAAGAATAAAACTCTTAAAGTCAAGTATGGGATATCAAACAATATTTATTTTACACCAGTGTCTCATTACTTAGACAGTTTTGCCTTTCTATGCTGAAGGCGATAAAGCTTATCAATTCAGCATGTAATAACCAAGGTCACATTTCATACAGATAAACTTGGAAAGCTAATCATTAAAGAACATCTCATTTGTTTCAGTCACATACATCTGATGTAGAAATATTACAAAATGCTCGTTTCACCCCATCCAGATGTGATGCTAAAGCGCCCATTAAAAAATACACGTGAGCTTTTCATGCTTTTGCGAGCTATGCTTAACGTCAGCTTACCTAATGAAAACCTGAAGGCATGTAGTGATGCTCGGCAGTCTTCTAAATCGACGTCCAGAAGAAAAGACAGACTTGACTAAGGTCTCCCGTTTCGTTACGCACGAAACGCGTCGTCTCCGTTAATCCCAAAACGCCGTTTTAATAAACACAACACAATGAGGTACGGCGTCTTTCACACGGGTTCCGCTGTCATCCTCCACAGCTGCCCGACTCATCGCTTCACATCGCGCGTTGAACAACGCTCCTGTCACTCAACACACGTAGTCTTCCGTGGTCCACACGTTGCGCGCGAGACACAGCGGCATGATTTCTGACTTCTCATTTTAAAACAGAACAAAAGGGACGAGCATCAGGCGGAGTAATACGTGTGGCGCACCGCTGTCTTTTGTGCGGTAGTGTTGCTGTAACAGGTTGCGCGGAAGGCTGTGTGTTGTAGATAAGTGAATGAGATGGGTGGTAATAGCAGCAGCCTGCTCATGTAGGCATGAGTTCAATGAGTGTGTATGGAGGAGGGACTCTCTCATCATCATTACTGTGTGAGTGTGGACAGCTCCCGGTGCTGAAGCTCACTTTCTCATAGTAGACCAAACTACCACTTTACATGGATATGGCTGAAGCCGATAAACTGTTAAATTCTTTAGGGAATGTTGCCATGGTAACCACAATTTCCGCCAAATTGTAGTACTACATTACTAGAAAGTGATAACTTGGCATTAGCTACCATTGTCATTGGAAATTAAATCAAGCTTATGACGAATTTTTGATAACTATTTGCGGAAAACATCATTATCAATGGAAACATTTCTTTTATTTTATAGCATCTTCCCTTAAACATTTAGTAGACACTTTTTAACTTGTTGCACTATATGTAACCCTGGACTACAAAACCAGTCTAAAGGGTCAATATTTTGAATTTTAGATGTTTACATCATCGGAAAGCTGAATAAATAAGCTTTCCATTGATATATGGTTTGTTTGGACAGGACAATATTTGGCCGAGATATAACTATTTAAATCTCTTGAATCTGAGGATGTAAAAATATCGAAATATTGAGAAAATCGCCTTTAAAGTTGTTAATCGGAGGCGCTGTAGCAGGCCGCTACTAAGAAGAAACAGGTTTGTTTTAATGCTCTCTATTAGCTTACCGCTGTAGTGACGTTGACGAGAATAGATGAACCTGAAAGCTGAAATTCTGAGCTTTACATAGATACCAAACTTGAATGGATAAGTGGAGTGAAGTTTGTACACGTGCCATTTTGCTGCATTCATTTCCAATAATAAAGTTTTAATATATTTACAGTAGGAAATATACAAAATATCTTCATGGAACATGATCTTTACTTAATATCATAATGTTTTTTGGCATAAAAGAAAAATCTATAATTTTAACACTACACAAATGTTTGAACAAAATACAACCAACAGAACATTCATAACTGAATAAAAATGTAAATTAATACCTTTAAGATTTTAGTATATATCGCTGCTGTCCTTCTGAAACCTTGTATTTCCATGATTTATTTTTGCCATTAATCATTATTATTCTCCCGTTATGTATGTCACTGTGTTTTCAAATATTTAATCATTTAAAAAGTACAGTGTTTTTTCCATTTCCTGAAAAACAGCAAATTCGGACATATACGAGATTTCAGAAGAACAGCGACGATATGTAAGATTTAAAAAGAATAATATTAAATAAATGAAAACCAAAACCAGAAGTGCTTTTAGACCAATGTATACATCGTGTGAAGTGGTCTATAGTGAATGTAAAATAAATCTTGTTGATTTACTTTAGACAGTTCACTGTAATATCACCAATGCATTATGACTTTTAAGGTCAGTTCACTTTAGATGAATCGTTTTGATTTAAGTGTACAAGATTCAGGAAATGACTTTCTTTTACTGTCTAAAAAAGCTTCTAATGTTTCTTCAGATCATTGCTATTGGCTGACGGCAACTTTTCTCTGGTGCTGTCATGGGAGACACAGAGTACAATGGTGCATAATTCAGTCGTTAGTGCACGTCAGAGATCTTAGCAACGGAAGACAGCGCCTCTCTATGTCACCAAGCAGGGACAGAGACTGCATATTCAGCCTTATTGTGTCAGTGATGGTCTGTGTGGGATGTACAATGAATGTGTGCTATGCACGGCACGCTGCATGTTCTTACGTGACAGTCTGAGTCACTTCTGGAGCTGAAGAAAGGTGAAAAGCGAGTAAAGCTATTGTAAAGCTGTAGTCGTGATCATGTCAGTGTGTAGATTAAAAAGAATGAATATTATGTTTATTTTGAGTGTTGTCATCAACATTATAAATGGTGCAATTAGGATTTTTCATAATTAATATTCTCAATTTAGGTCTTAAATACCAAACAAAACTCATATGATCTGAAATTAATTTTAAATTCCATTTTAATTTAAAGACAAAGTCAATTCAAAGACAACAACAAATATAAACTATATAAAGAACAGATGTGGAGGTCATAAGCATATGTTTGTTTTCCTTTACACGGTCAAAAGTGGTATTATGCAACTGGTAACATAATTGATATAACCCCCAAAATATAATCAAGTTTTGTTGGTGTAGCCTTATAGTAAAGTTGATTTACACATGTTAAATAACGTTTTGGATTTGACTGAAAAAAGTTCATCTAGGTTACCCACTAAAACATTTCTAAAGTGTTTCTTTCCCTTCATCATGCATTGTTTTAATATTACAGCAGTGAAATGAGATAGCGTACTGTAATGAGCTGTAAGCAGAGATCAGTCTCCGTATGGTGAAATAAATATTGTTTGCTCTCTAATGACACGAAGTTGGATCCAACCATTATGAGGGGTCTTGATCAGAAGATTTAAACTTTCGCCTGCCCAGAATATCTGGAACATCTGTAGAAGGCCTAAGAGAATAAAAGGATATTAAGTATGAGAGTGTGTGTGAGTAAATCCTTATTGGTTTCACAGTATAAGTTGAATAGACAGCACCATGTCTGGCTCTCTTGCAACATAAATGACAATATGAGTGAAGGCAGTGGTGTAAGTCACCATGACAACCACATCCACAGCAACTTCTTTGTTGGTTTGAGACCAACCAGCTCATAATGTGAAGCGGTCAACACCTTCCCTTTTTATTTTGTTAATAGGGGCGTATTCGCTGCAGTAAGCAGAAGAGAGATTGCATATGCTGAAGCACAAAAAATCTCCAAAGCAAACTCTTTGTCATTCAGATGAAATTGAAAAAATAATAAAACATCTTGCTACTCTGTAGTGGTTCGAATATGAGCATAAAATGACAGAGAGCAACCATGGAAATAACGTCTTGGAGGTGATTGGCTCCTGGCACAGAATACAATGCAACCTCAATAGAGAAGCAAAAAACCTTTGTAGAAATAAATGAAAATCCCAATCCATCCATCCATTCATCCATATACGTGGGCTGTTTGGCACTGCTGACTGCTAGAGGAATTAAATGTGTCTCGGGCCCTAGAGAGACTGCCACATTGAAGAGGAATTACATTGTGTGGCAAATGTAATGAGGGGCATGTGTGTGTGCCTGAAATGTGTGAGTTCAATCTGCCTCTTTTACACCTGTAAAATTATAGATATATGAATGACAAAATTGTTAACACGGATCAAAAACTGTATAGATAAAGGGTTTAAATAGCTTTAGGTTCATTTATGCTGTTGTTAAACAGGAATGTGGTTTTGTAAGGGATGTTAGGCTGTGAATGAATGTCCCACCCATCATCCTGTGATCCCTCGGCCGCTGTAGGGATGGTCTCCACAAACGTCCCCATCCGGCTCTTCGAACGCTCTACGTTCAGCTGGCTTTGAGTCCCTAAAAACGAATGACAGGGAAAAAAGCAATAAACTGTTGTTTATACACTCAACACATTCTCTCTGTGGCCCGTTTACATGATTCTCTGCATGACTGCTGTGCGCTTTGAGGACAATTTAAGGCATAATCATACTTTTTATTGTTTTTCACAGCCAAGCCACATGTTCACATTTCTAAGAGTTCTCATAAAGTAGTCTGGTAACATAAGTAGACAGAGGGGCCCACAATCTGGCATTACAATTCAAAAAAATGTTTGACACAAACTTATAGAGCTTATCCCTAGTAAAAAATGTATTCATTAAAATATGTTTATTTCATACTAAGTATAGTTTAAATGTATTAACATATTTACTGACACAACTTACTGATATAAAACTATAGTTAAACTTTATTTGAAGTACTACTTATACACAATGCACATTTCTTAATATTAAGCCTGTGTTTTAATTAAAATGACACTTTTAATAAGGATTGTATGTTTTTTTATTCAATGCAAGATATTTAAAGTGTACCAGAAGTAGACTTGCAATAGTTCCACTTTAGCACAAACAAATACACTTAAATATATCTTTAGACTTTAACACTATTTCTGCACAATTGAAGTATATTAAGTACAAAATTAGTTTTTTAATTAAAATATTTTGCAGACTCTAAGTAAACCAATTTAGTATACCACGAAAACAATCGCAGTGTATTTTTATTAAATACATAAGAATTAAATGTATTTGCAGTATACTTGGCATGAAATAAATGTATTTCAAATCCATTTTGTATATTTATTTTTCACTAGGGATGCTGTCTTTAAAGCAACACATAATAAGAAATTCTGAAATTCGTTATTAGTAACCTTTTTCTTATATTTGAATGCTGATAATATATTTTTTAATAGAAAAAAGGTTAGGAAATAAGATTTTAATATGACCATTTGAACCCATTTGGTTCCATAAAATACAAAACTAAGAAACCATTTCTATAATTTTTTTATAATAATTTCTAAATTTATATTTATTACAGAGTTAGATCTGGCATGAAACTCTAGATGGTGCAGTTCTGACAAGTCTAACCCAATCTGGACATTATATGGCACAGCTGATTGGGTCCTGCCGGATTCAGCAGCCAATAAACTTGCCGCTCTTGGCTAGTGCTTCATAGCAGTTGTAGCGCGCTTCAGAAACCCTCCTCCTTCCCCAGCTTCACCTGTATAGATCTGCTACTAGGTGATCATGCTATATGGGATTTATATAATATATGTCATATGTGCAGCAGTAGTATTCCTTACATGCTCACATCAGCATGTCATGGATGTATTGACAGTAGCAAGTCTCTGTACTTGCTCTGCAGCAACAGCAGCAAAAGCAGCAGCGTAGCAGATCTTTCCGCCAAGACCAAATACATTAATATGTCATGTACATTACCATGCCAAACCCTCCGAGTGTTGTCATGACAGAAATTTTTGATTTTTGTTTTATTCTGTGAACTTGTGACAACAGTTTTCCAAATTCCAAATAAAAAAAAATATTTTATTTGCAATTATTCAGAAAAATGAAATGAGATAAACTGGTCCAAAAACAAAACAGTTGTAGAAGTGTCATCAATGACATCACTCAGATGCTGAAATGACTTCTGCGGATATTTAATGTCAGATCAGCTTATTTGCCTTTCCAGCAACAACACAATAACCATTTGCCATTTCATGTGAAATCAACCAATGGAAGTGCTTTACTTCGACTTGGATTACAGCTCAAGAGTTTATCACAGCCTCATGTCTCAGATCTGGAGGGCCACAGAGAGTGTAAATGTGAAGCAAAGGACATCTCCACACTAACCCCGTGAAACTATGGTCAATTTTAAATGGTGTCATAGGACATCAGTCTACCACTGTCAGACTCTAGCTGGAGGGTGTGTCTGAATTGGTTTGTGTGTGCGTATACGTGTGAAACAGCTACTTGCCTTCTCGTGTGAGTGTAGCCACGGCCTGTTCTGCGGCTGGATTTGAATTCGCCATTGGGTGCACTCTGAAGTTACCTGAGAAAATTAGATGTTGTCCTTTTAAGATAAGTGGTGTGACATGGTCTCAAGAGCAAACAAATCTCATGTTACACAAAACAATCAATGTATGTAGTGAGATTTTATATGCCATTTATAGACGGTTTCAGCAGCAACAACATTAACAAACGTTAAGGGGCCCAAACTTAACTTAAATACAAGTAATATACAATAAAATATTAATATAAATTAAATATAAAATAAATTGTTATATCTTTAACATTGTTAAATTCTTGATTATATCATATATATTATAGTAGTTTATTTATCCTATTGGCCACATTTGATATATTTTCACAAAATATATAAAGCCATACAGTCTTTAAAAAAACTGGTTACATTTGTGCCATTGTGCTATTGTATTGAATATATGAAAATCATACATTTGAAAAAAATTATTAAATGAATTAAAAAATATATTATTGCTGTCCTCCTTCTGAAACCTTGTAGGATATGTCAAAATATGCTGTTATTCAGGAAATTGAAAAAAAAAAAAACACTGTACTTTTTAACCGATTACGGTACATACTGTGTTCTGTAAGTTGACAAGCACTTTTTTAAAGGTGCCGTTCTCCATGATCCAGTTTTTTAAACTTTATTTATTGTGTAATGTTACTGTTAGAGCATAAATAATACCTGCAAAATGAAAAAGCTCAAAGTTCAATGCCAAGCGAGATATTGTGTTTAACAGAATTCGCCTTTCAAAGACTACAGCCCTCTACTTCCCGGGTACATGATGTCACTATTCTGAGTTTTTGAATAACCTCCGCCCACAGGAATACGCCAAAAAAGGGGCGTGACCTTTCCGGACAACATGCGCTAAGCTGCTGTCGAATCACAACACACTTGACCAGCTACACAATCAGAACACGATACGTATTTCTGAAGGAGGGACTTCATAGAACAAAGAAGACATCAGCCGTTTTTATGACAGTCAAAACAGCGCTATAGAGAAATTTAAATTGTGAGAAAAATACTGTGTTTTTTCACAAACTAAACATGAACACGTTATATTGCGTACCGTAAACACAATCAAAGCTCCGAAAACACCAAAAGAACGGCACCTTCATTGTTTAGATATTTACAAAACCCAGTGACAAATATAAAGGCTGACTAATAATAATGATTTATCACAAAGAGATGCAAGGTTTCAGAAGGACAGCAACAATATATTAAATATTATTATTGTAATAAAAATAGTCTAATTTCACCCACACCAAGACACTGAAATGACACTGGGTTCTCACCTATATTGGGTAGAATGTGATGGAAATTAAACCATGCTCTGATGAACGGGTAGACTGAAATGAGAAGGCCTGCAGAGCACACACACAGAACAAGAGTTAAGAAAAAAACAGTGAACTGCCCGCTCCGTGTTGTCATTAGGGAAATATTCAGCTCCAATCTTATAAACTGCACTTTCTCACCGCTCAATGGTTCCCTGAGCTAGAGCTACACGCAAGAGCTAAAGACGTGCTCCATGCATATTGCATAACATAGCAAAATTATGAGCAGCAATTTTAGCTTCATAATGGGAACGTAGCACTGAACAAATCTCTTACGAGCACTGAATTGTAGCAAAAGGCTTGTTCCTTTCAAGCGCTAATGAACACTGAGAATGAACTCTTTCTGGTTCCTGTTTATGCTCAATTACATTCTCGCTCTGATTTAGCGTGCTTTCCCAAACACACAGTGGAAACATCTTTTAAGTCCGGGCTAATGAAGGCACGCATACCATTTCTTTATCTTTTAGTTTTGAGAGGTTCGAGGTTGGTAAGGAGACAGCCGTATACTGCAGGGGCTGTGCTGGATTTTGATTACCCACCTACTTGTCATGCTGTGAATCAATTCCCATTTGAAAAGGACAAGGCACCTCTGCTGGCTTTGTGTTTTGGCCAGTTTCGGTTAAGAGAGGCCGCTGCCTGGCATGATTGCTGCATGCTGAGGGCTTTTTCGTCACGTGACCTGCTTGTGTAGCCTCATCATTTTTGTCCTTCAAGTCCCTTAACTCGTTCTTTTCTAACTCAAGCCAGAACCATGTGGTTAAAGCTTTTGCAATCGATCTGTTCTGTTTGGCAGGACAGCAGTTCACGCACCAATAAAAATGACCCAGGCTTTACAATGTGTGCATCCATGCCAGCAATACAGTATCTCACAAAGATCCCCTGACCTTATACGCACATGGAGCAACAAATGAGACTTTGTGTATTTAAAGAATTATGTGCCAGACTGATCTTGCCTGATGTGCCTTCAAGATCTGACACATCACTCATATGGTGCTGAAAATGCTGACGTTTTTCCAGCAGATCAAAGGCTAGTGGTGTGTTGTGCAGCTCTATTGTGACAGGGTCTTGTGTAGATGACATGTCCACTATCGTGAGCTGGTGGCTTGAATTACAGACTTGGATCAAATGATGGATGTGCGTGTTTTGAACCTCAACCTCAATGAGTATAGAGAAATATTCTATACATAATTTAAAATAGCAACCATTACATTTCCAACAGCCCTCTAGTGTGTGTTTTAGTGTATATGATGGGAAAGTGCTGATATGAGGCAGAGATTAGATGGAGTGTTAAAAATGCATGATTACTACCTGCAAAACAGATTCATATTTCAATACTTTTTGAATACATTTAACATATTATATGACATTTACCTTTTGGTATATACATTTTTAACATACCAGCAAATGTCACGACAGCCAATGGCTGGATATTTAGTGATCTGAGCATTAATGAACAGACTTATCACCAAATAACCTTGTGAGGTGAATAACTGAATGCACTGTGTTCTATATACACTGCATTTCATGCTGTAGATTTACGATTTGAGCAGATCCAATGTCATAATGTAAAGGATTAGATCACCTAAAAATGTTTTCTTCATTTACTAATGCTATTTAAAACCCATCTGTGTTCTTACAAAGGTAGTTTGTATAATAAATTAGAATTATTTAGTATAGCACAATGTCCAAATTGCTCTTTTTTTATACAATACAATGTTAAGCAAGATTTCTAAGACATTGCACTGCTTCAGATATCTTTACAGCCCCAGTCCCCATCTACATTCATTATAGACGAGAGCAATTAAATACAAATCATACAAATTTGAAACAACATGTGGATGAGTAAATGGCATTTATTAACGGAGCAATGTGGAGATTGTAGAGGCATCTAGTGGTGAGGTTGTGAATTGCAACCAACAGCTCACTCCACCGCTCACCCCTCCCTTTAGAAGCACTATGGTGGCTCTCACATGACAAAGATGTTGTCACATTTTCATTTCTCGAAGAACATATTTATGAAACGCTCTCTGTACAGCAGTTTGTCCGTTTAGGGCTACTACATGGTGAATTCCATGTAAGGATGTAGATAGAAATAACTCATTCTAAGGTAATAAAACATAACGCTTCATTATGTAAGCTCTTTATAAACCTCTGAAGACATAGTTATGTATATGATATTGCATTTCTGTCAATAGATCCTCTAAAATAATGAACATCACCTTTAAGAATTAACCATTGAATACTCACATTAAATGAAAATCTAAATGAGACATGCTACTTACCAAGTCCCCCTGCCCCCAGGAAGATGCCCCCCACAGCATCTGCATCACAGTCCTTTGACACGCCAATAATGATGCATCCTGCTACAATGCTGAGCAGGGCCGAGCCCACCCGCAGCCCATGGTACTCCCCAATACTGACCGCGTTCATTCAGCAGGTGGAACCCCCACCTGCCCAGTCTGGCCGTCTCACACACACACACACGTTTGAAACCTGCATTCACACAGAGCGTTCACAGAGCGCACGGTCACCGTCGCACGAGAGCTGAATGGAACTTTCACCGATAGTGAGATGGGTTAACAGAGCTTCTACTTTCTCCTCAAGGGTCTTCATACATCTTTAAACACAGGGCTCTGGTTACCTTGCCGGATTCATGCTCTTCCCCTTCAAACTAATTTGGGTCTGATTGAAGGCGACTAGTCATTTCATTTGGAAGGCCAAGTCAAGCATAGCTTACTACTGGAGTGTGTCATTCTAGCAGAGGCAGAATTACCAACTTGGGGTCCCATGCGAGACCTGCTTGCATGATTCTGCAGTACTTATCTTTATGAAAAAACACAAGGGATGCTTTTTGTTAATTATCTACATCTACTTGCCATTAACATCTACTGTTGTTAAAGGGACAGTTCACCCAAAAATGAAAATCCAGCAGTTTTTCCAGCAGATCAAAGGCTAGTGGTGTGTTGTGCAGCTCTATTGTGACAGGGTCTTGTGTAGATGACATGTCCACTATCGTGAGCTGGTGGCTTGAATTACAGACTTGGATCAAATGATGGATGTGCGTGTTTTGAACCTCAACCTCAATGAGTATAGAGAAATATTCTATACATCATTTAAAATAGCAACCATTACATTTCCAACAGCCCTCTAGTGTGTGTTTTAGTGTATATGATGGGAAAGTGCTGATATGAGGCAGAGATTAGATGGAGTGTTAAAATGCATGATTACTACCTGCAAAACAGATTCATATTTCAATACTTTTGAATACATTTAAATATTAATGACATTTACCTTTTGGTATATACATTTTTAACATACCAGCAAATGTCACGACAGCCAATGGCTGGATATTTAGTGATCTGAGCATTAATGAACAGACTTATCACCAAATAACCTTGTGAGGTGAATAACTGAATGCACTGTGTTCTATATACACTGCATTTCATGCTGTAGATTTACGATTTGAGCAGATCCAATGTCATAATGTAAAGGATGTCACAATGTCATTCATTTACTTGCCCTCAAGATGTTCTAAATATGTATTCGTGGGCAGTCGTGGCCCAGTGGTTAGAGAGTTGGACTCATGATCAGAAGGTTGCTGGTTCGATTCTCAGGTCTGGCGGGTAACGGCTGAGGTGCCCTTGAGCAAGGCACCTAACCCCCACTTGCTTACTGTACAAATGTATAGTACAATGTAATGTAAGTCGCTTTGGATAAAAGCGTCTGCCAAATGCATAAATGTAAAATGTAAATGTAAATGTGTGGGGCAGTCGTGGCCCAGTGGTTAGAGAGTTGGACTCATGACCAGAAGGTTGCTGGTTCGATTCTCAGGGCTGGTGGGTAACGGCTGAGGTGCCCTTGAGCAAGACACCTAACCCCCACTTGCTTACTATACAAAAATGTACAAATGTATAGTACAATGTAATGTAAGTCGCTTTGGATAAAAGCGTCTGCCAAATGCATAAATGTAAATGTAAATGTAAATGTATTCTTTGTTCTGATGAACACAGAGAAACCAAAGAGTTCTTGGCCACTAAAAATTGCTTTATAAAAAGATATTTTGAAGAATGTAGGAAAGCAAAGCGTTCTGGGGCACTTTTGACTAACATTGTAACCTTTCCTACTATGGTAGTCAATGGGGTCCAAGAAACTTTAAGCTTATAGATGTTTGGTTACAAAAATCAATCATTACACAAATGTATAACCAGATGTATGTATGATCCACCTGTATCAGCTGTAAGATATTTCAGCCTGATCTCACGAGAAGTATTTTACGAGGATGTATGAATCCGTTGTGAGTCGTACAAAAACGTACCATTAAGCAATACTGACATCAATGGGTCCGAAAGCAAACGTCACTGGCGCAAAAGAAAACTGTACTAAAACGTATGACTGAGATCATACGAAATCATATGAATTAGCCCAAATTAGCCACCTCGTAAAATTCTTACGATTTGGCCGTGAGATTGCGTTGGATATTTTAGTTGACACACGATGTTTTCAAGTGCAGCCTACGCAAGAGTGTCATCGCGGGGGACAACGTTTTAAAAACAGGTTGCATAACACGGGTTGAGGTCATTGTCAGACACTGTGAGGCTGCTTGCTTTATGAATGAAGCTACGGTTTCACCTAGAACACGTTTGTTTTCTATGTAATGAATAAGCAAGGCTATAAATAAAGGGTCATGACTGGGTAAACCATTTACTGAACGCATCATTTCACTTTGTTATCAAGACAAATATGGGTAGCCTGTTAGCTCAATGGCATACGTTGAGCTGCTAGTAAGCTGGTAAATGATGATTGTAATATACAGATCTTGTTGCAAATGGTTTAAACTGGTCACCAATACCAGTGCTCCATAAGAAATCTAACACTGGGCCTTTCACAGTCAACACAATGTTTCAATATTAGAAATAAAAATGTCATTTTCTTTCATCTCTTTGATCGAATCCACGACTACTGCCTTATTTGCTGAACATGCTCTGCAAGATTTCCACAAGGGTCCCTTAACTGTAATACTGTAGCAGGCAGATGAGCTCCCATTTTGACTGATTTGGCTTGGAGCTCGAAGGGAATGTGTAATGAATCCTCCGCCGTCAGGACCCGAGACCATCCACAAAGGCCCCGAGTTGCCATAGGGATGGCATATCCATGGCAACGGAAGGAGCCGGGGGTGAGCAGGATTAACACCAGAGAGTTGGGTAACAAATGACGTTAATGGGTGAAGACATAGTGACACATTTCCTGTTTGTGTACTGGGCCCGTCAATGCCATACAGCGTCTATAAGCTTAAAGTTCCATTTAAAATGTATGCTTCCTGATACAACAATACAGAGGATCTTATGAAACAACAATTCCATTAGTTAGATAACTCGAATGAAACGCAGCGGTGGTCCTTCTATTTTGTGAATTCAACAGGCCCAGTTCTGTTTATTACATCATCTAAACAGAACTGAGAGTATAATTAGGTCAGAATCACAGACAAAACATCAACAAAGCATCACATTAAAATTAAATTACAATATTCATCCAAGATGGCAGTTGGAGGGAAAAAGGAAGAAAATGAATAGAATGCAAGGGGGGAAAAATATCCTGCTGCATGTCACAGATGTAACTGCTTTTAGACTGGAATAACAATACATTTCACGCATTGCATCTCTGGCCATTATGCTTTAGAAAATATGTTTTTAATAATTATGTTAATTGTAATATACATTGAACTATATAAGTAGGCAGAATTGAATACTACATTTGGTAATATGACAATATTAAAAATGTACATCTAAATAATTCACACATATAGACGATTTCAAAGCAACAACATAAACAAAGGTTATTGCACATGATGCTTTCGCGGCCCTAACTTTCGTACACAACGGCAAAGAATAGAGTCCCTGCAGATTATTGTTGATAACAAGCAAAAGAAATAACAAAAAACAATATTATTAGCCACTATAGCCAGACCAACCAACAAACACAGAACATCAGGTTCTTTAAATCTTTCCAACAAAAGCATTACTCTAGCTATCGTCTAGCTTCCTAAACCTGGGTATAAATTTCACTCTTGTTTTTATTCTGTTGAGATGTGGAGTTATGCCCTCACCATCTTCATCCTCTCACATCATCATTGCTGTCAGTCAAACCCTTACGAAGAAATGCACTACAGACCAACTACAGGTTCAAACTTTCTGTTCTTCTTCTTTTCAAAACAATAATCTTCTCTAAACAGACTGCCAAGGAATACTATTTAGTGCTTTATGTACTTCATATTGACAGAAGGTTCATCGGTTTATTTAAATAAAACTGGCGACACGTTAAAATGTCATTTTAATAATGACCTAACTGCTAAAGTGTAAATTATCAATGTTTTTCATTAGTAAAAATGTAATTTTATAGATGATAGCTGGACACTTTCTATTTCCCATAAGGCAAAATCATTAACTGCAATCAATATCACTGTCATGGAGGAAATAGGCATCCTGTCAATAGGAATGTGTAGGAGATGCTGCTATATTAAATGGATATTGTAAAAACATTGGCTCAGCCTCTCTTTAGATGCTCCGAGGACAGAGGAGGATACAGAAGCGTGTAGATAAATGAACGGTGTGGGCTGCCATTACTAAAGAGCTTACAGCCCCCGACAATAATTAGCCTGTTGGACCTGAGGCACGTAATTGCAACATCCATTTAAGTCTGTGCTATCGATGAGCTACTCTGACCTGCTGTGGAAGAGGTTGGCCTTTGTTGTCTCATGGGTTATAAGTCTACTCAGGAAGCTACCAGCTGTGAACTCAATTACCACAGAGGTTGAGCTACCTGCTCTGTATCCATATCACAGATCTGCAAGACTGTTCCTTGGGAGGATGAAAGTGTTAAAGACAAGAAGGAGATTGTGTGAAGCTGAGTGACAAAGCTTTTTATAGTTATAAATAAAGAAGATCAGAAGGCCTTGCTAAATGTAGCTGCAAGCAGCAATGAGATAAACGGATGTATCAGAATATTAGGTACATAGATGTAATGTAATTTTAACATATATACAAGCCCACAATGGCTATATCATATGTATATCATCATGCATTCTATCTACAACTGTGCCGTGTCAAAATTTCAATTTCAATTTCATTGGTTTTAAACACCTGTCTTAAAACTGCTGTAAATTAGGATAATGTCTCTGAATTCTGTCATATTTTTGTAATAAAAACATGCACACACAACAAAACCACAATAAATTACATCAAGGTTGAACTGCACGCTTACAACAAAGGTTTTTTTCCATTAATATTAATTAATGGGGTTAGTTGTCTAGTGTTTTATGTTTTGATAATCACGGTTTCTGTTACATCATAAAAACATAGATGAATGGAGCAGGGGAGAGCAGGGCACAACACAACACTGTTTGGTTTTAGCTCACTCAAAAAATATTTGAGCTTGATTAATCATAATTTTACACAAACAACATACACATCTCTGCTACCAATGAACACTTAAAGTTTGTTTCTACCTACCATTCTTGTACAATTACAGCAAAAGTGACAGAAGTTGTAACACTTGCTAGAAAATTTTGTTTGAACACAGGAAACTCAACATTATTCTGTTTATAAACAAAAGGTGGATATTGTGACATTACGCTTCTTAGAAAAATCTTTATATAACTGCCCTATCGATAATTTAAGTGCACTACACTTCTTCAAAGGGATGTGAAGTGAAGTGACATGTGGCCAAGTATGATGTTCCATACTTGGAATTTATGCTCTGCATTTAACCCATCCAAGTGCACACACACAGTAATGAACACACACCCGCAGCAGCAGGCAGCATTTTTTGCTGGTAGAAGAGAGAGCTGGTCATTCACTCCCCCCACCTACAATCCCTGCTGGTTCTGAGGATCGAACCTGCAACATTTGGGTTAAGTCCGACTCTCTAACCATTAGGCCACCCCATGTCACAGAAAAATGTACCTTTTTATAATCTGAAGAACCTTTTTTGCCACAAAGAACCTTTGTGAGACAGAATTGTTGTTCAGATGTTAAAGGTTCTTCTGTGGCATCGTGAAGTACATTGATTTTTAAGTGCATTAGAAGGCTTTCGTGTAGCTCAGTGGTTGGAGCATGGCGCACGCTAGCAATGCCAAGGTCATGGGTTCGATCCCAGGGATCGCACATACTCAGAAACAAATGTATAGTATAATGCAATGTAAGTCGCTTTGGATAATAGGTTAATCTCCCTGTTTCTTATCACTCTTCTTACCCCCAGACTGTTAAGCTGCATGAGAAATCTTATAAGCCAAACCTCCACAAAACAATCTAACTTGCATGATAAACTTTTCCCATATTTTCAAAAGTTATATGTAGTCACTTAGAATTGCAGTATTTCTTATCATTGGGTGAACTGTGATTCTATTCAGGTTTAATACTGTAGCTCTTTTGCTGAAGAACAGCGACATCTTCTGGCGCAAGACAAAACAGAAGCAATGCTACACAGTAGTAGCACACAACTTCAACTCGTCTAAAGTAGAAGCAAGTGACTTTTCCATAACGCTCATAAATATTTTTGCAGGGTTCTCTGCGTAAACTTGTATTTTCTGTCTGTCTTTAAAGATTACCTTCTACAAACTAATACGTTTCTTTATTTCTTTATTAACAAACTGACAGTGCAAATCTACAATAGATGGAAGAATCTATACCTTCCGGGCTTCCAGACTCAGCGTTTCCTGCGTCATGACGCACGATTGATCAGGTAGGAATTTGGTGTTACGCTCAAGTTGTTGTAAACTTGATCGGTTGAAAATGTCCTAGTTTTATGTTTCGTGTTCATTTCCTGCAAATTGATTTTCTTCCTGTTGATTGTTTTTCAAAGTTATGAGTTGAAAGTGACTTTTGAGTTTAAAGGCTAATAATGTGACTTGGTGCAAATGTTGTCTTGTGTTGTGTAGTTAAGTTCAGTTCATAAATGAATGCATACATATTTAAGTTTATTGCAGCTTTGCATACTTGATGTCAAATGTGGTTCGAAAATAGAGTTTGAATTGATACTGAAAGTTACACATGTGGTTATGCCCAAGCATCCATCCATCCAAGCATCCATTCAATCAGTCAGTCAGTCAGCCAGCCAGTCAGCTCTTTAATTGTAGTTGTTAAAACGATACGTGCATATTCATTTTAGCTCAAGTCTTCAAACTGGTTGAGTTCATTACACATTACGCTCAGTCAAGCTCTGATATTGCTGAATAAGTGAGGCGTGGTCTGAATTCTCTGTATAGGTGTCAATCACATCCTGGCTGCTCTTTATTCGTTTCTGTTTTTAACGGCATGCTGTTTATACAATTCTTTATTGATATTTATGCATATTTATATTAATGTATTTATGCATATACATTTGATCATATATTGTTTACTAACATTATCTTGTGGATAAGTATTCTCTCCTGTGTGTTGTGATACCATCATAAAGGCTCATTATACGTTACTTTAGAATAAGGTTGAAGGTCTTACTGCAGATGGCTGGAATCCAGAAGTTGTTGATGTTACCTAATTCTCGGATGCTGACAACATCAATGTCACCTTGAGACTAATTTGTAAGTTTCTAGAAGACAGGAAGTGTTGCAAAACTACAGCAGTATGCAATAGAATTTGAGCAGGCTGTGCAATTTAAGTTAAAATGACTTCATATTAAAAGTAGTTTTTCATTAAAAAGACTTCAAAGTAAAGCTCATAGAGATACTGACAATCCAATAGGCCAAGTTCAATTAAAAAAAAGAATAATTTTTCTGTTTCTCAATTTTTTACTCTACATCAAGTGAATGACAATATGCACATCTGCTTTACTATGTGTGAAATATTTTCAAAAATATAAAACACTGATGTTTGACTACCAACGCCCTCAAACTAACTGCTGAAAGATAGCCAACAGTCCAGTTTTACTGCTTCTTAGAGGGGCTAGTCTCTTACCCCCGCATACTATTGGCTACAGCAATGTAAAGAAATTCTTGTGTATTCAGCCTGTGGAATCAAACTTATATTTTCTATTGAGAATATGCTGATGTGTGTTTATTCTGAAGCCAGCTGTTAGCACATGAATGCAGACCCTCAGCTGGTCAGCGGTCTTGGGTTCGTGACAGTATCTCTTCAGCATCTCACAATCTGTGGTGAGAGTTGGTTTTGGTCTAAATATGTCTATTTGACCAAATTATATAAATTGAGTTTTCATAGTCACGAGGGCTAAACAACGGTTTATTTGGTGAAGTAATCAGTAAAATTGGAGACAGCTGATTTTTAAATCAAATAACATGGTCAATTGTGCTTTTAGACTGTCTGTTTAAGCTATTTGTATATATGCGATTGCTTGTTGGATTTAAATGTGCGAATTGCTGTAGTTTGCTGTATTTGTTTGGCTAGGGTGTGTGAAGTACTATAGGCGTGTCCTTGATAATAAATATTGATAAAAATTTGTTTCTGTTAAAATGACACTCCTAGAAGCTTAGACTTTAAACCTCAATAAATATTGATTAAAATCTGGTTCTATTAAAATGACACTCCCAGAAGCTTAAACCTAAATAGAAATGTTTGGGCAAATAAAGCTCAAATTTATCAACATTGTTTCTGATTCCTTCTAGCATACAAGATTGGATTAATCCTTAGATACACAGTTTGTATTGTTTGCCAACATTTTTGTTTGGTCTGAATATATAGCCATTTTTCGCAAAAGATGTAGTTACAGCAATCTACCAGCAGGGGTTAACTGGGTGCTAAACTTTAGTAAAATCTATAGTTGATGCATGGGTATATAAACATTTATGGTCCATCTAAATCAAAGTAAATAATAATTATGTTGTAACTGTGATGTCCTGGTCCTCAGATATCAACAGTGTTGAGGACAGAAGTAATGAAGAGGGAAACAAGGTCAAAGTTCACTAGATTATACCAAAACGTCATAGACACGTCTTGGTTAGTCGGGTGTTGGAAAAACCCATTTAAAGCAAAGGTATAGGTTAATCCTCAGGCAAGGTGTGAAGAATAAGGTGATGATGTTAATAAGGAATGTAACACGAGGATTTGGGAGTGTGGCTGAACACACATCAAACATGGTCAGGTGTGGTGAACAAATAAGTAAACTCTTCCGAATACACTGATTTCCCTCTGTCAAATTATTTTCTGGCTTATGAATAAAAATAAGTTTTGTAGGGTTATTTTAAACCCTTTATGTCCTGCCCAAGCTTTCAGGAATAGGTCAACACAAGAAAAAACTGTGGTCCTAATTATCTCTAATAATCTTTAACTTCAAACATTTACATTTAGTCATTTAGCAGACGCTTTTATCCAAAGCGACTTACAAATGAGTCTTCATTTCAGTCAATCTTCATTTAATGCTGTTTACTGTCCCAAAAACGTACTGTAAGGAAGATTTAAATTGTATATATGCCTTCAAAAAGACACAGGAAGTAGTGACGGTATGTAAAAAAATGTAAAGTTCATCTGTTACTGGCAATGCTCATCTTCTGATAAGGCGAACTGGCATGTTCATTTTTAACACAGACGTCTCTGTCAGGAAGTTGAGCCACAGGAAGTTTATGTCTGCATGTTGAAAATCAGGGTATTTCATAAGTAAATAAAACGCCCATACTGCATTAAAAAATCATTTTGAATTTAAATGTGATTGATGTTATTTGCTTTTTAGGGTTGGGATACATCCCTTCGTGTATAACTTATCGAACTGCTTTTTGTGTCAGAGAAATATGGCCTAAGAGTTGAGACACCCCACTCATGTCAGGATTTTTGACATTCCTCCCCTCCTCCCGAACTGCTACAAGAGTGAGTCAGTTTGACGGATCCCACACCCTGTCCTCAACGTATGAGGAACGGGTCAAACCAGTGCTACGGGAATCCAGTGAAACTAACGTAGTGTCCCTGCAGAGAACAAGCACCACATGGACTTTGATATATGCCAGTACACTTTTACTGGGGTGATCTCATTGGGATCCAGCACATTCTAGTTTAAAACAGAGTTCAGATTAGCCATGATCAGCAGTGTAACAACTTGGCAGATGATTAAAAATAGATATTTATTTATATAGATATTCTTTTATGTGTCTGTAGCCACTTTTTTAGTTACAATGTATCATTCCCATACTATATTTTCATTAAGTGGGCAAAAAAAACCTGGAGAGTTTTGCTTAATGTAACTAAACATTATGACTGTGATCTGTATACTTTCTTGTCAGTCAACTTATTGACATTGAAATTAGTTTGCTTTGTTACAGACCAATGAAAATTGATTTGAAATGATAAATATATAGTATCGATATCTTTTCTATATTTGATCTGTTTTCACTGGCTTTTGTTCTCTCACTAGATAAGGCTTGCGCCCATATTCGTGACCCTAGGGAAACAAAAGGCTTTTTCATTGTCGAGCAATCGCCGCTCAGTTCTCGCCTACTTCCACTGCATGATGAAAACCACACTAGTGTCAGAACCAATCGCTGACCAGCCTCTCTCTCAAGAGCCAATCATTGAGCTTTGAGGCAGGTTTCAGAGGGCGGTTCCTGACGGATGAATGCTGGTTACAATCCTGAAACCAGGCGGGTGTTGCCTCTCTTTAGAATGAGCCTCTCCTCAGGGTTATATTGGGCAGCGAGTGACACTTTTCAATGCCGGCTTGTCGCTGCCTTGCCAAAGTCCAACTGGAATATATTCTTCTATATATCCTCTATAACACAGCTGTGATCAAGGAGGACTGGCTTACTGAAGGAAGAGAGTTGGGACACTGAGAAGAAACAGTTTTATTTGGTTCATCCTTCATTTATTTGCCCCTGTGGGGCAGTATTCTTCTTATTTTATTTTATTTTATTCATTTGTTTTTGCCTGGAGTGGCTGTATAAAAGAGTCAAAGGACAGACGACAGGTAAGATACCATAAATTTGTCAGCTCAAGCTATAGTTCTATATAGGCTTGATGTGTTGGAAATGGCGAATCTGTTTATTTGATTTTTTTATGTTGTTTTTTTCTGTGTGTAACTGTTTGTGATGATTTGTGAATTGTTGAATGTTTTCATTAGCAGTTCCTGTCTAGTCAGTTAATCTGATTCTGTGACGGGATAGGGATATATCTGCCTTTCTCCACCTCACCAGTTTAACTGGCTCTAAACTGTTCAACTATTAGTCATTGGAGGCCTTGTAGTACCACAGGAGGCAACAGAACATTTCATCACTTCCTCACAAGGAATTTTATATTTTTGATAATATAGTATGTTAATATCGGGAAATATAGTGAGTTTTTTTTTAGATATATTGGGGAGAAGTGAGACACATAGATGTTAATAGTTCTGTATTTATGATAATTTTCCTGTCTCTTTGTTGTCATTCGGTTGTCTTCTGATAAGAAGGTGCCGCATGATAGGCAGAAAGCATCTTTTGTCGTCATATCTCATCGTGTCTCTGTCGAACGTTGACTCAGGACATCAGGTCTTCTATTCAGTTTGCGTGGCTGATGCATTTGTCGTAAATGTAATTTGGGCAAGATACTGAACTTGGAATGAATAAATTTGGCTCTGTTTGCAACATCAACATCATTTATTGTGTAGTGCCACTCAGGTACAGCTTCACTTGGCCAGCTGTTTCATGTTTGCTTTCCAGAGCTGTCATTGTTGACTCTGAATCCACACTGTTTTGTTACTAACAGCACATCAGTCTCTGTCTAGTTTGTACAAGCTGTATTGCCATTGTCTGCTGTTTTCATCACATTTACTTCTGTTCTCTAGGTTATTAGTTGTCTGAAGATAAAGACAAGATGTTGTCGGAGATGGTTTCACACGGCTTGAATTTTTATGACTACCTTCTGAAAAGAACAGGTAAGAGTTGTTTTAAAAAATAATTGCAAACACAGTTTTTTGGCTGTAATACTGCAGTTGAGGGACTATATAATACAATACAATGTAGAATCGACTGTCAAGGGCATCATGGAACTGTAAAGGATTGTCATGTTGGTTGATCAGTTTGTGTCATTTCCTTCAGATGCCAGAGTTCGGGATTATCCACTGATGCAGAGTCCCATCCTGATGACATTTATCTTGCTGGGATATGTATTCGTCGTTATATATGCAATGCCGCGATACATGGCCAGTCGCAAACCCTTCCGCCTCAACACAGCCATGATTTTCTACAATTTCTTTATGGTTGCCTATAATGCTTACGTTGTTTATGAGGTGAGTTACTGTTATTCTGTTTAAAACAAATAATATGCATCTGTAGAAACCCTACAGTCAGTGCGTTTGAACAATTTTAATGTTTAATTCCTAAACTACACTACCCACAATCCCAAGTTACAGAGCTTGCTGTTTCCATTAAAAAATAATAACCATGCCTTCCAAAAAGCATTGTGAATTCCTAAAGAGAAAATGAGAAATGTGCAACCATCTCAGTTGTGGTACTTTTAGATCGTCCTGACATGCACTTTTGTTACAGTTCTTGATGTCTGGCTGGGGAACAACATACACCTGGAGATGTGACCTCTGTGACCCCTCCAGCAGCCCTCAAGCGCTCAGAGTAAGTTTCATTCATTCATGTCCCTATTTGATTCTCAGAAGTACTCGGAACTACTCAACTTGAGCATGCAACTAATAATTTAATGGTTGATGTTTTCATTGTTGTAAAATTGTGTTTTTGTGTCCTCAGATGGTCCGAGCAGCGTGGTTGTTCTACTTTTCAAAATACGTTGAGCTGCTTGATACGGTAAAAATAGTTTTTGGTTGTATTCTGGTTCATGGTGTATGCTGCTTTAAGGCAGTTGATTTATTTACTCGAGTTGATAAGAACTGTGACTGTGATGCAGGTGTTTTTTGTGCTGAGAAAGAAGCAGAGTCAGGTGACGTTCCTGCATGTATTCCACCATTCAATCTTGCCCTGGACTTGGTGGTGGGGCATCACTCTTACTCCTGGTGAGTTACAGTAGAGTCAATAAAACATTTGTAAACTTTCCTTTAAGATATTTTAAGCTATTAAGTATACCATGTTTAAAATATGAATATCACCACACAATCACAGGGGAAAAAAATGATTCAAAATAAAAATGTTCAATGTCATGGACAGATATATAGATGTAATTCATTATATAATAGAAAATGTCATCTAAGACTGCTTCTGTTTCTTTCCTGCATGTGTACAATATAATGTTAATGTAGCACAGTGTGTTTCTCAGCCTAGTGATCTCTACCATAAGGACGGGGTTCATATTAAATATAAGTTATATGTAGCATATGTCGTACTGTATAAATATGTGACCCGAAGGCCAAAGTGTCATAATGTAATTCTGAGATAAGAATAATGAAAGTTTGATTTCAACCATTAATTTTACCAGGATTTCAATCTTTGACATGGCCTTACACAGTCAATATTAAAGACATTAAGATTTTTTTCACAGAATGTTCCTTACATTACGTAGTATGATTTAATATACAAAACACTAAATCACAAGAAATATATATATATAATATATATATTGGCATATGACATTCCCATACAAAAGGCTAACTGACATTTAACTTAAGCCGAGTTTGTTATGGGGTTCCAAATATGATGGAGATCCAGTACTCAGAGAAGTTTGAGATTCACTGATCTTGTGTGAAGATGTTCTGTCTTTTGTCATATACCAATTCAACTTTTTAATATCATTATGACAGTTGGTGGAATGGGTTCCTTCCACGCTTTGGTGAACGCGTGCGTCCACGTCATCATGTACACATACTACGGTCTGTCAGCTGCAGGACCACGTTTCCAGAAGTATCTCTGGTGGAAAAAGTACATGACTGCTATTCAGCTGGTTAGTATTGACCCGTAATAAACCTATAGCCTTTACATTGCTATGTGTGTGCATAAAATGACATTTATATCCAACGAGGACTGCTTTTAGATTAGAGACAGCAAAACTGAATTTATTTTTCAACAAAACCAATTTAATTTTCATTCCATTTCTCTTTTGAATGTTCCACAGATTCAGTTTGTGCTGGTGTCTGTCCATATCTCTCAATATTACTTCATGGAAAAGTGTGAATTCCAGGTGCCCATTTTCATTCATCTCATCTGGATCTACGGCATGTTTTTCTTCGTCCTCTTCTCCAACTTCTGGATTCAGGCCTATGTAAAGGGCAAGCGGCTACCTGCTAGCAAAGACAAACCCAAACCCAAACAGAATGGCATTACCACTGTGGTTGAGCCGGTGGTAGTAGCCAATGGTAAACACTTGGAAAATGGCACTGTGTATTACACTAATGGATTTGATTACAATGGGAAAGTGAAAGAGGTCTGAAGTATACATCATACGGGACTTCACTAGAACATCACACTAGTCCAGAGACGGTTGTTATTTTTGTTTTCTTTGTCAGTTTTTTTTTATGAATGCACAGGAGATCAAGCAGCACGTTGGATCTGGCGGTGGGTCCCCCTTTCTTTTGTATTTATTGATGTTGGAGCATCAGGCTGGGGAGCACTATGCATGAAGAGAATTCGTCCACTGAAATCCGCTGCGTTGACGTCGCTCTGAAACCCGACAGGAAATCCAGTTGACCTCGGCTTTTGCAGGCATGAGTCTCACAGTTGTTTGCACACTGTACAGTTCTCTTCTCACAGACATAACCCAAACTTGACTGTAAATAAATATTTCCTTGCAGTTTATTACAGCAAATGTATGAGTTGTCCATTTTTTACTCTGTTGATAACTTATCAGTTAATAAACCCTTTTTATAAGAACCTTTATTTTGTTTCTTGCATGTTGTCTTTGTGAGAAGGTAAAGGAGGATATGTTATTCAGAATGAAACCAAACAAAGGTTGTTATATAAATGTCCCTCCAAACACAGTACAGTTTAATAGTCGTAAAAGGCCTGCACTGCTGTTTTTCTTTTTGGACAATGAATGTGTTCTGCACGCAGAACCTCAACAGCAACATTGTTAAGACTGCATGAGGTGATGTTTCAGTACAAGCAACACATTTTCTATTTTAAAGTTTATAAATGGTTATCCTTAGCCATTTCACAAAGCATTGCATGTTTCTTCGATGTTAGCATGCTTACATTTAGTCTCGAACGTGACATTAAATTTACTACCTAGTATCAGAAGTTTGAAAAGAGTAATGCTTCATTAATTCAGAATCCAGATGTTGAAATAATAAAGGGACAGTCCACCCAAAAGAGAAAATTCTGTCATCATTTATGCCATGTCTACACCGGACGCGACGTGCACGATGTGATGACAAAAGATATTAGAAACGCATTAAAACCCTTTATAATTTAAAATGTTATCCATACTGGATGTTGCGCAGCTAACCCATTAAGATAAAGATGGTTGTCATGTCGCATGGTGCCGGTTGCGTCTGGTGTAGGTTGTTCCTAATCTGTATAAATTTCTTTGTTCTGACCACAAAGATATTTGTAAGAATGTGAGTAACCAAACAGGTCTCATCCCCCATTGACTCCTATAGTAATTATTTTCCCTACTATGGCAGTTTATGGGGGTTGAGAGCGGTTTGGTTACATTCTTACAAAACCTTCCTTTGTGTTTATCAGAATAAAGAAATGTACAGGTTTGGAACAATCTGAGGGCAAGTAAATGACAGAATTTTCATTTCTTGGTGAACTTTCCCTTTAATGTCAGTTCCATGAAATCATAAGAATTGAAGTGTTCGAGGGGTATCAATATGTATCTCATTCAACAGTTCCCATTCTCTTGAGTCAGTTACACAATTTGTGTCACAAAAATCAAATACTAAAGATTTAGAAAAAAAGAACCCACTTATGCCAACAAGCGTTACAAAACTGCAGTAAAAGAACTACAAAAACACTAGGATCTAGGACCAACTTGCACAGTTTTGCTCATAAAACAAATTACACAACTTCCTTACAAAACTTTATTTGAAATTTACATTTCTGTACATAACTTAGTCATCACTTTTAGGGTTAAATAGACAAGCCTCGAGTAGGAAAAAATTGTACACGTCACTAAAACTGTACTTTTGCTTTCAAAGCAGGAATTTCTTTTAGAAATTCCTTTTTACAACCATAACATGTGCCCGAACAGGAAAAATTCATACGATTTATGTAGTGTCACACGTGACCAAGGACACCTAACAACCCAGTTGAGTTCCTCAGTGGTTGTACATGAGATCTCAGCCCTTTAAAAGCAAAGTTACAATAAAACGGAGATTTCAAACATTAAGACTTCTATACATCATCCCCCCCACCCTCACAATTGCATAAAAACAAGCATTTTAATGTTTATCGAATATGTTGCTGAATGATACTGCTGGTAGGCTTGGATTTTTTAACAGGATCCTTTTCGAAACTTTTCCAGAGTCGAATGGTTTCGTCGGCAGCTACAGACGCCACAGTGGAACCATCTGGACTGAGTGCCAAGTTCAGAACTCGGTCTTCATGTCCTGAAATAAGAAACAACATTATGTCCCCCATTCTTTTTGACACGTCTATAGATGTAAAAGCCATTTAACCAAAGACAAGGGGAAAAAAAAACTTGCCTTCAAGTTCTGCAACTTTAGTAAGTGAGGGGTATTTCCAAAGGATAACCTTGTCATGAGCAAAACCATGGCCTGACACCAACTCTTTGTAATTCGGTGCAAACACAAGAGATGATACCTGAAAAAAAGAAAAAGATTAAAAGATTAATATTTTTCTGCCCATACCATGACTCAAGCATGTAAAGAGGTTGAGTCTACCTGTGAGCATGTATCCAAAGCACTAACACAGGAGCCACTATTGGCATTCCAGATACGAATATGGCGGTCACTGGTGCCTCCTCCAGACGCAAGGATGTTAGGTTGCCATGGGCACCATGCCAAAGCCTTCAGAGAGCATAAGTAAATTAAAACGGTGCACAAGTAAAAGAGGGGTTTACATCCAGCCACCTGAATCTAAGTTACCTTGACTGCTCCTTGATGTTCACTTAGTGTATGGATAGCTTGATACTCCGAGCCAGTTGTCATTGGCCAGATGTAAACCATGTTGTCATTGCCACCACTAGCTAAATATTTGCCATCAGGAGACCAAGTAAGGCCACAGACTTCTTGAGTGTGACCCCCGAAGGTAAATATGTGATGTTCTGCTACCCGAACGTCATGCTGATGTATCAAACCAGACCGAGAGCCACTAAGAAGAACACAGAGCATAGTGCTTAACGGGTTCAATAAAAAAAACATAGTTTTTATATATTACAAGATGAAATTAGTCTTACCTAGATAAAACATGATCATTCCAACTCAAGCAACCAACTCTTGCTGAATGGCCATCCATGCTGCGAAGACGTTTTTGGTATTGCACATCCCACAGCTGCAAGAACACACAAAAATAAGTTTAGGTTTGCCGTGTCAATATAATATACCAAAATGATATCTTCTACACAACACTGCCATAATTGCAACAGAAAATATGGTTAAAACCAGTTACTACCTCTACTTTACAATCACTAGTCCCAATGGCCAAGAAATTGCCATCTTTGCTCCAAGAGACAGAGCAGATGTGATCATTTTCATCCTCCATTTTCTTCAATAAAACGATGTCGCCTACACCAGCGTCCCACAAATACACGTGATTGGCAAGACCGACTGCCAACAGGTTTTGCCTTCCCCAATCCATCAGGTTCAGATCTGAGAATAGATCAGCCTATGAGCACCTTAAAATAATCTTCAAATTGACTACGCAGTGTTAAACAAAAAAAAAACATTAGCTTACAGAAATCATTTCGGATATCAGGGGCATCTAGAATCCGCTCTGGAACCGAGGAAATGTATCGACTCTTCTTGATTGAGACAGGAGTGGGCATTTGGCTGTAGAGAACCTTCAAGTTGTTTTGATAACCTGTGAAAAATGTGTTCCGTTAACTCGAGTCCTCTTCCTACATCAATGTTATTAAACAAACATGAATAGTACAGTGCCCCAGTCAGAACACAAAGAGCACAAGTTAATGAATAGGATGAAATAAATATTTAAAAGGCAATGCAGTACTTTAATATGTATGACATACTACCATACCCTCAGGGGCATTTAGTGGTTTGCCTCCTAAATGCAAGATCTTTGCTTCCTCGATGTCATATCCATTTAGAGTCACAGACCAAGCTTTCTGATTTGGCTGTCAAAACAGTAAGAGACAGATCAGAAAACGTGTCTGTGATTTTGACAAAACATGACCATGAAAGAAAGAAGCAACCCCTTACTGCTGAGGAGGAAGCAGCCTCTTCAACCGGCTCGTTCTCTTTTGAAATAAGAAAGCTCGCTACATCCATCTGTTTGTTGTTTCTCGTGGGGATAAAACGGTCTCCTCCTGCCTTGGAAGGTGTGTTTTGAGTCTTGCCGTTCTTTCCTGTTAGCAAACAATGAATATATAAGAAGCGACTCAGACATTGATCACGTTGAGTAAAACGTGCACTCGTGCCTCTTACCTGGTGTTTTATTGGGTGTTTTGGAAAGGCTCACTGATCTGTTTACACTCTTGTTTGGTGAGAGAGAGTTTGTGTTTATGGAGTTGGATGTGCTGGCTTTTCTCTGCCACCTCGCCATCGGGGCGTTTGTGATAGGCATGTCCAATCGAAGGACGTTGTGGATGTCGTTCTCAAAGCCAAATTGGGCCATTTGTACTGTAGTTGTGATCACGCTACAGAAAAGATACATAGTCTGATCACATGGCGTAACAGTTACACAACACAAGAAACAGTGTTTGATGTTTAAAAGAACATCGGGAAATACTATATAAACGTTGAGTGTAAAACATGTAAGCGACAACGCATGCGACAAAACACATAAGCATTCACGTATTTGCAAGACGACTTGACAAAAAAAAAACACGTTTTAGTTTACCGCAAGTCCACAAACTACGTCATTTCGATGCACAATATAACTTACCGATGAAAAAGCGCTCAGTAAAAACACGTGTGTTATACGTCCTTGCACAAGACCATTCAACTATCCTCTGAGCTCTGACTGGGTGAAGGTGTTCAACGCATAAAGCTCAGTTTAAATGGCTGAACGCGCGGTCTGATTGGTGAATTCAAAAAGCAAGCGCATTCACTGTTACCACGGCAGCGAGACACAATGCTCGGCGCTGATTGGTCACTCACATCATGGAGTTTTCCGGAAAGCATAGTGTTTTAAAGTTCTGGATATATTAATAATATTTATACACGAATTGACTGGCCATTCAACAGCAACAGAATTTTCAGCAATTTCAATAGAAGTCAGAATTTGGTATAAGGTCCGTTATTAATGTGTTCAGGATGTTTATCAATAATCGGGATACGTTTTCTGATCATTTATTCTGCTCGATTTGATAGTGTAAGCACTATTTAAATCATATGAAATGTTTACAGTAAACATTGCTTTTAAAGGTAACTTTAGTAGACTTACTTGAAATTGAATTTTTGTGTTTGTGAAAACAGTTATATCAACGAAAGCTCAAACGTCTATTTATTTATTATTTTAATCATTTATTTTGAATGATGACTTGTTTAATAATAGTTTTATCTATAATATAGTAGAAAACATCTTTGCTTAACTTTATAGGGACTTTTATTTTGAAAACAGGGAAAGGACGGTGTGATTTGGGCGTGGCGTTATTGTCGATGCACAGCAAAGCAAATATTCTGATATTTTGGACAATTTTGTGCGATGCTCCACACATTTTTTGAAAGTTCACGAAGGTAAAAACATATTAAAATTCGGTCGCAACAGTTCTGTTATAGTGCGCCATATGTCCGACGCATGTCGAATGAGTCACTTTTAATAGATTTTTTAATAGGTCGTTATGAAGGTTGTCATACTTTTTACTACAGTACGTTGAATAAAGGCGTGTCAAGTCGTTCTATCTGATCTCTAATAGCGTGTCGTGTTGTTATTTGTACAACAGAAACTGACAGCTTTGTTTACTCAGGTTTATGAAGACACAGGCGGAAGGAGGAAGTGGGAATAGGTTGCTGGCTGTTGAGGAAAAGACAGTAAACGGTCCATAACTGGATTAGTTCGGTGAGTCAGCAGTCCACGTGTTAACAAAACATGAGACTTCGTTTGCGCTAAACTTCTGTAATTCTACTGATGTTCAGTTCATGCTTATATGACAGTTTATATTTCACTTTAAAACTGAAACTGTTTCTATTGAACGCGTCTGTTGTAAAAGTCTTACGTTTATTTATATTCCGAGTCTGGTTTCAGACAGTCAGGTTAGTGTCCAGTACGTGGTGGACGAGCAGAAGATCGTGAGATGTTCGGCAGAAAAAACAAGCGACCCGCTGCGCTAAAAGGGCAAGGCGCAGCTGCAGCCAAACAGGTGTGTTGTTTTAAGTGCCTGTCAGCACGTTGTTAGATGAAAATCTGTTAAATAATATCTAAAGACGATTTCGAAACCGCCTATGAACAGTTTAAAAAGGTGTTGTTTGTCTGCAGATGGGGTTGTTGCTTGATTTTAAGCCAGATGATATGATGAACATGGACCAGGATCTGAATGATCCAGCTTTAGAAGCTGAATTTGCTGCTATTGTTGGGAAGAAACCAGCTGTGCCTGCCAGGGGCAAAAAGGCTGGCAAAGGTGGGCATCAGGACTGATCAAATTTGTATAACACTTTTCACAATGTGCATCCGCTGTTGGCTACATCTCTGGCTTGAATTAGTACTGCTGTCAGCTTCATTGGTTCATCAGTTTTGTTTGTTTGTGTACAAATTAACAAACTCCAATTTTATATTTTAAAGCCCCATTACCAATGGAGGATATTGAAAAAATGGCAGAGGCATGCATGAAAGACATTGACAATGATGACGATGAAAATCTAGAAGATGATGAAGATCTCCTGGTAAATTAAACGTTTCTTGGTGATAATGAGCTGTTTCTCTTCAATATCAGAAGCTGATGAAAATGTTCTTCCAATTGCGTTACGGTGTCTTGCTAGGCTGAGCTACAGGAAGTGGTTGAAGAGGAGGAGATGAAAGACTCGGGTGCTGCAACCCCGACCTCCCATGTAAGTGCAGACGTTCCTTCAACAGAGGCGACACCAGTAAGCCAGGTGAGATTTCTTAATCTTTCTTTTGGGGATTGTATCACATTGTCATTAACTCACACACTTACTTTGTTATTAGGGTTCAATTGCTTTCATAGAAAGTGATTTGATATAGAATAATTTTACGTTTAAATGAAGTTTGATGGCTTTTCATTAAAGAGCTCTCTCTCGCTTTCTTCGACAGGAAATTAAGGTCATATCGATGCCAGGGAGTATTGAACACACCTTGGAGGAGAGAATCAACATGTATAGTACAGCTGTGTTGAATGTCAAAGAATCTTCTAAAGCTCGGAGATATGAGAGGGGCCTTAAGGTGAGATTTTTTTATTTTGGAAACCGAGGCATAAAGCAGGATCATGTGATGAAGTGTTGATTTTGATCTTATATAGACACTACAAACTATGCTGGCAACTGTACGGAAAGGAGGGAAGATTGACGAAACGGAGATTCCCCCTCCAGTTGCATGTGGAGCCCCCTCTGGTCCCAGTCAGCCACAGGCCCCACCTGCAGTATCACCTGATCAGCATGAGGACTCAGACAGTGCTGTTGACATGTCTCCTGTCTCTGTGGAGACTGCCTCTGTTGTCATGGATCCTGCCTCAAACACTATAGAGGAGTCCTCTGGTTTAACCTCACCAGCTTCCCTGTCATCTCCAGATGAGGAAGATATAAGGAGTGCTGTAGAAACACTATCAAGTGAGTGAAAAGTGCTTCTACAGCAACACACCACTGTTTGCAAGGTTTAGTGTTGAAGTGAATGTTGAAAAATATTGCAACAGGTGGTCCAAACAATCAGAGACGTCATTGAACCTCATAGTATTTTGTTTTTTTAATTAAAATTTTAGATTTTAAACATTTTAATGAATACTCTTGAGTCTTGACCACATTTGTGTTCGATAATAAAGTTTGTATTGACTGTTTGGTCAATATTTAGCAGGTTGTAGACAGAGGAGCTTTGATACATTAAACAACACATATAGGCCTAGGGGGTATTCCAGAAAGCTGGTTATGTGACATACCTGGGTATGTTCGAGGATAAGCGAGCGGATAACCTCAGCTTTCGGTTCCAAAATCGAAGGTAATTTTCATGGTATGTAAGTAACCATAGCAACTCACTCTCTGAATATAACCTGCTCCAGAGCAGGTTATGTTCCAGGGTTAGTTCAATTTAAGGAAACTTTACTAAGTTTCAGAGGTTGTCTGCGCATATGTGCGCTTTTGATGAGCGTCAAGTGGGCGTGGAAGCACAGATTACGTATAATATTATAATTTTACAGTATTACCATGATTACATTTACGGTCACATCCATTGTGACAACAATATATTTTATGCAAATTTTATGATTTGTAACCTTTTAAAATAAAATAATCTTTAAATAATATACAACCAGTAGTGAAATGTAAGGCAGATTAGCTCCAAAGATTATTATAAAATACAAAACAAAAAGAAAATATAAATAAGATAAAGGTAATATATAGTCTATGCATAAATTGTATGCACACCCTACAATTCTTGTAACTTCAGAACAATTTAAGCGTCTGCATCTCATTACGTTTTCCCACTAACTAGGTAATATTTGTTGCATTTTAGGGCAGTTGTGTAATGGTTAAAGAGATAGACTTATAACCCAAAGGTTGCAGGTTTAATTCCAAGTCTGGCAGGCCTGATTCCCAGGATAAGTTTTATTAGGTTCTCACCCATGGCATAGTGTTCACAGATTTAATTTTCCTTTATCACTTTAATTCAGGTTCATAATAAATTATATCAAAAGACTTCATGCTATTTCTGTTTCTTAATAGTGTTTTTCTGATCCTCTACAGTATCGAAAGGCTTTTCTTCTAATTACAATTTGTCTTTGGTATATCTTACACAATTAGCAATGTAATCAAATACATATAGGCTACACAACATAATGTTGGTAAAATACACTAGACACGTTAAACAGCTCAACAAATCTAGACTTTATATCACAAAAATAGCCATGATGAGTATATATTTAAATATTTCAGTATAAAAATAGTCTACTACATATATTTGAACTATTTTATATTTAATTAAATAATTAATTTAAAGCGTTAATATAGTTTTATAAACATATACATTAAATAGTATGGATTTTTTGAATCCTGCACTTTATATACCGATGAAGATTTAAGTCTTCGGTGAAAAAATTTATAGCGTTGTTTTACGGTAAAAAAATTTAAGCTTCCTGCCCGTTTCCATGGTGACTCGTGAAATCTGCGATCCATTTACAATGTCTTCATGTTGTTCCTTTGAGCGCGCGTTAACTGGGTAACTTTCGGAAGGTTTATTAAACTTACTCAAACGCATTCTGGAACCCACATACTCCGTGTAAGCAAGGTTTTGGTTAACCAACCCAGAGTTTGGGGTTTAGCTGATGGTAAGTTAACCCTGCTTTCTGGAATACACCTCTGGTTTCATAGACAAGGTTTAAGACTAGTCCCAGACTAAAATGCTAGTCTGAGTTGTCTAATTTAACTAAGGCCTAGTCCTGGTTTAAGCTATAAGCCCTGTCTGTGAAACCGGGCCATAGTGAATTAAAATTGAGTTTATGCTTAGCATATTTTTGGTTCTGGTTGTTTAAGTTGTTTTTTCCATTAATAAAAACTTTATATAAAGAATTCAATAGTATATCATTATAAATAACTCTAAAAACACAAAACAAACAAAGATAATAATGAATAGAAATTGAATCTGCAAGGTTTTCGATATAAAAATGAAGAGGAATGAAAAATGAGGTCCTTCCCCTTTAAGTTCTTCCTTGTTTGCTTATTTAACTGAAAGTATGACGTTTTGCGGAGCATTTCTAGTAAACAGCTCATTATGATTTTCAGACTCTCGAGACGAACAGCCCACTAGAGATATTCTGCTGGAGAGACAGAGAGACTACAGGATGGCAGCTCTTAAGGCCAAACAAGCAGGAGATATTGAGAAAGCCAAAATGTACATAAAGGCCAGTAAGGTAAGATTTGTTTGGATATGTTACTTGGTCTTTAATGTTCATTTTAAACAGCTCATGACATGCTCTATCAGTCAAAAGCAAGCTTTCTCTCTCTGGTCTTTGTGCTTTCAAATGGATAGTATGTAGAAATATAGTGTTTTATCAGCCCTCAGATTATCAGGTTGTTTAATTGTTGAAATATTATTATTAGGGCTGTCAAACGATTAATTGCATCCAGAATATAGGTTTGTGTTTACATGATATATGTCTGTGTACTGTGCACATTAATTTTGTATTTATAAAAACAAACCCATACATGTATATAATTAAGAAAAATATAAAAATTAATAAACATTTAAATATAATTTCAATTATTGGTAAATATAAATAAATACATCGAAATATTTCCTAAATATATATATAGGCCTACATGTATGTGTTTGTGTTCATAAATACAAAATTAATATGCACAGTAAACACGATTAATCTTTTGACAGCCCTAATTAATATATTAATATATAAAGTAGTTGATTTGCTTATTGTCACATAAACTCTTATAGCTTTATGTGTAGCTTTAGTAAGAAATTCAATTGAAAGATTCAACCATATTATCTCAACTATGTTGTCATGCAGGTTTGGATTTAACCTGTAATCAAGTTTCTAGTTTTTGTTGAATTTCTGATGATTTCTAATAAGTCACCAGTAGCAAAAAAGCTATCTGAGGTATTCAAGA
The DNA here is from genome assembly GCA_026939265.1 of Oreonectes daqikongensis. Classification (NCBI taxonomy): domain Eukaryota; kingdom Metazoa; phylum Chordata; class Actinopteri; order Cypriniformes; family Nemacheilidae; genus Oreonectes; species Oreonectes daqikongensis. The sequence goes on along the minus strand of JAOTQM010000040.1, from coordinate 6,746,985 downwards.
CTTGGAAGTAAACAAAGAGAACCACTATGCTGTTTGCTTGTTTGGCTCAGGGATTCGATGCAGCCAAAGAGGCTTTGGAGAAAGGCCAGTCGCTGGACAAGAGCTCCCTCCCACCTCCTCTGTCTCAAGGTTAGACCTGAAGTGTCATCTGTGAACACAAACACAGCTATTGTACATGTTAAATGTGAAAGAAACCCGAACGGTGTACAGTCACTGGAAATATTGAACATGAGCAAAAGTGATTTTGTACTGAATGTTGGCATGGCTGTAATTTAGCTGCAGCTATTCACAGCCGGCTTTCATGTAGGTTGTACAAATATGTAATTTTGTGATTTATTGGGATTATTATAGCAGTGAGCGCCTGAGCGGTTGCCACTGGTAGTCTTTGATTTTGGTTCTCAATGATGAATTGTTTTCTTAGCCTTCACAGTTACTCAGGCTGAACCTCAGGCATCTGTTAAAGTCTCACCTGCTGCTCCTGAAGGGCAAGGTCAGTATAAGGTCAATTCTGTCATCATTCACTCACCCACTTGTTATTTAAAACCTGTATGTGTGCAAAACACAAACACAGAAGATATTTTGAAGAATCTTGATAACTGAACAACGACAGTACCCATTGTATGCATTGTATGGACACCAAGCCAATGCAATTGAAAGAGTATCGCTGTGGTTCAGTTATCAACATTCTTCAAAATATCTTCTTTTGTGTTTTGCAGAGAAAGACAGTCATGCAGGTTTGAAATGTCAAGAGGATGACTAAATGATTTTTTTGATGATTAATTTTTGTGTGAACTATCCCTTAATTATATGAATTATTGTATAAATCTACCAAGAGTGGCTTGTCCTTATCTTAGTCTTTACTCTGTTTTTGGTTATAACAGCTGACAGTGTTTCTGGCCCAGCTCAGCCCAGTACTGTCCTTGAAGCTCTTGAACAGAGAATGGCAAAGTATAAAGAGGCCTTCACACAAGCTAAAGCGAGCGGAGATGATCGCAAGGCCCGCATGCATGACCGCATCGCTAAGGTTAATAAATCTGCTAAAGTAAAAACTACAAATGAACCACATCAGATAGGGAATGTTACCATGAAACTTTCAGTTTATCTTTGTGTTTACCTTTTAGATGTTATCAGCATTTTGAAAATTCCATCAGGCTTACATTGACAGACTTGCTCTTTTTTTTTTCACAGCAATACCAGGCTGCCATCCGCTCTCATAAAGCAGGTCGAGCAGTCGATTATGATGAACTTCCTGTCCCACCAGGTCAGTTTTCAATGTATATTTAATCTTTTAATTAAATTTAATCTCATTTTTGTCTTTAATATTTGCTTGAATATTGCCAAAAAACTAGGACAATGTGTCATGTATGAAATGTATCTGTGTCCTATAGGTTTTCCTCCAATCCCAGGCCAGAAGGCCACTTCACCTGAGCAGGGTTTGGCTGCTGTGCTGGAAACAGCCAATAAACTGACATCAAATAAAGCTGAAGCTGGTGATGAGGATGAAGATGGCGAAGGGGAGGAGAAAGTGGCAGAGGCAAGTACCTGCAAAGAAATCTAAATTTATCCCATTTAAATTGGAATGTGTTTGATATGCCTTCTCCCTTTCAGATGTGTACAGCAAAGGTAGACAATCAAAAGAAGCCCACTCTTGCAGTACAGCCAACGATACAGGAGCCAAACAAGACCCCATCCCCAGACAGGACATCCAAAAGAGGGAGTCTGACTGACACTGGTTTGTGTTTTAGGATGGTCTGCTTCTTGGAATGTCATCCTTATTTGTGACTGATTAATGTCACACTAAATTCCTGTCAGATGGGCTTGAATGTAGTTATTGTCTCTTTAGCCCAACAGCAGCTGGAGTTTCTGGAGGGCCGCAAAAAGCAGTACATGCAGGCAGCAATGCAGGCAAAGCAGAAGAAGGACCTGGAACAGGCCAAGACTCTCCTGCGCACAGCAAAGGGTCTGGAGCCTTTGATAGAAGCAGTGCGGAGCGGGAAAACAGTGGACGTAAGCAAGGTATGTTTTTTTTAACTATGCTGTTAAAATGATGAATCCCAAAGTCCTCTTGTTTGATATGTATTGTTAAATGTGATAATGGGAAGTGAATTCTATAGGTCCCTTCACCACCTGGAGATGAAGACGAGACTTCATCCTAGTCCATCACAGTGATGTTCAGATATCAGAGAAGGCTGAGCAGGTTTACACTCAGCTTACCAAACTACTCAAAGAGCAACATGAGGTAACAGAAAAGCAATACGTTAATAAAGTAACAGATTATATGTGGATATGGAATAAGTGAATTTACTTTGTTTTCTCTTACAGAAATGCATGACGTATTCAAAACAATTTACGCACATGGGGAATGTTGCAGAGACGACTAAGTATGTATTTTTACCACTTGTCCTGCATACACAGGTTTGTTTGGCGTTTCATTTATTAAAATTTTTCCAACTTCAGGTTTGAGAAAATGGGAGAGCAATGTAAGAAGAGCATGGAGATCCTAAAGCTGGCTCAGAATAGAGGGCTCGAACCTCCTAAACATCACTTTGAGGAGAGAACCTACAGCACTGTCAGGTCAGACATCTTATGAATACATCAAGGAAAGCCACTTTTAAGTATCTGTCGAAGCACTCCACTACTACTATGTAACATTTGAATAATCCACATGTTTTTTCTTGATTTGTAGGATATTTCCAGACCTCAGTAGTACAGACATGGTTGTAATGATTGTAAAGGGGATGAACCTTCCTGCTCCCTCTGGTAAGCCCCTTTGCATCTTGCTTGAAATAAAAAAAAATTCCCAAGCAGCTTATATGGTATATTTTTAACAATGTGTGTGTTTCATGGGAATTAAAATTATGATTCTGTCATTGCACAAAGCTACAGACATTCAGTTATGAAACAAATCCTACAAGATGAATAAAATAATATATCTAGCATACTCGCAAAGATGACCAAAGTCTGTTTCTTTTCTTCTAATTTCTTTTCTTTTGCTTCTTTTTAAAGGTGTTGCATCCAATGGCTTAGATGCATATGTCAAGTTTGACTTCCCATATCCCAGTACAGTAAGTATCAGTTCTTGTCAAATCTAGGCTTTATTTTACCCACAAAGTCCTATTACGACTACTTACGCCTTTCTGTTTATGTTAGGATCAACCTCAGAAACATAAAACATCAGTCATCAAAAATACCAACAACCCAGGTACAGTAAATGTGTTATTTTCCATATTGAAGTTTGTTAACTGTATCATTTGCTGCTACAACTTTTTGTATTTTTTTATCTTTTGACAGAGTTTAACCAGAGCTTCAAGCTGAACATCAACCGTAACCACCGTGGCTTCAGGAGGGTGGTGCAGTCTAAGGGTCTGAAGCTGGAGGTGCTACACAAAGGGTAAATGTTTCTGTGCTCCACAACCACTGTCTATATCTGTATATCTCCTAAAAAAATCGTTTCTTTAAAGGAACAGTTCACTCATCATTAAGAACTCACCCTGTTTTCCAGGACTCTATGAAATAATTTTTTTGTAGGACCCACACATTAGAATAAATGTAACTTCTGTGTTTGCCATGGTGAATGCTGGGTCAGTATGTGTAGGTGGAGCTGAACTTCACACTGACTTCTTTGTCTTGTCCCAGTGGCTTCCTGAGGAGTGACAAGCTCGTAGGAGCAGCCCACCTCAAACTGGAGAAACTGGAATCTGAAAGTGAAGTGAGGGAAATTATCGAGGTGAGCTCAGCTGTTTTTGACCACAGTTTGTTTATGTTGTTTAAGCAGTTTTTGAATAGAATGTGTATGAACTGAATACGAGACTGCAAACATTAGCTGTGAAAAATAACACAATGTCAGTGTTTAACCAGTGAACTTGAACTAAAATAGCACTTTCACACCCATTAGCTAGACATCGCTATGTTTACATTTATGGATGTAATGTATGTTATTTTTCCGTGTAGGTTATGGATGGACGGAAGGCCACTGGTGGGCGTTTGGAGGTGAAAGTGCGTCTCAGGGAGCCACTGAGTGGGCAGGATCTCCAGACGGTAACAGAACGCTGGCTAGCGCTAGAAGAGCCACAGGTTGGTGCTGCTGTATTATTAGTAGTACAAGTTAAAGTAAATACAAGCATTGTTTTGCAAGGTTATGTAGTTTTGAACCCTAATACTAACTGAAGGGTCACTGCAATGCTTGTTCTGATATGTATTAATGCTGTATTTCTATTTTGAACTATACAGTTTTAATTCCACTGATATGAACACGTTGACTGAATTAAGTAGAAACTTGAATTAAAGAGATTGTTCACATTCGTCATTTACTCACCCTCTGTATGACTTTCTTTCTTCTGCAAAACACAAAAGAAGATATTATGAAGAATGTTGGTAAATGAAAACCGTTGGTCCCCATTCTATTGTATGTACACAAAACCAATGCAAGTCAATGGAGACCAACGGTTTTCAGTTACCAATATTCTTCAAAATATCTTTTTTTGTGTTTTGTAGAAGAAAGTCAAGAGACAAGAGGGTGAGTAAATGATGACGGAATTGTTGTTTTTGGGTGAACTATGCCTTTATTTGCATTTGCAAATCTGACAAGCAAGTTTATTGTTCTTACCCACCGACAGATATTTTTGTTTTAGACTTTTTTTAGAAAACAAGTCATTTTGCTTCCTTAGTAAATAGATCTTAATTTATGAATTGTTAGGCTTTCCTGTAGCTCAGTGGTTAGAGCATGTCACTAGCAACGCCAAGGTCATGGGTTCAATCCCAGGGTTTGCACATACTCAGAAACAAATGTATAGTATAATGCAATGTAAGTCGCTTTAGATAAAAACCTCTGCCAAATGCATAAATGTAGATAATAAGTGAACATTTTAATCAGATATTGGTTTTAATTTGAATCTTGTTTGATAGGTACTGCTGTAATTGACACTGATTTACAAAAGTAAGTACATTTTTAATATTTGCAATAACAAATATATATTAAATGTCACATTTATATATTACGTTTTACCCTTCAGTGTCTCCTCCTCACAGGTCCTGAGGTTCCATTAGAGTGGATGAAGGTATGGAAGGTTATAGCTCTGCGATACTGCTAGCCTCGGGCACTAAACTCAAGGATATTGTGAGGATATTTCAAACACTTCCTGTGCTTTGAGCCGTTCACAGACGGAGGGCGAAACAACAGGTTTGATGTAACAGTTGTGTCATTAAATATATAGTGGATATTAAGATAAAGCTGGAGACACTTGTGTGAGATTGATATTCTTCTTTGCCCTTTGAGATGGATTGCCTGTTGATTTGATAATAACGTTTACCCCAGCTGTTACATTAATGCTTTAAAGCCAATGAGAGCTAAGCGTTTTTACTGCTCTGGGATGCACTTATGCACTATTGCCAAAGTAATCACTGTTGCTGCAGTAAGATAAATGACTTCATCTGTTCTCTCTCATATGAGGAACTTATTGCTGCCGTGTCATTACTACTAATACATGAGTGCTATGCAAATGAGTTGTATGCAATTAGCTATGCAAAAAGAGTTGCATTTGAACTCCAAACATTTTGAGCAACATTTCACAACTTGTTTATAATATGTAAATGGACTGCTGGGTTTAAAGCAGGTTTGTTGTGGATAGGTCGTGCTACAGTGCTGTTGTTCAGTTTTTCTTTTAAATATCATTAAAGCCATAGACCAGCTTTTCCTAATTGAACTAGATATTTATTATTCATCAGATGTTCTTCATAATATAATTTTTATTGTCTGCTTTCTGCACATGTAAATGAGTGACTGGTATCACCAGAATTAAAATGATTAAGTAACATTTTCAACAGTAATTTAAGCTTTGAAAGCTTTTTTGGCACTTTGTGGATAAGCTTAGACATCTGGGAGGTTTAATAGTTGAAAGGTTAGAAAAGCCAGTGAGGTTGCCAATGAAACTTAAAGGGATAGTTCACCCAAAAATGAAGATTCTGTCATTATTTACTCACCCTCTTGTCATTTCAAACCTGTATGACTGACTGACTTCTGCAGAAGACAAAAGAAGATATTTTAAAGAATGTTAATAACCAAACAATGGTACCGCCGTCAGTCAGTCATACAGGTTTGAAATGACACGAGAGTTAATGAGTGATGAAAGAATTTTCATTTTTTGAGTAAACTCTCTCTTTAAGTTAGAACTTTATGTCCTAGGAGTTTTTGCATTGTCTTGTGTGTGTGTGTGTGTGTGTGTATATATATATATATATATATGAAATAAAATCCCCTACATTATTTATAAGAGTTTATAAATTAGATCCCTACAGATGACATTTGAATTGCAAATATCCCTACGAGGCACTTTAGCCACGTTCAGCCAATGTTTACATTGCAATCTCATGTGCACATAAATTATTGTTGGAAGATCCGATTTGCATCTGATTTCACGTGCCATAGTGGCGACCTTGAAATAGTCCAGTCTCGTTCAATATTTATTTCAGTTCTGAAAATACCTCATTTAGGTCTGTCGGATTGAACTGACATTTCATTTCTAAGCCTAGACAACGTGAAATGTAGGTTAATGAGTCTGATTTCATATTCTGTACAGCTCTGTCCTTTCATTTCATTTACAATTGTTATCATCTCATGTGAATTATTTGGGTTTTAATACAGCTTTGGCATTTGAAGGGCCCAATATAAGAGTCACAGATTGAGCTTTGTCCTGGTTTAAATTACACTGTCAGTGTTGATTTTTCACAACATTTGGTTCATCAATTATAAGATTTATCCTAAAAACTGGCTTGTAGTCATATGATTTGTATTATATTCAGACTATATATATACATATATATTATGAGAGTTTGGCAATTTCTGTTTTACACAAAGTTTGTAAACTTTAAGATGTTTTGTTATTAAATGAGGGAATTTAAGAACTTGTTTTCCTTTGATTTCATACTGATGGAAATGCATTGCTTTACTTTCTTTACATGCAAATTATGGATATACAAATTTGTCTTCAGGTTAGACAAACAGACAAATCTGGCATATTTTGTATATTCAACAGGTTTGATAAAGACTGCTTTTATTGACATTTGTAGTGTACAATAAAGAAAGGATATATATTTCATTCTTTTCTTTTTGGCTTCTTATACATTGCAAATTTATTTCAGTTCCATCCACATCAGTTTTTACCATGTTTCAAAACAGATCAAAGCAGTCCATAATATCTGAATGGAATTGTACAAATATGTCCTTCCTGACAGATCCACACCTTTGAAATGGCAGAATGGTTTCAGAGAAATATAAATAGTTCCTGGCTGTTTTAGCATGCAGGCTGTGTAATCATTCTGGTCAGTCAAAAAAAATAAAAATAAAAAAAAACAAGGCTGTGATCAACAAAATGACAGATTTCAGTATATACACAATACTGCACTATTGAAGAATAAAACATACCAAAGATGAATGCAAAGACAGAGGTGGTTTGAAATGCACAGCTGGGAAGACAATGCAGCCTTCCGGAAATGCATTTTATTTTAAATAAACAGTGCACAACCAGAAACAACATGACTTATGTCTCTACCATTGACCTGCTACAATAGCTTCATGACCACGAGTGTTGCTGTTCTCATTCAACATCCTGAGCTCACAGCATTTCTGGTTAAACCATATCTGACACTGCCATTTAAAGTCATTATGCAAAACAGTACAATATGTTACCATGCCAACTTTACTTCCTGTCTGATGCTCTGATTGAAAGATTAGCTACAATTTGATTGTCATACTACTTTATTCACTTATGATTCTAACCAGTTAACTAGACAGGGCTTTAGTTTATATACGTTTTAACACCCAGTCACAGTGTCTTTCAGTTTAGCTATGATTTTGACTTTTTTTTGGGCTGTAAATGGGTCTATCGATTTATGACATTTTGAAGTAAATGCTCTTCTTCTAAAAAAAAAAAAGTGATCCACAGTGATGCATACAAACAGCCCCATGTATTGGTAGTTAGGAATTTTTGGTGAGTGACAATATTATCCGATCGTTCCAAACAGTAAACAATTTCCTCTATGAAATAGAAAAAAGATCAAACAAGACAGTTAGAGCTGCATATGAAGTGAGTGCTCCTCTCATGAAACCTTCTATATGATTTCTACAGCATGTCAATAAAAGATTGTAAACCACAATGCTGGGCCATTTCACAAGGCAGAACCGGCAAATTTTTGCTCACCCAAAGCATATGAATAAATGTTTTAGCAGCGCCATATTTTTAGGACATAACACATCATTCAACACTGAGAAACCAGTGTTCATTTGTTGTTTAAGTCAATTAAGAGCTTAAAAAGCACATGCCAACCTGTCCTTTCAACATCATCTAAATTTATTGACACATTCTTGAGTTTTTTAATTCCTCTTTCCATTTCCTAATGATGGCTTATCATCCAGTGCACTGCAAGTCTATTCATTACATAAAACCTTCCATAACATGTTAAAAACATTGGGAGAACGTTATAGAAACATGAGGTTGCAGAAATGAGATGGACCAAGATGATGAATGGATGATGAATGCTGTGACGTACGTATCATCGATAGGTCATTCTATTACAAAAAGTTCTGAGAGCTTCATTCATATCAAAATCTTCTATTTTGTAGATCTTGATGCTGTTTTCGAATTCCTGAAGGCCGCTTGATGTTATTGTTGGATCTTATATTAAGTCAATAATCAATTGAGAAGAGTGTTTTTGTAACAGAGGTCCATTATTGACATTTGTAACAGATCACTCCCGCTGTGCCACAATCTTTCTGTTGTCTGACAAGCAGTCCAACTTTAAGAAGGCTACATTATATTAAGCTTTGGAGCAATTTGACTACCACAAAATAAAGACAAACCAAAATGAGGTCCATATTCATGAAATAAAGCATCTGGTGATTCATAAAGCTTAGAGGCGAGACTGAAGCTCGAAGGAATCCGTTCTTCGTTTCTTATCGAGGCCCAGGCACTGGGCACCAGAAATCCCTCTAAAATTCCTCTCTGTCTTTTATTCTCAACTTCAGGAGAATCTCCACTAGGGCAGAGAGTGTAGAGCGCCCTCTAGTGTTTCAGGAGAATAATGTTGCTACAATGGGTTCAACAGAGATCTGATTCCAGTTTGCCAACCCTGCTTTTCACTCAACAGGTTTCCACAGTGGAGTTGAGAGGTGAGGAGAAACGGAGAGCACCATGTTCAGAGGGGCTGGGCTGAGGGTCCCAGTGGAGATGGTGCATAGGTGGTATGGAGGATGTTTTTCCTGCACAGCTTTCAGGCTCTTTGAAGTGCAAATGAAAGAGAAAGAGGAAAGGGACTCGAGCTGGTGGTGGCAAAAGTCTGGATGGACACCCTCCTTTTAGGAGATGATCTCTAGGATGTAGAAGATGAGCTCCATAACCACAGGTCCCTCGCTCAGCTGGCACGCCCCGCTGTGAATCACCGGGATGAGGGCGCTGTCTAGATCGCTCAGGTACTGGGGAAGCAGTGGCTGACCGTTACTGCCTGCTAGGTAGCCCACCTGTAATACATTACAGGATATATCAGAAGTCTAGAGGTCAACTGTTTGATCCTTGGATTACATGAAAAACAAAGTTTGTACCTGATCAGAGTCCAGAGTGACCCTCAGACCCAGCTTGGCCATTCCGTCCTCTTTGAGAAGTTTGAGGTGGGGGCAGAGAGCCATGCAGAAAGCCCTTGCCATGTTTTCAGCGAGTCGGCTGTGGTCTGCAGGATCACTCTGGCCATTTGTCTGGTCCTCACTCCGCAGAAAGAACACCTGAGCAAAGAAGTATTAAGGGATTGACATTAAATACAATACAAAAAATTCACATTAATATACAGATCACTAACACATCTAGCTATTTAAACTAGGGATGTCAAACAATTCATCGTCATTAATCGATCTAGAATAAAAGTTTGTGTTTACATAATTGCTGTATAATGTTCATATTAATTTTGCATTTATAAACACAGACACATACAAGTATATATAGATTTAGATTTACCGATAATACAAATGATATATAAACTTTTATTAATTTTTATTGTATGTGATTTTATGTGTATGTGTTTATGAATACAAAATTAACATGCACAGTACACAGACATATATACTGTGTAAACACAAACTCGGATGAATTGTTTGACGTCCCTAATTTAAACTTATTTGAATAATAAATCAATATTACAAACCTCTGTCCAGCGAATGACTTTCCCATTGGCCTTATACTCCGAGCCATGGAAGATCTTAACGCTGGTGACTGACTCCATGGATTTCCCATCAATGGGGCTGATGACTCTGTCATTAAAAACACACAAAAAAAAACATTCGTGAGTTGTGATAACATGCCCTCATACTTCAGGAATAAAACATCTTGCCACCAACATGACAAAACAAGCAAATCTTCAATTCTGAATTTTTCAGTGGCCGAACTTTCTCTTCATATCCCAAAAAGATTGTTCTTTAATACTTCTTAACACATAAGTAATAGTCAAAAATCTGATTTAGGAATTCTGCAGGAAATACATTTCACAGGCTGCCATTACTGCTAAAAGCCGTGTTGATGTGCATTTAACTAAGCTCTCAATATCACACTCCATTAAACTCGCCTGTATCATTAGCTGGTGCTCTTAAATGAGCTATTTGCGAATGCTATCATTAAAACTTGTCATGTACGAATGACAACAGTTATCTGAAATTCTGACCTTATACAGCTATATTATAACCGACTTTCATCAGTGCTTGTGTGCTCACCCCTTATTGACATTGTGGTCATCATCAACCCACTGGATATTCACATGTTCCTGGTTCTCCTCCTGATCAGCTTTCCCGCAGACAATACTGAAATCTTTCATCTCTTTCAGAGCTTGCCGCAGAGCCTCCATAGTTTCAGCTGTTATCTGTACCATCACGCCATCTGAGACAAAACATTCAACGTTACTTTCTTACATACATGTGTCACATTACATACAGGCTGTGGGTCTACTGTTGGTAGAGTGGAAACTTTACTAGACGTCAGTAGTCTGGTATACTTAGTCTTAAGTTGGACATTATGTCCATTGTTCCAGAGGGATCAGATGTCCTACATTTGCAAAAAGAGGCTGTTAACATCTTGTGGTACCTTCAACAATGCTGGTCTTAGCCATGTATCCAGATGAGGCCTTTAGAGCCCCGCTGAACACAAAGAATGAGGCACCAGTCACTAAAGGAGAAATAAGAGGAGATTCAAACATCCAAGAAATATTACTGCACACATCTATTATTTACTTTGCATAGAAACTCTATAACTTCTTGAGATAAACATTTCATTCATATCAGGCGTAAAGCTTTGCTTAAACCAGTGACATATTTTTACACATTGCTTGGGAAACACACAGTACTCCACTGTTTTAACACTTTTTGACCAATACGTTTCCATGACTTTTCCACTTATTTCATTGTAATAATTCAATAAGGATTTTTTAATTGTTAAATCTCCTTTAAGTAAATGGCCTTGGAACCTTGGTGTGCAATGCAAAATAAAACCACTAGACAAAACATTCTAATGTTTTAAAATGTAAATGTATTTAATTGTGACGCACCTTTGCGAGGCTGATGATGAATACTGATGGCCTGCGTCTGGTAGTTACCGTCATCATTCTGAACACACACCAGGTGGGAGTCTGCCCGGTCATTGAAGCATGCACCCATGGCTAGAACATGCTCATTGGACTTAATCATTGCCTTCATCAGCTAAGAAAGAATGAAAACCCAAAGAAATTGCATTGGAAAAGTATTTTCAGGACACGCTTTATCTTTAAGACTCTTTAAAGGCTAAATGAGTCAATGACAGCTTCCAGAAAGCAAGCGAACAGAAAGTAAAAGACCAGGCCGTCTTTAATCCGTGCCTATTAAACGTCTGCATCTACAAGTTCTTCTCCATCAAACACTTTCCGAGCAAAAGCTAAAGACTATGAAAAGGACATTTTGACAAGCTGTCATCAATGCATCACTTGTTCCGTTGGATAGCTGTCATCATGCTTCAATCTGCTATGTTAGCGTTTACTCACGCTGTTAAACAATACATGTCCATGCCTTCGATTTTTTATTTGTTGCCTGATGACAACCAACCAGAAACAGGTTTTGTGAGATAACATTTTAAAGTCTCCATTCACCTCATTGTAACGGTTGCTGGGTATCTTGATGCATGTCTTCCTCACTTCCATGTCCACCACCAGCCCCTTCACCACTGGCAACGTGTACTGGTAGTTACGGAAATCCTATAAATAGCCAAATGTCTTTTAGCGACTTTTCTTTAGTTCAGGCATGTGCTTACTGAAAGGGTGAAGTAAAAAACCTTTGTCTTACCGCCAATAAGTTCATAATGGTGTGACCAGTCTCTCCAAAAAGAGGTTTTCTGAAGCGGACGCTAAACAGCGGGCAGGGGTAGACTGTAACACAGGGGATTCACAATACGATAGGGATTATTAACCCAGAAATGACAATTCTGTCATTTACTTGCCCTCGTGCTTGCGAAACGGGTACAGAAAAACTGTTTACGGTGCCTGAGTGCCTTGTCATTGCCAAAACCCTCCCCAGCATACATGAGACTAGATTGGTACGTGCTGAGCCCATTGCATGTCAGGACTGAGATTCACGAGTTAGAAAGCTCAGCAGGAAATACCCTGTTAATATATTCAATCTCCACAGGAGGCAGAGCTTACAAATTAGTGCAGAGAAGTTCTGTGCGTGTGTGTCTTCCCAATGCAAGCAGGCATAAGAATAATATTGCATCGACTATTATCCTGTAAGTGCTGTACTCGAGACGTCACAACAGCGTTACACCATTTAGCCAAATGACTACATATGTACAATTTTGAAACTCTGCAGGTTATTTTAGTACCACATCTTACCACAAACTTACATCTGTATTCTGCCCCTAGGCGTAGCATGAGTCGGATGGGAAAGACCTTGGCCCAGGGGGTCTCCCACTTCTGCAATAGGATGCCAAAGAGGTAGGGTGGGTTAGGCAACGGCAGGTCCTGCAGGGACTGGAAGGTGGGGCTGATGTACAGGAAGCCGCCATGCTCCTTGCTGCCCAGAAAGCTTTTAGTGAAGAAGGAGTGACCCAGGTGACTTAACACATTTCCTGCAGAGAAAAGTGTGGCGTTGGATGATTTTTTACAAAAAAGATGTTTTTACAATTATGATGAAATTCTAGAGCAGCAATCCCAGAATGCACTATGATGAACTCAGTGGAAAAAAAAGCAGTGGAAGAAATTAAAATGTTAATGTTACAATATTTCCAATTAATTCATTAATGAAATGTACTGATGAAAAAGAGAGAGAGTATTTTACATTAGCTGTATGACTTGCTTCTGCAGAACGCAAAAGAAGATATTTTTTTTAAATGTTGGTAACCTAACAATGGCGGTACCCCTTTACTTCTATTGGACACACAAAAGCAGTGGAAGTCAATGAGTCCCACTGTTGTTTAATTACCAACATTCTTCAATATATCTTCCATTGGTTCTGCAGAAGAAAGTCATACATGTTTGAAATGTAAATGAAGACAGAATCTTTGGGTGAACTATCCCTTTAATTTGCCTCTGCACATCTGACAAGCATCATACATTGGGCTTAAAAGAAATGCAGTCAGTGTAACATGACATGGGAACTGATCTGTGGCTGCATTGACCTGAAACAGGGCTGGGTGACAAGTGGAGGATTGTGTCTGGAAAACCATTTCTGCTGAAGTGGACCCACAATACCACAGGGGACAGCAGCCTCATTTTACCTTTGAGAGCCCCCTGATAGAGCAGTCTAATTTGATCTATATAGGGCTCGGTCTCATTTCGTCTGGATCGGTTTACTAGAAGCCAAACTCCCCCCACATCATATCCCCCCCCCCCCCGTGGAGGTGTATCAGTTACCTGTGAGAGAATCCAGGTAGAGCTGTACAAAGTGGCTAAAGATGTCCTTGGGAATGCTTTTCTCATCAGGGAGGCACTGCAGAAGCACGACGACCTCTGCCTGGCCCACAGCATGCATACCCTTTGTTGTCATATACCAGCACTTCCTATTTACATCTGCCAAAAAAACAGAAAAATCAAGTTTTTGGTAGAGTAAAAAAAAGTCCACTAACTTTCATAAGCAGCTTCAAAAGATAGTTCATCATTTATTAACCCTCATTTCATTTTAAACCTGTATGTCTCTCTCTTCTGAGGAACACAAAAGAAGATATTATGAGAAATGTCCATAAAATGGATATCAGTGGGGATCTATGCTGTTTGGTTACCAACATTCTTCAAAATATCTTCTGCTGAAGATAGAAGGTCATACAGGTTCGGACTGACATGACAGTGAGTAAGTTATGAATTATGAAAAACTTAATTTCATTTTTTGGGTAAACTATCCCTTTAAAACACTACAATATATTTCTATAGAGCATGTAAAAATAAGCAGTAGACTCACAGTTGACCAGTTTGACCATGGCCAGCAGGTTTGCATTAAGAACAAACACCAGAGGATCAGGACTTCCCTCCTCCAGCTGCTGCATAAGCAGAATCTCAGAAGGTCTCTCCTCCACCGCATAGTCTGCACATAAAACACCTTACATCAATCATGTAAGTGATGTCAAACTGACCTATTGTCTATGGCAGGCAGTTCTCATATGGTTCAACTCTGATGAGGAAAGCCACCCAATGAAAGCCCTGTGCATGAGTGGTTGAGATGTAAACAAAAACGTAAGGAATACATGCATATGCACACACACACGCGCACACACAGCGCACACACACACACACACAGAGAGAGAGACAAGCACAAGTACTCATATTTGAGGAGTGGAAGAAGCTGAATGGTGAGGATGGGCAAGCACCTGTGATGTGGCCTCCCGTACCTCCTTTGACGCCTGTGGAGATGAGGATGGGAGGAAGTCCGTCGTCTGGGATCAGACTGAGGGAACTGCCCACAGGGCTTGTGGTCGGAGCTCCAGGGGCGTGGGCCACCTAAAAATGGGACAACAGATAAAGTGCCTGTGTTCAAGAGGCCTAATACTAGGTACAGACCGGTCCTCAGTTGAACTGCTCAGCTTATAAAGCTTGAATGGAACAACGTTCTCACCTCAGAAGTATTGCCACCTGAGGACTTGCTTGAGTACTGGGATACAGCCGCAGGCTGTGAGGGGTTTGGATTTGGTGTAGGCCCTTTTGAAGAATCAGTAGCTTCCCCATTGGGTAAAATTCCATCAGCAAACCAAACTCTTCTTTGCTCTCGAGGAACAGAACCTGGCGGTACACATACATTGTAAGATTGACCGCTAACTCTTCCCTTAATAAACAGCCTGAAAATCTGTGAAATCCACCAATTTTTGTCAATATCAAATAGATGTTTACCATCAGTGCCTGGTTGTTTGAGGACACCGACAGGCACCATGACAGTTGGTGGAGGGGAGCTGAGCGCTCCTGACGCCTGGGCCTGCTGAAGAGGAGGAATAGTGGAGCAGTACTCAGCTGGGTTGTTGGGATTCGGGCTCTGGTTGCACCCACCTCCCATATTCTCCCATGCTTGAGCTAATGAGTGAGATGCAGGTTAAACAGGTTCTGGTTACTCACACAGTAGAGTCCTTCATTTAAATTTTACATGACAGAACTGATTTTAAAGAGTAAACTGAATCCTTCCTTGTAAACCGCTAAATAATAAAGAAAAATGTACATGTTCAAAACTGCTATAAATCCAAATGAAAAGATGTTGAATGGAAACTTCAACACTCGTTCATTATCATGTTGGTTATGTTAAAGAGAGATCACTCCAAAGTGCATCCTTCTATCCAATTAATAACAACATCGTCTAGAGATCTTGCACATGTACGTGACAGAACTTTCATTTCTGAGTTCATTTAAGCATTAAATCTACCAAATATTACAGGAACCTAAAGCTACAGAGGTAATTTGTTGAGGTATAAAAACTTCCAGCCTAAACAGGGAAACTTCTTAATACTCTTGAGAACAGTTTAACATTACTCACCATTCATGAGTGCACGGTGGCAGGTGACACAAACTCTCGCTTCCTTCCTGTCCATGTACATCAGCCTGCTTTTCAGACTACAACAAGCAGCACAGAACACCTAGCCAAACCAAAATCAATAACACATAACACTTGTAAAATGAATGCAAACAAAATGAAACTATATCAAATACATTAGTACAACTAATAATACAATGTATCACAACTACAAGAACTGCTCACAATTTCTAAACCAACACCAGACTACAATGTGTAATTCTCAAAGAATCAGTTCTGTCATGTAAAATTTCTTCGAGATTTACACCACAGATAGTTTTCACAAATTTTCACTCTGTTTCTTCGAGACATTTCAGCCCATTTCTGTGAAAATACCATCAACGATGCAGCAGTTTATCACCAGGGGAAATTAAGCTGCTATGCAATCTTGCTATTTTATAGTTATTTTAGGAGCTGCATTGACAATCATTTCTCCCTAAAGAATTATGACAGTTCCACAGGTTTTGAACTGCCCAACAATGATCAATTCTTCTATGAAATTATGCTCTTTCATTTGACAGTGTTAAAGCTATCAATATATCATCTCCAATTTTAAAAACATTGCAAGACAGTAAAGCAAATGCAGGTTGGTCATTTTGGGATATGGGATAGAGTTAAAGGGATAGTTCACCCAAAACATTCTGTCATCATTTAATCCCCTTTTAGTTGTTCCAATTATGTATAAATGTCTTTGTTCTAATGGACACAGAGAAAGATATTTGGAAGAATGCTATAACCAAACAGTTCTTGGCCACCATTGATTACCATAGTAGGAAAAATTACTTTATAATTTTTTTATTCGATTTTTTGAAGAATGAAGAACAGCAAAAAGTTCTGTAATTTTCTTACTACGGTAGTCAATGGTGGCCAAGAACTGTTTAGTAATTCATAACCGAATTTTAATTTTTGGGTGAACTATCCCTTTAAATTCCTTTTGAGCTTTCACTTTGCAAAAGTTATATTTTGTGCCTTTCTTGAATAAGAAATATATTGAGAGTACAGGAACATACAGGGTGGTTAAGGGGAATGTGATCTGCAAAAAACCTTGAGTCGGAATCAAACTTGGAATCTTGGAAGCATGTTTGTCCATATGTTAGTTTTGTCAATTTAAAAAGTCCACCTTCAATTCCTTATCATGCATGAGTCATGTAATCCATGATTTTTTCAGCTGTTTTATTGTCTGCCAGATGAAAATTGAAAATCAAATAACTTAGGTTAGTTAAGATAATAGCGCACCCTTTCTTCAACAAGCCAAGACAAGCTGCGCACCTTAGTTTAATACCACTCTGTTTGAAACCAAGTATGAGTAACAGGAAAAAAGCACCATTAACTAAAGAATGCAAAGCCTTACCTTGCCACAAGCCCGACAATGATGCCTTCGTTTAGTGAACGTGAACTTGACCTCGCACTTCATGCAGATGGGTGCTTGAGAGTCAGGAACCCACACAGGTGCCACCTCTCCCAAAGAGCTAAAAGGTTTTCTTGAGAGAACTCCTTGTTGACCTGCCTGAAGGTCATTGTCAGGACTGTCAGATGGGATGAGGATACCTGGAGAAGCATCTCCATCATCTCCATTCATTCTTATAAGTCCAGATTCAGTACTTCCACAAGATGACTCAGTCCTACATTGAGGCTCCAGGTTCTTGTTTTTGCCAGTGGAGGCAAATTCATTCTGGACTTGACCAGAGAGAGGCTGGGGAAGTTGAAGGTTTAGACTCACAGGTTGTTTTGGTCGGGCTCCACCATAGGGCATGCTAACAGGCTGCAACCGGCTGTTGTTTAGTATGCCTGTTTTGCCAACGTCTGAACCTCGAACTGGATCACAGCACTCTTGTTTGCTCTCTTCCATCTCCTTTTCTTCCGTAACAGAGTCCTCCTTTGAAGAAGGCAGTGGTTGACTGTGTGCATCTCTATTACAGTCCACAACCAAACCATTGGACGGGAACATATCTATACTTGGGGAGTCAGCTGCTAAGTCTCTGTGCATCAACTCTTGGTCCTTCTCTAAAAATGTTACTTTCTCTTCCTGATTTGATGCCCAGGCATCTTTCTCTTTACTTTCATTTTCAACCAGTCCACCATTTTGAAAGGCACCTTCATGATACTCTTTCTCACAGTCAACTTCTCCATCACCATTGGCTGTTTTGTGCAACACTCTTTCTCCTTTCTGGAAATTACTTCCCTCTGGAACCGTCAGATTACGGTCCCTTATTCCAACATCCTGGTCACCTACAGGTGAGCCACTGACAGTCTTACTCCCTTCCATCTCTGTATATGAGACACCATTCTTCAAAACCGACTGCATATGCCCATCCTTAGGAAGAGGGAACTCACCAGCATCCTTTCCTTCATCAGTACCATTCTGCTTCTTCCTAAGATCACAGAGATCACCATCCACAACACCCTGCTGATCTGTAATAGGCTGATTTGTATCATCCTTGGTCTGCACATCAGAACCACCACAATGATTAGGACTAGATGAATAGCCGTTCTCCAGTGCCACATCCGACAACTGCCCATCAGTGCTCACCAGCTTGCCAATGTTGGGCTGGGGCAGAGGAGGACTGTGGACATCTGCTGTCCGGTCCTCACTCTTGCCCTCTGGCTGTTGCCCCAGCCCCTGTTTATTCTCTAACCTGGTGACCTCAGCCAAAGAGGAGCCATCTGAGGTCTGGGTGTCCAGAAGTGGCTTGAAGCTGAGAGGGCTGTCCTTTGGGCTGAGGTCAGAGTGGGTTAATGCAGGGTTCAGAGAAAGAAGGTGTGACGGCGGGGCCAGAATCTGAGTCCACTTGGCATCCGACAGAGTCGGTGTGTCCGTTTCATCTGAAAGGATGAGGCAAATGGAGAGAGATCTCATTAGTTTCCATAGAAGAAAGTGTGTGAAGATTGAAACAAATAGAAGACAAATTGAGAAAGGAGGTCAAGCTAGATTGGAAAATGTTCAGGAAGTGGGCCAATCTGGTCATTACCTTGGGATCCATCTGTCAAACTGACACATGAATGCTTTGGAATGTGAGCAAGAATTCCCGCTCTTTTACACAGACATACACTTTCTTCCTATTTTTTCTATTCTTGTGGGGCCCAAGGACAGCTGTTTAATGGAGAAAGTCGCCTTTCACCCCGATTAATCTGTCAAGATTAGTGTCAGAAAAGGGATATACATTCCCTCTGCCATTCAATACTAAGAGTATGTGTGTGTGTGTGTGTGTGTGTGTGTGTGTGTGTGTGAGAGAGAGAGAGAGAGGTAAGCCTTTGTGGCAGTTAATGTTCTTTGTTACATACTGAACAAAAGCAATCAATAAATTTCAAGCAGTCAATTTAATAAGGCTGTGCACCAAGAGCTGTTGTCTGGATCATGCAGAACCATGATCAAAACAAGCCCATAATTGCAATATTCTGTTATAACACAAAAACACACAACCTTAACCTTGTAAATTATACACGCTTGACTATGTGACACCAATTAAACAGTCTTCAGGAAAATCACAGGGAAGCCCAAGTCCTGAGGGGAAATGCTAATTCAATTGACCCCATTTACACTACAGACTGCTGCCACCAGCACAACTACCTTCCCGTGTGAGACACGTTGTATGTCGCTCAAACCAAGCCGGTGTGGTATCAGCACTGGAATTATGCTGAGCTTATTCATTACGCTCTAATTCACACAGTTGTGTGAGTTGTCTTAAGATATGCAAATGTGCTAAAACGTTTGTTCAGTCTAACCCTATGGTAATAGACCGTCACATTTCATGTTTATTTATCGAAAGTTCTGCAAGATAATAAAAATCAAATGGTAGCGTGAGAATACCTTCATTCTGTTCAAACTCATCCAACACCTTGTCCAGGTTAAAGGCCTCAGCCTGGAAGTAATTCTCCATGAGTCAAAAAACTCCACCCTGCCAAGCCTCGTGTGAACCTGAAAGGAAGGTTGTGCTTTTATAACTAGACATAATACTACAGAAGTACAGAATTACAAATATGAAAACAATTGCTAATAAATTGCTCTGTGCTAATAAACAGTATTAAATTGGAATAAACAGAGTAGCTTCAATAGGGTCCTCGCACAGGTAATACAGTTCATTTTCTGAACTGTAGGTTGTTTGCAGTTGCTAGACATTTCAAGTATTCTGGTGCATTATACAAAATGTGCCACAAGTGCATTACTAGCCATTTAACAATGGCTTTGAACAAAGCTAATCCAAAATACAGGGCCATAACTATCCGTTTTATAATCGTAATTATACTCACCTGCCCAGAGGTCCTCTTTAGGAATTGCAGGTAAATCTGCACAAAGGGCTCCTGGGAGAGCCCTTGTTTCATCCAGTCTCACAAACACTGGACAGCCAAACCTAAAACAGCACAAGACACTAATGAACATATTAAATTCTTCTTGCCATGTTTGATTCAATCTAAGCCTTATAAAAATAAAGACATCATGTTAAACCCCTCCATTAACCAAAGTTGTGTCTGAATCTATGTTAAAGATCAGTGGACAGTACATGACTGATAAAGTGGGTAACAGAAGTCTGGTCACACGTAAGAACAAGGATTACAGCAGAGACTAGATATTCAGGCAAGCAGAGGCTTCTGAAAGTAGCAGACTCAACACATTTTACGCTTATGCATGCTTTGCCACAATGTCAGCAGAAGACGTAATGGGAGGAAGGGAATAAGAAACAGTTAAGTAAGGTGGGGGGAACAGGCCCTAAGAATTTAAAATGCATCTTTATACGAGTAAAAATAACAGATATCCATTTAGACTAGAAAACATTAAAGAACGGTTCACCCAAAATTGAAAATGTTGCCATTATTTTCTGTTTTAAACCTGTGTGAATTTCTTTCTCTTGTAACATTTTTTCATACAAAGGAATAAAACTGTATTTTTCTTTGCTGTATGTTTACCATAGAGGAACAACCTTGATCGTAGCCATGGCTTAGCTTAAGCCAGGACTAGTCCTTAGTTAAATTAGGATATTTAGGTAAAAGACATTACTGCCGTGCCTTAAGCCTCGTCTGTGAAACTGGGCAATAGTGTTTTTGGTGACAAGCTGGTTACGGCCCAAGAAACCAGGGAGCAAATCTAATTAACATTTAATTACTCAGCAGATCCCCTAAATAATGCATAAGCAGTCAGACTTAACCAACCTACTGCACTTTTATACTGTAAACTTAATTTTATGTGCAGATATTAAAGCCATCTAAAATCTTATTTGGTCTTGCAAAAAAGTGTGCTAACATTTGAAATGCAGTGTGTTTTAAACATCGGCCATCAACGAGCGGACTGAACAGTTGCAAACTAAGTCACAAATACAGACTGAATGGGCAAACAGAATATGGATTGTGACTGTGTGCATGACATGGTCAACTAATTCCAATGAGCTAGTGTGCTGTTGTTACATAACAACACATAAGCTGTTAAATAAGAAACACCATATGCCACACCTACTTACACATTTTTGTACATCTGCTACCAATAGCAAAATCATAAGTAACTTTTTATGCTCTGCTTTATAACAACTTCTTTACACGCTTTACTCACACATGTAATGTATTTTACAATTCTGCGATGAAGGTTTGCTTAGATTTGTAAATAAAAATTATCATTTCAAAATCTCCTAAATATTAAGAATGTCATGTGACTAGATCAGTTTGGACTTGTTAACTAGACATGGGAATGTTAAGATGTCTTTTTTTCCCAAATACAAACTTCTTTCCTGTTATTGTTCATTTTCCAAAGCATCTATCTGCCCAGTCTTTGCTGTTAGGACCGGTGACGGGAAGCTCAGTTTGATTACATCCGCACTCCATGAATGTTTCACTCTTACTTTCTTACTACCAACTAGATAAAGTCTATGGCAACTCGAAACCGAACATACGACTCCAAAAATGAAGGGAACTGGAGAAAAAAGCACAATGATGCATTATCATAACAGCAAACGACTTGTGTTATTACAAGATTATTACTTTCATCTCTTCTTAAAGAAGGAAAAAGGAAAACAAGACAAGGAACTAGCCTCTGTTCTTCTGTCAGTGAGGTGAGGTGCCACATTTATAAGAAACAACATTAGAAATAACTCAGATGTCTGGATAACAGCCAACAGGCTGTATCTGATGCTGAAAAAGTGAATATGGTAGACTGTCATTGCTTTCCCTGCAGCATTCCTTATTTTTCCAAATGTAAAAATAAGTCAAGCAGGGTGAGTCTCACTCACACATTTGAAAGTTCAATGACTCAACAGTAACTTCTGCATTGTGGGAATTGTTCGATTCTGACAAAGCAAGTTTCCCCTTGACTGACTGTATCCTCCCACCCCATTATGATATTAATATTGTGAAATTATAATATTTAAGATAATAGTGTGATTAACTGAATTCTTTACATGATATTTGTTGTGTCAAATCTGTATCCCGTCACTATTCCCTAAAAATAAGAGAACACTTCATAACTTTATTTTCTTAACAGTCATTAAACATCTTTGACAAACTAGTAATGCACATCAGAAATGGCTGTAAGTATAATAAAACAGAAATATAACAGGTAGAAGTATTTTTGATCAATTGTATATCTGAAACGAAATAATCTTTAAATTACATTGTTTACTGTTTGTTAATGAAAGTTATTTTAAAGTGTTAAAGCGTATGAAGTGTTAAAAACAAGTTACAGTGCACATTATCACAGATTTCCTATCAAAGATTACAGGAGACTGCACTGACTGATAACTGAGGTTTATTTTGCAGTGTCTAACTTACAGACTAACGTTATACGTTTGCTAACTAACATTAGCTTGGTCAACTAACCCGCTATAGACATGCGTGCTGCACAGCATGTGTTTACTAACCTGATTATCAGCTATTTTTAAACGCTTTATAAACATACGGGGATAATCGTGTCGCTTTAAAAGTGACGATAAAAATACTTTATTCTGAATTAACCCATCACACGGAAGAAACACAATAACAACAACAGTTTAACAGCTCATGTGATAAATCCATTCTTCAGTCTTGGCCGTTTCTGAGCTAAAGTGCGACATGCTGAACTCGTAGGGCTCACGTAGTAAACATCACATCTGTGATAAGAGACATTTCAGGGCTAATCTCTCACTCACCGCTAGATTCCCCATCTTCACGCACGATTCCGCCATGAAACTCCACAAGCAAAATTCAACATATTTTTCGTCATAAAAACAGCCGATAACGTATTTGACAACTGCGGAATATCTCCAGGCACGACTAGGCCATTTTCCAGTCTTCCACAGAAGTCGGGGAAGAAGTAGTTGCAGCTTTCGTATATCCCTCCCTCAAAGGTTTAATGGAGAAGGTTACTACGAACTGCAGAGAGGGTGCGACATTTTGGCTCAAGCAACGACGATGCGCCGTGACATTCTCTCACAGGCGACGCACGGTTGAGCCAAAATGGCGCCTGTTTCGTAACCTTGTGTGGTAAGCGCGTTTGGATTCAGAAGAAAAATTACCGCGGGGCGGCACCCCAACACAAGTGACGTCATTTCAATGCCACGAGCCGTCATCTTTTAGGATCGCTCACACACAGACATTTATTACTTTAGTTAAGGTTTTTGTTAACCAAGCCATAAACTCTTTATTGAGATGAGCGAATTGTAGGGTATTCAAATAATAGTGGAAAGTATTAGCTTTATTGTCAACAGAGCCGTTCTTTTATTTTACAAGAGTAATATTTTACAATGATAATAAAATACAAATCTTCTAAATGTGACACCAATATAAATGAGAACAAATATTGTATTGTATTGTATTGTAAGAAATACAGAATAAGAATTCGTAGGCTTCCACAGTCTCCGTTCTAAAGTGCGACATCACGTGGTCAACAGGAAATATTGACGCTCGACGTTTTTATATTTAAATGTGAAAACAAATTTTTGTTTTGATGTCGTTTCAGAGTATTCACTGTTTATCTCTATATGTCGCTATGAGCAGTAACCTACACATACTGCAACAGAGAATTATCATTTTGGCATAATGGGCGTCTCTTCACATCTAATTGGTATTAAGTACAATAGAGCAGCAAAGGCAAGTAAGAGCCTAATTAGATTTTTCTGTATTAACTGAATAAAAAATTATAAATACAGGAGAACATCTTTGTATGATTATAAACTTTGCAATTAAAATATTCTCTAGTCTTTACTTCTAAAAATATTACAGAAAATGTTTAACCTTAGTCCTCTTCGGAAGATGTTTAGGGAATTTCTGATGGCCATTTAAATCACAGGGACAATGTGGTGGGCAAGAGGTGAGTTGCACTGTTAACTGATTTTTTTTCTTCATTTGGATACTCTATTGAAGTTAGATTCAAATAGCTCCAATATTAAACTATTACAAATTATAAAAAACTTTAATATAAAAAATATTAAGGATTTTGTCTCATAGTGGATGTTTTTTATGGCACAATGCCTGCATTGGAAAATCCCCAAATATGTGTGATGTGATGCTAATTATATTAACTTATTATGCAAAGCAGATCACATATTGTTTCAGTTTCCTTTTACCTACTAAACGAAGCTAATGAGCTTTTCATAACATTCGTCGCGAATTCTAAAATATTTTTCCTCATCTTAGTATCGCCAGGCTTTCAAGATCCATGTAGGCTGAGACAACTCTAATTATTCTGTCGGAGGTAAATGCTGATATACCAGATGAAAAAAAAGCATTAGAGATAGACTCAGCTGCTGGTGGGACATAGGCAGTAGATGAGCAGAAGGAAAATCAGCATGAATACAAAACTGACAGATGCATAGGTGACATTAATCAGTAACATCACTAGAATCCCACCACGTTCAGCACATCCTGAAGATGTGCAATGTAAAATTACTCTGGGAAATCTAATGAGGTTGCTGGTCTTGTACAAAAGGTTAAACATTCAAAATGTTACACATATGGATAGATTAAGAATCAACCTAAGCTGAACAGAATAAATAAACATTACTCTTATTGTTATCGTATTACATTAAGCCTCTTAAATATGTGCATAACAGTGATTTGAACACATAAAGGTTTGTTCTTTAATAATAAAAACACCTGTAATCTCAGATGTGCATTAATAGTCAAAAGACTGTTTAATATAATTATATTATTTTCCCTGTTCTGCAAACCTTAAATGTCTGATAAAACCCTCATCACATTCTTTTTCCACAATCATTGTCATATCTCACTTTTAATTTATTTCATAATGAATGTGCCTCTTTAGATTACCACAGAAATGAAAGGCTGTTTGGTCTACAATGCATTTTATTGTACCAAATGAACAAGGTTGGACTTAATCTAAGCAGGAATGGTAAAGGCCCATTCACAGACTTTAAAGCGAAACATGATCGTAATGATCACACCATACACAACTAAGAAGTCAGCTTTGTTTAAACTAGATTGTAATAATTAAAATTGGGCAGACTGGTTTGCAGAACCTTTAGGATATGTTACTGGGCTTCAGATGGAATAAAAATGTAAACTAACTGAAATAGGAAAAATAGCTTTTACAACCAGCTAAACGTACAGATCTCTCACATGCATGATCTATTTGAGAAATGTGACCATTGCATTTAAAACATTTAGTGATTAATTGCTTAAAATTCCTTAACCTTTCAATTTAAAACTAAAATTAAAGTTATTAAACTGAGTTCCAAAATTCTGTCTAACATCACCGGCACAAGAACTGGTTTACCAGATCAAATATCCCAATACTCACTGTCTGTTTAATTGTATAAAAACTATTACGGCCTATTCATTATAAACAAGTTAGTAAGAAATGTTTTGAAAAAATATGAAAAAATATACTTAAATATTTTATCTTACAAACTGCAACATATTATACATTTTATGTGTGTTTTGTGTCAATGCATCACTGTTTCAATGCACAACATACACATTGCAATCTTAAATCATCATGGTCAGATACATTAGTGTTGTAAAATATATAATTTACACAAATGCTCTAGATTTATATACGTTGGAGTGTGTAGATCAAGTGACTATATGTGCACTACAACTGCACTACCTCTGCATTTGCACATAATTGTGTCACTTATTTAATTATTTCCCTGCCTACGTATTCACTTTAGTAGAATCTCTCCTTTAAACAGACTGTAAGGTAAATAAATATTATCGAAAATATAATATAGTAATATAAAATGACATTTAGGATTCAACAACAACAACTCAAAGGTTTGCAAATGTTCAGTAGGTGCACCTCAACAGGTGTGTCAGTGCTGTTTATCTAGGATCCAGTAGATGGCGCAGTCTTGCCATTTACACGTCATGTACTTTTCTTCTTGTAACACAGTTGGTGGTCTCCTGCAAAGTGCATGGCCCTCCATTTTCTTTGTAGGTGAGCCATTGTTAAAATTGATTGGGCCTGTCTGGTCCCATTATACAAGGTTGAAGAAATGCAGAGATTAGAAGTCAGTTTTTCAGTCTAGCACCCCTTCGCCATCTCCACAATGAGCCATTCCAGCTTGCCTGTGAGCAGACGTCCAAAGTGCTTCAACACCAAACCCAAATCCTTAGAGTCCTGACCCAGACAGCTCTTTGCCTGGGGCTCTGCTAGCTCCCCCTGCTGGACCAGACACAGATGGACAAATAGGAAAGATGATGTTCAGGCTAAAAATAATCATAGTGTGTTGAAAAAAAGAAAGAACAAGGACTTCTGCTGTGAGATAGAAATGAATGAGGTAATTTTAAACATTAGTATACTGGGTCATTGTTGATATTATTGAAAACACAGGCAGTGAATCTGACCAGGTTGTGTATAAAAATGAGAAATACAGAAAAATGACAATGTTGCTTCGACGCCACAGTATGTTCAGAAAGCACTTCAGAGAGCACCATGTTCCCATCATTCTCATTGGTCAAGTACGTGTCTATCTCCCTGTCTTTCCTGTGGGAGGAAAGCAAAGGTCACCTGGAGTCAAAGCCACCAAGATGACGTAACAAATCAACAAAGATTCCGGGAAAGCAGGATATTTCTTGTAGCACTACGTGGTCCCTCAAACGCATTTGAATATTGAAATCCAAATGAAAAAGTAAATGGATTAAAATAATATGATGTCACAATTAAAATAATCAGTTTCAGTTACAATTCGAATTTTTATATTTAGCAAGTAATATTTCTGTCTCATTCAAATATTAAGTAAATAACTTGTAAATTATAATAGGGTAAGGTGGTAAATCCTTCACCTTCATTGGACTAATCTCTCTGTAAACATCTCGCCGTGTCAGCAAATTCCTTCATAACACACGGGCATGCAAAATGACTTTGTGCCAAATATCTGAGCCGCAGCACAAGGTTTAACTGATCATCCTCACCTCACCGTGGAGAAGTTTCACGACATGCAGGTAGTTGTTGATACTGCGTTCCAAGCGTTCCAGCAGAGTAAGCCTACAGTCAGGTTGGCTGAGTGTGCTGGCAGTCCGTACATCCCGCGCTAGAGTCTCCAAAGACAGCAGGATCTCGGCCCTCCGCTCATGCACCTGGAACGCACATACACGGGTGTCTCAGGGAGCGTGTACCCGAGAACAGAGTGTGGGTGGGTGCTCTAATGGAGGGAGTGTGTGGGAGTGGGCTGCATTGAACAACTCACTGATTTCTTCTCCCAGGTTGCTTTGTGAATCCTGATGCATGGCAATTGAATAGGAGAAGGTAGAGACGCTACAGCACTGCAGTCTACCTGTAAAGGAAGCAAAAATACAGCCCATCAAAAGATGCAGACTCCATTAACAATATGTATGGCCTTTAGACAGGCAATGACAGCCAGGCATCAAACAAAGCAGTTATCATGCAAATAGGCAGAATGACACGTCAGATATCCATCAAGCGGAGTGTGGTATTAATTCATCTTAATGAGGCAGGGTTTATATGCTAAAAGCTATAAACATAAACCAACAAACCTAGTAACTTGAAAGATCATTTCATGATAATTCAATTGATATATAGCCTACGGTTTCATTTTAGCGGAAAGTGTCATTTGGATTAGAAAAAGATGAATATTTCTCTACACCTAAATGAAACTCGCTCAGCTAACAGTGTATGTCTTATTTTCATAGGGTGAAAATTGTTGGAAACACCTAAAAGAGTTGCCCAGGTTTACCATTTCCTCTTCCAAGTCCTTCACTTTGTTCATCACTCTTCTGGCTTCGCTATCGCACACAAAGTCCAACGGTTTCATGTAAACATGAGACAGTTCAGTGGCAACTAAGCTCAACACCATTACAAGCACTCCTGTGAAACAACAAAACCAATGGAAAAATATGTGGACCATAGTAATGAATGGTAATGATGTAGAATAAGACTCTATTTGTTAACATCAGGTAATTTATTGGCTAACAATAAGAAATTTACATTTTTGTTAATGTTAGTTAATATAAATACAATTGTTCATTGTTCATTCATTCTTTACATATGGTAAAAGACACAACGTTTGATTAAAAAAATTAAGTTGAAATTAACATTTAGTGAAATTAATAAATGCTGTAGAAGTAGTTAAGCAAATTTAGTTAACTGATTTTAAAAAACGAAGCTTTATTGTAAGGTGTTGCCAATAATCTATACATACATGTTACTAAAATTGAGAGAGAACAATCCAAAAGCGTTTACAACTCAGCAGTTACAAGTTCTCTAAGGACGTCAGTCATATACTCACTACTTAAATCCATGCCCAGTTACACCACAAAATCTTCAGTCACGTTACATTCCATTGGAGAGCGTCTTCTTTTAAAGACGCAACGCAAAAACCTCCATGCAGATGTGTGTTTCTCCACTACTTATCCTAAACTGTGCATTGGCCACACACAGTTTTTTTCTGCTGTTCGTTTCCCGGCTGGACGCTTTTTATCTCGTCTCTAAACAAGCCACAACTTTCCTTTGAATCGCTTCACTACTCGAGCCAACATAAAAATGAGGGTAGGAAAATCATTTACTTAGTTTTCCTATAGTATAAACCGATGCACTTTTTTGTTCAATAATGAATATTCAATGAGTAAGATACTCGTTTTAATCATATATTTAGTTAAGCTGAACAAACAAAAAGAGGCCACACATAGGCCTAGTTAATGTTTTATTGCTTGATCAATCTTCTGTTTTCTGCAAACATGCCTTTTCATGTCTTCCTTCACTGCTGACTTATTTAAACGGCCCATACATTGTATTTACATATGTAGGCTATTTCACTCTTTACATTTACAGAGTGAATAAAAATGTATATTTATTGTCCCCATGTTGTATTTACAGTATGGGTCTCACTTTGGTGTACACTGTTGTAAATACAATGAAGATTCAACTATAATATAAAATGTAGAACTTTACATAGAATTTTACATACAAGAAAAATATTACTCTATTCATTAACTTATATAATATAATCTATATGTGTTTATTCTTCTTGGAGTGTGAATGGGGTGTAAAATTATCAATTGAAGACATGTTTAAACAAGGATATGTTTGTTTATGCGTAATCTCTTTTATAATCTCTTTTATCAAGCAAGACTTGTTAGGAGAATAAAACAAATATTTATGATCACTTGCACAGGGACAGACACCAACAGCCTGGTCATAAAAGCTGACCGTATCTGCTCTGATAATAATTCAAATCCTACTTGTTTCTAACCCTGAGAACCTAAGAGACATCCCAATATCATTTTGTTTTTAAGTTTTAAGTTTAAGTTCAAACTCAGTCTTTACAGTGCTATACATGCGTGATATATCCTTAGAGTATTTAAATATAAGCAGCATAGCAATTATGCATTCGCACAAACACCTGTTGTATCAAGATTTGGCAAATTATTGCCTATCCACTGTTCTACACTGTGAGATCATAGTGCACTCACTGCTTGCATGCAGTAAATGTGAACACAGGATGGGGAAAAGGAGTCACTGCAACATGCTCTGAATAGCCTGAACATAGATAGATAGATAGATAGATAGATAGATAGATAGATAGATAGATAGATAGATAGATAGATAGATAGATAGATAGATAGATAGATAGATAGATAGATAGATAGATAGATAGATAGATAGATAGATAGATCAGGAGAGCACCAACACAATGCACTAATCAAGACAAATGCGCCATCACACGGTATTAATGACGTGCAATAGGAACAGAAGTGGAGTCAACCTGCTATAACTAAACCAGTAACGGAACCCGCATTGCATCACAGAATCAATTCCTGGTGCACGCGCCCCGGGCTCTGCCGGCTTAATTACTCCTTTACCTATCAGCGCGTGCAGTGCACACTAATCCGGTACGATTAGGTGATGCATTAGCACCGTGAAGTGTGTGTTAACGAAAGCATTCACCTCTGTGAAGTTTCTGTTGCGGTCTGAGCTGAATGGAAAGACGAGCGAGCGACGTCGGCATCAGCAACAGGGCACTGCCAAATTACCAGCGAGGACAATTGTAGAGAAAGTATCTGGATCGTCTAGAGGTACAACTGTGACCAGAAAAACTGACGTCATTAGTCGATTTTTTTCATTCCGTTGTTGTAACTGTGTGAGGATTTCTTGCGTTTTTGCGTCATTAAATGGAGCGGCGTAGGTGACGTTTGGACTGTTGCGTTCAAGAGGAGCTCTTACCGGCGAGGAAAATGTGAGTAGCTGTCAAAGACGAAATAGCAACCTGTTAAGGTGTCAAAATATTGACGATAATAAACTGCGCCTTTAAAGCGCTTAAGAAGTCAGCCAACTGCATTCAGATAATTTCGGTAGCTTTTTAAAAGGATTTGCTTCTCATTTTTTAATCTAAGGGGCATTTAATTGACTAGGTGGGGGCTCAAGGGCACAGTGTTATTCGTATAAGCTGTTGAACCTACGCCTGAATCCCTTGTCTAGATTTTCTAATGAAGACAGATAGCCACAATTTTCTCAGACCAGTTCAATGCAGGATGATATCCTGCCCTATCTCAAAAGAAGCACTGGATATACAGTCTGCTATGCAGCTCGAGTCAACGTCCCTTCAAGGTCCTTTAAAGATGCAGGAAAATGTAGCGCATAGAAAATTAATATTGATATTTGCATTTATCGGCGTCACAAGTCGATATTTCCACATCTCCATTCATAATCGCAGAAAAATGTAAGAAAGTCTCGTATTGTTGTAGATCAGGTGTGTTTATAATTGAAGTAGGCTATACTTTGAAAGCAACTTTAATTTGATTGGTATCAAGTAATACATTTGTTAATCAAGTTTAATAAAAAAACAAATAGTTTTAGTTTATTTGTTTGTATATGTTAAATATACATGGCTTTGGTAAAGCCTAGTGGTTTACAAAAGACATGCTATTCAGTGCATAATGTTGTTATATTCTCCGATTGGGATAGCAACGTATCATGAAATCTAATGTCGACCCCTGTTTCACACCTCCACAACGACGTCTTATTTTCCAAGGCAGACCTATTTAAATAGTCAATGAACAAGATGTTCGCTTGAACTCTTTCGGGCATCCATAGTTCATTAAAAGAACATAGCAGAAAGTTTTATGGAGGATTTGGGTCAGTGTGTTAGCGCTGAGGGCGTCAGAACACCCAATTTAAAGGAATGCGCAACGTGTTGCTCACCTGTATAAATAATGTTCTTGTGACGTGTAGCCATTGTGCACACGTGGGCTACTAAAATGAAAGAGGTGACGATTAGTTCGCTAAGGACACTGAGTGTGGCGTTTTAAGTCAGAAAAAAATATAGTTTTATATTTGACATGAAACTGGCTTGGGGATTTTGGATAAAAGCGTCTGCTAAATGACAAAATGTAAATTTGATATAGTCTGTCATTTTGTACAATGTAGATTTTAGACAAGCATATTTGAGATCTTTAAGGACAAAGTATACACAACTGCTTAAAAATCATACTCACATGTTATCACTTAAAGCATGTTGGGTAGCATTTGAGTAGGTCTGTATCTTTTATAAACAAGCATAAAAGGAAGAGAGAGCGAAAAACAGAGAGAGTAAACATCATATATACAAAAACAGTGTTGCAAGGAAACTGTCAGAATTCACAGTGATACATTCATGTTTCATCCCAGTCTGTGTCCCTGCTGTTCCCTGAGCTGGCAGTGAACCTGTGAGCTCAAAAGCAGCATACCAAAGTTTCCATCTCTGAAGGAAATCTATTTAACAACCTATTGGTTTTTTCTCTCTCTCTCCAAGGAATTCTGTCTTTCATCGTGTGAAGCCTTTGAGCTTGTGGGCTGAGCTTGAATGTAGCCTCAACACATCCCTGCATCTAAATTTAGTTTTTACAGTAACCATGAGTAATATTAATGAGCGGTTTAATAAGCTGCCCACTGGCTCTCCACAGGTTTTGAAACGCTGTTCCTGGGGCGTGTTGTTCAGATGAGCTCAATTCTCATTATCGTCAATACAAAGGGTAACAGGTGTATCCTGGGTTCATTTTGAAATAATGCATCACAGTCGGTGCCAATTTGACCGGTTTCCTATTGTTAAATCTCTAGATAAAATCAAACGTTTCACCCCAAAATGTAACCCACCCTGTTCCAACTGATACAGAATGCATTGAAAAAAATACATGGGCACCTGTGGCATTCTGGATGCACAGAAGTATATCTACGTTATCAGTTAGTAATGTCAAGTCCCGCATCAGTCGTACACCAGCCTGCATGAGTAATCTACAATTTAAGTGCTTGAGATCACAGTACAAAATATAGCCATTACTCGCAGGCGTAGAAAATACATCCATTGATTTTGACAATCGAGGAGAGGGAGTAAAATCTTTCCGTGACCGTTGGAGCTGTCACCAGACCTGTCACTACTGCCTCGCGACCTGCCACTGTTTTACGTGCCTGCCTCGCGACCTGCCATTGTTTTACGTGCCTGCCTCGCGACCTGCCATTGTTTTACGTGCCTGCCTCGCGACCTGCCATTGTTTTACGTGCCTGCCTCGCGACCTGTCACTGTAGTATTCGGCAGTTTCGGCCCGTCACTAATATAGGCTATTGTTATATTGCAACCCGTTTTCCCGCAATGGTATGAACCGCGCGTCCCGTCACACTGACACTCAGATGCGGACGAGGATAAACAAACAGTGCAACCATTCCATTATTTAACTGTTTTTATACATTATTTCGCTGGTTTTACTCGTAATGGAGCGCGCCTCCAATCAAATACGAAGCGTCGCGTCGCGTCTGCCTCGACTTAGCGTCATGCCTGTCACAAGATCTCTCGCTGTTTACTGCCTTACATCCAGACAGATGCGGACGAGGATAAAAGAAACAGTGCAACCATGCTTTTATTTACCTGTTTGTTTACTTTATTCCGCTGGTTTTACTTGTAATGGAGCGCGCCTCCAGTCATATAGCTACGAAGCGTCGCGTCTGCCTCGACTTAGCGTCATACCTGCCACAAGATCTCTCGCTGTTTACTGCCTTACACTCAGACAGATGCGGACGAGGATAAAAGAAACAGTGCAACCATGCTTTTATTTACCTGTTTGTTTACTTTATTCCGCTGGTTTTACTTGTAATGGAGCGCGCCTCCAGTCATATACGAAGCGTCGCGTCTGCCTCGACTTAGCGTCATGCCTGTCACAAGATCTCTCGCTGTTTGCTGCCTAACACTCAGACAGATGCGGACGAGGGCAAATTGCCTGGCCCAGATGACACTTCGCCAGTCAGATCTGTGTACAGCGGTCGTACAACATGCCTATGTAAACTGTATATTTAAAGTCACGTTGTGTTTGTACAATTTTGTAGGCTACTTAAATTTGTCGAGTTAATAGAAATTATATAGTCTTTAAAAATCTTGAAATGTTTGTAATTTAACCACACTTAAACAACATTAGTTATTATGTTTATTATTGTTATTATATATTTTGTCAACTGGACAACAAATTATTTGCAAAATATGAAATGTAGGTAGGTAAGGAGACACATTATGGCTTGAAAGACTGTATGTATTAAATACATATCTATATTAGTCCTGGAAATGTTACTTTTTATTACTTATCAAACATTACAGATAACAGAAGGGGACACAGAGAAGCTGTCCTGTCAGTCAAATTGTGTGTGGCACTGCAACAGGAGGCATCCATTTTTATTTAAAACCATTCTGGATCAGAATCTGAAGATGTTCTGTAAAGGAAGATAGAGTACAATAATTTACAGTTCATAAAATACATAGAATACTTAAAGCATTCCATATTAACACACTTACTCCAAAAGTCCCCTTGTTTGCAATGCCATTTCTCCTTGAAATCTGTGGAAGCCCTCTGTCTTTTTAGGATTAAGAGGGTTAACTTTGAAAAAACCAAGAGGAGAAAAAGAGGAAGACCATTTAAAAACCCTTATTTGATTGTCCTGTATGCCTTACTTTTGCATTTTTAAGTAAACAAAATTAACAAACATTTACCTCAGGAGTTAAAACTTCCAGAACGTAAGATGTATTATTTAGTTCTGACATGTCGAGTTCTGTGACTTTCTTTATTCTTTCGATAATCCCCTCTGTCTGTTGGTGAAAGACATTGCATTCAGTTTTATTATTGGTTATATCTGAAGTGTAACTTATTTTCAAGTGCTACAAAATATGTGCTAACAAAAGTTGTTTTTAACAGAAGTAACATATTTGTTTATTACAAAATTGTTTTACCTGTCGTTCATTAAAAAAAGAAATTCTTTCATTTAGTTGCATCTTCAGCTTGGCGGAAAATGTTGGATGTTTATGCAAAAACATCCTGTTTGATCGTATTGTGCCACTTGTCAAGCCATTGTGTAGGTCCTAATATGTGGAAACAAGGTAATCTTAAAATAAGTCTTATCAAAACCTTTTAGGAAAAAAACATGCAGTAGCCTATTTATTTGAAACAAGAGTATCAACATATATTACAATATTTTTGTAATAGTTAACTTCCAAAAAACTAGTATAAAACTTATTACAAAAGGTAGGATAGATTTCTTTAGTAAATTGTGTGATATGTATTTATCTCGTTTACCATAATTTCTTGATCCTCCATGATGTTCACCACCATTTTCTCTTTCAACACTGACAGTGTTCTGTAAAAAGAAATAGAAGAATTACAAAAGCATTAAATGCATTTGTAATGCAGTGAATGTAGTTTTTCTGTAAATTTAAATTGCATACTTCTCATAAGGATAAGACTTGTCAATGTCACATCCACAGCTGAATACCATGTCTTCTGTGACCATTGCTGGATTTATGCCAGCACAATCACAGTGCAGCCAACCCCTGCAAATGTCACACTGAATCCATTTCAGTTTTTTGACACTCTGATACATGGTTCTGCAGAGGAAATAAGATTTAAAAGCACTTAGTTTAAAAAATATAAATTCTGTCATCATTTACTCACCCTCAGGTTGTTTCAAACCTGTACAATTGTCAAAGGAAGATATTTGGGAAAATGATAGTAACCACATAGATCTCATCCTATATTGAGACCCATAGTATTTATTTTCCTACTATGGCTGTACAGTAAGTGGGGGATGAGATCTGTTTGGTTATTGACATTCTTTCCAATACCTTCCTTTGACATTTGTACACGTTTGAACAACCTGAGGGTGAGTAAATGATAGCAGAATTAAAGGATTGCCTTCATGCATTTTATTTTGAACTTTAATCTGTTAATCCCTTTAACTGGTTATGGTAAAACGGAGTATGGTCACTTACTTTGTCAAGATTTGTTGAAACACACAAACACTTAACTCTTGTGCCAAACATCTGTTTTCAACCTCACAAGTTCCCAACTTAGGTGAGAAGTCCTACCAACAGAAAATGACAAAAGTATGTAGTAAGTACAGTATAATTTTAAAATAGTAATAATGTAATTCATATCTTAATACATTTCATGTTAAACTCATATGGTATATTAGACAGAACATACATCCACACATTATAGTGAAAGCCATCATTATTATATAGAACTTTGACACTCTGCTTTACCTGGGTTTGGATATCTTTAACCAAACAGGAGGCATGGTAAACTCGAAGGTGAATCAGCTGTTCTCTGTGGAGCAGCTCAGAAGACATGTTGAGACCTTTTGCTTCCATCTCTGCCATCTACAAAAATGTAAAAAAAATATAAAGGACATTGTGTGATTTACTGTAAACAGTTTTTAATTAAATTGTCATAGTATGTATTACATAAATGTTAATTAATATACAAACTAGCAAACATAAAACTGTCAACTCACCGTGCAAACAAAAACACCACAATTGCTTCCATCATTTCTCTTCCACTGCTGGGGATTGGATACAGTCCAACCATCCAGCGAGTCTTGATCTCTAAAGGCATCTCTAAAAAAAATTGATGTAAAGCAGACTTTACCGTAATCTAATTTTTTTTTAAATGTGTTAAAGCATTATATATATGATAGGATAGATTGTACTTCAAAATGTCCATGTCTGACGTTGAAATGCCAATGTGGTGCTCTGTGTTGTCATAAATTCTTATTTCTTTTTCTGTCTTGTCAAAGACCTAAAAAAAATAAAAAAATAAACATTCACAAAAGTAAAATCTGTATTATATAATTTGCTTTTGTATGTGATTGTAATTAACGCTACTTGAATTGTACTAACCCAGAGAATAAAGTGAAATCCTATCTCTTGAGTGTCTTCCGCACCAACAATTCTTGGTAGTAGTACTTTCTGTTTATCATTCTGAAATAAAAAAAATTGGCAACATGTGATCCTGTGGCATTATATGCTTACATAGAATGTAGATACAGGATTGCTTTAATGCATTTTGTTTTTGAAATTGTACCTCAAGAATTTTGATATCTGAATCTAGAACTTTTCTCGAAGCCATCCAGTGTCTGTACCACAAAATGAACGTGTCAGTCGTCAAGGCCATAACCTGAGAATAGAACAATGTTTTGTTAATTGCATAACTACAAATTGCATAATGGAATGCACAACATTTCATTGTTCGTAATGCTTGTTTGCATGTTTATGAGAATGACTAGTGTAAAAAAGTATATTTTCTGTTTCTGAAGCAATTACTTACATTCTGGGTGTCTGCTGCAATTTGGGCAACCCGACAATTTACAACCTTAAAATCAAAATTTGAAAATACATTGTATGATAATTTATTCAATATGTGTTATGACATGCTTTGTCTTAATTAAGCAGGGAAGATGTATTTTATGGAATCTTGCAAGATGGAGATTTATCCAAACATACAGTTCCTACCTTGCAGTAATTTTTTATACATAACAGGCTTTAAAGACTACCTTTCTAATTTAAGTCTGCCTACTACTATAAAAAAAACATATGGCTGAATGCATTGATACCTGACCCTATGACATAAACTCCCCGCTTAAGTGTGTGGGTCCCTATGTAACTCCATACTGCTTAGGCAAGTGATATGTCAAACAAATAATATTTGAATTTCTAAGCTAAAAAAATGTAAAAAAATATCCAAATATTTAATGTCATTTATGTTTATATTTACATTTAGGTATGTAGCCAATGCTTGCAAGAACTAAGAGAAAAAGCAATTATGTTCATATAAATAGCAAAAACATACCCTGGCTCTAACAGTGTGTATTACAATATCTGCATATCTTAAAAGTTATAAACTACATGATATATATGTGAATATGAAATTCATCAAGTAACTTAAACTAATATTAGTAATAACATGTTATCATAATTGGTACATACATTATCGGTTAGCCATGGTATCAATTTGATACTGGTGTCTTTCAAAAGAGCAGGAGGGCAAAGGCTCTTAAGGTCACGTAGTTCCAACAAAGCGTAAGGAGAGAT
This sequence comes from Oreonectes daqikongensis, assembly GCA_026939265.1. NCBI lineage: Eukaryota > Metazoa > Chordata > Actinopteri > Cypriniformes > Nemacheilidae > Oreonectes > Oreonectes daqikongensis. The sequence goes on along the minus strand of JAOTQM010000040.1, from coordinate 6,709,194 downwards.
TCTAGTAATGACTTTGTTCTCTCTCTTCTCAACAGCATAGATATGGGAGATTTTGTCCTGATGACAGATAAGTTGTGTTAATTATGTATTGTCCTGTTAAAAGTATTTATCTTTAGTTCAGATGTGGTACCTTATTCTGTTCATTAATAGGAAACATTGCCATTGAAAACCGAAGACTATCCACAGTAGGACTGTCCCCAGTTGCTGGGCCCTGAGCATTTCTGGATTGTTGGTCAGTGTTTCTTGTGTGTGTTTCTGTAATTGATTTGGAAAATTACATAATATTAATATATCATTTGTCAAACTTTATAATAACTTACATTTTGCAAAGTATTTTTTCATCTTCACATTCTTACCGGTTTTGCCACATATCAATTTGCCACTTAATCCAATGCTTATGGCCTCTGAGATGCTCTGTTTTTCCATTTGCTTCATGAAAGAGACATTTAATCTTTCATTATGGAGATGAAAGAACAGTCGTAGTGAAAACATGTAGTGGACGTCCTTCATCTGGCACAACGAGTAGCGGCTTGAAGAAAGCTCTCTATTTATTTGTTCTGCTGCTGCAGAATTAATCCAAGAAGCTAGGTCTGGGACCAGTTTGAGGCTGCGTAGTCTCTCTTCAGGCCGCTTCTGGTTTTTTTGGTGAAATCTATCATACAATGAGTACCGGTCTGCTGTGCCAGTCTCAGGGTGTGGATATGAGAATCGGTCCATTTGTTTGGATTCTTCTGTATGTCTTAGTTTCCTCCTGATGTTCTTCATCCACTCAAGATTTACAGTTAATTTTCCTGCAGCTGCCAGTGATATGTTGTTGTCTGTTGGTGCGCATACCCTTCCTTCATGTGGCTGAAAGAATCTCTGCTGAGTGCGATTGTTAACATGTCTGGCAACACGTCCAGCAATGTCAGAGATGTAAATTGTGGGGGGATATTTAAAACTTAAGAGAGCATCCCCATGGTCCCGTGCAGATTCCTGCCACCACAACGGTGATGTATAATATACAACACCATGAGTACAGCCCATATGTAATACTCCACCTGAGAAATGACAAAATTACGTAATGCTTTTCTGCAGGGATAAGGGTAGTAAAACAAGCAAAACCGTTTACGAATGTATATGACATTGAAAAGCAATATCTCACCTCCAGCTTTTTTTAACTTTACAAACATTTTGGGGTAAACCTCCTTATAAAGGAGAAGTTCCTCCAGCCTGTTTATAAGATCTGTTTGTGAGCCAGTTGTTGACACTCCAAGACAGCTGCATGCCTTCACCAGATCTTCTCTTTTGTGCTGTGGAGAAATTACTGTATTACTATTGTTTAACCCTTGTATGGTGTTCGGGTCTGTGGGACCTGTTTTCATTTTTTATCAAAAGAAAATGATACAATTAATTATTTTTTCTAATTCAAACTCATTGGCCTTGGCTTTGTTTCTGTGAAGAACATAGCCTATCAGGACACATTACACCCCCCTATACAATCAAATTATAAGCTACAGGATGTTCACTGGACCCAGGCCAGGGCTTATAAAATTGTGGAAACTGTAGGTTCTGTGTACTTTGTCCTCTTCATGTCTGGGCCTCCTTGTGTGTGTGTGTGTGTGTGTGTGTGTGTGTGTGTGTGTGTGTGTGTGTGTGTGTGTGTGTGTGTGTGAGTGTGTAAGTGTGAGTTTTCTGTTTCTGCCTCTGCCGTTCCCGCAAAAAAAAAACGTGGAGCACTTCAATTCATAAATGTGATCTAACAAAGGTACGGGGCAAATATTAACCATATATATGCTGTGTAAATTGCTTGTAATTGGGATGAATTAAACATCTTTTATTATTTTACCATAAAGTGTTTGATTGTGTTGAAAAACTGCAGCGGGTCCAATAGACCCACCAACACTGGCTGAGAAACAAAAATATTAACACCACACAAGGGTTAAGGAAAAAGTTCAAGGCAATATGCAATAATAATAATACAGCCTTTCACTGATTAAATGTCTTTAACTATCCTTTTCTCTCAACTGGGATGAAGAGCAGTTTGTGATAGATTGAGATGGAAGTCACATCAGGTTAGTACAATTCACTGGGTGTTCAATTAGCCTAAAGCTGGTAAGCACAATTCATGTAAGTTAATCACAGTTAAGCCCTTTACAAAGACAGCTGAGAAGAGTCCAAACTAAATACCTTCAGTAAGACACACCTTTTGAAAGTCAGTCAAAATGCATGATCAGTATGAGTGGGTAAGTGAATGTGAGGGAGATCCAAGTGCACTTGTGGTAATGCTGTGAAATTATAGTTAAAAATATCTTACCAACTTTGAGTCCAGTATCTGTAAAATCTGGTCTTCATCAATTTCTATGCTTTCACGGCATACAGAGTTCACCCTTTCACTCTGAGAGAGACCTTTGTAAACTTCTGTTTTAGGAAGTTTGTCATCGACTCTGGTTTGTGGCCCAACCCAAGGTGCAAATGCTGAATATGTCAGCGGACTTGTGAAAGGATTGTTAGATGAATCTGAGGAACAGATTTTTTATATTAGCAACAGCTATTTTTTAAATACTATACATCTACAATAGTACAAAATATGGTTTTGCCCTTAATTGAAATGAAATATTATTAAGGTACGGTATTTTAAAGTCACTGATAGAATTTAACAGGATATTTTCATGGCTACCATCACAAAATCCAGTGGCAATAATCTCCTTCTCTAGGTTCTCCCATCTTGTTGCCACATTAACCTGAGTGTCCTGGGGGCCAACGTTCTCAATGTCTGGACGTCTCATGAGATTGACTGCAAATTAGATGGAAAAAGGGGCTGTAACAAATTGTTGCATGATATAGTATGTGAATGCAGATGTGGTATGTTGAATGCATCAGTTTTGTTTGAAAACCTTTGTAGATCAAGTTTTTTGTTCTGACAAAGGTTTTTCATTCATGTTTACACTCACCTGGTAAATCAAATGCAACTTTCCAGTTGGTATCCGCTATAATAGTGGAAGGGTGGTATCCACAGCGGTAACAAAAATAATTGTACGAGTACCGTCTTAATGCCGAGAAATGATAGAATGCCTTTCTTAGAGTGTTGAGTGGCAATGTAGCTGTAGAATGTGATTCAATTGTTCTGAACAGCCGGCCTACAGCAATATGATTCTGTGGAGAGTGAATATAATACAGTTTGTAATCACTTAATCAACAGTTTTCCTAATAAGCTGTTAAAATATTTGCCTTCTAACTATTCTAATTCTGAGCCTACTTACCGAAAGACCAGCTGTCAGAAAAGAACATAAGGGGATTGACAGAAAAACCTTGTTATTATAGTTGTGAAACCCACTCTCATGATCCTGAAACCGGACCAGGTTTTTGCAAACAGGACACTTCTTGGCATAGACAGAAACACCTAAATGAAAATATAAGATATGATTATATACATTATTTATAAATACCAACAGTTGCTAATCATTTAAATAGTTAGAGAACTTATCTTACCTTTAAACTGTTTAAATATGCCATAAACAGTTGCTTGTCGGGTTATGAGTATCTGGTTTTGAAGATCTGGAGGAGTTGGCCCAGGACAGTATGGGCACTGTTCTTCTCGTGGTTCAAAGAATTCTGGAATGGGCTTCTCTTCTGTTGTAAGACATGTCGGAAGGTCCTCTGGGATTCTTTTTGAACACCAAAGGTAGTTGGTCTGTTTTATAATAGAACTATGTGACTGTTCAAAAGGCTGGTGGATGTCATTTGGACCAACAATCTTCTCCTCGATGTCTTCAATTTCTTCATTTGAAGTATCCACTGCATTTTGTAGCAGCTGGGGATGCTGCTGAAAAAGCCACCACATACACAGGTATCTGTGGACACAACCGATTCTGTGTTTTGTACCTCGGCACCTGCAGTGCCATTTTCCAGCTGTAGTGTCAAATGTGCAGAGAGTTCGTCCGAACCTGCACCAATTGTCCTTTTGGCCTGTATACACTGAGAAGTATAAGTAGCGCTCAGAGAGGCCATGTTCAGCCCAAAAAATAGGAAAAACACAGTCCACATCTTCTGAGAAAGCATTGCTGTTTAATGCTGTGCATTCTTCTTGTCTAGATTTGGAAAAAAGTCCCTTTTGAAGCATCTCCTGCAAGGACTCAGTGCGCAGTGCAGCTGGGGGACTATAAGATGTTGCTGTCTTGGTCCTTTCTAGGTGAAAACATTCTTTGCCTGGGTTTCCACTATTTGCTGCAATACTCATGTAATCCATGCATGTTTCAACTTCACATCCAAAACATTTAAGAATTGAAGACTTCTGAACATGTATGGGTAGTCTCAACCCATGAGATTCTTTTGTAGTCACATATATTCCATTTACTGAATCTATGCACATCATCGGATCCTGCTTGCCATGCTGTTGCCTTTCATGTCTTCTGTAGTTTGAAGTGTTAGTGAAATGAATGCCACATTTCACGCAAAACAGGTTCCCTTTCTGAGCTGGATCAAGATCAGTGGTGTCAAGGCAGGGTTCTCCAACATCTATGAAAGTGTCATGATACATGGCATAATGACATTTTCAACTTTATTTCCATTACATTAATTTAGTTTAATTGTATAGGGCATTTATGTATTATGTGCTGACCTGAGGGTTGTTCAGTCACCATCAGACCTGTTATCATCACACCAGAAAAAAAACAAAAGTTAAATTACAAAACAAACAAATAAGCATTGAAAAATCAAAGAGTATAAAATTAATAACTGAAATCAAACTTACCATGTTTTCTCAAATGGCTCTTGAAATCAAAGGATCGAAGAATTATTTTTCCACATCTTGAGCAATGCCAGTGGCTCCTTTTCGCACTCTTTTCCTGTTTATCAGAACACTGACATGGTATCGAAAACTTCCCTACAAAGAGAGGTTACAGAATTAACTTGAGAAATTATTATGGATATATTAAATATCATTTAATATGGATATTAAAATTATTACAATATAAATCACAAAAAAGTGTCACCATTATTAACAATTACTTACTTGTGTCACCATCAGTGTAATGGATTGCAAATCTTAAATGTCTTTTGGATATGTGATCCCTGGATGCTGTTACAGATACACTACAGTAACAACAGTCCTGATCTCCTTCCAGACTAAAAAGCTCTTGTTCACTCAAAAACTCAAACTTCCTTGCTGAAAATGAAGAATTGATGAATAACTGAACCAAAAGAAATAGTTTTCAATTGAGTAAATATTTTTATATTATAGTTGTCCTTTTGATTAGACATGAATAGATTTGTTTTCACTTCAGTAAAAACTGTTCTAATATTGAAAAGTGTATGTTAACAAACACTTCAGACACTTAGTGGTCTGTAAATATGTAACTATGTAGGAAGTAATGCAAGGCAAATAAGTAGTTCCATAGTAAAACTACAGCTACCACTGATAACTAATATGGAAAAAATGAATACCTTCATTATCAATTAATTACGGATTATCAGTCTAAAGTATTACCATGTGTTGAATTGCTTACCTGCCATAGTGTAGGCCTACATTTCCATGATCGACACGTCAATCATTAACACCTTAAATGTTTATTAATATTGCAATTAGTAGTGACGTCAGGAACGCAGTGAAAGATAAACATAGCTCTATATTATTTTTATACAGCTACAAAACATTCAAGCAAAGTGTACATACGCAAAAATGATGGCGTGAGTTTTGAGTCTCGCTATCTTCACTCGTTCGCTCACAATCACAATCAATCAAATTGTACGGTTGAATTGCGTTCAATTAATCAAAAATAGGGTAATTGGCATTGAAGGTTGAAAGCCGTCGGTGTTACCGTCTATGTTCGTTTGCAGGTCGGCGTAAACGATTTCAATTACTTTCACCACACTAATACTCCAGATCTAGCCTAGCTCCGCTACGTTTAAAACAAATGTGAATATATAGATGCCTATTCACGAGGTTAATATCGCCACCTAGTTTATAATAGGCGAAACCGATGGGTTGCAAACCATGGTCTATCCACCTTTTCTTGTTTTTAAAGACATTCTGTAGTTTATTGTCATAGTGTCAAGTGCAGTTGAAAAAAATACATTAGAAAAGTAGGTTTATCAATAAATCAATAAAACTAATATTTTTGTATAAAATTCTGAAAATATATTTTCCCCCTCAGATAAGAAATTAAACCCACACTATTAACAAAGTTTTTGTTCAAAGTTTAAGCTGATATCACAGAAAAACATATTTCTGTGATACATTTGGTTGCTGTATAACAAATCCATTTATAGCCTTTATAGCCTACACGTTTACAACATGAATAAATCAGTGCCACTACATCATTATTATTGCAAAAGTGTACTTATATGAATAAAAAATGAAGAGTTTATTTGCAAAAGCAAATAACTATGTTTTAAATCATGATATTTAATATGTTATCATGTTTTTATTGCACTTAAATGTGTTAGTTAGCTGTACTTGTATTATTATTATTTAAATAAAACAACCTAACTGCACTTTGAATGAAATTAATTAGAATGCACAATAAAAATATTGTCATAGCCTACATGATTTTTGAAAATGTGTCAATTTGTAAAAACAAATAACAGCATTATAATGACTAAACGAAAATATAAGAAATAAAAACAATCATAAAACAATAGTTAATCAATAAAATAATATAAAAAAAAGATGACACGCCAAGAATTTGCACTTGCCTGTTTTTATTTTGACACATGTAGATTTAACTCGTGTATCAGAATGTCTATCACAAGTGAGTGTGACAGGCTATCATAACAAATTTGCAAAATAAAAAATAGAATAAAACGAATAAATAGGTGAGGAATCTTTGTCAGGTTCTTTCAGTAGGCCTATCAGGCAGCTTAACAGCAAAATCTTGTGGCAGGTATGACGTCAAGTCGAGGCAGACGCGACGCTTCGTATATGACTGGAGGCGCGCTCCATTACAAGTAAAACCAGCGGAATAAAGTAAACAAACAGGTAAATAAAAGCTTGGTTGCAATGTTTGTTTTATCCTCGTCCGCATCTGTCTGAGTATTAGGCAGCAAACAGCGAGAGATCTTGTGACAGGCATGACGCTAAGTCGAGGCAGACGCGACGCTTCGTATATGACTGGAGGCGCGCTCCATAAAACCAGTGGAATAAAGTAAACAAACAGGTAAATAAAAGCATGGTTGCACTGTTTGTTTTATCCTCGTCCGCATCTGTCCGAGTGTTAGGCAGCAAACAGCGAGAGATCTTGTGGCAGGTATGACGCTAAGTCGAGGCAGACGCGACGCTTCGTATATGACTGGAGGCGCGCTCCATTACGAGTAAAACCAGCGGAATAAAGTAAACAAACAGGTAAATAAAAGCATGGTTGCACTGTTTGTTTTATCCTCGTCCGCATCTGTCTGAGTGTTAGGCAGCAAACAGCGAGAGATCTTGTGAGAGGCATGACGCTAAGTCGAGGCAGACGCGACGCTTCGTATATGACTGGAGGCGCGCTCCATTACAAGTAAAACCAGCGGAATAAAGTAAACAAACAGGTGAATAAAAGCATGGTTGCACTGTTTATTTTATCCTCGTCCGCATCTGTCTGAGTGTAAGGCAGTAAACAGCGAGAGATGTGACAGGCATGACGCTAAATCGAGGCAGACGCGACGCTTCGGAGCTATATGACTGGAGGCGCGCTCCATTACGAGTAAAACCAGCGGAATAAAGTTAACAAACAGGTAAATAAAAGCATGGTTGCACTGTTTCTTTTATCCTCGTCCGCATCTGTCTGGATGTAAGGCAGTAAACAGCGAGAGATCTTGTGACAGGCATGACGCTAAGTCGAGGCAGACGCGACGCGACGCTTCGTATTTGATTGGAGGCGCGCTCCATTACGAGTAAAACCAGCGAAATAATGTATAAAAACAGTTAAATAATGGAATGGTTGCACTGTTTGTTTATCCTCGTCCGCATCTGAGTGTCAGTGTGACGGGACGCGCGGTTCATACCATTGCGGGAAAACGGGTTGCAATATAACAATAGCCTATATTAGTGACGGGCCGAAACTGCCGAATACTACAGTGACAGGTCGCGAGGCAGGCACGTAAAACAGTGGCAGGTCGCGAGGCAGGCACGTAAAACAGTGGCAGGTCGCGAGGCAGTAGTGACAGGTCTGGTGACAGCTCCAACCGTCACGGAAAGATTTTACTCCTACTGGAGAGGGAGTAAAATCTTTCCGTGACCGTTGGAGCTGTCACCAGACCTGTCACTACTGCCTCGCGACCTGCCACTGTTTTACGTGCCTGCCTCGCGACCTGCCATTGTTTTACGTGCCTGCCTCGCGACCTGCCATTGTTTTACGTGCCTGCCTCGCGACCTGCCATTGTTTTACGTGCCTGCCTCGCGACCTGTCACTGTAGTATTCGGCAGTTTCGGCCCGTCACTAATATAGGCTATTGTTATATTGCAACCCGTTTTCCCGCAATGGTATGAACCGCGCGTCCCGTCACACTGACACTCAGATGCGGACGAGGATAAACAAACAGTGCAACCATTCCATTATTTAACTGTTTTTATACATTATTTCGCTGGTTTTACTCGTAATGGAGCGCGCCTCCAATCAAATACGAAGCGTCGCGTCGCGTCTGCCTCGACTTAGCGTCATGCCTGTCACAAGATCTCTCGCTGTTTACTGCCTTACATCCAGACAGATGCGGACGAGGATAAAAGAAACAGTGCAACCATGCTTTTATTTACCTGTTTGTTTACTTTATTCCGCTGGTTTTACTTGTAATGGAGCGCGCCTCCAGTCATATAGCTACGAAGCGTCGCGTCTGCCTCGACTTAGCGTCATACCTGCCACAAGATCTCTCGCTGTTTACTGCCTTACACTCAGACAGATGCGGACGAGGATAAAAGAAACAGTGCAACCATGCTTTTATTTACCTGTTTGTTTACTTTATTCCGCTGGTTTTACTTGTAATGGAGCGCGCCTCCAGTCATATACGAAGCGTCGCGTCTGCCTCGACTTAGCGTCATGCCTGTCACAAGATCTCTCGCTGTTTGCTGCCTAACACTCAGACAGATGCGGACGAGGGCAAATTGCCTGGCCCAGATGACACTTCGCCAGTCAGATCTGTGTACAGCGGTCGTACAACATGCCTATGTAAACTGTATATTTAAAGTCACGTTGTGTTTGTACAATTTTGTAGGCTACTTAAATTTGTCGAGTTAATAGAAATTATATAGTCTTTAAAAATCTTGAAATGTTTGTAATTTAACCACACTTAAACAACATTAGTTATTATGTTTATTATTGTTATTATATATTTTGTCAACTGGACAACAAATTATTTGCAAAATATGAAATGTAGGTAGGTAAGGAGACACATTATGGCTTGAAAGACTGTATGTATTAAATACATATCTATATTAGTCCTGGAAATGTTACTTTTTATTACTTATCAAACATTACAGATAACAGAAGGGGACACAGAGAAGCTGTCCTGTCAGTCAAATTGTGTGTGGCACTGCAACAGGAGGCATCCATTTTTATTTAAAACCATTCTGGATCAGAATCTGAAGATGTTCTGTAAAGGAAGATAGAGTACAATAATTTACAGTTCATAAAATACATAGAATACTTAAAGCATTCCATATTAACACACTTACTCCAAAAGTCCCCTTGTTTGCAATGCCATTTCTCCTTGAAATCTGTGGAAGCCCTCTGTCTTTTTTAGGATTAAGAGGGTTAACTTTGAAAAAACCAAGAGGAGAAAAAGAGGAAGACCATTTAAAAACCCTTATTTGATTGTCCTGTATGCCTTACTTTTGCATTTTTAAGTAAACAAAATTAACAAACATTTACCTCAGGAGTTAAAACTTCCAGAACGTAAGATGTATTATTTAGTTCTGACATGTCGAGTTCTGTGACTTTCTTTATTCTTTCGATAATCCCCTCTGTCTGTTGGTGAAAGACATTGCATTCAGTTTTATTATTGGTTATATCTGAAGTGTAACTTATTTTCAAGTGCTACAAAATATGTGCTAACAAAAGTTGTTTTTAACAGAAGTAACATATTTGTTTATTACAAAATTGTTTTACCTGTCGTTCATTAAAAAAAGAAATTCTTTCATTTAGTTGCATCTTCAGCTTGGCGGAAAATGTTGGATGTTTATGCAAAAACATCCTGTTTGATCGTATTGTGCCACTTGTCAAGCCATTGTGTAGGTCCTAATATGTGGAAACAAGGTAATCTTAAAATAAGTCTTATCAAAACCTTTTAGGAAAAAAACATGCAGTAGCCTATTTATTTGAAACAAGAGTATCAACATATATTACAATATTTTTGTAATAGTTAACTTCCAAAAAACTAGTATAAAACTTATTACAAAAGGTAGGATAGATTTCTTTAGTAAATTGTGTGATATGTATTTATCTCGTTTACCATAATTTCTTGATCCTCCATGATGTTCACCACCATTTTCTCTTTCAACACTGACAGTGTTCTGTAAAAAGAAATAGAAGAATTACAAAAGCATTAAATGCATTTGTAATGCAGTGAATGTAGTTTTTCTGTAAATTTAAATTGCATACTTCTCATAAGGATAAGACTTGTCAATGTCACATCCACAGCTGAATACCATGTCTTCTGTGACCATTGCTGGATTTATGCCAGCACAATCACAGTGCAGCCAACCCCTGCAAATGTCACACTGAATCCATTTCAGTTTTTTGACACTCTGATACATGGTTCTGCAGAGGAAATAAGATTTAAAAGCACTTAGTTTAAAAAATATAAATTCTGTCATCATTTACTCACCCTCAGGTTGTTTCAAACCTGTACAATTGTCAAAGGAAGATATTTGGGAAAATGATAGTAACCACATAGATCTCATCCTATATTGAGACCCATAGTATTTATTTTCCTACTATGGCTGTACAGTAAGTGGGGGATGAGATCTGTTTGGTTATTGACATTCTTTCCAATACCTTCCTTTGACATTTGTACACGTTTGAACAACCTGAGGGTGAGTAAATGATAGCAGAATTAAAGGATTGCCTTCATGCATTTATTTTGAACTTTAATCTGTTAATCCCTTTAACTGGTTATGGTAAAACGGAGTATGGTCACTTACTTTGTCAAGATTTGTTGAAACACACAAACACTTAACTCTTGTGCCAAACATCTGTTTTCAACCTCACAAGTTCCCAACTTAGGTGAGAAGTCCTACCAACAGAAAATGACAAAAGTATGTAGTAAGTACAGTATAATTTTAAAATAGTAATAATGTAATTCATATCTTAATACATTTCATGTTAAACTCATATGGTATATTAGACAGAACATACATCCACACATTATAGTGAAAGCCATCATTATTATATAGAACTTTGACACTCTGCTTTACCTGGGTTTGGATATCTTTAACCAAACAGGAGGCATGGTAAACTCGAAGGTGAATCAGCTGTTCTCTGTGGAGCAGCTCAGAAGACATGTTGAGACCTTTTGCTTCCATCTCTGCCATCTACAAAAATGTAAAAAAAATATAAAGGACATTGTGTGATTTACTGTAAACAGTTTTTAATTAAATTGTCATAGTATGTATTACATAAATGTTAATTAATATACAAACTAGCAAACATAAAACTGTCAACTCACCGTGCAAACAAAAACACCACAATTGCTTCCATCATTTCTCTTCCACTGCTGGGGATTGGATACAGTCCAACCATCCAGCGAGTCTTGATCTCTAAAGGCATCTCTAAAAAAAATTGATGTAAAGCAGACTTTACCGTAATCTAATTTTTTTTTAAATGTGTTAAAGCATTATATATATGATAGGATAGATTGTACTTCAAAATGTCCATGTCTGACGTTGAAATGCCAATGTGGTGCTCTGTGTTGTCATAAATTCTTATTTCTTTTTCTGTCTTGTCAAAGACCTAAAAAAAATAAAAAAATAAACATTCACAAAAGTAAAATCTGTATTATATAATTTGCTTTTGTATGTGATTGTAATTAACGCTACTTGAATTGTACTAACCCAGAGAATAAAGTGAAATCCTATCTCTTGAGTGTCTTCCGCACCAACAATTCTTGGTAGTAGTACTTTCTGTTTATCATTCTGAAATAAAAAAAATTGGCAACATGTGATCCTGTGGCATTATATGCTTACATAGAATGTAGATACAGGATTGCTTTAATGCATTTTGTTTTTGAAATTGTACCTCAAGAATTTTGATATCTGAATCTAGAACTTTTCTCGAAGCCATCCAGTGTCTGTACCACAAAATGAACGTGTCAGTCGTCAAGGCCATAACCTGAGAATAGAACAATGTTTTGTTAATTGCATAACTACAAATTGCATAATGGAATGCACAACATTTCATTGTTCGTAATGCTTGTTTGCATGTTTATGAGAATGACTAGTGTAAAAAAGTATATTTTCTGTTTCTGAAGCAATTACTTACATTCTGGGTGTCTGCTGCAATTTGGGCAACCCGACAATTTACAACCTTAAAATCAAAATTTGAAAATACATTGTATGATAATTTATTCAATATGTGTTATGACATGCTTTGTCTTAATTAAGCAGGGAAGATGTATTTTATGGAATCTTGCAAGATGGAGATTTATCCAAACATACAGTTCCTACCTTGCAGTAATTTTTTATACATAACAGGCTTTAAAGACTACCTTTCTAATTTAAGTCTGCCTACTACTATAAAAAAAAACATATGGCTGAATGCATTGATACCTGACCCTATGACATAAACTCCCCGCTTAAGTGTGTGGGTCCCTATGTAACTCCATACTGCTTAGGCAAGTGATATGTCAAACAAATAATATTTGAATTTCTAAGCTAAAAAAATGTAAAAAAATATCCAAATATTTAATGTCATTTATGTTTATATTTACATTTAGGTATGTAGCCAATGCTTGCAAGAACTAAGAGAAAAAGCAATTATGTTCATATAAATAGCAAAAACATACCCTGGCTCTAACAGTGTGTATTACAATATCTGCATATCTTAAAAGTTATAAACTACATGATATATATGTGAATATGAAATTCATCAAGTAACTTAAACTAATATTAGTAATAACATGTTATCATAATTGGTACATACATTATCGGTTAGCCATGGTATCAATTTGATACTGGTGTCTTTCAAAAGAGCAGGAGGGCAAAGGCTCTTAAGGTCACGTAGTTCCAACAAAGCGTAAGGAGAGATTCTAGTAATGACTTTGTTCTCTCTCTTCTCAACAGCATAGATATGGGAGATTTTGTCCTGATGACAGATAAGTTGTGTTAATTATGTATTGTCCTGTTAAAAGTATTTATCTTTAGTTCAGATGTGGTACCTTATTCTGTTCATTAATAGGAAACATTGCCATTGAAAACCGAAGACTATCCACAGTAGGACTGTCCCCAGTTGCTGGGCCCTGAGCATTTCTGGATTGTTGGTCAGTGTTTCTTGTGTGTGTTTCTGTAATTGATTTGGAAAATTACATAATATTAATATATCATTTGTCAAACTTTATAATAACTTACATTTTGCAAAGTATTTTTTCATCTTCACATTCTTACCGGTTTTGCCACATATCAATTTGCCACTTAATCCAATGCTTATGGCCTCTGAGATGCTCTGTTTTTCCATTTGCTTCATGAAAGAGACATTTAATCTTTCATTATGGAGATGAAAGAACAGTCGTAGTGAAAACATGTAGTGGACGTCCTTCATCTGGCACAACGAGTAGCGGCTTGAAGAAAGCTCTCTATTTATTTGTTCTGCTGCTGCAGAATTAATCCAAGAAGCTAGGTCTGGGACCAGTTTGAGGCTGCGTAGTCTCTCTTCAGGCCGCTTCTGGTTTTTTTGGTGAAATCTATCATACAATGAGTACCGGTCTGCTGTGCCAGTCTCAGGGTGTGGATATGAGAATCGGTCCATTTGTTTGGATTCTTCTGTATGTCTTAGTTTCCTCCTGATGTTCTTCATCCACTCAAGATTTACAGTTAATTTTCCTGCAGCTGCCAGTGATATGTTGTTGTCTGTTGGTGCGCATACCCTTCCTTCATGTGGCTGAAAGAATCTCTGCTGAGTGCGATTGTTAACATGTCTGGCAACACGTCCAGCAATGTCAGAGATGTAAATTGTGGGGGATATTTAAAACTTAAGAGAGCATCCCCATGGTCCCGTGCAGATTCCTGCCACCACAACGGTGATGTATAATATACAACACCATGAGTACAGCCCATATGTAATACTCCACCTGAGAAATGACAAAATTACGTAATGCTTTTCTGCAGGGATAAGGGTAGTAAAACAAGCAAAACCGTTTACGAATGTATATGACATTGAAAAGCAATATCTCACCTCCAGCTTTTTTTAACTTTACAAACATTTTGGGGTAAACCTCCTTATAAAGGAGAAGTTCCTCCAGCCTGTTTATAAGATCTGTTTGTGAGCCAGTTGTTGACACTCCAAGACAGCTGCATGCCTTCACCAGATCTTCTCTTTTGTGCTGTGGAGAAATTACTGTATTACTATTGTTTAACCCTTGTATGGTGTTCGGGTCTGTGGGACCTGTTTTCATTTTTTATCAAAAGAAAATGATACAATTAATTATTTTTTCTAATTCAAACTCATTGGCCTTGGCTTTGTTTCTGTGAAGAACATAGCCTATCAGGACACATTACACCCCCCTATACAATCAAATTATAAGCTACAGGATGTTCACTGGACCCAGGCCAGGGCTTATAAAATTGTGGAAACTGTAGGTTCTGTGTACTTTGTCCTCTTCATGTCTGGGCCTCCTTGTGTGTGTGTGTGTGTGTGTGTGTGTGTGTGTGTGTGTGTGTGTGTGTGTGTGTGTGTGTGTGTGAGTGTGTGTAAGTGTGAGTTTTCTGTTTCTGCCTCTGCCGTTCCCGCAAAAAAAAAACGTGGAGCACTTCAATTCATAAATGTGATCTAACAAAGGTACGGGGCAAATATTAACCATATATATGCTGTGTAAATTGCTTGTAATTGGGATGAATTAAACATCTTTTATTATTTTACCATAAAGTGTTTGATTGTGTTGAAAAACTGCAGCGGGTCCAATAGACCCACCAACACTGGCTGAGAAACAAAAATATTAACACCACACAAGGGTTAAGGAAAAAGTTCAAGGCAATATGCAATAATAATAATACAGCCTTTCACTGATTAAATGTCTTTAACTATCCTTTTCTCTCAACTGGGATGAAGAGCAGTTTGTGATAGATTGAGATGGAAGTCACATCAGGTTAGTACAATTCACTGGGTGTTCAATTAGCCTAAAGCTGGTAAGCACAATTCATGTAAGTTAATCACAGTTAAGCCCTTTACAAAGACAGCTGAGAAGAGTCCAAACTAAATACCTTCAGTAAGACACACCTTTTGAAAGTCAGTCAAAATGCATGATCAGTATGAGTGGGTAAGTGAATGTGAGGGAGATCCAAGTGCACTTGTGGTAATGCTGTGAAATTATAGTTAAAAATATCTTACCAACTTTGAGTCCAGTATCTGTAAAATCTGGTCTTCATCAATTTCTATGCTTTCACGGCATACAGAGTTCACCCTTTCACTCTGAGAGAGACCTTTGTAAACTTCTGTTTTAGGAAGTTTGTCATCGACTCTGGTTTGTGGCCCAACCCAAGGTGCAAATGCTGAATATGTCAGCGGACTTGTGAAAGGATTGTTAGATGAATCTGAGGAACAGATTTTTTATATTAGCAACAGCTATTTTTTAAATACTATACATCTACAATAGTACAAAATATGGTTTTGCCCTTAATTGAAATGAAATATTATTAAGGTACGGTATTTTAAAGTCACTGATAGAATTTAACAGGATATTTTCATGGCTACCATCACAAAATCCAGTGGCAATAATCTCCTTCTCTAGGTTCTCCCATCTTGTTGCCACATTAACCTGAGTGTCCTGGGGGCCAACGTTCTCAATGTCTGGACGTCTCATGAGATTGACTGCAAATTAGATGGAAAAAGGGGCTGTAACAAATTGTTGCATGATATAGTATGTGAATGCAGATGTGGTATGTTGAATGCATCAGTTTTGTTTGAAAACCTTTGTAGATCAAGTTTTTTGTTCTGACAAAGGTTTTTCATTCATGTTTACACTCACCTGGTAAATCAAATGCAACTTTCCAGTTGGTATCCGCTATAATAGTGGAAGGGTGGTATCCACAGCGGTAACAAAAATAATTGTACGAGTACCGTCTTAATGCCGAGAAATGATAGAATGCCTTTCTTAGAGTGTTGAGTGGCAATGTAGCTGTAGAATGTGATTCAATTGTTCTGAACAGCCGGCCTACAGCAATATGATTCTGTGGAGAGTGAATATAATACAGTTTGTAATCACTTAATCAACAGTTTTCCTAATAAGCTGTTAAAATATTTGCCTTCTAACTATTCTAATTCTGAGCCTACTTACCGAAAGACCAGCTGTCAGAAAAGAACATAAGGGGATTGACAGAAAAACCTTGTTATTATAGTTGTGAAACCCACTCTCATGATCCTGAAACCGGACCAGGTTTTTGCAAACAGGACACTTCTTGGCATAGACAGAAACACCTAAATGAAAATATAAGATATGATTATATACATTATTTATAAATACCAACAGTTGCTAATCATTTAAATAGTTAGAGAACTTATCTTACCTTTAAACTGTTTAAATATGCCATAAACAGTTGCTTGTCGGGTTATGAGTATCTGGTTTTGAAGATCTGGAGGAGTTGGCCCAGGACAGTATGGGCACTGTTCTTCTCGTGGTTCAAAGAATTCTGGAATGGGCTTCTCTTCTGTTGTAAGACATGTCGGAAGGTCCTCTGGGATTCTTTTTGAACACCAAAGGTAGTTGGTCTGTTTTATAATAGAACTATGTGACTGTTCAAAAGGCTGGTGGATGTCATTTGGACCAACAATCTTCTCCTCGATGTCTTCAATTTCTTCATTTGAAGTATCCACTGCATTTTGTAGCAGCTGGGGATGCTGCTGAAAAAGCCACCACATACACAGGTATCTGTGGACACAACCGATTCTGTGTTTTGTACCTCGGCACCTGCAGTGCCATTTTCCAGCTGTAGTGTCAAATGTGCAGAGAGTTCGTCCGAACCTGCACCAATTGTCCTTTTGGCCTGTATACACTGAGAAGTATAAGTAGCGCTCAGAGAGGCCATGTTCAGCCCAAAAAATAGGAAAAACACAGTCCACATCTTCTGAGAAAGCATTGCTGTTTAATGCTGTGCATTCTTCTTGTCTAGATTTGGAAAAAAGTCCCTTTTGAAGCATCTCCTGCAAGGACTCAGTGCGCAGTGCAGCTGGGGGACTATAAGATGTTGCTGTCTTGGTCCTTTCTAGGTGAAAACATTCTTTGCCTGGGTTTCCACTATTTGCTGCAATACTCATGTAATCCATGCATGTTTCAACTTCACATCCAAAACATTTAAGAATTGAAGACTTCTGAACATGTATGGGTAGTCTCAACCCATGAGATTCTTTTGTAGTCACATATATTCCATTTACTGAATCTATGCACATCATCGGATCCTGCTTGCCATGCTGTTGCCTTTCATGTCTTCTGTAGTTTGAAGTGTTAGTGAAATGAATGCCACATTTCACGCAAAACAGGTTCCCTTTCTGAGCTGGATCAAGATCAGTGGTGTCAAGGCAGGGTTCTCCAACATCTATGAAAGTGTCATGATACATGGCATAATGACATTTTCAACTTTATTTCCATTACATTAATTTAGTTTAATTGTATAGGGCATTTATGTATTATGTGCTGACCTGAGGGTTGTTCAGTCACCATCAGACCTGTTATCATCACACCAGAAAAAAAACAAAAGTTAAATTACAAAACAAACAAATAAGCATTGAAAAATCAAAGAGTATAAAATTAATAACTGAAATCAAACTTACCATGTTTTCTCAAATGGCTCTTGAAATCAAAGGATCGAAGAATTATTTTTCCACATCTTGAGCAATGCCAGTGGCTCCTTTTCGCACTCTTTTCCTGTTTATCAGAACACTGACATGGTATCGAAAACTTCCCTACAAAGAGAGGTTACAGAATTAACTTGAGAAATTATTATGGATATATTAAATATCATTTAATATGGATATTAAAATTATTACAATATAAATCACAAAAAAGTGTCACCATTATTAACAATTACTTACTTGTGTCACCATCAGTGTAATGGATTGCAAATCTTAAATGTCTTTTGGATATGTGATCCCTGGATGCTGTTACAGATACACTACAGTAACAACAGTCCTGATCTCCTTCCAGACTAAAAAGCTCTTGTTCACTCAAAAACTCAAACTTCCTTGCTGAAAATGAAGAATTGATGAATAACTGAACCAAAAGAAATAGTTTTCAATTGAGTAAATATTTTTATATTATAGTTGTCCTTTTGATTAGACATGAATAGATTTGTTTTCACTTCAGTAAAAACTGTTCTAATATTGAAAAGTGTATGTTAACAAACACTTCAGACACTTAGTGGTCTGTAAATATGTAACTATGTAGGAAGTAATGCAAGGCAAATAAGTAGTTCCATAGTAAAACTACAGCTACCACTGATAACTAATATGGAAAAAATGAATACCTTCATTATCAATTAATTACGGATTATCAGTCTAAAGTATTACCATGTGTTGAATTGCTTACCTGCCATAGTGTAGGCCTACATTTCCATGATCGACACGTCAATCATTAACACCTTAAATGTTTATTAATATTGCAATTAGTAGTGACGTCAGGAACGCAGTGAAAGATAAACATAGCTCTATATTATTTTTATACAGCTACAAAACATTCAAGCAAAGTGTACATACGCAAAAATGATGGCGTGAGTTTTGAGTCTCGCTATCTTCACTCGTTCGCTCACAATCACAATCAATCAAATTGTACGGTTGAATTGCGTTCAATTAATCAAAAATAGGGTAATTGGCATTGAAGGTTGAAAGCCGTCGGTGTTACCGTCTATGTTCGTTTGCAGGTCGGCGTAAACGATTTCAATTACTTTCACCACACTAATACTCCAGATCTAGCCTAGCTCCGCTACGTTTAAAACAAATGTGAATATATAGATGCCTATTCACGAGGTTAATATCGCCACCTAGTTTATAATAGGCGAAACCGATGGGTTGCAAACCATGGTCTATCCACCTTTTCTTGTTTTTAAAGACATTCTGTAGTTTATTGTCATAGTGTCAAGTGCAGTTGAAAAAAATACATTAGAAAAGTAGGTTTATCAATAAATCAATAAAACTAATATTTTTGTATAAAATTCTGAAAATATATTTTCCCCCTCAGATAAGAAATTAAACCCACACTATTAACAAAGTTTTTGTTCAAAGTTTAAGCTGATATCACAGAAAAACATATTTCTGTGATACATTTGGTTGCTGTATAACAAATCCATTTATAGCCTTTATAGCCTACACGTTTACAACATGAATAAATCAGTGCCACTACATCATTATTATTGCAAAAGTGTACTTATATGAATAAAAAATGAAGAGTTTATTTGCAAAAGCAAATAACTATGTTTTAAATCATGATATTTAATATGTTATCATGTTTTTATTGCACTTAAATGTGTTAGTTAGCTGTACTTGTATTATTATTATTTAAATAAAACAACCTAACTGCACTTTGAATGAAATTAATTAGAATGCACAATAAAATATTGTCATAGCCTACATGATTTTTGAAAATGTGTCAATTTGTAAAAACAAATAACAGCATTATAATGACTAAACGAAAATATAAGAAATAAAAACAATCATAAAACAATAGTTAATCAATAAAATAATATAAAAAAAAGATGACACGCCAAGAATTTGCACTTGCCTGTTTTTATTTGACACATGTAGATTTAACTCGTGTATCAGAATGTCTATCACAAGTGAGTGTGACAGGCTATCATAACAAATTTGCAAAATAAAAAATAGAATAAAACGAATAAATAGGTGAGGAATCTTTGTCAGGTTCTTTCAGTAGGCCTATCAGGCAGCTTAACAGCAAAATCTTGTGGCAGGTATGACGTCAAGTCGAGGCAGACGCGACGCTTCGTATATGACTGGAGGCGCGCTCCATTACAAGTAAAACCAGCGGAATAAAGTAAACAAACAGGTAAATAAAAGCTTGGTTGCAATGTTTGTTTTATCCTCGTCCGCATCTGTCTGAGTATTAGGCAGCAAACAGCGAGAGATCTTGTGACAGGCATGACGCTAAGTCGAGGCAGACGCGACGCTTCGTATATGACTGGAGGCGCGCTCCATAAAACCAGTGGAATAAAGTAAACAAACAGGTAAATAAAAGCATGGTTGCACTGTTTGTTTTATCCTCGTCCGCATCTGTCCGAGTGTTAGGCAGCAAACAGCGAGAGATCTTGTGGCAGGTATGACGCTAAGTCGAGGCAGACGCGACGCTTCGTATATGACTGGAGGCGCGCTCCATTACGAGTAAAACCAGCGGAATAAAGTAAACAAACAGGTAAATAAAAGCATGGTTGCACTGTTTGTTTTATCCTCGTCCGCATCTGTCTGAGTGTTAGGCAGCAAACAGCGAGAGATCTTGTGAGAGGCATGACGCTAAGTCGAGGCAGACGCGACGCTTCGTATATGACTGGAGGCGCGCTCCATTACAAGTAAAACCAGCGGAATAAAGTAAACAAACAGGTGAATAAAAGCATGGTTGCACTGTTTATTTTATCCTCGTCCGCATCTGTCTGAGTGTAAGGCAGTAACAGCGAGAGATGTGACAGGCATGACGCTAAATCGAGGCAGACGCGACGCTTCGGAGCTATATGACTGGAGGCGCGCTCCATTACGAGTAAAACCAGCGGAATAAAGTTAACAAACAGGTAATAAAAGCATGGTTGCACTGTTTCTTTTATCCTCGTCCGCATCTGTCTGATGTAAGGCAGTAAACAGCGAGAGATCTTGTGACAGGCATGACGCTAAGTCGAGGCAGACGCGACGCGACGCTTCGTATTTGATTGGAGGCGCGCTCCATTACGAGTAAAACCAGCGAAATAATGTATAAAAACAGTTAATAATGGAATGGTTGCACTGTTTGTTTATCCTCGTCCGCATCTGAGTGTCAGTGTGACGGGACGCGCGGTTCATACCATTGCGGGAAAACGGGTTGCAATATAACAATAGCCTATATTAGTGACGGGCCGAAACTGCCGAATACTACAGTGACAGGTCGCGAGGCAGGCACGTAAAACAGTGGCAGGTCGCGAGGCAGGCACGTAAAACAGTGGCAGGTCGCGAGGCAGTAGTGACAGGTCTGGTGACAGCTCCAACCGTCACGGAAAGATTTTACTCCTACTGCAATCGAGCCAACAGATGAAGTGTAGTAACCAGCCTTCCCACACAAAGCGGATTTTCACAGCGCGTTTATGGCATTTTCCTAAAGCCCAGCAGCGGTGCGCTGTATAGGGGAGAGTTCACTCGACACAGCTGGCAGGGGCGCTGGGCTGCTTTCTGCTGAAGGACCTGTTACTCTGTTCATTCTGCTGGTTCCGTTGAGTCTGTCGTGTTGAGAAAGGCACCCCTGCCAGATTAGCGTTTCGCCTTCACATTTATCTACCCCACTGATATGAAAGGTTATGGCGCGAGACAGAGCTCAGCAACGCGTGCTTCAGTACCAGCAAACTCTGGTGAGTAACGCCGCGGTTAATGTGACGCTGATCGTTTTCATCGCGAAACGAGCGGCTTTATCTGCAGAGATGCGTAAAAGTGCGATAGAGTCCGTCTGCAGCATTGAATTGGATTTTGATGCAAGAAAGTATATATTTTAGTAGACCAATACATATATAGATTTGCTAAATCACAAGAATGTAATACGTACTTTACGCAGAGATGTATGGGATTATAAGCATGTTTTTGTATTTCATCGTGAGAAAATCTGCTTTGCAAGCCACATGAGTAAAATGGGATCCGCTTGAAAGAAATGTAATTACAGACGGCTGCTATTTCATTTCAGTATATTGCTCGGCGTTTGTTACAAAGTTATGTGATGTTTCCAGCTAATTGAGTCATTTGTATGTTGATACAGGCGGTGATGCGAGTCTGTTGAGTCCACAGTAACATTCGAGGCATAACTAATGTGGCTTTAATGGCATCATTTACAGCTATGAGTTCAACCAACATTTTAAGTTTAGGGTGGCACATCAAAGTTCCCCCTTCCTGCATGCTTCATCCCTCCAACCCCTCCTCCTCCACTTGTGGACTAAATGTAGATCCTCCCTGAATATAAATTGACTCATGCACCAGTTTCCCCCACATTTCTGTCACGTCGTGATTGACAGCTGTACCCAGGAGCACTTAAAGGGGATATCTTTACATTCATATAGACACGAAGAGAGGTGGTTTGAAGGAGAGATGGCCACATTTAAATGGGTGGTATAGGGTAGCTACATTTTCTTCATTCTGCACCATTTCACCTGCTCCACCCCTCCCACTACACAATACACGTATATATGATTTTTTCTTTGCACTGCCACACGGGTTTGCATAATAAAGGTAGGCGTCAAGTGGCCACACTCAGGTCCACGCATTCGCATCTTGTCTTTTTTTGAGTTTTGGCTATTTCGGAGCAGTCGTTCTCCCTGCAGGGCCAAGCCTGTGTGTTCTAGAGCCCCTATGTGTGTGATGAATGAAACTGGGACATTTTTTTCTGGCCCTGCTTTCCTTATCAGTGAAAGGATCAATACACCACTATACAAAATGGTGGCTGGAGACTCGCCGTTTCATTCCCTCTCTCAACACCTTTCTCTTCGACCAGGGGTTGGATCTCTTTCCGATTGATGTCTTTATCATTTGCTGTCCTTACAACGTGCTTCACTGCACAGCCAGACGCGAGTCTGTCTGGACACATTCAGCCAAATCAGGATTAGTGTGTGATGTACGATTTTCCTTGCGTGCCTGTTTTTCATTCAGCGTGTGAACTAGCTCACTGTACATTTTATTGTCCTTCATTTGTTTTCGCTGGGGATATCACCATGCTTATTCCGTTGTGACTCACCATCTTCCAAGTAAAAAAAATGCAGATTTTTTTGGCAGGCTGTTGTTTCAGTACTGTCAGTTTTAAGAAATCTAGCCCAGCACAGCGATTTGTGTTTGCGTGATGTGGTTCCCCAGAGCTCTCAGCAAAAATAGCACGCCTGAGGACACTATCCTCCTAGTCCTAGCACACATCATTCTTCTGTGTCACTGTGTCCCAATGCATGGACCACAGCTATCACCCTGTCTGATCATTAGCGGCATTCAGTCCATCAGAAAAAATCCATCCGGCATTTCCAGATGTAATGCTGGGGCTTGAGCTGGGGTATACATGGTAGTGCCAGATGCCAGCTGAGTAAAGATTAGAGACAGGTGTCAGTTTGGAATGACGCAGTGGCAGAAAACAGGTGCGTATTTTCCATGGAAAAATGTAAGTCTGCTTACCAGTCAGAGTGGATGAGTAAACTAAGAGTTCAGGTTGAGTAAAATAAGGGTTAAAATAAGCATGCTGGCAGAGACAGAAAAGACATAATTGGGGGGCCAATGTTGTTTGGTTACCAGCATTTTTCAAAATATCTTCGTGTTCTGCTGAAGAAAGAAACATACAGGTTTGAAATGACATGAGGGTGAGTAAATGATGAAAATGTTTTTGGGTGAACTATCCCTTTAAAGAACTAGTTTCCGGTTATTAGTTTTCATTTACTTTTGTTGTGAATTTGTACTATTTGTGCTGCTGTTTCAGATACAATGTCTGTTGTACATTTTGGCTTCATGTTTTTATGTTTACTACTAACTAAATTACGAATCATATCTGTATTCAGTTATTTTCTGGTGCTGTTCAATTGTTTGGCTGTGTAAAAACCAATCGTGGACATTCTGTCTAATCTCCCTTTTGTTTAATAAATGGAATATAAAACATGGGGTTGGATAGAGAGTAAATGATTTTTTTATTTAGGTGAACTATTTCTTATCACTTTAACCTTGCATATATTTCTCTCTCCCAGCCCAGATTCAGCAGTAAAGGTGTATGACCCCTAGTTTTGACCTTTCAGTGTTTTAAAAATATATATTTCCGATATCATGCCAGTGTCCTCGATAGGGAGAAAATGATTTTGACCACTGATGAGATCAAAGACTGTTGACATGCGAAGGATATGAGTCATGTGGTGTGACATCAGCCACCCCACATATCTTTAGCATGGCGCCTGCGGTTGACATGTGATTACGCTTTTAGCACCGCTAGATGATCTTTACAGAGGAGTTACTAAAGTGGAACGATGGTAATGACCTCACGCTTTATCCACAAACCATAGCAAAAGATTGAGCATTTCTCATGTACAACAGCTGAGCTACTAACAGCTATTGTAGCTAACAGCTACGTGGATGTGCTATTCATCATTCACCAAGGTGATTTGACTCCGTCTTTTTTGCACGAATGAAGCAATAACCTTAAGCAGGCAACGGCTCTAATGAGAGCCATACCTACCTGATTGCAAAATGGATTAAAGGAGGCAGTTTAATCTCACATCAGCTTTTAGACACATGATCACCATCCAAGTACCCGAACCGCCACTTGGCCCCAAACTTTAGTAATTTAATACAACACCTCAAGTAAAGATATTACATGTTTCTTTAATATTCTTCATTCTGGCTCGGTGTCAAAATGGAGCACAACAGGTGCAGTGGATTGCAGAGCAGTCGTTAATGTAATGGGATCAATGTCTTAATTCACTTTTTTTGAAAGGGATGTTTTAGGATAGAGGGACAAGCTGTGGCTGCTGACAGAGGTTGTTTTTGTGCATCTTCTGACTCAGTTAAATGCTAATCCAATCCATCCTCCACCTCTCCTTTCCATTATATATATTGATGCAGGTATAACTTTGAGTAGCTAAAACTTGTTCAATATCTTGATAAGCTCTCTCCTTGAGATATGATGCAAAATGCTTCAACCGGGGAAGGAATTTGCACACAGTGACTTGATAACACCTTCTCCAAAATTCCAGCAAAATTTGATTTCAAAGCCCAAGGCTGAGATAGGTTTAGTTTATGAAAAGAATTTGAAGGAAGTTTCTACTTTGTAATCACTGCATATAACCTAAAACAATGAGCTGTACTTTGGAGTTGTATAACTTGAAATTGGTCTGTGTGAGAAGGTTTGCTGCTTGTTTTTCTTCCAACAAACACACTTTCTAGTTATGTTTCTTATGTTAATAATTGTTATTGTACAGTCGGCAAAGCCATATGTTTTGGCCATTTTTGTAAAAGTTATCTTTACTTAAAATCTGCAGTAGCATATTTATAGATTTCAAAGCAACAACATGCACGCTTTTGTGGCCTGAACTTAACTTAAAAACACATCCGCAAAGAATAAAGTCCCTGCAGATTATTTCTAATAACAAGCAAAAGAAATTACAAGTAAATGACATTAGCTATATGTCTAGTCAGTATTATTTTGGGTTACCAGTAGAAGAACTGTTACTTGGCTAAACCTAAATGTGACAAAGTTAGACGACCCATTCAACAAATTGTTTATTTAATAAAATTAATATACAATAAAATTCAACAAATTGTTTAATTAAAGGTGCTGTGTGTAATATTAAGGAGGATCTATTGACAGAAATGCAATATATAACTGTCTTCAGATGTATATTAAAACCTTACATAATGAACCGTTATGTTTTCATTACCTTAGAATCCACCGCGGATCCCCTGCAATTTACAACCTCACCGCTAGATGCCACTAAAATGTCACATTGCTCTTTTAATACAAGTATTATTATACAATAAAATACAAATATAAAGTAATATTAATATAAATAAAATAAAATACAAATAGTTATATTATTAGCCACTAGCCAGTATACACACACCGGAAGTTAACTTAGGGCCAGGCGCATTCATCTGATGAAGGTGTCTATACTCTGCACTTAAAGTATGTACTGTTTTTGTTATAGGAAAGTATATACATTTTAGTGCGTAGCATAAAACGTGATTTATGGTCGTGCGTATTACCTTGGCCATAGCCTCTACGCCGTAGTCAACGTGCCGGTTTTCCTTTATACTTGTGTGTTGTTGTCTGCGTCGACAGGCAATGGCCACTAGGCGTTGTGTAACCAAGACAAGAGCCTGTCTGAAGCATTTAGCAGTGATAGTAAACAATCACTTTTGCTGCTTGAATTAGTAAAAACAGAAGAACACGTAATTTGTTAAATTAAAAGAATTCAACTCTTTCTCACATTTCAGCTTTTTTATTTACTATTAGCTTTTTTCATATTACTGCACTTTGAACTTTTTAGCAGGCCATCCGGGTACTTCAAAAATACTTCCATTTGGGAAACACTAATTCTAATTTCGAATACTATCGAGGATGAATAATATGCGAATCGGTACAGCGTAACATATTTGTCAGTTTTAACTTTTTGATTAATGGCCTTTGCAATGAGTCAATTCCTCTAACAGAGTTGAGTTAGTAAATGTTCCCACAACGACCAAACAACAGACAATATGTCTCTGTGTATGAGTGAGAAAGAGGATCAATTTATCTCATGTGAATATCTTGTTAGCTATAGTGTTACCTTTATATTATGATCTTAGTATGAAAATGACCTTGAGCAGTATCTACAGCCTCAGACACAACTAACTCCAGACACTATTTCTATGTTTTTGAACATCTTGCATCAGTTCATTCAGTCAAAACATTGGCAAAATTAGCATGAGCTTTTGTTGGCATGGCACCGTTTCAATTTCGCGTCATAATGAGGATATCAAAATGGCCATTCGGCTGTGTCAATCATGATCAAAGTCTTATAAATCATAATGTTTCTGTCTTGAAAGATGTTCCACAGTCTGCTGTGGACTTCACCCAAGCTATTATTAGGATCTTATCACACATCTGACAAACAACATTGGCAAAGGACAGACGAAATCACACAATGTGAAGCTGGCTTTAATTACGGCGGCTATCACATCCCATTTAACCTGCAGCGCAGCAATGCACCTGCCTTTGCGACACAGGACAGGGCTGCTGATGCTCTCAGACGGCTGGCTCGGGGCTCTGAGGCGGAGGCTGTAAACGACTCCATTTACACTCCAAAGCCCTTCAGAGAGATCCTTGCCACAGGCCACTCGTATCCACCTAAAACACTCCTTCAGCTGCGTGTGTTTTGGCATGCTTTATTTTGCATTTTCACCGCAAGGCTGTTTGCCAATATTTTACAAATCCACCTTCTTTTTGTAACAGTTGCAAACGGGTAGCAGACCTGGCTGTGCCATAGAATAAGTAAACGTTCCCACTTTGGTCAGAAACTGCTCAATGACAGATAAAACGTCTTATAGTGTCTTTTCTGGTCAATATGCGCAGGTCTGTTTGACCACTAGGCTAGCGAGGGCAAACACTTCAGAGGCTTATCGAATCGATCGAATGTGCTCTAAAGTGTTGGCTGGGTTGAGTGTTATGTGTTCAGACAGCAACTGTTGGGTAAACGTATTTTTTCACACCTTGTCCCGATTTACGGGAGAGGTTGGCAAACCGTGTGCGATGGGAGTGTCGTGTTTTGGCTCTGTGATTTGATTGGTTGTAGCACGTGGTTGTGACAGCTTGCGTTGCTAAGGTCAAATATCACTCTGGTAATAAATGGTGGGAGAGCTTAATTGTGCTAGACTAATATGTCAAGCTGTCCAAGAGGGACGGGTGTCAGAGTGATAAAGACGATGTCTGGTGAGACTAAGCGTTTTGGGTATCGGTGTCGGAGGGTGACCACAGGTGTGCAAATGCTCAGAGCGAGTGTCAAAGGAGCGCAAAGGTTGTGTGAAATAAGGCAGATGGAGCAGAGGAGGATGAGGAGGGTGCCGATCAATCCGTGCCGGGCTGCTTTGCTTACTCCGTGTGAGCTGCACCTGCTCATGCGAGCGAAGAGAGAGTCTGCTGGAATCGTGATGCTCATCTCAATGTGCCGCTGGCGGCTGAGCTCCTCAGATCAGAGTGCCATGTGTTTATAGGAGAGAGAGAGAGAGAGAGAGAGAGAGAGAGAGAGAGAGAGAGAAACAGGCGGAGGGTGTGGGAGATTGTGGTGCTATCACAACGGACCTGCCAATATCCCTGTCTCTCCATCGTTGTGCCGTGGGCATCTGCCTGTGTGGGAGCAGCTGACCATAAGAGTAAAAGACTAAAGAAAAGAAGAATAAAGGACAGTCATCCACACATGAGGATTGTTCATGAATTTTCATTATGATTTAATATGCAATTGAAACAACACACCGTGTCCCCATATGTGATACCATAAGTGACGAGTGATAATAAAAGCATTTTTCTTGACATTGCATTTGATTCCTTAGTTTCTATATTTGCTGGATAGTACTGCTTAAAATGAAATCACACTGGTGTTCTTGTGTTTATGGGGGACAGCCAAATTGTGGTTGCTGAGCTGCATTTGAGTGGCCAAGAGGACCAAAGGCCCAAAGGCAAGGGTGTATTCTGGTGAATCTGAACATTTAATGTTTTGCTTTACCATCCTTTTCAGCAGCTCTAGTGAAATCATGTCTCCAAGTATAAGTACATAATGCTGTCTTATGTGATGCATAGAGTTGTTCTATCTATAAAAAAATACAGATGCATCTTTAAATTAGTCTCCGGCCTTCTAAAACAGTAACTCTGTGTCCTCAATATGTCTGCCATGTGTTTATAACTGAATAAAGATGATAACCAAAAAAGATACAATATGCAATATACAGACATTTGTAGTTATTTATTTATTACTCTCTAGTTAGGTTTTTTCTCAGATATTTTAGGGGGGTGTAGACTGAAATAAAACCATTTAGGGAAACATGGACAAAACTACTTTTTGAATCGGTTTTACCTTTTGGAAAAGTAACACCAAACTAGCATGGGCCCGTATGAGATTTTGACGGTATGATAACTTTAAGCCAAAATATTGCCGTTACAGCTTTAAAATGTGTTCTTTAAAATTGGTAAACCCCCCAGCTTTTTCCTATTTAACACTGTATTTAAGCAACACAGACTATTTGGAACAGTAGTAAATATGTACAGTATGTCAGGTTAAATCAGTGCTTCCCAAACGTTTTGAAAGCACCCCTTTCTAGTCATTTTATACATGCATTTCTAGTAATTAAACGTACATGCATGCATGTATAAAAATACATAAATTAAATGCAGAAGAGCAAACAACAACTTAAGCATAAACAAAAAAAATAGCACAGAACCTGGTGGATTGCTGCATTTTCTGTCTTTGATGAGCTATAAAAACAGCTCAGACCTTTGGAACAGTATTACAGGCAATTTTAGAGGTTTTAAAACTGTGGCTTTTTCAAACCGCGGTATACCTTGAAACGGGTATTCGGCCCATGCCTACACCAAGCTAGTGCAACATCTTTGTAAAGCATGCAGTATGCAGTCATTTATTAGAAGATGAAAAAACTCATTTGACATCAAGCTGATGTTAGACATTCATAAACTCGCACACAGAAAATACAGTTTGCTGGGCAAACTGAGGATGAAAGTTTCTGTGCTAATCTTATTTGTGGACAGTACTGTAATTACTGTATTGACTACAGAAATACTCATTTCCAAAGAATGCCTGAAAGATGCTGATGTATGTAATGTCAAAATGGTTTTGGGACCAAACTTGCAAACTTGAATAGAACATTGATTAATTTTATGCTGTAGGTCTTACGAACAAACTCTATTTTCTTTTTAACCATTCAGTTTGACATAGTCATATATCAACATAATGCGGCAAAAGTGAAATATTTTAAATTCTGGTTGTGTTATTATTCACCTATAGCTCTGTGAAATGAAGACAACCAGCTCTGATTTTAATGCTTTATTGTGTAGAGCCCCTCAAGAGAATTTTTTTATGCATAGGAAAGGTTACACACGTATCTCTTCTTATTTCTTCACATTTTTATCTATCCATCTGTGTGTTACCACACATAAATTGACTGGAGCCTCTGTGTCTGCAGAGGTATGAGGTACATGAATTCAAAATAAATACACCTGGGTGTGCGTAGGAGCATCTCTGTGTAGCTCGTAGGAAACGCTACACCACGTGGGCAAAGCTTTTTCCAAGTAGGACTATGTTACGGTCAGAGCAAGTATGTGAGAGTGAGACCATGAAAAATTAAATAAAAACAACAAAAAAGTCAACTTTAAAAATGTTATTATGCCTCTAACTTTATTCACCAAATTGATGTTCTGGATTGGAAGAGAATAGAGACAGTACATGGAAGTTTGAAAAAGATGTGCATGAGATTACAGCAGCATGCAGAATTCATAAATCTGTCTCATACAGATGGGAGCTGAGAGGAAAGCTCAAATCACATCTCGGACGTATCCCAGAGAAATGAGAGGTAGTCTACAATCACAAGGATGTTTTTAATGGTATAATTAGGGTAAAATCGGACTTCTGTGCCACGGTGCCAAGCACTGTGTTTGACATGAATCCAACACTGCATATGACACAATGAGCACCAAGTGCAGTGGAGCACGGTGATGGCTTTATATTTCAAGAATGAAAAATCTGACAGATGACGACCATTTAGTTGACAGGTTTTTGCAAACTGCCTAAAATTTTGCGTAATATCTCAGTAAACCACTTTTCACCATAGCTTTGTTCCTTTTCTTTTCATTCCAATGGCTGATGGTGAAATCCGTCTTGCTTTCAGATGTATGGCCGCTACACACAGGAGCTGGGCGCCTATGCCAAAGAAGAGGCAGCTCGTCTGCGTGAGGATGGAGCACTGCGGAGGACCACCAGTGTGCGTGGCCAGGCCCCAGAACCGCAGGAGTATGAGAAAGACCCGTGTGCAAAGTGTCAAGGTGGGTGTATTGTATACATGTGTGTGTGGGCCAACTGCTGACAGTTCTGCTAACACAAGAGCTTGCGACTTACAGCAGTGTGCTTATGCTGGCTACAGAGCGAAGCCAAGAAAGCCTAGCACAGGGATGATTGGGCAGCAGAAAGAGGAATATAGGGTCACAAAGGACTGCGAGGCGAGGGAGTTGGTGAGAAGGGAAATGACTAAAGATCTGAGCTTATTCGGGCTGAGATGTGTCACAAATCTACACTGTTTGTTCATGTGAAAGCCTGTACAGGGGATCTGTTGGGGATGTACAAAACTACATGTTTAAAAAAAAAAAGACTAAACACATTGCTTTGGCTCAATTCCTAAATGAATTTTTTTTCTCAAAACAATACATGCTCTGCATGAACATGTAGTTTCTTGGTCAGACAGAGTAGATTTGAATGTCTTTTTTGGCACGTGTGCCAAGTTTGCGCAATAACCGCAAAATTAAAGGGATGTAAAACTGTTGACAACTTCATTCTTCATGCTAAATGATCCATTCAATTTCCTAAAATCTGCCAGATGAGACATGCATGTATATTCCATAAGTAGCTATGAAATGGAATGAACAAACATTGTTAGGGAAGGGTTTGCTGCACAAAGGATTCTTTCCACTGTACTCCCCATTGCTGAATCAAAGAGAAGAGTTCTTGTATGCATGGTGGAAACTGTATTATTATCAACCATATGATCAGATATCTCGGTTAGATGCCATGAATGCTGTTTGTAAGATTTTCCCCTCTGCATTTCAAGGGAAAACATTTGGCGTAGTCTTTAGTCAGAAAAACAAGAGAGAAGATGTCCATTAAGAATACGAGAACTTGTACTGATGCGAACACTACAGTACACAGTGCAATTTTTACAAGAAGTTGACTGCCATTGTTGGAAAACATCGAAACATTTTGACAATACAATTCACACAACGATAAAAACACCTTTATGTTAGTTTCTTTGAACAACACATACTCTTAAAAATAAAGGTTCTTAACAGCAGTGCCATAGAAGAACCATTTTTGGATTCACAAAGATCCGTTTAGTCAAAAGGTCTTTACAGAATCATATCTTTCTTACCTTTTTATAATCTAAAGAACCTTTTTTTTCACCACAAAGAACCATTTGTGAGACAGAAAGGTTCTTCAGATGTTAAAGGTTTTTCATGGAACCATTTAGATGTTCTTCTATGGCATTGTGAAGCACCTTTATTTTTAAGAGTGCAATACTTATTTAAATCATTATTTTATTGTTTTAGCTGAAACAATTGTTTTTTCAGCAGGGAATATAACCCTGCCCAAAACACAATAGAAAATGTAATGGATTTAATGGTTATAATGGGAATTGTATTGGTTTAAATGTTGGTGGGGTATCCTTTTTGGAATAATGCCCAAAACACACTACAATGTAATGGTTTAAACTTAAATAATAAAATTAATGGTTTGTGTTTTTAAAAAAATCTGCCAATTGAGGAAAAACGTTCAAGTAATGAGTGAATATATAGAAAAATTAAAAAGTCCCAACAATAGAAACCATCACAAATTCTAATGATTTCCATTAAATTATCATTGTGAACCATTAGCTTTTTCTATTAAAACCAATAGAAAATTCCTTTTTGTAGTGTGTTTTGAGCATTATACCAATAGGATTTGCCAGATAACACTCCACAAAATAGAATCCATCACATACCAGTAGTCACCATTATAGTTTCCATTAAAACCCACTACAATTCCCATTATAACCAACCATTACATTTTCTTTGAGTTCTATCGTTTTTTTTCAGCGGTTATTGCTTGGTATGGACTGGTCATATCTGAAAATATAGACATTTACACCTTTCTTGTAGATCGCCTTCTACTGGTTACTATTCGTAACTGATTTGTAGGTTGTATTGCTGTTTCGTGTCAGCTATCTGTTAGGCCTATACGCATTCATCAGGTGAGGCAATTAACCAAAAGGCTTGTAGATGGATAATGCATGCACATATAGGTATTTGGGCATCATTTCTCAAGCAATGGCATTGAAGGTTTGTTACCTGTGTGTTATAGCCAGACTGCGGCATATATCGACACAGCCGGAGGGCGTTCAATTCCCTCTGCACCTTGATGCAGTGCTAGCCGTTCACCTGCAGGGAGCATAATCACTCTGCGCTGTTTAGGGGTGATAAATGACACACGTGAACGTGCTGTGTATCCATAATAAGCTGATCTGTTTGTTGTGTCTGTGGGGTCTGCGTATACGTCAGTGTTCATCAGATGATGCATTGCAAAACATGTAGGCTTCTGCCGTACTTTAAGAGGAAGCATTCCCATAGCAACTATTTATTTTCCATCTAATTTTGTATTAGGACGAATCGCCTGAAATAGTAAATATGGCCGTTCAATTCCGAGGTCGTGAAAAATTCCCAAAACTATTAAAAGTTGAGTCGTTATAAAATAGGCAACAGTGTTTCACAGTCCAATGTTTTTGGTGCTAATGAGGTATCGCATTGGTTTCTAGTAATATAAATAGACTGCTCTTTTGGCCCTCTGTAATCTCCAAAGACGCACAGCATCTGTCTCTATATCATCCTTCCCGCCTCCCTGTTGAGTGTGAAAAGCATGAGAAATCTATCAGCACAGTGTGCACCGAAGGTCCTTCTGATCCTCCTTGACAGAGTTTGAGGGGTTTGGAAGCTTGTCAGCTCGCTACCTACACACCGGTCCACGGAGCCGTCTGTTTGTCTGTCTCATTTCTATTTTATTCTTCAGCCCGACTACACTTCTCTTCCAAAAGTTAATAAGGCGCCTATTGCCTACATAGACACCTACAACCAGGCTGTATGATGATAGGATCCTATAATCGCAATCAAACTTCGTTTGTGAGTGATTTGAATAACTACATACCGTAGACAGCAACTCTGCGTGCGTCAGTCTGATATTAGACACGACGCGCAATGATAGGCTATTGATTCAAGTTGGCGCTAGCTTGTTGCTAACACACAAATTGGGTAATAAATAAAAAACGCTTTTTTTTAAATCACACTGCAATGTTTTAGAATTACCGTTAAATGCATCTCATGTATATATGTAAGTGATACTTTATTTGCAGCATTATCTCAGGTTTATTTCCTAGTTCGTTGCAGTGCATTGCATTGCTTTCAGCGTAAAACGTAAACTTTGAATTTGGTTCCCAAAGGTGTCTTAAAAGGAAGCATAATTAAGTTGTATGCCTTCTAAAACTGCTTTTATGTTTGGAGTGCAAAACAAAATATTGCTCAGAGGTTGCTTTTTCGATAGCTCAAGGCATTTGAGCTCTTGTTTATGTTTATGTAAGTGTTGGCGTTTTCTCAGATGTTTCTCATAATATCGTTATAGAAATAAAAACACATCCCTTACGCAAATTAATCATGGGTTTTTTTTTGTGGAAAAGAGTATAGTAACCATGTTTTTTTGGAGCATTGACTGCTTGGCAAAAACAATGTTTTAATACAGTAATCATGTTTTTTTGGTTTTAACTGTATAGCAAAACCATAGTTTTTTGGTTTCAATATGGTTGTTTTTCGTAAGGGATGGTAGACCGTTTGGTATTAATAGATTTTGATGAAAAAAACTATTAAAAATCTTGAAAAATCTACAGTTTGGGAAACTAAAGTAGTCTGGTGTGAGATATTTTCACAAAGGAGGAGAGTTTTGCTCAGTTTTAATCTATTTCCTGTGTAATACAAATAATTGAGATTTTTATGAGGGATCTCTTTTGTGATTTCTTTCTTTTCTATGCGTACAGTGCCTTAAAATTCTGTCCCCGTAGGCAACTCAGTAGGTTTTGGAGCTGCGCATATATACCCACATATCCGTCTCTCCCCGGTGTAATTAGACTTTATCTATGAATTTTAAGATGACAGAGGGGGGTAGATTTGCGACAAGCTGTCAGCATCCTGCTGTTGTTTCTGCAACTTTACAGTGAAGTGCTACTACCGTAGCTGCCTTAATATGTCTATTTTTGTGATAATTGTTTTGGATATGTGGATAAAAACACAACGCTGGCAGCAGTCCACCAAGTAGGCTACTCATAGAAAATCGTTTCTGCTGCCTGGAGGCTCGATGCGGAAACTCCACAGAAGTTTTCATATCAGGCAGAAAGAGGGCAGAAACTATTGGCTCTCTCCACACCACCCACACTTGCTGGTGCTAAGAATATAAATAGGCCGTTCCTGGATATATTATACATTGTTATATTATGCATGCATGCCACATAAGGATGTCACTTCCAGTCTTTGCTTGGCACTCGCTTGTCAAAGACACTATAGGATCTGTGTGAAACTGCAGTATGGGCTTCGGTATATATATATATATATATATACGGTTATTCCTCCAATTACGTGTCAAATATGTTGCATATCAGCACTTCATTTTGGCATTGTATGGAGATAAGCGCAGCAGGTTTGCACGTCCAAAATGGCTAGAATTACATAATAGTGTATTCGTTTCTCTATTGTGGATTGTCACAAGGTTTATTTAGAGTGAAAAGACATGTGTAGCATCACCGCAGTGGGCCGACTCTTGCACGGAAGGGTCCCTTAGCAGGTGCTGTGTTTGGAGGGGC
Organism: Oreonectes daqikongensis; assembly: GCA_026939265.1. NCBI lineage: Eukaryota > Metazoa > Chordata > Actinopteri > Cypriniformes > Nemacheilidae > Oreonectes > Oreonectes daqikongensis. The sequence continues at coordinate 6,673,729 of JAOTQM010000040.1, read as the reverse complement.
AGCATCTCTGTCACGGACACTGAAGTGTCCCCTCACCTGCTGTGACTCCTCCTTTTCTCCTGTCTTTCAAACATGTCTTATCTACACACACACAACCCCATCCACTACTGCCACATTGTACGCTGTCGGTTTTCTCGTGAGTCTGAAAGTGTCAGAAACCAGAGGAAAACTGGCTTTTTAATGCCCAGCTGTTGACTTCATTACAGCGTACCGTGCACCTACTGCTGTCCTCAGATAATTGCTTTGGGCCATACATCTCTCTAACTTGCACCTGTAGTCAATAGACTGACCCATAAAGAAAAGTATAACTGTGGATTGTGTAGTCAAAGAAGCTCACATGTAACACGTGTCTATCTGCAGTTTGTACGTCACGGTGTAAGAAGTTCCTGATTTCCCGCGTGGGCGAAGACTGGATCTTTCTCATCCTCTTGGGCTTTTCATGGCATTGGTCAGCTGGGCCATGGACTACACTATTGCCTTCTGCCAGCAAGGTGAGGAAAAGAAGGGAATGAAAAGAAAAGGACAATTTTCTGCTTGACAGGGTTCCACGAAAGTACAGATGGTGTCATTTAATCAGTGAAGTATTGTTTTTTTCCACTGGGGTTTTGTCATGGTGTGTATTTTGAGATGGAAGGTGCATTAAAATGTATTGGTGCCAACATCAACCAAATGGCTCAAAGTTGCTTTAGAAAATCTCAGGGATAACTATTTAAAGTTATAGCATTAGTTACCTTGCCTATAAATGTGTGTTAAAGAGATAATTCAACCAAAAAGGAAAATATCCTCTTGTCATGTCAAACCTGTATGACGTTCTTTCATCTGCAGAGCACAAAAGGGGATATTTTGGAAGAACAATACTGTCATCTACTGACATTCACAAAACCACAGAGACATTTGTCAAAATATCTTCTTTTGTGTTCTGCAGAAGGATACATATTTGGGTTTGGAGCAACATGAGGGTGAATAAATAATGACATAATTTTGGGGTGAACTATGCCTTTAAATGTATTTATTCCCATTAAATGGTTTGCAGCTCATAGAGTAAATAGTCATTTTGACCACTGAGATTAGAAAAGCTGTTTTTGAATCGATCATGGTGTTCATTTCAGATGTTTAACTGTCTGTTGACTGTGTCTGCAGCACAGAAGTGAGATGTACAGTGGTGTCTGTAGCAGTTTGACTAACTTCATCAGTGTCTGCACAGTAACACTTCTGCTGGGTGCACCTACAGTACTGGCCTGGGTCACCACCCCGTGGTCCTCATCACCTTCTCCGCCGGCTTTACGCAGATACTCGCGCCACAGGCAGGGTGAGATACACATTCACATGTAAGCCATCACTTTAAGCCAAATGGCTTTTTTTCTCTTTGTAACCCTCTTGTCTTTTCTTCCTCTAGGCTCTGGGATCCCTGAGATGAAGACCATCCTCCGTGGTGTGGTGCTGAAGGAATACCTTACTTTCAAAACCTTTGTCGCCAAAGTGATTGGCTTAACTTGTGCCCTTGGAAGTGGCATGCCTTTAGGCAAAGAGGTGTGTGAGAGGGAATATCTGATTCTAGATAAGCCTTTAAGTATTTGCCCTGGTGATCAGAGTCATCAGTTTATTTCTCTCTCTCTCTCCCCTTGTGTCCTCCAGGGACCATTTGTTCATGTTGCCAGCCTGTGTGCTGCTCTGTTAAGCAAATTCATGGCCTTGTTTGGAGGAATCTACATGGTAAGAGACATTTCGTGTTGAGACTTTTGACATTTGTAAACACTTTATAATAACTTCTATTCTTATTTTCTGTGTAACAGCTACTATTTATGCACTAGTAAATACTGTAGATCCTCAATATTAAACAGTCCTATGAAGGTCAAAGAGTATATTATATACTACATTACGTAGAATTTTAAAACTTGAATATATTTGATATTTTATGTCATTTCTCTGTGTGTTCGTAGTATTGTCAATAATGAATTAGTTTTAATGAAAGTTATTATAAGGGGGTTACCATGTGCAGCTAGTGTTTGAACATCACTACACATGTCACTGCACCCTTGTTCTTCTAGTCTCATCTGCGTGTATCATACAAACAAGCAGCTGAGGGTTCTCTAGGGTTTTTGTTAGACTGTGATTAGTCAGAGTGCATAAGGTTTATCTTCTCAAGGGAGCCGCGCAGAGAGCGAATGGAGCCGTATGTAAATTATGCTACAACACACGTACCTCTTCTCGATGCGTTCGTATCAACCCTCTGGACTTGGCCCTCAAGGCAATCTGAGAAATGACCGCTTACTGGGGAACGGATCAATAATATGTTGTTAGCACGAAGCCAGTTTGACAGAAAATCGGAAACCATAAACATTCCAACACATTTCTACTGTTCCACTGTAATTGAATGCGGTTTAGTTAGCAGCCAATGTCAATTGCATGTGTACACAGCCAGTCAAGCTCGGTGGTCTTGTTGTGGTTGTAATTATTTGTCTGACACCTCATACCTGTGGGTTTTACTTTTGATTGGAGGATATGAATGAGGTCCAAATAGCACCTAACTTAAACAAGATGCTGAAGTATCAATAATGCAGTACTAGGCTTTATAGAATAATAGAATAATCAAGGGATAGTTCACCCAAAAAAAAATAGTTCTGTTGTCTTTCCCTCTTGTCATTTCAAACCTATATGACTTTCTTTATTTTAAAGAATGTTGGTAACCAAACAATGGCGGTACCCATTCACTTCTATTGTATGGACACAAAACCAATGCAAGTCAATGGGTACCACCGTTATTCAGTTATTAACGTAATATCAGAATATCTTCTTTTGTGTTCTGCAGAATAAAGAACGTCATACAAGTTTATAATGATAAGAGGGTGAGTTAGAATTTTCATTTTTGGGTGCACTGTCCCTTTAAGGATAAAGGTCAGAGATTGTAGGAACATGATTTGTTGGTAACAGGATAGATTGATAGACTGATTGATTGATTGATAGATAGATCAAGCAACAGAACTCTCTATTAAAAGTATACATAGAATTCTTCAAACCCTATGTACAGGTACTCACTTGTATCTGTGTTATTCTGATTTACTGCTGAAGGAAGAGCCCTTTGAGGGAAATAAGGTAAGATGCAGGCATTATTGTATTTAAATGTATCCATATGACCAAATAGACTTAAAAGTGTCATACAATACATAAAGAAAATCGAATATCATTTTCTGCTTCATTTGTGATTCTTTTAAGTTCTTTCATTTGGTCTTTTGGAGTAATTCTTCAATGGCCATAGCAGTCTGTTCATGAGGAGAGTGCTAGTGAATGAAAAACGTTTGTCCTTTTTTTAATGGTGTAACTATCAACACCTATTTCAGCATGTCTTCGTCATGTATCCGTCAGTGTAATTGCACCGTTCCACTTTTGACTGCTTTTGAAATGCCACGGCGACAGTTGGAAACAGGATTTGCATGTATTTGGTCTTCTTGTTAATCTGACAGAATGAACTAAGAAACACAGAGATGCTGTCAGCAGCCTGCGCAGTGGGCGTGGGCTGTTGCTTCGCGGCCCCCATCGGAGGTAAGAGCATACATCACAATCACGGCTGGTCACTGGAGATAATGTCATATCGCATTTATGACACTAACGTTCTCCTGGATCATTTCAACAGCGAGCCAAAGTTGTTTGTCGTACAATGTGCTGTGTTTGTGGCAGGGGTGCTGTTTAGTATTGAGGTCACATCTACGTTCTTTGCTGTGAGGAACTACTGGAGAGGATTCTTCGCTGCAACCTTCAGTGCCTTTATCTTCAGGGTGCTGGCAGTGTGGAATAAGGATGAGGGTGAGAGAGATCGGTTCCAATAGCTAATGCAAATCAAATTGGTTCTTAAAGGGACCGTAAATTTAAAAAATGAACATTCTGTCATCATTTACTCACCCAGAATAGTTTTTTTTTTGCATATGCATCAAATGTGAACTGAAGCTTTCAAGCTTCAAATATGATACAAAAGCATCTATGGCTTCAGAGAGATTTGACACCTTTATCTGATATCCTAGTCAAATAAACTAATTTTTTTTACTTAGTTTTTTTTTTTAAAGCTTGAAAGCTCCATTCCTGTTTGAGTTACATAAAAAAAAAAAGTCATACAGGTTTGAAATATTATGTGGGTAAATAAATTAAACTTTTTTTCTTTAAATATAATTGTTACTCTGTCTTGTGGTCAAATTGCAGAGACGATCACAGCTCTCTTTAAAACTCGCTTTCGTCTGGACTTTCCCTTTGACCTACAGGAGCTTCCAGCATTTGCTGTGCTTGGGTATGTTTTATTTTTTTCATCTTTTATTTGAATTTAGAAATCATAACCAAAGAAGTCTGTAGTGAATGTCACGACTTGAAATTTGCCATCTTTCATCAGGTTTGACAGTTTCACAGTCAGGTATAATTGAGCGCAATGTAGCTACTAGTCAAAACCACAAAAATGATGTCATGATATTGTTGGAAGATTGACTACAAGCACTACACTTATGGCACCACAAGAATGTACTTCGTCTCACTCTTAAGTCCATCATTAGCAACTATTCTGAGCTCTGATGTAAATGGCAGCAGACATGGAAAAAATATAGGTCCATTATATTTATAAACAGTACAGTGCAAAGGCACATGAAAGGCATGTTATAACAAAACATACATGTTTTTTTAAATAAAAATGTTTTTAAATGGATAACTTTGACAGTGGATGGATAACTTAATTTAATAATTAAGAAAGAACAGCCAATAAGAGCACAGAATATAAAAACTCTTTTAATATTGTTTCAAAAGCATTTCAGGGTGAGACCTCAAGAAGCTGCTTGATAAAATTACATGAAAACATTTCTGTAAATTCTAGTCAAAAGGTGACTATACTGAAGACCATAAAATATAACATGTTTCAATTTATTTTCCAATAAACTTTTTTTACACAGTAGTTTCCTTTGTTTTATTTCATAATTTTGATAAGTTTATTATTATTCTAAAATGTGAAAAAATATGAACACGTAAGTAAGTGTCCCAAAACTTTTGACCGCTAGTGTATATTTATTGTCAGGGAAAATCATATTTTTTGCCAATAGCTATATTATTGTATATTTTTGTATCTTGTTTTTTCCCCACATTTTTTTCAAAAGAATCCACGGCTACTTGGCTGTAAATGTAGAAGCTTTTAAGAACCAGATGGTGTAGTTACAGGTGCACTGACCTCTATAAAAGTAATTCCAAGTGAGCTGCAAGGTTGAACCTTCAGTATGAACAGACACACTATAAATGGAAAATCACTGGAATCGTGATGCCATGAATAGTTGGTATGTTGTGACATTCAGAAAAAAGTATCATTAGCACAGGTTTGTATTTATTATGTAGTGTTGCCTTTTATCATTAAACATATTGAGAATGTTAAATTTGATCCAAAGCAGTCAGCAATAGTGTCGGCAGGCAGTGACGTTGTGTTGTGACTTTGGCATGCTGGGAGATTTAAAATCAAATATTTTCCTGCCAAACTTGTTACTATGAATCATTTTATAGTGCGAGCTGCAGATATATGTAGCCTTAACCCATATTTAGATGAAAACAATTTAATTTGTTTAATCACTTGAAGAGGATGGATTTTTAGTCTTCATTCCTTTTTAATCTAAATTGGTTTGGTGTACAGATTCCTTTTCATTTTTGGGATATTAAAGTGGATATGTGAGTTTCTTTTTCTTTAAATAATTGTTGCAGCAATTGCAATGTTTTCTTCAGGATTGCCAGTGGTTTTGGAGGGGCGTTGTATGTCTACCTAAACAGAATAATAGTGGAATCTATGAGAAAACAGAAAACCATCAACAAGTTTTTGCTAAAAAAGTGAGTTTTTTATTCTTCTCCTGCAACCACAATGTCTCTGTATCCTAAAGTATTTTTAAAAGTGTGATATAAAACATGCTTGATTTTAAAACGGTAATGTCTGTCTCTTTCTCGCTCTCTTTCTCTCTCTCTCTCTCTCTCTCTCTCTCTCTCTCTCTCTCTCTCTCACACACACACACACACACACACACACGGTTTGTTCCCTATAGAAGGCTTGTGTATCCTGCTGTGGTCACTCTGCTTGTGTCCACCCTCACCTTTCCTCCAGGGTTTGGCCAGTTCATGGCAGGCCAGGTCTGATGCTTCTGCAATATTGTGTTTTGTCAATATTATTTTAGTTTAGTGTTTTTTTTCTAACTAAATTAGAGCTTTAAACGCCAACAGACTTCTCAATATTTTCAAGTGAGCTTCAGGCTGATACATGCATGTAATTATGGATGAAATAACAGCACTGCCTCCTCATTTAGCTGACTCAACATGAGTCACTAGTGGCACTGTTTGACAACCTGACATGGTACAAGCAAGGTGTTGCTGAGGAGTTTGAGTTCTCCAGTCACGTTCCTCAGGCCTGGAAGCACCCGCAAGTCAGTGTCTTCATCACACTCCTCCTCTTCATCGTCATGAAGGTATATTTGTATTGTATCACAGTATTTTCCATTTTTTATTAAATGGCTCTTTTTATTTCACATTTTTGCCTTGCAGAGACTCCAGTGCGTGCTTGTCACTTGTTTAACTTTATAATGTTATTAAGAAAAAAATCACTGGAAATGTCATGAAACATTCGAATTAAAGAGAAAGTTCACCCAAAAATAAAAATTCTGTCATCATTTACCTCATGTTGTTCAAAACCTGTTTATGACTATTTCTTCTGTAGAACTCAAAAGAAGATATTTTAGAAATGTGACAGTGGTTTTATGTCCATACAATGGAAGTCCATGGGCCCAGTGTTTGGTTGTTTGTTTTTTTTCAAAATATCTTTGTGTTCTGCAGAAGAAAGAAAGTCATACAGGTTTGGAATGACAAGAGGGCGAGTAAATGATGACAGAATTTTGCTTTAAAATAAGGCATAGTTTGACAGAACTATGCCTTTAATGTATTCAACACAGGTCAATAAAATATTTAAATTTGACTTCTCTATCTCAACAAATTAGAAACTATTATTGATCATAATCATAAAATAAAAATTTATGACAGAAATCTAAAATAATCTGGTATGATATATAAATACACCGATCAGGCATAACATTATGACCACTGACATGTGAAGTCAATAACACTGATTATCTCTTTATTACGGCATCTATTAGTGGGTGGGATATATTAGGCAGGAAGTGAACATTTTGTCCTGATAGTCGAAGTGTGGAGCATGAAAAATTGGTAAGCGTAAGGATTAGAGCGAGTTTGACAAGGGCCAAATTGTGATGGCTAGACGACTGGGAGCATCTCCAAACTGCAGCTCTTGTGGATGTTCCCAGTGTGCAGTGGTCAGTATCTATCAAAAGTGGTCCAAGGACGGAAAAGTGGCGAACCAGCAACAGGGTCATGGGCAGCCAAGGCTCATTGATGCATGTGGGGAGTGAATGCTGACCTGTGTGGTCCAACCCAACAGACGAGTTACTGTAGCTCAAACCGCTGATGAAGTTAATGCTGGTTCTGATAGAAAGGTGTCAGAATACACAGTTCATCACAGTTTATGGCGTATGGGGCTGCAAAAGTGGAACAAACACAATATTAGGAAGGGGGTCATAATGTTATGCTTGACTGGTGTATATTACATATATTACAATATAAATATATGGTTAGTTCTTAATAATGAGATACTAATCTGATAATACTCTAAAAAACATTTTTTTCAGAGGTTTACTTTTGCAACCCCAACAAACAAATGGTGCCCCTTTAGAAAAAAATAAGGCTTGTCTATATCAGATATTAGGACCATGGACAATATAACAACAATATTAAAGTAATAAAGGAGGAGAAATAAATATTAACAAACCTTTAATTTTTTGCAGAATTGTGTTTTTCAGAATTGTCTTTCTTTGTTCATGTGTTTGACGTTTCCTGTTTGGAATTCTTCTCAGTTCTGGATGTCAGCTGTGGCCACAACGATGCCTGTGCCATGTGGGGCCTTCATGCCAGTTTTCCTCATTGGTATGTGATCGTTGTGTGTGTGTGTGTGTGTGTGTGTGTGTGTGTTCATGTTTAGCTATATTTGTGAGGACCAAATATCCTCAGTTATACAGTGAATTATCATTACAAGTGGGGACATTTTACTGGACCCCACTAAATAAAAAGGCTTATAATTTGGTCAAAGTGTTTTTCTGTAAATCTAATGTCTTGCACATGTTTGTGTGATTATTAGGTTTAGGGGTAGGGTTAGTTGATAGAATATATCATAAGCCTGATATAAAATCAATGAAAATCTATGGAATGTCCCCACTAGTGTGTGTGTGCGCGCGTGCACGCGCGTGTGTGTGTGTGTTGTTTTGGACAGTCATTCAACATCACTGGAAGATCCTTTTTTGGTTTTTGAGAAGGTTTGAACATTTCTTTGTTCTTGTATTCATTCATTTTTAAGTTTGTTCTAAATTATTGTTTTTTTTCCTTTCTCGCAATCATGTTCTCCATTTCCATCCCTCATGAGTGTCTGACTGTGTGTGATCAGGAGTTAGTGTCTTTGATCTCATGTAAGTATACGTCAATCATGTTACTTATTTGGGTGACATTTTTGTGTCCCACACAAATATTTGTACTTCAAGATGCTCTTGCATGTTTTCAGGTGATCAGCGTGATACGTTCGTTCACAATTTTTGGTGAATGAAATCCATTAAGTCTAAATGTGAATTCATGTATTTTCAACGTCGCAATTCTGTGTTGTACAGGTGCTGCATTCGGCCGACTTGTTGGTGAGAGCATGGCTGCATTTTTCCCTGAAGGGATACACACCGACAGCACTGTATATCCCATAGTTCCCGGCGGTTACGCAGTTGTAGGTGAGACTGTCCGTTGTGCGTGCATTCATAGGGATGTCCATTTGTTTCTTTTCTAAATCCATCAATTTTAGTCATCGTGGCTGTATCCTATTCACACACGTAATTGAACCTGCAGGGTGTTGTATGCAAGAGTCATACATTTTTCATTAACCCACACAGACCAACAGCCAAATTAGATCTCGCCTGTGGAAATAGCTCCAAGGGTAGCACTGCATTGTGCAGTCGAGCAGAAAGCTTGTCAGAAGCACAATAGGAAATCAGATGGCTGGCGGCCGGTGACTGCTACTGTAATTTGATGCGGGACGAATTGGTGATTCCCACAGGGGCGGCGGCTCTCTCTGGCGCAGTCACTCACACCGTGTCCACAGCCGTCATCGTGTTCGAGCTGACCGGTCAAATCTCGCACATCCTGCCCGTGATGATCGCCGTCATACTGGCCAACGCTGTGGCTCAGAGTCTACAGCCTTCTCTTTACGATTCCATCATCCGCATCCAGAAACTTCCGTATCTGCCGGAGCTCGGCTGGGGACAGGAGTAAGTTCTCATTTCTTTCTGAATTATTACTCTCATTATTACTCTTCCCCTGGCTTCTTGAACGCTCACTCATATCTCACCTGTAGCAAATATAATATCCGAGTGGAGGACATTATGGTGAGAGATGTGCGGTATATCACTCTTTCGTCTTCGTACCGGGACCTACAGGAAGCTCTCGTAACAGGCCAGCTTAAGACTCTTGCCCTGGTGGAGTCCAAAGGTGAGACATAAATAAAAAAACTGTTTAATATGAATTTTTGTGCAAAAATTCAGCTTTTGTCCACTTGCTGCACATGTCCTTCATGCCACTATTTCACATCAGAAATTGCTTTGTCATGTTTTGACCGATTTGTATCATAAATAAATTACAATTATACAATTTGCTTTTCTATGACACATTAATATTCTGTGATGCAAAATACAATTTAAATTGAATAATAATTACATTTATTAATAATATGAATATGAATATGAATATCATCCAGTTATTTAGCTTTGTCAGTATATTGGTTAAATTTTGTAGTAATAGATGCCTGGAAAAGAAATTATCTGGATAATAAATTAAGTTTATTGTGATGTATGTACATAATGTTTGTTAACAGATGGTGTGCTAAGAAGAAATATAACAATAAGCACTTTGATAACTTGCAAATGTTCTTTGTGGCTTTCGTACAATTTGTTTTTCTAAATACACCACCATTTACTTTACATTTAAAATATGTTTCTAATGAAAATGTACACTGGAAATGATATCCCACAATTCTATCTCTCATCCTATGACAGACACATTTTTTACCTTCTCCATCTCCATCTGCTTTTTTGCCCTCCTTTCATTTCCCTTTTCTGGTCTTTCAGCTGTCCTGTTGTGTCTCTCTCACTTCTCTCTTACTCTCTGTCTCTCTCCGGTCTCTCCGCTGTTTCCCCTGCTCGTGTTCCCGCCCGGCTCCAGAGTCCATGATCCTGCTGGGTTCTATAGAGCGGTCACAGCTGCAGTCACTGCTCTCACAGCAGCTTGGCCGGGCCCGCAGGCTGGAGTACTTGAGAGAGCGTGCTCAGGACAACGGTACCCATGTGCCCACATTCCCCCAGGACTCTCCCCCCAAAACCGGCCATGGCGTACGCTTTCTGGTATGAGCCTTAGACAAGAACCGCTTATTGTTTCATACTTGAAGTACTGCCGTATGGCACAGAGTTAAAAGAATAGCTGATACAAAAATGATATGTGTCATTATTTACTTAACCTCATGTTGTTCCAAACATATATGCTTTTGGTTTTTTTACAGCGGTAATTACATGTTGGAGGAAAAGCAATGTGATTTGAACATGCATAATGGGCAATGAGACTGAAATTTTATTTCTTTTTTATAATTTTGTGGCACTTTTATTGTGCACTATGCTTTCAATAAGTCATGCTAAAGGGACAGTTCACCAAAAAAAGGCAGAACAATGGTGGTACCCAATCATTTTATTTATTTTGTCCATATGTGAATGGGTACCGCCATAGTTTGATTACAAACATTCTTCAAACTATCTTCTTTTGTGTTCTGCAAAAGAAGAAAGTCATACAGGTTTGAAATGACAAGATGGTGAATAAATGATGACAGAATTTTATATTTGGGTGAACTATCCCTTAACAAGTTTTTTTCATGACATTAACTCATTCAACTTTATTTTATAGGTTATGTGCAACAACAAAAAAATTCAGTCAGTTTAATATGATTTAAATTCAAGTGACTTTTAAAGCCAGTTTGATTTACCTTAAAAGTTAAGGGCAACTTTTAAAAACAAGTTTTAAAGTTGAAATAGGTCCTATTTGTAGCTTGATTGTAGATTTAAGGACTCTTTAAGGTTTGGAACAGTGTTCAGTGTTATTCTGACATCCTTTTATGGAATCTGTGCACAAAAGTGTTATGTTTTCTGCTCAGTCAGTTCTAAGTTTACTTGAGATCAGTACAGTTGGGAGTATGTGAAGCCTGTGTTATTAATCAACCATGTTGAAAAGTGAATCTACCACGCTGTGTTTCTGTAGATCTCCACTGAAGAGTCCTCCTACAGCCCCACACTGACTAACTCTCAGATCCCCCTCAAGTCTGCTCTGAAGACAGTTTCTGCAATCAGCAACACAGAGTCATTGAACAGTGTGTATATAACACATACTCATCCATTTCAACTCCTACTCGTGTATGCAGTGTTTCAGACTGTCTGTGAATCTCCTCGTACACACACATCTCGTGCTAATCGAATCGCTCCTCTTTTGCAGGCTCTCCAAATCTCTCCTCCGGGGAACCTGTGAAGGAGCTGGTGGAGGTAAGATGGCTTTGTAGGGAACGTGGGTGATAGACAGCACTTATATTGCTTTAGATTTTACAGGTGCTCGGAGACTATACGGAGACACAAGGGGAACCATCTGCCAAACCAGCTTCTCATTTATGTGAACTAAATGTCTTGTTTGACTTACTTTGCTCGTGTTTCAAAGCTTGTCTTAGGCTTTGTTTAGACAGAAGGCACAAATGTTCATTCTGTTCAGGCGTTTGTAGTTGGAATAGCAAAGCGCGCACAATGCGATTTTATGAATAATATGAAATCAAGTGTTTACTTTAATAATATGACCCAGCTAAAGACATTTTTGCTGAATTACTGTTTTCTACATCAAATCATTCTACATAATGTAAATAATGTAAAGAACATTCTGTGAACAATTTGTTACACCATAAAAGTGCTGAATTTTCTAGGTTAATTTACACCAAAAGTAGGATTTGTCAATGCAAGGACATAAATGTGGATTTGGGAGTTGGCTTCATATATAAACTAAAATGATCTTACAGTTAGTTAAAAGTAACAGCAAAGGCTGAGAAAAGTGAAGTTAGCTCTTAAAACAAGCACAGTTTCAGATGCCACTTGTTTAAATGTTGTTTCTGCTGCAATAAAATTCATATATACAATTTTGAAGTGTCACCTAAGTGTATCCAAATACTTTTTGCAGCCAACGTAAATATGGGATTGATTTTTTGTAGAATGTTTTTTGTGTTTCAGTTCAGATCAGGTTTTTACAGGACTTTAGAGTCACATCATAAAATAACAGGTGCAGTACAGCTGTATCTGAATTCATTCACTGTCACTTACACATACACGTACATGTGCCATTACTATGTGTTGAGTGGTCAGTGACCCAACCGGAGAACCAGCATATTGTCGCTGTCTTCCCGAAACCAGATGGCCAAATTCGCTCTTTTTTAGGAAATGGAAAAACACTGTACTTTTTTAATGATAAAATACTGTGATGTCAAAGTTGACAAGCACTTTTAATACTTTCTGTTTGTTAGATTTTTACAAAACCCAGTATCAAACATAAAGAGTCAGGAATAATAATGATTTATGGCAAATATGGAGATATGAGATTTTAGAAGGACAGCAGTGATATGCATCAATGTGTAAATCCAAGCTGGTGATATTTGTTACTTATGAGATCTTATAATAGACATAAACAGTAAATATACTAGATATTATCTACACACCGTTTTCATCGCACTTAAAGGGACAGTTCACTCAAAAATGAAAATTCTGTCATGAATTACTCTCTCTCTAGTTGTCACTAACCTGTATCATTTTCTTTGTTCTGATGAACACAGAGAACGATATTTGGACGAATGCTTGTAACCAAACAGTTCTTGGACCCCATTGACTAGTAAGAAAAATGACAATGGTAGTCAAAAGTGCCCCAGAACTTTTTACTGTCCTACATTCTTCATAATATCTAATTTTGTGTTCAACAGAACAAAAAATAAGTAATTTGTCCTACTATGGTAGGCAATGGTGGCAATGAACTGTTTGGTTATAAGTGTTCTTCCAAATATCTTTCTCTGTGTTCATCAGAACAAAGAAATGTATACAGATTTGGAACAACTCGAGGGTGAGTAAATGACAACAGAATTTTTATTATGGGGTGAACTGTCCCTTTAAAACATCAGCGCTATCAATCAGGTCCAATTATCGAATTTGAATAACATGATTTGATTGTACAGTGAACAAAGCCTCTATATTCTTTGTAGCGTTCTATCTCAAGCAGATTACCGCAAGACTTCTCTTATCAAGTGACATCTGTTGACCAGCATTTAAACACAGTTCTGTCTGCATAGCATTGACATGGGATTTTAGCTGTTGTATTTGTTATACATCACCCCGTTCAACCTTTCTCTTCGGGGGACCAATGAGAGAACGGTGGCTCTAACAGTTTCCCTTGATAATAGTCGATGTTGAAGGTACAGCTGTTGAGGGAGCTCGGCGTTAAGCTTGCATTAATGCTTTATATGCCCCTCCCCTTTTTCTATCTGTTTTGTCTGCAAGTGCAATGCTGGCCCCCCGTCTCCTAAGAGGAGCAGGAGGCCCAAGCGTGTGAAGATTACCATGGCGGTAAGAGCGCTGCCGCAGGGATCCGTCACACTCTCTCACAAACACCACAGTATCATCGGGGTGGCGGTGGCACAGCCAATAGGGCCTTTACACAACACAAGGCCTTATTGAATTCTGCCTGTGTTCTGTATTGATAACTTTCCTACTTTGTAGTACTTCCTCCCTTAGGGAACGGGGAACAAGCTGACTCACAAGATGATTCATGCCATATTATGAAGTTTATATTTGTCTCTCATGGGATGAGTGAGTTCGTGTGATGCATGGTTTGGTTTTGCGGTTGTCAAGATGGAGAACAAGCCTAGGAGCTCCTTATGTTCATAATACGACAGTGCAATGTTGTGCATACTAGACTTGTTTCTTTTGAGCAAAGCTTTAGAAAGTTGATTTAAGATCAATTTGAACCTCAAGCCTTAAACTCTCCAACCGAATTGGGAACTTTGGAAAAAGCTATTCCCCCGTCTTGGTTTTTAATGACATTCAGTCTGGGCTGCGTTTAATGTCTTGCTTAAGCTTGATAATGTTTAGTAAAGCTTGAGCTGCTTTGGTAGATAATATAAGTTTGTGCAGCTTGTCTTGTGTGAAGAATGAATTGCATGATCGTACGTAAAGCAGTGTGTGTATCAGTGGGACATCACGCGGTTTATGTTTAATTTTCGGCTTGATGTTTTCAGGACCCTCCTGATGTAGAAGATGACATGTCAACTGCAGAGGTATATTTATTATATAAGTTCACTTAAAATTGGATCTTTCTTTCAGTTTTACTTTAGTACATTAGTTAATGCATTAGCAGTTGGGATATTAGGGATAGTTCACCCAAACATCATTTATTCACCCTCTTGTCATTTTAAACCTGTATGACTTTCTTTTTTTCCTGCAGAACACAAAAGAAGATATTTCGAAGAATGTTTGTAACCGAACAACGGCAGTACCTATTGACGTACATTAGTTTTGTGTCCATATAATCGAAGTTAATGGTTGTTTGGTTACCAACATTCAGTAAATGAACAGAATTTTCAATTTGGGGTGAACTATCCCAAATGCAACCTTATTGTAAAATATTACAGTTGTTCGTCAAACTAAAATGTAATTTTTCATTTCATTCTTTTTTCAGATAGCAGAGTGGGAGGAGCAACAGTTGGATGAGGCTGTCAATTTCAACAATTGTAAAATAGACCCCGCCCCCTTTCAACTAGTGGAGCGAACATCTTTGCATAAGGTACAAGATCTGCTGCACTTGCATTAGTGTTTTTCAGTACTTTAATTCATTTTCTTTTAGATTGCTGAGAGATATGAACGCTTTGTAAATAAAGTCTTGTTAACCTTCCTAAAGTCTAGTAGTTAGACAAGCAGATTAAAGAGCTGTTTCCCAGAGGTTTTATAGGGAAGACAAGCTGCTTTTCTTTTGTCACAGTTGCTTTTTAAT
The DNA here is from genome assembly GCA_026939265.1 of Oreonectes daqikongensis. Taxonomy (NCBI): domain Eukaryota; kingdom Metazoa; phylum Chordata; class Actinopteri; order Cypriniformes; family Nemacheilidae; genus Oreonectes; species Oreonectes daqikongensis. The sequence continues at coordinate 6,658,534 of JAOTQM010000040.1, read as the reverse complement.
GAGGTATGAACACCAGCTCTTATCGTGCATTGCAGACACATACCATTTTCTCACTGCTCGGCCTGGACCATACCTATGTCACCAGTACTGGACGTCTTGTAGGCGTGGTGTCTTTGAAGGAGGTGTGTTTAATTGTATTCTTTCATTACTTCATTTTATGCTTGAGAGAGATTTATTGCCACTTCATTTTCAAGTCTTAAAAATTGATTGTTTTATCTTGGCAAACACTCCAAACACCATTTATCATGTCACGCAGATGGTTTTTAAAGCATGTAACAAAGCTCTTAATGTTTACCGGAGGATTTAATGATGTGTCTGCAGCTCCGCAAGGCCATCGAGGGTTCTGTCACGGTGACAGGAGTGAAAGTCCGTCCTCCTCTGGCCAGCTTCCGCGACAGCGGCAACGGCAACAGCAGCAGCGTTTCCGAAGTTACCGAGCTGCACAAGCTCTGGAGTCGTCACAAGAGCCTGTCGTTGCCACGGGAACCCAACCTCCCTGACCTGGAAGACCAAGGGGAGCAGCCGTCCGAGGGCAGCCTGGTGAATGAGACCGAGTGCACGGAGCTGTCCAGTCAGAACAGCCCCTTACATACAGATGACCAGTCAGAGATGCCCTACGTCGATACCACTCCCCAAGAGGAGCATCTGCCAAAGCTTCCCTATGACTGTACACACCCACTTCAGGACGACTCGGAGCCAGCCAGTGAGCACTGCCCGGCCCAGAGCGAGGAACCTTTGAAGGAGGGAAGCCCCTCGCACTCCAAGGGTCAACCGGAATGACAGCTGGTTGAGATTGGGAATGCACACTTCATTTACACCATAAACCGGATGGCAAAGTCAAGGTGAGGAGAACGTGGAGGTCGAACGTGGAAGTCATTTAAGCTGTAAAGCACGCTGTCTGTTCTGTACTGATCAAACCCCCAATCGCTGGCCCTGCTGCCCTCACAAAAAACACGCTGTGATGTTTATTTTCATGTTGGTAGGATTTTTGTCAGGATGTGACCGTTCAGGTTTTCTGTTTATGATGTCAGAACATCAGGGGAGCACAACCAGGACTGTAGTGTGGACGTGTAATAAAAACGTTGTCCCCGGCCCCAGAGATTTTAGCGAAGGCCCTGCAGACCACAACAGGTGGTCGTTTTTGCGCATGTGGAATGAATTTTCACCTCAAACTTCTGCGAATGTTGATTTGTGGCTTTTCCGTGTGTGCGAGCAAGTGATAGAGAGTGCGCACGAGAGTGACTCAGCTGCACCTAGCCAACGCACCCATCTGGTGCCGACACTTTAAATCCAAATAAAATTGTCTCTGAGAGCGAAACTACAATTTCGCTCTAAATATAGCCCTTAATAACCCACACTGCAAGGATACGTGGAGGGAGGGGGGTTAAGGAGAGACGACACAGAAGACATGGAGGGAACAAGTACATGATGCGGGGGACAAAAACGAGGCCGGATGGATGCAGGAAAGAGAGAAGATAGGAGAACGAAGAGTAGATAGAAAGCAAACAGCGGTTTTAAGTGTCCAACCAAGAAGCACATTGTAATTATCATTTAAATAACACACAGCAATACACAAACCTTTTCCATACCGAAAGGATCAGAAGGCATGCGTTTGTCGAGCACACTGCCTGTAATTATAAGTAATGATAGCCCACAACGTGTAGACATGTTAAGCATGCTCAGATCCGTATCAGATTCAGGACCAGGGTGTAGCTCAGCTGCCTGCCTGTTTCAAACCTTTCAAAGCATCTTCCCTTAAAGCTCACAATATCGATGTTATGGAGACTCCAAGTGGAGAAATGGAGCCTTTTATATTTTTAGTGATATGCATGCTCCCCGATGCAATCATTTGCATGCGTACACACACACACACACACACACACATGCACAAACAATATACATCATGGAGAGCTGAACCAGCCATTTAAATTCAACCATTAAAAAGATTGCGCAGGGCTGTTATGTGTTACTTCACCTGAATTAATTACGTTGCCCTGGGGTAACTTCAGATTTGTTGAGCCTGAAACTGCAACACGACCACACCAATGCACACAGTTATTCACACAGAGTTGATATCTGCAGTGTAGACTGAGTGCTGAGGTCTTAGATTGTGTTAGATCTGCCTAAACCAGCCTTTGTATAAATGTCATCGCAGTAACAGGGACGCTTCAGCAATGTTCAGATCTGATTCATTCAAGTATTAAAATGTATTTCATTAGAATGATGGATGTTTTGTGTACTTGCAGTCTTGTCATATTTGTGTTTTTATTTTTACACACGTAAAGCTTTTTAAAATTCATTTTGAGCTTTGTGCAATAATGTTATATCCTTGGAAGTGATGTATGCCAAATAGGATTATTTTACTGAACTCTGGCTCTGTTTCTACAGTGCATATTACTACATTTTATTTTCTTAAAATGTTTAAAAAAGCACATAAATTATAAATATCATATAGAATAATACCAATAGACAAGCAAGAGTAGGCTATACGCAATATCTTTACCGTTCATAATATATATATTTTTTAAATGCCTCGAGACATTTTTGCCTTCGTGATATCGAACGTTTACTGGACTGCAGAAGTGGTTATTCACATTTCAGCCTCACATGCTGAAACCTGAAAATGTTCTTTAATGTTTCAATATTTTGTTGCATCAAAACTGTGGTTGAATGATGCGGTAGTCAAGAACAGCACAAGTACCATACACACTGCATTAGCAAAGCAAACCATCGTATGAGTTCTGTTTCTTATTTGTGCGCTGCAGAAATGGGGGATAAAGGTTCGATTTAAACGGATCAAGACAAGTGGACCAAAACCATAACCATGCACTCGACTTCCTGACACAGCCTCTCTCACAGAAATATCTGCTGTAAGTTTCTGCGAGTCGTCACTACAGCAGCGAAACAGTTTCCTTTAACATTCTTTTGAGCTGTTTAATGGATGACTTAGACTGGAATAACAGGAATAACTTAAGCTAATATTGATCTTTAGAAATGTCGTGTCATGTTTTGTCTCTGTTTGCTGCTTGTGCAGTTTAAATCAAGCCCATGGTGTGTAAATTGTCTGCTGATATGCCGCACATTCAGTGTAGAGTTAAGCAATAAGTCTGCTCACATATTCTTAAATGTTTTTTATAAATCATTTGCTTGTACAGAATACAGGGTAAAACGGTATGTATATAAACTCTATTCACATACCCTGTACATATAGAGATAAGCATATTGAATCAGCTGTTGCCATTATTTTTCAGAAAACATGGAATTGTTTTGTACATCAGTAAATATTAAATTTCAACTTTAAAAGTTGTTTTGGTCTTTTCATTTGTGATGTTGTTGCACCCAGATAGTAAAGATAATTGTGTTTGTAATGTGTTTTTTTTTTTTTACGTAAAATCATCCTACATAATGTAATAATGTAACATTCTGTGAGAATATAACCTTGATATGTATACTGACCAAGAAAGGCAATGACAAAAATTGAAATCATAGTACAATTAATGGTTGAAATCAAACTTTGATGCTTGTTATTTCAGAATTAGATTTTGAGACTTCAACATGGTATTCACAGACTTTGTGACAATTTATTTAATGTTAAATTACTGTATAACTAATAAATAACTCATTTAACATTTATCCAAGTCTTTTTGCTAGGTATATGGGTAACATATTAAGATATTATTCAGATGATTCATTTTTTGTCTTGTTTAAAAATAAAATAAAATTGTAATCTCATTTAAAGCATAAATCTTACTAAATTTTAATAATAAAAAACAGTCAATACGTAAAGTAAAAACTAGAAGATGTATTGTCTAAAAAACATATAAGTAGCTTAGATCTCAGATACTAGGTTTCTTACTAGGTGAATTAATCCTGTTTTTTAGATAGGCTATTTCCACTAAAAACTAAATGAAGTGAAAAAAATAATCGATTCAGCAGTGAAACTTATGAATATACACATAACTTTAATGCAATCATCTTACGTCTGACCTCACATTTTTATACAAACAATTCCCCCCCAAAAAAAATCTTTTAGTGGGGATTTACACATTCACATCATTACCGGGGGAAAACATGCCAGAAGATGGTCGGTTATGGATTTTACATTGCCTTTCCTCCATGCTTCTGCAACACATGAATACAGTTTGGAAAGGCATTGAACATATTCTTCTGTAGCTGCATCTCAAGGTTGTACAAACTAGTAGCTTCGAAAAACCTGTTCATTCAGCAGCCAATCACATATAAAACATCTACTGAAGTGAAGCCGAAGAGAAGAATGAAAGGAAAAACGCTCGTTTCATAATATACATCACACAGTGATCATAATAATAACAGGCACATTCTATTCAGAGATACGACGCCCCATCGAAGCAGATAAACTCCCGCTGCATCTCAGCTCTTCTGGAGCAAGCCAAAACACACAAGCACTTCCAGCGTGACATCTAATCCAAATGAAAATAAAGAACTGGGTCGGTCGTGTCCCTCAGGAAACCGCAGTGCTGAAGTATCGCAAATTTACAATCAGCATTACGTCACTTTTGAACGGTCACGAAAGAAAAAAATGTCTTTTCCTCAGCGAGAATCCAGACAGTCCTAATGTGTCGTCACTCACATCCGGGAACACACCGGCGTGCCACAGTGGAAACTGGTACCGGTAGGCTATGTATCGTCCTGTTCGCTGGTCAAATGAGAAAACAGTACTTTGCTGTTTTTTATACTCGCTTAAAATAAAAAAACGGAGATAAAGAGGACCAGATACATATGCATAAGAAAACAAATCATTGGCTGCGTCTGAAGCCTAAAGCCGTCAGCCAATGACTTCACAGGCAGCGTTTGTGTACCTCGTAACAGCTTCCATGTTTTAGCGATAACAATGACTATATTGAGAATATATAACCTCATTTAGCCTATCAGAAGAAATAAATCAGAAGTTGTGAGAAAACTCTGACCTATACAAATGAATTCATTCCTTTAAACAGTTTTTTCAGATTCAGCAATTTGTTATCATACCTGTCCCAACCGCACGCATAGGATTGTGGGATATCACATACAGCGAAGGAAACAACTATGCAGACTTCAAAATCCGATCACATGAAGGCATCTTAGAAGACTGGATGTTACACAAACACTGGAAATGAACATCCCCAACTCCCTATACTACGTGTGAAGGCAGCGTTTTGAGCTTTCAGACACAGCCACTGTCTCTGAATGCATAACAGACTGGACAAACACTTCACAGAAGGGATACTACAAAGGGACCAAGACAAAAGGATGAGAGCGCGCACAATGTCACTGCTTTAAACCTTCTTCCTGTTCTTCCTCCTCCTCCTCCAGCTCATCAAAAGACAAAGCTCCAGACGTATCAGAGATGCTTCTGCAGTGTCTGTACCAGCGGATGACTTCCTGAAAGACGTTGTCCTCTCCTTCCTCCACATCTCCTCCATCCTCTTCCTCCTCAGGTGTGAGACCGGATTCAGAGTAGGAAGTGGAGTAGTAGCAGGAGTCTCCCTTGCTCCACAAAGGCCTGCGACCTGCTTTTGAGGCCCGGTATCCCTCCTCCTGTGAAAGTTGAGGTTCTTCAGCCCCCAGTGGTTCTTCCTCTGAGATCTCCAGCTCATTGTGGTCAATTTGGGTGGAGGACGGATCCTGCGTGCTCCGGTCTGCGTCTGACTGAGCGAGCGGGCCATCGGAGGACTGGATTTCAGCATTGTCGGTCTCAGCCTGATTTGACACTGGGCAGCTCTGATTGGACAGTACAGCATCTGAGGGAGGAGCAAAAAGTAAGAACACCTATGAACATACCGGGACCAAATATTAAGAGGCCATTCCAAATTTTTGTTTAATCAGCATTTGTAGATGTACTGTGGCCATTCCAGTCAAGTGTCTGTTGAATGTTAACAAAATCAATGACAAAGTCATCCAACAGCAATGTGAAATACTGACAGCATGACACATGAAAACTGTGAGGTTATCACATAAAAAAATCATTTTTGACCTTTTCCTGAATACATATATTATATATAATACAAATATTACTGTTGTATTGCTTTAAATTGGATAAAACTTGTTTTCTTTTCAGTATTTGAGGTGTGAAAAAATACAGAGCATTGTTTCTGTTATTTTGACCAGTTTTTATTTTCTGCTATATGCAAATAAAAACTATATTTTTATTTGAAATTTAGTAGAAATATTGTTAGTAGTTGACAGAATGAAACAAGAATGATCATTTTACCTAAACAAAACCTACAAATAGTACATTCAGAAAAACAGAATATGGTCTTTGAAATGGCCTCCTAACTTTTTCGCGGCTGTAGATTGGAGAGGGTTGAAACCAAAAACAGAGAATAAGAGAGAATAAGAGACAAGAACAAACATAATAGCATAATATAAATAAAAGATAAAGAAAGAATGGAAGGGAAAAAGGTAGAAGTAAAAAAAGGATTTAAAGGGATGGTTCACACAAAAAAAACGTCACACTTTAAATCACAGAACATCACTCTTTAAAAAAATTAGTGCTTCAAAACATTCTTCACATGTATGAGGTTCTTCATGAAACCATTAAGCCATAAATGGTTCTTCTGTGAAATACTGAAGGTCATTTAAAATGACCTCTTCCATTGCGTTTCACAGAAGAACAACAAAAGAAAAATATGTGTAGTGTCATAAAGAATATTGCATTAATGCAATATCCCATAATAGTTGCATGCAAGCTCACCTGAGCTCTGAGTTGTTGTGATTTGCTCATCGTTGACACTAGGATCCCCCTCACAAGACTCATCATCCATATCTTCCTCATCTACAGAGGTCCAGGCACGGAGCTTTGCCTCTGCTATGGCAAACTGCTCAGCCACACCTGCAAACATTGTAAACAACATGAAGGAATTCACATAAGGCAACAACAAAAAAACCTAACAAAGATGAGGCAGCAGCTTTCCGTTGATGCATTCTTAAAATCTACAGTTGAGACATATGGCTTATGATAGAGGAAAGGAGAGCGTAGAGGATTAGCAGGTGGAGCTGTGTGACTTTAATCTAGTTTAACACAATGTCTGCTGAAGTCTTAAAGCTTTCAGTTCATGACGAAAGAGCTTAATTAAAAGAATTAAAAACACTTATATTTATTGATAATGGTAATAATAATAGTACATATATTGTGAATCTGTCACACAACATAACTAAGCGTATACTGCAAAAAGGATAAAAGGTAATACAAGGTGAAAAGCATTTTATAAATGGTGACAAGTTGTAGCATCTAAACTAAAAACTTTTTTTGATACATTCAAAGAAATGTCAAGCTAAAATCTTGATGTTGAAAACCAAAGGTAATCTCCTTGTCGGCAGCAAGAGATCTACAGCTGCACTAATAGGGTAGCAAGAACACACCCACCTGCTGCAAATCTGGCCTCCTGTTCACCCTCACTGAGATGGGAGTATGAGTTAAAGTGGGACTGCAGTGTAGCAGATGGAGGGTCTAAGGGCTTAGACCAGCCTTTCCACTCAATCAGATGTGCCACCCGTCCCTGAGCCATAGCCGTGGGTTTGGTCACGTGATCCTTCACCACCTGTGAGATGCCTGTAAAGGAAAGCAAAAGGGATAGTTACCGATTAAAATGAAATAACCCTGTGTATTACAGGCAAGATGTTTTACATGCATACCGTTAAATGATGATCTGGCCAGAGCTGCAATTTCCTGGATGCTAAGGGCTTTTCTTGACTTGGGGAGCATATCAGTAGGGTCATCAACCTGGAAAGGAAGATGCAGATTTATTTATTTATTATGGCAAGATTCAAGTGAAATTTCGTTTTAAGGTATGTCTTTATTAAACACGAAGTGTGAAGGCAGCAGCATTATCTTTTGGCTAATATATATTACATAGGAATAACTGATATTTAAAAAATTATAATATATTCTTTTAACGTTTTATAAAACGCCCCTTTAGGCTTTAAAACATAGTACAAAAGAGAACATAAGCTAAAGAAAAAGTGGCATTCAAAATAACAAAAAAAAGAAATGTTTCATTTTTTATTTTCACACACATCAGAAATCACTGCTCTTAAAGGCTTGTACTGCAATTTCATTCAAGTAAATGCAATTAAAAATCCCAATATAAGTAGACATAAGCAATATCTCACAATACAATAAACTCAACAAAATCACTAAAATCATTCGATAACTGACATGGTCTTGATATCTTGTGTATTTATATAAATACTCAACTGTAGAACCAGAGCAGAAAACATGCCAATAACATCCCTTACCTTATGAAATCTGCTGACACGAGATTCTCTCTGAATTATTGGACGTATTGAACCAAGCAAATAGCAATCTATAAGACCTCCAAATGAAAGTTAAGACCATAAGGCCTGAGACAGTTTAAGCTCCACCCCAGCAACACATGCCAAATCAACCAATTAATCCCTTGACAATTGACATGCTTTAAGTTCGATTAGAAGGTGTAGTGCCATTGGCGGCTTAGATATCTGCAAAATATCTTCTACATTGTGACATTAATAATCAAAGCACCTCAGACATATTAGACCAATCAAAATTCTTCCTGCGGTTGCTAATTTGCAAACAGCATTCAATGCCATGTCAGATAATATTAACCTACAGTCCTTAATATGATAATAAAAAGCCTGGCCACAGCTGGGGGCTAATGACCTGTGGCATTTCATATTAATGGGTAACATGATCAAAATCTGAATTGACGTGACATCCATCGGTCTAAAAAGAGAACTGATGCATCCCATTGTACTGCGTGCCTTTCAGAAACACAGCTCTATTTCTATTTCCAATTCAGGTGAGGTAAAGGATTTGTAAACCACAAAACATAAGTAGGCCACTATGTCATGCTGCATTTTAGCATCAAACTCCGCACAGACACACAAAATCTCACAGGTGGTTTGGAAAAGCACGTGCGTGACATTACACTATAGGACGAATATACTTAAGTCAGATTGGCCTTTAAAGCTCATAAGAAAAAGCAGCTCCTGAAGAAGATTGCAGAGACACCGGCTGCCAGCCGTCTTTTAGTTCGGTATTTGGGTCAAATATTTCTCTGTGATTTGGGGTTAGCTGTTACATTAGATGCGAGGCACATGGGTCAAAATGATTGAGGTCAATTAAGCCTTAAACAAACAATATGATTATTAAAGAAATGTTTATATATATATGGTTGCTATTTGCTTACAAACAGCTTTCTATGACCTAAAGACCAAAATATTTTAGTGTTTCATTTATTTAAGGTTGAACTCTTGGCAGATTACATTATACATTTAAATAAGACTTAGGCCTATATGTAGACTTACATAAGATTTAAGATCATAGCCGTTATAACAATAAAAATATCCCACATTGATATATGTAACTTCAATGTAGCACATCAAGCAATAAAATAATACCAATGGTATGTTTTATATTAACTTGGTATAGGTATGCCTGAATACAATTTAAATTGTATAATAAGTGTATTTGGACATACCATTATCGCTATTAGGACCAAACAATTAGGCTAATCTAAACAACGAGCCCATGCATTCCGCATCTTGGCAAAATAATGCGGTGTTTCTCAACGAGCCCTGTGCGTGTAGACAATAAACACGATTAGCCTTGTAAGGTCAAACATATTTCAGCAATCGCACCTGAATTTAAGTCGCGCCGAACGATAAAGCATCTTAAATAGGCCGAGCGCGCGCCACCTGAGCTCGATTCACGGAAAGGAACACAATGCAGTTAACGCAATATAAGAGACGGTCGTTATAGCAACAGGTAACCCGTGAACCATCTGTCCCTGAGCATCATTAATTCCCATTGACCATGCACAACACGCAGCCACAGCTCTATGTGCCGTTTTAGATCTTTCCAAATAAACAGGTAGCCTACATTTTGCATGATGCATCGCATATGTTTCAAGTGTGAACGTTTTCGTTCAGAAGTTATTTGAAATACACACCTGTGCACGGTTCAAAAAAGGCTCAAATGAATGGCACAAATAATTGGTTAGTTCGTGCATTTAGAAGGTGACAGATTAGGCCCCGTTAGATGAATCTCATCTCTGAAGTGAGGGTGACACGACAGGACACACGATCCAAAGTAACAGAGCTCAGGAAATGATTGACCGATTGATGAGGAGATCGTGTTCATAAACAACAGCGCAACAGCTACAGTACAGCGCGTTTGTGTCCTGGCAACAGGCGACCGCGGTCTCCATCCGCTATTATTCACCCACAGTACGTGACGGCCTAATGCCATCTCAACACAATAACACATGCATTACATTACATCCATCAAAGGCATGAACCCGGACGGCGCTGGAGAACCGGACAGGCATTTTGTCAGTGACACGGGGTGCGCGCGCTCGCTTACCTTTAGATTCAGTTGGGGTAATGCTGTCAAAAGCATTGCACATGGATACAGCATTAGCGTCGGATCTGAAGAGAAAAATCCAGAAGCCGTCTTCGGCAGCGAATAACAGACCACCACCTTTTTCTTTAGCATTAGAGAGAGGGGCAGAAGCGAGTGCCGTTAACCCACGAAACGCATCGTCCCCACCACACTGAATCTCTCTGACAGCGTCATCCCACCTGTAATTTGCGCTCTTAAAGACATACGAGGCTGTTTTACGCGCACGAGCTGGGTGCAACTAAAGCGTGTCGATTTTCCCTTGTGTATGTTCATGTTAGGAACGTATGCATGTGGCAGTTTGTAATGCAGTCACGAACATCTTTGCCAGCCTATAAGATAATGAAAAGCACATTCTTCTCCCAGTGCATATCGGCGTACCGCATTCTATATAAACACAGTATAGGCTACATACACAAACCATTGCTTTGGCAAATATGCTTGCGCTTAAAAGGCATGAAAACCGATTAACATTTCAAGGTCGAGAAGCTATACGATAAAAGCGCAGTGTGCTCTCTTATGCAACCTGTTCAGAGGAAAACAAATCATGTTTAATTCAGCTCTAGTCAGAAGCCATAACAGTAGATGTGCATGAGATACATGGAAAAAGTGTAATAAGCTAGTCATGTCTCAAGGGTGGAGTGTGGTTTAAAATAACTACAAGAACTCTGTCTTCTCACAATTTGTTCTTAGGCATAAGAACATTTTTTAAAGGTAATGTAATAGTAAAATATATTAGTTGACTCGCAACATATGCCTTGTGCTTAAAAATGATTTTCAGAAAGGTCTGTGGGTAGACAAATATACCGTACGCTCGTACTGTGGTGAGATAGCAAAATTAAGAAAGCAAATTGTTAACGCAATTGTTTTTAATGATAATGATATTAATTATATTTTTGCTGTTAAAACATACATTTATGGTTTATTTATCAATTACCCATGTACGTCTCTACTCAAGCGTATTATTCGATCTGAAACAAACGCTTGAACATTACTGAAGATGTAAAATACATCATCCAGTCGCGGGAAAGAGATCATTCCAAATGTTCATTTAATCAGTATTTTCATGGCCATTCCAGTCCAATGACTGATGAATTTCAACAAAATCAAACCTGGAGTGACAAGCGCAGCAAGACAAGAGGCATGAAAACTGTGATAAAATCGAGGTGAACTTGCTGAACTTTATAAATACAAATATTACAGTTTTATTGCTTAAAAATGAATATGAACTTGTTTTCTTTGCAGAATTGACAGAAAATACGCAGTTTTTTTAGACCTCAAATACTGCAAATAGAAACAAAAATTTTATTTGAAATTTGGTAGAAATAGTGTTAGTAGTTAAAAATAAATTAAAAATAATAATTTTACCTAAACATACCTATAAATAGTAATTCAGAAAAACTGAAAATTTCTCTTAATTTTTTCCGCAGCTGTATGTATGTATCAAATCACAGCTGTTCACGTCTGTTTAAATACCGCAGCAGTCAACCAAATAAGGCACTTAAACTTCGTAAACCAAGTACTTCAGTGTATGAATCTGTTGGTCGCACGCCCTCTTCCGGCTGAAAAGTTAGTTACAGTGTTAAAGCCGCAAATAAACCATACTGCAGTAGTTTTCAGTTTAAACAAAAAGCAGTTAACTAACACTTTTGCCCCCAGACTCCACATCCCTCAAACACACTCTATTTAGCAACTTGATAGTCTTTTATTATTTGCAATGTTTCAACTCTCCAACGTTTCCAGTTCGATGCGAAAGCATTAATTCCTTAAATAATAAAGAGCAAAAAATATTTACACAATTTCTTTTCAATAAAACTAATCAACGGATAATTGTAAGCACCTCTTACCATGTGGAAGAAAACAAATCTTAAATACAGGGAAACTGCCATTTCTGTTGGAAAAAATAAATGGCATTACATCTGATTTTTTTAACTTTTAATTTCTGAAAATAAAACGAAAACAAAAAAACATTTCCATATATATGTACAGAACGCTCCTGAAATGTGTTTCCACTTTGCAAGTAGAAAAGGCTTTAGGATCATTACTGTCATTTCATCAAGTTGATTTTTCTATATGCTTCAAGTTTTAATGATTTCTCTTAAAAATCCACTGCAGGCTTGCTCAAGCAGGGCTTCCATGAAGACCCTGATCAGTTCTTCAAGAGAGGTAAGATGCAAAAGTGTGGGGTAGGAGGCAGGACATAGATGGCTTGTTTAGGAAGCATGTTGGACCCCCCTCCTCTTCCAGCAGCACTAAAAAGGTCTAAAAGATCAAAGTCCATCCACCATCATCCTGAAGTTCAACAGGTCCACCCCTTACTATAGTATACAGGAAGCAAAAAAGGGGGAAAAATACGAACGCCACTCAAATTTCATTCATCACTTCGAGAATTCAGCAAATACATTTTCCTTTGTCGATTTAAAACATGAATTCCTCTCGAATGCGTGCGAGCGCGCACACGAAGGAAAACAATCCCTATCGTAAGAGCTCCACGTTTAATCTGACATTACAAACCTAAAAGACATAATCAGCATCATACCCTTCTCTACACATGATGTATGACATCACATCTGTTCTGTCATATACCACATTGCATATAAATCTATATTAACATGTAAGAGCAGCGTTGGTTTGTACGGTTGAAGAATTTCTCAAAATATAAATGACGATGAATCGTTAACACGTTTAAGCAGTCCTGCAGATCTTTTTTTACATTTTATTTTGTTTTTGGTGGTCGTAAGCCACAAGAGATAAGAGAGCAAAAGAAACGACCGAGAATGATTGTAGTTTATATCTGAGCCACTCTGAACAGATAAGACTGGCTTCATGAGGATCAAGTTCGGTCTGTTTGTCAGATATCCTCCTCTCCGTCTCCAGCACTGGTTTTTTATTTTTGTCCAGTGCTAACTGGACCACTATGGTTCAGAATTAGCTGTTGTCAGACTCGTCCTCAGCCTCCCGTAACCACGTGAAGAAGGCAGTGACGGACTTCAGGGCAACACCCTTCCCAAGCTGCTCTGCCGGGTCTTTGCTGGTCTCCCATTTGTAGAAGGCCTCCTCCTTGATCACGTCCTCGTCGTATAGAGCATCAAAGAACATGCGGAGTAAATCTAGGTAAAAGAAACAATGTCCTTTAGCTACACTTACAAAAAGGGCTTGTGTATGAAAGAATTCACTAAAGAAAGTTAAAACATATGGTGGTGGTGGTGAAAAAAAAATAAGAGAACAACTCACTGGCTGGCTGCTCCATCTGCACCATGAGAGCCTGGAGAGCATAGAGCGCCTGCAGCTCTTTCAGTTCGTCGCACAGGTACTTGTGTAACAATTTGGCCCTTTGCTTAATCTGCTCCAAATCCACCTTGTAAGGGTTCTCACCTGTACAAGTTCATGAATGCATAATGCAATTAAAACCAGGTAAAAGTCAAACTAAGGAAAGTGGATCACGCGTGGAGGATTCACTTACATATAACGGCCGACTGACACACGGACGTCATCAGCGCCCGCACGAACTGATTGGAGCTCATCTGCTGCTCATCTAGGTTGGCCTTTAAAGGACAAATAACTGCAATCATGACACAGCACCGTACCTTTACAAAATTATCATTCCAATAGCCTAATGTTTGATTAGAGCCTTGAACGTCAGCCAAAGTACAGCTGCTCACCTCTACCCAGTCATAGATCCTCTGGTTGTTGGCTTTATCCTGCAACAACCTGTCCAAATGTTTACTCAGCTCTTCTGCAGTCAGCTCTTTCTTACTGGGCTTCTCAGACTCCTCACCCAGAGTGAACTCCATCTTCTGCAAACACAACAACATCTTAATGAGCTCCATGCTCACACCACTCTCTCTTATAAATGAGTGTTTTTATAAGCTATGCCACTTCTTGAATTGTCCTCTAAAGAAATGAGTACTAATTTACAATTCTGTTCCAAAACTCTTATTTTAATGCACATTATTCATTTTCTTAAATCAGCTGGGAAAAAACTCAAACTTCTAATAGCATTTGTGGTAGGTGATGTATTTCCTGCATTAGAAAGTAATGCTCACACTGCCACAGCTAGGGAACAACATTCTTCCTCGTTTAATTTTTTCTGCTAATCTTTGCCTAATAATTTACAAGGCTTTGGCAAATCTACACAATGTGTGTATTTTACACCTTTGCGTTGACAAAAATGACACTTACTCATCCCACACATCTTGGGACCTTTCTAAAAACATAGTCATGAACAAAAGACTAGACAAATCAATACAAAATAAGCTTAAACAGCTTTTAGTACCTTCTCTGTAACAAACGTAGTGACTTCCTCATCCTCAGGCAGGAAGTCTTTCCAGCTAAGTCCCGCCTCCAACCACATAACTCCAGCCTTTTTGTGACTCTGAGGATTACACAAAGAAACCTTAAGATATTTTATTTTCAATTCTGAATAAAATGTAAATATTTAAAAGCATAAAACTCACCAGTCCTTTGCAGAGAAGGTTAAGCATTTCAACCAGCAGCACAGCTGCCTTTCCCATAGGCAGAAGGGGTTTGGACACCTCCCTGTAAAACAGAATGTTTAAAACATTTAGACATGCATTCATTTCTTTGCTTTAGACAACCATATACAAAGACTATAAAAAAATTTTTTTTTTAAACTGTAGGAGCTGGGACCAACCTAAAGAGCTGGCCCATGGGGATGCCTCCATCTTGCAACATGGGTGTGATTATCTCAGCCAAGTAAAGCCAAATGTGAGGAATGTCAATAGCCATATCATCAGCTATTTCCAGAATCTCCTGCAGTCTAGAGTAAAAATAAAAAAAGATCAATTATACAATTTTATACATACTTTATTCAACCACAACACATGGACAACCAATGGCATCTGGACACAAAACAAAATTACAAGTAATTATTTTCCAATTCAAAAACTTGGGTAGCACTTGGAAAAAACACGTACAACTCTACATAAATATGGACAATTTTGACCCAAGACGAAGCTGTTCCTCAATCCCATCAGTGAACATCAGTGGCCCAGACACGAGCACAAAACAGAGGCCATCATTGGAACAGGTGGTTACAATCTGCTACGAACTCACCCCTTATAGTACTGTTCAGCAGGAAGTATTTCAGCACTAACAAGCTTCTGAAACAGCAGACCCATGTGCTCTCTAGCGATGGTGCTGCGCTCCAATGTGGATTCCACACCGTTCCGTACGAACACGAAGAGCAGTGAGGAACTGTTCAGCTCCTGCACGCACTGCACTGCTTCCTACGGACCAATAACAAGAGTCAAGTCAACGGAAGTGATCTCCATCTAATGACATAATAAAGGTCAATGGTGGCTCTGTTCGTCAATCCGATTAGTGTCCACAAGTAGCCCAGACATGAGCAGAAAATGAAGGTCATCAGTGAGCATCCGACCGCACGTACCTTTAGGTCATTGATGTGGAGATATTCTTCAATAATCGATTTAGATTTCTTATCCATCTCATCCTCACTCAAAGCTGGTTTGGCTTGAGCAGGAGGTGGAGGAGTTGGAGTGGACACAGGTTTCACTGAAAAATCCAAAAAGACACAAGGGCCGTCAGTTTTACAGACCCAAACACTACAGGAGAGTTAAAGCTTCAGTCAAACTGTTCATTCTCACCTGCATCTTTGCTTCGATCACGCTCGCGACTGCCTCTGTCGCGGTTCTCCGTCATGCTGGAAACGCGGCGTACAGAATCCGCATGTCCACGGCCATCACCTCTACGCTCTTCATTTTCACGGCTAAAACTGCGTTTGGTGATGGCAGGACGTGGTCTGTCCATGCCTCTGTCCCGGTCTTCACGCCTACCATCAAAACGCTCGAAGCGATCTCTGTCCCGATCTCGATCGCCACGATCCCTGCTTGAGCTACTTCTGCACAAATGATGAAAGATATGCATGACATGATCACCATGCAACACTGATGCTAGTGCCGTTTTGTACAAAGTTTACCTTTGAGGCACTCTACGATCCGAGTCCTGTGAGGACGATGATGGGGGTCCAGACTGCTGCAATGCAGAGAAGCGGTTGAGCGTGCTGGTGGCAGGTCTCCCCACGTCTGCATCAGATAAAGAGAACAGCATTAGACTAGCAGTTACCATAAACTGAAAAACTGTTACGACAGCCCAGCTACAAGATGAATATCATATGGATTTCTCGATCTGGCTAGTTAAATAAAACTGCATTTGTTCACCTTGTTCCCCAGTAGACTTTGCTCCAGAACCCCCACTGCTCCCTTTGCCCCAGCTACCCCATGATCCCTTCCCTCCCGGGGCCAGCAGCTGGTTGTTGAAATCACCAGGCTGCAAAGAACCAAATCAAGAAAAACATGTTTAAAGACAATCTAATCAAAAACTCTAAACCACACGTGAGTGTCTGTCAAAAATCTTCACCTTTGTAATTTTACTGAGACGGCTGGTATCAATTGGTCTGTTCTTGGTGGAAATAGGCACTATGTTCCAGCCTTCATCCTGTGTTTGGCTTCCACGTCCCCCTGAAGAGTGTGGACCGCCGCGTCCGCCTCGGCCCTGACTGGAATCCTTTTTAGACAGCAGTTGTTGCTGTACTTTGATCTGCTCTCGGTGTTCCTCCATCTCGGCCTCTTTATGGATCTGATCGATGGTCTTGGGACCCTGATCTCCTCTTCTGGGCACCCAGTTGTTCTGTGCGAGACAGACCATATGCATAGTGAGATAAGAGCTCAAGAGTGCATGAGGAACCGCATCAAAAGCATGTCGTTACCCGTCTCAGGTCTATAACGTCCTGAAGCATGAAGCGGATTCTAGAAGACGTCTTCCTCTCTTTAATGATCTTCTCCATCTGGTGGAAGTATTGATCCATGCGAGGCTGCAAACAAACAATGACTTTGAATCTCCCTGTGGAGGACAGTGACTGAAAATGGCTGGCAGTAGAGACTCTGATCAAACAGAAGCTACAACAACTCTTACTCATTATTCCAGAATGTTTTGATCACCATGAGGCCTTATGTGACCTCAGAACAAACTGACTGCCATTAAACAATAATAAGTGTGAACTACTGCACGGTTTCGCTTTACCTTGGCCTTCTCAAAGTCTAGGTCTTTGCCAATGGTGGACAGCAGTCTGCACAGGCACTCTAAACTTTCTTCATCATGGTTCTTCAGGAGCTTCACAATGCAGTCATGCATGATGGGCTCTGTCAACATCTTCAGCTTGAAGAGTTCTCCAATGAACTTGATGTTGCCGAGCGACCTTCTGCGTGCCTGGTCCTTGGCCTCCTCCAGCTCATCCTTCAAACGCTGACGCTCCTCATCCTGTGGTGAAAAATGGATAGTTTTGAAATAACAACCCTGGTCTTTTGCATTTAAATATGTGATCCACAAATCTATACAAGTTACCTCAGTGGCGGCATCCAGCACTTTTTGTTTCTGCTCAAAGATCTCGTCATCATCTTTATCTTTTTCAAACTCCTTCTGACAACGATTGAGCAGCAGCTTGCGGAAATTAACAGTGACTCCCGGTTTATCTGAAGTGGGGACTTTAAGCTGGAAGACAGACAGATAAATTTACTTTTCCACAAATAATGTACATATTTGGGCCTGGAAATTTCAAGAAATGGTGTTGGAACTGTTTGTCAGCTGTATTAAATTATAAAACAGAACAGAGGTCATCACTGGACACATTAGAAGAAACACACAGATGTTACTCACCCCCATAAGGCAGCGGCACATGTTGGCATAAGCTACAGAAAAGTTGGGTTCGGAGATGGCTTTCTCGAAGGTGAGGTCAATGACGCCCTTGAGTCTCTCTTCTGTGTCTATGGTGAGCTCCGTCACCTGCTTCATCAGCTGCTGGAACATCTGCGGCGTGAGTTTGTTAAGGACACTGCGCACTCGTCGGAACAGATCCTTCGTTTTCGCTGCCTCTGTATCCTCGGAGTCCTCTTCCTCTGCAACGCTTCCTTTGACTTGCTTCTTAACCGAGGGTGTCCAAGCGTTCTCGGCCTGGTTAAGTTCCACATTGTCTTTGAGAGACAGGCTGGTGATAATCTTGGGGTTGCGATTGCCCTGCTCTTTACCTCGGCCAGGTTGAGGGCGCCTTCCAGACTGAGAGGGGTGCATCTTTAAAACAAAAACAAAAATCTTAAAATGCAAGCACTTGCTTTATTGACATTTAAAGAGTAAAAGTAACGAAGAACTCAACTGACCGGTCCTCGTCCTCCTCCAGATGACTGTCTGCCCAAGTTAGCATATGAGGGTGTGAAGTCAGGCCCACAGTTCATCAGACTCCTGGGATCCAAGGGCCGCAATGGGGTTTTATTTGCCTGTCATGCAAAAAGCAAAAGTGGAGTGTGAGTGTAAAGTATGGTTTTATGACCTAAACTTCTAAACCTGTCTGACAGATTCATGTGGAAGCTTCACCTTGTCCAACACCACATCACTGATGAGTGGCAACCCCTCAGGCTTGTTCATGCTCGCACTAATGAACTGGAAGCCGAGCAGGAACTCCCGGTCATATTGCTTCTTCTCCTCTGGGTTGATAGGCTTCCACTGCTCTGTAAGAAGTCACAAAAACATGAATAAAATCGCAACAAAGTTCTCTTTACCGACACCTTGACTTGTCAGTGGATAACTATCAAAAAGCCTTGCCTACCCATGAGTTTGATAACTTAATTTCCATACAACCAGGACACTAGTGCATTATACTATACAAATGTAAATACAAAAGCAAACATAAAAACAAAAACTTATATCTTGGATGCACTTTCTAACCTTCTTTATATTGATACTTCTGTTCCACAGGTTTGGGCACCTCCGGCTCAATATTTTCTGAATCGAGTTTGTCCTCCTTTTCCTCCCACGTTTCCTCCGTCTCCTCCGGTGGCGAAACAGAGGCTGGAACCGGGGAGGACGCTTTCTGAAGAACCTCTGGCTCAGGGGCAGGCTTCTCCTCAGGCTAAAATAGGTACACAAGTTTACGCATAAGCCAAGACATAAACGCATGTGCGATGACAAGTCGCAGGTGTGTATGCAGCTACAAACCTCTTTGAAGGCATCTAGGACATCTCCCACATCTTTCTTATTCAGATCCTTTTTCTTTTTCTTCTTTGGCACTGCTGTCATGGCAGCTACGCAAGGAGAAAAACTGAAGTCAGGCTTGCCTTTGGAGATGACTGGCAATGTCAAGTTACAAAGAATTTCTTTACATACCTTGCATAGTTGTCTCCTCAACAGGGCAGCTTGTTGCAGGGGTGGCGATCTCTTCTGGTTTTTGCTCAACCTCTTCCTCCACCGGTGCTTTCGCAGCAGTAAGACAGCTCAGCTGGACCTGAGGAACCACTGGTTCAACAACTGGATTTGTGGAGCAATCAGGCTCTGCCTCAGTAGCCGCTTCAGAATCCTGAGGCAAGCCGTTTAGCAAAGGGTATTCCTTGGACTCAGAAGCTGACTCTGGAACCGGCGTTACTGTGGTAACAGGCATGGGCTCCTTAGAAGCTTCGTCACTGCCGTTAGCTACAGCAGGAGCCTCCACAGAGGTGGAGATGATGGTAGCTGCGCTCGAGTCTGATGATGGCTCTGGATCAGCCACAAGCTCTGACTCTTTCTCTTCTGCTACCTCAAACTCCTCTTCTACAACTTCAGCAGATGTCAGCTCCATCTGAGCAGAAGACTCTTCAGAATCCTCCTGAACAGGGGCTTCTGGGATGACTGGAGCATCCACACTGTCACTGTCAGTTTGCGGCTCTGGATGTTCGGGATTGTTAGTTAGAGAAACAGGTGGAGGTGTGTGGGATGCTGCAGGGATATCATTCGAGTCCTCTATTGGTGGAATGGAATCCTTTCTCACGGGTGAAGCAGGTCTGACCTCCGACACGAGTTCAGAATCTGCGTCCGAAAGATCAGCGGGGGCTTGCTCTGGTGTTTTTGATGGAGGAGGGGTGGGGACAGCTGCAGGAGAGACTACATGCTCACTTTGATCATCTGAGGATCAAGAACAGTAAACAAAAAACAGTTGGTGTAAACAAAGATAAACTCCACTTTTTTCATCAGCTGAGAAAAACATTTACAAGCTATTGAAGGGTCTTACAATCTCATTAACTGACAGGTAAAAAAAAGCCCACTCACCAGATCTGATCATGGAAGAAACAGGCGAAACACTTTCACCATTGGTCTGGACAAGACCTCCAGACTCTGAACCCACACACTGACCAAAAAAAGTAAGTTTCTATTAAAGTCAGTTCACTCGGTTATGATTTTGGTAATACCAAAGTGCTCCAAATTGAAACATTAAGCATTAAGTTGGGACACTAAGGGGCGGGGCTTACAATATGAATGCCTCAAACAAGCATTTTAGTCTGGAATAAGACTTAAGCCCTGTCTGTAAAACACAGCCAATGTGACAAGAACTTTACAGCTTAAGCATTAAAAAAACAAATGCATCGACATACCTGTGGAGGAGTGGGTGTGGATGTCGTTCGCCCACCAGACATGATCTCTTCTGTAATGTCACGTCCTCCCTGGTTGGGGTCACGTATTATGATCTGTTAAGCACAAAGTGATTAGTAACGAATTGTTTAGTCACAGAACACACACCAAAAAAAAAAATACTTTACCACCCACCAGTTTGCGCTCTCTTTTGACTGGTCCTGCCTGCTGAGGAGGAGCTTGCTGTGGAGGTGGGGCCGGCTGCTGCTGGGCAGGGCTCAACATGACAGCGGTGTTGGCCACTGATGTGGGGTACTGCTGTGGTGCAGGGTAATAAGTACCCGCTAGAAGAGGAAAAAGAAAAACAGTCAACTCATTAGTAGTGGCTTAGATTTGAACGCATGCAAAGAACTCTCTCCAACCATCAAACAAACACGTCCTGATCCTGAGGAAGGGATGGGAATAATGACCACAAATCATTAAGAAAGCTGACTATTCCGATTAAAAATCTGAGATCACTTATTTTTGGGGGTTAAAGGGTGGGGCGGCATTTAAATTAGGTAGTGCATGCTTCCTGCACGGTTTCAGTACAACCAGCTAGCCCGAGATGCGGAGAGAGTTGTAACAAGCAGCCCTACGGCTTCAGACTCACCAGGATAGCGCTGGGAGGTGAGAGGAGCTCCATGCAGCGAGAGACGTCCGTTCTCTCTGCCCGCACCTCTCCCCCCACCCCCCCGCCTCTCCCTCCCTGCCAGAGAGGGATCTGAACACAGCCACAATGAGAAAGGGAAAGAGAATAGACAGAAGAGGGAGAAAGAGAAAAAGATGGAGTGTAAGTAAGAGAAAACATGAAGCAGCAGATTAAGAGCCGGGTTAAAGAACCGATAATCTCTGTAGAAAAAAACAAAACTAAGGGTGTAGTGGTTAGTTGTCACATGAAATTTTGTGTAGATGATTAATCAATTAATGATTTTAAAGCACAGTTTTTTTTAATTGCTAAAAACTCATTACCAATACCAAGTGACACTGGTTTTCAGCACCCCCATTCCCACCCAAAAAACCGAAGGTAAAGAGGCAAACTACACATGCTCACAAACAAATTCAAGGTCCTCCATTTCCATGTCCTAACAAGGCATTAGCAACAGAAGAACTCAGACATGCTAATCTTCATCTTGCATTAAATAAGCAAACCTGTAACCAGGAAGTTAATGCAAGTGCTAGAAAAAAGTGCCATATGAACAAATGCTTAAATGTAGAAGGACAAAAGTACAGGTTATTCAGATCAGGAACAGTAAGGAGAGGTTTGGGTGATTTAAACAATCAAGTGAGGCCCAGAGCAGAGCCTCTTACCATATGTACCATATTCAGCTTGACTGCTTCCAGGGAAGAAACTTGCAGATCCACTGGGTACCTGGTACTGCTGGGCCTGGGGCATGTATGGGGCACGGTACTACAATGAAAAACAAAATGATGTAAGAGTCAGGCCAGACAAACATTACTAAAACAGATAACACATGAACAGCCAAGCATCTGATAGGTTACCTGTCCGTGTATGAAGAAAGCATGGCCCTGAGGGTTGGCATATGGCAACTGTTGCTGGGGAATCATCATCACCTGTGAGGTAGGTTGGTAGACGTGAGTGGGTGCAACAGACCGGGGGGTGTTGCTGGGTGGGACCCGGGGGGCATTGCCTTGCATGTTGGGCCTGTTGTAGTACGTATGCTGAAAAAGTGAGAGAAACACTTTAAAAACTAGCGGCACGTCAATGAAACTTCGAACAAAGAACAGCTCTTTAAACCTCACAACCAAGCATACGTCACAAGCCTTGATTGTACAAGAAAGCTGCTAATATCTTACAATTTGTCCAATACTTTAATATAAAGGACTTAAATACTTGGTCAAAAGCAAATTATAGGTGTAAGTCAACATGATCATAATTAACTTGCTGGCAATATCCAAATTTTAGAATTCTGTTATAGAATATCCACTTCATTTCTTGTCGAATATCCTGTTTCACTAGAATACATTCTAAAAGTTAAACAGGGTGCATTTCATGTTGACTATAATGCATGCTTAAGACTCTCAGAACACCAGAAAGTTTTATTTGTCGATAGATGGAAGGAGAGAAGACCAGTTACCTGCAGTGACCTGAATCCACCCTTCAGCCACACAAAACAGCAGAAGAAAGAGTGGAGAGATGTGTGTGTGAGAGAGAGAGAGAGAGAGAGAGAGAGAGAGAGAGAGAGAGAGAGAGAGAGAGAGAGAGAGAGAGAGAGAGAGAGAGAGAGAGAGAGAGAGAGAGAGAGAGAGAGAGAGAGAGAGAGAGAGAGAGAGAGAGAGAGAGAGAGAGAGAGAGAGAGAGAGAGGACAAGCAGACGTTAGTATGTTAGCCATCAGCAGTGAAAGCAAGCGTTACCTATGCACACTTAAGAGGGGCCCAAGAACTGTAGCAGAAGTAAAACATCAAGTAACACAGAGAACAAAGCGATTGAAGATGTCAATGGTGGTCGGATGAAAAGCAGTTCATAAAACACATGCTGCCTCTGACAATTAGGGTTGGGAAGAAACTGTTCTTACAGGAATACCAAACATTTTTACAGGAAAACTAGAAATTAAGGATTTTTCTTTGGTTATAGTGTGGCTGATATGGACAAAAAACCCTGTAAACACTGACAATGTTTCCAACATACATTTAGATTATCATGTGCAGATATTAAATGTATGGGTATGTGTGGGGTTCCCAACCCTACTGACATTCGTAAAGAAAACACGGAAAGACCTGAAATATGGGGAGTCGGTTTTATTTCAGACTATTTTAGTTTTTTGTACTGACATTACTTTTCAATCAAGTGCGCTCCAGTTTATAAAAATTGGAAGTACCTGTTGGTGTAAAGCACGAGGGCCTGGGGCAAACTGGGAGGAAAGTAAAGAGTAAAGGGTCAAAGTTCAGATGCACAAAGGAAACGGACACTGCCACACATGCAGTTTTTCCTCAAACACAAGCAAGAATTTAGCTGGCACACATAGCTTAGCCACAAAACACACTGAATGCTTTGTTGGTTGTGAATTGTTTCCTATAAAACTAAAGCATGGTTAAGGATGATGTACCTGTCTGGGCTGCGGTGCAGTGTTCATTTGTGGAGACTGGCCAGGAAAGACAACAGAGGAAGGCTGGCCTGGGGGATAGGCAGCCTGAAGAAGACATTGAAATGACGACTGTTAGATGAAGACTCGGATGAGACAGGTTATACTGATGTTCAAAAAGCTTTTTGGTTCCCACCTGTGTCAGTCCTGGTGATTGGGCAGGGTGGGGAACAGAAGGGGGTCCTGCTATAGGCTGTGGTGGTTTATTCATTTCCTGTGGTTCTGCATGAGGGGGCCTCACACCTGCCTGCCAAACTAGCGAATCAGCAAAACATGCTAAATAATGGGTCACAACATATGCTTTCAAAAATCACTGCTGGCAAGACTAGTGTTAAAAAAAAAGCATTCAATTGACAATTCTGTCAAAACGAACCTGGTTTCCAACACAAAGTCAATAAAACACACAAAGAAAGCAAAGTAGTCTGTAAAAGGCATACCTCTGAATTAGTATTCTAACCCTTTAGGAGTCTTGTGTAGTGTTCTCGCTACCAGGTTACACTAGAAAGAAAAAACGAAACCAAGTTTAAAACCTTAGAAAAAAACAATGACACATTAATATATCATGATATCATTAGCCATAGTGCTGTATATTATGTTGTTATCTAATAATTAATTGCGTGTAAATGAATATACGACAGCAATTTCCAAGCAAGAAAAATGTAATAAAAATACAGAAATTTCTACACCATTCTGCTCAAGCCACTTGCTTAATCAATGAGATAAAAGGCACAAAGTGTCATTTGTACCCCTAGAGGTCACAAAACAACACTAAAGGCATCACAGAATGATGCAGGTTGATAATTTATTTAATAGGACTCACACATTATTTTCATGGATGACAATGAAACAGTCAAATATAGTGTGGAAAGTTTTTGGTGGTGGTTTTCCAATATTTTAATGCAACCTTACATTTAAAACTCTCAACTGCGCATCATGATCCCTACGGCAATGCTTTACAAATGCAATATGTAGATGCACAAAAATTTTAAAATCTCACATGAACATTTTATTATTTAGCAGATGTTTTTAATCCAAAGCAATTTACAAGAAAGAAATCCCCTTTGGATATAGCACAAGGCTGCAACTCATGGTACTATTTGAGACTTTGGTTGTTACACAACACTCCAGCATGTACCATCACCATAGGGCTGGCAAATTTAAATCTGAATATTCATCGAATTTAACAAAAATATCAACATTTTGGATGTGTCAGGAGATGTGCAAGACATGACGAAGTGGTTTGTTTGTTAGCCGATACGGTAAAACAACCACACGCAAGAAAAAGACTGCGCTACCAGTCATCTGCAACCTGTTACAGCATAGTCAGACTCATAACCGTGCAGAAACCATCAGGGCATTGAAGAAAAATATTCAGAATGAGAATCTACTCCCAACCATTTTTAAAGAAACAGTTTTACTACATATACTATGTTTTATAGCAAAACCATGGTGAACTAGTGGTTAACATGGTTTACCCAGCGCCCAGCGGTTTTTGACGAATACAGTATTTAGATGTTTAAATGTATAGTATCAAAATGACAGTTTGCTGTTGTGTAAACATTGTTTCTGTTGAAGTTTTTGACCTCAAACAAAAATATGAAATGCTCTCTCATTTGTAAATCGCTTTGGATAAATAAATCTAAAGGTTTGTTTTCTAATTAATCTCTATTAATCTAAAAGCACTTTTATCACTTCAGTTTCTTTGCATGCAAATATAGAACATTATATTTATTAATGAACATTATACATTAAACAAAGCAATTTCATTTCTATAAAATTCATTAATTAAAAACTGCTGTGCTTGATTTGATTCATATTTGCACATTTTGATGCGCCCTCTAGTGGGCTTAGGAGACAATATAGTACTTTTTGGTCTAACTAAAGCATGTCTTTTAGAATTCGTACATATTAAGTATGAAATTCGAATTTAGTTTTACAGCAATTTTGACAGCCCTAAATCACCATTCACTTTTTTGTGATGTTATAGTATTTTAGTGTCTATATTTATTTATTTATTGTTTTAAATAAACCAGCTTCTTGTACACCACAAACTGCCTTTCATTGGCAGTATACCTATAGACTACAATGCACCAATATACAGTGTTATAAACAACTAGCCCCGAGAAAGTGTAAATATATGATCTCCTTGAGCAAGAACAAAAAGGGTGGAGGTCTACTGGTGTGACTTCAGATAAGACCAACCCACACCCTTAAGACTCGACACACATACAGTCTCCCAAAATCTCACAGCTCAGCTGAGAAAATAGCAGGTGGATAGCTAAGACCAGGGGTTGCAGAGATAACGTTCTCTTATTCTGGAACAGATCTGGGGGTGCCTGACCCTCACACAACAGACCAGAACTTGCTATCCAGCCCTGTATTTTTGATCCCAACAGATGGCAACCAATAAACACACCCTCAGACACTCTTTAAAAAAGACCTGACTTCATTAGAGAGAGTGGGGGTGACGCTAGAGAACTGTAGCATGTAGGGAATGCGGCCTTTAGATAGAAAATGTCAATGCACCCCATTTTCATTGTTATACGTTTAAATACTTTTACTTCAATTAAATTTAAGGTATACATATACTAGGGTCACCCATTCCCTAAAAAACGCCAAGCTGTGGTGTATATGGTGAAATAAAATGCAGCAGTCATTTTGGAAATCGGACAGACCTGCATTACAACGGCCCCTGTAAATGTACAACTTGTTGACAGCATGCATAACACCAGAAATGGACAGGGAGAATCTAGGGGTGAACTGACAACACATAGGATGTTTATGGCATGAGGGGGAGGAAAGATATACGTGTTTAACATAACCCATGGGCCAGGCAGCGGCGACATACAGATGAAGTATATGTGGGGCAGTGGGGGGAGGGAGGCTCAGAGTTATGATTAAAGTGATGTGGAGAACTGACAATGTATCTTTAGAATGACTTACAAACTGTTCAACACATCATATAAACATCACTCTTCTACCCAAAATGTGTGGGGCAACTTGTGCTGGAAAAAGCAAAGTATGACCCTACTACCGTTACAATTATGACATAGCAGGCAAACATTTGGCTTTACATTTAGTGTTTTAAAACGAATAACAAGCTTCACTTTAGGGCTGCACGATAAATCGTTAACTAACCGCACACGATTAGGCGATTTACTACGATTGTTTTTGCGCAGTTTTTCAGTGAATTACGGTTAAATGCTGCT
Source organism: Oreonectes daqikongensis (assembly GCA_026939265.1). NCBI lineage: Eukaryota > Metazoa > Chordata > Actinopteri > Cypriniformes > Nemacheilidae > Oreonectes > Oreonectes daqikongensis. Next base: position 6,631,372 of record JAOTQM010000040.1, on the reverse strand, counting down.
GCGTCTGAAAGCCAGAGGGCACTCTCACACAGAAACTCCAAATAAGCGTAGTGCCACAAAATGCTAACAGGGATCTTTCTATCACCGTTTTTCAAGTCTTTACAGGTATTTTCATGATAATAAAGTATAATTATAATGATGTTTGACGGGTGTTGCTTTTTCAAATGCACGTTATAGAAACTCATATTGATTTCAGATGGGGCAGCACTTACTGATCAAAGAGCCGTGCTTCACAGTCAAGCTGTGCATAAACACATAATCGTAATCGTCGCGATATCACAATCGACTGGTCGATTTACACAATATTTATTAAAATCGCAATTTAAACGTGCAGCCCTAATTCACTTAACATTCAGAAATGTTCCGTACCTTTAAAAAGTATTAAGTACGACAACAAACCGTGTTCAAGAAAGAAATGCAGACAGATTTGGATGGCAGTTATTAAACCCATCGAAACAGACCAACTAAACTGATACATGTGACCAGACACAGCCACAAGGAAATAATAAATGAACTGAAAAAGCAACTTGAGGAAAACCTCAAGACACTGAAACATTGCTCTAATCAAACTTGAAGAGCGATAAAAAGAAGCTTAAAGGAAGTTCACCAAAATATGAAAATTACTCACTCTGTAGTTTATCCAAATCTGTATAAATGTCTTTGTTTGGTTCAACACAGAGAAGATATTTGGACAAATACATGTAACTAAACAGCTCTCAGATCTCACTGACTACCATAGTAGAAAAAAATTATAATAATAGTCAAAAGTGCCCCAGAACTTTTGCTGTCCTACATTCTACAAAATATCTAATTTTGTGTTCAACACAACACAAAAATCATAAAGTAATTTTTCCTACTATGGTAGTCAATGGGGTCCAAGAACTGTTAGGTTACAAATATTCTTCCAAATATCTTTCTCTGTGTTCATCAGAACAAAGTCATATATACAGATTTGGAACAACTCAAAGGTGATATTTTTTTTTTTTTCGAGTGAACAAATAAAACAGTTGACGTCTAGAATCTAGATAGAACAAGGACAAATTAGAAAAATAAATAAACGACCAAAATAACCACTATGATATTTCGGATTTCCAAATGTCAACATTTATTCAGTCTGGGACATCGAAACTGTGTTGAAATCAACGTGCTGCTCCTACAGACGTGTCACACCGCAGCCATGATGCACTGCCGGTGGCTAACAGCGCTAGCCTCCATATGGCACTGACACTGACACGTTCACGTTCAGCCCCCTAATGTCAGTAAAACTATACATTTTCTTTACCCTAAAACTGAGATTTTATCATGTCGAGAAATAATCAGTGACAAGCCAAACGGACGGGCATCTGTAAAAACTAAAAATCAAGTCAGGCCTTCTGTGCATGTGAGGGAAAATATCCATTTCAACGCACTAGCTTACTAGCTTACGTTACCCTGACAAATTAATGACAGCGAAAGCCAACGTTCAGTGACTCGACTTTTGCCGTTTTTTAGTGATTGCTTGTGTGCAACACTTTAGAAAAGTTGCGCTAGTTAGAAAATAAAAGACCTCGCCAAGCACTACACAAACTTATTCTAACGCGGCAGCTCGGAGAAATGCTTAAAAAGTCCAGAAAACCAGCGATCCGCGGCCGAGACACGTAAACTCAAACGAGATCAAAATGAAGAATCAAATTGTCCTGTTTTCTACGCTCTTCAAAGTCCTTAGGATTGACATCTAAACCAAGATCAAGGTGTTAAACTTAAAAAAAAAACAAGTGTTAAAGTACGAACAGGGTATATAATTAAGGCATATTAAGATGAATTAAGAAAAATAATGAGAGGTACAATAAAATAAAAGTTTTAAATGAGAAAATGGTTTAATGTGTGATCACACAGCGATATTAGACTCTTCGTCAGAATTAATGTAGGCCCACTTGGCCCCTACCGATTATCGGGTTATAAAGCGGCTATCAGAGTTAGCATGGGGAATAGGATTACTTACCCGGCACCGCAGACAAGTAGGAAAACTTGAGTCAACGTGTTTCTTAGAAGTTTGTTTTATTGTACTTGACTAACACAAGACGTCTTCGCTTTCACGGGGTTATTTGGACTGATCAAGTATGAAGTGTTGGCTAGCTGCTGACACTTAAGGTTTAAATCCCATGTAGCGTGCAAAGGCAAAAAAGTGACAGTATGGGGTGGAAAAATAATAAATACAGTTTTCAGACGTTACTACTGACAAAGTTGATGCCCCCAGAACAAGCCTCTTGACTGGAGGTCCATGATTAAGGCGCGGATGGTGACGGATTGCCGGTAAATTGAACACACTTCTCCAAATAAACGCGATTAGAACAGAGCCATGGTGCTTCAGCGTCTCTCCCCTTGAGCCCGCAGGACCGGACGGAGTGATCGGTTAGCCGACTGAGTACTTCCGGGTTAATCAGCGCACTGTAGGGTCGTTCTCCAAGGGTAGAAGTAGTGCGTATATAATAAAAGTCTCCTGCCTTCATTGACTGCTGATGAGTGGTAACGTTACATTTGTTTTTTCAAATTCTTTCCAGATATACAGAAAGACATATAACATATAAACAAATAATTAAACAATCTTTTTTCATCAAAGATTAATTCAAGTAACAAAAGCACCGTAATTATAGAGATACATAAAACAACAATAATAACAATAACATAATTATAGATACATAAAATAATGAATTATTCGGGTGAACCTCAAGAATCAAACTCTACCAGATCATAAAAAAATAAAGAGAAAATTCTAATAAGCTAAAACAAATAATCCAAATGTGTATACTATTAAAATATGTAGACTATTAAAATGTAGCTTTTTGCACTAGTGAGCGTTTTGCTTAAAATCCTCATTAATAAATAAATACATATATTTTAATGTTGATTTAAAAAAACATTAAATTGCATTTTTTTACTCATAGAGAAAATATTGCTGCATTAGTCATAACAATCTATTGTAAATTTTCCTTAACAAACATAAAAATAGTGTCACAATGCGGAGTTCCTTTTATATCTTCCTACTTTATTTATTTTTAATTATGGGGTAAATGTAACAAATATGTATAGGATTTACATATCCAGCTTATAACAATAATTGGTAAGCAGGTAGGTTATTGTGAAATAACCCTAATTTGAAATGACATGTGATGTTTTTGTATTAACATGCGGATGTTATACTTTAGTTTTCAGGTAAGTACATGATGATAGAATAGGCCTATATTTCTTTAATGATGTTTTAACTTGTAATGTCTAGTTTAGCGTTAATTAAACATTTGTCCTAAAATATCTGCTTAAATCAAATATTTTGTTTTCCAACAAGCAAAGAAAATTAAGATTGATAATGGCAGGAAATAACTGTCTACTACTGCCCCAATAGAATATAATATTGTTGTGTAGGCAGTGTTTTGTAGATAGTGTTTTGGTCCAACAGATTTGCACAATAAAATAAATGTAGTTTAAAAAAGATAACATAAGTAAATGCATGAGAGAATTTCCACAGTAAGAGTGTTTTATTATATGTATGATGTATGTTTTCTTAAATTCTCATATGCATTGCCGTGCTTCCCCAGAAGAAGGTGCCAAAGTCTGTTTATAGTACACTGCTGCAACACATTATCATTTTGTTGATGATTTTAACAGCATACAATTTAAAAAATAGAAATCCAGTGGTTCTTAGATGTAATTTGTTAGGCAGGGGTAACATGTTTGGACAATGCTTCAGCATTTGTTGTGAATTTCTGTAAGAGACTCTGCGAACATCTTCACGGGTTATACAGCATGAGCGGGCACAAGAGCCAAATTAAATTAGAGATTATTTCTGTTTTATCTGGTGACTCCGGACAAAGCAATTCAAAATCATCTGACTTCAGATTCTTAGCCCAGTCTGGTCCATTACCTAAACAGGTATAACAGTAAGTTTCAACTAGCCTTTTAGAAATATTACATTTTAAAGGTGTGACTAAATGAATTATCTCCTCAATAAAACATTTTGTCCTTGGATGGTTTAAAAGTTGTTGTTTTCAGAAAGTTCATCAAACGATTTAGAACTTACCAGCATCAGCATTGTTACATCTGAAAGGGTAAATGGTTTAATTATTAAACATATACATTCTGACATCAGATATAAAGCTATCTGGTTATAGCCTATGTTGTGGTGGTGAGATCAAAGTGATTCATTAAAATTGTTCATTAATACCCTTATCATACGGCTCAACCAAGGCTAAAACTAGACCACACTTATCAGCAGCCCACATGGGCCCACACCTGCCCAGTTGCAAAGACATCCATATCTCCATATCTCCATGCCTTTAAAGGTGAAAATCAGAAAGTCTGTTAGTCCACAGGTGGAAAACACATATAACCTGTAATAATGGTGGTTTATATATATAAATGCCGGAGAAAATATTTTCTGTATCACACCAAACAATTTTCAGGTCAGTTTAAGTAATAAAACCTGAAATCACTCCCGCATCACGCTCACACTCACCAGAATTCTAACCTGCGCACCTGTTCTGGATCACTATTACCGCACTCAGCTCTCTTCAAAAACCAGCCACTTTTATTCACTCACCGTCTGGTCTCTGTTATGGAATAAAGACTCTATTCTGCTATACATCCCGTAGATTTTTATCCAGTTTGCTATTGTGATCAACCTCTGTGTTCCTTGTGCTTCTTCAGTCATTCTCCAGTGCTTCCTCATCGATCTCCACAAACTGTCACTTCTCCAAGATATTTTCTCCAAGCTCCCACAACACCCCGGATTATCTACACTCGTCGTCCACCAACTCCTGTAATCCACTGAGATGTCTTAAGTTACTCTGTTCCAGTTTATGTTCTATTTTGCCTGGTTACATTCCACATATTGTTCATAAAAGCCTGTCTGGTTTCTAAGGTCTGTCTCTGAGTTTGCCTCCCGTTACACCCGGAGAAGAGTACGAGTTTATAATATTGTTAGTTGATTTTAAAATGTAGAGAAATGTGATAATGTACTAGTTTGAATTTTACCGGATGGCTCCATCAACGCCAGAGTAGTTTTCCTTGGATGTACAAGAGCACTTTCATGCAGGCTTTGCACTGATTAGGATATCTGGCTCTGACACAACTGCAGAAATAAAATCATGCATAACCGAAGTTTTATAATATATTCAGACTTGAATATCACAAAATGTTTCACACAGCCACGAATCACAATCATTCCTATCTATAATTTATCTCTAAACAGGACAACATGAACCTTTATCAAGAGATTGGTCATCAGGTCCTTCCCAGTCAATTTTCTTCTCTAAAATCAATCTGCCGATGGGAATATTCCAGCCTGCCGGCATTTTATAACAACCGTGACAGGACTTCCAATGAAGATCATTGATAGTGAAGCCAGTGTCTTTCTTTACCACAGCAACAGCATAACATGTTTCTTGTCCTGTTATAAGGGAAGGTAAACAATAAATAAATAAAACACAACAGGCAAAGATAATATGTTTAAAACCAACAATACATAGAGGTTTACAATTCTATTAATCAAAATTTGTTGTACCTTATTATAGTTTACTGAAAATATATACATTGTACAATTGTGCAAATTTCCTGATGAAACTCACCAGCCTTTTTTTATTTTAACTGTTACAGCATCTGCATCCCAGTCTGTCAACCATAAAATGTGATGAATATTTTATTATTTTATGTTTTATGCAACTAAACCTTCTTTCAGGGCGCACCTTTTGCTTTTGTAGAACATGATCAAATGTAGTTACCTTGATGTTTATTGTACATCCATCATGATACCTGCAACAAAAAGACATAATGTTTAAACATAATGATTGAGCAATAATAATAAAGCAAAGAAATGATACTAGTAACTTCATACTGGGCTCGAACCGCAAAGCAGGCGTAACAGGACAGACACTGATTTTAATACAAGGACTAGAAACTCTGTGGGATGGGTCAGACAAACAGAAAAACATTTTGCTCATGATTTTTCAATATCTGTGTGTGGAGTTTGTGAGGCAATTGACCCATTTTACATAATACATTATAATTTCAGTATTTCTTTTTCTTTGTTATATGTGGTTATACACTTGAAATTGGATATTGATCATGTATTGCTATTTATAGGTATGGGTGAGTATCTGCCAAAAACTGTATTATATGTTCTATTAAAAATAATAGGCCTACTAAATTCAATTATTATGCATTAAATGATGCAACAAAAATGATACTGCATTAACAAGTGAAGCGTAACGTTTGAGATGCAATGTCTCTTTCATTTGAAAACTTTAACATCTATAAATAGCATCTTTAAATAAGAATAATTTATGCTTTATTTTATTTTTCAACAGTCATTACTAAACACCAGTTTATATAAAGACACCAGTTCCTTTAAAGACATTTTTGATCTGCTTTGCTACTGTGTACAAGAAAAGTATTTTCTTTGACTATATTTATCTTGAAGTAGTTCCTTGAAGTACTTTTTATTGTGGAATCTTGGTATCTAGATTCCTGCTTATAGTAACACTACTGCAACACATTATCATTTTGTTGATGATTTTGTTTAATAACAGCATACAACTTGAAAAGATGTAAATGTAGTTTGTTAGGCAGGGGTAACATGTTTGGACAAAGCTCCAGCGTTTGTTGTGTATTTTTGAAAGAAACTCATTCTTCTACTACATAGGTATTTAAAGTGCATGCCTGCACCAGCTCTGTAAAGGAAACATTTGAACATGAATTAGAATCAAACATCTTTTTTTGCACTGAAGATCTATTATAAATTGTCCAAAATATAATTTATTATGTTATTTAATAATAAGATCATTTAAGCAGGGATTCCCCAGAAATAAGAAGTTTATTTGCATTTGACTTTAAATTTCCGTTTAAAGAAAGAAACTGTAACTAAAATCATACTATACCTGGCACATTCTTGTCAATCCCGTAATTTTTTTCAATTAGGTCCATATATTCTTTAGTCAGGAACTCCTCTGTGGATGTTTTAATCTCTTGAAGACATTTAGTAGAATCAGAGAACATAAGGTTTCTACCACCAGTTGAGACAAACAGTGGTTTTGTATTCTGAAATAAAGGGAAGAAAATTCACACAGAATTCACACAGAAGCTGTTCTCTATATACAATGACAGTTTTTTTAGTTGCTATTGCTACAGCACTTGTTATAAAGTATTTAGTTTGTTACACAATTCTCTAAAATACTTTGATCCACATAGCATTTATCAAACAAATATTTTTGTAGAATCTTAGTTTATTTAATTGATGTCAGTGGCAACAAAACAACTAACAAAAAATAATCTAAACAGAATAGCAGATGAAGTTACCTGAGCCTCTTTCAGAACACGCACTACATCACTGCGAACATCTTCCCGGGTTATTACAGCATGAGCGGGCACACGAGCCAAGTTACAAGTTTTAAAATTAGAGATTATTTCTGTTTTATCTGGTGACTCTGGACAAATCAATTCAAAATCTTCTGACTTCAGATTCTTAGCCCAGTCTGGTCCATTACCTAAACAGGTTTAACAGTAAAATAGGAAATATTAGTTTCAACTGGCCTATTAGAAATATTTCATTTTGACTAAATGAATGATCTCCTCCATAAAACACACTAACCATCTGTGTAACTTGGAACAATGCTGTGCTTAATAAAAGCAACATCACCTCCTCCTTCTGCAAGACACCTGCAAACATGTGTGTTATATACAAACAACAACAGTAAACACAAAGTTATCAGCAAATGACTATAATCACCTTTAGATGCATTTCCATGTGTGTGTTATATACAGGTATGTCTTTACCTGAAAGCTCCATCAAAGCCATAAAACATCTCCTCAGCAGAAGCTATGCACTTGAAACTCTGTCCTCCCACATCTTTCTCTTTGCCTTTACACAGTTCACACATGTTTGAGTCAGGTTGAGCACCAGGAGCACAGCCTTTATTGAAGAAAGTGTCTGCAAAATTTAAGATAAAACTTTCTGTTATATTCAACAATAATGTACACCAAATGACCAGAAGTATGTGGAATCCTCCATGCAAGGTCTATAAAGAAAAACATTTCTGAGCCATTTTAAATTTGAATTGAATTTGATCATCATCAGTACCATTAGTGTGTATAGGTTGTGCAGGTGGAACATAGGAATGTTTAAAATATCAGAATGTCCAAAATATATATGAACATTGAATATTAAAAATATAATTTACTACACTGTTATACAACATTTACATTTACGCATTTGGCAGACACTTTTATCCAAAGTGACTTACATTGCACTATACATTATACATTTGTTTCTGAGTATGTGCAATCCCTGGGATCGAACCCATGACCTTGGCGTTGCTAGTATCATGCTTTAACCACTGAGCTGTAGGAAAACTGTGAAATATTGTATGCAAATACTCACACATGTCACACTCATTGTTCTTTATGCATAATACAGCTTTAGGAATTTTCCAGCCAGCGTCGCGGTTCAATCCGGTGTGGCACGAGTTTTTTCCTTTCAGATTATTCCAGGTTATACCTGAGCCCTTTCTCACCACAGCCACAACATAATAGGATTCAGCATCTGTGCAAGTAACAAAAATGAAGATTAAGCACTGACATATACAATGAGGAGCACTACAATTGTCCTTGGATGGATTAAAAGTTGTTGTTTTCAGAAAGTCCATCAAACGATTCAGAACTTACCAGCATCAGGAATGTTACACTTATCTGAAAGGGAAATAGTTTAATTATTAAACATATACATTCTGACATGAGATATAAAACTCTCTGGTTATATGTTGTGGTGGTGAGATCAAAATGATTCATTGTAATTGTTCATTAATACCCTTATCATACTGCTCAACCAAGGCTGCAACTAGACCACACTTGTAAGCAGCCCACACATGCCCACCATCAGTTGCGAAGGCATCCATATCTCCACGCTTAAAAGAAAACCAGAAAATCTGTTACAGTCCACAGGTGGAAAACACATGTAACCTGTAATAAAGAGTATTGACATCAACCTGCAATCAAATGACCCGACAATACCATGACTTTGGTGATGCATTCATCCACAGAAGTTGCATCCAGACACTCCACACCAGAAATTTGTAAATTGTCACATTTGTCTTTTTCTGCATGGCCAACATTACACCACTGAACAGGAGGTGAAGCTTTGGCTGACTCAAGATTGCCTAAAAAAACAGTTTTGCACATAAATGTCAAACTATATGAAGAAAATGTTTTACTCAGAGTCAAACAAAATAAGATTTTGATTTCAATGTAATAGGTCAGTTGTATCACCTTTAAGTGCCCTCATGATATTATAATAATCTTGTTTCAGGTAGAGAAAAGAGTCTGTGATTTCAGGTAGCTTGATCAGTCCCGATACTGAGTCTGAGAACATCAGATCTTTACCTCCTTCAGATGAGAAAAGATCTGAGGCCTGTTGAGCACATAACATTGATATTGTTCATTTCTACAGTGGCAGGGGCTTCATTTGTCTGCAAGGCAGTGTTGACTCCATAGGGGTTTTCCTAATGTGATATTTGCATGCATTGTTCAATTTCTTACAGCTATACATGACCCAGTATTTGAAAACACGGCTGAAATATTTCTTTTTTTGTGATTTACTGTTCTCTACTTAAAATCCTTTTATAATAAATAACATTCTGAAAATATAACATTGACTTCTTTAATATTGACTGAGTAAGGCCATGAGAAAAATCAAAATCATTGTGAGATTAATGGTTGAAATCAAACATTGATGTCCTTTATCTCATAATTAGATCTTGAAACTTTAGTAGTTTTGTCATGATCCCGGGCTCTCTGGCTCTGTATCTTGCCTGTTTGTCCGCATGCCTTGTTGTTTGTTGTGCACGTGGGTGTGTTGTGACAGCGCGTCATGTGTTTAGTGTCTACGTCACTTGCCTCTCCCCTGTGTCTCCCTGTCTGGTCTCTCCCGTCTCACCGCAGCTCACTCTTCCACCTGTAGCTTATTTCCCCCTGGTTAGCGCCTCACCTCATCATCTCTCTCCCGCCACCTATTCCCCATTGTCTTTAGTTAGTTTTCTTATTTGTTCCCCCCTCGTTTCTCCGTCCTTTGTCAGACCGTTGCGTGTGTTATGCCAGCACTGATTTATCTTTGTCTAGCTCAGCTAGTTTAAAGTGTTGATCCTGTTTATTTCGGCTATTGCCAGTTTTCCGTCTCTGTATTTTGGTCTTCTGCCCCGCAGTGGTCTAAGGTCGCCCGGACAGATTTTCCTACGGCACGTTCGGCCACGGCCCTTCCCCGGGCATCGCAGCTTCTCCCAGACGGGTTCTCTCCGGAGTGAGTCTCTTCGCCAGGTCGAGTTCGCTCCCTGTGTATGCATTTCCAGCTACTGGTTCTTCTCTCCCGCATTGGGTCTACTTCTCTCCGCTGCAAGTTCCGGGTCGAGTCATTCCCCGTGTATTTTATTGTTGCTTTGTGCTGTGGACTATATTTCTCACGTCAATAAACTTCTTGTTACCCCCGCATCTGAGTCTGCCTAGTACGTCTGCCATGAGAAGTTTTCACAGACTGGATCACATATAACACTATTCTTTTAATGCCTTGCAAGCTCAAATTTTCCATTTTGGAAATTTAATAATAATTATTTGTACAGAGAGTCAATTTAATATCAAAATAAGTAAACATCTTTTTAACTGATGTAATATTCTTTGAAATGTCATACCGAAAATTTACTAAGGAGTTTAAAAATCCGTTCTGATAAATCTGGATCCTTGCGGCTGATAACAGCACGGGCAGGCTCTTTGCCAAGGTTGCAAATCTTGTAGTCGTCCACACTTTTCCTGCTGCCATCCAGGCACAACAGCTCATAATTTGATCTTTCAGCCACTTAAAAGTTTAGAGACAAATTTAACTTTTACACAAACTCAAATCATAATTATCTTGTCAACACTTTTAATGTACTACATGTACACTGTAATGTCAATCACATTTTAATATCCTTTACAACTTTGTGAAATAATCACTTTTTAAAATATTTCACAAAATCATTTAGCCTTAAAGGCGCAGTTTGGGATTTTTAGCGGCCACTAGCGTTTCAGTATAGATTTGCTACGAATCTCTCAGTCATTTGCTCATCCCTCCCTTTCGAAGTACGACGGTGGCCGCAACAGTAAAAAACCATGTCGCCGACTGAGACAGCGGCTGTGATTCTAGCCACACTGTCATGTTACATGTTACAACTTCAGCGTCGCGTTGAAAACATTTGTCCTTCATCTGGTAATAGCTACACTGATGTTTATTTGGGATTTCTGCCGTCGTTTGCTTCTAATTTGTCACATTTGCGCTTCACCGACGGAGATTCGCGCTCTGTCAGCTCTTGTGCACAATACGTATGGTCCTCCATTGTATCAAAACTTCTAAAAACAGAACGATCTATGCTTCAGCTAGATGACGATGACGACGACGACAACTACTTCTCTTCGTACTACAACTGACTAACTTCTTCATGGTCTTCAACTCAATGATGACGCAAGCTGCCGCTACGAATTACTAAATGCGCTCTGTGAGCTGTTTGTCCGTTTAGGGCTGCTGTAACCAAACATGGCTGCGCAACATGGAAAACTCCACATATATAGGCCCGCACCAGTGGCGGTCCGTGACTTCTCTTTCGGGGAGGCAAAAATTCAAAATATGTGTTTGGCACGTCATGTGTGCGGCTTGTCATGTGAACATATGTGTTCGGCGCCTCACATGAACGTATGTGCATCGCGCATCATGTCAAAATACGTCTGCTGTAGACGCGTCGAGAGGGTTTATGACAAAAGACGTTCGCACTTGCTAGATATTGGCTTAATGTCATGTGTAATTAGACTTAAATGTTAAGCGAGTGTCTTGCGAATATCTTGTGAACGCGAGCATCTCTTTTATGATAAACCCTCTCAACACGTCTACAGCAGGCACGTATTTTGACATGATGCGCGATGCACATACGTTCACTTGAGGCACCAAACACATATTTTGACATGACAGGCCTCACACATGACGGGCTAAATACCGAACTTCACATTCGTGCCTCCCTGGAAAAGAAGTCACGGACCTCCACTGGCCCGCGCCTATGTAGATAAAACGGGGTTATTCTAAGGTAATAAAAACATAACTGTTCATTACGTACGGTCTTTATACACCTCTGAAGAAACAGTTTTGTATGTTATATTGCATTTCTTTCAATAGATCATATAAAAAAATCAAGTATTGTTCCTTTAGGGTTAATCAGAAAATGAGTTTGATGGAAGATAATACTCACCTGGGATTTCATTGTGACAAACAAAGGCAACCTCTCCAGCATCATCCTTCAGGCACCTGGAGAAGAGTACGAGTTTATAATATTGTTAGTTGATTTTAAAATGGAGAGATGTCCGTAGATGTGATAATGTAGTATGAATTTTACCTGATGGCTCCTTCACAACCAAAGTAGTTTTCATTGGATGTACAGGAGCAGTCGCCCTTGCAGGCTTTGCACAGATTTGGAAAGCTGACTTTTGATATTCCAGGAACACAGCTGGCTGAGAAGAACTCTGACACAGCTGCAGAAATAAAATGAAGTTTTATATTCAGACTTGAATATCACAAAATGTTTCAAACAGCCACGAATCACAATCATTCCTATCTATAATTTATCTCTAAACAGGACAACATGAACCTTTATCAAGAGATTGGTCATCAGGACCTTCCCAGTCAATTTTCTTCTCTAAAATCAATCTGCCGATGGGAATATTCCAGCCTGCCGGCATTTTATAACAACTGTGACAAGACTTTTTCCCACGGAGATCATCAAAAGTGAAGCCAGTGTCTTTCTTTACCACCGCAACAGCATAACATGTTTCTTGTCCTGTTAAAACAATAATAATGTCAAACATAATAATTTTGACAGATGTTTAGAGGTTTAGATTTCTATTTATCAAAATCTAAAAATGTATACATTTATATCCGTTTGTGCAATTGTCCTGATGAAACTCACAAAAAAAGACGTACCTTTTTTATATTTCTCTGCAATGATAGGATGGAGATCGTAGTTGAGTCCACCTTTATATACATTTTCTCCATCAACTGTTACGGCATCTACAAAACTATCCTGTCAACCACAGATAATTTGATTATAAAAGATATCATATTCCCTTTTAAGGACAAAACTGGATCATCTTTCAGGGTGCACAATATTCTGTTTTTGTAAAACAAAGTTTTGTGTAAGTATACAGCTTGTTTGTGTAAGTATGTAGGTTGTTTTACCTTGATATGTTTTTCATACAGTCAGTCACACTTTCATAGAGAACACATTCAAGATCTGGTTCTTTGTTGGACAGATTATTGCATTTGTTAAACTCACTCTGCGACCTCACACACCATTTGACTTTTTGACCAGTGGCTAAAGGCAGCGCCAAAACTGCAACAAATAGACATAATGATTAAACATAACAATTGAGTAATAAAAAAAGCAAAGAACATGAATATGATATCAAACTTATTTTGACAAGTACCAAGGCACCCCAAGAGTGTAGTGAACAGGAGCTTCATACTGATCCTGGACTGTGAATAAGCAGGCGTAACAGGACAGAGAATGATTTTTATAGAAGAACTAGAAACTCTGTGGGATGGGTCAGACAAACAGAAAACAACATTTGCTCATGATTTCTCAATATCTGCATGTGGTGTTTGTGAGGCAATTGGCCCATTTTACATTTTACATTATAATTTCAGTATTTCTTTTTCTTTGAAATTGGATATTGATCATGTATTTTTTAGGTATGGGGGAGTATCTGCAAGAAAATTGATTATGTTCTATTAAAAATAAAAATAAATTCAATTATTATGCATTTAATAATGCAACAAAAATGATAGCTACTGCATTAACAAGTGAAGTAATGAAGTAATGTTTGAGATGCAATGGCAATGTAATTTTATAACTTTAACATCTATAAATAGCATCTTTAAATAAGAATAGTTTATGCTTTATTTGATTTTTCAACAGCCATTACTAAACAGTATATATTCATATTGATTTTGTAAATTATTGAAGATATAATGCTTTGTGTACAAGTGTTCATTTAAGTTTGAATTAAAAATCATTTGTGCTTATTTACATGATTGACAACATTTTTGGAGAACCGAAATCCATCAGATGTAAAGTTTTGCATTTGGAATAAACATGATCTCTGTGAAAAGGCTGGTTGGGCTTGACAGCTATTGGTCAGCTTTTGGTCCATTTGACTGGTGTCCATTGCAAACATTACTCAATTCAAAAGCATAAAGTACATTTTATACTTGAGGTTCATTGAGGTGCAATGATCTTAGGTGCCAACATCAGCATGACTTTATCCTCCGAGTCAGTGGCATCATCATGGCATCATTATGTCAAAAAAAATGTTCAGGGTGTCATTTATGACTCTGATCTGCATCCCATTAGACATTTGGGATACTATTGCTGTGATTTATTCACGATAAAGTACAGCCTCTTGTATGTTATTGCTTACGTACACCACAGTATGCCACAGTTTATGTGGGCTGCTTTGTGCCATTTGTATGATTGATCTTGAGTTTTTCATTCATTGAATTTAAATGGTCTTCAAGATGGTGGCGTTGATGAATTTCATTAAAAAATCTTTATAAAACCATAATAAATAAAATCTTTACTCTGATCACATCTGGGGAATTACTTGTTGTTAAAACCAGGTGTACGTGTACAGGTATAAGGGAAAATGACAGATCCGCTCTGATGCATTGATCAGACAACAGCACAAGTCATATAAAAAAATCCCACTAAAAATAATATTTTTTTAAGAGATTGCAATAAAGTGGTTCCAGAATGAAGCTTTTAAGGGACAGTTCATTGTGAAGAACCTTTATTGTTAAGAGTGTTGAGGGTGAGTAAATAAAAACAGAATAAAATGTTTGGGTGAACTGTTCCTTTAAAGAAACTTTTGATCTGCTTTGCTACTGTGTACAATAAAAGTATTTTCTCTTGACTATATTTATCTTGAAGTAGTTCTTTGAAGTACTTTTTATTGTGGAATCTTGGTATCTAGATTCCTGCTTATAGTAACACTACTGCAACACATTATCATTTTGTTGATGATTTTGTTTAATAACAGCATACAACTTGAAAAGCAGAAATCCAGTGGTTCTCAGATGTAGTTTGTTAGGCAGGGGTAACATGTTTGGACAAAGCTCCAGCGTTTCTTGTGTATTTTTGAAAGAGACTCATTCTTCTACTAAACAGTTATTTAAAGTGCATGCCTGCACCAGCTCTGTAAGGGAAACATTTAAACATGTATAAGAATCAAAAGTCCTTGCACTGTCAATATCCATTATAAATTGTCCAGAATATAATTTATAAAACGTGTGTGTGTGTGTGTGTGTGTGTGTGTGTGTGTGTGTGTGTGTGTGTGTACATGTTTAAAACCAAGATTATTTGCATTTGACTTTAAATTTCCGTTTAAAGAAAGAAACTGTAACTAAAATCATACTATACCTGGCACATTCTTGTCAATCTCATAATTCTTTTCAATTAGGTCCATATATTCTTTAGTCAGGAACTCCTCTGTGGATGTTTTAATCTCTTGAAGACATTTAGTAGAATCAGAGAACATAAGGTTTCTACCACCAGTTGAGACAAACAGTGGTTTTGTATTCTGAAATAAAGGGAAGAAAATTCACACAGAATTCACACAGAAGCTGTTCTCTATATACAATGACAGTTTTTTTAGTTGCTATTGCTACAGCACTTGTTATAAAGTATTTAGTTTGTTACACAATTCTCTAAAATACTTTGATCCACATAGCATTTATCAAACAAATATTTTTGTAGAATCTTAGCTTATTTAATTGATGTCAGTGGCAACAAAGCAATAAAACGAACAAAACAACTAACAAAAAATAATCTAAACAGAATAGCAGATGAAGTTACCTGAGCCTCTTTCAGAACACGCACTACATCACTGCGAACATCTTCCCGGGTTATTACAGCATGAGCGGGCACACGAGCCAAGTTACAAGTTTTAAAATTAGAGATTATTTCTGTTTTATCTGGTGACTCTGGACAAATCAATTCAAAATCTTCTGACTTCAGATTCTTAGCCCAGTCTGGTCCATTACCTAAACAGGTTTAACAGTAAAATAGGAAATATTAGTTTCATCTGGCCTATTAAAAATATTTCATTTTGACTAAATGAATGATCTCCTCCATAAAACACACTAACCATCTGTGTAACTTGGAACAATGCTGTGCTTAATAAAAGCAACATCACCTCCTCCTTCTGCAAGACACCTGCAAACATGTGTGTTATATACAAACAACAACAGTAAACACAAAGTTATCAGCGAATGACTATAATCACCTTTAGATGCATTTCCATGTGTGTGTTATATACAGGTATGTCTTTACTAGTACCTGAAAGCTCCATCATAGCCATAATACATCTCCTCAGCAGAGGCTTTGCACTTGCTACTCTGTCCTCCCACATCTTTCTCTTTGCCTTTACACAGTTCACACATGTTTGAGTCAGGTTGAGCACCAGGAGCACAGCCTTTATTGAAAAAAGTGTCTGCAAAATTGAACAAAAAACTTTTAGCAAATTATTATTTCTGAAATTATCATCCCATAGCATTAGGCCCATTCATTTTAATAAGGACAAACCTTAATGCTATGGTTTGCAATAGAATTGTGTGTTTCAAACTATTTCAGCATAAAAATCCTGCAAGCAAGAACCTGATTTACATTTGAATAAATGTGTCTATTGCTCAACATCAGTACCATTAGAGTGTATGGGTTGTATGTACAGTATCTGAATAAACCTTATATATTACAACATTATAGCCATGCCATATTTTGATGGCTATAATTTTTATTCATATGATACTCACACATGTCACACTCGTTCTTATTTATGCATAATACAGCTTTAGGAATTTTCCAGCCAGCGTTGCGGTTCAATCCGGTGTGGCACGAGTTTTTTCCTTTCAGATTATTCCAGGTTATACCTGAGCCCTTTCTCACCACAGCCACAACATAGTAGGATTCAGCATCTATGCACGTCACAAAAATGAAAATTAAGCACTAACATATACACCAAACAGCTTAGCACTTCAAAAGTCTTTAGATGGAAAAATAGAAAGTTCATCAAACAATTCAGAACTATTACTTACCAGTGACAGGATTGTTACACTTATCTGAAAGGGTAAATAATAAAAAATTCTTTATTAAACATTTCATTATTTAAATCTGCCATCAGATATAAACCTATCTGGTTATATGTTGTGTGTATCATATAAAGATGATATAAAAAATGTTTGTTCTGTTTGTACGTACCCTTATCATACTGCTCAACCAAGGCTGCAACTAGACCACACTTGTAAGCAGCCCACACCTGCCCACCATCAGCTGTGACGGCATCCACATCTCCACGCTTAAAAGAAAACCAGAAAAAAATCTGAATCAGAAAGTTTGTTAGTCTACAGGTGGAAACCACAAGTAATGTACATTCTTAAAAATATAGACTACTGTTTATTGCACTATTCATGACGCATACTGATTTTAGGCAGCAAATTCTTATAGTATGGAAGTAGGCATTTCAGATGTAGCCAAGGTAAAGAAAAATATTGACCATAGTGTTAAACATTTAACATATACAGTACAAATGTATGCAAAACCTACTAAACAAAAACCAAATATAAATATGTCTTAAATACTCTTTTATTCTTCGATAGAGTATTTTGAAGAGTATTCTTCAAATTTCTAAATACTAAAGTATACTATAGCAAAAAAGAAATCATTTGTTAAACTAAATGAAAACATCTTTCCATTTTTAATTTGTTTTTTTCTGAAAGGATGTCAAATGCTTTCTTGTGAAACTTAAATACATGAAACACAAAGCATGATGTAAGATTGATCATACCGCTTACGTCCATATTGATGAATGTTACATTTTGCATGTAAAAGATTGTGCACCTAGTTTTCTGTTGTACATTTGCTTCGTAAATGAGAGTCATTGTAAGAGACAAAGGTCAATTTGACATAACAATACCATGATTTTGTTGATGCATTCATCCACAGAAGTTGCATCCAGACACTCCACACCAGAAATCTGTAAATTGTCACATTTGACTTGTTCTGCATGGCCAACAGTACACCACTGAACAGGCCGAGGTGAAGGTCTGGGTGGCTTAAAGATGCCTAAAGAAAAACAGTTTTGCACATAAATGTCAAACAACATGGAGAAAATATTTTACTCAGAGTCAAACAAAACAAGATATGTTTAATTTCATTATAGTGTAGGTCAGTTGTATCACCTTTAAGTGCCCTCATGATATTATAATAATCTTGTTTCAGGTAGAGAAAAGAGTCTGTGATTTCAGGTAGCTTGATCAGTCCCGATACTGAGTCTGAGAACATCAGATCTTTAAGATCTGAAGACTGTTGAGCACATAACATTGATATTGTTCATAACATTGATATTAAAAATATCAAAACCCCCTAAAAATTAATGTTCTAAACTATTCAATAAATTAATAATTCATAACTCATGCTAAGTTGAGCCTTAAGTGTGTAAATTTGGGGGATTTTTACACTGTTACACTGTTTAGGAAATGTAAAATTAGTTTGAAACCCTCCTTTTGAGTGTGATATTGGACATTATTTATATGATTTATATGATCCCTTCCAAAAATACAAAATTACTTTAATATCAAAATAAGTAAACATCTTTTTAACTGATGTAATATTCTTTGAAATGTCATACCGAAAATTTACTAAGGAGTTTAAAAATCCGTTCTGATAAATCTGGATCCTTGCGGCTGATAACAGCACGGGCAGGCTCTTTGCCAAGGTTGCAAATCTCGTAGTCGTCCACACTTTTCCTGCTGCCATCCAGGCACAACAGCTCATAATTTGATCTTTCAGCCACTTAAAAGTTTAGAGACAAATCAACCTTTTACACACAAAACCTTAGAATCGTAAATACCTCCCAACAATTTTTATGTCAATTTTATTTACCACTATGTGAAATACTCACCTGGGATATCCTTGTGACAAACAAAGGCAACCTCTCCAGCATCATCCTTCAGGCACCTGGAGAAGAGTACGAGTTTATAATAGTGTTAGTTGATTTTAAAATGGAGAGATGTCAAGAAATGTGATAATGTAGTTAGAATTGTACCTGATGGCTCCTTCACCACCAAAGTAGTTTTCCTTGGATGTACAGGAGCAGTCGCCCTTGCAGGCTTTGCACAGATTTGGAAAGTTGGCTTTTGATATTCCAGGAACACAGCTGGCTGAGAAGAATTCTGACACAGCTGCAGAAATAAAATGAAGTTTTATATTCAGACTTGAATATCACAAAATGTTTCACACAGCCACGAATCACAATCATTACTATCTATAATATATATCTGAACAGGACAACATGAACCTTTATCAAGAGGTTTGTCATCAAGACCTTCCAAGTCAATTTTCTTCTCTAAAATCAATCTGCCGATGGGAATATTCCAGCCTTCAGGCGTTTTATAACAACTGTGACAAGACTTTTTCCCACGGAGATCATCAAAAGTGAAGCCAGTGTCTTTCTTTACCACAGCAACAGCATAAGGACAAGTAACTGTTATAACAATAAAACAATAATAATGTCAAACATAATAATTTTGACAGATGTTTAGAGGTTTAGATTTCTATTCGTCAAAATCTAAAAACGTATACATTTGTACAATTGTGCAATGATGAAACTCACAAAAAAGCTTTTTATATTTCTCTGCAATGATAGGATGGAGGTCGTAGTTTAAAAGTCCACCTTCATATACATTTTCTCCATCAACTGTTATGGCATCTACATTACCATCCTGTCAACCACAGATAATTTGATTATAAAAGATATCATATTCCCTTTTAAGGACAAAACTGGATCATCTTTCAGGGTGCACAATATTCCGTTTTTGTAAAACAAAGTTTTGTGTAAGTATACAGCTTGTTTGTGTAAGTATGTAGGTTGTTTTACCTTGATGTTTTTCAAACAGTCAGTCATTTTTAAATAGAGAACACATTCAAGATCTGGTTCTTTTCTGGACAGATTATTGCATTTGTTAAACTCACTCTGCGACCTCACACACCATTTGACTTTTTGACCAGTGGCTAAAGGCAGCGCCAAAACTGCAAAGAAAAAGACATAATGATTAAACATAACAATTGAGTAATATAAAAGCAAAGAACATGAATATGATATCAAACTTATTTTGACAAGTACCAAGGCACCCCAAGAGTGTAGTGAACAGGAGCTTCATACTGATCCTGGACTGTGAATAAGCAGGCGTAACAGGACAGAGAATGATTTTTATAGAAGAACTAGAAACTCTGTGGGATGGGTCAGACAAACAGAAAACAACATTTGCTCATGATTTCTCAATATCTGCATGTGGTGTTTGTGAGCAAGTTACTTTGTACAAAGACATTCTGTTATAGAAATTCCCTTTCAAGTTTCTAAAAAAAGGAATAGAGTACATTTATATGTATTTTAAAAGTATTAATAATGTCTTATATTACTTTGTTATAATGCAGTATTTTATTTTATTATTCATGTTTATTCATTGTTACACTTGTTTATAAATGTTAATGCAATTTTCATTTTACTTATTTATTGTTTTATTTATTGAGTAAATAATGCATATGCAACAACCACGTGTTAATTAAGTCTGTTATTATTGTGCTTATAACAATGTGTAAAGTTTTGCACTCAGAATAAACATGATCTCTTTGAGGAGACTGATATGTAGGTGGGCTTGAAAATCAGCTGATTGGTCCATATTTGACTGGTGTCCTTTGTAAACATTACTCAATTCAAAAGCATAAAGTACAAACTTCTGACTTCTACAAAATGTTCATAAAAGGAAGGGGCAATTATAAGATTTTTTTTTCAAAACCTGAAAACTAAATTGTTTAGAATCCATTCATCCACTTTAAATCTGCTTATCCTCTGCAAGGTCACATGATTGATATCATTTTCATTCTAGCAATACGAATTCTGTCTATCTAGCACAATCCAAAGAACTCTGACAGGCCGCTATCTGGACAGGATAACAGACACGTTTCTAGAAAACAGTCCACTATACATTTTCCAGGGATACTGGGCCATGCCGTGAAGGGGTCATAGGTCATGTTCATAAATAAGCTGAAGGATGGAAAAGTTGTTCTAGTATGCTGCACTGGTGAGAATCTGACTCTACATTGCCAAGAACAAGCAGTGCTGACGTGTAGTCTTGTGTGTAAATCCTGTGCTTTCCACTGGTTCACTGACCTGACTTGATATTTGGGCAGCTGCAGATATTTAATTTAGCCCAAGTTGCACAATTTTAGAGGAAGTATAGTTTTGTAGTGGGCAATTTTTTGGCAATTCTACCACAGAAGTTAATCATTTGTTTTGAAAACCCAGATTTGATTAAAAATAAATAAGAACCCATCAACCCACTGAGGCACCGCAGAAAAATATTAAACAAACAAAAAAATATTGTATCTGGATACGTTTCCAAATTTTGCAACGCTGGACATCCCGTCCTACAGATTTCTAAAATAAACAAAGATATCTTCAGATATTTATTGGAATGTTTAATCCTCAGGGACTCACCATACAGGCGGTTCATGAAAATGATCAGAAATATCTTCATCTATAGCCGCAGAGATCAGTCCAAGACCATTTTATTTAATCTGCATTTCTAGATGCATTGTGATCATTTCAGTTCAGTGTCTGTTGAATTTCAACAAAATCAAACCTCAGGAGTGACAAAGTCATCCAACAGCAAAGTGAAAGACTGACAGCATGACAAGACACATGAAAACTGTGATAAAGAGGTTATCACATAAAAAATGATTTTGAACTTTTGCTAAAAACATGTACAAATATTACTGTTGTATTGCTTAAAAGTGAATATGAACTTGTTTTCTTTGCAGTATTTGAGGTCTAAAACAATACAGAACATATTTTCTGTTATTTTGACCTGTTTTAATTTTCTGTAAATAAATGCAAATAGAGAAAACATTTTTGTTTGAAATTTGGGAGAAATATTGTTAGTAGTTGACAGAATGAAAATGGTCCTTGAAATGGTCTACTCTATTAATTATTGAACTTAAGTTTAGGGTGAGAGTTAAGGGTGGGGTTTGGTAGTATTATTATGGAAATTGTGAAAGAAGAGATATTTTGACCTCAGACTTGGCACTTTAGAAATTTGAAAATGCCAAAATATTCTGGTCCGGAAGCTTTGCCATAATTTTCTGTCAATGAAAGACACATTACTTTCAGCCTGTCTACACCAGACATGAGAAATGTCACCCAATTATAATGGGTTCTAATGTCTTTTGTTGCGTCGCTTCCGGTGTAAACAGGGTGTCTCTTGTTTGTACTTTGCATGCCTTGGGTCTCTCTTCTACTGTAAAACATTTGAAAGTATTAACTGAATATGTTGTCATCATTTACTCATCATAATTCAATAAAAATCTGGTTGGAATGCTTCAGGTAAAGTACAAGATTATCATTAAAGATCTAAAAATCAGTATGGTCATTCATTGAGATCACATGCTGTTAGGGATTTGATTGTGATGTACACACCCTGTCCGAGGGGAATAGATTCAACAAAAGGTTGTTTCTTACGTTTCGAGTCGGTGTCTTATTGATCTTATTATCATGATTAACATATAGTCCCTAAATCAATAGGAGTTGTGTAACACTACAGCTTTTAGTTGGGGGTCTTGCTTGATGCTTTCCTCCTTTGCCTATTATCAAGGTTTTATGTACATCATATTTGATCATTTTTGTAACTTTTTCTGCATCAGTCATAGATGCTACAATGACCAGTGTTAAAGGAGTTTCTAAATGAGCAGATGATTTAAAAACAGATGTCTCGTATTCGGGATGCATGACATTTTTCTATTGACTAAATTGGTGTGTCTGGGTGCAAACCCATGTACGAGGGATCAATGACCTGGTTGTATAAGCAGTTAAAGGTCACAATTTAACCCCAACCAATGTGACGAGTAAGCAGAAAGTCAGCGAAACCTGGGGCAAAGAGCAAACTGAGTTTCAGCAGTGCCTCGGGTACATGACACACATAGTGCAGAAACCTGTAAGCTCAGGGAAAAGAAACATAAGTAGTCGTGTGGGTAGACAAAAAAACAAGGGTGTTTCTGTGGCATCCTTACCTTTCTTTGTTGTTGTTACACTGTTTAAATGTAATGAAGTGCTATTAAACCCACACAAAAGCATACAGCTCTAAATAATACGAATACACCTGCTAGGTCTGTCTGCCCCCCAGTGGACACTCAATCATCACAAGAAAGGTGAGAGGAGAAAAATGATGTCTAACAAAATCTGGCGATTTAAGTTGTGTTTTGAGTTTTCTGAGACACAATTACCCTTATACACTAAAGACACCTACAGTTGCTGAAATGCATCTGTATATTTTAGTGCACAGATTGCATTTCATTTGTTTATGAAACAGGTAAAAAAAAAAGCTTCTTAACTTCTGGACCCATATGTTTTTCTTTCAATGAAAATGAACGTGACCTATTTTTCAGATATGGTGAGCCATACCCGAAATGTGACCTCTGCATTTAACCCATCTAGTGAATAGTGAACACACACTTCAAGTCGTGAACACACATACACAGGGAGCAATGGGCAGCTAACACTGCAGTGGCCGGGGAGCAAACACATGTTTCAATGATTTTAACCTAAATACCATATAAAAGACATTCAGATGCTTCCCCTGTAGGTCAAGTTGTGTTACATCTGAGTATTAAGCTTTTTAACAAGCACCTCCTTACAAAAAATAGAAATTACTTCAGAAATACTCAAGTAGGCCAGTCGTCCCTTTTGTTTCAATGATTATATTTGCGAATCAGTTTTTTGTGGAAATGATGCAGTATATAAAAAAAGGAGACAGAAACTTACTATAGCTAAATGTCACTCCACTCCTTACCTGCACATTGCAGATGAGATCTTTGAGGGTGTACCTCTAAATAATAAACATCCACCCCGTTCATCACTGAGCCCAGGAACAATTGGACCCTTTTGTTTAGCTGATTCTTTTAACAGGAACTTCAGCAATTTTAGAACTAAGAAACTTTGCGTAAACATGATAAGCCGTTTGAAAAGCATTCCTTACAAACCTTTAAACCATCAGAAACCTTTTGAGCATTCATATTCCACATGTTTTCTAAATGTTAGCTCTTTCAATATGAGTGTGACAATGAAATGAAGAGTTAGACCCAAACCGGATGGGATGTGCCGAGTTGTTCGTAAAATAAATATGTATATGAATGGAGCTTGGGGTGGCCCTATGAACTACAAACTGTTCCATGTAACCAGGACTTATAAAAAAAAAGTGGTAACTGGGCACAGTCAATTCAGTCTTTCTAGGGCACAAGTGACAGGACAGGAGGGGTGTGGCTTATATACAAGGGGAGGGGCTAGTTCCTCTCTTGCACAAACACAGTCTCCTGCGGACACAGTCCTGCTTCCTGCAATGTGATGTCATAGTCCAAGTGAGTGAGTCTTCGACGGGGAAAGTTGGTGACAAGTTCAAAGCGTTCATTGGGAAACCCTTTAGACTGAACATGTCTCACCAATGCCTATAAAAAAAAATATATATTTCAGACCATTACTACCTTTAGCTGAATATTGAAAAATACAAGAAACTACACAAAATGTTAAATGATGCTCACCATGAGCTTAGCTTTAGCAGACAGTGCTATCTGTTCCCTCTGGCCATCCGGGTATCGCAGCATTAAACGGGCTTTTGGACCTGCAGGCGCAGTCATTTTAGTCATCATATTACAAACAAAATATACATTTCAGCTTCAAATAATAATTGCTGGTATACCATTGTCGTCTGGTTCTGCTGTGCTGGTGCCAGCAGGTTCTGAGGGCTGGTGTGATATGAATCTGTGGTTCTCTCCAAGGTGCTGTTCGGACTCTGTTTGTCCTATCTGTCTGTGGCTATGTCCCGCCGGCTCGATGTGGTTCTTTTTACTCTCCTCTTTCCTGCAGCCCAACTCTTTGTGCGGGGATTTCCTGTGATGGGCAGGATTGTCTGGTCTGGTGGGTTGGGCTGTGGGAGGGGCTATCTCTTTGTAGACCTGTCCACAAACTTCATTATCCGAGCCATCCACTGAGATCAGACCTTCGCTGTCAGAGAAAGGCTCTGCATCTGAATCCTCATCCGAGCGTGACTCTGCCTTGTCCTGGGCAGACTCGTAGTGCGTTTCATGAAGAGATGCCCGAATAGCAGCCTCTAACTGACTATCTTCACTGGCATCTATTAAACTCTCCTTTAAAGAGAGATAAAATACATCAATGTTAAGATATATCTAAATGCTTTTTCAGGAACTCCGTGGATTGTCTGGACCTTTAACTCAAACTTACAGAACGGGCACGTTTGGCAGGAGGTTGACTGGACTGCCCATCCAGCTGCCCATGCTCTGACAGGAAGCCTGTGATTTGATCCAGGAATGAGGACGCATCTAACTGGTTCCACTCAACCATCTTTTGTCCTGTATTTGTAAAAGCAACAAAATATATATATATATAAGAAAGACATAATATATCAGCAGTATTTTAAGTAAAAATATGTGTCACGCTTTTATTTTTTACCAATATTAACAATCTGATGCCTGTTATAACATCTGTTATACATTTTTTGTGACAGAAAATAGAAAGTGCATATAAATGTATCTTGTGCATATAAAAGGAAAGTTGAAAATTTTTGCATACAAGACAAAAAGAAGGAAAGGCAAACCAGGCGGAAGAATGTTAATCACTTCTTCAGCTGACATCTTTAAATATTCGATTATACATTGTGTCAAGAGAAAAAGAATCGGCTGTGGCTCAATCATAACATGATGCATTTAAATGTACTGACTGAAGGCCGATCACATGATCTTGTGTCACTTACCTGTACGGGGGTCCAAAATAGAAATATAGGGGAACTTGTTAAGCTTGTAAAACTGAATGTACCTCTGCCCTTCTTCGCTGTCGTGGTACACCTAAAAACAACAACAGCTCACGTTTAAATGTTTACAAATGGACAATACAATGACAGTGGGCATTTATGTCTGTGTAAATGTACCTGCCAGAATATGAAGTGTTCTTTGATGATGTTTTTCACAGCATCATTGCTCCACACATCTCTGTTAAGACACTGGCAGGCAAAATCCTGAACATTTTGAATGTTAATCATCAACCATTTGTTGTCAAGCTGACCACAATCTTTTGCCTGAAATGAGAAGACACTCAAAGTTAATAAACATGGCAGATTAGTATATATACCATATAACATATAACTACACATAATGAATGTAGTAAAACTATAGAAATGACCGTCTCAAAGCTGCCTTTATGCATGAGTTCAATAGGCGGACGGAACAGATCGGCTAAAGTGCTCAGCTTCTTGTCCTTTGCACTTCCGTTTCTCAACTCCTGCTCCTGACGGACTAGAGGGACACAGAAGGACAGCAGGGTTGGAGGATGCAACTGCTCACAAAGTATGTTTGAGTGAACGTATATACTTACTGGTCTCAGTCTGAAAATCCCGAAATCCGTCAAAGATTGATCGCGCTGGTCTACGTCTCTTTGGTACTGTGAAAGAGAGAAATGACTTGATGTCAGACCTGCTTCACACTGCACATGTAAGCTGAACATTCTTTTGTCTGTCCCTGTATTAACATGTTATTCAAAACTGTAATTACATTATGACAAGGGTACATATTTTAACTATTGTTTAAGTAGATGCACAGTTTTATAATGTTTGAGATATTGTTATTCAGTGGTACATAAACATTCGGTCATGCAGTAAAGACGCTTCTAGTGTGAAACACAGACATTGTGTGTCCGCTTGTGTGTAGTGTAAAGTAGGTTTAAGCTGCAAGAGACAACATTAAAAAATAAGCACTGTATTACCTCCGAACAAGGGCTCTGGCTCCACTAGAATATCTTGCTTCTGTGGAATAGGTGCTCGCACATCATCTCTGCCAGAAAGGGAAACATTCACTCACTCATGCTGCTTCAGACTGACAGAACAGTGCATGCAGTGCCTTACAAACATCTTAATGATGTAGGGCAGAGGGGATTTGATGTTGCTTAACACCACCGGGACATGTAAAGTCACTCACTCTATGGGTGGCTGTCTGCTGCTGGACGCTCCTGCTGAACTGGTGCTTGTGCTGGGTTCCTCTGCGATCGCCCCTCCATCCAGAAACATGGTAACTGCCATCTCTAGGTTATTGTTACATGCTTCTAGCATGTGCTGCCCTACACTCTCTGTAGCACCTGCAAACAAACACATGCATGTAAAACCATTAAGAACAATTATAATGTGAAATACACCGTCTCCTGTCTGAAGTCATTTAAAAATCTACTGAATTTCATAATAAAAAGACCATTGTTTCTGTCAAAACAAAATAGTTTATTGACTACGACTGTCATCGATTAACAATAAATAAATAACAAACAGGAAGATTATAAAAGGTTCTTCCTTTGCTTTAACTCTATCCTACGGTTTTGCAGTTAACGTTAACTAAGATGACTGTGATATGTTGGTGTAAAGTAATACGTATTTTACGCATCTTTTATAGGTAGTATTTTAGTACGTTAGTGTTTAATGACTGTAACGTTATGTAATGCTGCCTTCACGTGCTCTCGGAAATATCCGAGTTTGCACATGAACGGCCTCTGATGTCGCGTTTCCCACTGGGAAATCATTTTGATCCCCAAATTCCCGAGATGGGCGGGCTTTAAACTTTAAACATGGCGGATGGAAGAGCTGTGACAGATATGATTTAGTAGTTTTTTCGCAACAGCTTAACTGCCTTGTCGTTAGTACATTTATGAATAATCATTTGAAGCATACTGTATGTTTAATACACAGCAAAAATAGCATGTATTTCACCAATGACTAGATAGTGCGGTAAAGCTATACAGTATGGTTGAAAACGAATATCATACAACATTTTTCCAAGCCACATGCAAGCATGAATCTGGCATCCTCCATTATTTCCGACAACAAAGCACCTCGTAATCATGACTTCAGAAGTGGGAATTATCGAGCTTCCGAGTGCACGTGAAGGCAGTATGTGAAAACAGTCCCGTTTTAAACGAAACCTAAAGTAAACGCTGCAATATAAGGTTACAAATGTGCTGAAGAGAGAAGAGTTGCGCTCAACTTTCGCTCGGTTTTTTTAATTCTCAAATCCCCCACCCCCTCAAGAGCGCATGCGCACATTCAGTGCATCTTTCACCTTTAGAAAAAAAAGTAGCGAGCGAAACATGGCTATGTGTATCTGATCAACAAAACTGAAACTACCAAGCGATACAAACCATCACGCGAGCCTGTTTTGAGTCTGTGTGTGCACGTTAAATAACAGTTACATTTATCAGTTTCCGACAAGTACAAACATGTGTATCACTTTGATAGGAGTTGAGAGAAGCATACACACAAAACGGATAATTGATTTAGTATCTGCCTACACAAACCGCCATGTTGTGGACCATGGTTTATGATCCGCACACTCGCTGAAGTTATCTAACATACTCGAGGTGGCTAAAAACATCCCTACACTCAGTCAACCTGTGGCATTTAAATGTGCTCGTGTCTATAATCATTACATGCTTTTACAAACCCACCGCATTACTAATCTGGCTTTATATGGTGATTTGAATATAAAGGTGTTACACACATAGCAGCGATGGAATAACAGAAGCAACGTTACAATGCTCAAAGTTTAGTCCAAGAGTTTTACATAACCTTTGGCATACTCTGAAAAACACTCTACATGTGATAGCCATTTCATGGTTTGATTGTTTTCTTTTGCATTTAAACCCGCATTAAAGCAAGTGGAGATAGCAGCTAGCATCAGCTCTCTTTCGTTACAGTCTCTTTCCTTTGCATGACAGAGGGGGCAGTACTGATGGTGGGTCTCGATTATTCTTCCCACATACATCATTTCTAACGGCACCCCATTTTTTTTAAAGCAAAACAGTCTGGGTAAAAATGCAAAATGTCAATATTTACCAGTTATGGCTGTGAACTGTTGTATTAACCCATTAACCCCCGGGGCTGATGCGTCTCCGAGAGTCGCCATCTTGCCGCCACTAACAACAACACGACTGCACGCATGCACGTCTTCCACCAATGAGATCTTTTTCTGTAGCTTCCTTTTTGCGTCACCGCAATGGGTCTCTGGGTAATGTAGTATTCCCTTGGACAACCACTACAGCCAGATGTTTTTCGTGTTAGTGTTAAGTTGAATTTAAAAATAAACGCAAGTAATAAACAATCAATGTAAGCGTTGTTCAAATTTTGTTTATTATTTATTGTACATTCAATACAGAAACAGTCAACCAAGCTCGTAAAATGAATGAAAATACAAGCAAAATAAAACAAATCCTATGCTGTTGTTATTGACCCCGTTAAAGGGGACTGTTTATCCCTCTAAGTATCAGCAAAGTAGTCAAATTCCTTAAACACCCCTTCAATTAAGTTTGAATGGCCCAACTGCCAGTCACAACATAGTTTTTCCATGAGGTGTCTGTGTACATCTTATTTGATCATCCAAAAAAAAGATGAAAATTAACAAAAACAATATGATCTCCTGACATAACATTGCCCTGTAGACATTAAGACTTGGTCTAAAATTGCATTAACGCCAACTCAAGGTTAGGTGTTGTGATATTTGTTATTTAAACAGATTTAATCTGTAACTGAGGCTGTTAAGATTTAATATTAATAAAGAGAATGATTTAAGGGTCATCATATAAAAACATTGTTGTAAGCTCTGCTAAACCAGTTTAAGAGCTTTTCATCTATGCAGTAGGTTTTCAGCATAGTGCTGCAACCAGATATAGGAGTACTGATATGCAAGTTTCATCCATTACAGCCTAGCTACATATTGCTCAAAAGAGTCCTTGTAGTGTTCAGTGCTAAACCAGATTTTAGAAACTCCAGTTATCTTCAGTGCCTAAATGCAAAGTGAACACCGACCTATTCACCACCTTCTACAGTAACTGAGAATTCACACCTGATGTAAACCATATAGGGTGAAAATCTCTTGATATTACACAAAGGGTCAGTAAGGATCATATTTTCCCAAACCACAGAAGTCACTTCTTGGTAGGGCCTGAATCCTAAACTAAAAACAAATGAACAAGCATTCATTCATGCTATAGCATAAGTCAGGGCATAGGTGTAGTCTTTGTGTGAGTAAAAGGTGCCAGCACATGAAATGGCAACACTGGGAGTGTATTTTTTGTATTTTGTTAAAATGCAAATAAAAGGCATAAATTGGGAAAGGTGGTGGTGATGTGTTTATATGTGCAGATGACAGTGAGGGAGGGCACGAGGGCAGAAGAAGTGGATGGTCAGAAACGGATGAAGGTGGCATCAATCTGCCTGACACTGGGCAGTGCCAGCATGATCTTGCGTCTATATTGAGGGTCCTTCTGCAGGGGGTTTCTCTCCAGATAGATGGTCTCTAGATCTTTGGCATTCTTGAGTTCATCCAGGTCTGCCCAGTTATCAATCTGGTTGTCATTCATCTGTGAGAGAGAAAATTGACAAGCGTGTGCAACTAATTCAATGTACAACAAATTCCTTTATGGACCAATTTGTGATGAGGAAAACAATACATCTATTATAATACTAACAGAAATATATGCAATTTGTTATTAATACATACAAATAAAACAAAATACATTTCCTTAGAATGACAACAGCATTACAAAGTAATATTTTGAAGGACAGTAGCAAAATTTTTTTATACAAGTATGCCATATATAAATGTAATAATACCAACAGCATTTACACTCATTCACAGCTTACCCAAAATTCTTTTAAATCAGTCAAGTGGTTAATATTTTCAATCTTTTTTATCCTGTTTGCAGCAATGTCCAAAGTTGTCAGCTTTCTCTACAAGAGAGATAAGACCTAAATTATACAGCACCCAAATATTCTAAGACATTTAAAAATAAAACTACAGCTAGACGTGATGAAGGATCAGAACACATTGAAATTCCCTGTGGAGTAGAAATAAAAGTGAAGCAGGTAGAGAATTGCTTTTTGAAAGTACAAACAGGTTTAAAAATATAATATGTCGAAACATCTTATACATGAATTAAGAATTGTCACAAGGACATGAAAGAAAGGATGATGCATGAATGTAGTACTGACATTGTTCTCCAGGCCTTCTATGACTTCGATGCCATTATGACTCAAGTAAAGCTCTCGCAGGTTCACAAGATTCTGAAGTCCCTCCAACTTTGTGATACGATTACTCTATCAGACAGTAACAGACGTTAATGTTGAAAGCAAAATTTGGTAAAGATTCCCTATTCAGCACAGGGGTACCTGAATACTGAGAACCATCAGATTGTGCAGTCCATCAAGGTTCTGTAGCCGAGTGATTTTATTCGTGCCGAGAAACAAACTTTCCAGAGAAGAAAGAGAATCCAGATTCTCGATAATCTAAAAAAAAAAAAAAAGTAAATACATCTATCAAATTCAAGCCTACGTCTTATTTTAAATTAGATACAGATAGACAGAAGGTTTGGTTTTTGATTCCTTACCCTGATACGGTTAGAGCCCAGCTCGAGCATTTGAAGGCTATTCTGATGATCCAGGTTGGCAATGCTTGTGATCTTATTATGAAGCAAGAAGAGCTTTTTGATTTTCGTGAGACGGTCCAATCCCTCAATCTTCCTCAATATGTTGAAAGATACATCTAGCTGCCTGCAAATCACATATTCAAATATTTACTTTCCCTTAAATGCACACAGAGAATGTCACTATACTTCAGTTTTGAAAAGGACATTATAATAACATTAGTCTGACTTACTCAAGTTCTGTTAGGGCATCAAGATTCTCTAGTTTGCGAATCTGGTTGTCATAAAAGTCCAGTTCCCTCAATGAGACGAGGCTTTCCAAGTTCTCAATTTGTTTGATGAGGTTTTGTCTGAGAGAAATTGTCTGATGGTAAAAACGAAAGTGAATTACTTCATCACAAATATGTAATTAAACATATGTAAATTTCCCCCCAATATGTATGAAGTACTCGAGATGAATTCTCTGACAGTGCACGCACATAAATGTATAATACTCTTACCTTAGCTTTCTTAAGAACCTCTAGACCTTCAATCTTCCCAATTCTACAATGAACCAGATCCACATCCTGAAACAATAACCCAGAAATAGTAAATAATAGCAAGAATAACCATTTTCTCTCTCTCACTCAAAACCTGAATCACCTCTTCATCTGGGTCTAAGGTTATGGTGTCCATGTCAACCGGTGACTCCTCTGGTACTAGAAGCGAGAGATGTGGTTTTAAAAAAAAAAAATCTTTTCATTTCTCTCAATCACTCACTGAAATGCGAATGAAATGATCAAGGTGGTCTCACCAGTTAAAGGGGCTTGTAAGGAGTCAACCTCTCCATTGAGGCTCTTTCTTTTGGTCTCATCATCACCAGATTCCTCAGACTCACCTCTCCTGTCAACTAGAAATATAGGATATTGAATACTACCCACAGCACAAATCTCCATGAACGATGATGAAATGATGATGCACACGGTCACCAAACTTACTTTATTGTACTTTAATTAATCTGAAAGCAGGATTTAAAAGCCTTCATCAATTAAATGACCATGATGCTGTATTCAATCCCATCCAACACACCCTGATCCCACCAATACAGTACAAGCATGCTAGCAACTCTGCTGATCAAGCAGACAAAAACAAACGCAAGCATCGAGGGATCCTCGATATCTCACGTCTGATCATTCAAACACATACATTCCTATACTTACACATCTGAACAGGTGAGACTTTGACAGGTATCGCGAGCCTGTGAGCTACATAAGCTAACCATAAGGATGTGTGTGCACTGACGCCATGTACGCTACTATACACCCAACTGAAAAGAAGTCTGGACTTTCATTTTTACACACCCAAAATACACAGCGATTTAGCTTTCATCGTCATTTCAAACATGCAGACTATTAGAGCGATTTAGGTCAGCGTAAACAATCACACATTACAATCTAAATGAATGGCAAGATGACACTAAAATATTAACATTCAAAAAAATACACCCCCATATTTAGCATGAAGGGTGAGAACAGCATTCTGGTGCTTTTAATAAAAGGAAGGCATGAAAAAAAAAAGTCATTTTACCTTCCATCTCTTGAGGTTCTCCGACAGATAAGGTCGCCATTTTCCGCTAGCCCCACCTACTTTACTGGATGATTGACACCAGCATCCACCAATAGGAAACAAGACCTCAGCACTATAAATAAATAGGATTATATAATTATTTTAATACGCGAAATAATGTGACCATTCTAAGAACGATTGTCCTCATGAAAAAAGTTAATTATGATTTTTGAGACAAATCAAGACCCATTTCCACCCCAAATAACATACGAGGGCTTGTCATAACTAGAACGATGTATATTGTGTAAAATTACCAAACACCAAGAAACCTTCATAGTTTATTTTTAAGGATAGCTTTGTTTTGTTTTAAATTACTTTAAGTCATCTTATTGAGAAATGCTAACTTAAAGGATCTTTTTGAATTATTGTGTCCAGTCTTTGTTTCCTTTATTGTTCATTGTGACAAAGAAAAGCATTTGGCACTGACAGCACAAATATACAGTTTAAACTAATTTTACATATTACAAAAAAAGCCCACAGTATGACATTAACAGTTTTTACAGTGTCTTTCGAAAATATATTTTCTATATGTCTGTTCTTACTCAGTCTCTGAGCTAATGATAACATCATGTTACACTTTCACAGTCACATATTGACAACAGTTGAATGCTTGACATAACATTTGACTCATTGTTGATACTATCAACTGCGCCACAATTGTTGTAAAAACAAGTATAGCAGGTAGGGTGCTTTGATCACAGGAAATAAACACATTATGAGATGCAGTACTTTTACATTTATTCATGTTTGCAGCATTCCTTTTTGTATTAAGAGGCACATTATTAAAAGTACATATTAAAAACACACTTCACCTGCACCATGTCAACATTAAGAAACTTTCAACAAAAATGACAGACATTAATGAATGCTATTGTAAATGACCATTTTCTACGAATCGGTAAGTGTTAACTCAGTGACGGCTTCAATAAAAAAGTTAGTTTTATTGTTCTCACATCTATGTAAACAATTACAATGAAAACATTCCTGTGAGAAAATGTATTGTGGCAATCTCCTAATAAGGGCACAACAGGCATCTCTTGTATAAAACTACTCTAAAACAGTCCATTGTGAGTTAAAGAAAAATTCAGTTGTTCGACAGCACTTAAAAAACACAGTAGTTTGATAAAGGCACAGTGACTGATTTTTGATGGCTGAATTACTATTTGGCAAAATCAAAATACAACATACACTTTAGGATGTGACACAGCCACTCACCCTATAGTCATAATTTCACAATACTACCATTAATAATACAATAAACCATAACTTATGATGTGCGAGTTTCCAAACCAGAGCTCCAGTTTGGATGCTGTTCAAGTGTTTTTCTCAGTAAGAGGCTTGTTCCTCTACGAATCGTCTCAGCTGTTCACATGAACATTGAGTTGGTCTACTACAGAGTAATGACTTGTATTATAGTTATTCAGGGCTGGCTGTACCAATGCATGGACCGCTGAAGAGCCCTCTCCCAGCTCTGCAGTACACTTCTGTACTGCCCTCCCTTGTCCCCTTCTGATTTATTCCTTTGGGGAATAAAATGTTGGTCAGTGGACTGAATCTTCTTGAGCTCCTCTTGGTTCTTCCAGTAGCCTAATGGACAAAGAACAGGGCAATGACAGTGACTCCACCATGCACTGCAACAGCGTTTGTTTGACATGTGTGCAAATACCAACCTACATTGGACTCATTTCTTACCTGTTCCTAGCCCTGTGACAAAAGCAGCTCCTAGGCAGGACATGTCGAAGTGACTTGGACGTGCTATTTTACGGCCCAACAGATCGGATGTCAGTTGCATGATGAAATCATTAGTGCATACACCTCCATCCGCCCTATGAAAACGTAAACATTTGCACAAATGTCGGGACTTTTAATGTGGGGATGAATTTTATCTGGGGAATAAGAATCTGGGGAATGAGATCCTTACCTGATTTTGATGATAGGAATATGTGTTTCTCGAAGCATGACATCATACAGCTGCTTGTTCCTGAAAGATAAGAGTATTACTAAGAATAGGACAATTCTTTCTATTTAGTAACTAATTACAATTTACAATTTTTTGTGCTAACAACACTACGAATATAATGGTCTGATTACAAAATTTGTATTGTCAATCCACATCTTACTGAAAAAATTGCTACAATACAATGTATTTGATATATTTCTTAATTTTCTTATTTACTTTTGTCTCTGCTACTTGTACTAATATGTATTTGCTGTAAATCTGCTTTGCGACAAATTGTAAAAATGGTTAAAAAAAATGCTAACAATATACTTCATCATACAATCATGAAGGTATTCTACATCTACATCTAAATCTAATAGGATACATGTGAACGTTTGAGCTAAATTGTAAGAATCAAATGTTTGTGCATTAAACACAAGACAAAGTTCAGATGCAATGGGCAATGTTTACACCCACCCACCTATTTGGCTCTGTTTGTAAACTGCAAGTGTTCAAGGTTGAAAAGAAAAACATTGACAGGGCCATTTGAGATCATCTGATAACATAAGAAGCTTTGCCCAACGTACCTGAATGCAATAGACTCAAGAATTGCACGGACTAGGTGACTTTTGGTTGTAGAAGGTTTTAAGCCCATGAAAGAAGCACATGCTTTTGGATCATTCAGAGGGGCCTATGGCACAAAATCATTAAAGAAATTAAATACTGAACCAAATTAAAACACAAAATAATTTGTTGTGTTGTATTTTTTTTGTACATATGTAAATTTGTTGGAACAGCCTGCATATCTCTATAAATGAAAATCTACAAGGTACAAAATTAATGACATACCTGTAAGCCACTAAAAGAAGGCACAAAATACACTCCATCTGAGTCTGCCACACTAGTGGCTATGGCCTCGGTCTCCTTTACATCAGTGAAGAGCTCTGTAAGACAGGGAGATATGGTCATAACCAGATACCTAAAACACTACATTAAACTTAAAGTGATAGTTCTCCCACAAATTAAACTCTCACCCTCTTGTCATTTCAAACCTGTATGACTTTCTTTCTTTCTGTCTTCAAAACACAAAAGAAGCTATTTTAAAGAAAGTTGGTAAACAAACAGCAGCAGCACCCATTTACTTCTATTGTATGAACACAAAACTAACCAGTCAATGGGTACCAGTTAACATTCTTCACAATATCTTTTTTGGTTCTTTTGTGGAAGAAAGTCCTACAGGTTTGAAATGACAAGCGGGTGAGAGAATGATGAAAGCATTTTCATTTTTGGGTGAACTATCACTTTAATACATCTCGATCAAATTGGGATTTCAGCATTTTTACACAAAAAAAGCTCACACTTTAAGCCATGTTCGTGGACTTTAAATATGAACCTTAAACTTTATGCTCATTCCCAAATATTTATCTACTTTTTAGATGCGATCAATAATGTCACCTACTCACCTAGTTCCTGCGCCCACTTAATGGCAGCACCTGTTCCAGCAGCATTACCCTCAGCCAGATACACAACATCAGCACCTATCTTCCAGCCCACCAGAGGATAAAGCCCTGTTCAGAACGCATTATACAAAGACATATAATTACAGAGAGAGCTAAACCATAACACACAGGATGCAATGAAGCTTTGAAGCTGACCAAGAACCAGACAAGACCATTTTATAAGCAAGTGCAATTTTTTGAGGTGATAGACCAGCAAGCAACAACGTGGAAGGTCAATTAAATAATGGTGCAGCTTATGAGAGGTGCAATGTAACTAAAATGTTTGATTCTTCAGTTAACTATTAAATTATGGTCCCTAAAACCTAAAGTTATAACCAAAAATGCAAAATTTGAAAGGACATACCAGCCACAGATGTATGTGGTTTGTTTCCCGTATTGATGTCCATAAAGGTCCCAGTTCCCATTGTGATTTTCACATCACCAATGTCAAAACAGCATTCTCCAAACATGGCTGCCTGTTGGTCCGCCATCTGTGACGAAGAAAGTACGGCAATGGGTCAAACCCACAACATCAATTTATAACATATATGTACAACTAAATGACAGAAGTTATACTCACAACACACATAATGGGGATGGGCACTCCAAATATGGATGGATCACATGAGCCAAATTTGTGACTGGAATGAAAAGAGGTTTAGTGAAAAATGCACAAGCAGGTATTGCAGAAATATGAGCTATTCAGGAAGCATAAAAATAACACACTGTACCTTGTGTTCTGCACCCTGGGGAGGATGGAGAGAGGTATAGAAAGCAGTGAGCAGAGAAATCCACTCCAGCACATCTAAATAAACACAAACACAAACACACAAACACACACACACACACACAATGAGCGCAGGCAGCAATCCCACCAACAAGCACCACATAAGCATCAGCGTCTCATTAGCCAATGTTTGGGCAGTTTACAGTTGTAAGCCTCATTCGTGTAGTTGCATACAAAAAAATAAAGAAACAATTTTTTTGTATCAGTTAGAGTCAGAATCGGTTTAGAGTCAGCCACCTCAACAGCAACACAATTCAAGATATAGGAAAATAATCCAAGATAAGCACAGACACAAATGAGAGCGCAGAAGCCTTACAGGGATAGTTCACCAAAAAGTCATACAAGTTTAAAACGACATGAAGGTTAATGAATGATGACAGAATTTTCATTTTTTGGTGAACTACTCCCTTGAGCTTTGTCTTTTTCTCTCTGCATGTGTTCGTACTCAGGTGCACAATCCAAGGTAACTGCTAGATAAGACAACAGCAACACCAATACACTAACTGACCTGGTATGAATCAAATATTGCTGTTGCACTGGCATTAGAATAATCTGTTGCATGAACCGCACCTGCAGAAAAACAAAACAATATAACACTGTAAAAGGTTAATAAGGTGAGAACATATAGTATTATGTACTATAAATGAACACTGTATGCAATATTGTTGTATATAATTATCTATTAATAAAGACTGTGTGACATTCACCTTTAAAAGAGGTTGTAGGCAAATTGTTTTTTAAGAATAGTGACAGCCAGTGATGTAAGTCAGTCAGAACTATGGCATGCTTTCACCCTGTGCTTTCACTGACCAGGTCACTATAAAGAACTGCCTGGTTTCTTTTAGGAACCTCTCAAAAATCGGATTCTTTGGTGGGTTGTGATTGCTATCCACTAGAAATGAGCGCATATTTATTAGTAAGTGTATCATTTTGAATACCCACCTTTAGTGAGTTTGTATAGTAACCAGGTGTCTATGGTCCCAAAATAACAGGTGCCATCTTCAACTGCCTGTCTTAACTGCAGACAGAGAGGAATGAAGGTGAGCTAAGAATACTCGCTTTGGATGACAATACAAATGTTTCACATATTTTTGATTTACCTGAGGAATATTATTTAAGGCCCAGACGAGGCGTAGAGACACATGTTGTGTGGTAAAAACGACCAGACTGGCTGCAAGGAACCGCTTCTGTCTAGTGAAGAAGTGCAGCATCTTCAGTACGCCATGTACCGTCTGCCATCACAAACAGAAAACATGTTCACAGTGAACTACATACTTTACAATATAACCATTGTGCCAGTGGCAAGGAATAATCCTTGGAGTAACTTTGTCCTGCTCATAGGTGTACTATATAATTAACAGAGCAAAATCTTTTGGTGCAGCTCAGATCCTTTAATACAAAACCACCATCCTCGATCAACCTGAGTGTCACCAGCCAAAAGAGCATTAACTGATCACAATAGATTTCATACCATAAAATCCATTCAGCCACTATAAAGGGAATTTCACAAATTTAAACAGTAAGATTTGTTTTAGTATGTCACAATGTCACACACAGGCTAACGATTCCCATCTGCATTTACAGTCTCAAACAATTGTTGTTTTCATAAGGCACTACATGCTCATGTTTCACTGCTTATTTTCTCATGTATCACTGGGTTAGCTTACAAATAAAAGACATTCTGTTTGGGCTGTCACTTATTTAGTGATGTACACAGTAACAGAGGCCTAAGCAATATATTGAACATTAGATATTTATTAAATAATTGTGCCGAAGATATAAAATTACAAAATATCATGAATATCAAATAATGTTGAAAATTAAGATTAATGTGCTATAAGACACCTACAAGCAATTTCACTCCCCGTGGGGGAAAAAATACGTGGTTCACTAGGTCTATATTTTTTCTTGGTTTTTGCATTAGCGTTTATGCTTTTTTCTGCAGGGCAATAGAAAATCACCTTTTAAATTATTCTGGAGCAAAACCTAAAATATATTGTGTATTATCAGAATTTGGTATTACATCAAGATAAACATTTCAACCACCGACAGTAACATACATTACTGCATAGAGTAATGACTAACACCAAAACCTGTTGCATTCCAAAATGTAAATACAAAATTTTATTTTTATATTGTACAAGTGGACATTTTTCAGTATGCAGACTTGCAAAATGTTTGCAAGAAGCCTTCTAGTGGAAACTCAACCGTTGGGTGCAGAAAAATATAAGGTGTACTATTGTATATATTATATAGCATCTTATTTGAGAAGCAGTAGGATAAGACTGATGTTAAAGTGTGATGTCAAGTAATCAAGAACACACACACATTATACCCCAACAAATATATAAACAGAAAACTATATGATTATAAAAAATTGATTTTTTTTTTAAGACTTGGCTTGGCTTATGTCCAGACAGACATGCTGTTATTTCCAGATTGTATTGTAACACACCCAAATACAAATGTGAATCACAAGGAGAGTTTGAAATGAGCAAATACTATTTCATATGCAGATGTTGATAAAAGCAACCATTTCTCACCTTCATAGTGCAAGACCTGTTCCATGATCTCACCAACTCTGCTGCCCGCAAGTCCTGCCAGGTGATGAAATTATGAAATTGTTTCCCTGTGTTTCTGCAGTCGAGAACAGAAAAGAGGTCAAATAACATCAGACTGTCCCTGCAGTCTTATACAAAAACACACACACTTACTAACCTGTCCCAGGTCATGAATGTTGCCCTCTGGGTTGAAATACCAAGCCCTTCCATTTGGCACATCTGTAAGCCTGAGTCTAAACCATTAGGAAGATGGGTCAGTCATACCGCTGAAATATTACAACCCTAAAACTACAGTCGTGTAAATATTAGCTAACAAATTCTCAAAGATTATTGTAACTATAGCAAAGCACAGCACTAAAAGATGTCTTGGGGTCCTATTTTGCACTCTCAAAAAACTTGTTTGCAAACAATAAAAAAAAGTATTCATGACTCTGAAACTTTTAAGACTAGACAATAGACAATTTGTTATTTTATGCATTAAAATTCAGTTTTGGCTCAACTGTCCAAACACATTCAAGCATACAAGTGGTCTGACCTTGTACAGCTCCTTTCACTACAGTGACAAACCCTTTCCAAAGCTCTTCAGGGTCAATCTCTACCCACCCGGGTTGAGGATACAGAAGGGACACCTGTGAAACAACGAAACTGTTATCAGACTTCGCATAAAACACGTGATAAGGATCACAATGAAATGCATTTATACAACACTGGAAAGTCCTGTAAGTTAAGTCTGCCGTCATTTACTTTCGAGCTGCATGATCCTCTGATGTTGGCACACTTGTCGTACACATGGCACCTGATGGAGGTTGTTCCTACATCGACAGAAAGCACGAATGTCTCTTTTTTGCTAAACCCGTTCCTCTGAGTTCCCATCGCACAATGCGCTTATTTACAAACCCGTCAAGACACGTCTGGAGCCGCATATAGATCTGATACAGATCCTCGAAGTTTCTGAGTTCATTTCCTTTTCAAACTACTTGATATTGAGTCAAATAATCCCGTTTTCATCTTCCTCGCATTCCTTCTAAGACTTCGACTGCCACATCCTTGTCATACTTTAAATCAGTTAAGACAACCGGTCGACACCAACTCGACTCAAAACAGCCCTCATTACAGTCAAAGATTCATATATGACTTTCGCATGTGATTTTCCACGCGCCCGATTTTAAGTCGGCCAATGAAATCTTCACAGGCAGAACGTCCCGAATTACGTAAAAAAAAAAAAAATAAACCATCCGCTTGTTTTCAGAACCGAACAACAAAAGTTACCAAAACATTTTGCTCGCTGTGTTTATCTGAAAAATAAATACAGGAGGTAGTTCAGTGGTACACACTCGTACGTCATATATCAGCCGATAGGTGTGGAGAGAGTTCTTAAAGAGACACAACGCAGACACAACACAGAAGACAAGCGACGCTGCGCAGTCTAATTAGCCCATGACATCCCAGTACCGCGAGAGCAGATTCGATCTCGCGATAACCTGATGTCATCTGCAGCGCCGCATGAAGTCGAAGATACAAAAAGCGAAGCTGTACTACTTAGCCATCGGCGACGCCATGTGGACTCATTGTGACGACATGATGTGCTCGCTCGGCCCTCCGTCGGGCCATTTGGACTCTCTGTTAAGGAACTGGAAGCATAGTTTTATGGAGTAAAACAAAAATTTAAAAAGAAAATAAACAAAGAAACCTAGTGTTCATGTAGCTGAACTTGCAGAGCAGTAGCTGACCTCTTAACAGCATTAACACCGCACAGGTCAATGCTTTGATCTCTAGGGAACATTCATATTGAAAATGTATGCAAGTAGCTTTGGATAAAAGTGTCTGCCAAATGTGAAATAGAGCATATACAAATGATTAATGTTGCACTGATGCATCATTTCGTGAGAATAAGCACTGAGAAAACAATACTTTAATGTCTATGTAATTATTCATCACAAGAAAAGCAGATGCATTATGATAGCAAAAAGTTTATTATAACAAATGTCTATTTACCGCACACCAACCAATTAGAAGGTGCCCATTTTTTGTCATTTTGATTTTTAAATCGATAAATAAACAACCCAATGTCTTTAAAAATAAAAGTTTACTTGCATACTTCCAACATCTTAAAACTCAAAGACAAAAGAGATTTTGTGGGATACAAATATGAAGAGAAGAAAAAAATCTAAACGGGCGCCAGCATGGTTCCAAAGAGAAATATTAACAACTGCTATTTACCCATTTGTAAAATGGTGCATATAAAATCCATAGATCTAAATACACAAAATTCATTTTAAAATCCTAGAACTTAAACCTCTCCAAGCAAAAAGGTAGCCTAATACAAAAATAAAATCAGTTTGAAATGTTCGAAACCCATTTGAAAAGACATTAATTAAACAACATCTCATTGGAAAGGCAGCTGTGTTCAAATTCGTATCCCCACCTAACCACATTATATCTTGTACATACAATAGCCCACAGACATTTAACTTAAATCAGTGTGCTTTCCGACCTAATGAACAAAATAGGGGCTGGTTTTCAATGCCTAGTTTAGGTCGATGAAATTTTCTTCTGTTCAAGAGAACAGCCTCTAAAACTGGATCCAAGGATTCAGACTGATATAATAAGATAAGCTGTCCTTCCATGCTGGACTGCACCACTGTGTAATAAAAAAAACTGATGTATCAGTACAAATGTTATATTGCAAAGGTTTGTGCCAAATTGTGTTGTCTGTGCATAATGTTCCACTACTACAAAACATATTATTGCACTTTGAATATTAAAATCCAGCATTCAAAGTAACCAGTGAATATAATACAACATTAAGAATTTAACATGGGGTCAAAAAACAACAGAGGTTAATGTAAAACCTGTTTCATGATCAACTATTCTGATCACTTTGGTGCAGTTATTAATACCAATAAAAATTTACCGCACTCTTACCTCCAACACGCCAACTAAAAGAAATACAAAACGGTTTTAGAGCCAGAAACGAATTACATTTTGTCTTACCAAGCATGATTAAATCAAGTGTATTCTGACACTGCGCTCTTTGTCCTCATGACTATGATCATTAAGAGAGCTAAAGATACATGGGCAGCATAGTAAAACAGTCAGTCAGTCACAGTCACTTCAGTCTGTCACTTTAGTAGACTCAAAGTTGACTGCCAGTTTCCTATGTTTCCGTTTGGACGCTGAACCGGGGGTGTGAGGGTTGGCACTCTGCCTGGGTGTCTTGGGTGTGGTGGCGGTGGGCTTCTTTGCAGGCTCGTCGGTACCGGGGGGGGAGTTTTGGGAGCTGTAGAAGCTGGTTGGGAAGGTCCACTGCCCTGGGCCTGGAAAGAGGTGGTCGACTGCTTTGCATCTTGGTTCTTTGTTCGTCCTGAAACCCGCTTCTTAGTCACCTGAAGAAATGATATCATGTAATTGCTAGAGCAGCATGCAACCCAAACCCTTGCTGATAGAAACAAGGCTTAAAACCATCAACAGGGATTTAAATGTACTTGCCTGGAGAGGAACAAACTGGTTGTGGGATCCGCTGGCTGCTGAGGGTGGAGGGGCCCGTGCACCAGGGAAAGTTCCTCCGAAGAATGGCTGCCCCTGGTGGGGCAGTTGCATACCCCAGTGGAGGGGTCCATACCCTTGTGGGGGCATCAAAATACCACCTGTGTAAAAAAAAAAGGCAGATGAAGTGTGAGGAAAAAATATGACATTATGAGAGACAAAAATACATTAAAACAAGGACACTTGCCTGGTGGCTGGCTGAAGATGGGATGAGGTGCAAGAGGCCTCATCTGCTGTACTCCAGGGAATATGGGAGGTGGAAGTGGGAATGAACCCAATGAGTTCTGTAGGATACCATGAACATGTCATTCATAGTTAATAAATATAAGTGTTTATGATCTAGTAAAAATGTCACAATTTGGTAAGCGAGTTACCAAGCGTTGAAGAGCAAAGAGAGCCGCTTTCTCTTTGGCTTCTGTTTCAGATTGGCATTGAGGACCATGGACCAGGAGACCATTAGACAACTTCACTTGACACACCATTAGATTCTACAAAGAAAAAAGATATTGACCACAAGAATATTCATCTGACACAATTTGAGGAAGCAAATATGGCTAACAGAAACATCACAATACTCAAGATCAGACAGACTTGGAAAGAGCTTGTTTGACAAACCAACCTGTCTATGGAGGAGAAAAGCAAACTCTGGAGGTCCCATCCCAAGCCCCATGCATACCCGGCCAAGCTCAGCAGCTATGCTGGGCAGAATGGGGGGCTGGCCAGTAAGAGGAGGGGGAGGTAGGGTTTCAGTCTGAGGTGTGTTTATCCGAGCAGCTGTGGGGCAGGGAGATGCACAATGTACAATGCACACTTCACATGATAAAGATTGGAGAATTATTCAATTCCTCAATAGTTTATTGCCTGGATAATGT
This sequence comes from Oreonectes daqikongensis, assembly GCA_026939265.1. Lineage (NCBI taxonomy): Eukaryota > Metazoa > Chordata > Actinopteri > Cypriniformes > Nemacheilidae > Oreonectes > Oreonectes daqikongensis. The sequence goes on along the minus strand of JAOTQM010000040.1, from coordinate 6,586,904 downwards.
AAAATCTTTGGTGGACACAGTTAAGTACCTAGCTTTTTGCTGGAGCGTCTCTTGTTTTGCTGTTGGGCGTTTGTTGAATTCTGGGTTTCAGATAGAGAAGTAAACTCGGGGGCATAAGAACTTGTTCCAGAGCTGTCGATTTTCAACATTTCTTTCAACACCAGTGTCCCCTTCTGTTTAGAGACAACAAAAATATTTGTTAGACATTAAAATATCCATGCCTTCAGATCTAAAACTTGAAGAATTTATTCAAGTGCAAACACTGTTTTTTATTTTATTTGACACTTATCCCCCTGTTTTTTGCAAACTTAAAATATGAGAGAATTATTAATTGCGCACCATAGCAAAGGACTGAGGAGACAGAGGCTCTCCTGATTGGCTCTTGGGCTCTTGATGCGGAAAGTGTTGAGCTGGCTCAGGGTCTTTTGAGATCTTCAGATTGGCTATAAGCTCCTCAAATTCAGACAATACCTATAAAAATAAACATTGTGTGCCTTAGTAACCCTTAATATTCCTTTTACAAACAATAATGTCAAAAAGCAAACATGCAAGTTGTGTACTAAACATTATAGAATACTGCATAGGAGTTATTGAAGAATAAATGTGTTATGTTTTTACCTTATTTGAAGGTCCTTGTAAGTGAGCAGAATTGAAATCCTCATTTCTCTTTAGAAGTCTAATATTTCCACCTGAGCCCTGCAAAACCAACATACAAATCATGCATAAATCAAACGAAACAACGAAGTATTCCAAGGCACTTGCCAAATCATAAAAACATCCTAAAAACGTTTAACACGTTTAGACTTGACACAGCCTTCTTCAGTACACATACATCTATTTTGCCATCAAAACACAAAACAATTAAAAAAAAAAGATTTCTCATTATTTAAAGCAATAGAATAAGATTATTCATGTCCAACTGTATAGATGTGATAACAATGTTCAACCGGTTTGTTCAACCTTCTAAATCCAAAAACAAACATGTCAGTGTTTGTTGTCGTTTGTCAGATCAGTATAAATTATGATCTACAGGCATGAGGTTGTGATAAAGAAGTGTATAGTTGTTATACATAGCAAAGGTGAAAAATTCTTACAGGTTTGTTGGATGGGTCGTTGTATTGGTTCTGTTTATGTCCCTCTGGTTGCCACTGTGAAACCAAGCCACTGCTATTCCCAGTCTGTTACAAAAAATACCAGGTGAAAAACACAGTATTAAATATCACAACAAAAAGGGACTACTGAATTCAAATTATTCAGAATTTGTGATAAATTTGGCAAATACTTTTCAATCCCGTAAGAGAGCAAAACTCACATTGCTTTGCCAGTGAGCAGGTGGTTTCTGTGGCATTCCTGTACCTTGCAGAGACTGCCATACATTACTGAATTCCTTCTCATTGCCAGAGCCCTGCTTGAACACAAATAGAGGTGTTATAATGCATTATAACCTTTCAGAGCCAAATGGCATATGTGATCCTTCTAATCACTTCAAGAGATATAATCACAGATATTTTGACATACACATCCATGTGTTAAGTTTGTACCTTGTGTTGGTTTTTCTGGTTTCTGTTGCCCTGAGTTTCAGCCCTGAGATTAAGACCTTGTCGGCCATTCTGCTGCTTTCAATAGGAAATTCAACACCGTTAGACATTATCCCCACACGGAACAACATCCTTCCCTTTTACATTACTAAAGAACCGGTTTGCACTACATGGATTTGTATCGAACTGTATATACATAAATGCAAAGGCTAGTATAGGTGTGCCAACATATTGTGCTGTGGTAAAAAAAGTTTCAAGTTGGCTTATCTCCACATAAAATCCTGGTCAAATAAAAAATCTGAGTGAATGTTTCACTGTACAGTCATTGGTTATTACATTTACATTTTACATTTATGCATTTGGCAGACGCTTTTATCCAAAGCGACTTACATTACATTGTACTATACATTTGTACATTTTGTATAGTAAGCAAGTGGGGGTTAGGTGCCTTGCTCAAGGGCACCTCAGCCGTTACCCGCCAGCCCTGAGAATCGAACCAGCAACCTTCTGGTCACGAGTCCAACTCTCTAACCACTGGGCCACGACTGTGTGGGTTGAGTGTGTTATAAGGGGTGAGTGTGTGTTTGTTACCTGTGTAGGGATAAACGGTGAACGTGGCGAGTGGTTAAGGCCGCCCAGGTGGCTTTTGTGGGTGGGATGGGATGAGGAGGGCTGGGGTTTGACGATGGCAGTGAGTTTGTGCTCCTTCCTGCTGCCATGGCTCAGGTTTATTAAGGCACTGGGGGGCAAACGATAGCCATGCCCAGGAGAGCACCTGTACACCAACATCAGACTCAGTAAACTGTGTTTTTACTCTTTTAATTGTATTAGACTTTAGTGCATTGTCCAGTGCCATTCCATTCCTCCGAGTTTTATAATTTAAAGAAACTATTTATGTTTGAGAACATCACATGTTGTAAGGTAAAATATTTGAATGGCATCAATAATTTTCTTAATTTCTAGTAATAAACTCATCTCTACCTGACAGTGAGCCCTCCAGCAAATTCCTCATCGAACAGCACCTCGTACAGAACTTCAGTGTCTCGTTCAGCTGAAGATCAAGAATGGAATAAATGAGAAAAAGACAATACTGGTGGCCTCCAGCCAACATGAAAAGATTCCTTGAGAGTGTCTAATGTGTTTTAGAGTGCTACTACCTCCTTTGATCCCAATGACAGTCCCTCGAAGGCCAAGAGGAACAGAGAAACTCTCTCTCACGTTGACCACACGATCAAATAGGTGATATTCTGCATCAGGATCGGGAACGACACCGTGTTGCTGCTCCAGAGGCTGTAAACACACAAACATTACGTTACACACACTATAAGTACTGTATCTGTCCTCAACAAAGTTCACTAAACGTTTGCATGGTCTCACTTTCACATCACACACAAAATTATACACACATACCCTAAAGAGCAAGTGGGGCTTGACCGTCACTCGTACTTTCTTGTTCATCTTCTTGACCTGCCACCCAGAGAGGAAAACACAACATGAAGTTTGCAACAAAACGGCCATTGAGATTTCAAATGTGTTTGTGCATCTTAACCTTTGTTTTCTCCAGTTCTTCCTCAATTTTCTCCACAATGCCAGCATCCAGGATCTGCAGGTTGCATGATGCTCGAGATGAAGAGCTTACTGGGTGAGCTTTCAACCAGGCCTGGATCTCTTGGATCTTTTCAGCCCTAGAAGAGGAAAAAAAAATCATCTTCAACATGGCTGTAGCCATTCAACTGATTTTGCCAAATTTACTATGAAAACCAATATGTTTCAATACACGTACAATGCATGTGTGGTCTGGTGTAATGTGAATACACAGATGTCTGGAGCACAAAATACCTAAAACTAATCTTTAGGAAAGAAGAGAGCGAAAATACATACCCATTTTCATCTTCCCCTGGCCAGATATCATCTTCAAAAAAGATGTCATCATGACTGTTTCTTGCTACAAAGTCAAACACCTCTGAAAATCTGTGAGACAACATTTTGTTAAAATACTTGTATTGACACTACGTAAGGCAGTAGTACAACCATAAACACATATACACACCTCTCTAGGTATTCAGCTATAAGTTCTTCTACAGCAGCAGAGTACAGCCACTCTTTCTCTGTTCTCTTGGTGTAACCAGGAACTTCCTCATTCTTCTTGTTGAACTTGAGGTTAAGGCCCACATTTACTTTCTGCTCTCCATGAGGACTGAATAGGGAGTAACAGTATGGGTTACCACACAAAATAAAAAGATTTAAATGCCATCTTATCTTATGAAATGTTGTGACTGAGTCTGTGACTAGTGGCAGGACAGGTTTTCAAAGACCCACTTTCTCATTGTTACAAAATGACACACCGAATCAAAATATCAAATACAGTATCTTTAGATAATAAAATTGTGCAAAAGCACTTTCATATTCAGTGTGCAATGACAAAATGTCCCTACAGTCACCAGTGTGTATGATTCACAAAATATCAATGCCGAATTGCACTAACTTTTTTTTGGATCCTCTTCCGATAAAGATGCTTCCGGAGAACCTTGAGACGAGGTAGCTGGTGATTCCAAGGCGGGAGGCAAGCACATACCCAGGACTATACTTCACAGAGTATTTCTGGGTAAAAGAACAAAAAGATTAGTGTTCAAATCTGCACAAACACTAATACAAGAGAAACGGTTTAGGGAAAAAAATATTACTTTTTGACATTTGAATATAGTACACTTGAGAATGTTAGGATTTAGTCACATGCAAAGTGTATAACAAAAAGGTATGCAATAAATAAGACCAAGACTTACATGCTGGTTCTGTATTAAGGCATCAAGCTGAGGTTCACACGGTACAGAGAAGACCACTCGGACTCGTCCCTCATTGATGACATCACTAGAATCTTGCACCTACAGCCAACAGAAAGCATCTACATAAATAATAGCTATTACATAAGAGTATAGTAAATGAATATTTGACTATCAGAACTAGTTCGGAAGTTCGAAAGATACATACCTCCCCCATTGCACCATAATACGGGTTTCCAACCATAAAGACAGAGGTTCCTGGGGAAAACAGCTCCTCTAATGTCTTGAAGCGTGCCAATGAGGAGTCAAAGGCTTTGATATCCTGAAATACAAAACAAGAAATGAAATGTTAATTGTTATAATTATGAATGATAAATAATTATGTTCTTAAACACAAATACATTTCAAAGAGGTAGGACATAAAACAGAAGGAATAAAGAAATAATATCATAAGAGAACAAACAGTTAAAAGAGTTCCAGGTTGAAGATTTCTTTTTTGATAGACTATATAAGTATTTACCTTCACAATGGTCTGGTATGGAAAGGGCAGGACCTGTTTGGCAAACTGCTTCTCCAAAAGGACCTTTCCATTTTGACCAATGACATACTTTCTGCCGGTCAGCAGTTGGACATATATCACCACATCTGTCTCACTAATCACAATTCCCTTACGCTTGCTAAAGCTGAAAAACAATCACAAGTAGTATCTTTATTACGTGCCTCGAACGAAACAGATTCATGCACAAAATCTTTGAAAAGTGACATTCAGTTACTAGTCTTTCTTCAAAATAACTTATTGTGGAAGTCAATACCTTCTAATATTGTTTATGGGAAAAGATTGAGTTTAAGATGATAGAACGTGCCATTATAGCCACTGTTTAAAAGTATAGCTCAACTTCGAGTAGATCTTTCTATTAAAGCATTCGATCACTACATAACTCACTGAACATCAGTGGCCGGTGTTAAGGATGAAAATGATGTCACGCACACTATGTGATATGCAAACCACATTCTTGGCCAACATGGTGTACATTTAGTCGACACATTTATTTACAATTCCTAACACAAATGTAAAACTACAAAGAGCTACATACTGTTCGGTTAGGCCTTGCACTTCTTTAATCCACTCTTTCTGCTCTTTATCAGTCAGATGGGTCACTTTAGTTGGTGGTGGAGTGTCATCCACATACAGTAACTGTGATCCTGATGGTTCTTCTAAAGCAAACCTGCAAAACAAAATGAGGAGAAACTTTAAAAAGCCTTAAATATACAGTTTAGAGGCTATTACACAAACATACTTGATGGACATACTTTGTTTCTCCATCTGAAACCGCTACAACTCGAGCTTCCATTAGATGAGGCCAGTTCACAAACAAAGACTTTCCCAGATCCAAAGCTGCAACATCTTCTACCTGCAGCACAGCAAAACACAAATCACCACATGCATACCGCAAAAAACCTTCATTTCATGTCAAACTCAAAGTTTAAGGGTAAAAATGTGCTCACCTGCTCCACCTCCTGGCCTGGCAAAATATCCAGTATCATGTTCTCTCCTCTGCTGCTTTGTTGAAACACCATCACTCCACTTTTCTTCTTATAAAACTGTGTAAAAGAGGCACAGCAGGATAATCTGTGTTAATCATGTGATAATCCAAAAGAGCTCTCCATTAATCGGATAATAATCTGTGTACTGCCGTCAGACAGGGTTTGAGGTTTGTTTACTTTATGGCGGATGTGCTGTAAGGTGGGAAAGCCGCAGAAGTAAAGCGATCCTCTGTCAATCCTGCCACCCACATGTTCCAACGTCACACGCCACGCGTCCATCGGGATTGGCGTTTGTCTAGAAACACGCCATGGAAGACAAAAGAAAATATTTTGAAGAGCGTTGGTAAACACTGACCCCCATTGACCTCGATTGTATGGACACAAAACAACAAAGACATTTCTCAGAATATTTTTGTTTGTGTTTCACAGAAGAAACTGAAGTCATATACATATTTGGAATGGCATGAAGGTGAAGAAATGATGACAGAATTTTTATTTTAGGTTGAACTGTCCCTTTAATACAAATAGTCCCTGTATACACATCAGAGTGTGAGGCAGTCATACCTGACATGGCAGTGGACGACATTAGGGAAAAGTTGGGGGAGAGGTGAGTCGTAGGCATAGTCCAGTTCTTTATCAAAGCAGTACACAGCACATTCAGTGTGTCTGTTCCTGGCCTTCTCCGATGGGGTCATTTTATGCATGTAAGGCTCCATCGCTGCTAGCAAGCAGTTCTGAATGTAAACACAAAACATGAAGACTTACAATCACCAGATTCACCACACATACTGTCATAACAGATATGATGACACAGTGACCAAATTAAAGCACCTCATCGATAAACGGGATGAGAACCACAGCCTCCCATTCCTGCTGCTTGCCGTTCAGGTCCGTTTTGAAGTCTTGTGGGTAATACTCAACAATGGGTGAGCTCAATGATGTCATTAGGTGCTACAACAAAAGAGAGCAAGCCGGTTAGAAACCTGAATACTGAATACTGAGATAATAACATTGACATGATGTTCACCTGGTAACACTGTGGAAGTAAATCTTTACTGGCTGCAGGCAGGACGCCCAAAAGCTGCTCAAAAGGCATGAAGGGTTTGCCCAGGTCAAAGGTCAACTTGAGGCTAGAGATGTTTCTCACATCAGAGAGGAAGGGGGCGTAATGGTACGGATAATACCTGTAGTGATATTAGATAAATAAGACATTTTTTAACATCTTTTAGACAAACTGCATAAAAATCAAAAGTGCTAAAAGTTGTAAAGCTGTAAATCTAACATTTCAAAGCAAATAAAAATACAGTTATTACACAAATTTGCTTCACACTCACCAGCTCCATGACTGAACTCCATGGTAGTAATAATGTAGGATCCACTGGATACCTTCTACATAGCATTTGGCCTGGTTGGCTAAAAACTCACTGTAAGATTAACACACAAAGACTTTTCAATATCAGATGCACAAAGACAACATGCCATGGTGCCACTTAAAACATATGAAGACTCACTCTGAGACAACTTCAACACCTATCTTGGTCATGTAGTAAGTGCGCTTATACTGGCGAAACTCCGTTTCAAACATATCATCATCCTCACCGTCCTCTTCTGTGCCTTCTGGGAAATAAAATCTTTGTTTTAAAGTCTTGCGCCACTAAGCTCTGATACCACAACCCGGTACAATTACCAATAAAGACTATAGATGAACCATAATTTGTGTGTACCTCTTCCTGGAGTGTGTGCACCCTTAACTCCATCAAGAGCAGCAAGACACAGGGAGTCATCTGAAGACTGAGAACATAAATGAATTAGCACATTATTAGAAAGTTTGGTGAATAAATATCTCATATATGTTATATACTTACTTTGCTCTTCTTTACATCTCTGGCATCAGCCTCCTCAGCCGCCAGCCCAGCCGCTTCATTCAGGTATTTGTTTCCCACCTTACTTTCAAACCACTTCAGATCTACAAACACTTCACTGAAGTGCTCCCGGTCAAACTGACAAAACAGAAGCACATGAAAATAGCATGTAGTAAACAAAGCGTAGGGAGAACTGTATAGTGTAGTATTGCACAATGGAAAAATATGTATAATGTAATTATATACACTCACATCTGAGAGCTTCACCATGTACTTCTCAAAACGGGCGAGGTTGAGGTGACCATTTTCATTCAGGTAGCCTGATGGAGGAAAGTCATTAGTGCCACAGAATCTGAAACATCAGTCTATATGAGCACAAACTATCGCACACATGCTCTGTGAGCGGCAGGCACACAGACTCACCGCCTAGAGAGGGCAGCACATTGATGTAAGTTCGGTAGAGCAGTGGCAAAGCATCATGGTTAATGTGCAGGTGAGGAAGATGAGGGATGAAGTCATTTCCCACCAGGAAACCCATCAGGACCCAGTCGTCTATGATCTGCTCCAGGTCATACTCAAAAGAGATCTTTTTCTGAGGTAGGTTAAGGATATATAGCATTGATTTAAACTCATAAACTTTAAAGGGGCGTCACATTTATTTACTTTTATATTGGCATGTTTTAAGTGAAAGAATGAAAGTTACCCTGAGCTCTGAGAACTCATAGTCAATGTATTCCCTCATAAGGGAGAGATGGAGCAGGTGAAAGGTGGTCTCCTCAGGGGCTGTTATCCTAGAAATTGCAGAACATTTATTTATCACAACTGGGCCTAAAAATAAAATATCACTTCATGCTTAAGCTCACAGCACACAAACCTCTTTTGCGACTTCTTGCCTCCGAAGCGCACCTCCTCTCTGAGAAGAGAAAAATTAGGCTCGTGGCTGGTCAAGCCAAGCATAATCTACAAATAAGGAAAAGGATAGACAGAATGATAAATGTGACTATAATGGAAACATAGAAATCTTTCTATTACACATACAAAAATGTTCTCACCAGGTCAGCATCCAGGCCATAAAGGCAGTGCCTCGTGTTTGGATTATGATTCGGTTTGGCACTCTCAGAACGAATGAACTCCATGATCTTGTGCTCTCCTTCACCAGGTGTCTTTAAATGAACAAGTAACACAAATCTAAGACATAAACGCACACAAATACGTGCAATAAAAAGATCTAAACTTATGAACTCACCTCATGACCAGACAAATAGACATTCACTCCATGCCATGTTTTATCTGTGGACATTTTATTGTGAACAAAATATTTAAGCTGCTCCTGTAGCCTGGCCATGAAATCCGTTCCTATGGAGAGAAACACAAATACGTTAGATACATCATTTTCATAAGAGATCTTCATATAGCAAGACAGCAGACTTTAAGAATGTAAAAAGTGAAAGATTTGATGATTCTGGCTCCAGCTCCGCATAACAATTCTGGTACAGTTTTTTTTTAGCAATTAAAAAAAAGAAGCTTTGGAAGCATCTCTCTGGGCTTAGGTAGGCACTCTGAGGTGACACAAAAAAAATAATAGTGCACATGGACTTCTGGATCTTGAGAGCCTTTTTCTGAACATGAACATGAGGGTGGCAAAAAAATTACAGAACTTTTATTATTAGCACAGAACAAGAGATGCACACGAACCAGGAGTGATGCAGTTAGAATCAAATCTGGCCTCTGTGGGTAAAACTTCACCCTTCTCCAAAGCCTTTTTAATTTTCTCCTCTGCTTCTTTGGCTGACCTAAACACATACATAAACTAAAGTTAACACAGTGCTAGTAAAATATTGTGCAATATATGTCATGTTTATTTAAACAGCAAATGATAAACTGTGCTATTCAAGAAGAACTAGTAATGACATTTAAAAATAAAAAAATACTTAAGATTAGAGTACAGTCATTTGCCATATGTACAACATTAGGAAGATCAGACCGTTCTTAACAGAACATGCAACACAGCTTCTCGTCCAGGCTCTTGTCATTTCTAGACTGGACCACTGTAATGCTCTTCTGGCCGGTCTCCCAGCCTGTGCTTTCAAACCTCTGCAAATAATCCAGAATGCTGCTGCACGCCTGGTCTTCAATGAGCCCAAGAGAGCACATGTCACACCTCTGCTCATCTCTCTGCACTGGCTCCCAGTAGTGGCACGCATTAAGTTCAAGGCACTGGTGCTTGCTTACAGAACAGCCACTAACACAGCACCCATCTACCTCAACTCTCTCTTACAGACCTACATCCCCTCCAGAAGTCTGCTGTCTGAAAATGATCGGCGCCTCGTTGTTCCTTCACAGAGAGGCAAAAGATCCATCTCAAGGACATTTTCTTTCACCGTTCCCTGCTGGTGGAACAATCTTCCTGTTTCCATCAGGATGGCTGGATCAATTTCACAATTCAAAAAACAGCTGAAGACCCACCGCTTCCGTGAGCACTTAACTGTCTCATAATATAATTAAATTAAATTAAAATAAATAAATAAAATAAAAACTTTCTATCTCTCTTTTCCTTTTCTAATGTTCTCTATATACTTGCTTATACTATCTTGACGTTGTATTACTAGCACTTCTCGTGAATATTGCTTACTTAGACAAATCGCTTGCTGTTTTCCTCAATTGTAAGTCGCTTTGGATAAAAGTGTCTGCCAAATGAATAAATGTAAATGTCATGTAAAGACGGTCTGTTCTGTTATACCTGAATCTTCGTCCACGCTGCTGGTTCATCTTGGCCCTGGGTGCAACTCCATCGACTGCCATAAAGAACACTTTCCTGGGCTTAATAATGCGAAAGAGCACTTCCAGGTAGTGAAAAATGTCTGCAAATATCTTCTCTTCAGAAATACGGAAGTGCACATCCTCATCATTAGGGTGGGAACATTGATGGATGATACCGTTCATATCTAAATAAAGGTTGTCAAACTCTGGAATCTGTCATAAATAAAACAAAGAACAGAGAATGAAACTCAGTTGGCTGGTGTTAGTAATATACTAATATATTAAATAACATAGCTAAAATACCACTTAAAATGCAAGACAGTAAAAAAAACTTGGATCGACTATCTGCGATTATAAGGAATAGCGAACCTGCAAATGTAGCAGCTGGCCAATTAGAATCAAGCATTCCAATGTGCAGTGTAATAAAATACTAGATACAACGTTTGTTTGACTAGTTCAACTAATGAAAACGCAAGTTATTACTAGATTTTATTCATCAGATGTTCATAAGACGAACAGTCAGGTTCACTAAAAATACCATTGGAAAATGTTTACCAGCAAAGGTGTCCTTTGTTTATTTCATGTTTTAATTCAATTTTATTTTATTTATATAGCGCTTTTCACAATGTGCATTGTTCCAAAGCAGCTTTACAGGGGAAAAGAAAAAGGAAAAAAAACATTAAGCGATGTTAACGTAATTTTCCTAACCTTAAGCTAATATAATATAATATAAGCAGTCTCCCGGTGAGCAAGCAAACATAGACCTGTGGCGAGGAACCCAACTCCAATGATGAATAAATGGACGAAAAAAAACCTTGGGAGAGACCAGTCTCAGTCGGGAGGGCCAGGTCTCCTCTGACATATCACAACGGCACTCAGTGACTTGATGCATGTAGTAAATGTATATGAATAACGGAGAGCTTATTGGTTGTGATTTAAGAAAATTACATTTGTTGAAACTGTTTGGGTCTAATTTTGTCTAGTTTTTAAAATTTGTTGTGACCTGTTTGTGCATATATATATATATATATATATATATATATTCTTTGGTGGCTTTTAAAAAACACGACTGCGTGCCAAATATTTTTCATGAACCCTCCTGAACAGAAATGTTAGTACACAGCCCTGCGAGACAGGACATTTGCAGAGTCTGTAATGGCAAAAACTCTAACTGATTTGAATGTTTGTGGTTTCAATCGCAGATAGTCGAATATTTAATACATCTCACGGTGATTGGCTGCTGTAATCGAACGTTCTAATGCGCATGCGATCCCGAAATATATAACGTCTAGTAGGTAGGCAGTTCACTAAAGCCTTGAAACACAGCCCGTTTACACCGTAGCACTAACGACAGAAATATCAGCATATAAGTCGTTATTTCTATATATGACTATTCACTATGTCTATGAAACGACAGTTTTAGTCTCCGTTGTAAAGTGTAAAGTTCGAGGTTTTGATCACAGAGCTGTAAATAATCTATACGGGCCTATTATATTTAGCCAAACAAGCTCACCTGATGCTCTTTGACAACTTCACTCAGACACGGATACCTCTCTGATATCCATCGGTAAAATTTGGGCACTCCCATCTTTTCGTTTCACTCTTGGAATAAGAATAATGTAGAGAAAAACTAAATTGAAGCCAATAGTTGCCGATTTTCATAGATTGGTGATGCTAGCGCTGTCGGTTTTGTTTCTGTATGAGCTGTTACTTTCCAGCCAGTAAAAATGTCCGTGTGGAAACTCGCATGATGTAACATATTGTAACAGCGTTCCGATGCAGACGCTAACACGCGAATGGCTAGACATGTAAGTAAAAACATATATTTATAAAAATAGATGTGTTTAATTACACTTTAATTTAAAATAAATTACAGATATAGATCACTTGTATTAGCATTTTTCAGCCCCGAGAGCTGTACGACCAACCTACTCTTTTAACAAGACCATACCACTAGCTGTGATGTAATATGAGGCCTAAAGACGCAACATTACGATCAATGATAGGCCTACTGTAGATAACCTGTGTTACTGTAAATGTTGTTCACCACTGTATTATGTAAATATAACTGTTAAAATGTTACATTAATTCGATAATGTTTATTTTGCATTAACCGAAACGAGTAATCCTCACTCAGCATATACAGAATCTCTATATGCTGAGTGAGGATTACTCGTTATACATTTATAAACAAAATGCAATATTACTCAATGATTTTCTTAGGTAGAAGGTATATTATAAGTTACAATTTGGTTGACATAAATTTTTGAATGGCTTTGCATTGCAATACATTTAAAGCTAGTAACAATTCAAAAATATTTGTTTGCATACAGATGCATTTAAATATGACATCACTTATTACCTAGCTGCATTAACACACATGTCAGTAAATCAGACAGAAATGAAATCAAATGTGATTTTTTTGTACGTCTACGTATTAAAAGAATATTATTCATACTTTCAATAATATTAATATTATACAGTAAAAATAAAAACCTTTAATTTACAATAATATACTATCTTTAATATTGACTGAGTAAGAACATGTCAAAGATTGCCATCAACGTTAAGAAAGCTTACTTTCGCAAGCTTACTTTGTGTGATGTGCAAAATAACAATAAAATGAAATTAAATATTTTTATATTAAATATTATAATTAAATATTATTATAACTTTTTTAAATATATTATCATTCCTATCAGTATTATTAATGAAAATTTGAGTACTGTATTTCAGAATCTTACATATAATCATTTACAGAGAAAAACATATTATATAGGCTATTATATTGTCATTTTTTGGCTATGCCTATTTGGATTTCACAAACAGGGTCACATATGTATTTCTGCATTTTCAACATTTCAAAATAAACTTGTTTTTGTGTTGTTAATATTCAGGACAATTTTTTTCCATAAATACTATACAATTATTTTAATTTCAATACACACAGAGTACATTTCCTAATTTTTATAACAATTCTAAATAACACTTTAATTTCCTAACCACCAAGAGCCGAAAAGAGCTTAATTCTTTATGTATTCTCTCTAATCACAGAGGGGCCAGTAAATCCAGATGAATGTGGTAAAGCAGGTTTGGTGATGTATTTATGTGTGTCTCAAGTCTGCTGAAAGAGAAGCACTGGTGGAACTTGCTGTTTTGTCTCTGCCCCTGTGTTGGAGCTGCTCCTTTGGCTCTGCAATAGGAACTTCAAGATGATGGGCTGGGTAGTGGATAATTGAGCCTATAACACCTGGGGAAACAAAAACATTTTTGTGCAGCTGCTATAACTCAAAGCTTTACACCTGCATATAAATCGAGTGTTTATAATAGCTCATACGTAATAGATTTTCAGATATCAAATTACATATTTATATTTGAATATTTAAATGTTTTTAGTCTATTGGTGATCATACCTATATACTACACACTAGAAGCACTGAATATGTTTTATGTATGTCCAATCCACAGGTCACTCCTACCAAGGTCAATATTTAATCTTTTGTCAACCTATATATTGCAGCAATTAAATCATTTGGTAAACAATTAATTGACTTACCACCCGGGTGTTGACCTGTATCGAGTAAAAGAGGAAGAGGAAGAAAATGGAAAATAATCACTTGCTACATTGTCAACAGACATCAACATTACGTAACAATTGGATTATTTTAGTAGGCTACTTTATATATATAATCATCGGTAATGGATTGACTTTATTAGGCAAGTGTGAGCAATTGTCACACATCAACATGTGACAAAGCACATGATTATAGTAGTATACTCACCTTGTCGCTTGAACATAAGAATGCTTGTAAAAACAAATCCAATGAAGAGAAATGTGGCGAAAACTGGAGCAATCACTCTTAAAACACCAAGCTCTGAAAAATATAGCACATAGGCTAGTAAACTTTAAACTAATAGTGCATACAACATGTAATAAGCTCTGTACCAAAATTCAAGTAATAGACCATCAAACATGTCAATTTCTATAAAGATAAGATGACTAAAAAACCAGCATTGCACAAACACATGTTTTTTTAAGGTCAGGCTCTTTATAGCTCAAGAATTAAATCATTGTCTAGGAAATTGCTCAATGATTTGAAAGAATTTCCATGTCTTCAAATCCATTTCACATCACTGTAAAAACTGATGTTGTTGTTTTAACTTAAAAAATAAGTTACACCCTGCTGCCTTAACATTTTTTGTTAATTTAACGTAAAAATATTAGTTATTGATGCAAAATTGTTACGTTAACTAATATTTTTAGGCAGCCGGGTAACTTTTTTATTTTTTTAGGTTGAAACAACAAATCATTTTTACAGTGATCTTCAAAAAAATAATAATCATAGGAGAGTTTACCATCTTGACTTTCGTTGTCATTCATATGTTTGATAAACTCCTCGCAATCCTCTTTCAAATGACTTTTCTCCACACTTGCCAGCTCAGTCTCAAGCGCCAATATTTTCTTCATATCACTCGCCTCTGGCAGCAAAACCGTCCACGAAACAGCGTCTGGATCTAACGCCAGATAATCTTTGCCATTCAGCTGAAACCGGTCGGACAGTCTGAAGACTTGATAGCCTCGTAGCTTGCATTCTCTTAAACGTATATAAGTGCCATTATCTGAAAAAGTAAAGGTTAATTGTCACGGAGCGACTGCATGAAAATGGCATTTAATTGTTGCACAGATATTTACTTGATGTTGCATGCTCCACGATTATCCTCAGGGCGTCATCTTGAATGGATCTGACAACAGGATAATTGGCGCTCTGCCCCTTTAAATAGCTGTCAGAAGCGCCATTGACAGAGATTCTCTCCACGATAGTCCCGTTTATCGATACACTGCGCTCGAATTGAATGACTATATCTAACACAACGGAGATAAATGTGGTTTATTGCTGCACAGCACAAATCTATTTTGGATGACATTGTAAAAACAAGATAAAAGACTTACCCCTTGGCAGACCCCGGGAGAAAGCCACGAGAAAAGTGAAAGTTAAAACGAAGATCATTTCATCGAAACAAAAAGTAAGGTTTAGTTCGCTTTGAAGAGAATCTTCCTGTCAGTTTCTCTTTTATAGCATTCCCATTCACCCAACCCTGTATATAAACAACAATGCTGAACCAGAACGTCAAGATATCAGAGTGTTTGACTTAAACATGTAACAGACAGTGAGAGCACTTGCTTGTCATTGGCTGAAACTGTTGAGGAGGTTTCATACCAGGAGAAACGCCCAAACACTGACCTGAAGTTGACATTTAACAGCTATGAAAACAATAATAGTAATGAATAAACGGATGAGTTCAGACTTTAGCTTTTTTTGTTCTACCACCTCATGACTGGTTGTGTTGCTGTAGTTTAGTAGATGTTTAATATTTGAAATGGTTTATTTGATCAAATCACGTATGTTTTAGTAGGCTATTCTGCATTTCCAAATCTGGTCATTAATGTTACAAACTTGCATGTTTTCCAGTATAAAGAGACCAATCATCACACATTATGTAATTATTTCTGTAACATTAATAAAAAAAACATAAGAGGCATAGTGGATCATGAAAGAGCTGTGAATTTAGAAAGAAAAATTTTTTTTTTAATCCAGAGCAGTAGTGGAAAAACATTATGACAAGAGCAGGAAGAGATACTGTAAACAAAGACAGAGAAAAGAGCAGAGCAGACCTGGGCATTCATTGGCATTTTCTGGGAAACTGAAACACAAGTTGCATTGATGGCTACTTTAAAATGAACATTAATGTAACCCTATACAAATCAATGGCATGAACGCACAACATTGTAAGCACTTTTATTGAGCAAACAATTTGGCAAACAAAATGAGCTAAAAGTCAATCAAACAAACCCATGATCAGTTTTGTGATGCTGTTAGTGGTAATAATTAATCTGTTATATTTTAAAACATGGACATTTCTTACCAACTTTAGTTATAAACTATAGAGCGAGGAGGCACGACATAACCATATATGGCAAAAACAAAAGAAGAGCAAAGGATTAATGCTGGTTAAAAAAAGAAAAGGAAAAGTAGATGATTTATTTTCCTTCAAATGTTTTTCTTCAAACTCATGTTCAGATATAAGACATATACTGTATTATGACTTTTGGCAAAGAATGTAAATGGATTAGACCTTAACTGCAAAACATGCCATGGGTTTGATCCTAAAGAACACACATAGGCCTACTCGAAAAAAATATATCTTAAATGCCCTGCAAGTCACTTTGGATAAAAGCATCTGACAAATAAGGTTATAATGCGCTTTTACAGTCTTAAACTGGAATTGAAGTTTATGATCTTCTCACATTTAGTTCTCAGCATGTGTTTGTGTGGTGTGTTTTTGGCATGATTCAATTTATTTAACACTCGACACTTAATCAACAGTGCAACAGGGAGAATTTTTGGTTAATGGTTTCTTAGGTGTCTTAATAGTTGAATAGAGGTGTTTCATTAAGAGAAAGTGTTATATTTTAATCCATAAATCTATAAAGCAAATAAGCACAAATGCCTCCTATAATGATAAAACATATAAAACAAATCCCTTTATTTACCACTCATATGTTTCAGATCATAAATCTGAAACCAAACCAGTTAAAACCAATTCATTATTCGGGTTGTGAATCTGCACTTAATTTAAAGAATAATCCATCTATGAATTAAAGTGATACATTTTACAAATTAATGTAATCAAACTTAGCAAATTATATAAATGTGTAACACAAACACATAGTCTGGTCAGTAAAGTTATAAAACTGAATGTGATACACATTGTGATACAGAAGCAGGTTCACATATTACCAAGCTGTAGCCTAATAATTATAAGAAATACTGTAAAACTGGCATAAAACCTCTGGAATTTAGCCTATATAAATTGACAAACTAATGAATTCTGCAGAAATTTGGTGCATTACAATTCAAAACACCAAAAATCTGCATTACAGTTGTAAAACAAAGTTAGACCTGTTTTAGCAATGCAATTAAAACAGGTTTTCTAGACCCACCAGGTTAATGCACTGGGAACAGTTTGTAACACATTCACTAAAAATGTTTTTTGGATCTTGAATTTTAAAACATGGTTCATCAGTGCTGTCATGTGAGACCAAAGATATATGAATAATGAATAGAAAGAAACAAATTCAATACAAATAATACATTATATAGCTCTTAACAATCATCACGACTTTTTGTCATTTTAGATTCAAAATAATCTTTATAATTTTTGCCTGCAAAGTTTGCACATGCGCAAAACCACTGACCCTTCGCTCCCTCCCCCACGACATGCTGCTGTTGGTCCGGTTTGTTGGACCACGAATCACATTGCATTGCGTTGCATTACATTTGGAGACGCCAGGAGCTGGAGGTTCTTAGCGTTTCCATCGGGGCATAAGCCCACTGATTTTAGTCTCATTAGATCAGATCGCATCTTACAGTTTCTCTCTCATCGGTTGCGTCAATTCTAACCCAAACACCATGTCTAATAAGAAAAACGACAAACCAGAAGGCAAGGAGCCTGAAAGCAGCTGGAAAGACGCGATTTACAATCCAAGAACTGGAGAATTTTTCGGTCGAACTGGTAGAAATTGGGGTGAGTTCACGGAAATCAAATAGCACCACTTCAAACCCTTTAGGCATCATGAGCATTGGATGCGCGTGCTTGTTTATGTGTCCTGTAGCGTTTAATGACATGCACGGCTACAGAAATATTATTGATTATATAAGAAACGACCTGTAGGCATCTTTTGTGAATATCTAAGGTGTTGACGCATAAAATAGTGGAGACACCATTCGGGTCAATGAATGGACTTCCATTCACACTAAAAAATGACGAAAGCGCTATAGTTATCACTAGGCATTTTTGATGTCATCAGGTCTTCCATTGATGACATCAATGACAATTTAATGTCGTCTCTCAGCGTTTTGAATACAGTGGATCGAATGAATGCCTGGGTACAAACGTATTTTGCTCAATTTAATGTTATGTAGCCTATATTTTCTTAGCAGGGATAACCTCCCCGGGGACACCTCATAGTCAAAACAATAGGAAAATCAATATGGGAATTTTAAAGTGAAAGCAGTTTTGTAGAAAGCTTTGTATTCTTAAATTAGGCTAATGTGGTTGTTTGATATTGGTGTACCGAAACGACCACCGTCCAAATGTCGCGAGTGTTTTGGTAGGATTAGGTGTCGCGTGAATTTTCTCGGTATGAAGTGAAAATTCACTGTAGAGTGATAAAAGAGTAAATCTAGAGACGCCAATAGGCTCTTCATACAGCTCCACTTCCTCATTCCAGATGGTAGTGGGTTCTTTTGTGCATGTTTTGTGCATGTGCATGTTTTATTTGTCAAAGGCCTCGTTTGCCATGTTTGCTGAAACCATTCAGCAAATAGTAGTAACTGTTATGTATCCTATTATATGATTTTAAATGAGTCCCGTTTTTGCAGTCAAAACCCCTTGCCTCTTTATTTGGGGTAAAGAAATAATTCTTATTTATCGCTAATGTAGGAACGCATTGATTGAAACGATAGTGCATTAATAACATTATTGACCCATTACGTCTATAGTCAATAAATGAATGTTTTGTCTTATATTAATAATTTCAAATATTTTTTTATCATTATTATATTTACACTAAAATAACATTTATCAGAAAGACTAAAATGATTTGATTTGACAAAATAAATGGTATACAGGCCATATACATTTCTCATTCATTCTTTTAAAAGACAGACCTGCGCTGAAACGTCAGTGGTGACGTCGTTGTGCGCGGTGACGTCGACTGGCTCGTGGGAGTGTTTAAAGTCCCGTTTGCGCGCCTCACTGAACCTTCTCTTCAAATGACACATGTGGTCGTTTCTCAAACATTATTAATGATATGCTGGGCTATGGTTTCATGCTTTTACACGTTTACATTATTTTTGTTGCATTTGTGGGGTTTTTTTTGCGTGAAATTATTATTTTATAATTATTATGGCAGTCGTGGCTTTGTTGTTTAGTGAGTCGGACTCATGACCAGAAGGTTGCCGGTTCGATTCCCAGGGATGGTGGGTAACGGCTGAGATGCCTTTGAGCAAGGCACCTAACCCCCACTTGCTCACTTAGAAACAAAATGTATAGTATAATGCAATGTTAGTCGCTTTGGATTAAAGCGTCTGCCAAATGTAAATGTGCTGTCTTATTTGTTGATATTACACATTTTCACTACATTCACGATTGTACTTCATTGACTTATTTACTACTGCTTTGGCAATACAAATGTATTGTTTTGCATGTTAATAAAATGCCCTAAAATAAGTTATTAACACACATTGCCAGATGATAACAAACTCTACATATAAATCATATAAATATTTTGAATGTCTTGCCTTTGTTGAACAAGAATGATTCTTTTCTTTCTTCAGGTCTCATCCTTCTTTTTTACCTGGCCTTTTATGGATTCTTGGCTGCAATGTTTGCATTCACTATGTGGGTGATGCTTCAGACGCTTAATGACGACGCGCCGAAGTACCGAGATCGAGTCGCATCCCCGGGTGAGTATTTCCAATGTGACTACAGCAAAGCATGTTTTCCGAGGCAAAATAATTCTGTACTTCATGTTAATTGTATAGATAAATGGCCTATGCCTATTTCATAATTGACTTGTTTTCTTTTTGCAGGGTTGGCTATAAGGCCAAACTCACTGAATATAGTTTTCAACAGATCAAATCCTCTTGAATATGTCCAATATGTCCAGAATCTAGAATTGTTTCTGCATCGTAAGTGTATTGCACTCAGAACCGCTCATATTGACCTGTTAAAAATATTTGAAACCCTGTGCTTCTTGTGAGGCAGAACTCAACATGATGTCCATATATAGTACAGATAGATCAGATTTACAGAGCATTTGTTTTATTTATGATGATATTTAATCATTTTCCTATTTATCCATTTCAGAATATAATGACTCTGAGCAAGCCAAAAATGACTTGTGTATGGCGGGTCAGTACTCGGAGCAGGACGGGGAACCTCAGAAGAAGGTGTGTCAGTTCAGGAGGAGTATCCTCCACCATTGCTCTGGTATGGAGGACATTGTCCAGGGTAAGTGACTTTACATATATTTAGGCATAAGGCATAATACCAAATTGTATTATAATATTAACACTACCTTACCCAGACATTAAGTGTTTCAAATTGGCTTATCAAAAAATATTCATAAAAATGGCTGGGTTTTCTAACTAAAGGTCAGTTGTGCTTATATTGTTTTATTTTAAACTTTCAGATCATTGGTCTTAAGCCAACTGGAGATCCATACATCAACTGCACAACAAAGGTAAACGGCTGTATTCCGTTAAATATGAGGGCAGATCAAAGTCATAAACTGGTTTATATTGTTTAAAGGGAATTAGTTTATTATCATGTAATGTAAATATGTATGTAATTGTTTGTATTTGTGGTGTTTTTGTGGTTAAAGCTGCAATGTATAAGAAAAATGTAGAAAATGAAACTAAAGAAGCTCAAAGAGATTGTGATTACTTTTTGATGATAGTCACAGACAAGTCACTTGCCCGATCGGGCCAGTGCTGTATCTTCGCGAAAATTGATAATTTGCACATTTTTTAAGCCTTGCTTATTTAAATATTCTCAAAAAGATGCAGAAGAGAACTCGATTCGGTTCTCACAGGATGTTTGAGATCTTATCCACAGAAAATTATGCCATGTTTATTTTATTACTTATATTTTACATTTCTGTGAGTTAGGCTAATGTAGTTCTTATGGTATCCTATGGTATCATAACCTTACTTATTACTTAGATTAGAAAATTATTTGTTTATTACTTTTTTTGTGGCAGGGACAGTGAAAATATGTATCCCTTGCCCGACCGGGCCAGTAGAAAATATCCTTTGCGTTGAGCCCTGTATTTGTTCAAATATTATTTCTCATGGATTTCAGCTTTAAAGTTTGAATTGTTGTTGTGTTACCTGTCTGGATGTCTTATGTTAGACCATCGTTTTCACAGAAGTGTTTTTTTCTTTTTCTCTCTTTATTATTTTCTTTTTCTCATGTCTCTATTGCATGCTACCGGTTGAACACCTTAGTAAAGTGATGGGTAAGATCACTGCATATATGGACTCTTGCTTTCCCAGCTTTTTGCTCTTTAGTTATCAAAGTGATTGAGCATGTGTAAACAATATGTGCTGCGTAATTTTCTGTAATAATGCTTTGCATGATATAGTACAGAATCCCATACAATGAGATTAAGTATCTGTGAACTTTCTAAAATCACTTACTAGATGCTACATACACTGCAATAGTGCTTAAAGGGACAGTTCACCCAAAAATGAAAATTATAAATCATTTATTCACCCTCATGTAATTCAAAACCTGTATATGACTTTTTGTTCTTTGGAACACAAAATAAGATATTTTGAGAAATGTCTCAGTGGTTTGTATCTGTACAGTGGAAGTCAGTGTTCTTCAAATATCGTCTTTTGTGTATGCAGAAGAAAGAAAGTCATACAGGTTTGAAATGACGTGATGAGTAAATTATGAAGAAAAAAAAATTATTGGGTGATTTATGCCCTTCATACAAATAGTAACCAGTTTAGCATGGCATAGAGTGGCATAGTTTTCTAAGTTGGCTTTATCTGCTTTTTGCTGGGTTCCTTTACGTGCGGCATTCAGATTAGTTTCATGTTTTAATGGAGCTGTTTAATTCGCTCTCACTCAAAGTCTGTCTTCAGTTTTTTATGGTATCTTTCTTTCTCTTCAGAGTGAAACTCATCTCCAGGTGCAGTACTTTCCCCATGAAGGGACTATTGATAGGATGTACTTCCCTTACTATGGTAAAAAATCACATGTAAGTAGCTTCAACTAATTTAAACATTTTTCTAAAACTGAGTAAAGTACTTTATTTCACCTGTATTTGTCTAACGCTCTCATAGGAGGCTTACGTTCAGCCTCTGGTGGCTGTGAAGCTGTTGCTTAAGAAGGAAGACTTCAACACTGAGCAGATTGTCGAGTGCAAGATTGAGGGATCTAATCTTAAGAACAACGATGAGCGTGACAAGTTTCTCGGCCGTGTCACCTTTCGGGTCCTGGTGACCGAGTAGATCGGGGGCTGGTGCGGACGCTAAGGGGAACTTGCACTACTTTTCTCCCTATTGTCCCTGTTCTCCTAGATACCTCCCGCTGGTCCCCAGCAGGACCACAGGACCTCATTTACCTCTCCACACACTGACAGGCATGACTGATTGATTTCTGTAAATGTCCCATTCAGCACGTCTTAGCAGGATTAGTGCTCAATGCTGAAAATAAAATTGTATTTCACCCCGGGCTTGCATTCCTTAGATGTTTTAAATTCATGCATTGTAACTTCAAAGTGGGTGTTTGTTTACAATGTGATTGATAAGATAGGGGTTAGTCGCTACCTTAAGCCACTCATTGCTTGTTGTGTTTGTTTGTTTTGTGTTGCTCTCTGTGAATATATTTAATGATGGTAACGTCGAACTGCTGTAAGATTTATGTTGTAAAGTGGCATCTGATATGTTTTAAAAGTATAAAAATGAGGCAAATTTGTAACCTAAAGGAATTTCATAACCTCTGCATGGACGGGTTGATGCAGATGCCTTAAGAGCCATGTAACATCTTGGTATAAATGCTATTTTGACAAATAAAAGGAAACAAATCTATTGTGGCTTTTTGGCGTGTTATTTGCGGAATCTACCACAAGATGGCGCTAAGACAACGATGTGTTCGGAAAAGAGTTGACTCAATAAAATAAAAAAATGAAAACATAGACTTTGTAAATACCCTTATTCCTTTATCTTATTTCCCCTACATCTTTTTTTAATAAACTTAAATCTTTATGCAACATGCAATAGCTTCTTGTATACTTGTGATTTTCTGGTTCAGAAGACAACTTGCACTTGCTTTACTGAAACACGTAGAGTCAAAAGTCATATAACTTAACCATGTCTAAAGATAGCACTCTCTATTCTTGACTCTATCAATAAGCTATTAACGTCAGCCGATTAGTTGACCAGATTTGGTCACCAACAAAAATCTCTGTCTGTACAAACATGCCTTTTTTATGTTCGGTAAGCAGAGGTCATCTTTTTTGACCATCTAGAGAAATTCACTCTTTCCTTACTGGTATCCAGCAAAACCCAGTCATGAGCAGAATACACCTACCCAGATAATAAATAACATATGTATGCAATGCATGAAGCAGAACGATATTTTAGTTTTAAATCACACCAGTATTTCTATGCATTAAAGGTGATGAAAAATGAGTGAGAGTCACTCTTCATAGTTCTTCAAGTCAGGTTGAAGGTTACAGGGATTAGAGGTTGATTTGAGTACGCAAGTGTAAACCAGATTATCGCCTTATAAGATAAATGTGGCATTCTGAAATCAGCCCAGAACTTTTCAGCCAGTCTGTGATTCGACTCTACAGCATAATAGGCTTAAATTGGAGAATATTTTTAGGTTTTTACAGTCTGACAAGTGTTTCTATAGCGTGCACAAGTATAAATCTCAATTCTGGTTTAATTTTCATCATGCATTGTGTTTGAGACAAATATATTCAAACCACAAATAATGGCAGAAGTATCCTGTAATTGAACTGTGGCTGAATTAAAACTATTTATAAACACTAGCATTCGAGGGAAAATATAACACATCTGTAAAAGACAGAGATGTTTAATTGACCTTTTTCATAAATCATAAATATCTCTGATATATCTGACATATCTATATAGAATCTCTATAGAAACTCTCAAGTTGTATTTACAGTAGCATTTTAATTATCATAGTCTAACACACAAACAAGAAAAGAAAAATAATTCCTTTACAAACAGGTTGTTTGGTCCATTTGACATCACATACATTGCTTTCACACTAACAGTTTCATGACATCAAGATTTTTTTGTTGCAATAAGACCACTTTTAACTCTGGGTAATGTTTTATACGTACGTTTAAGCAACGTTTTATACGTAATCGTGAATACATGTTATGGCTTAAGGGTTGGAAATCTCTTGCAGTGAGATCATACCTATGATAAAGGAAAGACAATGTTATTTTTACAGAGCTTCAAAAGACATTCTTTTATGCAAATTGAGATGGTTCGATATGAAAGTTACACAACGATGTTAAGCTGAAATAAAATAGCACTGACTGAGCCATTTAAAGCATTGAAACTGTCCAATAAAACAATCCTGCCCACCTTTCTAAGGTAATAAGGACATTTGTGCACATCGGTCCTTAAAAAAGGTCAACTTTCACACTGACCTAACAAACACAAATAACACACTGATTTAACAAAACCATATAGCTACTGTGAAAGTCTCCCAGCATACAAAATCTAACAGCCAACTGCAGAATGTTTGAAATAATGCTGTTTGTTGGTATTTGGTTGGATAGTGTGAAGTTTTTAAACAAATTCTTTACATGTTCTTTGCAAGGTTTATAAAGGCCCTGCATTAGCAATTTTAAACATGATCTCTATCATAGAAGCACCACTGAAGACTGCCATTGGGCACAACCTTTATCTTGGTTACGTAGAGAGCAATGAGCAGACAGCAGTGCCAGTGCCCTCTCTCAGTACTGACCTGTTTCAGCTGAACTTTATTGCTTTAAAATTATGGGAAAGATTTAACCAGACAGGTGAAATAAACCTTCAAAGCTAGGTAAAATCTCACTATAGCCCTATTAATATTTATATAGATTTATTTTTCCTGCCTAGAGTGTATGTACATAATTATACATAATATTATTTCAACATCTAGGTGCATAATCAGAACAGCTCTGCCAGTTTCTCTCTGGCAGACACAAATTATTTCATAAAAACATATTTTTTAGTTGATCTGTTTGCCTGTGTCATAGGCAGACCCACACAGAATTTCAATTTTTGCAATCATTTACAAAGGAAATACATTAAATAAACATTTTAGATTATAAAATGTGTTTTCGGATAAGGTGGCCTACTCTACTAGAGTCTTCTCAATAGGGAATAGAAATTTATTTTTCTACTTTACGAGACATAAAGGAATGCAGAACGTGGGTACCCATTTCCTTGTCTGGTCCAAAACTCAGTCACATCATGAATGCGGCTCTGCATCAGAACCAATAAGAATCTCATTCTATGCTAAAGTTCCATCCCATTCCAGCCATGCTTAACTCCTCTTCAACACAGAGCACAGTGTCAAGATTATGTGTGATGTCACTCAAAGGAATCCCATATGCTGGTGAATTCCAAGCTGGATTGTTCCCTCACAAAAGCGTGCAGGTACCTGATTTCCTATCGCCGTCTGAGCCACCGGCGGATTCTTTCCGGTTGGGGTCATTGAGCTCATCGAAGAGTCCGGTGTCAATCATCTCCATTTGCCAGGCGATAGGTATAGCACCTGTGCTGAACTCCTTGAAAAATTTTTCATCCTTAGCATCAAACTCGATACCCTTGATTTCGGAGAACTCTGCAATGTCACTTGTATCCTTTGCGTAGACGACGTTGGGTTTGGGTACCCAGGGTGGGTCGATAAGGCCAGCCTCCAAACGGGCAAAGTTGATGGACTTGAACCACTCGTGCTTCCTGGGATCATCACCCCTACAAAAACATTGAGATTATACATACTGTTGGGCAACATTAGTTATTTTAATGAGGTTAAGAGGATAAAAATACTTACTTGCAGCCAAGACGTTCATCCACCTTCTTCTTGAGGAACTGCTTGATGATGTCTATTGTAGTGGCATCAAAGTTCTTGTGCTCATACTTGGGTTCCTCATTGACGATGCGCCTCTGTACCTCCTCCTTCTCCACTTTCTCCTTCTTGGATTCGGGACCTTTAAAGGGGGTGTAGCCGGCCACCATTTCATAGATACTGCAGCCCAGAGCCCACCAATCCACCGAGGTCCTGTACGGAGTTTCAGTCAGGATTTCAGGTGCCATATATGCACCCGTTCCAGCCTGTAGAAAGAGGAAAATCATTTGAAGGAGACTTAAACAAATAGATGAATAACAACTTGTGGGAGAATTGGTAGTTAGCCCAGTGTGGGAAGAGTTTTGTGGAACAGATTTGACATTTGTCCGAGATGTTTATTATAGGAAAAGTTCACCCAGAAATGAAAATCTTGCATCATTTACTCACCCTCATGACTTTCTTTCTTCTGTGGAACACAAAAGAAGATATTTTGAGAAATGTCTCAGTGGTTTAGTGTCCATACAATGGAAGTCAATGAGGGGCAATGCGGTTACCAAATATTTTCTTTGTGTTTCTCAGAAGAAAGAAAGTCAAACAGGTTTGGAATGACATCAGGCTGAGCAAATGATGAAAACAATTTCTTTTTTGGGTGAACTATCCCTTAAAACTTACCAGATCTGAAGTAGGCCTAGTTTATTTTATGTAAGTCTTACCCTATCTATTCCACTTACCCCAGCTCCTCTCTTTGCCAGATGGAAGAAGCTTAATGGTAATCCTCTACTACCTGTCAGAAGTCATGTGCCGATCCACTGTGATGAACTTGACTTGCTACGTATATAAAGATTTCCATTCTTAGGCTCCATTGGACATGTGCATCTTTGCGTACAAATGTGCTTTTTCACCTCGATTCTTTCATTAATGATTATGGGCTTGATTTAACCCTGAAGCTAATACCTACATCAGTATACTAGAGAACAAGGAAAGTGTTGTATTCCTACACACTGTTCATTCAAATGGATCATTTAAGCACAGTGAGTGAAAAAAGCAGATATGTGGGAATTGACAGGTTTAGGCTCAAGCTAAAATGTAGTGATTATATGAGAGGATGCACAGTCATTGTGCTTGGCTAACACACTGTAATGAGCAAAGCTAGCAAGATAGCTGTTATGCTAATTTCTCAATTTTGCAGCTATACATATTTGGTTACAGGTTGTGGCACTACATTTAACAAAAATTGGAAAACAGAAGGCCTTTGGCAGTCTGATCAGAGACAGATTTGTGTAATTCGTCCTAAGAGGATCAGTAGTGTAAAGCCAACCAAACCCCTGGTGGTTCAGCTTGGGCTTCAACCTGCATTGAGGACTCAAGAAGGGCACTGCATAATAAGCTTACATAAACACATGAGCCGTTGTTACATTTTGACATTTGCTTAAACATCAGAAGTCATGTAAGGGATTGTAACTTCATTTGGTCCCCTAGGCTGTCCACTGTTATAATATGTATGTAGAATGGATCCTTGGAATGTAACTTAAAGGAATAGTTCACCCAAAAATGAAGATTTTTGTCATCATTTATTCACCTGTTCTGTAAAACCTGTAATGACTCTTTCGTCTGTGAAACACAAACGTAGAAATGTCTCAGTGGTTTTGTGCCCATATAACGGAAGTCAATGGAAGTCAATGTTATTTGGTTATCAGCATTCTTTAAAATATATTCTTTTGTATTCTGCATAAGAAAGTCAGGTTTGGAATGATACGAGAATAAATGGAATAAATTAATTTTCATTTTTGAGGGAACTATCCCTTTAACTATTTTTAAGATAGACAACAACAATTTTGATATGCCTAATTCTTCTAATAACATGCATTGAGCACTAAAATAAAACAAAATCAGTTTTTAGCTAGTACATACAGAATAAAGGCCATTGCACACAGAATGTTTTGTATACGTTATTTCGTATTCGTCATCCTAAAATTTTGTCGGCTCTGAATAGCCAAAACACCTTTGAAAATGCTTTCTACGGATGCCAAAAACGCAGAAAATCGAACCCAGTTCGATTTTTTTATGACGGACGAAAAATTCGTAGGAAGTGTGTAAATGTGATGGAAACAACGTGAGGTCGTAAACTTGGAACTCCATGTGCAATGGCCTTAAGTGTCTCATTTACAACAGTAGGATTCGAATAAAAAATTATAAGTTGATCTGTTACGATACGATTTCATGGGAAATGTCAGTTTCAATTTCATTTGAACCCAAATAAATGTTATGGTTCAGACAGGGATGGCAAAAGAGAGGCGAACCCTTATTAAGTTATTAATTGATGACTTTACCGAGAAGTCATCTAAAAGATCTCTGTTCAACAAGTTTGTAGCTTGGTATTAGAAACATTTCTCATTAACTTTCATTTCATCACTAATGCTGCACTGTGATACAAACCATGTCGATATTTATAAGGTTAGTACAAAATATTTTAAGTCTTTACAACATGATGACCTAGACAGCCTTTAATGGATCTGCGCAGTCTTCTCTTAACCTCCACCGATGGAAGAGCTTAAAGAGACATTGAGCCAAAGGTGCAGATGAGGACACTGCAGTTAATCGATCCTTGCGTGTCTTGTATAACTATGCTGTTTTTGGATCTGTTTGCTTATGATTGGTGTAGCTGTGCTCAAAATAACAAAGATCACCAAGAACTACATAATAGTCACAGAATATAATGATAACACACTATAGTATTTCTCTGAATTACCATGTAAAAGAAGAGCGAGCCAAGGTCATGTACAGTCTTTAAAAATGACTGACAGCACAGCTCTTCTGGGAGAACTGATCCTCTCTAGCTCTAGTACATCTGTAGTTACATACAAATCGTGCTAGTAATGTAAACTTCTGGTACTTGTACACTAAAGTTTAGGGTCACTTATTATTTATATATATTTTTAAAGCTACTGAGGGTTTGGCCTCTATCTCTGTTTCAAACATAAATCTGCAAATTACTTTACATATCTTTACAAAATCTGACCTGACAGCTAAAATTATAAAATCCTTATCTATGTCTATGTTTTCTATGTACTTTTTTATTATATTTGTTAAATTTTTTGTTATTGCTTTAATTTATTATTTTAATCAAATTTCAACATTTTAGAATTAAAGTAAACTCTGGAATAGCACAAATGTGATTATAGGAATTATGTTGTGACTAAAAAAGTTATATTTAAGGATTTTTAAAGTAGCCAAATTAGAATTTGCAAAAATGTACTCCTGGTATTTTATTAACCAGATTCTTGAGGTGTCCTCATGTAATGCTTCTTATTTCTTTATTTTTCGTATTGAGAGATTTATGCTAGCCTTAATTTAATTAAAAACTAAAATATGTTGGCTCAATTTTATTTTATTAAATTGACATTTATGCATGAGCCTTCATATGAAAAGATTTTTAACATCATGTTATGTTCCTCATTCGTGAGTTGCTTTTACTAATCGCCAATTATTCCTATAATAATTCACTTTTGTGCAGTCACACATCTGTCTCTCTGTCTCTGTAGACATTTTGTCTGGTAGCACTACTCACATAGTGTTTTCTTTGTATTATTTGAATAAAGACGATTAACTTACTTTTTGGGTGATGGTTTTTCCAACGGGAATCTCCACAGCAAGACCAAGATCTGAAAGACGGCATTGACCCTGGCTATCCAAAAGCACGTTCTCAGGCTTCATGTCACGATACACAATGTCCATGGCATGTAAGTGCAGCATTCCAGTGCAGATCTGAGCTGTATAATAGATGATCCGATCCATTTCGATGCCCTTCTCACCAATGTGATAGATGTGATACTTGAGATCACCTCCATTCATCAAGCTCATGACCAAGCAGAGATGGGTCTTGGTTTCATAAGCGTAAGCCAGGCTGACGATGAACAGGCTGTTGACCTTCTCCAAGATTTTCTTTTCCAACAGGGCCATTTTCTCACCATGCTTCTTCTTCAGACGCTTTTTGCATAGCTTCTTGCAGGCATACATCTGGCCGGTGTGCTTCACCTGCACCGCACAAACCTGGAATGAAATGCAGCCAACATGGTCAGTCAACAAATTGGAAAGATGACATATTTCTTACACATTTTTTGATCTGTAGAAACAAGCAACTCTGAAACCTACCTCACCAAATCCACCCTTTCCAAGTGTCCTGAATTCATAGAAGTATTTCTCAGTGACGGGCTGTTTCTCATATTCTTTCCACTGCAGAAACTTGTCAAATAATTGACTTCCCTGGTAATCTGTAAATGGTTTGCCTTTGAGGAACTCTTTGGTGGCATCCTTCACCTGTCCCATCACCTCCTCGAAATCTTTGTCAGTAACTGCCTTGCACTTGGTTGCTACATCTCCAGTCAGGTAGGTGAGGGAGCTCTTGGAACCATCCTTGCAGAATTTATTAATGATATTGGTGCGGGCCTTGTCTCTGGCAGCTGCCTCTGACAATTCCCAGTCATTCAGATCATCCAGAAATTCGGCCGCAGCAACGCACTCAGGTTCCGCTTGATCGAGGTGCTGGCGGAAGAAACGCTTTCCTATAGGCTGTTTTTCGCAAAGGGAGTCAAAGTCCTTCTCCAGATTTGTCCTGAGTGTTGCGCATTGCTCCGGCTTGGGCAGAGACAGACTTCGACGACGTTTCTTCATCTCCTTGTCATCTCCCCCCTGGGCTTTCAGGTAGGCCGTGTTGGCCACCAAATTATCAAGTCCCCCCATGTCACACATGTTGGCGGCTGTGGTGGGTTACTTGTCCCTGAGAAATGGATGCTTCTCAGCCCGCGGTCAGTGCGTTTGTGTGCAACTGTCTTCAAAGCCGAGGCACGAATGAGCCACTAAGACTTATGCACCTGCGGACCAAGACACACTGACAACCTAGTAATTACTTATTTAGAATTAAATACCTGCAAGGGATTTTCACTTAAGTATATTTGTGTGGTCTATACTCAGCTTCTATTCAAGGAAAGGAACTTATAAGATGGTTCTCCCGCTAAGGAGCTTAGGGCTGACTATATTTAGGCAGATGCAGAGCGGTAGCTGATGGCTGCCCATTGGGCTCTATTGTCTAAACATAAATGGTGATACGATGAGAGGAGCAAAAATGTGCGAGCTAACAGCTCAGCCTGAAGTGTACAACATGCTGAGGGCAGCAGGATGCACTAAAACTTTCTTCTGTTGTTCACAGGCCAACAGCTAATGTTCTATTGCCGGCTCAAGTACAGTACTAAAGAACAGATCGAATGACTGCTGACTTTATCAATGATAGCCTATGTCTAAAATTCATTTGCTAAAATCGTCTTTCTCTGGGGTTTTATCCTGATTTTCCACATTTTTCCTAATTATGCTCATAAAACCATTCTTTCTGCACTAAATAAAAAGTACCCATGCAGATGAACAACTTATTGTTCAAAAGTGTTTCATTAACTTTGTCTGTTTTGGTGTTTTTCCTAAAATAAAATCTTCCTTGATTTTTACGGAAAGGAACGTTTTAAAACAAAGATATAAAAAGAGCAATAGTATTTTTTGACAATATTTCTTGGCTAAAAATCTGTTGGATTAACATAAAAAATGTTGCGGTGGCACATATTAAAGTTATGTTTACTCAGCATTATATTCAAGTTGCCACATTTGTATTTGTTAAACGAACATGATTTTCATGTAGAACTTTCAGATTCTGATTAAAGTTCTCAACTCAAATAATAGGCACACATTTATTCTCATTTATATTTTCCAACACATTAAGTCAAGAAATCAATCACAGCACAAGCATCAATTTTTTCATGCAGTAAATCAGCTTTACCAAAAAATATGTATGTTTGTATGTTTAATTGCTTAAATTTAAGTTCATAAGTGCTACCAAAGGTGCAATCCACAGTAATGTTTATTGACATTAAATGAAAGTACATGAATTGTTTTTGTAACAAATGTTAAATTATTGTAACAAATTAAACACAAAACAACAACAACTGTGTTGCAAAGATGTTGCAAAAATGTTCTGAAACATTAAAAATTCATTTTTTTAATTGATTATGAATAGAAACAACTAGACTTCAATTACAATGTTGACAATATCTGTAATGCTTTTGTATGGCATTGGCTTTTGTGTGAAAGGTGGAACAAGGACAAGTAACAGAAATTAAATTCAGAACAGTCACATCTGCTAAAATGTAGTTAGGCAACATTTATATTTACATTTATTTATTTGGCAGACGCTTTTATCCAAAGTGACTTACAATTGAGGAAAACAGCAAGCGATTCGTCTAAGTAAGCAATATTCACGAGAAGTGCTAGTAATACAAAGTTTCAGATACAACCTCAAGATAGTATAAGCAAGTATATAGAGAACATTAGAAAAGGAAAAGAGAGGTAGAAAGTTTTTTTTAAATTTATTTTATCTATCAACTATCTCTGTCCTTCATGGCAGAAGGATTGCCTTGTCTCACCTAAAGATCACCTCCTCTCACAAATGAGGATTATGGAGGTGGTGGAGGGAGAGAATAGACTAACAATCCCCCATTTGCTTTTTAACCCACAGACACAAAGTACTGAACACATCAACGGGTCACCCGCACAAATTACAAGGCTGGTACAATTATTGTTTCTGTCACCACCTGCCCACTTTGTTGAAATGGCCTATGCTGGTGTTCAGCACATGTTGTGTTTTGGGTCCCTGAGTCTTATTACAATAACATCCTATCTTAAGTTTGTAAACATGGAATTGTGTTGAGAGAGAGCATACAAAATGCAATATTAAGTATTTCAAGAGTAATGGATTCTGCTCTTTGTAGTTTATTGCACTGTGAAAAGTTGGCGAATATTTTTAGTCTGTTTGTTCCATATTTTGTTTATTTGACAGCTAGTGAAGCCCATGCTAAAGACCAATCTGTCCTGATGTTGTGCTATCATGTCACAAGGTATACTGCCCTCTATTGGATCATATTATGATGAACATAAATAAAAGCTAGACAAAGAAAACACCATTTACCAAGTGTATAAGAAAATCACTTACACAAAACATGCTTAATACCTGAATATAAGTGTTTTATTCTGTATTTTCTCCTAGTGTGTTTTAAATGCATTTGCTTTAACGTTTTGGACACTCTTGTAGCAGCATGTTTTAATTTCTTGACATTATCTTAAATGGCTTGGAACCTTGAGAAGGTTAATGCACCATGTTAATACAAAACAAAGATTTCCCACTGTATTCATCAACATTACATAAAGAAAAAAGACTTCCTGTCTCTGTCTCCATATGTATGGATGAAGCAAAATCTGCTTTTGTTTAATGCTTTACCTTAGCTGAATATAAGCATGGATTGTCTTTCCATCACCTATCATGTTTCTTTCACGGATGGTGTTTGAGACTAAAGATGCTAATGCAAATCTATTGATGGCCACAAAGGTTAGTCCTTTGCAGTGCACCTGGTGTTACATATTAAGTTGATGCATATTGAAGGAGACATGGTAAAGGACAGACACATGCATGTATGGAATAAACACATGAAGGAGAGAAGATACACATGTTTTTGTTTTATATTTGTGTCAAGAGTCATTAATCATAGCATTTAGAGCATCTATATTATGAACTGAACCACAATGCCGGTATGAAAGAAGGGATCCTTCAGATATTCATTTTAAACTTTCAGTGGGTATGTATCTTTAATGTGTTAACCACCAAGTTCTTAGAAAACGAACAAGAGCAATTATGAGCTTTATTAAATTAATTGTATTAAAACTGGAGTCAATTACAGATAATTATGGCTCTTGTGGTACACCTGCCCTGCATAATAAAGACGAGATGTAATGGAGTACACAGAGATGTTGTTCTGCTAATAAAACATAATGAGATATAAAAATGGCACTTCCTAAAGAACGGATTTGTCTACAAGCATGCTAACTAACCTCTTTCTGAATTTATTATTCATTTATTAAACGATTTGTGATGAGTGGTTAACAACATTCCAGTTTCAACTGCAACATCATTACATTTGTACATTACAAAATCTATTATGTACAAAGGACACATTACAGAATAAGATATTGCAAAAAGAAAAGTCACTCTCCGAGATACAGTATGAAGGAATAGTTCACCCAAAAATGACAATTCTCTCAAAATGTATTCATCCCCCTCATGCCATCTCAAATGTATTATTTCACTTCAGAAGATCATTTGGATTACTGGTTACACTTTATAATAAGGTTGTATTTGTTAACATTAGTAAATGTATAAACTAACATGACTAACACTGCATCGGCGAACAATGAGCAATATAGTTTTTCAATTATTATATACAATTATTCATGTTAATTCATAGTGCATTAATGTTAACACTTACAACGTTTGATTTTAAAATTGTATTAATAAATGCTGAAATTAACATGAACTAAGATGAATAAATGCTGTTGAGGTGCTCATTGTTATTTCGTGTTAGCTAATGCATCAACTAATGTTAACACACACAACCATATTGTGAAGTGTTACCAAAGTAAAATTATGATGATGGAAGATGGATGGATGGATGTGTTCTTGGTGCATCGCCATGTTGACCACCATTTAAAAAGATACCTTCATAACATTCAAACATAAAAGTCTTTGTTTGTGTTCAACTAAGAGGTTTGAGTTTTGTCATGTGATTTCTTTAACTCTCTCTGAAACTCTATTTCAAGGGCAGTTCGATATCAAAGAATTGTATTCAACACCATCTGAATCTCACTTACACGGTAACCTCTGTGTTGTCTGACGTCTCTTTCTGCTCCCCCTCACACTCTGAGATAACTGCAGACAGGGTGGCCATGCAGGCAGAAGCATTCGTCTCTATACTGGCTCCAGTGCCTGCACTAGTTACTGTCCCGATGCTGGTGTTATCTGTGCTCGCGATGTGGCCACAGCTACCCTGAAGGCACGGCATGAAATGTGGCATCTCCATGGAGAGCTCCTTGCAGCGCAGGCCAAACACCACAGGACTCAGCGACTGTGCAAAGCAAAACACGATGAAAAGTGCCATTGCCACAGCGAGTCTCTCCTGATGCCGCGAGATGATGATGAGAGAGGGGAGTATGTGCAAGCTCATCTGCAGGCAGTGGATGAGGATGGTGCGGCGGCCCTTACTGTTGGAAGATGTGAAATGGCCGGCACGCCTGCCCTCAACGTAAATCACCACATAACTTCCGATGATGACCATAATCAGCAATGACAGCTGCGATAAAGCACTGACAATACAAGCTGTGCCTTCCAAAGCCGTAGAGCATTCTGTGTCCGGTCCAATCACGTAGTCCCACGGGTAGCGAACGCAGGCTAGGACAGTGAACACCACGGGATTGAACAGGGCAAGAGCGCAAGATGCCAGCATCACCCAGTGACGGTAGCGCTGGACCAGAGCCGTGTAACGGAGTGGCAGGCAAATAGAGACACAGGTGCTCACAGACATCAGAGTGAGAGAGATCATCAGACCTCGTGCCATCACTACCTGCACGTCAAAGAGGATCCAGCAGACGATTCGAGAGACCGGCCAGCGGAGGCTGCGTAAACCGTGCACCACTGCACCCATGACGTTGAAGCCACTCACGCAAACGCAGTGCAGACACAATAGGACGTAGCGAGGGTTCTCACGCAGCTCCGGGGCGTCTCTCACAATCACTATGATGAGGCAGGTGAAGAGACCAGTGACAATGAAAGCTCCTGAATGGGCAAAGGCTTTGCCGGTCTCCAAAAGCTTGGTGTCCTCAATTAGACTGGAGCTACTGAACCCTAAGGAAAGTGAAAATGTATTACACAGATGACATGATGGAACTGTACTTCACATAAACAAAAAAGAAGCTGTTTTCAGATTTAATTTATGATCACTCAAATTAAAGCAATTCAATTACATAATAGCAATAAAAAATATTTGATGAAACAGGCAGTAATAAGCAACAGGGTGAAGAAATCAGGATGGATGCTATTGATCAAACAAGTGGTAGATATAATTCTGTGCTCAATAAATCTCTTAAGAGAATACTGGAAAATATTTATTTCAAAAGGTAAACAGGTAAATATTCACTCACCTGTTTGAAGCAGATCGAAATCTATCCGAGCGCTGGTGTTAGTCATTGTCACTTAGTGTGATAAATTGAATCTGTATCTCCCCGTTTCTCTCCTTGCTTTGTCTTTCAGTCTCTCTGTCTTTCTCATGCTTATTCACAGATGACGAGTGTCTCACCTGCAGCCACTGGTCTAGTCACAGCATCTCAAATTTCGAACACCCCCCCCTCACGCGTGGTTTTTTACAATGCTGTCACACAAAGCCATGCAACAGTAATCTAAGCACATGTGTAATGTGACTAAACCACATGCTTATAATAGACCCGGGCATTTAAAATGATCAATGAGCATTTAGGCATGGCCATGACCCACAGCAAATGATGTTGTGAATATATGTGATACAATTAGCGTTTGCAGGTTTATTGATTGATTAAGTTAATGATGTTCTGGTTGTATCGTTATATGAAAGGATTTGTTACCTTTTTTAAATTTAAGTTAAAAATTAAATGAACAAAAAATGTTTTAAATATGGAAGTTTTATTGTTGACAGTAATTTTAATTACTTAAATCAAATTTTGTATACGCTAATGTATATTCAACATGACAAACAACATCATGTGACCCTTTAAGTCTAATAATACATTAGGTTGAAATGAACACAAATTGGCATTTGTACATGGCAATCAATGTTAGAACAGTAGGAGATACGGCGGAGGCTTTCAGTTCATTCAGGAAATGTTCTTTTCACATGCTGGCATAATGTCAGACTTTGATATGTATTAAATAGAACCTCATGGAGTGCAAAAACATGCCAGGTTAAAATGTATGAGCAAATCAGCCTCAAACTTCTTCCATAAAATGAGTAAAATTGGTCTAAATCTTTTTAGATATGAGCAAATAAAACAGCAAGATGTTCAAAAAACTGTACACAGTGCATATGCGGTATTAAAAAGACAGAATTAAGCAAAATAGGTTCTGACAAAGTAGGATTACTGTAAATGCTTTAAACATGGTTTTCAACTCAAACCTTCCTCCAAAGGTACTGAAGGGCAACTCTGTTCTTCCGTATCCTCACAGGGCTGATTCTCCTTCTGCTTCCGTCGGCTAATCTGCATCTGCAGCTGCAGCTTGTTGGTAAAGAAAACTGTCCTCCAGCCAACATCCTTAGCCAAAGCTTCCACTGAAGGAGTGAGAGCACCCCAATGATTTCTCACCGTCTGCTCCCAGAACTCCTCTGTGTTACAAAGCTGTACAAAAAAACACACCTGTAACCAATGAGCATGATTAATCTGGTAAAATACGTTGTTTTATATCCAAATCCTATAATAATAATAACACGAAGATCAGTAGGCCATACCTCTCTAAACCTTCGGCAGGTGCGCGAAAGGCCTGAAATGTCTTCAAGGTTCAAATGTGCCATGATGTTGAAGAGTAAAGAGTTGGGGAGTCGTACAATGTAGTCATGTTGGCCCTGGCACAAATTTCTGGAGTACTCCAAGATGTGGGGGCCAAATACCATGGCCACTTGACCTGAACGAGATCATTCGGTTTGTTCATTTCTGCATACAACAAACCAGCTTTGCATACTAAAGTTAATCGATTAGCTTACTTTGTAGGCGTCTGTCTTCTATGTAGTCTTCGTGTGATTCTATCAGTTCTCCTGGTTTTGTGTTCCTGCAGTCTGATCTTAGAGAAATCTTCCACCATCTCCAAATTACCTGAGGTAAAATGAGCAATGACAGTGAATTCAAATAAATGTATTCTGTATCACATTTTAATTCAATTTAACACTCAATTTAATTTGAAGCTACGATAACAATGTAACATATTTTAAGCAAAGTGCCCCTTACACTTATCTCAACCTCTAATGATGAGAGAGCCCTCAGAAGACCAATTTAAGATTAAATGTAACCGTAAGGCTTTATTCATTAACAACAGTTAACTACAGTGGACAAATTACAATAAAGGCATTTGTTTATTACTAATACATATTAAAAATCAACTTTGCACTAATTTGAACAAAAATACAAAATACTGTAAAATGTTCCTCGTTTACGTTAGCTAATGCATTAATGCTAATGAACGAGATAGCCTATTCGGTAAAGTGTTAACCTGGGACCAAAACTAACAGTTTGGAATTTAAAGTCGACTTCAAATAAAATACATTTTAACATGCAAACCTCAGATCGTGTTATTTCAAAATAGAAATAGTCCTTTATAGGCGCAGGACCTTGTCCTCCGATCTCAAACAGAGTTTCTCCCAGCAAGCTCGCCATTACCGAACTCGTTTGACACGTTACCATGACAACAGCCGTCTCTAGCTATCAAAACGTGGTTTCGAACAGACCCTAATTATGAGTTATTTAGGTTCATGGTCTAACAACTCTGTTAAACGCATGTACAACAAACGTACAAAGTTATTGTGATTAAACATACGCGTTTCCCTTTATAAAAATCGGCACTTTTAACTGTTTACACGGACGAGCTGCGCGTGCCAGTCTGATGTATTAGAAATATTGAGTCGAAATGCACGTGTGCGTGTCAGCTAATGGGTTCTGCTTAATAGTCGTCATATACTCTTACTGTTAATAAAACATGGTGTCTGTTACTTAATTTATGATATAATGGCAAGTTGGCAACAACCCTGCACAACAAAACCAGCATTAAGGGTCAATTTTTCGAAATTTAGATCTTCGAAAGCTTTATATTGATATATGATTTGTTAGGATAGGACAATTTTCAGGGTCACATAAAGCAATGGACATTATATGAGCCTATGATGCCTGAGAGCGTGATAATGTCAAAAGGGCCTCTTTACTATACGCACAAAAAACAGTGTAGCCTACTGTAACTTTTAACACAATTGTGTGTTCATTCATACTTTAAAATAGAAATGAATGAAATGACCAAATCATATTCTGTAAGTATCTATGCAGTTTTATGTATTGCAAAAAAAAGCAAAATGATTACTATTGAAATTATAACCTTTGTTGGATGCCTATCATGGTTTTAATCATTGATTAAAGTAAATCTTTAATTATAGTTTAAGTTGGGTTTCCTTCCAAGATTTACTCATGAGTATTTGAAAAGTGGGTATTAAATTGCTTCATTTGTTCCTTCTGTTTTAATTATAATGAATCTGATTTTTCAATGTTACGTTTTTTCTCTTTTATTAACGTGTTCCTTAAAGCATAATATTTAACAAAATATGCATATTATGTCTACTGTTTAGACAAATCATTCATTTTGAATTAAGAAACAACTAAAAACTGTAGCAGTTAAAACAGCAGACACACGTGTAACACAGTAATTAAAAATCATTTAATATTTTATACATATATTTATATATGTACACAATAACTCGTATACCTGTAATGGTAACTTTTGACGTCGTCCAAAATCCATTGATGGAGAACATCGCAGGTCAGATCTGCTATTTTTCAAGATGCGGCTATAGACTCGAAAGGCAGATCATAAAAAAAACATTTTCTACTACTTACATCTATTCAGTTCTGTTGTGCTGTAGACACCTGCTTTATTTACATACCCGCTTGTGCTGAGCTTCTCTGCTCTCAAAACAGGTGTGAGGTTTTAATCCAAAACCATGTGTTCCTTACCTCCTTGAGGCAATTAGTGGCATATATTTTCCTCGCAACGTGTTTCCACCTCAACAGAATGTATTATTTCTGCTCGAGCAGGTGCTAAAAACAAACTCAGTTGTTTGGACAGCTAACCACAGCATCTCTAGACAACATTTTGTTCTTGTGTTCTGTCACAGTTTCTCTTTGTGTATAA
Organism: Oreonectes daqikongensis; assembly: GCA_026939265.1. Classification (NCBI taxonomy): domain Eukaryota; kingdom Metazoa; phylum Chordata; class Actinopteri; order Cypriniformes; family Nemacheilidae; genus Oreonectes; species Oreonectes daqikongensis. The sequence goes on along the minus strand of JAOTQM010000040.1, from coordinate 6,546,904 downwards.
CATGTTTTTAAAAGGATTACAAATGCTGATATGCACGAGGAGCATACTTTCTAGGCATATAACATTACTTATTGAGTCAAAGGCATAAATGAGGAAGGACAATCGCTTCGATTCCAACAGTGTTTGTCCTACAAAATACACAGACAGTTCGGAAACCACCATCATCTGCATATTCACAGCTCTTTCTCTAGAAATGTCAAAGACCCAGTGCAGTGAATACGAAATCTGAAGACTTTCAGATTCTTGAAGACATTATGTTTTAGAGCATTGGTGATGCGAAATGTGTGCATGACTCTGCTGAGATGTGGCATACAAAAGCGCTTTAGAGAAAGGGGTTTGTGGAAGAACCTCCTGTTGGGTACGGTCCTGCTGGGCCTCCACCCTGAAAAGACATAGCACAAATGTAAGCAATATTGTGCATAAGGAGGTATAATGCACGTGAAACCATATGATGAATGAGACCACTGTTGAATGTTAAGAATATAGAATATGGCTAAAATGGTAATTTACAAAATGTAAATACGTGCCTATAAGCTGTAAAGATCCACAGCAATGAATAACTAACATCTTTCCCACTTTACATTCATTTTTAGCCAATAAGCTACATACCACGAATGGGTTGCTGGAAATCCCAGGCCCGGTGGCCGCCTGACCATAGTTGCCCATAGGTTTGGCCTGTCCATAAGTAGGAAAACCACCTGAAAAGCACCATAAAAGAAACAATCCCATGCAGCTGGTGTATTATCTTAACAAGTGTAAATACTGACTTTACTGCTAAAGCACTGAACCTGCTACTCCAACATCATGCAACATCAAAACTCACATCAAAGCAAAAAGCACAAGAAGAGATGCTCGATACAATCCACACACAGCCTTTCTCATGACTTTAAATTATGCATAAAAGAAAGGCATAAGCCGCTGGGGTTTTGGGTCACCTTACACTCACAAAAACACAAATTATAGTCTCACATACCATTGGGCTGTTGGTGGTAGGCTGCAGGTGGGGGAAAGGGACCTTGGCCAGGGAATTGCTGCTGGAAGGTCCCACTAAAACTGGTTGGCAGGCAGTAACTGGTCGAGTTCCCAAAGCCAGCTGGCATGCTCATGGAGCCAGTGCCAAAAGAGGCTAGTGTACATAAAGGGAGACCAGAGTAGGAGTAGCATGTTTCATCTGCTCATTCCTTAAATGGACAGACACATAAAAAGCATGCTGATCTGACCGAGGCTTTGTTTTACCTGTTGCAGATGCTCTTCCATTGGTCTGAAATGGATTCGTGGAAATCGGCTCCTGAACCATCCCAGCAGCCACAAATGGGTTTGTGGAAGGAGCAGCTAAAGAAACAAAAAAATAAATGTGTTGAGCAGATGTGATACACATAAATAAATGTAAAACTAACTTAAAAGTTTGGTGATGTCTACCTGCAAAACCCTGTTGCATGTTGGGTAGTCCTGGCTGGTTTGGAGGAGCAGCTGGTCCTGGCACACCTCCATACACACTTCAATCCAGAGTAATGCACGCACGGAAAAACATATACATAAACACACAAAGAATAAAGTTTAAAGTGCCGTTACAGAGCTACTGGATACGGACTAAAGTGACGGCTCACCCTTGCGGTCCACCGCTTGAAGTTGGGTAACTGAGAGCGCTGTCAAGCTCCGCCAGGGCAGCGTAACGGTCCTCTCTTGACAAATTGCATTGAGGTGGGGCAGGAGCCATACTAGGCAGTGGAGGAATCGACATGCCGACTCCTAAATGAACCACACAAGCACACCGAATAATAAAAACAAAATGTACACAAATCCGTTTAACATGCTGACATTTAGCGCTGCCATGTTTTTGATATGCTGACATTCTACAACAACCAAGGCAGGAAATGAAAATATGAGTGTGATGTTACACACAATGGATGGGCAGGATGTGGTACCTGTGTGGGGCTGCTGAAGGGAAGACTTTGAGGGGGGTGAAGGTACACTGGCGTTTCCAAAGGAATCAAAGTTGGCAAAGTCTGTGCTGGAATTATTTTGTGCTACAGACGGCACAGGGTGAACAAACTTCATTAATGACAAAGATTGGTGAGGAAAATGAAAGTGAGTGCCTGAAATTGTGATGTTGACACACAACACACACTGAGCTCAAGACATGGTGAATTGACAGAGATCATGCACAACAGTCGTAGAGAAGTGCAGTTAACATGAATCACAACAAGACCAGCATTTGGATGTCAGTGGGTTCATTTTGATTTCACACCTAAGCACTATTCATGTCCAAGTTATTATTAGCATTGGTATTTGTTCTTACCTGAAGGCCTGTTAAAATGTGCAAAATTAGCAAAGTTTGAAGAACTGGCAGTTTGAGCTGAAGGGGCAGCAAAGATATCTCCACCCAAGTCAGACAGGAGGTCAAACTTCTTCTCCTGCCCTGCAGACTGGGCCTGAGCACGACTTGCCCCTGGAGACTGAGAGAGAAATGTCATGCAAGTTATGAATAGTGGAACAAAAAAAAGAGATGCAGAATCTCAAGAATATAAAAAAGACTGTGACACAACCTTGGTGTGTAGTTACCTGGTTGGATGGAGTCTTGGTAAGATGTAGGGTTTTAAGAGGCTGTGGAAGAACCTCAGGGGTGCTACTGGTACTGCTAGCAGATGAACCAGATATTGAGGCCTGGACAGAAGCTATCACCTTAGCCTGCTCTGGGGGAACATACCTGCAAATGACAGTAACAATAATAGAGTTGTTTTGTAGGCCAACCCAGAGAGCTAATTCTCCATGGTTTCTCTTCACCCATCTCATCACCCATTAACTGCCATAGTAGGGAAAATAAATACTATGGGAGTCAATGGGAGATGAGATCTGTTTGGTTACTGACATTCTTCCAAATATCTTCCTTTGTGTTTAGCAGAACAAAGAAATTTATACAGGTTTGGACCAACCTGATGGTGAGTAAATGATGACAGAATTTTCATTTTGGGTGAACTATCCCTTTAAATACAAATTGTGAACACATGCCTACATAAACACATCAACATTTGTCCGATTAACCTTTTTGTTTATTTATTCCATTAATTTCCATATTTATTCTTTATTTCAATTTGTAAATACATAGGCTAGTATTAATATCTAAAATAGAACCAACGTTACTGCCCACTTCCTACGTTTGTTTTTAATGAGTGGTGTGTCATTCATCAAACAATCTTCACAGTCCATATGTAGCAAACTGTTGTGCAATTTTTGAGAACAAACAAGATGCATGTATGAGGTTTGTGAGTCACTTGTTATAAAACAAAACAGGTCTGTCAAAGTAATGTTAACAGACCTTTATTTACTCCTGAACTGAAACCTAATACTGTAAAAACCCAATAGAAATTCATGAGGATAACCGTGGGTTCAAGACAAAAAAAGTCACAACAGTTTTACTGAACAGCCTACTAACCATCAAAATGATAAATTATGCATTATCTCCCAAAAGAATTTGAGTCATTATATGTTTGTATTCAGGATCAAGGCTGCAAAGCAAAACATGTTACACACATGAAAGGATGTGTGGATCAGACCATAAACACCTTACCATCTTTTCTTCTCATATTTCTCCTGAAGAAACTCTTTTACTTTTTGAGGTTCACGAAAATCAGGGACCACAGAACTCTTATCATCATACAATCCAAGCCAAATGTGTTTGCAAACCTGGGCATAAAAGAAAAGACTGGTTAGACCTTAGCATGTTCATATTGCCTAATGTAAGCTTTAGGTTCAAGTGTGCATTACCTCATTATTGTGTTTTTGTAAGAACTCGATTTCCTGCTGAGTGAAAGTTGTCATTGAGATGGACTTCACTCTGTGTGGAGGGTTGAGTCCTCGTCTGTAATACAAATAAAATGATATTGAACAATGCATTCTTACTAAAAGTTGAGAGTTGCATGTAAAAGTAGCTTTTCAAGAACAAATAAATATAACCAAGGATGACTGGAACATCATAACTTAACTAACAGTAAACAACTAAGAGTATCATATTTGATCAGCATTGCCTTATTTTGCATAATCTTTGTATGCATAAGCAGATGTAATGTTTGGACATGGGTGTGTCACACGTTAATAAAAGTATGAACACACAATTACTGCAGCACTCAACTTGAAATAAAGAACCTTTGCGAAAACACCATTTCAACAGTTTTACAGTAATATGAATATATTTGTCCCTGAATCTCGCCATATTCTAATACAAGTAGATGTTGTGGTGATTTTACAGAAACAACTGGGATAGATTCTGCAGATGATCTTTCAGATGGGAGGGGTTAAAGGCGTCTGCGCATACACATCCTCATACAGGGAGGAAAAACAAGTTCTTCTACCATCTGTCTGCAAGAGAGGTGCTTGTGATAATAAACTTACAGTATTCCGGAACAGGTGGTACACACAAACGAGCCCACTGTCATGTTGACGTAGGTCGGGCCGCGCTGATCGCAATCAAAGCATTTCCTATTGGGAGGCAGGCTGGTCATCTCCCGAAGCATCTTCAGGTGCTTTTCCTCCTGTTTTCGCTTGGCACTGGCCGCCATCGCTAAATAATAAAGCTGTCGGCTGTTGGGCAGGTAGAGCTGTGAGTTATGGGTTTATCTAGTGCATCAACACGCCCGGCAGCGCTGGAAAAACGGTCCACATAGGACTGCCAGGAATATCCATAAACGAGCTGTTCTTCGCGGGATTCAATAGACGGCGCTACGGTTTTTAAGTGTCGATACTGCCACCTACTGCACCGGAGACAGTAACCAAAGAACATACAGTGAAAGCTTTTAACAACATAAATATATATATTTTTGTCTTAAACAGTAACACGAGACCCTTAAATAAAGTAATGTTCACAATATTCTTGTACCATGGTATATATGGCACTGTAATGGTATTATTTATTTTACACTACATTTATTATAATTGTGCATGTTCAAAAACTATTGTATTATATTATTAAGCATATTAATGTATGTTATGTAGTATGGTCCTGAAAGATTGCTAAATTTATCCATAATGTAAGTACTTCATAACTACCGGAGTATTACTATTGAATTAGTTACCATACCCAAAATGCCTTGGTTCTTTTTGTGTGTGAATGGAACAAATACAGATGAATATTGAAAAATATACACATACTGCATTAAATATTAAGCTCACCACACTAGCACTGTATAATGTACATGCGTGTCTCAATGCTTGGGGTGACATTAAGAAAAAAACACGACACAGTATGGTTTTAGGATTAAAATTGGGGTTTACTGTAATTAAAACAGATTCCCAAATATAAAAGGTTTTTTGCATGATTCAAACACTAAAAATAGCTTAAAATACCTTCTTTTGGCACTGGTTTTACATTGTGTTGCCATTTAAACGAAATAAAAACAAGTATTTAGTAAAGTATTTAAAAAAAACAAAAAACAAATCAACAGTTTTTGACTGACATTATGGTTGCAGTACTTTATCATCCAAGATCCAAATAAAATAAAACCAAATTAAGTATATGAAAAACCCAACAAATCAACAGTTTTTGACTGACATGATGGTAGTAAAGCTTTATGCTTAATGCTTTTTTTTTAAGATCCAAAAGGAACAGTCTTATTTAATTGTTTTCTTTGATTGTTTTTTGCTGCTGGATCCTCCCACAACTGTAGCCTCGGCCTGGATAAAAAAGGCAAGAATGTTTCACACAGTGTTCAAGCAAGCATTCGTTTATACTTCCTTTAATCAATATTGTACCTTTCTCTTCCGTGTTGCAGGGAAATATTCTTCAAGGCGCGACTGTCTAGTCAGTCCCATTTTTTCCTCCACCTCCCTCTGTTTCCTTCTCTTTGACAACGACTCACGAAACTTCCTAATACGTCCTCTCACCTTGTCTTCCCTTAAAACAGTAAATAAGACCCGAAGATTAAAGGGACACTAAAAAATACATTTGACTCAAGCCTCCCATAGAGAATCATATAACATCAAACAATTAATGTCTCACACTTATTATTCTGTACTTGTTAAAAAACATTCAATAATATTCAACAATAGATTATAGGACCTACTTCAAAGGCTTCTCTTTGCATAAGAACTGCACCAATCCCTCCTCATCAGGCTCCTTCCAAGCTAGTTTAGGGGTGTCAATTTGTGGTGTTTCAAAAAACAGTTTACGGGCAGCTTCGTACTGCCATTTCAGAGGGATGGGGTGTGTCTGTAAGAATTGGAAGCTGTTGTAAAGGCATTGTTCACAAGATATTAATGTACTGTATGTTCTTATTATTAAGGCCTAACATAAAAATGACATAAATACAAAAATTTTGCCATTATTTGTTTGCCATCAAGACCTTTTGGTTGACGTGTTGCATCACACCCTCTATGGTACGATGTTTTTTAATAAGCTTCAGTGCTCGACTAGGCCCGAGACCTCCAATCTTGTCACAGTAGTCACAGCCCAGTAAGATACACAGGTCAACAAACTGTAAGACAGATTTGATTAAGCAAAGAATTAAGCAAATGTCAGAATGAATCATCAGTAAAAAAGGCTGAATGTTTTACCTCTTCACGTGTCAGCTCTAGAGCTTCCAAAAGCTTTGGTAAGGAGTACTCTGTGACTTCACTATAAGATAAATTCAAGGAGCTATTAATGATAAGTATTGTGTATTTAAGCCATGATTAGATTAAAGAAACGTGTGTAAGCAACATTACACCATTTAGAAATAATGTTTGCGTTGCTCTAACTATATACAAAGTAATTAAAGTCTATCTATTAAGTACAACTAAAAAATATTTCTACGCTCTGCATCTCACCTATCTCTCTTTGCATTGAGTTGACGAAGTAGAACAGTCCCTCCAAATGCCAGCGTGTCCATGTCCTCTGAGGCCACAGCATTAACTGTGCCACTTTTAACCAGATAAGCACATAGTGCCTCTGCTTCACCTGGAGCCTGACATTCAGGGGAATGAGAACGACAAACTCATATGAACCTCAGATCTTCACAGCATGAGTGAGAATTCCATTTCATTCAGAATTAAAGAAAGAAAAGAGGAATAAATACGTTGATGTACGGGACACCCATGAGCCGTAGAAGACGCAGACAATCTTGTGTAAGGGATGACACGGAAAAAGCTGAATCAAAATATAATCAAATTTGGAATATTAGAATATTTGGACTATTACTCTGGAGGAAGAATATAAGATTGTATGGTATTTCATAGCATGAGATGATTTCCATCTATTTTATAGACAGATTTCTTCTTATGAAAATGACTTTTGCAGTCTACTATAGAGCAACCCCACATACCTTTGTTTGGGCTGTTTGAGCTGTTCCACCCATTGCTTTGAGCTCTTTTATTCAGCTAGAGAAATACATTTTACATTGTAATTTCTTTTTAGTCTTGACTGAGAATGTACTCATTCATTAAATAAGCCTAAACAAGTTTGCTAATACAAAACTCACCACAGCTTGCTTTTGACAAGGAGGTCTGCCTTCAAATACAAATACAGGCTTAATGTCATGTTCCAAGAAAGTCAGAGTGCGGTAAAATAATCCTGCAAGAGGGCTGTAACAACAGTTGTTCAAATTTTAGTTAAACAAACCAAGGAAAACCATCTTTATCAAGGACAAAAAAATAATTTTCAAACAACCCTAGTGATGTTAGATTACTGTGACTTTCAATGTCTATTTAATCTGTAATAAATGTTTTCTGTATTATGAATTTACCTTAGCTTTAGATGGGGGACGGCTGAGCGAAACTGATTCATAACAATAGATGTATCCAATGCAACAATCTTTCCTGGACAGATACATAGCAGTTAGTAGTACAGTTCCAACTCCCACGTGGCACAGGTAAACAAAACTGGAATGCTACAACCAATAACAAGCCAGTCCTAAAGTGTACAATCCTTAGAGAAAAAAACATGGTTTAACTATATTAAAAGTATAGTAAGGATGATTTGGGGAGAATTTGCTACCATTTGCATTACTTTAGTTTTACTGAAAATGTACTATGTACTGTAGTAAGACAATGGGAAATGTGTGGTAACTATGGTTTTACTACCAGTATTATACTACAGCTATTACTGTAGTAAACTCATAATTTTTGTAAGGGTGTCGAGATGATTTGCGCTTTCTCTTTTTTCTTTCGTTTCCTCGATGTGTGTGAAAATATTTTTTTTACTTTACTACACTTAGCTTTGTTAATTGTGTTAGCTTTGTTAGTCGTTGCTTTGTGTAATACTACCAGAAAAATTGTATCTTACCAGAATAATCTCCGATCTCTTTACTTTTTACAGAAGTTGGTGCGTCAAAGCGAATTAAATCTGCTAACTTTAAGATCCCCATGATAAAGGTAATTTTGAGTGTGGATCGGTGATTGCAGGAACGATGTTGTTGTTGTCATTCATCGCATAACGTTACCTCATTTCCGCATTGTCACAATTCTGCCTCGTGTCGAGTGATTGCCATAGTAACTGCATTTTTGCAGCTTGCTGATAGGCCACCGCGACTGCACGTCAACCAACTCGCGTTTCGCAAATTCAGAACATGTTCGACTTCCCGCATCAAGTACTTCAACGTCACATTCCTACTGGTCTGCGCAGCGCCTAATACCAAATCTGTCCCGCGTCGCTTGCCGTACACGAGCTCCTGAAAGAGCGAAAAGAGTTTTCAAAGTGAGGCGATGGTGAAAGTATATCATGTCTAAAATTCGAATCTTATTTGACTAACAATTCTTGTACGTAGTGAAACCTTGTTCGCTCAGTAAAGATGGAGCAAGGACTCGAGATGTCAGCAATGATTCCTGCATTGCAAGAACTAGCCAGGTAACGTTAACATCAGTTTCTCTTAACAGCCCCTGAGTCGTCAATAATATTAGTAGAAATATTAGCACAAATACTAAGAATTCAAGCTTGTGAAAACCTTCTCGTGTTTTTTTAGTGCTAGTTCGGTTGAGTACAACCAGGCTGTGCAGAAACCTCGTCAGATACTTTGTCAGTTCATTGACAGAATACTGACAGATGTTGACGTCGGTAAGATTGAAGCTTGCGTCTACACCATTTTCCCATATTTTCCAAATGTTGTCAAAAAATATTATGCTTTTTTCATTTAAAAGAAACGTGTTGTCTTTTGGACACACTGTACATTTAGACTGAGGACTACCATTAACTTTATCACATTGCAGTTGCCCTGGAGTTGTGTAAGAAGACCAGTACTGAGCCTGCATGTGTAATGTTGCTGGACTTTGTGCAACACATCATTAAATCCTCTTCACTGATGTTTATAAACCCAGCATGTCTGTCTGATCAGTTCAGAAACACTGAGAACAGATGCACAGGTAGTCTTATGCTTAACCTTATCTATCAAAGCTTCTGTTAAAATACATTATTTTTCTGACACTCTCCCCCTTATTCTTCCTTCTCAGATTTCAGCAAATGGATCATAAACCGCCTCTTGCGAATTGCTGCTAGCCCAGAATGTGAGGATCTTCACATGAAGATCTCCAATGTCATCTGTGCATTACTTCATCTATTCAAAGCCAAGGGTCCAGTCACGTTTGGTTTGTTTTCTGCAGAGCTCATACATTTAATGCAGTTTATACTGAATAACAATCTCAAGGTCAGATCATCTCCACAATGGCCATTGGTGGTGGAATGCTTCTCTATCACATCCTCCGAGGCTACTGTTTACCTGACCCCCACCGTCCTTCAGCTGTCCTCAAGCGCCTCGGCACAAGCGTTGCTTGTAACTGTGTTATCAGTGCTGACAGATATTTTGCAAGCCATGTTTTTCCCAAAGGAAGTGGGTGTCGTATGGGACTCTGCTTGCTTCATCCTATTTAATGGAAGCCCAAAGCTAAAAGCAGCATCCATGTTACTTTTAGTTCGAATTTTGATCCTGGGGGGTTTCCCTGAAGATCATTCACAGCCATTTTTCTCTGCTTATTTGCATATGCTGGACTCCTTGCATGCTTGTAAGGAATCAGAGCTTAGGGTATATGGCAAGGAATTCCAAAAGCTCTCTCAATGTGTTTTCCAGCCAGAGGAAGGACCACATAGCAAGTTTGAGAGAGTCCATTTAAACATGTTGATGGAGAGGCTGGAGAAATTAGTGGTTAGTGGGACTCTTGAGCAGCTGAAAGTGATGGAAGTGAAAGCTACACTTTGTGATGTCTTCTGCTTTGTCCTGGAGTTTGTACCTGCTGAATATGAGTGTGCAGTGGAGATCCGGACGGAGAGGGTCACTGCCATTTGCAAAGCTTTGATTGGGACCATTGGAACCCCTGGACAGCAGGAGGTAAAATCTGAAATAAAATAGAAAAACAAACAAGGCTTAGTTTAAGCCTGGCCTATGCATTTATTAAATTAGGATTTTAAGTGACTTTTATAAAAAAACATTACTGCTGAGCGTTTGGAGACAAAATAATGGCACACATATATTTTTGATAAAAATGTTAAGCAGATTAATCGTGATTATCATTTTACCAATAGTCGTGCGGCCCTACTGTAAAGTTAAATTACATTTTTTTTGTTAAAAAAAACAGCAAATTGTGGAAGGCTTCTTATACGCTGCCTTAAAGACAGAGGCCATCGCTGCACTGCAGGAAGCGCATGCAGGTGTTTCTGACCTTGCTGACTCGAGTATGTATGAAGAGGGAGTTCCAGCCAAACGACCAAATCTTTCTCTCCCAACACAACTAAGGAGTGGTGCTAAAACCCAACCCGTGTATGTGATTTTCTGTTACTGCTTATTCTCTGTGGCTTATGTACATGATAATCATTTGTTATTTAATCATGTCCATCCATTTTGTTCATGATCAGGCAGGTAGACATGAAGAACAAAAGTGATGTGTGGGCTGCTGTAGATAGTCGACTGGAAGAGTTGCTGGCCCTGTTGAGGGACCACACAGTGGCCCAGTGCCTGAACATTGTGCAGGGACTGGCGCTTATGTTCCACCTGGCTGCTCTTTGCTCCAAACACTGCCTGAAGGCACCACAAAGGTAGTTTTCTAATCTTTTCACAGTCCTTATTTTTTTGAAGGTCATTGTTGTGGTGCATGGCTGGTGATTTACATTTTGAAAAATCTCTTTAGTGGCAGTAAAGAAAAGACAGAGGACACAGATACAGCACAGCTGGTTTGGTTAAAGCCTCGGATGTTGGCTCAGATTGTGGAGAGCTGCCGCACTGTAATGGCCAACACCTCTAATGAGGAGGAGCTGGAGCTTCTGGTAGAAGCTTCTGTCAGGATCTTTGATGCTGTTCTGTACATCAGTGGTAAGGTCTTTTTAAACATTGTTTTGACTTTCTTTAAACTTGGTTTATTTAATGTCACCAATTGCTTGTTTCATTGTTTATTTATCATAGATATATTCAAAGGCATTTTAACAGTTATTGTGTGTTTTGTGTTTACAGCCAACAGCCAGTCTGACACAAGTCACTGCAGGAATCTTTGTGCCCTGCTGTCGGTTCCTTGGGTGCTTGAGCATTCCTCACAAACAGTTTATCAGACAGCCTCTTTTCCGGCAAGTCTGATAGCACTGTCTCAGAAACTTGCTCCTGCTTACTGTAAGTGTCTAGCCTGTGAAACGTACATGGCACTTTATGAGGAAATAGTTGTTGATTATTTTAATCGATTTCCCACTTCTAATTTACTTTAATGCTCTACTAATGCTTTTAGTTTTGTCTTTTTATCCAAAGCTTTACAAACTCGAGCACACTGTGTATACCTGCTCGCTCTTCTGTCAAAGAGTGTGTGTGGTGACTGGCGGGCGTCTGTGTACCGCTGGTCCCTGCAGAGTAAAAATGAAGCTGAGCGGGCCAGTGCTGTCCGGGGATTCCCCCTGCTGCTGCACCACCTGGGTGTCAAATCCTACAGCCTCATCCACGAGGTTCTGCTGTATGTTATCTAACATTCTTACACACACACAATTTTTGTTTTGCTCTGGAACCCTACATTTGTTTACTTTTTAATTCAATAATGTATTTAGGAACAGACTTCAGGACAGCTCAACGCAAGTAAAGACAGAGCTAGCTGGCATTACAGGGCAGCTGGCCTGCTGTTTGTCCGAAAGCTCACAACTGCAGTTCCCTCAGGAGAAGATGCCTCCCCATGAGCTGCTCTGTGCTGGTCTTCGCGTTTCAGACTCACATTCGAGCCAGACCTCCTCCATTGGAGCCTCTATCCTCACCCCATTCCTACGGCTGCTTAAACCCATGGAGGACAAGAAAGTGAAACAAGGTCAGTCCTGTCGACAAGGATTGCATGTGTCTGTTCTGAACACTCTTGTGGATTTAATGCTTTGTCAGGGGAAAGACAATAGAATACAGTAACATTAAACTATAACCTCCAATATAGACAAAGTAAGGTGACTGAATAAAATGACTGAAATGACAAATTTGTCAAAATTATGTATGTCTAGAATTTTAATGTACAGTACTTGATATAGTTCCTTGCAACCAAGTAAATAAAGTAAAGCTTGTAAAGTCCAAGTGAAGCATAAAGAACATTTTAAAATATAATAAAATCACTTTTGTTTTTTGGACTGGCAGCTTTTATCAGAAATATACGGCACTTGTTCAAGCATGTGGATCTGGGTAACAGTGACCCTGATACAAAAGCTCTGGTCAGTGCGCTGGTCAACCTCATTGAAGATCCAGATCAGGAAGTGCGCATAATGTTCGGCCAGAACATCAAAAACCTTCTAGAGTTTTGGAATGGAAATGGCTTTCTGAAGGAGGTAGAGATCTTTATATCAGTGTAATACCATATAATGTAAGCATCCACCTGTTCATACTTATGATTTGCTTTCTGGGTCTGCAGCTTCTTGTTTCCAGGCTGAAGGAAGCTTATACAAATGCAAAGACCTCTAGAAACAATGAGCTCAAAAACACGCTGATAATAACCACTGGAGAAATTGGAAGGTAGAGCACAACATTACTTCTCTTTACCATTTTGATTGTAATGTCTGCCGTTTGTTGCCAATTTTGTTTGAACATTCGAAGATGTTAAAGAATAAAGATATAAAATCGAATGGTGCTGTGCTTATTATGCTCCTTAGAGCTGCCGAAGGAAACCTGGTATCTTTTGCTCTGCTTCGACTCCTGCACTGCCTGCTCTCCAAGTCCACTCAGGTATCAGTGTCAGCCTACACTGAGATTCAGGCACTGGCCACCTGTAGAGACCTCAAACTGCAGTCATTCTTTAATCAGTACAGGAACCCAATTTGCCAGGTCAGTGTGCCTTCATATATCCTAAATTAAAGTTGTGAAAATGCCCTGAAGATATGTTTCTAAACAGTTATTTTTCATCTTCTAGGTTATGTCATACAATATGCATGAATTATATAAAAACAATATGTATAACAAATAAATATGATATAAATGTGCAGTCTGCTACATTAAATGCATTACCGAATTATGAGTGGGCGGCATGTTAAAATTGCTAAGGTGGTGCGCGTGGATTGCGTCATTTGCGCTTTGAGTCAGCACAACATTACTTTAACTTTACAGCTAGCTTACGCAGCAACTTAAGTTTTAAGTTAAGATATATGCGAGAATGCACTTTAATATTGTACTCTTCCAGCCAGAGTACTTTTAGTCTATGATTAATAAACGTATAGTTAATTAGCGGGTCACATGCGCTCCGAATCGTAGAGCATGATCTGTACAGATCCCTTGCCATATTTGAAACATCAGCTTCTAAAGCATACAACAACACTACAACGAGAATAGTTACGACTTCTTTCTTTATGTGTACATTTGGGCGGTGTTATACAAAATTTCCCACACACTGACGTAGATTTGTGGGGGCGTGCTTACATGGCGTTTTAGGCAGATCTGGATGAGCCTCCACTTTAAATAGAACATATATTTTGGTTTGAGACTTTAAAATGCAATTTTACATGTCTTATATATGCATGGACAACTTGTAACACACGAAAGATACAGGAAAACAAGAAATCGCGTCATATGACCTGTTTTATGTTTGGTGCACATTGGTGTTCTAGAATTCACATCAAATGTGACCCTGGATCACAAAACTCTTAAGTAGCACAAGAACATTTATAGTAATAGCCAAAAATACATCGTATGGGGCAAAATTAGCCATTTTTCTTTTATGCCAAAAATAAAGTAAAGATCATGTTCCATGAAGATATTTTGTAAATTTCTTACCGTAAATATATAAAAACGTTATTTTTGTGAGTAATATGCTATGCTAAGGACTTCATTTGGACAACTTTAAAGGTGATTTTCTCAATATTTAGATTTTTTTGCACCCTCAGATTCTTGAGTTTTAAATAGTTTAATAGACTGATGACCTTCCATCTTTTGTGTTGTTTCAGTTCTTGGTGGAGTCTTTGCACTCGCGACATGTGACGGCCTTGCGCTGCACGCCGGATCAGAGCTGCGAGGCTCTGCAGGAGGAGGCGGCTCATCAGAGAGAGCTCGCGCTGGACATCCTGTCTCATGTGGCACACGTCTTTGATTTCCCAGACCTGAACCGATTCCTCAGTGTAAGCCACATAATTAACACCTCAGTAACACATTTGAAAAGATCAGGTGTTTTAAAAAAAATTAAAAAAAATACTTCACTGACATATTAGTTTGTTTCCAAGTCCAACAGAATAGCTAAAGGACATGTTTGGCTGACACACTTAAATTCAAGAATCCAAAGTGACATACGGTGCATTTAGCATACACATTTTCTGAGTAAGTGTCTTTGCCATTGCTAGCACTTACGAGAAAGCTAAGTAAGTGTCTTTTATATTAAAGTAAATTGCTCTGATTAACTTTCTTTGTCTACAGCGGAATCTGCAGGTGCTGCTTCCATTCCTGGCAGCAAAGGCTAGTCCTACAGCCTCTGCCTTGATCCGCACTATCGCCAAGCAACTGAATGTCAACCGCAGGGAAATGCTTATCAATAACTTCAAGTACATTTTCTCCCACCTGGTGTGCTCTTGTACCAAGGAGGAACTGGAGAGAGCCTTTCATTACCTTAAGGTTGGCTTTTTAATGAGGACAAATACATTGGTAGAAAAGTTTTACTGCAAGATGTGTCTGATTTTTTTTATTCCTATAGAATGAGACAGAAATTGAATTGGGAAGTCTGCTCAGACAGGACTTCCAGGGTCTTCATAATGAGTTGCTCCTGCGTTTAGGAGAACACTACCAGCAGGTCTTTAATGGGCTCGCTATTTTAGCTTCTTTCGCCTCCAGCGATGACCCCTACCAGGGCCCAAGAGAAATCACCACCCCAGGGCGCATGGTATGGCTGCTCTGATTTTTCTCAGGCCAAATAATACTCAACAGTTCAGAGCCATGTCCGTCCAGATCTCGCTAGATTCATGTTATAAACTGCCCTGGAGAAAACAATATCTGATCCAGCATTGTATTTTTGTGCAGGCAGATTATCTGCAACCCAAGCTCCTGGGCATCCTGGCTTTCTTCAACATGCAGTTGCTGAGCTCTAGTGCTGGAGAGAAGGAAAAAAAGAAAATGGTGGGTGTTCGAAATGTTTCAATAAACTAAATTTGGTTTGTTCTGGTTTTAAAAGTGAAACATGTCTGATTTTGTAAATGCAGATCATACACAATGTCATAAACACACAAGACACTTTTTCTCATTAAAAAGCTAATTTCTTGATGGGATACAACCACAGCTAACAGCTGCATTTCTTTTTTCCTCACAGGCCCTAAATAGTCTGATGTCTCTAATGACGCTTATGGGTCCAAAGCACATCAGCTCGGTCAGAGTGAAGATGATGACCACACTCAGAACTGGCCTGAGGTACAAGGAGGATTTCTCAGCACTCTGCTGCAGGTTTGGATTGATTTGAAACATAGTCAAGAGGATGTGTGAAGTGATCTGCATGACAGTGCTGATGATAAAATCTAAAAAGACACCATCTGGGTTTAATAAGTACTCCAAGATCAAACCATGAAATTGTAATTACACTTCACTAACCAAATAGCAAGAAAAGGATCTTGACTCGATTTCTATCATGTTGTCTAACAGGACATGGGACTGTTTTGTGCGCTGTCTTGACCCGTCTTACCTGGGTCCACTTCTGAGTCATGTGATCGTTGCACTGTTACCTCTCATCTCCATCCAGCCTAAAGAAACTGCGGTCATCATGCACTACCTCATAGTGGAGAACAGGTGTGTATGATTCTAGTTTTCTTTTTTAACATGCTATGATTTTGAGATTTTGTGTATGTGAAAAATATTTGACATTATTTATTATCATATTGTATATTAATTATGGATCATTAAATGAAATATCGGTCCCATTACTGTGACCAAACATAAATACAATGTGTTAACTACCATTAGTTGGAAAATTAATGATAGATTTGTCCTAAATTCATGCAGTTGTTTGAGCTATTGTTGCTATGTCTGTTTGGTCAGGATGCTTACACTTTTTTACTGAAGAAAATATGAAATTGAATGGCTTACTTGTTGTTGTTTGTTAATACATACTTGTATATAAACGTTTTTGAAACATCCAAATTTCTATATAATATATTTCTATCTTCAAATGGACACTACACCCAAAAATATCGTCATTTACACACTCTTAAGTTTTTCCAAACCTGTATAAATGTATTTAATAAATGTATTAAAAGAAAGATATTTCAAAGAATGTCAGTAACCAAACAGATATTAGCCCCCATTTACTGCCATAGTAGGAAAAATAAATACTATGAGAGTCAATAGGAGATGAGATCTGTTTGGTTAATTGACATTCTTCCAAATATTTTCCTTTGTGTTTAGCAGAACAAAGAAATGTATACAGGTTTGTAACAATTTGAGAGTGAGTAAATGATGACAGAATTTAAATTTTTGAGTGTCCCTTTAATATATATATGTGTTATGTTTTTGTATCCAAAAATGTTTTTTTTCCTTAACATCTCAGGGAAGAAGTGCAGGATTTTCTTCATGAAATCTACTTCCTGCCTGACCATCCAGAATTGAAAGACATCCACAAGGTCCTTCAAGACTACCGTAAGGTACAACCTAAACAACCAATCACAAGCCGAAAACTAAAAAGTGTTTAACAGTCAATTGTTTACAATCACACTACTTGTTGTGATTTGGTTAAAATGAATAGGTTGCAATAATAATGGTTGTTAATATGCAATTATTATGTAACCACAGCAAACTTCAAAGAGCACTGACATGCAGACAGCACTGCAGCTCTCTATGCGAGCTATCCAGCATGAGAATGTGGACGTGCGCATCCATGCTCTCACCAGCCTTAAGGAGATGATTAATTACAAGAACCAGGTCAGATTCGATCATAATGAATTAAAGTACATTAACTACTTTTATGTCATACTTATAACCTCACTAAGTAATCACATATTGATTGTCAGATGTCATAGTCAGATTTTTTCTTTTAGAGTTTTTATTTACTTTTTTACCCATATCTTCACAATTGAGTATTAAGGAATCCATGGTCGAGTGCTGTTGTAAATGTTCAGGCATCTAAAATGTATGTTTATTCTTCTCTACAGGATGCTTTGCTGAAGCATGTCTTGGACAGTGAAATGGTAGAGCCGGTGATCTCTCAATTAGTGACAGTGTTGCTTCGGGGGTGCCAGGATGTGAATCCTGAAGCCAGGCTTTTGTGTGGAGAATGCCTTGGGGAGTTGGGAGCCATTGATCCCGGTCGTCTCGACTTGTCGCTAGCTGATACGCAAGGAACTGGCTCAACGTTTGTGGTAAGACATACATACATGCTGCTGTAATGTATAACAATTGTATGTTTGTTTATGTTTAATAAATAACAAAAAACTTCTTTATGCTTTTAGAGTGGGATAGATGATCCAAACTTTGCGTATGAGCTACTGACAGAACTGACCAGAGCCTTTCTGGCCTATGCAGATGATGTGAGAGCCCAAGATGCTGCTGCCTACGGCATGCAGGTATGAGACATGGCATAACGAAAATGTTCCTTGTGATCCTTTGATTTAGACTTTTAGTAAAAGCTCTAAAGGAAGTGTTTAGGAAAAGAGTGTTATATAAAGAGATTAGTGATCGGGTTATGTTTACAAGCTCAGGTAGAAATACTCCAATATACCACGTGGTAGATTTAAGGATATACTATGTGTGTTATTGACTATGAGAGGTCTGTTTCAGGAGTTATTATCACTCTTTGAATGTCGGGAGGGAAGGACTGACACACCTGGTCGCAGACTGTGGAGAAGATTTCCAGAGCAGGTTCAGGAAATCCTGGAGCCACATCTCAATACCAGGTTTGGCACGACGAAGCTTGACTTGGTTTGTGTAGTTGATATTGTAATCCATAATTAGCTGTTCAGAGAACATAAACTCTTTGAATCATCTGAAGGTATAAGAGTTCTCAGAAGGTGGTGAACTGGTCTAAGCTGAAAAAGCCAATATATCTCAGCAGCCGTGGAAGCAAATTCTCGGACTGGTCTGCAACATGGGCCGGGTATCTGATCAGTAAAGTAAGCTCACTTCTTTTCTTCTTTTATACTTGGTCAAGATTCCAATATAGTAAATTCAACCTCTTCCTCTATGTGTTTTAGGTCAGACATGAGCTTGCCGGCAAAGTTTTTAACTGCTGTAGTTTCATCATAAAGCATGACTACAAAGTGACTATCTACTTACTGCCTCATATTCTGGTGTATGTGCTGATCGGATGCGATCAAGAGGAGCAGCGAGAGGTACATCTCCAAATCCCATGCACACCTAAAGACATGCTTATTGATTGTTAATAGGAAATTGTACACACACCAGTGAATAAGGCTCAGAACGATGCTTCTGTCCCGCAGGTGACTGAAGAGATTATGGCAGTCCTGAAGGAGGGTGATCCACGGTTAGCTCGACTGCAGGAGAATGCCTCGAGCCTGAGTCAGCTCAGCACACAGACTGTCTTCTCCATGCTGGACCATCTCACTCAATGGTCCCGACATAAACTACAGAGCCTGAGCACCAACAAGAGGTCGGGCAAACATGCCAGAGAGCAGCCTCAACCCCCTATGGGTGAGTTCAAAAGACTTAACTCTTTTGGTGAAACGATTGGAAGCAAACTAAATATAATTTCTGCAACGTTTTATTGCATCGTCTACGGTTGTGTGCAGTAGTTAAAGTTAAGTATACAGTATACTTTCCTGTTAGACAGTGTTACTTTTTTTCCCGTTAGGTCCAGAGAACAGTGAATATCAGAGCGTAGTGGCCTTCCTTATCACCATTCCTCAGGATGTACTGGCCAAGGCATCTTTTCGATCCAGAGCCTACACACGGGCTGTCATGCACTTTGAGTCTTATATCCGTGAGAAGAAGCAGAACATTCAGGACCATCTTACATTCCTACAGGTCTCAGCAGTCTTCACATCTTTACACAGGGTGTTATGGTCACACACAGGCCTTCACAGAATCTGCACTCAACACATTAGCATCCTTATAAAATATTATTGGTATAGCTCAAAAATCTGTGCTTCCCATCAAATGTACTTTGGGTATAAAAATGAATCTTGTTGTTTGTGTAGAAATTGAAATGCTTTCAGCATTATTCTCTCGACTCGCCGACTCTTCTAGACTTTGTATGCGGCCATGCATGAGCCAGATGGTGTGAGGGGGGTGAATGCTCTAAGGAAAGAGGAACCGTCATTGAGAGAGCAGATCCTGGAGCATGAGAGCATTGGACTGTTGAGAGAATCCACTGCCTGCTATGACAGAGCCATCCAACTCGAGCCAGATCAGGTCATACTCAGCACTAAACACAATCCTATTCTAGTCTTACCTGCCATATTTAGGTGACGTGTGTGTCAGACTTACAACCAGTCAACTGCAGGTCCATGCAAAATAACATTTTAAACTTTTTTAGGCAAATAGGGACCATCACAAGCACATTCACTGAAAACTTTCTTTTGCTTTTTTACCCTTGCATGCAGCTTGTCCATTATCATGGGGTTATGAACTCTATGTTGGGCCTCGGTCAACTCTCCACAGTAATAACACAAGTCAATGGAGTTCTGGCAAGCAGGTAGACATACTAATGTGGATCCAATACCTTTGGCGATTTCAATTAAACTTCCCACGTCACCAGGCTTTGTGTTATTTAAACTCATTTCCTGTTTAAAGGCCACGATGGAAGTCAGATCTAAATGCGTATCGAGTGGAAGCAGCATGGAAACTGTCAAAGTGGGACTTGGTTGAAGACTATCTTGCCTCTGGTAAAGGATGTTTTACTGTTTTGGAAAGCTTAAGTATGTTCTTCAGACTGTAGTGTTAAAGGAGTCAAATTACATGGCTAAAACAAATAGTATTGTGTGAATACATATTTATTGAATAGTTGGGCTGGGTATAAAATATTGATTCCTTGATTTTAATCGATCTTCAATTCAAAGAAACAATATCGACACGGGAAATCCATGAAATCGATTCATGCAAGTCATTCTTAATGCAGGTGTCTCAGAGAATATTATCTGTATATCGTATTTCGTCCACCAGGTGGCGCCATTATTCGAGCTGAATTTTGAAAACTGGTTTATTTCTTAAACATTTTAATTTGTTCATAATTTCACTGTTGCACATTTACACTGTTTTAATTTTTTTACTCAAAGTAAAAATAAAAAAGTAATTCAATATGTGAATTCAAATTTAAGTTCAGTAATTGTGTGGACTCTACTATTAATGTGAATGTGTATTTCATTAATAAAGCAGTTCCCAGCATATATGTTTAAATTACTCTTTTAAGCATATTATGTTGTTTTGCAGATTGTAAGTCCAACACTTGGGGTGTGAGGCTTGGCCAGATGCTGGTGGCTGCCAAGAAGCAAGACTCTGAAGCCTTTTATGAAAAACTTAAAATAGTCAGAAAGGAGCAAGTGGTTCCCTTATCAGCTGCTAGTTTTGAGTGCGGCACCTATCAAAGAGGATATGAGTACATAGTCAGGTAATGTTGGTTATAAAACCTGTTAAATGCTGCAAGTTCAGTAAGAGTCAATAACAGATTTGTAGCATGAAGGTGATTCACCTTAAATAATTTTACTTTTTCTGGTCAGGAAACTGTTTATATGCATTAGACTTAAGTAAACTGGTAAAACTTGTAAATCTGTTCAAATAGTGCAATAAATTGAGATGATGTTTACATAATGCTAAGCAGCTAGAGTGTGGAAACATTGTTTTGAAACAGGAGAGGAACATAAACATCTTGTTGTCTGCATACATCCATAATGTCTAATGACAAAAAACCCCAGCCAGAAACCATCAACACAAAAGCAATCTGTATTACCTGACACCAAGTTTTTGTTGATGCACTAACAACACCTACAGATACAATGCGGATGAATAACAAGACGTTCCTCTGCCAGACCGATCAACAAACACAGACCGGAAGTTAACTTCTGGCCATGCACATACATCTGATATAACTGTCTATGCAGCCGCAGAAAAAAATGGGATTACTCCAAAATTATATTCAGTTTTCTGAATTTACTATTTATGTATGTTTTTAGGCACCATTTGAAAATTGAAACACGTGCCTTATTTTTTCAGAGATTTATATTTGTTTATGGAAAAATCTCTTTAAATGCCTTGACAAAAATATGAGCTTCAAACACT
Source organism: Oreonectes daqikongensis (assembly GCA_026939265.1). Taxonomy (NCBI): domain Eukaryota; kingdom Metazoa; phylum Chordata; class Actinopteri; order Cypriniformes; family Nemacheilidae; genus Oreonectes; species Oreonectes daqikongensis. The sequence goes on along the minus strand of JAOTQM010000040.1, from coordinate 6,525,323 downwards.
CTGGATTCTAATGTTAGCTTTTAAAGTTAGCTTTTTTTAGGAGAAATACAAGATTTCTACTCTAATGTCTGCTCTAAATCTATAAAGTGACCTACTGTATCAAAAAATACTTTTTAATATTTCATTGATGTTGAGTTTATATGGTGATGTGTCTTAGGCTGCACATGCTGTGTGAGTTGGAGCATGCCTTCACTGAGCTGCAGAAAGAATGCAAAGAAGCTAGAGTATCCAAGCAGTCTGAGCCCAAACTCAACTGGGATGACCGCCTACTTATGACCCAGAACTCATTCAGAGCCAAGGAACCAGTGCTGGCACTGCGGAGAGCTCTGCTCAGTCTTAGCAAAGGGTATGAGCTCGCTACTTCTGTAGAGTATTCTGTTCACTAGAATAATACAAAATGTTTTACTTTAATACAGTACTGTAACGTGATGCTATGTAGTATAAGTTCAGAGTAAATTTTTGTGTTCTAATACAGACTTCTTTGCAGATCTTTGTGTGAGGAACAGGTTGGCGCGTGTTGGCTGCAGAGCGCTTGTGTCGCCAGGAAAGCTGGCCATCACCAGACAGCCTTCAATGCTCTGCTCAACGCTGAGAACTCCCACCTTTCTGAGCTTTTCATCGAAAAAGCAAAGTGGCTCTGGTCTAAGGTATACTCATTTGGATAAATATGTTTGTTACACTTTCTACTTTATAATCAGAATTGTAGTAACGAAAGCTGTTCTTACAGGGTGATGTGCATCAGGCTTTAATAGTGCTGCAGAAAGGTGTGCAACAGTGTTTTCCCGATGACCAACCACTCACAGACCCCAAGAGAATCCAGATTAAAGGGAACGCCATGCTGCTGGTGGGCAAATACATGGAGGAGACGGCCAACTTTGAGAGCAATGCAATTATGAAAACGTATAAGGTATATCAGTCGTGTGCTATCACAACATTCAGAATGTACTGTGGAATAGAAATCAAATTTAAAAAAAATTCCCTCTGTCTTTTCAAAGGATGTCACTCATCTGTTGCCAGAATGGGAGGACGGAAACTTTTACTTGGCCAAATACTATGACAAAGTGATGCCTATGGTCACTGACAACAAAATGGAAAGACAGGGCAACCTCATCCGTTACATTGTCACTTATTTTGGAAAGTAAGAGGTTTTCTATTGGTTTTCATACAACATTTCAGTTTGTAAATGTTTGATATACTGTACTGACACTTTTCTGTCTTTATAGAGCCCTGCAGTTTGGTAATCAGTTCATCTATCAGGCCATGCCCAGAATGCTAACATTATGGCTAGATTATGGAGCCAAAGTGTACGAGCTTGAAAAAGGTTAGGAACATAAATAGACTTTCACTTGTTTTTATGAGTGCAGTATGAAAACAATACAGCTAAACTATTTAAAACCTTTCTGTTTAGCTGGCCGCTCAGACCGGGTCTCAATGCGTGCAGATCTTACTAAGATCAATTCTGTGATCAGTGAACAAACCAACAATCTCTCACCCTACCAGTTCCTGACTGCCTTTTCACAGCTGATTTCCAGAATCTGCCACTCCGACAATGAGGTCTTCGCTGTGCTGATGGAGATCGTGGCCAAAGTTTTCTTAGCATATCCACAACAAGCCATGTGGATGATGACTGCGGTTTCGAAGGTCAGAGCTAAATGTACAACTAGAAAATAAGACTTTATGAAAATCTATGTGGTTGTAGTACAGAAGTCATTATCATCCTTATTAAAATGAAGAAAAATGACTCACCCCTTTCTGATATGAGCTAATGTTTGTATTTGTTGTTTTAGTCCTCCTATCCTACACGGATGAACCGATGTAAGGAGATATTAAAGAAGGCCAGCAGTTTGAAAGAATCATTTGGAAAATTTATCGGAGATGCCAACCGATTGAATGACAAGCTAGTGGAGCTCTGCAATAAACCGGTACAGACTGCCCATGTATTAAACATTTTTAAAATGTACATTCTGAATGTGGATGAAGTCAAACTTTTGTTTGTATAGGTGGATGGGAATAGCAGCACCCTTAGCATGAGCATACACTTTAAAATGCTAAAGAAACTAGTAGAAGAGCCCACCTTTAGTCAGATCCTCATCCCTCTGCAATCTGTCCTTATACCCACCCTGCCCTCCACCGGAGGAGCAAACCCCAAACATGATGCCTTTCCAGGACACTGGGTGTATCTGGCTGGCTTTGATGACACGGTCAGTTCACTCACCCTTTATTCTTTTAAAAGCCTCTCATATCAGATGTTATGATCACATTCATTGTTTTGTTGTTTGAAGGTGGAGATCCTGGCATCTCTGCAGAAGCCGAAAAAGATCTCTCTCAAAGGCTCAGATGGAAAGTTCTACACCATGATGTGCAAACCCAAAGATGATCTGAGGAAGGACTGCAGGCTGATGGAGTTCAACTGTCTCATTAATAAAGTACTGTGCACAGTGTTCAAACATTTGAATGAATGAAACAATGAATCACATTTTCCTATAATCTCGGCTAATTAAACTGTTTTGATTGTTAGTCATTGAGGAAAGATGCTGAGTCTAGAAGAAGAGATCTGCGCATTCGGACATATGCAGTCATTCCTCTGAATGAAGAATGTGGCTTTATTGAGTGGGTCAACAACACGGCAGGCTTACGCCACATCCTCACAAAGCTCTATAAAGAGAAAGGTTTGTTGATTTTATAGGCTTTGGCTGGACATATCGACTTATGTACTCTAATACATAATGGAATTGCAAAATATGCCTGGCACAGTGATTGCAAAACTAGTGGTGATGTTTTTGTTATAGGCATTTGTTTTACAAATCCTAAAAAACTGTTTTTGTTAAATAACAGCCAGTTCAGTGAAAGTGAGTATTTGTTCTTTTAAACACAGGAATCTATGTCAGTGGGACAGAGCTGAGGAAGCTACTTCTGCCTAAAACAGCCTCCCTTCAGGAAAAGCTGAAGTTGCACAAAGATGTTCTGTGTGCTAGACATCCACCAGTTTTTCATGAGTGGTTCCTGCGGACGTTTCCTGACCCCACCTCTTGGTATTTCGGACCTTTGCTAATATTGATGATCGAAATGAATACTTAGTTCAATTTCACTTGGAAAAATTGTGTTTTTACAAGTGATAAATGTGGAGCTCGTGGTTTACAGGTACAACAGCCGGTCTGCTTACTGTCGCTCGACAGCGGTCATGTCCATGGTGGGCTATATTCTGGGACTGGGTGATCGCCATGGAGAGAACATTTTATTTGACTCCCTAACTGGCGAGTGTGTCCATGTGGATTTCAATTGCCTCTTTAACAAGGTGTGAGGGGACGTAATGTATATATATTAAAATGTAGGGTAGATCATGCACCTATTTTTGTTATCTTTGTTATATACTTTGAAGATAACTTGGAACAAATGTTGTTTTGAAGGGGGAGACTTTTGATGTTCCTGAGGTGGTTCCTTTCCGGCTCACTCAGAACATGGTTCATGCGATGGGGCCCATGGGCACAGAGGGCTTGTTCAGACAGGCTTGTGAGGTTACACTCAGACTGATGAGGGACCAGAGAGAGCCACTTATGAGGTGAACAACTCAGACCCACAGAGACAAATTTACATATACTTACTGTTAATCATAGTACTTGCACAGTCATACTTGCATGAATCAGAGGCTGTCCTCGTACTCATCCTTTATTGTTTAAGATTTTAATTACAGAGTTTGTATAATACTTACATTTTAATGTGATGACAAGTTTGCATCTAATGATTGCCTGTGTTTATTCCTTGATCCAGTGTTTTAAAAACATTCCTGCATGATCCTTTGGTGGAGTGGAGTAAACCTGTCAAAGGTTCCTCCAAGACACAAGTCAATGAATCTGGAGAGATCCTCAATGAGAAGGTACTTTGCCATTTGATTACTTCAGTCTGAATGGAGCTGCTCATCTGATGTTTTTATATTCAGCTAAGTAGGCTTAAATCATACTGCAAAACTGTTGACTGCTAATAGCTTTTTAAGAGTCTTAAGTGCTAAATATGTTAATATGTAAATATGTTGAAGTAAAATCTACATATAGTAATATTTTGATCTCATTTTTTTAAAGGCAAAGACACTTGTTCTGGACATAGAGCAGCGCCTCCAGGGAGTGATTAAGAGCAGGAATAAAGTGATGGGTTTGCCTCTGTCCATTGAGGGCCACGTACACTACCTCATTCAAGAAGCTACCGATGATAACCTCCTGTGCCAGATGTACCTTGGATGGGGTCCTTATCTTTGAAAATATTTGCACTTCAGACCAAAACTGAATATAAGCTTTCTGTTTAGTTTTTTACTTTGTCTGTTTCTTGTTTTGTTAATGTCACTGTTCTACAGTATTCAATGCACTTAAAAACGTTAATTAAAAAGTTAGTTAATTCATTTATTAATGTTTCAAAAATGACAATTTATTGACAATCTTATGCAGTTTGTTTTTATTGTAATCTACATTACACCTTCCCACTAAACATTTATTTAAAATGGTTTTATCAATGAAACTGTATATGTTATTTTAATATTATTGAATATGCTTTGATTCAGTTACGTACACTATGATGCAGCTTATGTAGCTTTTGCGCAGTGTTTCCATTAGTGTGAACTGGAAGTTTTTTAATATAACGAAGCAAACGTTTCTAAGCGCTCGTTGTATTCGGGTCTGTGTAAATCAGTAGCTGCTCAGTGCCGTCTCGTGATTGGTTATCGTAATTATCTTCACGCGCGCGCTGACAGCTTCAGCATCCCACCTTGTCACGCGCTTGTGGACCACCAGCTCCCGCCAGACGCATTCTGTCACTATTGCATTCAGGTATGTATGAAAATGACCGTAAAATGATGTGTGTCTCGTGTATTATTCGAATTAAAGGCGGTTTTTAGGGATTTCACGTTTATATGAACGCGCAGCCGAAGTGTACTCGCACGACGAGCTGCAAACAGATTACGTTACGTCAGTTTATGCCAAATATATCAATATGACTATAATTGTTTTCGTATGGTTGTAGAATTTACATCGATGATTTTGGATGGAGCCTTATTTCAATTTCTAGAGCTGTCATCATGTAACTGACCTATAAAATATATACATACGGTTATATAAGGTTATCAGATATAGGGTAGGCTACAGTAAGCATATATAAGGAATGTATTGGTAGTAACGAAGGCGGTGCCCAACAAAATAGGGCAGACATGAGGCAATAGTATTTTTTATATTCCTTTCACAGCATAATCGCAGGATCTTTCAGGATTAGTATAATAAGGAAAAAGTTGGGGTCTGCATAATTATTTTACGGCTTGAAACGTTATGGCAACACTTTACAATAATGTCGTATTTGTAATTGTCTAATTCCATGCGAAGTTTTGCCAAACCTTTTTTTATACACTGATGACACAGATGTCAACATTTGGTAGTTCAAATACCCATGTGAGGTCTCAATGTTTTTAAAGCGTTTTTATTTTTAGTCTATATATAGTCTGGTGCAGTTTTCAGGATTGTCACATCCATAGCAGTACAGATTCTTCATGAATAGACGCATGAAGATTAAAATAAAGTAAACTATTTTATGTTCTATGATAAGGCATCCCGTCTCTATTGGTTGGGTTTTATTGCTTCTTGTTTGTGCATTTTAATGTACAGAAGTTCTACAAAACTGTCTCGAAAAATGTCATTTTTAACCTCTTTTAAAATAGAAAACTTGTGCATATAGACATTTTTCTGATATTTAGACGATATCAACAAGGATTTAGTAAAATATAAACAGATGGTAGTATATAATACAAATATTGGTATTTATAATGGTTACAAATACGTTCTATGAGCTTCATCTGTTTATTTGTCACATCCATAGCACTGAAATTGAACATTTGTAACAATTTATTTTTACCATTTATTAATATTTGATAATGCCAATGCAATTGTTCATGCTAGTTCACTTTAAATTAACGCAAACAAAGATTAGCAAACACTTTGGACATTTTGTTTGTTGCTAGCACAAATGCATTAACTAATGTGTCAAATTCAACTTTATTGTAAAATCTTACCAACATTATTTTTAGCCACCAAGTCAGACAATGCCTTATAGATTCTTTAATGATTTAATAGCCTACTTTATATTATTCATTGCTTATTTAAAAAATTTCTATTAATTTTATGTACATATTGTATACTAGTTACCAGTAACATGTAAGCGTTTGATATTCATTTTTACTTCAACCAACAACCAATTGTTTATTTTCTGGCTGCAGTTATGTATTTGGAGCTATGGAGCTGCCAAAGACTGAAGATTCCTCAAATGATACAAAGAGTTCAAACAAGGCTGAAGCACATTCCCGTGGTAAAAGCAGTGAAGGTCAAACATCACACAATGACCCAAATAATGAATTTATAAAAATGCACAATACAGTTGAAAGCCCATGCTCACTTCCAGGAAATGGTGACACTCTTTGCCCAGATGGCACTTGGCAGCTTCGCAGCTCTGTCAAGAAGAGCAAAACCTACGACTGTGGCATGGGAATGGGATTGCAGCAAACTGAGAGCCCTGGATACAAAGAGGGGACTAACTGGCGCCATCGTCATAAATTCGTGACCAGTGTCAGCTTTTCAGGATTTGAGTCACCTCTACGCTTGCTTTGTGAGAATCCGGATATGTCCGGCAGCAGTCATGAAATCATTGATTACCGTAACTTAACACCCCAAGTGCCCTTTGTACCCTGCATAGCGAAATCCATTCCTAAAAAGAGGATCTCCCTAAGGAAGCCGAGGAAGGCCATTAAAGACTTGTTCATTCCCAAGAGACACAAGCATGAGAAAGCTTTGTCACCAAGTACACCATGCAGTGTTGGAGGTGAAAATCTTACGACGAAAAGGATGAAGTCTTCAAGATACAAAGAACGTGTCTCTGCAAGAAGCAGGTATAAGGAACACAGCGAGACTCTTTCGGATTCGTCGAGTGAATGTTGTGCTAATGTTTGTGACGATGTCGCCTCCTTAAAAAGCTTTGGATCTCAGTCTGGTTGTGGAGAGATATTTGCTGATGAAGAATGCATTGTGTCGCCTGAAGGGGTCAACCCCTCGAGTCACAAAGAGGCAGGTGGATCTCAGAGGCAAAGCCCTGCTACTACTGGCTTCCAGGGAGGCAAAGAGTGCCTGGCCTCTCCGGCTCAGGTCTTGGACATGTTTGGAATATGGGAAAACCTAAACAAAACAAAACACTTTAGGGAAAGTTCAAAAGCGTCAGGGACTACACCAGAGACCACAACACCTTTAGCCAAAACTCTTTCCACGACCAAATCTGAAAATGTAACAGCAATCCCACCCAGACCTATGGAGTCACAGACCAACGAGCTTAATACAGATGTGATGTCACCAAAAAGTGACAACCATGAGAATACAAGTGACGAGGGCTACTGTGATTATGTTTCTCCTTGTTCCGAGGACCACAGCAAAAGTTCTCTCACTCCAGTGCACTCCAACAAGTTCCCTAGGGACACGTACAGCGGAGATGCTCTTTATGAGTTATTTTGTGACCCAAGTGAGGCAGAGATGACCCCCATCTTTGACGATGAGCTGGATCTAACGGACAGCGTTATCGGCCAGTGCAGCGACCTTCCGTTATCCATGTACAGCTTCCATGTTGGAGCAGAGGAGAATCTTGCCCCACCTTTGGCTAGGGACTTTATTGGTCAAGAGTTCTTGCAGAGTAAATGGATGGGGAAGGATTGTTTACTAAAGCTTTGCGACACCGAGATCTCCCTTGCTATGGGTATAGTTAACTGGTTGAAACATAAGACAGACATAAGCAACCCAACAGAACCAAAGTCTTCATACACTAACAGAGAAGAAACAAGAGATTTATGTATGAAATACAAAACCCAGTCAGCAGAGGTTAGAAAACCATCAAGAGGAGGCCCGTCAAGAATTGGTTATGCTAGGGGAGATATGTTGAGGGACTCAAACCAACAAAGTGTTGGTGTCTCCGTATTGGACTTGCCTTCACAGTATGAGGTTAACACTGTAATGTCACCCCTGGTCTCTCCAGAAAGCCTACCCAAAACCCCAACAAGTGGTGTGTGTTTCAGAATATTCAATATTGACTCTCCTGGGACCCCAAGTGGAGATTTGCTCTCCCCGGTGGTAACCTCACCTGGTTCTGGAACACGGTCTTTGTTTGTGCTGGCCATAAATAAGGAATCTCTTTGTGACTCTTGCAAGAGTTTCCTTAAAAATGGAGCTAAAAATCTGTTCCTGTGCCATTCTTGTATGTCCCTTATCGAGCACATCAAGACTTCAGAACTTTGGGCCCATTCCAGCCTTCCCCAGCCCAAGACTCTAACTCCACATCCCATACCCGGAGACCTACTATCCCCAGCTAGCACGTGCGGGATAGCAAGTGACATCAGCATCGCTTCCCTTGTTGAGCAGTGTGCTAGCCAGCTGTCTTCTATGAAGATTAACATTACTCAGAAGCACTTAGGCTGTGATAAAAGAAGTGGACTTGAGCTTGAGCAAGCTGTGAAAAGAAACACTGAAAACTCTCAGAAATATCTAAAGGCTAAGCACAAGAAAAAGACGACGGCGAGTGCAGAGCGAGACTTGCATGCTAGACGTTGCTTGGATCGGTCCAGATTTTCTGAGAATGTTCAGAAACTTTCAATTTTGGAGACTGAGAGACTTGACTTTGTGACGAATCATGTTTCTTATGAACCTTACTCTGAACCCATTGAGACAGTCTCATTTCAAACACCTAGGCCTACATCTCTTCCACTCATGGCCTCTACTTCTTCAGAGGTTTCTTCTGGAGAGGATCACCAGTTGAAAAGGATGGAACACAGAAACTTGTCCAAAAAGAAACATAGATCATCACGTCATAAGAAGTCTGCTGTAAATAGTGAGAGATCAGGGGGGGTTGTCCTTCAGGAGAGGAAGGTAGAACGCAGATGCAGAATGAAAAAGTGACCAGTTGCTGATGCATCTTTTCTCTTCATAGCAGCACTGTAACAGAAATCTTTTTAAATACTTAAAATAGTTTTTAATATCTAAATAGTAGTTGGAGCTATGAAAAACAACCTACTTTTGCATCTATACTGATTCTATTGATCAGATATAGAAATATTAATAGTCATTCAGTATAAAAGCTATTTTCCGTGAAAAAATTTGAAGGCAGCAAATTTCTTAAAATGTTACTTTTAGGTTTTGAGATATAATTTGTCATCATGATAGGCTCAGCCTATTGACAGAACATTTTCAAATATCTTCAATTATGATTTTAGGTTAAATGTGGCTTGACATTTATAGAAATTATATATGACATATGTTTGTCATTTTAACTTATGTCTTGGTGCTAGAACTAGAAGAAAGGTAATGATTAATTTATTATAAATTATAAAAAACTTAAAACTTCATATATTGAAAATGACTGCTAAATGCATATTCTGAATGAAACTTGATTATTTTCAGCGAACATGAAGAGAAATTGCATAACCACATAAGGTGCTGATTCAAAAATGTTGGTGGCAGCTTAAATGAATATCAGGGCACTGCAACTCCTGCGTATAAAGGGTCTAAAATAATCATTAATTGTGGTAGAAGGGCCTCAAAATGTTTATAAATGAATTGTCCTATGTATTCCAGTTTGGTCCTTGTATATTTGTTTGCAATACTATTCTTAATTGTAACTAAGGGAAAGGCAATTGATGTAATATTGATGTTTGGCATCTTCTTAATATATTTTTACTTATGGTAGGTGGAAGCAGTGATTTTTACACCCTTGATAAAGACAAAAAAAATCTAGTCGTGGAAAGAGCTTATTGTGGGAAATAGCGCTGAGAAAAGATCAATAATAAGTGTAGGGTGCTCGAGTAGCACCATCTTGCTGTCACATGCTTTACAGGGATTTCACAGCAACCATTGTTTCCTTTAATCACAAAGGAAAGATATGAACCTGTTATCATCTCGCACTGTGACAGACAGTCTTAGGTAGTGGCGGAGTATTAAACATACAGTATATAAAAATATTCTACTCTCATTTAAAATGCATGCATTGATTTGCTTTCTGCTTTAGTCAGTGAGTTGATTTTGCATTGCCAGGCAATTCACATCTTACAGTAGATCAGTGCCTTTAAAACCTCTTTACTTAATTACAGCACAAGGGTGGAATGGCCACTGTTTTGTGCTTGTGTCAGGGGAAGTGTCTCGGGCTTCAAGACTTTCTGAGAGTTATACTGTTGTAGCTGGGTCAGCAGAGGCACTCAAAGGCTCGGATCTCTGTTCATTTGTGTGTACTTGAGCATCGGGCTGAACAGTATCTAGGATTTCATGGGAAGGGATGATGTCAGCAGTTTGACTCATTTTGTCTATTATTAGCACTCTCATGCAGATCATTTCACAAAGAACAAAACTAACTGCATAATGCTTGCTCAATAGGTACAGATTATCTAGTGATATACTGTACATTATGTCTTTATGAAATTGCTCTTTTTTTCTTACTGTGCAGTTTCGAAATGATGGTCCTGTAGGAGAGGTGGAGGAAATAATGAGTGTCAGGAGACTTTTGATAGGCCTTCAAGGTCAGATATCCTCTCTGTATTAGACGCTTGTTATATTTCAGCCTGTTATCCTGAAACCATAGCAACAGCACATGAGAAAGCACTCTGTATATTGGCACATACTGTACCGATGTGAAAGTGGAAAATGTTAAGATCGTAAGTTTTAATTCTTTCATGTAATTGTGTTTTACAGTATTTCTCACAAGTCGGATTCGATCTTTTAAATAGTTTTATTATTTTTTACATTGCAATGTCTTTGTGATTAGGATTTAAGTGTCTCAAAAGACACAATATGACCGAATTAATATTTTATAACTGGAACAGTAAAGCCGGAAAGTAAATGGAAAATGGAGTATATGTTTGTTAGCCTATTTAAAAGAAGTGACTCTGTTGAAACAAAAATGCGGTTTACACATTTAGCTAGACACTTTATGCAATATATGGTACCATTTGCCCACAAAAACGCTGATGTTTTATAGATTGCTGGTTGCTGTGTCCCCACACTCGATATTTAATTTATTATCCAAGATGCATTGTGATGTAGCTCTCACCAGATAATGTTATCTACTTTAGACTCTACTAAGCAGTGCGCTGCTTTAAAACAATCCCGTTTCCACTCGTAAGTTATATTTACAGAGCCTGCATAGTTTATATGTGATTCGAAACAAAGGCCACTGGGTAAATATGACAGATGTAACCAAGAGTAATGCAGTGGAGCTGTTTATTAATCTTTAAAAAGCCTAAAGAGATATTAAAATAGAAAATATTTTTTCTATATTATAGAAGTCATTTATTTCAAGGTGGGTTGTTGTGCAATACAAAGGTATAGGGAAAAGGTCTAGAGCTTGTTTTTCCCCGCAGGAAATGCATTTGACTATCAACAAAGATAATCAGGGTTGAATTTTGCATGGCTTGTTTTAAAAGGTAATGTCATGGATCATGGGGGAGGATGAGACATGAGCAGTGAATGGTCTTTTGACATACTATTATTTCCTGTTCTGCTCTCAGTGGATCTCGCAGGAGACAGCTGTGTAGTTGCACATCTGGAAAGTGTGAAATCATGTTTTCTCTCCAAACCACTGGTAACTTCCAACACTGCAGGGGTCACAGTTTAGCCAAATATGCATTGAATCTTTTTAGTATGTTATCAAGTGGTAGAGCTAAACTTGTTTATGTTGTTTTTAACCCTGCATCAGGATGAGAAGCCTATGGGTTATTTTTGTGTAGTAATATCACCATTTGGCCACTTTGTGGCAGTATTGACATTACAAAATCTTTGTATTATTACAGAGGAATGAACACCCTTATTCCCTTATAATAATAATAAGACTAGATCTTTCTCCTACATTATCTTTCTTTACAAATTTTCTCATCATCTGCTTTCCAGATATTTCGGCTTGTTGCCAGTAGAAGATGTTAGCTTTGTCTGATCCATAAACCATCAGAGTGCTCATGGGAGTCTTCAGCAACCCGGGAGTCGCTAAGAGCAGATGCGTAGAGCTGGCTGACGGTTGCCCATTGAGAGAGGTGATGCTGAACAGGACTCTGTTCTCTTTTCTGGCTTAGGGAATAAGCCTCTTGTTGTTAGTTTAGTTGCATGACTCTACTGATGATTTTGTTGGATGAGACACAATGGGGGACTGTGTCAATATTGAGGGGTGGAATTAGCTTTGCGCACAGGATGCTGTGTTTAAGGAAAGGGAATAGACAGCAAGCTGGCCCTGAGAGCTTGTGTATGGTTGATACATGTTTTATAATGTGCAGCTGCTTTAAATAGTGTCAATGACAATCTGTCACAATGTATATGAAGGATTTAATTTGTAAGACAGCTTGCATTGGTTAAAAAACTATCAGTGATCTTGTTTTCATTTCTTATTTTGTGGATTTTGACTGGTTTAGCGTTGTTAGATTCTTCTGGGTGGTAGTTCAACCCTCAGGACAGCTGACCTGTCTACCAGTTGTCAAAGTGTCTATCTTTCATTCTCAAGAATTCTGACAGCTTTGCTCATTTTACTGTCAACTCAGCAAAACTCCGCCAGGAACGACAACAGGTCTGTTGATCTGTTTCTTGGAAAAGTGACATTTGTCTGAAACCTGTCGTATCAGTGTTTTCCCCCTCCACAGTCTTTTTGCAGTCATTGCTTTTTTATTTTTTGCAACTTTATTGCTGGTGTTCTGTTATCAAAGCTATAGGATCATGCAATTACTTCAATAACATTGCTTTATTGTCCAATGTTGTCTTATTACAGAAGTCTGTGAATGTACAAACATTGTTTGGAGTGCTTTAGCTTGTTTTTGTATATCGAAACGATCTGACAAGCGCTTTGAAAAGCTCAAAGGTAGATTTTGGAGAAGACAGCTGGAGACACAGCAATGGAATCAACTTTGCATTTTCATTGGTTCAGCTAAGAGTTCAAAACAGAGACGGATAATGTGTATCAGAATAAATTAGGAGAAGTAGTCCCTTGAAAGAACGCCTCTGATCTGGCTGATGTGACCAGAATTGGTTAGCGCAACCAAAAAAGGGTCCATTCATACATGTAGCAGGCCTCCTCACAAAGCAGGCAGGTGGCACATTTACTTGTCGTCTTTGTCTGCTTCGGAATGTAATTCTGCCAGTTCTGCCCTGTTTTCTTTCCCTTATACTTGACATAGACAGTCCAACCACTGTGTAGGGTTGTTACATATTGAGTGAAATTCTCGTAAATACAGTACATGCCCCTTATATAATCTCTTAATTTGTATATGACAAATGTAAAAGTGTTTAAGATTTTCAGATACATATGTATGCATCTATATCAGTAGCCTATGTATGTATATTTAAGCAGACACCGTTGAACATTGAGCATAACCTTAAACCTTTTCAACTAATATTATATAAACAGTTATGCATATGAATAAAATCTTAAATCCTGTCCAACTCTTAAAGGGTCTTTTCAGACTTTGGATACCAAAGGATCAGTGGAGGTGGCCTGCGTATATCCAATAATATTTCTCTAAGAGTGTTATTTAGAACAACAATGTTCTGTTTAGTATGTATTTATGTGTCTGGCCTGTATTTTTGTAACATTTTTCAGGATGACCAGTGTCAAAATCCAAGAATTAGAACTCTTTCTATAGCATGTTAAACACCTGACAAAAACCTTACAATATGAGAATATGTTTAAAAATACAAATTGTTGCATGATTTTGCAGGTTATGTAAACGGTGTTCTTTACAAAGTGCAGATTCTATGGGAATGCATATTACGAAGGTTGTTTTGTCACCTCTTAGTGCTATTATAGTCTTAGGACAGGGCAGCTGACAACTATCATAATGTTGTGCAATATTTCTATTTATGTGCTCGCCTTTGTCACTTATAATAAATAAAACCTATTTAAGAATTTGTGTTTATTTACAGGATCAGCGTTTTTGTTTTACTGTTTACTGATACTGTTTCACATTCACAGTGGACGATGTACGTTTTATCTTTATTATACGTACGTTTTGTCCCACGTACATTATAGACGTAAGGAAAAAAAGTTTAGCTCGGACAGCTTCATCGATTACAAGCATGAGCGCTCTAGTTTGTCGCGTCGCATCAACAAAGTATTTGATTGGTCGCTGAAGTGCAGACGTCAGGATTTCTTGCGCAGCTCTGACAGACGCGTCGCGCGCTTGCAGTGCAGCAGTCAGACTTGTATTATAGATGTCCAGTGCGCGTTATAGTTTGTCGCGTTGCGTATACAGTATGTACATAGGGTGGTTGGATCTTTCCAAACTGACATCTCCCCTTCACAGGAATGCTGGAATTTGTTTTAACATACCAGAGAGACTTTTGTTTTTATGAACCGTCGCTTTAAATCCAAGTAAATAAAGTTCGTTTCGCGGAGTTGTAGATTACTGACAGTTGTAACTTACACATTACTCACAGATGCCTTGCACGGACTGCCTTTGGCATGACTCGCGTTGTCCAACGAGGACTTCACTAAAAATATCATTGCTGGTCATCAACAGCATGGTGGTCCATGCGACTTCATCACCGCTGACGACCCTTTACTTTCTATAACACTAGAGGAGTACATAACAAACATCATGACGCGAACTGAGAGCGTCGGAATGATCTTTGTCTATTTTAAAAGAATTTGTTAAAAATCACTGACAGCATGGAAAAGCGAGACGCTGAACACACCACGGGGACAGCGAGTTGTGACCCGGAGCTGCGCGCAGACGGAGGACTGGATGAAGTGCAGATGCATCTCGCCTGCTTACCGGAGCGATACATGAGGGCCAAGTTTTTACTCTCTGCGTACATATTTTGTTGGACAGTAGTTAAGTTGTGTCAGGTAAGAGATTACAAACACGTTGCTGTTAAGTCACAAGCCATTAGTTTTGATATGTAGTTCCCATTCAAGTCTAAAGGATCGTTTACAAGATACAAAAGGTATTGTTATACAGCATGTAATGTATACTTTGTGTATGCATATATTTTAACGATGTTCTGACACTCATTAATAAGTGAATCTCAACTTTTTTTTGCTCCAAGACCCCCACTGATTCCACAACAATTTTAGGACCCCTCTCCAGATTTACCCATTCAAACATTCTGGAATATTCAAATATCTTGGTTTTTAGATTTTTTTATGCTTGTTTGTCTTATTGTAAATAATTTGAAGTCATCTTCACGCCCCCTTGAAAGTTTGTTAGGGCCCCCTGTGGGCCCCGCCCCCTGGCTAAGAAACACTGATGTCATTGATAATACTCTTTTGCATTTACTTAAAGGGATAGTTCACCCCAAAATACAAATTCTCTCATCATTTACTCACCCTCTTGTCATTTTAAATCTGTATGACTTCCTTTCTTCTTCAGAACACAAATGAAGATATTTTGAAGAATGTTGGTAATCAAACAACGGAGGTACACATTGACTTGCATTGGTTTTGTGTCCATACAATAGAAGTGAATGGATACTGCCATTGTTTGGTTACCAACATTCTACAAAATATATTTTTTGTGTGTTCTGCAGAAGAAAGGAAGTCATACATGTTTGTAATGAAAAGAGGGCGAGTGATGACAGAGTTTTCATTTTTGGATGAACTATCACTTTTAACACATTCACTTTCACACATACACCAGAGGGCCTTCTAAGATCATAACTGTTTTATACTTCCCTTCAACTTTTTTATTTTACCCCATATTTACCCACTTTTATATGGTATGTAATTACCGTACGTTTGGTCAAGCCAATTAAAAATGAGTATTTTCGCCCATTAGAAAGGCAGAAACAATGCAGCCAAAGCCTTGGACCTGTTTCAACAGTGCAGTGTTTCTCAGGGCACTAACTGTAATGACTGGCTGGGTATATCCACGTGGTATCCCCTCTTCCAGCCTTTGAACTGTTGCCATTTGAACCTTTCATAAATATGGCAGCTGTAAATCAAAGAAGCCTCTCAGTGTTTATAACCTATTAGGAGTCTATTATAGGTTTAGCATCTTTTATTTCACACAAGGCATTCTAGAACTTGCCCTAACAAGAGAAACAAATGGTTTGTTCTTGGACTTCACAATAAAAAGTAAAAATAATTTTATTCCTTTTTATTAATGAATAGCCTTTATTTACTTTTACTATTCAAGGCTCTCTGTGGTTGCATTTGGATCACTATTTCTACATCCATTTCCAAATAGACTAGAACCAGCTGCTTTAGGTTAGAGGTTAAGCTCTGAGAGTCACGGCACATCCTTGAGCAGTTTTTAATTGTTTTGATTGGGTAAAGAATGCCCACAGACTCTGAAGCCCAGCGGGACCTTTTCTACATATGGATGGCGGGTAGATCAAACTAAAGCCATGCATTTGTTAAGGCGTTTATGAGCGAACAGATACTGTACTAGAAACAGTAGCTTTTAACAAGTGCTTTTTTCTCTTTAATCTTTCCTTGGCAACATAACCTTTAAGTGCAGTAGGCTTTAATGTGGGTTTCATTTTAAAACTTCCTAAGAAGTGTTAATAGTTGTGGACTGTTCTGTAAGTGTAAGAAAATTATGTTTTACCAAACCCTAAACACAGCAACATATTGTTTTTTTCATTCTATAGATTATGCCTTGCTAAGTCACTGTGGTTTGCATTAACAGTTTGACATGAGGTTAATACCTGTCTTGCTTTTTCAATGTCGGTATGTTACTTCAGGACACACCTTGAAACAGTCTTGTGTATGTTTTTTGTCTCTAGAGATTAAGACCATCCCCAGTTCTACCCCAGGTAAGTTTAGTCTTTTCTTTCAGTCAAAACCTGATTATACAAACTGTACAAGTGCAATCTTGCATTAAAACGTTTTCAGTCAATCGAGAAAAAACCCACCTACAATTCATGCTTCATTTCATCAATAAACTCTTTTGGAGTTCTTGTGGAACCTTTCAGCAGACAGTAGTTTCATCATATATATACTTTTATTGGACAGTGACAATATCCATCATACTATTATGTCTGTCATTTTGAAATGTAATGCCATCAGTCATTCATTTGAGTTGAACCCGCAAAGCAGTTTGATGTAATCATCATTGAGGTGCAACCATTCACACTCCATGAGCACTTCTGCTGATGTCAGCTGCCAGCAGCTTATCTGTCTTCCTCCATTTTTACGGTTGTGTCTTAACTTGTTGGATGTTGCTAAGGAGTTGTGCAATGCACTGTGATCTGAGCCATCCTCTGCAGCTCAGAGTGTGCAGATGGCTGATGCACTCCCATGACACCACAGATTGAAGATTTGCAGTGTGTTGGGTTGCTCGGATCAGGTATGAACAGGCCAGGGAATTATGGTGTTTTTACCGTATTGGTGGAATTTTTGGCAGTGCTCTTTATAAATGAGATAATTGGGACTTACTACAAACTGTTTTATTGATGTGTTATCTAACTTTGTTGCATAATAATCATCTTTCAATAGTAACTGTACAATAGGAAGTTGATACAGTAAATTTAACAGCTCACATACACCAAATGTATCTTGTTGCGTTTAAATCAAATTACAAGTGTAAAAATTCTCGTGAGATCAGGTTGTGAAGTCTGCTTTGTAGTGCGATCCAAAATGAAATGATTTCTATCTAAAAGCACTTAAATTCAATATTAACAATAAATAATACAAATTTAAATATTTCTTAAATCCACCTTTTCTCAGCAGCATTAAGTGTTTTGACGTATCTGTTCAGGTTCAGGTTAAAGGAACAATGTGAGATTTTAGCGGCATCTAGCCGTGAGGATGCGAATTGCAACCAACGGCTCATTCCACCGCTCACCCCTTCCTTTTCAAGCACTACGATGGCTGACACAGGACAAACATGTCGTCACGTTTTCGCTTCTTTGCTGAAGGAGATAACATAATTACGAAACGTGCTCTGTAGAGCTGTTTGTCTGTTTAGGGCTACTGTAGAAACAACATGGTGAATTGCATGTAAGTGGACCCGTGAAGTATGTATGTAGATAGAAATAACTCATTTTAAGATAATAAAAACATAACAGTTCATTATGTAAGGTCTTTATACACCTCTTAAGACATAGTTATGTATATTATATTGCACTTTGGTCAAAAGATCCTCTTTAATATTACACACTGCACCTTTAACTGAGTAATAAAAATGGTGTTACTGATCCTTTGTAATGTCGACTCTTATATTGAGAGCTTTGATTGACCCATTGTGACGCATTTATTTTTTCCTTCTAAATCCACAGCGTTGTTAATTTGATTCTGTTTTATCAGTATAATGTCCTGATGACCCAACTTCCTCTCAAGTGACTGAAACAAACTCTGTTTCAGTTTATCCCTTTATTTTTTGCCATGCCTATCACTTTCAATTTTAGTTAAAAAGGGGTCTAATTTGACCATAAAATCTTTCTCCACATTGTAATGGGTTCACAATTATATTTTATGGTTCTTTTGAGTTTCATACTCTGTTGAACTCTTGAGTGATGGCTACTATTGTGCTGTTTCCTCTATAGACTAGTGTTATGCAGAGCTCTTGATATGGTAGATTGGTGCAGCTTTACTCCTGGCCTCTCTTTTTCTTCTGTCACAGGTCTTACAGTTTTGAATTGCTTTTTGTAGTTTATTCTTTTTGGTAATTTAATAGTGGGACATGCAAACCTGCTAATGTACTATGGGTTTCTTTATTTCAGAATATTAAATAAATAATTCACCCGAAAATGAAAATTCTGTCACAAAAGAAAATATTTTGAAGAACATTGGTAACCGAACAATGGCAGTACCCATTCACTTCTATTGTAAAGAGACAAAAACAATGCAAGTCAATGGGTACTGCTGTTGTTCAGTTCAGATCAGCATTCTTCAAAATATTTTCTTTTGTGTTCTGCAGAGTTTGAAATGACAAGAGGATGAATGATGATTTTCATTTTTGGGTGATGGCTACTATTGTGCTGTTATATTATAAAAGGTGAATTATGCCTTTAATATTGAGGCTAATACTAAAGCAGTTGATTAAATCACAGGAACGAAATCTGTACAAAACAAAATACAGATTTTAATAATATATTATGTAATCATAATTTAATGTAGTGATTAATCATGTTATATAAATATTAGATAACGTTATTATATAAAATAGGATTCTGTAATATGTTTTATACAAATCTAATCAAACATAAGCAATGTAACTACAGTACAGATAAAAAGCAGACGATCTAGAAAGATAAAGGCGATAGAAAATGAAATACTGGTAGAACTTCATGCTTCTCTACTGCTCAGCTCTAATCCTTTTTCATGTCTAAGCATGTACCTTTCTAACAATCATAAAGGCAGCGGTGTCACTCAAACCTTCCGCTGGGCGTTACGCCTGTGAAGTGTCTCTCGCAAATCAGGGTGATCCAAATGAAAACTGTAATATGTCTACATTAAACCTTTGACTACGCAAGGGTATCTATTAATGGTCCAGTTTGCCATGTATGAGCTACAGAACTGTGTTTATATATAGTCTGTGTATTACCAAGCGTTTACACGCTTCGCATGGCATACCATTGTATTCATAGAGGCCTCAAGACATATTCTCGGATTTTTGGTCACATGCTTTTGTGAAATATGCTTTGAAGGGCTGTGCCTTACAGGCAGTGCAAGTCAAAAGTGTGAGTTGTAATGCCAAATACACCACAAACAAACATTCAAGTACAACTACATCATAGTCATAAACTCCCGCATTAGCTGGAATAGTTGTCGCTTATCTTTTAAAATCCTGACCTGTTTTTAGACTACCTGTCACATATTTCCTGACCCATTGCTGAACCCCAAGCCGGGTTTAGACTGCTACCATGGCTGCGCTGAGCTTTCCTGTGGTGAGCGGATGATAGTTGCAGGTTGCCAGGGTAAACTTCATCCTGGGTAGGTTTTTTTGCAGTAAGCTCCATAATTACTTTTTTTTTGGACTGCTTTAGACAATGGAGGAGGGGTTAAACAGTACTCATGTCTGGGAAACACATCATGTTGTTTTTGTAGTCCTCTGATCTTTGTTCTGAAGATTAGCAGGAACGACAGCGTGTTTTGTCTGCACGTTTAAAGTGCAGTGTTGTGTTTTACATGCTCTGTTCATCAGTCAGGCATCAGTACGTTTCTCATTATCATGTGCCACCCTGCTCGCATTGTGATCTCTTTCAGCTTCAGATTGACAACTTCCCTCTGTGCCCGCGCCCCCTCATCCCGCCCAACACCAAGAACTGATTGCGATCACCCGTGGTAATAAAAGTCACATGCCTACATTGAACAATAGCCTTTCATTTGGTGGCTGCATTCATTATGTGCGTAATGTTAGTATTTAGCTCAAAAATTCATGCTCCATGCTAGGTGAGAAAGTGAGAGAGAGATGTTTATTCAGGGGTATTCGTTGTGCCCTAAACAAAGAAGTCTGGAAGTGCTTGTTTTTCTTTTCATTCCCCCATCTATTGGATAAAACAACTTCTCACGCACACTCTTCTTTGGCGGCGGCTGCCGCGGGCGAAGGGCTGCGTGAGGTGTGCCAGATTCGTACTGGCAAGCTGTTTATACATTTCCTTTCGCCTCAAAGCACTAAAACCTGCACAGGTAGAATCTACATTTGTGCTATGATTGCTGATCCCACTAATGATAACTTCGTAGTGTGCTTATCAGTTAACTGTGACAAATATTGAATCCTTCCTTTCAATAAAAACCTTTCCTGTGGCTCAGTGGTTAGAGCATGGCGCTAGCAACGGCAATGTTATGGGTTCCATCCCAGGGATTGCACTTACTTAGAAACAAATGTATAATGCAATGCAACACATCTGCCAAATGCATAAAAAATATGAATAATAATTGAGCTGAGAAGTAACCCGCCCCCCTTTCACTTTTCTTCTTTCCTCCTCCATTGTTCACCTGGCTTGCATGTTTCAGCTCTTTGAAACGAAGTGCTTGTTTACCTGTATCTCTCGAGGATACAAACTCACTGTACTGAAAATAAAAAGACTGACTTTACCTGTCAGACCACAACGATAAATTATTAGCGTCCTCCAGGCAATAAGGAGGGAGAGCCCTCTCCCCTCTGATTGGTTCTTGCTCTCTTTCTTTATTCAGAATACCACAATTTCTTAAAGCCATCAGGCTGTTCTGACTGGTCGTTTCTCTTATTCCGTTTTTTTTCTCCCTCTTTCACCCTCTGTGTTGGGATGGGCTTCTTCTTCCTTTGTTTTCGTGTCACTGTGTGAGCCACAGGCTGTAGAGTACACTGTAAGTCTCAGAGCTCAAGCGGCAGTCAAGGCGATGAGTGGAATCCGACATCCCTTTTGGCTGAACTCAGATCAGCTTTATGAGAACGGTGGCTGTTGGGATGCCAAACAGAGACTGTGACCACAGAGACATGGCACAGGTATGGCTGATGAACTACTACTGTTCATTTCCATTGCAGAAATGCAGTATTTTGCAGGACACAAGGTGTCCATAACACAGTTTTTACAGTCTGGTTTGTTAACTTCTAAAAGGCTCATTGTCTACTTTTGTTCAGTGTTTAGACACCTGTATTAGAAGTCAAGCATGCTGTGCTTTGTTCAGCCATATTATTTTAAACCACATGGTAATGTAGCAGCCGAACTGTGTTTTGTGTCACACTGATGACTTTGCAATGATTTTGGTGTTTTTTTCAGAGTCTGTAGTGTAATACATTACAGCTAGACATGTTATTGGGGTTGTGTTGTCTAGTTTTGTGGAGTCAAGAAATTTGGAGGGAATATTTGAGAGATTATATATAACACTATATTGTTTGGATGCGAAGCCTGACTATATGAATTGTATACACTTAAACATTAATAGTTATGTGTATGTGCTATTATGACTGTTTATGAGATAACAAAATGTGAGGATGCTGTATGTATCTTAAATAAGATGACTTTATTATTTGTTTATTTAATAAATAATAGTTAATTATTTTTTAGTGTATTTATTTATTATTAATAATAATACATTTTGTACTTTTAATATAACTTTTAGTTGTATTTTTAACTTTTACGAAATACACGTACAAATATTACTGTATTGCTTAAAGGCGAATATGAACTTTTTTTTGCAGTAATTGAAGTCTGAATGAATGCAGAGCATCTTTTTTGTTATTTTGACCTGATTCTCCAGTTTTCATTTTCTGCAAATAAATGCAAATTCAAACAATATTTTGGTTTGAAATTTGGGAGAAATATTGTTAGTAGTTCACAGAATAAAACAAAAAGAAGAATTTTATATAGTAAATTCAGAAAAACTGAAAATGGCCTTTGAAATTATTTTCTGCACCTGTATATAAATATTATATAAATAAATAATATATCAAATTTACTGATAATGTATTGTTTATTTTCTGCCAGGAAAACATTATCCAGTAAGACATTATCCATACATTTTATGGACATTTTCGTTAACTCTAAAACACAATGCAATGAAGTGCAAATTTGAAAATATAGATGAAGCAGCTGTGAAGAAAATCAATATTGATAATTCCTTATATTAATATAATACGTTGTGCCCAATGTACACATTTTTGTACAGTGTATTGATCTATTTTTTTTCTTTTTTTTTTTCTTAAACTTCCCGATTGGTTAACTGGAATGAAGCAGTAAATAGGTGATGCTTTATTTGTTCATGTCCTGCTGGGATGTCCTGATGAAGCTTCTCAGTTTTAGGCTAATCAGATGTGTCCCGCAGAGGCTGTATTAAACACCTACTGAGTTAAAGGGCACGCAGACATTGTAGGAAAGCTCACTATCCATCCACAGCAAACCAACACCGATTGAGCATCACTGCAAATAAAACTAAAGGAAGCATTGAAAGTCATGGTCTAATAGTGAGAAAGACAAAGAGCTTTTATTACTAAGTTGTTCTCATACATAGCATACATTGAGATCTACTCTCAGTGTTTTTGTTCTCTCTTCTCCTCTGGGATATAACTAGATCTGATCTGGTCTAAAATGAACAGCACTGGAAAAAATCTGTTCATGCTAATGCTGATGGAAATGTTGCTGTGTCAGGTACATTGGCATTCTGCAGCTGCTGGTGCCAGTCTTTAAACAGCTGTTGTTGTTCTTATGATGAATATCATTTTTATGCACATAGCCGATTACAAATGTGCCGTTCAGACCCGGGTTCAGAGTAACAAACAAGGGGTGGTGTCGTGTGGGGCTCGTGAATGTCTTTCATTTGTCCCAGAGGAGCAGAACTGTGGAACGTTCCGGTTTCACCCTGTACTGCCTGTCAGCTTTTCAGCCCCTAGCTCTCAGTCCTTCAGTAGCAGAAGAACAATCCCAGCGTCTAGCTTGATTTACAGTAACAGCCCATCGGGTTCTGCATCAGTTTGCTCACAAAAGCCTCTATCCCCTAGTCGCCAACTGTCAACCATGCTTTCCCAGGGAAAAGGGGAAACGGCTTCTTTGAAAACTGAAGAGAAATAGTACTGAACTCTCGGAATAGTATCCATAGCATCCACTGTCCTGCCCAAATATTCTCCCTGTCTCAAAATTGCAGGGTGGATGCTTTCCCTTCCAGCATCTGAGGCTGAAATATTTTAGCTTCTCTGGTCCATACTGGTTCGTTTGTTCGACAGCACACATAGAACAGCCAGAACATGACTTTGCCAAAGGCTAGCAGCTCATTTGTGGGTACAGAAAGCCGAAAAGGATGATTGGCTGCCTCAAGCTTGCCCCTCCTTTCAGATCTGCATCTTGACCACAAGCCTGGGGCAGCAGCCAAGCCTTCTTTCAGCTTTAACCCTGGTGTTGGTGTCATGGATGGGAAATGAGGACAGCTGCATTGCTCTTATCCTAGGCAAAGTGCTCTCATTAGTTGTTCTGTCAGTGCTGTATATAACTGAACCATAGTTTGTATTTGTTCTTTTTCAAGCAAGGTCTACTACAACCCAATGACCTCGGAAAGTAAATAGTGGTTCTAGTCTGTGCAGAATGTGGTTTAATGTCAAGAATTTAAATAATTTCCTGGGCTTTCCTCCAGTGTCTTGAAGTAGATCTGTTTCCTGTCTGGAGTTATTCTGTCTTTTCAGGGTCCCTGGACCCTACGATTTCATTGGCAGTCTTGTTATAATGAATGGCAGAGCGGCATTTTATAAATGTTAAAAACCTTTAGTTTAATGTCCAAAAGTTCAATCAGTTGAGATCGCACCTTTATTTTTTCTTCCTGTGAACATAGAGCTAGTGCTAATGTGACTCTAACCACAAGGTGTAACCACATTCATGGAGCCAAGTAAATGAGAAAGGGTTGACAGACATTGTTTTCAGAAATTCAATTTCTTATTAGAATTCAGTTTATTGGTCATATCCTGCATAGTGTGCCTGTAAAGCCTTAGGGTTCGGGTATGTCAGTATGTCATTCACAGTGTGTCAGAACACAATTTGTACATTCTGGCACATTAAATGGTCAACTTTTTGCACCTGAGCACCCCCAATAGCTCATAGTATATGTGTGTGAAAGTGTGTGAAAGAAACACACACACACATAAACAGGCATGCAAATATTACATGTTTCGAGCAAACCACTTTCTTCTACGGTCAATTTTATATTTATTTTTTTAATGTCATAGTATAACTGCGATTTCAGGAAATTCAGAGACTCTTCAAGCTTAGAATGGCTGCGCATACCGTCTTCATTGATGTCTTTTTTGCCTTAGACTATTTAGTACACATGTAACACACATTTCTGAGCTGTCATGCCAACATTCATTTTGACTAAATTTGACCCTGCCTGTGAAATCCAGGCTACAGTGTCAGAACTATGATTTCATTTTTTGACATGGCCTTACACAGCCAATATTAAATATATCAAGGTTATATTTTACAGAACACGTCGTAGGATGATTTTATGTTTTCACATGCAGAGTTACAATAACACATCATGGTTAATTGCACAGTAACTATAGGCATTTTGAGTACCTGGTTTAATAGTATCCTTTGTTGAGGTTTGTTTATTAGTTAGACTTATTCATTCAGTAATTCTAAGACATATTCGACCCTGAACCACAAAACCAGTCACAAATAGCACAGGTATATTTGTAGCAATAGCCAACAATACATGGTGTGTGAGTCAAAATAATCAATTTTTCCTTTATGCTAAAAATCATTAGGATATTAAGTGAAGATTATGTTCCATGAAGATATTTTGTAAATTTTCTACCGTAAATATATCAAAACTTTATTTTTGTGAGTGGATGCAGCAAAATCACTAACAAAAATGACACAAGCTTCACTCGCTGCTGCCGGTTTTTGGGAATTACCCACTCAAGTTTTGTATCTATGTAAAGCTAAATAGGCCAAATATTGTCCTTACAAACCATACAAAATATGGAAGCTTATAAATTCAGCTTTCAGATGGTGTATAAATCTCAATTTTAAATCACAAATTTATCCTTGTGACTTGTTTTGTGGTCCAGGGTCACATATGTATGTAAACTTGGGTCAAACATGTTTGTGTACTTGTATTGATTGTGCGTCTTCTCTAACTTCCTGCCCCATGACCAACTCACACA
Source organism: Oreonectes daqikongensis (assembly GCA_026939265.1). NCBI lineage: Eukaryota > Metazoa > Chordata > Actinopteri > Cypriniformes > Nemacheilidae > Oreonectes > Oreonectes daqikongensis. The sequence continues at coordinate 6,499,780 of JAOTQM010000040.1, read as the reverse complement.
GATGCACCTTTATAACTCATGAATAAACTGCAGATTTTTGCAGAATCTCTCCCATTATTTAGTTTACGCATTTACACATTTAACACATTAATTCCATTTCACAGATTTCTGTAATAGAAAAATGTAAAAGAGATTCAGCAGATTCTGTCTGGTCCTGCCCACCAGTTATCTTTCCCCTTCACACACACACACACACACACACACACACACACTACGTTCCTACTAGTTTTTTAACGTTTATGTAATGATTATTTGCGTATAGCTCTTTCCTGTTGTGCTTTGGTCTTACCGTAACTGACATGCAAGTTTTTAGAAAGCCTAGAGGCCATCCTGTCCTATAACAGCATGTCTGTCAGAAAGAATTGCACAAGAATAACACATTGTGTTTCCAGAGCAGTTTGTAAGACTCCTGCCATCACAACAATGGCAAAGCCAATAACACGCCAAGTTTTCAACAAGTCATGCCCGACTTTCATCAGCTCTGCCTTCCTGTGACACAGTCACATCATGTAGAGCCTACCACATACAGACTGACAATAAAACCAGAAGCATGTAAGAACACGTCTCTACCAAACTGATTTTTTATACAGCTCTGTAAGAACTTCATTTGTTTAAAAGAATTGCACTTGTTATTCAGAGCTGTTAGTGCAGGTGTTGTTGGCTTGTGGGTTTGTGAAACAGATACTCGGTTTTCCTCCTCCTCTTTGTTTCTTTCAGAGCAAAGGAGATTTATTTAAACGGAGCGGTGGGATTTTGCCAGCAATGCAAACTGATCTTGAGTCAGAGCTTCTCCTCTGCATGGGAACACGTTGATAAAGGCTCTGGTTTCACTCTCACCTCCTTTGTTCTGTTTGGGGTCGCTTGGTTTTGGCTGAACTCAGTGTGTGTGTGTTGGATCATTTTAGTTTTATCAGGTATTGGATATAGTATTGGACATTGCGTAGGTTTGAGTTTTTGTGTTAAAACCCTGACCAGTGGATTTGATGAGTTGTATTTTTAGATAAGAGAGGGCTAACATGATGGCACGGTTAAGAGGTTAAGGACAGCGAGAACAGAGGCCTCATGTACAGTATGCGCTCTGCCCAAAAGTGAACAATGTGGGAGTTCCACAGGACTCCAATGGCATTCCACTGAGGATAGATTCCTCTTCTTGCACCTGCTGGTTGTTCCATCATTGTGATCGTGTGCTTTCAACAGTGTGCTGAACACTTGTGTTCCACTGTGCTTGTGATTTGTGTGGATGTGATTGATAGCCGTATTTTAGAAGAGCATTGTGTCAAAAGGTAATGAACAAACTATGGTTGAAATATTTTCAATTATAAATCTTTCCTACACTAAAAAATTTGTTCAGTTGTTTTCAACCTATCATTGTGTAAAATATGGAAAGGACAACCATTGACTTAGGATTAGGTAAATGTATGTATGCTTGGTCGGAAATCCAACTTTTGGATTAATTTAACCTAGGAAATGTCCACATTTGTCCCAATCTATCATATGCTCTTATATTTTATTTTATTTTCAACCCAGCGTTGAGTCAAATGGTTAGAATTGAACCTATGCTGGGTTGTTTCAACCCAAACATTTTTTTAAATTTCTTTTTTAATATAAAAATTTTTCTGGTTAATGTGAGGCTGGGTTTATTCCTTTTTGACCCAATGCTGGCTAGGCTAATTTAGACCCAACGGTTGGGTTTGTCCGTATTTTACCCAACCGTGGGTTAAAAATCCCAGCATTTTAGAGTATTATGCCTCATAAAATCTGAAATTTGTCCATAGTTCATTTGATCTAATTTGGTACTTCACAAATGATTCAATTGTTTATTATATACTTTAATTTACCTCAATTGTTTGTTATAAAAAATGCATTAGATACTTTGAATTTTGCCCCATATATGCATTGTGATGCATTTCACCCCCATTATGTGCATAGTGATCTGTTGTTTCCTCAGTTTCCCCAAGAGCAGGCATTTGAACACTTGTGCCTTTAAATCACATTTGTTTGCTGTGTTTCCATTCTCTCAGAGCCATGGCTCATTATGGGCTTGCAAACTGTCACATCCTAACAGCAGGTGAAATATAACAAAACAAATGCAAGTAGAGTACGGCCAGAAGGACCCAAGAGTAATGTAAACATGGATAAATACGAAGCATTTTTTGTCTTATGTAATGCCCAGGTCATGTTTCAGACATGCGTGAGGGTATGTCTTGCTGTGAGGTGTTTACATGGTGCATTTACAGTCTCTTATGACATGTAACAGCAGTATATTATATATTTATTATGTGTGTAGTGCTAGGAGTGGCAGTGTGTATCCTGTTTGACACTTTGTTGAAAATACAGTTCCATATCATTTTACTACGTTCTTTACATTCTCGGACTAGTAACAGTGCCTGGGCTGTTTTAAGAAAAAGAATTGCTCTAAGGAAGTGAGACTTGAAAAATGTCTTATTATAACACATATATGTTATAAACTTACTTAACATCTGGTTACTGTGGTAAAAGACTAATGAACAATATCACAAAAGTAAAGTTGACTTGTATCACTTTGAGAGGCGCTTTGTTTTATGATATCAGACACAGAACACAAAAAACGTGTGGATCAGCGGTCAACAAGTATTTTAGAGATCCATGTACACTATTACTGTAAATGATATACATTCTTCCTGACTGTTGCAAAAATGCAGTAATTTATCGAGCTATACGTCCATTAAATACCATGCGCCTGTTGTTCTTCAAACAGTTGGTAGTAATAAGCAAAAGAATTGGAAGCTCTTGGTTTGTCCTCAAAGGTGGAAAGAATTGACGTTCTTCTCAGAGGAACACTCCATAGGAGGCCTTTGAATTGACCCTCACAGTCTCACCAAGTCACTGTTGCCCGGACAGCACTGTGTAATATGCACCAACAACTTAATTGTGTGTGCTTAAGTTGCCATGGGCAGCGTGTGGCATTGTTCCTGCTCCTTTCTCACGCTCCATGTCCTGGGAGGTTCTGCTGTCATGGGTTGGGTTATAGTCTGGGCGCTGACGTCCCTCACCTCAGAAGCGTGGAGTCGACAAATCCAAAGCTGAAGATCTGTCAGCGAGCGCTTTCTCCACCTTAGACAGCTCCCTTGGCTAAACTCTGAGGTCATCCTGCATGTGTCGACTTATTACATGGCTCTCTGGAATACTTGATTCTGATTGGACAGTTTGTGTATGAGCAATAAATTGTACAGTGACTGTTGTAGCCCCATGTAGCCAATTTTCTGCAGTTTCATCACTTCAATTTAATTGTATTTCTATGGCGCTGTTTACAATATTGCATTGTATCAAAGGAGCTTAACAGTAACCGCAAGAAAGGGAAGTACAGAAAAAAATAAAAAGTTGATGAAATATTGGATATATGATATTATTACAAAATACAAAGTTACATTATACAGTATTTAATAGTACAAATACTATTAAATACATCTGTGTATAGTTTTTTTAATCATAATTAGATATTTTAACAACTGGAAAAAGCTGTCTGTATATATGCATATTAAATTGAAAATGTTTCCAAAAAAATGTATATTAGTATTGCTTACTGTGAAATAATTGAAACATATTAATGATTAAGAAAATATGCATATCAGTATATTTTATATAATGAAAAACTGTAATGTACATGACAAGTTTTGTGACAACACCATGAAATATAGATAAAATGTACATAAGACTTAACAGTCTCTTCCTTCCCACAAAAAAGAATTCAAATATATATTCTATCAGTAGTTTATTATATCAATTTTTTTTAAATAAAATAGAAAATTTAACCCAGTAAGCTAGATAATGTACACTTTTCCACAGGTTGTTTTAAGACATTTTGCAAAGGATCTCACCCAGAGTGAATTTTATGTGTAAATCGATACATTATATATCTATAAGGGATTTTACCGGTCATTATAGCAGGATAAACCCCTTTAGTGTAATTCAAGACTCCTCCACTTTATGTTGGGGCTCTGATCACCCTGTCAGGTCCAAGCTTGTTTTCTGGGTTGTTTAAGTCAGTGTATTTTTATAATCATTCAGTTTGCCAGTAATGCTTTGTCATCCTTACGGTCAAGCTCAATATAGTGCTGGACAGTAGCAGTGGCTTAGGACATAATACAGTAGCTTGAGATTGCAAAGCTAACCATTTGATTTTCCAGTCCATTAAGACTTGATCTATATTACAGTAGAAAGCCAATAGGATTGACGTATCTGTTGATCATAAAATGATTTGGCTAAAATAAATGAATGAATGGATTAAAGCTTCACTTTGATAAATGTAACCATGTACTTAAGTTGGTCAATGGTATACTGATCACTTTAGTGCAACATAAACTACAAAGAGCAAAATGATTTTATAGTTTGTTATTTGTTTTATTTCCTCATTTAAGTTTTTTGGGCAAGTCACATGCTTACTTTGCCCCTCCCTGATGTCAATTTATTTTTAGCATGCTAATTTCCTCAAGAAGTTAACCGCCGCTCCTGTATTGTTTATTTAAACATTGACCTTTCGCATATAGCTTCCGTTTGAAAACCATGCGCATGGGTTTTGTGTACATTTCAATGCAGGGTGTGTTTTCGCGAGTGCCTTTGTATCTATAGCCATGCTGAGTTGTCAAAACCGTGGTGGGAGGCCGCTGTGAGTGATGTGCTGGGTAGCTGAGTGCTCTTCGACTGCTTTTGTAATTATAATGCGTTTCGGGTGGGTTCCCGGCATACTGCCTTCCAACCTCTTTTGTCTCAGTGAAAGCCTTCTGACAGAGTTCATATTCATTATCGGAATATCATAAGCCTCTCCACAGACCACACAAAGCATGGTGACAGAGTCACGCCGTCTCACTCACGCTGTGGAAATCTTCATCTGTTGAAGCGCTAGAAATCGAAGAGTGGACGCTCTCGTTCGCGGCTGTCATTCAGTCGCTTTCTTCACAATGGCCTCATTCAGCAAAGGCCTCCGACTAAACAGTGTCAAACTAAATTAGAGAGGAAGAGAGAAAGAGAGGGGCGACCGGTAACTGGAGTTACTGGTCCTTTGCCAAATGCTCTGACCGTCTACCTCCCAGTGAGGGTTGACACACTGAATAGCCCTGAGGGAGGCTGTCGTCACCCAGGGAACCACAGAGTCTACGGGCTGGGAGAAAGAGGATGGGCTTGAGGAGTGAATTGGTTGTTGTTTTGGACAGGCGGGGATTTGCGGTCACTGCAGATTGTGAAAGCACCAAAAAAGTGCACAGATCGGAATAAAAGATTCTCTGTACGACGATAATAGATGAGACTAAAAATCAAATATTGATTATTGAATTTTAATAGTGTGGTTTTAAAGTTTCTTTTATGTAAATAAATAAATGCTGAATGGTTGAATGGTTCCCAGTTCCCACCTTACAGGTTGTATGTTTCGGAATTTCTGGCATCCTACCCAGAGTCAATGCTTGTATTATTTGATCAAATGTATTTCATATTACTGTTTTTATATGAATGGTTTGTGCTTTTGATAGTTTGGTTAATATCAATAATGGTGTAACCTTTTATTCTATTCCATGGAGATTTCAGACTTTGCTCCATATTGCACTTCTGTAAGCATACAGCAGAGGGCACCCTGCGTCAAGAACGCAGACACTGCAAAACCTGATTAATAGTGAGTGAAATGTGAATTTAATACTAAAGTGATATTATCCCATAATGATGCTATTGCCATTTTAACACACTTTTTCACAGACATGATTCAACAGGCCCCTCTTGGATGTACAATATTCGCTAGCAGTAATTTGGTACCCTGGTAGTGTGCTATCTTTTTCCCATAACATGTCCCTCCACATCCAGTTATTCCAGTTTTCTTTAAAGCTATCATGAAAAACAAGGTTTTACTTGCAGAAATAAAATAATAAGAGTTGGATATACTTATATATTTACATACTCTCGAAATGCAAAGTGCCTTGCACAAAGACTGTTCAGGCAACCCGAAAAATAGTGTTTTTGCATTTTCACTTGCATTTCAAATTGCATTGCATTTCAATTTCACATTTAAATCTACTGTTCCTCACAGTCCGCTTTTTTTTTTCTTCCGTTTCTTTCCATCTACCTATAACACTTGCCACTCTGGAAACAGCCCGGTTCACTTTAGAGTTCTGCCTGAACCTCGCCACAATATGTTTTCCACCACCCTTTATCACCACTATCACAAACAAACACCCATGATAACACTAGACCTTTGAAGAGTGTGTGTGATCACTCTCATCTCATAGCTGTAAAAGTCTGGAGGCATTTAGGTTTTTTATTTAAATAGGGTCTTCAGCATTAGCCTACTATAGGAGCATTACTAACCACCATTTATTTTTAATGACGATTTTTTAATATTAAATCCCACATTAATAACCTGAGGATAATTACATTGTATGTAAATGTTATGGTATATAGCAGTCAAATTCAAATCTTACCCTGGATGTCCGGAGCACTGCAGAGTTTAGCTCGAACCCTAATCAAACACACCTGAGCAAGCTAAACAAGGTCTTCAGGATCACTAGAAAATCTCATGTAGGCAAGTTTGATGGGGTTGGAGCTAAACTCTGCAGCGCTCCGGACCTCCAGGGTAAGATTTGAGGAACCCTGGTAAATAGAGTACCAGTCAAAAGTTTGGAAAGGCTTGACTGAAATGTTTCTAATGATCCTAAAAATCTTTTCATGACTGATGAAAAATGACTTTTGTAGACAAAAATGTAATTGTGCCAACATATCAATTTCTGTCATAATCATTAGAAAACTAAATTTTATATAAAAAAAAAAATATTGGAACGTGGGGAGGTGAATATTTGTTTAAAACAAAAATCTAAATAAAAAGTTCCAAAAAAAAAAAAAATATATATACTTTTTTGAAATGGATGACTTAAGAGAGCTGAATAGATTGGGAACTCCTTCAATACTCTTTAAAAAGCCTCTAAGGGTGAGGCCTCGAGAAGCTGTCTTATATAATGCCAAGAATACAATTTTGAAAGGGTGGCGACTTTGAAGATGCTAAACATAAAATAACATCGTTTTAATTTATTCTAGGCGATTTTACAACATAATTCCCATATACTATTGTACTCTATAGATTCTTTTGGGAGGGGGTTATGTTATATATCGGACAGTGGAGGCAGAAAGGAGCATGAGGGTAAGAGGAGCGGGACTCGAACCTAGGTCCCCGTCAGCCAACGGCTTATGTTTTTGTGTCTGGAGTGCTCAGATACTACTTTATAGTTTTGATGTGTTTACTATTATTCTAAAATGTGGACAGTCTAAATAAAGAATGAGTAAGTGTTTTCAAACTTTTGACTGGTCCTGTATGAAGTTAAAGTTTAACATTACAGGTATTGTTGCTGGGCGGGGCTTAAGAGGGAGGCATAAGATTAAAGCCTTAAGACAGACACTGGGTGTTTCCTATGCGGTTCAACAAAATTAAAACTGACATAAAAAGACAAAGTGACTCATCCATTCCAACCCACAACACCCTTTATAATCTGCCACAGCCTGCACGCTGTTATTGTTACTGTCACAAACTCCATTTAGCTCAGACCGGGCCTCACCGCATAATTCAATCATTTAATACGCTTGTATGTTGGGAGTTTAATGGTTAAAGAATCCATTGGCTGACACGGTTGTTCTTACAAAGCTGCACAGAGTTGAACGGAGGAGCCGTCATTGTTAGGAAACCTAAACCATTGGCATGGCATGACAGGTTTAGTCTGTCTCTCTCTCTCTCTGTGTCTCTCTCTCTCTTTCTCTCTCCCGTGCTGTGAGTCTTAGAGCGCTCCTAAATAGCAACAAGCAAGCATGCAGCAGCAACAGGCTGAGGAAACTTTCTCCAGGGCTAATGAATAAAGAGAGAGAGAGAGAGAGAGAGAGAGAGAGAGAGAGAGAGAGAGAGAGAGAGAGAGAGAGAGAGTTATAGGGGGAGTGAAAGAGGATTGAAGCTGTCCCCTCCTCAACACACTCACAATGTTGAGTGTTATATACTTCCTACGCAGCTTCTTCGAGGTAAGGCACTTCAGCTTGTTTTCATACCTTTGTGTTGGTTTGGACTTGTTACGGATTGATGGAATAGATAAACATTGCACTGTCAGAAGGATCGGTTGTGGTGTTTGCACTTAATAGGTTATCTTGTAACTATGCTTCTTGGACTGAAGACAGTGTTCGGTTCAGTGGAAAATATTTGAGTGAATTTGCTTTGATCAGTAGCTGTTTTGGGTGAAACATTTTGTAGCAGTGGCTCTGAAACATTTGCCTAAATCTAAAAGTTCCTGTAACAGTGTTTTGGTTGTTTCCTTGGATTTGTTTCTTGAGACCACATATGTGTCTGATTAAATGAAGGACCGCTAGTTCGCTCGCCTTACTTTGAGTCAGTGAAGCTTCACCAGTGGATGTGTTAGTGTGCATGCTTGTACTCGCACAGCCGGGGTGCAGTGCTGGCAGCGTCTCCGACGTTGTCATGGATTTGGGGAGGTGCTGTTTGAAAAATGGTTTTCAGCTTGTTTAGAGCCAAACTTACACTGAGAGTAAGTTACAGATACTGTCACTGCAGCGGTGGGAGCACGTTGACATGTTGCCATCTGCTTCTAGTGAGTCGATTTGTGAAGGAAGTTGTTGCCAAGGTACCCTCGCTTACATTACATCACCGGCCGATGAAACTGCCTCTGAATGCATACACAGTGGCTCCAAAGACTATTTAAACACGTTTTAAGAATTTAATGTTATTGTTTATGTCAAAAGTTTATTAGTTCATGCTTAAAAACTAAACAACAACAACCATCAGTGTTCAAATCTTAACCTTGACTTACACCACAAAGGTAAGCTTATAATATTGAAGTTGAGAAATAATGAGAATAAAGATTTAAAGTTGAGTTGTTGGGTACGATTTCAAACATCATATCTGACATCATACAAGTAACCTGCAAGAGACAAACATTATGGATTGAAGCTATAAATGAAAAGGTTTTTAAAAAGTGCATACGTTATGTATAATGTATAAAAATAAATAATGTATACATTTATGAACTCTACCTGTGCAAATTTGAGAAACTGATACATTCATATATTTTAAGTGTGTATAAAGTGTCCTATGCAATATAGTGCCATTATATCCACATCCCAAAAATGTATTATTTTCTCACCTTCGTATTCTTTACACCCCCTATAGCTTTCCCAGTTTTTTTTTTACTGAAATTAGATTTTTTGTGTTTTTATATCTGGTTTACAATAGGAGTGGATTGCGATTGAGGCCTATGGGCATTTTTTGAATACTTTTATGGTTGCTTTAGCAACCTTTTTGAAACCTTAATACATACGCATTGTAATAGCCTTGTGGATGTAGCCCAGTTTTGAAACGACGGCCCACTATATCCATTATCCTGCCGAGTTTAGCCCCAACTCTGATAAAGAGCACCTTAACAAACTTGAAAAAAAAAAGTCTTCAGGAACAGACGCATTGGACTTTATCACACAACGGCATATCACATTAAAGCAGTCTGCACTTGAATCGCTCTCGCTGTATTTTAACGTAATGCACCAAGCAATCTGCGCAGATCCACATTTAAGACCAATGCGTCTGTTCTTGAAGACTTGGATTAGGTCAGGTGTGCTTTATCAGAGTTGGGGTTAAACTCGGCAGGAAAATAGATCTTGCGGGCCAGAGCTGAGAACCACTGATTTAGAGGGCGAGTAAATGATGACAGTTTGTGAATTTTTGCTGAACATTAATATCGCCACCAATCAATTGTTATACATCATGCGATAAGTTTAAAAACTCTTGACCCTTAACCTTTTGTATCTTTACACCCCCAAGAGCACTAACAGCACCCAGACGTGTCTGGCACAAGTGTTTTTAAGGGAAGATCCATACCAACCGCCCCTCTTGTCATGATTTTCATCACTCAGACTGCACATAAACGCTAGTTACTCTTCCCATGTGTATGTTTTCCCCAGGTAGGAATTGTCCGGCTACTCTGTGGATGACAGCATTTGGCATGTCAGAGCTAGACATTGTGGATTAAAAAGTGGGTGTGTGGGCACATGTGTTAGCATGTATGTGTTTGGTTTTGAAATGAACAAATTACATAGTGATAGTGAGATGGAGGCAATTGATGGTCTGTGTTTGTGTGTTTAATAGTGTTTGTTGCCCGAGGCACTAAACTTTTACAACACATAGGTTGAAAAATGCAGATTGCATAACACACTCAGTTACAGCAAGACTAAATGGCAGAAGCGAACTGAAAAAATGAGGAAACAGAGATTTATGTGCTTTATTAAAAAGAAACAAAGCATTTAGTGAAATTTGAGTCTTTGGGCATTTTAACACTTGAGGAAACTCAGAATAAATATGTGTGAATGTCTGTCTGACTCTGAAAAGAGGCCACGTACCATACCAAATTACATGTTTTTAATACATTTTACCTTTAATCTAAATATTCTGCTATAGAGAGGTAGAGGAAATTATAGAACCCACGAGACCAAGAACTGATGGTAATAATGCAGGAGAGAGTCTTGAGCTACACATATTTGGTTAAGAGTTATATGAAGTTAAAATGCGTCTTTCACAGATAAAATCATATAATAAATGTGGCTGGATTCTCTAGAGTACAGAGAGCGCCAGACCAGTCGAAAATAGAGAATGAAAAAAATAACAGGACAGGAATGTAAACAAACTCGAATAGGACGTGCAACCAAGTGTGAAATAGAGGTGTGTAAATCTTCTGCTTGATCCCCAGCTCATTCCTTCAAAACACCACACTTGTGTGTGGGTGTGCGTGTATGTGTGTGTGAATAAATCATATTTGTTTTTAGTTATTTACAAGTATTTGTCCTGATAGGTTGACATTAGGTCCATAAAGGCTTGTTGAACTCAGTGAAGGCTTATTTGGGAGTGTCTGTACATTTAAACCTTAACACACGGTCTCATAATTTCTCATCCCAATACAGTTTTAAGTTCACCAGTGGTTCCAGTGAGTTGTTTTTGTCTGCTCCTGCCCTGCAAATCTGATTTGGGGAAAACAGCTCTCTTGTGTCTTGGCGACTGTATCTGTTTAGGTTATGTAAGCTTTGATAAAAAAATTTGTGATTCTGTTTTGTAAACAGGCTTGGGGAACTTCAGATTAGAAGAGTTGACGAAACAAGGGTGCTGCTCCTGTGCACTTTTGAATTTCACCGTTTTCGGCTCTGTTCCCTGCACCCCAGAGCGAGTTATCAGAGCACAGCCTGAGGTTGTTACTCTCACAGCGGGGGAACATTGCGTAAGCTGCTCATCATCTTGTTAGGGACAAGAAGAAACCACTTGTTTTTTGTCCTCTAGTTTAACATGTTGTGTCCCAACAGCAGAAATCACAGAGATGAAGCCAGGTGTATTAAGCCCCTCGCGCTTCAGTGCATTTTGAGGGAATTTAAATAACATTATAATCAGATTTTGGAAGTAATAAACAGACTTTTGGAGATTATGTCTGACTGAGAGAGATTCCCCCAAAAATGTAGATTTATTTTATGTGGTCAGTGTGTTTTTAGTTTTGAGTGGTTGTTATTGGGGAATAACATACTTCGGAATGTCACAACTAGCCAATCAGAATAGAGTATTCCAAAATGCTGTATAATAATGCATTACATATCAGAAACATGTATGTGATGTGAGTGAGGACACAAATCTGTGTTTTATGACTGTCACATTGAAAGCACAGCCAGGCCTGATCATAGATCTTAAAAAGGCAGCGAGTGGGGAACGTGTCTTATCTTTTATGTTTTCACTGGAATCTAACTTGAATTTATATATATTTATATTTATAAATTTATATTGAATATTGATTTGATTAAAACTTTAGTGGAGACGTTTGTAGGATTTCTACTATTTTTTTCCTGAGAATGTTGTGCTGCACTTCAAATAACAACATTAACTTCAAATAAAGTGTGTGTAATGCCATGATTAAAGAGACATTTTTATAAAGCCTACCTTAAATGAAGTAGCTCAAAGACGAGTAGTTAAGCAGACAAAAATGATCATTTTGGGTGTGTGGAAAAGGGTAGAAATACAGTTTCAGTCTCATACACCAAAATAATATTTTAATGAATTCTCCTAGACATCAATGAGATTACATGGAGAGCAAATGAAAACTTTAGCTTAAGCCCCCTGCATCTCAGATATTTTGAGAACGAGACAAAAATAACTCTCTCACAAAATTGTCACCATTAGATTTTCAAAGATCTCAACGTCACAAACTGAGTCTGAAATCAAAATGACCCGATTCCAAATGATTTTAACTATACAATCTATATTCTTTTTCAGCTCTTTACTCTTAATATATTTTAACAATTGTTATTGTTTCTATTTTTATTCCCCCAAGCAATTTTAGGAGAAACATTCAAGAGAAAGTTGATACCTACAGTACACGAAAGCCCTTGAGCTATGAAAGAGCAACCTCTGATCAAACTCTAATAAGATTTTATTTTCTAAGTCATGTTAAGAAGAATAACACGACATTGTGTCGTTTGTAAAGAGAGCATCGGCTGTCTGATCTAGAATGATCTGATTCAGTTGGCACACTGGAGGTCGCAGTTGTGCACGCACCTGCTCTAAATCACCACAGTCACTTGCTATGCACTGCAGCACTCATGAAAGCTGCAGGATACTTAGGATGCAAAAGCTCTTAAGTACATCCCCTGGGTTTTATTCAGAGACCATTCTCTACTCACTGCAAGCTTGTGTTGAAAAACCTTAATACCAACAATTCAAAAATACAGCATTTATACAGCAAAGTATATTTACGCTTTCTTACAGTGAGCACTAGCACTCCCTAAACTCCCTGTTATGTATAAACGTCTACTCACAGTGACTGGACAACTTCGTTTTGTAGTTTCTGTCTCTTGTTTCTGAATCATATTGTAGCATTTGGATTAAGGCATTTGCTAAGTGAATTATGTAAATGTAAAATCTTTTGACAGAGTGTGGGAAAGAGCTGAAACACATATCACGTTTCCTCCTTCTGACACGGATATTGCTAACAGACGCAGACATAGTCACATACAAAGCAACGCACTATTATGGATGTATATTTTAAAATGTTTATTATCTTTAAAGGAATAAGGGACATAAATAGTATGTCTAGTTCCCTCATATGTGTCTGAAACATGAGTGCATGACAGTGGATAGATGAATTCTCACCCCTATTTAAGGACCTGGACTTTCCAGATGCTGTTCTCAGCAGGGGTCGTGTTCTGTCTGATGAAAGGGCCAGTGGAAGGTGTGGTCTCCGATGAGCTCATCTTTTGTGAATGAAGTCACGCTTATGTCATGGAAGTTTTTCCTCATCTTGCATTTGTCGGCCTTCGTTTGACCTTTGCTATCTTACGCTTTTGCTTTCTGTGCTCCTCCACCCCTGCATTTAGAAAGAAAGCAGCCCTACTGTGAAATAGATGTAGCTTAAGCTAAATCATCACCTCTTCATGTGTAACTGATTTACAATTGATGCTTTATTCTGCACTGCTTCATCAGAAATATGCCTTTTACTCAACCTGATCATAGTCTTTTATGTGTATTGTACTGTAGGTATCTCCTGACAGTGTTTCGCTGTGCTTTCCGTTATGTGTGTGTGTGTGTGTGTGTTTCTCATTCTGTGATTGGCCTCCCCAATGGGATGATCTCATGCTCTTGTTGAGAGATCAGCAGGATCCTTTTATTTCAGCACTTCTGTTGTCTGAGTGAACCTATTTAAACCACTTCTCCTAAAACCAAACCATCTTTGAATCTAAATGTTTTCTTTGAGCTTTGTAGTGCAGGGGCTTATTGTAATATACAGTATAATATATTATCATCATTGCATTTGTGTTCTCCATGTAAAGATAAGTAGTTACGTGCAGAAAGATTCATCAATTTTCAGTGGACAATGTACCTACAAGGGAGTTGGTTGTACAGGCTGTGGCATTCTTAAACATTTTGCAATAACCTTGTAACCGTGTCGAAAGAAAAACAATGACCAATTTTTACTTGATTAAACTCCATACTTGTATCCAGATTTGGGATAATATTTGGAACTAAGGAGTGAGATGAGACAAGTATGTTACATTGCATTTGTTTACTGGTTCAAGGAAGCAGAAACTCAATATTGAGACTGCAGTGATTCTGTATTCATGAGGAATGATGTAGGTGTGGGCAAGCAAAAGCACCTCGAGATCATACAGTAGTTTCTCAATAGTAAAGGTTTTCTTTCTGTTCCCCTGTCTCTCTCGTGCTTCATAACGTTGTCTAAAAAAGGTTTTCTATAATAAAAAAGGTTTTCTATTATTGTGGGAATTTACCCATGCAAGTAGTTATATTAAATATAGTTTTATAAAATATATTTTTTATGTATTTGCCTAATAAACAATATCACAGGTCAACAACAAAATACACATCTTCATCTTTAAATTCTCATCTATTTTAGTTAACTGTGATTTCTTAATGGTTAGTTCACCAAAAGCCACATGACCTTTATTTCTTGGCACACAAAAGCAAAAAAGGCTGTGGATGATGTACTTTTTTCATACATAATGTGAGTAATGTGACTAAGGCTGTAAGCTCCTGTACCCCTGCCTAACATTTCCTTTCGTGTAAGAATTAAAGTAAATTGGGTTTGGAGCAACACAAGAATAAATAAATGATGACACCTTTTTTGAACTTAGCATCCCCTGATTCACTATTGTTTCTGGAAAAATCAGGTGTAATTGTAACCAAAATGCCACAGCAGTTTTTTATGAAACATTCATTTTATCTTATAGAAATTATGAACATATAGCAGACACTTTCATCCAAATTGGCATACACAAAAGAGCCCAAATAATATGTATTATGTTATTACATTTTATATGACTTAAAAAGAAACCTAGTTGGTGTGAAGGTAATATATACGATAGGTGTTCTATACAATGACACAAGAGTTTTTGTTCGGTGAGTGTAAATTATTTTTATAGGCATGATATTGTGCTGTGGCTTTGTCTTCCAGTTTTATCTTGTACACATACAATATCTAAACTCACACTTGAACACACACCCTTCCTGTCCCCAGTCCATGACGTAGTGTTAAGATGTTAAGCCGGTTGGGGAACTCAACTGTAATCAATTCTGAAAACAAGCTCTAGTTTCTGAATGGGCCCGGATGGCATCGTGAGGTCATGGGTTCATCGTTTTGGCATTGATATTTTGCTAGCATGGGCAGTTTGCTGGAAATGTTATTCTTTATTTTATCGGCCTAAACTAATAAGACTACATGCAAACTACATATGGAGGAGATCAGGACTAGTTTCCAGTGTTCATTTTATTTCCCAAAATAAAATGATTGTTAGTCATTCACCTTGAAAAGGCAGAACACAGCTTTATGCTTGTTTCTAAAAGCTCTTCCACTAACTGTCGTTCCTCATTTAACGTAAAGGGTTTGTGGCTTGACCTGCAAGGATTAGCTGGAGATGTGCAGTGCCTGGTCACTCCATTATTCTTAAATTTAGGATATGCACTTCCACTGTCTCTTACTCTGAGCCTGAAGTTTGCAGGTAATTTGTTTTACAATGCAAGAATCATTGACTGGCCTAACTAATAGAATGGTTTTCGAGCTCACTAGATTTATACTAAAGGAGGACAAACCGGTGAATTATGATGAGGGGAAGGGGTTGGATGGAGAATGTAGAACATACAAAAAAGTGTGGGTTACGTAGGGCTGATCGGCTGGTTTCCTATGTGGAGATTGTTAGTTGTTGGTTGCTGCACTGAAAAAAAAATCTGTTGTATTAACATAAAATATGTAATTCGGTTGCACATAACAAAGTTAGGTTTACTCAGCATAATTTATCTATGTTCAATTTTCTTAATTTATGTTTGTTAAACAAACATGATTTTTATATGTTAAAGTTTCATATTTTCATTTCACATTATCAACATAAATGTTTTGAGTTCATGATACATGAAATTTTCATTTATCTTTAACAAGATAATATGTTAACAGAAAGATTTTCAAATGTAACCGCCCACTACCTAACCAAAGGCAACGCTTTTCTGAACAATGCTAACCACAAAACTCAAAAATATATAAAACTCCTCTAAATCTCAAAGATAAATGAACATTAAAATAACAAGTGTTTCTCTTGACTGAAAAACACATAAAACAGCACATGATTAAGAAAATACCTCTCAAAATGCAGTCTTATGCAAAGCATGCTGGGAAATTTGTGTTGCCAGTTAGTTCTACTAATTTGATGGTAATGATTCATACATTCTGTTGTGCTCTTGTGTGTTTGGTATATCTGTTTATCGTCATGATCTCAACAGACACATAACAATTTGTTCCTTGGAAGAAATTCCATGACCAAATGAGCTATGAGTAGAAAATATGCTGAAGCAAAGAGTGGCATATTAATTCCAGGTGTGGGCAAACTAAATGATTATCGACTGTGGTTAACTTCACAGAGTTGTGTGACAAATTATTGAATTCAGGTTAATAATGAGAAAAAAGACAATTTTGTTAAGAACAACAAAATAATGCAAATATTTTCTTTTTTTCTTATAGGCCCCGGCATTAGAGGAATCTGGAAATGAGGCTTTGGAAGATGGAGAGTCTCTACAGCAAGAGTGTGATGAGCAACAGGATCATCAGGAATGGTCTGAGACAGTTCCTGAAGCAACACGGGACACAAATGAGGCATATTTTGACACACATTCTTGGCACAGTGACACTTTCTCCAACCTCAGCCATGAAACTGAGAACTGCTATAAGACACCGCTCAGCTCTGAGGCCGGCTCTTGCTCTGGGGGTTGTCTGGACTCACACTCTCCATGTGTCAAACTCTCTTCTTCCGTTGAAGAAAGGGACCCCTCTTCAACAGAAAAGTGTCACGCTGTCTTTGACAGTCGCCACAGTACTGCGGATGGAGAGAAATCACAGAAACAGACTGGAAATAGTGAGATGATGCACATTGAGGAGGATGGCACTGGAAAGTCTGATGCCAAGGAGTGTGTGGACATTTACTGTAATTTGCCAGCAGGACCTGGACATGATTCATCTTCAGATGGCCTATCGCACATAGTAACACCACTGCTGGCATCAGAGGATTTATTAGAATCACAAATACTTGATGTGCAATGTTGTAATGAACCAATATTATCATTACCGGACAGTGGTGCAGTTCATTCTCTTTTTGGTGACGCTGCTGATGATGGAAAATCTCAAAGTAATCAAATCAGCACAAATGAGACTAAATTAGATCATAAAGAGCCACAGTTAATGATCTCAGATGTGATAGAAATACAGCTTAATGATAATGACACTATACAGTTGATGTGTAATGGCACAGCAGTGGAAGATTCAGAGGTCAAACGTGATAATTTAGACACTCAACAACTGGACGGACATGAGCTGAATGTCGAAAACAGTGAAATCTGTTTAACTGTGGCCCAGCTACTTTCTGTAGACACAAATCTTTCTGAATCAACTAGGCCTACTAAAGAGACAGCTGAGAAGTCAATAGGACACAATGTAATACAATCACAGGTTTCAGTGAAGCACAGCCAAGGAGAGGCCTCAGTACATCACAGTCAGTCAGAGGATTCAACAAAACATACTCAAACACAGGATTCAGTAGAGCACAGAAAAGCACAAGACTTATATAAACACAACCAATCGGAGGCCTTTCTAGAGCACAGCCGGTCAGAGACTTTAGTACAAAACTGCCAATCAGAGGATTCAGCTGAATACAATCGATTAGAAGCATTAATAGAAAACTGCCAATCGAAGGCCTCAGTAGGTATCAGTCAGTCTCATGTTTCAAAAGAATACAGCCAATCACAACCTTCACTAGAACAAAGACAAAAGACCTCAGTAGAAAACAGTCAATCATCGGCTTCACTAGAACATAGTCATCCAGAGGCCTCAGTAGATATCAGTCAGTCACAAGCCTCAGAGGGACACAGCCGATCACAGGTTTCAGAAGAACACAGCCATTCAGAGGCCTCAGTAGAACACATACAAGCACAAGTTTTACATAAACACAGCCAATCAGATGCTTCACTAGAACACAGTCATTCAGAGGCCTTAGTAGAAATCAGCCAATCACAGGCTTCACTAAAACACATCCAGACAAATGTTTCCATAGAAAACAGTCCATCACAGTTTTCAGTAGAACACAGTCATTCAAATGCCTCAGTAGAAAGCAGCCAATCACTCCCCTCAGAAAAACATGGTCGAATGCTCCCCTCAGAAGAACACAGCCAATCACTCCCCTCAGAAAAACACAGTCAAACACTCCCATCAGAAAAACATGGTTGGTCGCTCCTCTCAGAACACAGCCACCCACTTTTATCAGAAGAACACAGTCGATCACTACCCCCAGAAGAACACAGCCACTCACTGCCCTCAGAAGATCACTGTCAAACTCTCCCCTCAGAAGAACACTGTCAAACTCTCCCCTCAGAAGAACACAGTCAAACTCTCCCCTCAGAAGAACACAGTCAAACACTCCCCTCAGAAGAACACAGTAAAACTCTCCCTTCAGAAGAACACAGCCACCCACTACTATCAGAAGAATACAGTCGATCACTTCCCTCAGAAGAACACAGCGACCCACTCCCCTCAGAAGAACACAGCGATCCACTCCCCTCAGAAGAACACAGTCAAACACTCCCCTCAGAAGAACACAGCGACCCACTCCCCTCAGAAGAACACAGCGACCCACTCCCCTCAGAAGAACACATTCAAACACTCCCCTCCTCAACAGAACACAGTCAAACACTCCCCTCAGAAGAACACAGCGACCCACTCCCCTCAAAACACATTCGATCACTCAGAAGAGCCCTCCTCAACAGAACACAGTCGACACTCCCCTCAGAAAAACACAGTCAAACACTCCCTCAGAAGAACACAGCGACCCACTCCCCTCAGAAGAGCACAGTCGATCACTCTCCTCAGAAGAGCACAGTCGATCACTCTCATCAGAAGAGCACAGTCGATCACTCTCATCAGAAGAGCACAGTCGATCACTCTCATCAGAAAAACACAGTCAAACACTCCCTTCAGAAGAACACAGTCAAACACTCTTCTCAGAAGAACACATTCCAACACTCCCCTCAGAAGAAAACAGTCAAACACTCTCCTCAGAAGAAAACAGTCAAACACTCCCCTCAGAAGAAAACAGTCAAACACTCCCCTCAGAAGAAAACAGTCAAACACTCCCCTCAGAAGAAAGCATTCAAACACTTCCATCAGAAGAAAACATTCAAACACTCCCCTCAGAAGAACGCAGTCAAACACTCTCCTCAGAAGGACACAGTCAAACACTCTCCTCAGAAGAACACAATCAAACACTCTCCTCAGAAGAAAACAGTCAAACACTCTCCTCAGAAGAACACAGTCAAACACTCCCCTCAGAAGAAAACAGCCAAACACTCTCCTCAGAAGAAAACAGTCAAACACTCCCCTCAGCGGAAAACATTCAAACACTCCCCTCAGCGGAAAACATTCAAACACTCCCCTCAGCGGAAAACATTCAAACACTCCCCTCAGTGGAATACAGTCAAATACTCTCCTCAGAAGAACACAGCCACCCACTCCCCTTAGAAGAACACAGTCCATCACTCCCCTCAGAAGAACACAGTCAAACACTCCCCTCAGCGGAAAACATTCAAACACTCCCCTCAGCGGAAAACATTCAAACACTCCCCTCAGTGGAATACAGTCAAATACTCTCCTCAGAAGAACACAGCCACCCACTCCCCTTAGAAGAACACAGTCCATCACTCCCCTCAGAAGAACACAGTCAAACACTCCCCTCAGTGGAAAACATTCAAACACTCCCCTCAGCGGAAAACATTCAAACACTCCCCTCAGTGGAATACAGTCAAATACTCTCCTCAGAAGAACACAGCCACCCACTCCCCTTAGAAGAACACAGTCCATCACTCCCCTCAGAAGAACACAGTCAAACACTCCCCTCAGAAGAACACAGTCAAACACTCGCCTCAGAAGAACACAGCCACCCACTACAATCAGAAGAGTACAGTCGATCACTTCCTTCAGAAGAGCACAGCCAGTCACTCTCCTCAGAAGAACACAGTCAAACACTCTCCACAGAAGGAAACAGTCAAACACTCTCCACAGAAAAACACAGCCACCCACTCTCCTTAAAAAAACACAGTCCATCACTCCCTTCAGAAGAACACATTCAATCACTCCCCTCCTCAACAGAACACAGTCAAACACTCCCCTTAGAAGAACACAGCCACCCACTACTATCAGAAGAACACAGTCGATCACTTCCCTCAGAAGAACACAGCGACCACTCCCCTCAGAAGAGCACAGTCGATCACTCTCCCCAGAAAAACACAACCAATCACTTACCTCAGAAGAACACAGGCGATCTCTCCCATCAGAAGAACACTGTAAAAAACTCCCCTCAGAAGAACACCGCCAAACACTCCCTTTAGAAAAACACAGTCGATCGCTTCCCTCAGAGGAGCACAGCCAAACACTCCCCTTAGAAGAACACAGTCGATTACTCCCCTCAGAAGAACACAGTCGATCACTCACCTCAGAAGAAGACAGTCATTCACTCACCTCAGAAGAACACAGTAAAAAACTCCTCTCAGAAGAACACCACCAAACACTCCCTTTAGAAGAACACAGTCGATCACTCCCCTCAGTGGAACACAATCAATCTCTTCCCTCAGAAGAACACAGTCGATCGCTCCCCTCA
Organism: Oreonectes daqikongensis; assembly: GCA_026939265.1. Lineage (NCBI taxonomy): Eukaryota > Metazoa > Chordata > Actinopteri > Cypriniformes > Nemacheilidae > Oreonectes > Oreonectes daqikongensis. The sequence goes on along the minus strand of JAOTQM010000040.1, from coordinate 6,479,056 downwards.
GAAGAACACCACCAAACACTCCCTTCAGAAGAACACAGTCGATCACTCCCTTCAGAGGAACACAGTCAATCGCTTCCCTCAGAAGCACACAGTCGATCACTCCCCTCAGAAGAGCACTGTCGATCACTCCCCTTCGAAGAACACAGTCATTCACTCACCTCAGAAGAACACAGCCGATTAATCTCCTCAGAAGAACACAGCCGATTAATCTCCTCAGAAGAACACAGCCGATCACTCCCCTCAGAACACAATCAATCACTCACCTCAGCAGAACACAGTCGATCACTCCCCTCAGAGGAACAAAGTCGATCACTTCCTTCACAGGAACAAAGCCAAACACTCCCCTCAGAAGAACAAAGTCGATCACTTCCCTCACAGGAACAAAGCCAAACACTCCCCTCAGAGGAGCACAGTCAATCACTTAATTTAGAAAAGAGTGACAGTCTAAATTTAAAAAAAGACGATTACTCAGTCAGTGAATGTCACACAAACAGTCATTTAGCAAACATGCAAAAATCTAATAGTGAAATTCCTTGTAAAATACTAGAGTTTATTGGAATACAGGCTTGTGGAACCCCTAAAAACTGTGAAGATAGAAACATACATTTTCCGGAAGGGCCCCCGTATGTTTTAGTAGGAACAAACAGAACCATAAAAGATCCCTTTGTTGCAGATTGTCCAAACGAATGTACGATAGTTCCTTCAGTTGAGCAGTCAGTAATTTACTCTGATAGTTCAGGACACATAGAATACACTAGGCCCGTGTCATTGAGTTTTGTGTGTCCTGACAATAAGACCACTGGGGTTGATAGATGTCTAAGGAGTCCTCTAGACAGCCCAGTCGAGTCTCTGGCTGGTTTGTTTGAGATTTTGTATGATAAGTCTCCAGTTAGCCCCACAGACATTTGTTTTGAGTTCAGCAATAACCTTCACATGAACTGTAAACAAACGGCACGTGGCGCTGTAGATGTTATGTCTGACACATGTGAAGAGTACACAAAGACCTCTAAACAATTTCATCCACCTGGCCACCTGTTTGACAAACGCACAAGGCAAAATGAATCAATTAAGTTTGAGCCAGCCAGTATATCTGAGCTGAGTGTTGATGTTTTGTCTAATGCATGTTCTGATCCCTGCACAAACTTGCAATCTCCTTTTAATTATTCCCAGGTAAACAGTAGAAGAGAGGCTTTGGTAGCAACAGAAGAAAACAGCTCAGACACAAATAATAACATTAAGACCATTACCGTAGAAGACCGCGCCTCGGGTGTACAAAACACTCTGCCTAGTTCTTTGCTGAAATACAACAGGTTTACTACTAATATTAAATGTTTAGTCTCAGAAGGTGTTGAACACTGTGAAGATGCTGATTATTTTAGTGTCCCCGCTGTTTTAAACAGTCTCCCCTTTAAATCACCTGAAATGGAGACTGCCATGGACTGTAAAGATAATGTTGCAAAACCACCCGACCAGGCCGCATATAGCAACCACAGAGATGTCCCACAAAAGCAGCTCTGTGACCGGAGTGGTAAAGAGGAGTGCCAGACGGCAGGAGGATTTCAGTTCAAGGACACAGGCACCATCAGTCATGGAACATCAGTGTTAAAAACTTCAAGTTCATCATCACACACAGATGAACAATATAGCACACATGAAATGATTAATGCAAACTCTACAAACTGTGATGTTGTATATTTGCATGCGCCACAGACACATCTAGAGCTTGTCTGGGAAGAAAACAAGGTACTGTTGAACTCCTCTGTCAAGGTTGCTGATACTCATGTGTTAGAAAACATTGAGAGAAGGCTTGAAAATCCTCAAAGCACTGATTTATTATGTGAAATGTCTCATTGTAGAAATCTTAGTACACAACCTTTGCATCCACTCAACACAGAGGCATTTGCTGCATGTTGTCGCATGTTGCCCGTCACTAATTTAGAGGCCATTGTGGAGTCCGACTGTTCACTGGAAAGCCCGTTTGTGATGGAGAACGGATTGGAGGAGCATCAGAGGGGATCTCCGTTATCAGAAGGTGGATTTGATGATGAATGGAGTTCCTGTGATAACATCACAAACCACATTTTTACTCGCTGCCCGCAAGCAAATCCTGTTACAAGTGAACTAGACGGTGGGGAGACAACATCTATGCTGTTAAATGGGATTGATAACCGTGATGATCATAGTGGTTCTAGTTTTGTATCACAAGAACTCATCTCTAGTACCAACAATGAGGAGATAGAGGACAGCACTCAATCCTCCTCTAGTCAACGTGGGTTTGCAAGAAGTAAGAGAAACCAGTCAGGAAAGGGATCTGTGTTCTCTGTGTTCTCTAGAATGCCTTCATTCCGCAAGACCAAACGAGAGCAAAAGGGCAACAACAAGGCTAATCCAGAAGTTGAGGACACTGAGGATGGACATGAGCGGGAGGAGGTAAAGCCCAATATAACACCCAACAAGCCCCACCCATCATTTTACCAGAACCCCATTTCTCAGAGTTCAGATCATCTTATAGACATCATGAAGTACGGTGAGCACTCCAACAATGATGTTTTTGAAAAGGCCTTTGCCTTAAATTTGCAAAATAGAGAGAAATATGCACAATATTCATCTCAAAATTTCCATCACTCCCAGCAGCAGAACAAAGATGGGGAAGCACTGAATTTTAAAACCTTTCCTATGACGGACGGATTACAACAAAAACGAAGTAAAAGTACTGATAACTTAAACCTACGCATGAAGCTCGCAATGGCTCATAAGTCACTTTCCAGCCTGTTTGAGTCCAAATATCCTGAAAGGGACAACCAGGAGCACATCCTGCCATCACAGAACGAAGAGCTGAGAACCAAGCAGTCCTGGAGGAAGACGAAACGATCAAAAGATGTAGAACCTTACAAAAGAACCGTATCTGTTCCTGGGACGGCCTGTGATGCGTCCACACATGAGAACCACAGTGACTGTAGCTTCTGTTCTTCGCAGAACAGGCCCAGGCTTCACAGCTCACCGGCTTCCCGAAGAAGTTTGAGGAACATATGTCATTCTGAACCACAGAGCTTCAAATCTGCACCTCAGGAGCCGTCTGAAGATACAGTTGAGAAAAACTGTTTGGACGGAGGTGAGCTGCCTAATGCTGTTTCCTCAGACTCTGACCATGCTTCTTTAGATGGCTTTGAGGCAGTGAATGTAGAGAATCGGTCGCAGTCTCCCGTACACCCCAGTGTTTTTGCACTTGCAAACCAGCCTACATGGGGCCGATCTGTAAGCTTTTTTGAAGCCACTGACTCTCCAACGAGGCCTATGAGCCCCAAACCCAACAGTCCTGGGATGTGGACACATCGGAGGAGCTTCCGTTGCCCCTCACGATCTGCAGCGTCTTCTTTGTGTTCTCTCGGTCAGGGAATGAGCGTTGAGGGTCTCTCCGATCCTCCTCAAAAGCCAAAGTCTTTGAAGCCAAGGACGGCACAGCTTACTACAGCCCACTCGTTTGATTCTGAGTACTTACTAGAAGACAGCAGTTCAGATAACCAGTCTCAGTCCAGCTTGACATCAGGATCTCTGAACAATAAACCTGAGGTAAGTCAAAGTACTTGACAGCAATGTTTTAGGTAAATGTGCATGCTACTTTTATTTTTAACTATATGGTTGGTGGTCACATAACTGCAAATAAATTAGCAGTATGTTTCTAGAAGAGCGTACCTTTTTTAATGGACATAAGCCCTACATGATTTTTTTCTGTATTTAATTTTACTGTTTGTACATAATTCTGTTTCAGTTTTCCCAAAACTTTATTTAAAAAAACAGGCTTGTATAAATGTACATAAACTAAAACACATTTAGGCTAATCCTGTATTTGTGTTATTGAGCAGGATTTAGCCTGGAAGTTATTTTATGTCAATGAATCAAAAGTGCCAAAGAGTTTTTATTGAAAATGTTCACCTCTTAAAAACAGTGCCATCTCATGGTTACCTTTGATCCTGAACATGTATCTTTAAACAGAGTATCTGTACTTTTTCAGGGTTTTTACTTTACTTCATTCTATAGCATTGTATCATACTTTTCACTTCACATTTCATAAATAATTTTTTTTTACCTTTAATACTTTACATCAAAATTGAGTACTTTCTTACTCGAGTAAAAGTTTCAAATTAAAATAATTAAACAAAAAATTAAAGTAATGTACATAATGTACATATTTAGTTGACCAATATACCGTACATGTGTCCTACTTGTGTCAAAGCAAAATTTTTGTAAAATTTATATTTATAATACAAAATAGCACAAGAGAGATTTTTGATTTCACACCGTAGGACACATTTACGGTTTATTTTTTTGTCAATTACCAATGTACATAAATAATGTATTAAAGCTAAAAACAAAACATGTTTATATAGAATTGCAGTAGTTTTTTTCCAAAGTAACAACTCTGATAAAGTACAAATACTTGAAAAATCCACTTGTGTAAAAGTATTTTCATGCTGTCCACCTCTGTCTTTAACGCGCTATTTTAACACATAGCTTAAATGTAATACGATGATGACATTTGACAAATATTTAATTGGAACATTTATGTACAATAACCACCTAAATTTGCACTCAAAGCATGTACAACACAGTGCTGAGCCAGCCGTCCAGACAGCAGAGACAAGACAGCAAGAGAACACGTGTGTGCTTCGGGTGAAGCGCAGAGGACAGAGTGTGAGGGCACCTAGACCCATCTCAGACCTGTATGGTTGGAAGTTATCTCTTCAGGGCATCAGAGAGGTGGTGGGTGACCCGGAGGGGAAGAGCGAGTCAACGAAATCACGTCACCGTTCGTGCTCATTCGACACATTGACGTATACGGAGAACATCCGTAAAAAGAATCTTAACGCACAGAGAAGTTTGCGTCAGATTAACATCCCAACATCTGACAAGCATGAGAAAGTAAGGATGTCATTAAAAAGGGAGAATTCCTCTGGCCATCCCACTGCATCTTTTCCTCTTCTGTGCTTTCTTCCTGCTTCGAACTTCTGGATTCTGTATTGTTGTAGCATCCTTAAAACTTTCGACTTCTGTTTCTTGTGTTTAGCCTGACTGAACTGAATGTCCGGCCAAACAATTTCACCGTCTGTAATCTCAGAAATCTCAGCATACACTCTTTGAAGTTCTTTAATCTGATGTGATAAACTTTGTGGATACAGTAAAAGTTTTTTAATTGTATTATTTACCAGATTACTGTTCTCATTCATAGGTTCGAACTAGACTCTCCCTAGCCTCTCCTGAACAGTTCCCCTCCATCACCTTAAAAGATCACTTCTTCTCCCAGAGCACACCTATTGGACTGGACTGCTTGGGCTGGCCCCACAGTGTGTCATCTTCAGGTGAGGAACTTAATGTTTTATTATAGGAAAAAGTAGATTGACTTCCTAAATCTTATCTTGACTCCTAAAAGAGTTCCTATAAGTTTGTGTGCTCTTTAATGACCTCCAGGGGGCAACGGTTGCCTTCATTTTACAACCTTTGATAACCTTTGGTGAGTTATTTACGGTTGCGTGTAACAGTTGGAACCCAGAGACGTACTAATGATGTCTTTGATGTAAATTTGTAGTCTCTCATCATCAAAGGTCATCTCTTTTGTGACCCTGCTCTTAAGTTGTAAAGAACATTTGTAGTAATAGCCAAAAATACATTGTTTGGGCCAAAATGATAGATTTTTCTTTTATGCCGAAAATCATTAGGATATTAAGTAAAGATCATGTTCCATGGAGATATTTTGTACATTTCCAATTGTAAATATATCAAAACTTTATTTTTGTTAGCGGATGCAGCAAAATCGGCAACAAAAATGCCTTGAAACTTGTCTACAAACTTCACTCGCTTCTGTCCGCTCTTTGGGAATTATCCACTCAAGTTTGGTATCTATGTAAAGCTTAGAATTTCAGCTTTCGAGTTCATCTATTCTCCACAATGTCATTACAGAGAGTTAAAACAAACCTGTTCAGCACATCTGATTAACAACTTTAAAGGCCATTTTCTCAATGTTTTGAGCACTCAAATTGTCCTATCCTAACAAACCATATATCAATAGAAAGCTTATTTATTCAGCTTTCGGATGATGTAAAAATGTCAATTTCGAAAAATTGACCTTTGTTGTCCAGGGTCACATTTATGTAGTGATACTTTCACATTAACCTTAAAAGTGGCTGAAGTCGCAAACAAACGAAACATCTGTGATATTGAAAATGTCTCCATCAAGGTCTTCCACCTACCAGTAGTTGAAATGTATGATTTCTTAAGAAGGCGCTTTAGTCAGTCATGTGTGCACGTCGCAGGAGCACAGAGGCTATCTTTGTGCAGTAATGCGTGGAGCGTGGAGCTCAGGGCCTCCCTGCGCTGATCCTCTCTTTTTTTGCCAAACAATCCTGCTGATTATTTCTCACCCACTCACTGGCGCCAGGCCTTCTTTCACTCACTTTCTCTTTGAGCTCAGAGGTAGACCTGGCATACGTATACAGAACAGCGCCCCCTCACACGCATTTTAAAATGAGACTTTGATTTAGGGATATTGAAAAGTCTAGACTTTTTATTTGAAAGTCTTATTAAATGGACTTTGGCTGACTTTGATTTGACTGTTTTGTTCACATGCTCTTAGTAGAATTATGTTTCTATGATCAACATAGGAAAGTTTTGTGTGCTTTTCACAATCTTTGATGCAAACTGAGATTTACAGATCTTTTTAACCCTTCTTATTTATATCTTCATGACAATGCTCTGCGTGTTTTGTTGAACCTCTATAAATATTTATTTTTGCCTCGTAAAATAGATTCTTATGAGAATAAAGACACATTGTGTGCCTTTCTGACATTATGCCCACTCCACGACCTTACCATACAGCACATCTAGCCTGTGCAGCATGCATTTATGCATTATGCAAATGGAAACTTGAGTCTTAGTTTGTATTTTGAGTTCAAGATCACTTCATCTGAGAAACTCACACAGATGCATGCTGCTCTCCACAGAATCCAATCTCACCACAACAGCACATGAGGAAAATGGACAGGCTACCCCTATGGGTGAGTTTACTCCTTCCATACCACAGTGTAAACTTGTTTTTTTTATTATTGAAACCATTTACACTTTTATATTTGGCAAACAAAGCAACATATGGTGCATTCAAGCTGCTTTATGTTTGTGTGTGCAGCTCGAACCATGACCTATCTGTTTTCATTTATTAGTGTTGGATTAAACCAAATTTTGGGCTTGAAATGCTCGCGGACAAGATTAATACTGATCTGACCATTATGTTGATGTTTATAGTCTGTTATCTAATAGTCCGGTTGCATTTTGAAGTGTTTGTGATCTGAACCAGTCAAAGGTTGGATCTGTCATACTCAAGAATGTGAGGAATGTTCTCGCTGAGTTTTAACTTTGATCTGGATCCAGTTTCTAGTTATGTAAACTGTAGTCACAGCTGCAAAGGTTAGAACATGTCAATATTCCCAAATTTGAGTCTGATGAGAAAAACCCTCAAACCGCATTCCTTCCTATTCAAGTCTCCAGAGATTGTGAGCATTTCCATTGAATTGTGTATTACAGGATCAGTTCGGCATGTTTCCTTAACAAAACCAATGCCTTTGTCACATTTTTGGGGCTCATTAGCGTGATTTCAGCTAATTATGGGTTAAATTCTTAGAAGGTGTTCGCAACCCTCGACATCGCTAGTGCACTCTCCAGTGTCTTTTGGTTTACTAACAGCTTGGCTTTAACAGAGGAAGAAGGGGGGCCCAAGGGGGGACTGCGGGGAGGAGAAAGGCGGTCCGTTTCAGTGCCAGACTCACTGTTTCACATTGAGCCTCGTGAGTCATATGAGCCCTTCTCCCCTCAGAGGATCCCCAGTGATGCCAGCCTGTGACTGCGAGTGTGTGTGCGCGCACAAGAGAGAGAGCGAGAGGGTTGATTGTGTGTCTGGGCGTCTATGTTGAGCCGTGAGCTTTGCAAGACCAGCGCATCCGAGAGTGAAAGTAAAAGAGGCGGGTGAGGAATGAGAGAAGAGGGCTGAAGCTACGTCGCAGACCCTGAGAGCAGACGAGGCTGAGACGAGCTCGCACACGCGCAGCGCTCGGACCTAACACCTGCCGAAGCGACGCCGCCCTTCTCCCTGTTGGTGTGCAGCCACATGCGCACGCAGCACTGTGCCGGCGAGGTGGGCGTCCCGCTGGCAGGAGGCGGCTGCATCAGTGGCAGCAGCGGCAGCTCGGTGCCGTCACCTGGCTCTGAGTCAGACTGCAGCCACGCTCTGGGACTGGCTGGAGGGGTTAAGGCAATACGAGGGGTCATGTCCCATTACTGGAGTCTGGAGAGCCTTCACTCCACCAATGGTAAGACTCCGTCGCCTTTGAACCTCACGAGCGGTTCGTGATGTGCTGGAAACAGAGTTGCACTTTGAGGACGCTGTCATGGAAGGGTGACATTCTCCTTCTTGTTCATTGTATTGCAGTCTTTCTGTGTATGTGGTGGCATTGTCTTTGGCCCTTTATGGTCAAAAGGAGGTGTCTGAAAGGGCTTCTGTCTCTATGCAAATGTAAACACATGGTGCTGCTGGCGTTGCCGTGTTTAGCGTGTTCGAACAACAGGAGTTTGGTTTGTGAATCAGATATAATAATAGGCTTCATGTCGGTTGTTTGCGTGTTATGTGTATATATATATATATATATACAGTGGATTAGTTTGAAAGCAGGCTAGTTCATGTAGCTAGTGGTGATGTGGTAATCCAGATTAAAAATGATGTTTTACAGTTGAATGAAGATGTGCCACCCCTTCTGTCCGCATCCTGCTTACATTATCGCATTACTGTTACGGATGTCGTGTATTGATCAACAGTCTTGCTGGCTTGTAATTGGTTAAGTGGTAATGTTGTGGAAGGCTCTGTCAAGCGAGCATATATGTGTTTTTGATATAGACGGATTGCTCCGAGCGACGTGACAGCGTTCCTTGCGTTCAGCATCTAAGCACAGACCCTCACAGGAAATTAATGTACTGCAACATTAACATGACAACACAGGGGAGCTTTTAATAATGTTGCCAAATAAAGCTAGGTTTGCTTTCCCTCGGTCTTGCATACAGTGCGTGAGCTGTGCATTCAGCACAACAGGCAGGAGCTGTGTTAAAAATATTTGAGGGGGGAAACCGACTCTGCTTGGTTTGCTTTAAAAGCCCTTATCGATTGGAGCTGATATATCGATTAACACCAATTCTTGAGTTTCCTTACTAAGAATAGAGCACCTCTGTTTTTCTCCCATCCGATCGGTTCCGAATACTTCCAACTGCATGTTCAGAAGGAGTGATGTGATATTAGATGCCAGTTTGAGCAGTATTTTAGTCTCATTATCTTCTTTCAGGGTTGGCATAGTGACAGACAAACCAATGACCGCCAGCCAAGGTAGCACTGATGTCACAAACGACCTCGGTTACCCACATCAGCTGTAATTTGGCTGTTTTTCTCATTTTCTGCATTGTCCTATGAGAGATGAGATGTGACTTTTCCTGTGATGGAGGAAAATAAATGGTGCACTGGGAGCCAGGGGCAATAGCTACAGACATTTCAAACAGCGCTGTCACCTCGTCACGGTCCACTGACCTCATTACAGCACTCAGTGTCTGTAGCTGATCACAGAACAGTGGAGAAATACTGACATGTGACGAACATGGCAAAATGTTATGAGTTATGAAGAAATAACACGAAAGAGTTTTGGGGAATCTCTTATTAATACATTCTGGATGGGGAGAGATGGGATATAGTTCATCCAAAAATTAAAATGTTGTCATCATTTACTCACCCTGAAGCTGTTTCAGACCAATATAAATGTCATTGTTCTGCTGAACACAAATGTTACCAAACAGTTCTGGGGCACTATCGACCCCCATAGTAGGAAAAATGGTACTAGGGTAGTCAATAGTGCTCCAGAACTGTTCTTGTGGTTTCCCACATTCTTCAAAATATTTGTGTTCTGCAGATTCACACAGATTTGAAGTTCAAACTTCCTTATATGAATGTACAGTGTTACACAACATTCTTATTTCCTCTCCATCATGCATACTTGCACATTGACACATTTAAAAGGCGTTAGGGGCTTTTTGTCCGTTCCGTCAGAGATGTGGAGGGTGGGCCAGGGGTAAACACGCGCCGAGTGGCTGCAGGTGTTAGAAAGGGCCACGCGCAGTACAGGATGTGCCACTGCCACCCATCAACGTGTCGTGCGTCTGCAAAGCCTCCTGTCTTCTGCTTTCAGTATGTGTGTGAAATGCACCATCACCTTTCACTCTTCTCTGAGTCAGAAATAGAAAGTCTCAGTTCTTCCCAAAAGCGTCTTGAGTTTCTGCTGCAGAGTAAGAGCAGATGTGCTGCTGTCCGTGTTTCCTCCAGGGGGTACTTTGTCTTATTGCAGAATCTCGTGACCTCCCGGCGAGAGCTGGGGTCAAGTGATGGAGAACTGGAGAGTTAGTTTGTAAACGAACAATTGTTGGCTAATCCTCATTGATGAATGTTGCTCATGTAAAAACTGAATGCATTCAACATTTAATTTAACAGAAGGTTTTACACTTAATAAGCGATGCCTTTCTGCTTTTCATAATCCATTAATTGCTGTGATAATCCAGTTAACGTGTGTACAGGATGGGGGGTGTAAAGATGTGCTGCCCTCCAGGCATTATCACGTCTTATGGCAGTAAGACAGATGGTGTTTCATTCACACCTTTTATACATGAACCACAAGCGTACAGCTTACTCAGCCTCCAAGCAGCAGTATTGTATCTGGTAGCTGGTTTGTGGTATGCAGAAGTGAAGAGATCATGTCTGACAAAACCTGGTGTGAGTGTGAAGTCTCTGAATAGATACAAGTAAGGGCAGCATCTCTGTAGGCTTGGCCATGTTTTCTTAAAAATAAAGCTTCTTTGTTGCATCTTAGGTTCAGAAAAGCACCCTCATCTTATCAAGAATGATTTTTTTGGGATGTACTGTATGTGTTTTTTTGGAGAGCAGTTCTAAAATTTTTTTTATAATTAATAAAAATTAATTATATTTTTTTCAAAACAAATCCATGGCCACAAGATTAAATTAAATGAGTAAAAACAAATTAATAGAATTGAGTTTGTTTTTAACTATAAATTAAAATAAAATATTTTACATTTTGTTATGATTCTAATAATTTTGTTTGCATAATTTAAAATTAATGAATTATTGAGTAAACTTTATTTTATCATGTTAGAACTTGAATTTGTAAAACAATAACTACATTCATGAATTTAACTAACTAAATAATTTTTGTTGTCATAACTAACTGAGCAGTGGATCTGTAGTGCTATTTTATGTGTTTGATGTTTTGCCATAGTTTAATTGAGTAGATATACTGTAGTTTTTACAGTGGTAGTCTTGTTTAGTTATCTTAACTATTACAAGAACACCATCACAACCACATAGAAATACACTAAAAAACATTCCACCTGCAACACACTAACTATAACACTAGAACAATATAGAAAGAGTTCAATGGCAAAAACAGATTACTCTGTTTTTAGAAATGTTCAAAAATCATGTTTTTTATTGTACATTAACATCAATCAAACTGCAGTTAAGTTATTTATATTAATAACTCAAAAATACAGCTGACAACAACAAAACAATTTAAAACATGTTTTTTAAACTATATCATTTTTACTTTAAAAACAGACATCATACTGTAATTTTACCCAGCTGTTTGCACTGTGACACAGTTACTTTAGTTTACCGTGGCATTTTGCTGTGGGTGAAATGGCACTGCAGTTTAATTGTGCGACAATGAACTGAGGCCCACACGGCAACACTAAGTAAAGGAATTTTCTCCATTGTGTGAACGCCTCAGCTTGGCTCTTAAACAGATTCCACTCTGTCAAACCAGACACCTCAAATTCAGCCTCTTTCTGTCTAATTGACTTTAAATAACTTTCAACACAGGAGATGCTGTTTGAATTGGTATATGTTTTAGAGAAGACCGGTTGACAAGTGGTGTTTTAAGTCAGGACGTCATATTCCAAACCATACTTCCATACTTTAGTCCCTGGATAGAGAGATCCCGACACACTCCTCCCTCGGTTTGGGTCTTTTATTAAACGTCGATCCAGTTCACAGGGTTAGAATTAATCTATTTAGATTACTGTTATAGACTTGTGTGGCATTGACATCAGCCTGCCAGCAGTCACAGCAAGTCAAAAGAAGGTCAGGGCTGATGTTTTCTGGGTTTATATGGCCCTCATGGCTCTGCTGTTGTTTTATAGTTTCATAAAATGTATGACCTACATGGGCTCTTTAAATCTCCTATAGAAATCTGAATAAAGCTTTCCACAGAATTCAAATACCTATCATCACTGATAAAATTGTATGCACAGAGAAATCAATATCAGCTCTTTGTACTGTAGGTTGATTTATATGAAAAATGTAAACACTGTCGGAGATCAGAAGATTAAGCATCCAGATCAGCCCAACATAGCAACCAATAGTGCTCTCTGGTGTGCCTTAATGTTAAATATTTTGGCTTTCAACTTTTCAAATATATTACATTTTTATATTTTAACATGCTCAAAATGATCCTCATAATGTATAATGTATATTAACAAAAAATGTATATAGATCATTTTGGGGATACATTTTGATATATTTGTAGAATTTTTAAGAAGTTACAGCGAGAAGACCCCTGACCCCTCTGTTTACTCTCTGAGAAACACTTCACCCAGAATTCCTCACCCAGCGTCACTCAGTCTGGACTCCATCAAACTATCTAGGCAGCATAAGTGCACGTCAGTATTCTGGCCACAGAGCTTTTAAGCTGAAGTGAGGAATATCATGCATTCTTAATTTGTCAGTGGATGGCATGTGTCTGTCTGTATGAGTGCAGCTTATCAGTTTTCTCAAATCTGTTCTCAGACACCAGTGGGAGTCCCTGGCTGAGCTGTGCTAGGCACGGCCTGCTCCATCTAACCCTATAGCATGAACCCTGTCTGCGGCTACATCTACACAGGGAATTTGTTCTAGGCTCCTTTGAGCCTGGTTTTCAGATGCTTTGTAGTACTTTGTTGTACAAACTGAATTACGTGTGAGCATGTGTATTGTGTCTGATACAGAACAAGAAAAACATTGTATTGACAGAATGTTTATGGTGGTTCACTTAAAGGGATAGTTGACCAAATAATAAAAATGTATTTAAAAAATGATCATTTATTAATCCTCATGTCGTTCAACACCTATATACATTTACATTTACATTTATGCATTTGGCAGACGCTTTTATCCAAAGCGACTTACATTACATTGTACTATACATTTGTACATTTTGTATAGTAAGCAAGTGGGGGTTAGGTGCCTTGCTCAAGGGCACCTCAGCCGTTACCCACCAGCCCTGAGAATCGAACCAGCAACCTTCTGGTCATGAGTCCAACTCTCTAACCATAAGGCCACGACTGCCCCTGTGACGACCTATATGACTCAAACCTAAGATTCTGCGATTTGTGTCCATGCAATGGAAGTCAGTGAGGTCCCGTATTGTTCGGTTACCAGCATTCTTTAAAATATCTTCTTATGGGGTTTGGAATAACAAGAGTAAATGTTAAAATAATTTTTTGGGTGAACTGTCCCTTTAAATGTAGAAATAGCCTTAAAAAGTCTATAAATTACAGTTAGTTACAAATGTTAGTACACATTTTTAAAAGTACATGTGTGTAAGATCGCTTATTTTAACTCAGATCATAAGAAAATAACAACACAGTGATGTATCAGGCATCACCATCTTACAAGTTGCTCATATCATCTTATTTTAGATGTGAGGTCCACCGTAGACACATTTTTCTTCTGACTTTGGTGTGAAGTGAACACCAATGTGAAGTATGTGAAGTGTGGATTACTCACAAGACCTGGTGTCTCTTCTCTGATACTCTGGGAATGTCAGACTGTCCGTTTAAATGTTTTCCAGGGCGAATCTTATCTGTGATTCACACACTCTCTCTTAAGTCAGACGCTCTCATGATAACTCTTCATTATGAGTCTATGTCTATCTATATTTTACATGTATTTCGTAAATACAGCTTCAATAGGCCAAACATTAAAACATTTGAGGAGCACATAAAATGCATTGAGAAGCATAGTTTTCTGTTTTTTTCTGTAGATTTATTGACTGAAGCTTTTTTTAGGTTCTCTAACATTTGTTCCTTGTGCTCAGGCTAGCACAAGTTTGACATCATATTGTGTTTTAATATGTACACATCTCAGCATGCACATTTTAAACTAAAGCACATTCAGTGCTTACTTGGCTATTTTGGTTAGTGTGTACCGTATGGTCATTTCACAAACCACACATTGGTTCATCTGTACTCTGTATTATATTTTAATTGGAAACTAATTCCCCTATAAACCAATAGTGTGTGTTTTCACTTACAGAATCCTCCCATAGGTGACTTTCATATGTATTTTCTTTGTATAATGTAATTTCATTATGTGTGTGAATTGATCCTTTGACTCCTGAGGGGTGCTGCAGTTCTGATATCAACATTATGCAATATGCATGTAGTTATCTCATGATTTGTGAGTATCACAATGGTAATGTGCTTAGTTTACCTAACACACTATCATTTCTCCTGTCAGGTGTGAACAGATGTGCTTTCCGCTCTGAGCTCTCCTGTGAATTTTACTAGGGCACATTTGTATATAACATATGTTGTGTCATGAAAGGGCTAAAATGAAATCAGTCTGGTTGTTCAGAAATGCAATATGAATATTAAATGGGGCTAATCATTTAGTGACAATTTTATTATATATTCAATGCATACGCAACAACTTAATATGCTTATAAGATCAAAATGAATACATTTTGTAATAATAAGGAAGTACAGTAATAATAAATGTTATTTTGTCTGTTCAAAGTAAATATAGGACACTGTTGGATTGTTAAAACAAAGTCAGTCATGTGAAAATGCCCCTTTGGGCATATAGATCTGCATTGATCTCTATGGCACTCAAAGTCATTTTTTAAGCCAACGTTTTATGTTTTGTTATTTTAAACACCGTAACTTTGGAGATGTGTATTTAAATCTGGTATGTAGAGACTGTGATAAATGAAATTTTATAATGGAATTTGTGTCTTTAATGAAAATGTTAAGTTCCTTCTGGCACAATGAAGTCTCAAGAATTGCCCCCTTGTCGGGTTAAAACCTGCAACCATGTTTGGTAACCAACCTACCACTTTTACCACTGGGTCACATTAGATTAGATTAGATTAGATTAGATTAGATTAGATTAGATTAGATTAGATTAGATTAGATTAGATTAGATTAGATTAGACAACAACATATCAAGTGGCAACATTTCATCCGGTTTGTTAGGTTAATATAAAATATTTTTTTATTGTGCTTTACAAAAATAGGAGAAACAGTTTTTGGACACTTTAAACCTTGGTTAAACATGTTGTGTGTCACATAGTTAATGTGATAAAGTACTGTACACTTGTGGTTACTCTGTTAGAAAACCATGTCTGACATAAGGGGAACTAACTTCATGCATCCAATAAAATGTGACAGTTTGGTTGAAAGTAATTGCAGACGTCTGCTTGAATAAAATAGTAGAAAACATAAGGGCAACTGCCCAAAACACAATAGAAAATGTCATGGATTTAATGGTTATAATGGGAATTGTATTGGTTTTAATGGAAACTATAATGGTGTCTAGATGGAAACCATTAAATCCTATTGGAATAATGCCCAAAACCACTGCTAAAAATAGTTTTGTAATGGTTTTAATGGAAAAAGCTAATGAGTCCTAATGATATTTTAATAGATACCATTAGAATTTCTGTGATGGTTTCTATTGGGTTTCTATTGTTTTTTTCCAGCAGGGACACAGGAAAAAGACTTTTTTGAAAGTTTGCAAAGAAAAACATGGCATCACACACTACCGATAAAATCTGCAGACTGGCGCAGACTTTTTGCAACAAGTCCAGACTAAAAAATCTTATAGCAAAAGTCTTATAGCAGTTTATATCAGTATACTTCATTATATCTGGTGTATCATAAGAACTACTGAAGGTCTGTTGGGGTTACACACATCATATAGTGTACATGGTGCTCTGAGCCTCTGTTGACCTTCTCTGATTCCATACATTGGTGATACAATTTCCACAAGGACTATAGCAGATAGCAGTCCACTGTAAAGTCCCAGTGCATGTAGAGAGCATCATGATCATAAAGGGGGCGCTCATGAGCAGCCTTTTAAACCATAAAATGACAAAGCCAACACTCTGAGGTCTCATGGACATGACAGACACACGCGTGAGAAGACCTCAGCACATTTGAAGAGGAAGTAGTTTCTTGCTCAGCTGTTAGCAGAGATGATAACTCAAGGCAGAGAGCTGCACCAAAGATGTATTTTGCAAAAACTGTTAGGTCTACTGGGGGTGGTTTAGCATTTTGCATGGTCAACAAATATACATTTACATTTACATTTATGCATTTGGCAGACGCTTTTATCCAAAGCGACTTACATTACATTGTACTATACATTTGTACATTTTGTATAGTAAGCAAGTGGGGGTTAGGTGCCTTGCTCAAGGGCACCTCAGCCGTTACCCGCCAGCCCTGAGAATCGAACCAGCAACCTTCTGGTCACGAGTCCAACTCTCTAACCACTGGGCCACGACTGCCTACAATATAGGTTACTATAGATACATGTTTATTTAACATGATGGGGTTACAAATATGCATTTACAGAGGATAAAACAAGAACGTGCCTAACAGTTGCCAATGTATTAGATATAATAAATTAAAGTATTCATTTTTATGTATGGTACTTTTTTCAGGAAAGTATAACTTTAAAAACAAAATAAATATATGAAATAATTGTCCCCACATTTCAGTGTTTTCACAACTAAACTGCAATTTGAAAGAAACATTTTAGACTTGACTTGTGTGTCATATTGTTAACATGTTATTGTATAGTAGATAGCAAATTAACCAGCATAAATAACATCAATGTAATAAAGGAAGCAACTACAGCAAAAACTTTCAATATGTGACTTTGAAAATGCTGAAATGAAATTGCACTTTCAAAGCACGTTCTCACGTCTTTTATCTTCAGACTTGCTGTACTGTGCTGTACTGTGCTACTGTAACTTTGCTTACTAATGTACAGTAGCCTACATCCACATTTTGATGACTTATTATAATGGAAGTTTTTAGAACTCAGGGCTTTAATCTGTAAAGTGCACGTGGATTAGACTAAGTGGAAGTCTTCGCCTGTATGGCTCAGAGGTAAATTTGTGCAGTCGGGCGACTTTATCTCAGGATGTGGACTTATGAGGAAACAGGTCAGTGCGCATTTACACTCCTGCCTGTTTAAACAGCTCTTCAGATTACCCCTAACACATCAAGAACTGTATATGTGGATAAATATACGTATACTGTATGTGTGTTTGTATGCATGGTGCCCTAACCTAGTAAACCAGATAAACATGCACGAGTTAACACACATTTGAGGGTTGTAAAGTATTTGTGTCTGTTGTACACTTGGAAAGCAGTTTTGTGAATTACAATCAGTTTTATACAAATAGTGGATATGTAAGAATACTTTTATTTTTCAAGATTATGGATATATAACGCGTCACGGTTGTGCTTCGTATGACCTGGGTTTGATTATCTCGTTGTCCTTTCTCGATCCCACAACCTTCTCTCTCTCACTTCACTTCTTGTCACTTCCTCTCACTGTTCTGTACAAATAAGGGCAATTTTTTTTTTTTAAATCTAAGATAATCATATCTGCGGTAAAATGCAATTGTATAAGAATTATGTAATTTGATCGGTATGTCAAAAATGACGAAAAGTAGTATTACAAAAAGAAGTAGACTCAAAAGTCAACTTACTGAATAATTTCAGTAACAAATGTGACCATTGACGTATTGTTAGCATAGGACAATATTTGGCCGAGATATTTGAAAATCTGAGGGTGCAAAAAAAATCTAAATATTGAGAAAATCACCTTTAAAATGAATTATCGCTATAATGACGTTTGGAGAATATATTAACCAGAAAGCTGAAATTCTAAGCTTTACATAGTTACCAAACTTCAGTGGATAATTCTCAAAGAGCGACAGCAGCGAGTGAAGTTTGTTGACGTGTTTAATTTACAAAATATCTTCATGGAACATGATCTTTACTTAATATCCTAATGATTTTTTGGCATGAAAGAATGTTAACTTAATAGCAACATTAGGGCAACACTTCACAATAAGGTCTCATTTATTAACAAGCAATATGTTTTTACATCATTTATCTATTTATTGTTAGTTTATACTTGTCATTGTTGTTATTAGTTAATTTTGCATGAATAATGTTAACTGATACAACCTTGAATTTTAAGTATGTATGTGGAAATTAACATTTTCTAACATTAGGATTAGTAGGATTTTTTCATTGCTAGGATTAATAAATTATGTTGAAGGTATTGATCATGTTAACCAATGTAGTTAACTAATGTTGACACGTTGGGTCTGTTACCAACATCGCTAACAAAAAAGTTGCTGCAGAATATCAGATCATTTATGCATGAGGGCAGTCCTAGACAGGGTTGTTTGGGTTACCCCACTGTGACCGACTGACTTCCAGCTCTGAGTGAACTATATTTGATATCATCAGCTCATGCGCCCTGGAAAAGCTTCACTCTGTCAAATGCATGTGCTGCATTTATGCTTTGGGCCGCTGAACGTCTGATAAACAAATCAGAGTGATTTGATTCGCCTATCAGTCTCTCACAATTAACCTACATAGAACATGACATTTTCACACAAACAATCAGTTTTGAGTAATGAGGGTAAATCTGCTTTTTTAACACAGTTACATTTCTGCATTAGCAGACATAATAATCCTGCGGGTGTGTTCTTAATAACATACCCAATATAAAACTGTTATTGTATTACAATAAATTGCATTTTTTGTAATACAATACTTATTTACATACACAGACTGTTTTCTCCAGCATTGCTAGAACAATGGATCTCTCAGATGTTTAAATATGAGGCTAACTGCATTTTGTCTGATCCATTCATTATGAATGAGTCAGGAAGAGAGAGGCTTGTGGCAGCCAGGTCATCTCTTCCCCAATGGTTCACTGCACACGAATAAATAATAGCAGTGGTGTCTGTAAAAAAGAAGCCAACCAGTCTGCAGATAGAGTCTGTCCAGTACATAATAACAGCAAATGTGTGCAGTGTTGGGACCACCAACCCCACTGGAACCAGTGAACATCACACCAGATTTTACTGAAGTGTGTATAGACATTTTGTTGACTACTGGAAAATGTAATGTTTTGGGATGAAGACGTTTTGGGCTGCTGATAGAATAAGAACAACAAGCATTGTTTACCAATACAGTCATTTGAGGTAGAAATTTGAGGTCACATGGTGTATGTGTTGAAACAGCCAAGGCTTTTCTTTGATGTTGTCTTTGTGAATGAGATGTGACTGATACAGCACAGATCTTGCTTGAAGCTATTGAACAGAAGACAGACAAATCTAACTGTCTGTGGGTGTTTGAACACCTGAGTGTGCCGCACATTTGCCTCTGACTAGTATAACAGCAATGTTCGATTCATGTGATGTGTGTCTATTAATATATCAACGCCTTGAAATTATAAGGTTTTGTCTGCATTTCTCAAAAAACGTTCAAAAACGTAAAGAAAAAAACATTACAATGTAAATCAAAAGATTATGGGAATAATTCTATTTTGACAAAAATGTTATATAGAACCTTATAATTCCTTACAATCTAAAGAATCTTTTAATCTAGAACCTAATAATTATAATTAAAGGTCATGTTAATGAGATGCAGCTAATTCAATATTAATTGGTCAGATAATTCTTTCATCAGCAGTGCTTATACAAATCATTCAGGGTCATTCAGTTTCCTGTCTGGGAAATGGTTGCGTAACGTCAGACTCCCTGTGGTAAACTTTGTTCATCTGCAGACCATGAGATCAGTAACATGCTAAATCTAGAGTATTGATGTGAAAAATACTTCTGACTTTTACAATAACCCTCCTGTTATGTGCAGATGATTTAGCAATGATTTAATGAGTAGGTTATTTGTTTTCATATGATAAATTACACCAATTTAAATTGTTATTTATTGTTTTACCTACATAATATTTTAAATCAAATATTAAATCAAAACATATCATTCTGATTCTGAGTTCTCTGGATTGAGTTCCTGTAGAAACAACAAAAAGCTGTTGATGTAATGCTTCAAAAAAAATCTGATACCATTAAAGCTCTAGTTTTATAAGGCATTGGAAAAACATATATAAAAGTAAATGTAAACACAGCATTTTTTCACATATTTATGTTATTATTATCATAAATAGTAATTTCTTTCTGGCTGTTTTCAAGACTCATCAAAACACCATCAGGATTCCTTTCAGAAGAGTCAGTTTGAACTATTCTGTGTTACAGAAATGTTGCAGGACTGAGACATTGAGTTTTGTGTTTTTATTTTCCAGCGTTGGTGATAACTGATGGACCGCAGGATAAGACTGGCCTCGCTGATGAGGTGGGGAGTGAAGATGACCTGTACAATGAGTTTCGCAGCTCTTCTAACCGTTTTGGACACCCAGGAGGAGGAGGAGGAGAGCAGCTGGCCATAAATGAGGTTAGACATATAGAATGTGTACCTGTGTGCTACAGTTTACTTGTTTTTAAGGTAATATTGGGGTTTATTGCACAATAGTCATTCAGTTTCACATGGCCTACATTGTATTTTAGATGTTGTAAATGTTGGCACATTTATATTTTTGTCTACAAAACAAAACTTAAAGGCATTTAAGATCAAGAGAAACTTTTGTACTCGAGTACTTCTTAAAGAATATTGTGCTTTGGGTTCAGTGGCAAGTGATCTGTAGTTTAGTTGTATTTAGCCCTTCAGAGCTGTTGCTGTTTGCCAGATTTCTTTTGGTCTAAGAGTAAAGTATGATTTTAACCCATCTTTCTATGTCCTGAGGCCTGAGACTGGCAGAGTGACCTGCTGCCCATTATCTTCTGCATGACTGAAGATGAAGTTGTGCTTTAGAAAACTCTTGTTTTCAAACAGCTCATGAAAATATGCAGACTGTCAGAGTGTGATTAATGGGTGTTGTGTATCATTGTAAAGCACCGCTCGGTAAATGTGTTCAGCGTTTTAGTGAGAAACGGCAGAAAAATTGGATCAAAGCCTGGCCTCTGGGAGCTCGATGTGCACTGAGCTGCACAGAAACCCGGTGCTGATGCTGCTGTTGTTGTTTTGAGCTTTTCTGTCCTGATAAGGCGCTCTGAAACAAAATGATGGGGCCATTGCAGGACAGTGTCACTGTTTTCCACGGGGAAGCATCACTGTTATTGTTCATGATTAGGGTAGAATGTAACTCATACCACACATTTATGCTTCAAACATGAATGATATGGTTCAGACATCAAATCATGCACCTTGTATGAAGCTTAAAGGAACAGTTCACCAAAATATGACATTTCTCTCAACTTACTCACCCACATGCCATCTCAGATGTATATGATCTTTTATTTAAAAATACTGTCATACAGTATTAGAGCCATCAATATGGCACATTTGTAAATTATATATATATTTTGAGCTTCACATAATTTTTGATATGTCACATTTTAGTAGTGTTTAGTCACTATGTTATTGTTGTGCTGCCATATTTAAACTTACAGCACTGAAGTGTATGTTGCCATGGATATGTGACATTAATTGCTAAATAAGCTCAAAATATTTACATTTATGCATTTGGCAGATGCTTTTATCCAAAGTGACTTACATTGTATTATACTATACACTTGTTTTCGCAAGGATCGAACCCATGACCTTGGCATTGCTAGTGCCATGCTCTAACCACTGAGCCACAGGAAATATAAGTGTTTTTTTCTCTGAACTTATCACTTTGCTTCAGAAGACATTTATTAACTCACTGGAGTGTTTTGGATTACTTTATTATTTTTTGGGTGCTTTTTGGAGCGGATTCACCATGTTAACCCCTATATAAAGAGATAACATGATGGCATTTTATTATTCAATTATTTGTGGCTGCCAGGCAATACATTGAATGATAAAATCCAATAGATTTACATTGAATGAAGAACCCAGATCTTATTTTAAAGCCACTGTCATAGTGATTTAGGGTGGAACTGTTGGGACAGTAAGCCACACCATCACAAAACTGTGGCAACCTCAACTTAATACCTCAAATTGTGACATTGCATTGGCAATCACTTTTCATAATATGTAAAAAAAAAAAAAAAAAAAAAGTTTCATTGTGTTGTTATTATGATGGGGAGAGAGGTTTTAAAAGAGTGTGTGCTGCTAGTTGTGTGTGTCAGGAAGATAGAGCATGCTAACTTTAAAGGTATGTCTATTTTCATGCTGTGTAACAGTGTGGATGAGACTCGTGAGCAGACAGTGAGAAAGTGAGACAGCAGGTTAAGGGAATCTGAGGCCTGCACTAATCCCATTAGCCGTGCACAAGTGATGCTCGGGAAAGAGCCGAGCGGGGATGACTGTGTTAATCCAACGTCGGCCTGCAGGAAATAAAAACTCAAGAGCTGTTCTTTACATCACACGGCCTTTAATTAATATCTCAAGCAACATTACCGTCACCATAGCACTGCCTTAAGAGAACGCGCATTTTGACGGGAAGTGCGTACGACGGGCACCTCGTTCAGCCAATGAGCGGCTTGAGTCATGACAGGATAGTACTGCATTCTCTCGCCACCCTCCCCCCACCTCCGACTCTCCCTTACCGCTGCCGCTAAGGCCAGCCTCCGCTACTCTGGTATCCTGGATACGCTCCGCAGCACCGCCACCTGATTGGCTGAGAAGGATAAGAGGAAAAAAAATAGGAGGAAAAACAGAAGTCAATACAGAGAGATGGATGGATGGTTTTTGCTAGTGCCGCTAAGCACAGCTGGCGCAACCTTTTTTCCGGTTTTCGTTTAACAAACGAGATGCTAACAGGACTTGCGCTAATCTGATCTGAGGAGAATTAACACGGCCGCGTATTTAAACAGCTCATCGCTGTCGAAGGAGAGCGAGCCAGGGAGGACAAAGCGAGGAGGAGACACGAGGGGTCAGAGAGAGAAAAATCAAGATAAAAGGAGAAGAATAGATGGAGGCGGAGAGACACATCCACCCCTCATCCTGACATCAGTACCGCACCGGGAAAGAAACACAAGAGGAGCGACGGAAGAGAGCGCGCGCGCGCGAGAGAAAGAGCGAGAGAAAGAGCGAGAGACGGGAACAAAAAGAAGTGAGCAGGTAACGTTAACTGTGGACGTGGAGGCTCCCCCCGCCCCTCACATTCGTTCTCCTAACTGCACTTTACGGAAAATACCGAGCGGATTCGGGCGCGACACCGTGTGCTGTCAAACGATCGTTCGCAGACCTCTAGGCAAGGGGGGTTCCGGCGCCATGGCTCGCGGAGGCCAGCGAACGGCATCTCGGCAGAGCCTGGCTGACTTCCTGTTGCGCTGCAACCTCAGCCCGGAGGCCCAGAAGTTGGTCGTGTTCGTCATCATGATGTTGCTGGTCATCATCAACGTGGTACTGATGTTTCTACTGGCCTTCCAGTAGAGCGCAGCCGCAGTGAGGAGACGGCGCGGGAGGAGGAGGAGGGAAAGTTACTCCCTCTCACTCACTCGTGGATGGGTTTTCAACATACGGACATCACAGTGCAGGTAACTGAAATGGGTGTGACTGTGCGCGTGTGTGAGCCTTCCAGCTTTCAGGCGGTATGATATGATGGGACAGCGTTGGGTGAATTATTTATTAGCTTGTCATAGGGTGATAATGGCGTGAATGACTCTTGAGAGGTGTGTAGGGGGAGATTGGGGTCACTCTTCAATTTTAAGGGAGGACTCATCTTTTCTGACTGCTTCTGGGAGTGTAAATGCATTATTTATGTGTGGAAACCTTTGAGTGACACATTTTGTATATAATTTTAAATCCAATTTTATGTTGATTTCTATCTATGCCTATATTTTGAGTAGTGACAACATTATGTGGGGGTTTGTTTTATGGCAGAATCAGCGAGGATACAAGTTCAGATGCCTAGAGGATTCTACACTGTCATATCATGTTCTTGTCCAGTAAAGCAGTCACAGACGAAATGTAACACATTTTTTTAACATACAAACTGCGGTCTCATTGCACATTATGGTTTACATCTGCACATTTTATTTTTGTCAGATGCTGTTTATTTAATGTGATAACGGCCACAGCTGAACACTTGAACCAGTTTTACAAAAGCTTATTTTGATTAATTTATACTACAGTATGTATGCCAAGGCTATCTCTTGTAGAGTCTTAGAAAGAACCCAGAAGCTGTAACTCACAGGCCGTGAAGAGGAGGCACATGGGAACGTATGTGGGCGTGTCGCTAGGCAACAGGGTACATAGTCACAGCTGTGGTGATGAGAATGCAGCGGATGCTCTGGATTCAGGGGGTGTAAATTCAGCCCTCCATTCCATCACTCTCAGCTCTCTGTAAGCATAGAGCTGAGAGTGTCGATACTGCATGGATGCTGTGCTATGATGACATCAGCAGCGCTGTCATAGATCACGTTTTGCTGCACTGTTGAGATGGTTGCCAGCATTTTAAGCTAAATAAGGTGGTAATATATTATCCTGCGCTTTGTTTTCATTGCCAAACCGCAAAAGGCGGAAAATTAAAATGACTAGTCATGGAAAATTCGAAGGCTCAATTTGGCAATGTTTCTTTCTATACAGTATACAATGCATTTTGGATTTCGTTAAACACGGAATAAAGGGATGTATGTAGGGTGATCAGGTATTTTACTGAGTTTATTTTGTGATGACAACCATCTGGCTGTACATTGTGTCCAATTATTTACTCTTGTGGCAAACAGCCATGTAAAAAGTGGGACAATTTAAATAGTTTGGAAAATTTTATTGGAAAAATTTTATTTATATTAGCACATTTGTAAAAAAAAAATGCAAATCTTCCATGAAGTGTTTCTTAGTATCTTTAAATCAAGACAAGTTCAAACAAGATGATTCTTCTTTTTGGTTTATTAATTTAAATATAATAATATAATACAGTTGTGCTCAAAATTATTCATACCCTAGGTAAATATGATCAAGAAAGGCTGTGAAAAGAAATCTGCATTGCCATCTATTTTAACAATATATATCCAGGATTTTAAGTAGAAAATTAAACCCAAAACATAAAAGATACAGCTGCAGATATAATTTTACACACGGGCTACTTTTTTTTATCCCTGTGTGCAGTAAACCAATCTTGAGTGTTTGCTGCTAAAAGGTTCATTCTTTAAAAGTCATCTGACCATAGAGTATATTTGAAAGGTTACTGACCCTAGTGGAACTTTAAACAAGACGGGTTATTTGGTCAGATGAATTTAAAAAAATTAACCTTTTTATTTTGGGTCTAATTTTCTGCTTAAGATCCTGGATATCTTGTTCAGATAGATGGTATCATGGATTCTAGCAAATATCAACAGATAAAAAAAATCTAAACCTGACTGTCCCTGCTAGGAGTCACATAATGGACCACGTTTAGATCTTCCAAAAGGACAATGATCTAAAAACAAAAATAGGTCACTGAGCAAAAAACGAAGCTTCTGCCATGGCCATCCCGCTTTCCAGACCTGAACCCTAGAGAAAACGAGTGGAGAGAACTAAAGAGGAGAAGCAATATGGAGCTTGAAATCTGAACGGTCTGGAGCGATTCTCTATAAATGAATGGTCTCAATCTCTTGTCAGATGTTCTCCAAACATATTAGGCATTATAGGTGAAGACACAGAGCTGTTATGTTGGCAAAAAAAATAAGAAATTGTAAAAGGGTATAAATAATTATGAGCAATGTGTATTAGAGAAAATCTGCCGACGTTTGGTATATTGTATATGATGTAATGCAATTATATATGTGTGTCTCAATAGCTGATCAGTGATGGCAGCGTGTGTGCGGAGGCTCTATGGGACCATGTCACCATGGACGACCAGGAGCTGGGTTTCAAGGCTGGGGATGTCATCGAAGTAGTGGACGCCACAAACAAGGAGTGGTGGTGGGGCCGGGTGCTGGACAGCGAGGGCTGGTTTCCTGCCAGCTTTGTTCGGGTAAAAGAGAGCAGATCTCACTCCTGCTACAAAAGATTAGATTACTGTCATATTATGTCATCATTATTACATTACGCTACCTTGATTTGAGGGGGTCAGTTACAGTGTTTTTAGGAAAGTATGTTTTTTTAAAAGGTAAATGTGTGCTGTAAATAAAAATGTTTTGTTAAAATATGAAGCAATATATGTTTATATTGTAAATGTGAACTGTTATTTTTGTTATTGGTAGTTACGAGTGAACCAGGATGAGCCCATGGAGGAGTATCTAGCCCATCTGGACGGAGTCACAGAGGGGGGTGGTGCCAGCTTAGGGGGACCCTTAGGACCCGGTCTGCCCTGCAAGGAGCAGATGAGAGCCAATGTTATCAATGAGATCATGAGCACAGAGAGGGATTACATCAAACACCTGAAAGACATCTGTGAGGTCAGTTCCTCTCTCACTTGATCACATGGCTCACATTGATCAGTTCAACCTCAGTGTGTGAATCTTGTTACATAGCACTGTAGTGTGTGTGTGGAGTCACTGTTTGGAAAATGACCGGATAAATAGCACAAGGAATAATAGCAAAGCATGCTTTTTGACATTTGATACATTGTATGTCCATATATTCATAAAAGAAAATAATCTGATGACTATCAAAGTTTTGTGAACCTAATATTTTGGGTTCATCTAGCAAACCATCTACATTTTTATTTTTAGATTTTTATGATTTTCTGAGGGTTTGACGGATCTTTAATGACTTCCAGGGCTATATAAAACAGTGTCGGAAGAGGACAGACATGTTTACCGAAGAGCAACTGCGTACTATTTTTGGCAACATCGATGAGCTGTACCGCTTTCAAAAGAAGTTTCTCAAAGCCTTGGAGAAGAAATTCAACAAAGACCAGCCACACCTCAGCGAGATCGGCTCATGCTTCTTAGAGCATGTAAGCTGACTTGAAAGGCCTCTTCCTGATTTGCCACAGATTTTCCACAGATATTCATTCCGTTCCTTTCTTTTCTTTTCTCTATCCAGCAAACAAACTTCCAGATCTACTCTGAGTATTGCAACAACCACCCCAATGCCTGTGTGCAGCTCTCCAAACTCATGAAGATCAAGAAGTATGTCTTCTTCTTTGAGGCCTGTCGCTTGCTTCAGAAGATGATTGATATTTCGCTAGATGGGTTCTTGCTTACTCCTGTGCAAAAGATCTGCAAGTATCCTCTACAGCTGGCTGAACTGCTCAAGTATACCAACCCACAACACAGGTGCTGATCTTCTGTCATAGGAATGTATATTCAGTAGATCTTGTATACTAAGCCCTGGTGCAATGGTTGTAACTGAGTCTTTGTGTTTAGAGATTATAAGGACGTGGAGGCTGCCTTAAACGCAATGAAGAATGTGGCCAGACTGATCAATGAGAGAAAGAGGCGTCTGGAGAACATTGACAAAATTGCTCAGTGGCAGAGCTCCATAGAGGACTGGGAGGTAAAACACAGGCCTCTTCACTTTATACTGATTCACTTTCATCTGAGCAAGCGCTTACAGCCTCATTTCCTCTTGTTAGGGTGAAGATGTGTTGAGCAGAAGCTCAGACCTGATTTTCTCAGGAGACCTGACCAAGATCTCCCAGCCACAAGCCAAAGGCCAACAGCGAATGTTCTTCCTGTTTGACCACCAGTTGGTTTTCTGTAAAAAGGTGAGTCGATGTTACATTGAAGCATTTCTATTTGTGACCCTGGACCACAAAACCAAGTAGCACGGCTATATTTGTAGCAACTTCCTACCGTGAATACATCAAAACTATTTATGTAAAGCTTTTGGGTTCATCTACTCTCCACGACATCATTACAGCTGAAGCCAATAGAGGGCGTTAAAACAAATGTGTTTCCTCTTAGCAGCGGCCTGCTACAGCGCCTCCGATTAACAACTTTAAAGGCCATTTTCTTAATATTGAGATTTTTTGGCACCCTCAGATGTCCAAATATCGTCCTATCTATCAAATCACACAGCAATGGAAAGCTTATATATACAGCTTTCAGATGATGTACAAATTTAAATTTCGAAATATTGACCCCCTTAATGACCCATTACTTGGCATGTGACTTATAGCATGCTCCTTTGAAAGCATTTGTGCCATTTGTACCTCATTGCAAATAAAATGATTGCGTATTAATACGATGTTTTACTGTCTGACTGGCCCCACAGGATCTGCTTCGGAGGGACATCCTGTATTACAAGGGTCGATTAGACATGGATGAGATGCAAGTGGTAGATGTTGAAGATGGGAAGGATAAGGACTTTAATGTGAGTGTGAAGAATGCCTTGAAACTGTGCTTTCCTGGAGGAGAGGAGGTCCACCTCCTGTGTGCCAAGAAACCCGAGCAGAAGCAGCGCTGGCTGCGGGCATTTGCAGATGAACGGGAACAGGTCCAGCATGACCTCGAAACAGGTGAACATCACTCTAGGACTTCTATCTCCCCAATCCTAAGTATTATGAAAGAAGACACTTGGCAGATTGTTGTATGCTCTCATACTTGTAAGTCGCTTTGGATAAAAGCGTCTGCCAAATGAATAAATGTTAATGTAAATGTTGTTTCTTCTCCAAACCAGGTTTCACCATCACAGAGGTCCAAAAGAAGCAGGCCATGTTGAATGCATCTAAAAATCATCCAACAGGGAAGCCCAAAGGTGAGCTTATTTTCACACGCTAAAATGATATAATCGTGCTTGAGGTGAATCTGACACCAGTGAAATTACACCAGTTTAGCATGTAGTGTGTGCTGAAGATCATGTCTGTGTGTTGTGTTCACTATCACTGCATTTGTGTTTGAAAAGCATTTAGAGCTCCACTTCTTCACCCAAAAACTTCCAAGTGTCTGCGTTTTTCTGAACCTCCAGGACCTCTGTCTCCCAGGGCCACCTTAACTTCACCTCTCCTCCCTGATGCCCCGCAGCGCAGGCAGGGGCGGGGGGTTAGGGTGCCACCTGGGGTCCTGCGCAGGGCAATATCCTGGGTGTCCTCTCAGAGTAGAGAGTCGATCGAGTAGTCGAGGGTAATTCGAGAGTGTGTTAGTGTGATTTAACCCCTTGTAAGGCACGTCTAGTCTACTTAATTGACTAGCAATCCATGTGTTACACTTGTCACACTAAAAATATTAATATTTCAGTGGTTTGAAAATGTTACTACTGGTCCAGCTTAAATATACAATATTTAATATGCACTACAACTAAATGAAGCTTCTCTAATGACATTGACGCTGTTCTCTAATAAAGTAAATGTAGGCGCCGTTTCCTAGAGTAATGACCCCTTGTCTATGTCCTCCATCCTGCAGCTGTGACCAGGCCCTACTATGACTTCCTGCTGCGCCAGAAGCATCCCACGCTCCCCACCTCTCTTCCCCAGCAGCAGGTCATCATGTTGGCTGAACCCAAACGCAAGACCTCCAATTTCTGGCACAATATCGGACGCCTAACACCGTTCAAAAAATGAGGGACTGGACTCGAGGTTGTGCCTGAACTCGTGTTTTATCCCAGTGTAACATTTTTTAACGTGTAAATGCGAAAGCACTTTATGGGTTGTTACAATCACAGCATTCCTCCCAGACATTGAACGTTGTGGGGAGGGCATTCCTGCTATGTTATTAACAGACAGCTACTATTGCTCGGCCGCTCCACTTTTCAGAACCGCTGCAAGTCATCATACGGACACGCTTCGACCGCTTCATCGAAAGGTCTCTGCTTGAAGAAAGGACTTCTTTATATGTTGGTTAATTTATTTTCAATTTTTCAATGTATGCCAGCTATCCACAGTGCCCAACTACTAGCTTTTGTATGTAATTTGATACTTTTGTGTGACCCATGATGATGTTTAAAGTTTAAAAGGGTTTTGCACAGGATATAAATAGATTGTGTTCAGATTTATTACTGTATTAACTTCCTCAAGGCTGTCAAAAGAAATCTGTGTATGCAAACTAAACTGAACTTTCTCCTCATTAAGCCTCTAAATTATACCTGAACCAAGTCCCATCAGTCCTCACTGTTTCAGATGTATGTGCTCATTTGATTCTGCTGCCTAAATAACTCCTCAGTAAGGAACTTCACTTTGAAGAGCCATTCAAAACGTAACCCAGATATTGTGATGGGGTTGCATGAATTTGCTGTGAAACTCAATATCAACCCAAATAAAATCCTCGAAATTCTGTCATTCAGATAGATATTTGTACTATTAAATTAAAGAGGATGTTTGATGGTTGTGTCAAATATGTATATTATCTTTGACCACAGAACAAAGTATGTTAATAAAATACATTTGTAAGTGTTATGATGATGATATTTTTGTATGTGTTGTATTTTAGTAGATATGTTTGTCATTTTAAACCTGTATGACTTTCTTTCTTCTGCAAAACACAAAGAAGATATTTTAAAGAATGTTGGTAGATAAAAAACATTGGCCCCTATTCACTTCCATTGTATGGACACAAAACCAATGCAAGCCAATGGGGATCAATGGTTTTGTTACCAACTTTCTTCAAAATATCTTCTTTTGTGTTCTGCAGAAAAAAGAAAGTCATAAAGGTTTGAATTTACATGAGGGTGAGAAAATGACAGAATTTTCATTTTGTGGTGAAATATCCCTTTAAGTTTCCCCCCCAAAAATACTGCCATCTAGTTGGTAAACTTAATAACAGCGTCTCTGTCCTATGAGCACTATGATACAATTGAAGATCAAAACAATAAGCACATTACTCACACTAAGGATAATATTATAAGAAGACAACCCCACACTTGTTCATATATTTATTCAAGCACCATAGCACATTATAGCAAAATCATTTAGGTCAAGCAATAAAAAAAATCACTTGGCACATACATCAAAGAAATAGTTGGCCATCTCAGACTGCTTTTAGTTACTGTAAGGCTACTATGACACCCCTTAAATTCACACAATAAGACATGGCAGTGTAGAAGACTTGATATTGC